>OY293833.1:17082111-19482111 GCA_958507055.1 Crioceris asparagi
AGAACAATCGATGACAAATAGAGGTTTATTTGCAAATTCAGAGTAACTTAGGAGCGGCGTATGTAGATAAGAGTGTTTGTAGCTTTTTCCAAATTGAGTGTAGTTGAAGTAAGCTTCGGTAAAATCCCCCTTTTCAAAGTCCAAATGCATCTTCTCCTTTGGATAGCTGTATCCGTTCAGCGTCAAGGTGATATTCATAATGTTTGCAAAATTAAATTTCGTAGGATCGTTATTCACTTGGTTCTTTTCGTGGTTGCTCTGGAAACAAACGATGACATAGCGAGGACTTTCTAAAAATGATGAAGTTTTCACCGACCAAATTTCGTTGGTGGCTCCTGTAGTGAGAGCAGGCAACATGTGAATTTCCCATTTTCTAAACGGTATCAAGATGGGAGTGTCAGCTTCATCAACAATCATTCAACAATCATTAATGTTTGCAAATTTATTGAAAAATTAAAAATATCTCAAGCTGACCGTTCAGTTGATAAAACGATGTAACATATTGGAAAAAATGTTGCTCTGATTAAATGATGGTGTAGAGAAAATCAAACTTTTTTAGTCATATAGTTGGAAATAATGAAGAGTATATCTGAAAAATTAGAACTTAGAAAAAAACACACAACTGAATTCAAAACGTGAAAAGAAAATATTTTATTCAGTGGCCGAGCGTCGTAGACAGGAACAGAAGAAACGAGGAAAGTGAGAACGCACTACAAGCGGGGAGATCCGTTTGAAAGATAAGAGCGAGAATTAAACATGGCTGCAAATGCGTGATGAATGGAAGAGCAGGAAGTGTCTCAAAATATTTTCAATGATTCCCTCAGACTTTACATGAAAATGAAGGTGGAATTGCAGGTTTCTCAAGAAACAAAGTATGTCACATTAAAAAAATGAGAGCTCGTAAAGAAACACTTATATCAAAAATAAAGTACATTACATATCAGTTGAAGTGTAAAATCTTTCAAACACAAGTCTGGGAGAGACATCCAATAGAATTTATTAAGAAGTAAGTCATTTAATGACAACATAGTATTAACAAAAAAGCAGTCTGGAAGTATGAAAATGAAAAGCAATATGAAAACATGTAAATTGTGTCGCTCATTATACACATTGTTTAACTTTCAACGTTTTTCATCTATGCGAGGACAATTGCTAATTTTGTCAGAACAAAGAAAAAATCAAAAATTGATAACAAGAAACGTTGAAAAAGAAGACCACCACCCAATATAATTTATTAATTGTAAAATAATGGTGGCACATGCATCGTGGTTGTGATTTGTTCCTTCTTATCAACGTTTTTGATCCATCTGTTGAGTCGTATTTTTAATATCTTTTAAAAATTCCAATTGATTTTCGTAATATAAGATTGAATGTTATTTGTTGTCTCGAAAAATATTTCTGATGGATACATCTTTGAATCCATACAAAAAAATAACTCGTGTTTCATTCAATTTTCTTGATTGTTTAAATCAAATAACATATTGTATAAAGCATTAGAATCAGTTTTAATCACCTCTTCACATCTCAAATAATTTGATATTTTTCAAACTTGGTGGTGAAATGATGCATCTCCTTTTCACACCAAAAATTCAACCAAATGGCATCGTTTTCACAAAAGTTGGTTAATTCAACACATACATACTTGTTTTGTTCAATGAAATTTTGAGTTTTGTATCAGAAATTCTTCAAATCCGTCTGGAGAAAAGATGATTTTCTTGTAAAACAACATCATATACGTCAGAAGGATGTGCATTATTCACCTCAACTCAGCTGTTGTGTTTGCTTTTCAATGTCTGTCGTTTGACATAAATTTTTCTTCTTGTTTCCTCAGTACTTTTTGAACCAGACAGATCTGATGTAATTTAGATACAATTCTTAGAAAGCTCTTCCAATTGATGAACCCAACATATATTGAGGAGACATATATGAAAATTCAATGAAAGTTTGTAAATAATTTTCTTCCAAAAGCTTTTGTTCAATCGTTGGAGAAAAAAACAAGACCATAATGATGGAATTATCTTATTGTTCAAAGGCGAACACAATGAAAAACCATTTGGGTCATCTCTCTGTATCACATATAAAATTACGTATAAGTATCGAAACAAATGAAGAAAATATAGTTCAAAATATAATTTCAGAGTCAATCCAATGCAAATTGTTATGGTAGCAGTTGCACAGAGAAAATGGTAAACTCAAGGAGTGGTAGATGAAATACCAATAAAAAAAGAAGAAATTCCTCACAAGCCGAAAAATGTGAACGATATATTTGTTTGTTTTAACATAGACATAGACAAAAAATGAAACTTGTCGAGCAAAATAGACAAAATGCCACGAATAGCATACAGAAAACACAAGAGACCACATTAATATCAAATTTGGACATTGCTCACATGCCGAAAAATGTGGATGTTATATTTGTTTGCTTTAATACTGATTTAGATAGAAATGAAACTTGTCCAACAAAATAGACAAAATGTCGTTTGTAGGATGCAGAAAACACGAGAGAATCACATTAATATGAAATTTGTCTTAGATTCTATCATTATAAATAGATAAGCTGTTCTCCTCAACTTTTGTATTAACAGTATGTCAAGAAGCTCTTGCTTATTACATTTTATATAAATAAAATAAGATATTAGTAAAATAGTGTTTTATTTAATATATAGGAAAAAAAAAGATCATTCATAAAAAGAAGTTACTTTGGAAAGCAAAGTTTTCAATTCTTGCAAGAGCCCACTGCTTGGACATTGTACTCCAAACATATTCCAATTAAATTCTCCTACTTGCACAAGTTTTCGTTGAAATTCGTTGTATTTGAAGTAAGTATTCTTCTTGAAGAAATATATATGTCCATCAATATAACGAAACGCTGAAGTTAAATTGCTTGGAATATCTGGAAACTCGTATCTAGTATTACCCATAAATTTTCGAGCTCCATTTTCATTATATTCTCGATAGTCACCATTTGTCAATAAAATATAGATTTTTCCACTGTTTGTCTGAAACATAGCTTCTACTTTAACTCCTCTAGGTATATCATAAGCAATGGTTCTGATGCTACCAACGATGTTTAAATTTGGAAATTGACTAAAATAAACTTTCTTATTGCTTGCAACCATAAGATTACCATTCGAAATTTGAAAAGCGTGATTCACTTTGGTTATTCCAGTGTTAATTAAATAATCATGATATAGATTTTCAGATTGATGAATTTTATTGTCTTTTTTATTAGCATTTATGTCTATTTTCCACAAGCGATTTTCAGAAATTACGTATAATTTATGGTTGGGGAATCCTGGTGAATATGCCAAAAACATTACGTCAGGATATTTCACATCACACAAGTTAAATGTAGAGCTAATATCTTCTGGAGAAGGTTGCTGCTGTGTTGTTTTGGGTGTTGTAGTAGGCCTCGGTTTGCCATATAACCTTTGAATTGCTAATTTATCATCTTCGTGTAGACTGTTTGCTGCATCTTGATAAAACGGGTACATTATTGCATGAGTATTTAGGCTGTGACTTATTCCTAGAGAATGTCCAATCTCATGTACCAGTACCATTAACAGATTTATCCCTCCATCACCAATCATGTTTCCATCATCATCAATATATTGCCAATTTTCATCAGCTTCTATATGAACTTCAACACATGAAGCATAGGATGCAGGGGGAAACGCGTGTCCTAAGACTACTCCTGGACCATCTAATGGATATGGACAGATCTCTTTACCCATGCATATGGTGCGATATTCGTGTTCTCTTTTGACAAATGCTACTAAAATATCTGGAGTGATGTTATTAACATGATCTCTCTTTATCATACTAGCAGTAGTAAGCATTTTAAATGTTAGTCCAGATGCATTTTGCCACATATTGAAAGCTTGTTGAACGACGTTTCGATATTTACCGACCCCCTCGACCAAATACCAATGCAGAGTCGTTTTGTTCCATTTAGTTGAAACTACAAATTCATTATCGCTATAGTGACATCGTGGTTTTGATATTAACTCAATCGTTTCTGCATTAAGGCTGCCATCTATCGGTAAATTGTAATCTTCTTGAAACTTTGCTAGACTCTCCTCGAGAGATGTATTTGTATTATTTTGAATATAACCATACTTTTGCAAATATTTCTGTGCATCAGGTAGAGTTAGGTTCGATGACGCGATATGTACCAGCAATAGCAAGGAAACGATCACCTTCATTGTCAACTCGTTAATGATTGAATTATCAAGGTGATAATGAATATATTTTGGTGGAGATATGAAATAATACAAAAAAAAGTTTATTTCACAGTATATTAGCAGTCTATGTTAGATGTAGATTCAAATTCATTATCTAAAAAATTCTGTATAATATCTGAACTATAATAAAAGAGATATTCCCTTAAGGTATTAGTATACATACAATCGATTGAGGATGCTTCACAAAATCCATAAAGAAGGTCTAAAACACTCAAATTTACATTATCTAACCAATTTCTTACAATATTAAATAAATTTCGATAAAATTCGTTGAAATTGAGGCATTCCAACATAGCAAGTCAATTTGAAATCACATGCATCTGTACATTTAAAATGGTTGCAATGTCTTCTTCATATAGATTCATGCCGACATTGAACTTGGAAATATAGAAGAGGTTCGTATAGGTACCATACTGATATTGAGTCACTTTCACAAGGTCTCCACATTTTGTTTCTATAGGATCAGCAGCATAATCTTCGTTGTCTTCGACATTTTGTTGTATTTCTTATAGCAAGGTGATGATTGAATCCCACTCGTAGGTGGAGAATGAAATTTCCCAAGGTGTAGACCTTCGCTTCAGAATAACGCATGCACTAAAGTCTCTTGTAGGACTCAGACCACATCGCACCTCGTAGTTACATGTTTGAGGTAGAGGAAATGACATTAAAAATAATGGTTTTTCGGTTTGAGCTTTAGTTTCGAACATGATTAAAGCTTTGTCATCAGCCTCATCATCATAGAGTTTGAGGAGCCTTTTAGATCGAACAAAGTTACTCAGCTGATTCAACGTAAAGACCATCTTTTATGATTGTAGATTGTTTATCACACATGTTATAATAATGAATTAATTTTATAATATCAGTATACAAGATGTGTCGGCATTGATTTAAATTAATATGTATATTTCTCATAACTGTGAAAAAGGTACAACTATCAAGAAAAATGAGGCAAGTAACTCAACAAATGACTGAAAATGACAAAAAAATGGTACAAATATCAAGAAAAATGAGACAAGTAACTACAAAATAGCTATGTGAGATCAGAAAAATTACAGAAAGAAATGCAAAATACATGAAATGAGAAAGAAAAATGGTACAAATATCAAGAAAAAATTATACAAGTAACTACAAAATAGCTATGTGAGATGTGAAAAATGACAGAAAAATGCAAAATACATGAAATGAGAGAGAAAAATGGTACAAATATCAAGCTGAGAAAAATACAAGACCTTGTATAATCAATGCTCTGAGGAAAGATGAAGCCATCAAGGTCAACGCAGTATTCGGAGGCGAGTTTGTAATTGTGAAAGCTGACCAAGTTCAAACGGAATATAAATATTTCACTACAGCCAATTCACCCATCTTCACCCACCTGGGGTGTAAATTTGTTAATGTTCACTCCTAAATTCATTACTCGCTTCAGTGCCCATCCACTATCTCTCTCTTGAAATTCTTCTAAGTCTTTGAAAATGAATTTAGGAGTGAACATTAACAAATTTACACCCCAGGTGGGTGAAGATGGGTGAATTGGCTGTAGTGAAATATTTATATTCCGTTTGAACTTGGTCAGCTTTCACGATTACAAACTCGCCTCCGAATACTGCGTTGACCTTGATGGCTTCATCTTTCCTCAGAGCATTGATTATACAAGGTCTTGTATTTTTCTCAGCTTGATATTTGTACCATTTTTCTCTCTCATTTCATGTATTTTGCATTTTTCTGTCATTTTTCACATCTCACATAGCTATTTTGTAGTTACTTGTATAATTTTTTCTTGATATTTGTACCATTTTTCTTTCTCATTTCATGTATTTTGCATTTCTTTCTGTAATTTTTCTGATCTCACATAGCTATTTTGTAGTTACTTGTCTCATTTTTCTTGATATTTGTACCATTTTTTTGTCATTTTCAGTCATTTGTTGAGTTACTTGCCTCATTTTTCTTGATAGTTGTACCTTTTTCACAGTTATGAGAAATATACATATTAATTTAAATCAATGCCGACACATCTTGTATACTGATATTATAAAATTAATTCATTATTATAACATGTGTGATAAACAATCTACAATCATAAAAGATGGTCTTTACGTTGAATCAGCTGAGTAACTTTGTTCGATCTAAAAGGCTCCTCAAACTCTATGATGATGAGGCTGATGACAAAGCTTTAATCATGTTCGAAACTAAAGCTCAAACCGAAAAACCATTATTTTTAATGTCATTTCCTCTACCTCAAACATGTAACTACGAGGTGCGATGTGGTCTGAGTCCTACAAGAGACTTTAGTGCATGCGTTATTCTGAAGCGAAGGTCTACACCTTGGGAAATTTCATTCTCCACCTACGAGTGGGATTCAATCATCACCTTGCTATAAGAAATACAACAAAATGTCGAAGACAACGAAGATTATGCTGCTGATCCTATAGAAACAAAATGTGGAGACCTTGTGAAAGTGACTCAATATCAGTATGGTACCTATACGAACCTCTTCTATATTTCCAAGTTCAATGTCGGCATGAATCTATATGAAGAAGACATTGCAACCATTTTAAATGTACAGATGCATGTGATTTCAAATTGACTTGCTATGTTGGAATGCCTCAATTTCAACGAATTTTATCGAAATTTATTTAATATTGTAAGAAATTGGTTAGATAATGTAAATTTGAGTGTTTTAGACCTCCTTTATGGATTTTGTGAAGCATCCTCAATCGATTGTATGTATACTAATACCTTAAGGGAATATCTCTTTTATTATAGTTCAGATATTATACAGAATTTTTTAGATAATGAATTTGAATCTACATCTAACATAGACTGCTAATATACTGTGAAATAAACTTTTTTTTGTTTTATTTCATATCTCCACCAAAATATATTCATTATCACCTTGATAATTCAATCATTAACGAGTTGACAATGAAGGTGATCGTTTCCTTGCTATTGCTGGTACATATCGCGTCATCGAACCTAACTCTACCTGATGCACAGAAATATTTGCAAAAGTATGGTTATATTCAAAATAATACAAATACATCTCTCGAGGAGAGTCTAGCAAAGTTTCAAGAAGATTACAATTTACCGATAGATGGCAGCCTTAATGCAGAAACGATTGAGTTAATATCAAAACCACGATGTCACTATAGCGATAATGAATTTGTAGTTTCAACTAAATGGAACAAAACGACTCTGCATTGGTATTTGGTCGAGGGGGTCGGTAAATATCGAAACGTCGTTCAACAAGCTTTCAATATGTGGCAAAATGCATCTGGACTAACATTTAAAATGCTTACTACTGCTAGTATGATAAAGAGAGATCATGTTAATAACATCACTCCAGATATTTTAGTAGCATTTGTTAAAAGAGAACACGAATATCGCACCATATGCATGGGTAAAGAGATCTGTCCATATCCATTAGATGGTCCAGGAGTAGTCTTAGGACACGCGTTTCCCCCTGCATCCTATGCTTCATGTGTTGAAGTTCATATAGAAGCTGATGAAAATTGGCAATATATTGATGATGATGGAAACATGATTGGTGATGGAGGGATAAATCTGTTAATGGTACTGGTACATGAGATTGGACATTCTCTAGGAATAAGTCACAGCCTAAATACTCATGCAATAATGTACCCGTTTTATCAAGATGCAGCAAACAGTCTACACGAAGATGATAAATTAGCAATTCAAAGGTTATATGGCAAACCGAGGCCTACTACAACACCCAAAACAACACAGCAGCAACCTTCTCCAGAAGATATTAGCTCTACATTTAACTTGTGTGATGTGAAATATCCTGACGTAATGTTTTTGGCATATTCACCAGGATTCCCCAACCATAAATTATACGTAATTTCTGAAAATCGCTTGTGGAAAATAGACATAAATGCTAATAAAAAAGACAATAAAATTCATCAATCTGAAAATCTATATCATGATTATTTAATTAACACTGGAATAACCAAAGTGAATCACGCTTTTCAAATTTCGAATGGTAATCTTATGGTTGCAAGCAATAAGAAAGTTTATTTTAGTCAATTTCCAAATTTAAACATCGTTGGTAGCATCAGAACCATTGCTTATGATATACCTAGAGGAGTTAAAGTAGAAGCTATGTTTCAGACAAACAGTGGAAAAATCTATATTTTATTGACAAATGGTGACTATCGAGAATATAATGAAAATGGAGCTCGAAAATTTATGGGTAATACTAGATACGAGTTTCCAGATATTCCAAGCAATTTAACTTCAGCGTTTCGTTATATTGATGGACATATATATTTCTTCAAGAAGAATACTTACTTCAAATACAACGAATTTCAACGAAAACTTGTGCAAGTAGGAGAATTTAATTGGAATATGTTTGGAGTACAATGTCCAAGCAGTGGGCTCTTGCAAGAATTGAAAACTTTGCTTTCCAAAGTAACTTCTTTTTATGAATGATCTTTTTTTTTCCTATATATTAAATAAAACACTATTTTACTAATATCTTATTTTATTTATATAAAATGTAATAAGCAAGAGCTTCTTGACATACTGTTAATACAACAGTTGAGGAGAACAGCTTATCTATTTATAATGATAGAATCTAAGACAAATTTCATATTAATGTGATTCTCTCGTGTTTTCTGCATCCTACAAACGACATTTTGTCTATTTTGTTGGACAAGTTTCATTTCTATCTAAATCAGTATTAAAGCAAACAAATATAACATCCACATTTTTCGGCATGTGAGCAATGTCCAAATTTGATATTAATGTGGTCTCTTGTGTTTTCTGTATGCTATTCGTGGCATTTTGTCTATTTTGCTCGACAAGTTTCATTTTTTGTCTATGTCTATGTTAAAACAAACAAATATATCGTTCACATTTTTCGGCTTGTGAGGAATTTCTTCTTTTTTTATTGGTATTTCATCTACCACTCCTTGAGTTTACCATTTTCTCTGTGCAACTGCTACCATAACAATTTGCATTGGATTGACTCTGAAATTATATTTTGAACTATATTTTCTTCATTTGTTTCGATACTTATACGTAATTTTATATGTGATACAGAGAGATGACCCAAATGGTTTTTCATTGTGTTCGCCTTTGAACAATAAGATAATTCCATCATTATGGTCTTGTTTTTTTCTCCAACGATTGAACAAAAGCTTTTGGAAGAAAATTATTTACAAACTTTCATTGAATTTTCATATATGTCTCCTCAATATATGTTGGGTTCATCAATTGGAAGAGCTTTCTAAGAATTGTATCTAAATTACATCAGATCTGTCTGGTTCAAAAAGTACTGAGGAAACAAGAAGAAAAATTTATGTCAAACGACAGACATTGAAAAGCAAACACAACAGCTGAGTTGAGGTGAATAATGCACATCCTTCTGACGTATATGATGTTGTTTTACAAGAAAATCATCTTTTCTCCAGACGGATTTGAAGAATTTCTGATACAAAACTCAAAATTTCATTGAACAAAACAAGTATGTATGTGTTGAATTAACCAACTTTTGTGAAAACGATGCCATTTGGTTGAATTTTTGGTGTGAAAAGGAGATGCATCATTTCACCACCAAGTTTGAAAAATATCAAATTATTTGAGATGTGAAGAGGTGATTAAAACTGATTCTAATGCTTTATACAATATGTTATTTGATTTAAACAATCAAGAAAATTGAATGAAACACGAGTTATTTTTTTGTATGGATTCAAAGATGTATCCATCAGAAATATTTTTCGAGACAACAAATAACATTCAATCTTATATTACGAAAATCAATTGGAATTTTTAAAAGATATTAAAAATACGACTCAACAGATGGATCAAAAACGTTGATAAGAAGGAACAAATCACAACCACGATGCATGTGCCACCATTATTTTACAATTAATAAATTATATTGGGTGGTGGTCTTCTTTTTCAACGTTTCTTGTTATCAATTTTTGATTTTTTCTTTGTTCTGACAAAATTAGCAATTGTCCTCGCATAGATGAAAAACGTTGAAAGTTAAACAATGTGTATAATGAGCGACACAATTTACATGTTTTCATATTGCTTTTCATTTTCATACTTCCAGACTGCTTTTTTGTTAATACTATGTTGTCATTAAATGACTTACTTCTTAATAAATTCTATTGGATGTCTCTCCCAGACTTGTGTTTGAAAGATTTTACACTTCAACTGATATGTAATGTACTTTATTTTTGATATAAGTGCTTCTTTACGAGCTCTCATTTTTTTAAAGTGACATACTTTGTTTCTTGAGAAACCTGCAATTCCACCTTCATTTTCATGTAAAGTCTGAGGGAATCATTGAAAATATTTTGAGACACTTCCTGCTCTTCCATTCATCACGCATTTGCAGCCATGTTTAATTCTCGCTCTTATCTTTCAAACGGATCTCCCCGCTTGTAGTGCGTTCTCACTTTCCTCGTTTCTTCTGTTCCTGTCTACGACGCTCGGCCACTGAATAAAATATTTTCTTTTCACGTTTTGAATTCAGTTGTGTGTTTTTTTCTAAGTTCTAATTTTTCAGATATACTCTTCATTATTTCCAACTATATGACTAAAAAAGTTTGATTTTCTCTACACCATCATTTAATCAGAGCAACATTTTTTCCAATATGTTACATCGTTTTATCAACTGAACGGTCAGCTTGAGATATTTTTAATTTTTCAATAAATTTGCAAACATTAATGATTGTTGAATGATTGTTGATGAAGCTGACACTCCCATCTTGATACCGTTTAGAAAATGGGAAATTCACATGTTGCCTGCTCTCACTACAGGAGCCACCAACGAAATTTGGTCGGTGAAAACTTCATCATTTTTAGAAAGTCCTCGCTATGTCATCGTTTGTTTCCAGAGCAACCACGAAAAGAACCAAGTGAATAACGATCCTACGAAATTTAATTTTGCAAACATTATGAATATCACCTTGACGCTGAACGGATACAGCTATCCAAAGGAGAAGATGCATTTGGACTTTGAAAAGGGGGATTTTACCGAAGCTTACTTCAACTACACTCAATTTGGAAAAAGCTACAAACACTCTTATCTACATACGCCGCTCCTAAGTTACTCTGAATTTGCAAATAAACCTCTATTTGTCATCGATTGTTCTCACCGAGATGAAAGCGTGAAAAGTTCAAGTGTTGATGTCAAGCTTGAAATAGAAGCGTCGAAAGGTTTTCCAGCAAATACTTGTGTCTTTTGCATCATCATTCACGATAACATAATTGAACAACATCCTCTCAGTGAAATTATAAAGAGATGGAACTAGGATGACCACTGTCCTCAGTTTAAGTTCAACCATCGTCGAGGAGAGATGAGAATAGCGTTCGTAGACATTCAAGGCTTCAATGTGGAGTGCCAATTCCACCCCAAAGAAATTGCCTTAAGGATTGGACGTCGATGTAGTAATTATTTGCTATCACCACCAATACCGTTCTCATCGCTAAGCAAAGCAGACCGATATGGCGTTTGTTATTTGGAGAATAATGTACATAACCTCAAATATTCTTCCGGCTTTATACCATACGAATCGCTGGATGATATTCTGAAGGAAAAACTCAACGAAATTGATATCATCTATGTGCGAGGACATCAGAAGAAGCAATTTTTGGATGATAAACTTCAATCTTTCTACGGAGAGTAAGCTAGTAGAGTCGTGAATTTGGAGGAATTTGATGACTCATGGCACACTGTTCCAGCATTCAAAAATAGTGTATTTACATCATGTATGCACCACACACGTAGCAGTCAATTCTATAATTGTAGTCTTAGAAATGTTGATGAATTGTATAAATGGTTTTGTAATACTTTACCTTTATGAGCAATAGAGAGATTTAAAAAAATGTTTTTTATTGGGGGAGGGAGACAAGAAACAAGTTTTTTTTGTCTGACAGCAGTTTCAGTCTGAGAGTCATAGAGTTACGATGATGTTGAAAGAAAGGTTGGAGCAACACATTCGACGTTTGGAAGAATTAAAAAATATTCTAAACTTTTTTGAGGAAAAACAAAAGGTGTTTACATTGTTCAATGATATGACTATCAATCCTACCACCCAATTCAGTGAAAACGATTGGAATGAGAAGGTTTTCAAAAATCCTACACGTTTTCGTCAACGCAATGAGATGCCATCAAGAAGAATCACTCCGTACTCTATTTAAAAATTTTGTTTGATAAAATCATTTATTAAATAAAGCAAATTTTAAGTATAATGTTTTATTCAGAAAATCTCTTTTGATACAATATTAAACATAACACATTTTCTTTCACTCCTAATTTCTTAAGCACGTTTAATGATGCTGTTGTGTCGAATAAGCATAATTTGCAATTTAACTCGTATATTCTATACGAAAATCAAATCTTGGTCGATTTAAACGAATCAAAAACTGAATCGCCATCAAATTTTCGGCAAAAGACGATTTTGGGAGTCGTTTGCTTGAAACGAGAAGGGTTTTCCGAGCGCGCAGACCCAAACGGCTTATCGCCCTTGCTCACGTCGAAGCGGTGTTAACACATCGACATTTCAATTTATGAGCTAACGTCTTATCTGATGTAAGTGCGCACGCGCCGTCATCCAACATACATTCTTTGATTTCTCACATTTACACAGGTATAAAGCAAATTTTATAAATACAATATTAAACATAACACATTCTCTTTCACTCCAGATTTCTTAAGCACTTTTAATGATGCTGTTGTGTCGAATAAGCATAATTTGCAATTTAACTCGTATATTCTTTACGAAAATCAAATCTTGGCCGATTTAAACGAATCAAAAACTGAATCGCCATCAAATTTTCGGCAGAAGACGATTTTGGGAGTCGTTTGCTTGAAACGAGAAGGGTTTTCCGAGCGCGCAGACCCAAACGGCTTATCGCCCATGCTTACGTCGAAGCGGTGTTAACACATCGACATTCCAATTTATGAGCTCGCGGCTTATCTGATGTAAGTGCGCACGCGCCGTCATCCAACATACATTCTTTGATTTCTCACATTTACACAGGTATAAAGCAAATTTTATAAATACAATATTAAACATAATACATTTTCTTTCACTCCTAATTTCTTAAGCACTTTTAATGATGCTGTTGTGTCGAAAAAGTATAATTTGCAATTTAACTCGTATATTCTATACGAAAATCAAATCTTGCCTGATTTAAATGAATCAAAAACTGAATCGCCATCAAATTTTCAACAAGAGACGATTTTGGGAGTCGTTTGCTTGAAACGATGAGGGCTGTCCGAGCGCGCAGACCCAAACGGCTTATCATCCTTGCTCACGTCGAAGCGGTGCCGACATCGATGTTAACACATCGACATTTCAATTTATGAGCTCGCGGCTTATCTGATGTAAGTGCGCACGCGCCACCATCCAACATACATTCTTTGATTTCTCACATTCACACAGGGATAAAGCAAATTTTATAAATACAATATTAAACATAACACATTTTCTTTCACTCCTAATTTCTTAAGCACTTTTAATGATGCTGTTGTGTCAAATAAGCATAATTTGCAATTTAACTCGTATATTCTATACGAAAATCAAATCTTGGCCGATTTAAACGAATCAAAAACTGAATCGTCATCAAATTTTCGGCAAAAGACGATTTTGGGAGTCGTTTGCTTGAAACGATGAGGGCTGTCCGAGCGCACACACCCAAACGGCTTATCGTCCTTGCTCACGTCGAAGCGGTGTTAACACATCGACATTCCAATTTATGAGCTCGCGGCTTATCTCCTATCGCCGCAATGCAAAATATATACATTGCTTTCTCACATTCACATGGGTAACCGAGATGGCAGGTTTGGAAAACGCTTAGACTGTTAACGTGTTGGTGTGTGTGGTTGTGGGTTCGATCCCGCGCAATTGAGAACTTTTTTTCCTCAACAATAAAATAAATAATCCCTAATGGCGGTCATGAAAAGTAGGAATCTAAATGCAGTAACTTATCCCCTCTCCGCTAGATGGCGTTCATGAATTGTAGGAATCTAAATGCAGTAACTTACCCCCTCTCCGCTAGATGGCGCTCATGAAATGTAGAATAACATTTGAAACCCCGTTGGAAAAATATCCAGCACGCCCACACACCATTATTCGGGACCCCTTTGGAAAATATAGCATGTTTACTGTGACTTCCGGTCCAGAACTCTCCTAGTATATCTACTAATATGTACCCATACAATAAATACTTACAATAAATTTGGCAATCAAAATGATTACATGACATTTGAGAAAAAATAATGATGCAAACTTTCTGTATTGGTTCTGATACTGAACCAGGGCATGCGTTAGAGTCATTAACTTTCCATATGATTATGGTTCGTCACAATTAGCTATTCTACTTAGGTATATAGTACGACCAGAAATCTTGTTTTATAGGTAAATCGCTTGAATATAATTCAGAATTGCTTATGTATAATAAGATAAGTTGTTTAGAATTAAATTTAATATACACACACTTGTGAAGTTGCCGGTTTTTAGTTGTAAATAAAATTACTCACGAAGATCAGTTTCACTTTCGTCATCCAAATAGATAGGTAATAAACTTTTCTTTGGGATTTTGTAAAAATCGATACATGACTTTTCCACCTTTTTAATATGAGAAATTCACTTGACCCAGCTGCTATCAGGAATGTTTGCAGTTTCTTTTTTAATAAGACCTACCACAGAGAGGTTGGAGAAGTATTATTTCTTAGAACGGCTGATGCCATATATGTTCAATTGGGTTATACATACAGTTATATACAGGTTACTTCCTATCTTAAACACAGTGGAATATTATGGTGTTTTTGTTAAAGAAGCACATTCTTGCGCAGCTTGATCCTTGGACATTCAACGTTCCAGAAGGGATGTATAAACGACTACCAGTACTAGCTTTAGGATGAGCCCATGGACGCGATATATTTCACGACCCAAAATCGAAAAGACACTTTAAAATATATACAACTATATATTAGGTAGGTAATGACTAAACATTATTTAATTTTCCACCTTTTACTGTTTTCCAAGTCTGGTAGGTAATTTATTTTATAATCGTAAATAGATCATTGTAGCTATGATCTCGTCAATAGCCCATAAGTACTGAAAGCCTGGTGTCCAGGTAAGTAAATTTTATTATGTACACACATTTAAACAAAAATAATGGAGAACCTACTATTATTAAATTATTATTAAAATGCAAAACTATTTCATGAGATATCTTAATCCGGACCTGTTCAAGGGACACACACTTTTATTGCTTATCTATATTTCGAACAATAGGTGATAATGAGCATCGTCGGCTTATATTGATTTACAAACTTCTTAGATTTCTGGTCGTACTATACTAGTGTGTTAAAATGAGAAGTTATCGTCAAGGGATAATGGAACACTTTCGTCACCACAATCTGTGCCTGAGAATTCTATTTTCAAGATGGGTGTTGCTAAGATATAATTTCATATTTTTCAGTACAAAATCTAATAAAGTCGGTCTTAGTTTTTGTAAAAAAAAGTTTCACCTTCATCTCATATCATATTGCCTTAATTGAAAGCATTCAAAAGATTAAGTCAAACGAAATCTCGTTAAAAATATAGAATCTCAGCAATATTCGTGTTCCATTCTACTATATCTGCAATCACAAAGATCGGTAGTTTGATTTGTCAGCTGAACTGTGCCCGTATCAATTTTTTTCCAAATGTAATATTGTGACTGCAATGAGCAGATAGATATATAGATATGTGAATGAGATGTAGTTTGTACACAGAATATTCTCATCTTCAAATTATTATCAAGAGCCTGAATGAGCAATTTAATCAAAATCTAGTTATCCGTTTGTGATTGTAACGATCGAGAGCATCATTTCGCATTGCTAATTCAATTAAATCTGAAAGCTACACTCTCTTTGTGACACCGTATATTTCTGTTTATCGAATCGTATTTGACGTTGCTGATATGTATATATAATGTATTCGGTGGAAACAAATATTTATTTTCTATCTGAAGTTGTCGTCACGTCACAGATTTCATTCAATGATATTACTCAAACACAATTATTATACCCTCATCGTGGTGATAAAAATAAACGTGTAATATATAAAAGACAGCAGTTGAGCCCTTTGCTTTATCAATTATAGCTATAGATCTTTAACACTGAACTATGATGTCGAAGCTTGAACATTTCCTTATTTTAAAGAACAACTTCTCTAGGGATTCTGGCCTAGAAATTGTCGCTATCATTTTTGGCACTCGAGATAATTGGACCATAAATACTTTCAAACAATACGGCCGACTAGTTGGTGTCCTCAAAATAAGGTTAAATCTATTGGTGCTGGTCATTTTGAAGTTGTGAGTAAATAGAAGACTTTTGACACTTGACACATCTTCAAAAGTACCAGCATCAATAGAATTAATCATCAAAGCTGTTGAAAGTATACTTATATTCAGTTGTTTTAAAATACACTGGTAAGAATCTTGCAAGTTGCTAGTCCTGTCACTTGGAAACCCCTGCATTTTCAAGAAATTTCAAATTTAAACGTTGCTTGAAAATAATTTGTTTCAATTCTGTCACATAACATTGTAAATTTTCGAAAAATCTTACCCCTTCCTACCCTTCTGGGTTTGTTTTCAGAGGAGAGGAGATGCTGGATTCTATTTTCTTACTATTACCATCTCTCAACACATCATCCGCTCTGGGGATGTTTGTCAAAATATTAACCACAAACACTCACACATACGTTAAAACATTGTATCTGATTCATTGAGTTAGTATCATAGGGAGAGGCTGTGACATCTCAAAAATGGCGTCGTTTTCACCATATTGAGAGGACTGTTTGATATTTTGACAAGTAATTAGAGTTTATTATGTTTTTTTTTTGAGTTTTTATGTGCTATTTTAGACACCTAATTGTGATTGAATATTAATTATTTCTTTCAAATGAATATGAGTTATTGTGTCTTACGATGCTGCTGTAGATGAAAAGGAAACATCCGGAATTATATTCCACAAGTAAGAGTAAACATACTTCAGGGTCGTATTTGAAGATTGTATATGCTTCTCAGGGTAGGAAGAAACAATTGTATTGTAAATTATAGGCTGAATTGATTCTGCTGTTACTTGTACAAATAAAGACAAAATCTACATAAATAGGCAAGTAAAACATAATGTTAAATAATACCCAAAATAAACTGCTCTAATAGAATTATTACTTTATTTTTCGCTTTAAATTAATTTGAATCTGACACTGTGCACTTGAGTATATCTACTTGAGAGTAACTTTACGTCAATGAAGTGATACCATTCTTGTAAATGAGTTTCACCACATATGTCATCTCAACCTCATATAACTAACTCAATGATCTAATTGCGTAATTTTGAATCAACGGCATGAGCTCGAGGTTCATTTCATTGTAATTCTAGGAGATTCGAATGTAGAAAAATAATTAAAAAATTTCAACTTTATCGAGATATACTAAAATTTGCCACAATCTACCGTGCATACGTACATACTCATAGACATCCTCCTAATAACCGAGGAATACAACGCTGGAAAGAAGAAAATTAATCTTTCAACGTGACTTTCACCAATTACTAGATGTCTGATTAACATAAAAAGTTCCACACGTATTGAGTGCTGGGCGCAATACAAAAAACTGAGTTTAAAAAGTTTGCAACGACAGTTGGAATATATCAAAAGTTAGTTTTGAAAATTTTGAAAAAAACTAATAAATTGAAAAATGTCAAGAATTTAATTTGATTGCTCAAAGTTAACATGGAAGGTTGCTTGTAATGGTGATACCATAGATAAAATGGCAAGATAAATGAAATAATTTTATATCTATGTCACACATAGATACGATATTCGAGTCTCTCGCTTACTATTAGGTACTTGATTCCCTTCTGACACAAATACCTAAATTATAGTTTTAAGTAACTAAAAAGACACACCTCAACTGCAAATCGAACTAAAATGTAGAAAATATCTCTTATGTAATTCATTGTTAATAAGAACTAAGTTATTATCAAAATAATTAATTTTATTGTATAAAAGCGTTGGGTGCTTGACATCAAAATATATTTCATTGGTGGATATTTATTACAGTAGAGTTATTATTAAAATATAGCTCCCTCCACGTTTTTTCAAAATGAAACTAATTATTTTGTTAGTAACGTTATTTTAAACTTATAGCATATTATTCAATTATATTGAAGTACTGGTCTTTTTATTGATGTAGAACAAACACTTGAAACTTGAAAAATATTTTACTTTTCATTTCGGTTTGATATAGAAGCATGTTTTTTCAGTTTCTCAAACTATAATTTATTCTACAAGGAATTCCCGCCAAGAATTAGAAAATACTTGAAGGGCGAGTGGAATCTTAAGAGTACCAGTACCAATATAACTTATGGTATAAACGTAAATGAGAAAATATTCTGTTAAAAGAATGTTATTTTAGAGTTATTGAATTGATTATTTTGATTAATATTTTTTATATAAAATAAATATATGTATTTCCAAGATTCATAATTCTAAACACTCAATGAAATTATCGAGTTATTCAACGACTTATTCCTCTACCAAGTTTACTTAGGATAGTAGAAAATATAAATTCTAAAATTCGTAATTATTTTGTATACACGGGAAAGCCCCATTACTGCAGTAAAATTGTTCACAGCAAAATTTAAAGTGTTCTTATTAACACTAAAATTATTATATTTTTTACAAAAAAATTGCACCGACTCTATGTGTTGGTGCACTGAAAAATACAAAATAATATTAATTCTATTGGTACTGGTAGTTTCGAAGTTGTGCAATTGTAGTTAAATAGAAGACCTTCACAAACACCACCAATAGAATTAATATTATTTTGTATTTTTCAGTGCACCAAATAATAACGCTTGTCCAATTTTTTTTTATATTTACTTACTTAAGTTCCACCTGTTTAATAAATTCACACATTTAACGAGGACTGTGAAATGAATATATTTCTTCGTTGTCAGATTAAATATATAGATAAGTAAATCATAAATAAACTGGTAGGTATACTTGAAGTGACATAACTCCTCTTCTGTCGGAAATATAGCTCTCTGTGTCGAATGATGCCAAATGAAAAAAGCAAATAACAAAACTCCCCCAACCGAGCTCGGCAGTTATTATAACTTCACGAACTTAGATGAGGCTCTAAGTTTTCTTGTTTCACTTCGTGTATTTGATCTATGCTTTATTCTATATGTATCCCAAGCGTGTCAGGTATCGGTATGAAATCAAATTTCCTACCAGAAAATAACTTGAATAATGACTATTCGAAGCCATCTTCTACGAGAAGGCTGGTGAGCTGGCGTATTACATTTCTGATGTTCCTAATAAGGGGAGAATTAGTGTTGAATAGGTTGCACTTCCACCAGAATTGATCAGTCGTAAACAGCTATCTTACTTAAAATGGAATAATTAGAATGTCATCTTCCATTGGATGTTTCATAACATGTAGTTATGTTGGAAATCTTGAAACGTTATCTCAAATCATTTAGAATGATGTATATTTAAAATTAAGAAATAAACATAAATCATCTCAGAAACCTACTTTTATCAAAGAGATTTCTGTAATATTAATTACAACATTTGTCACAAAGTATATTATAGTAATATTATTGTATCTTACCAATTAAAGCTTCATGTGAAATTGAAAGAATATCAGGAAAATCGTTCGTTAAATACGTATCCTGAGGGTTCTGAATATTGTAGACTCGAAAGCGGGTAAACATGTGAATTATTGTGAAAACCTTAGCCACTAGTAAGGTGAATGCCATTAAAAATAGGGATATTAGGTTTGGCAGCTTATATGAAGATTTATTAAGTAAGAATTGTGAATATATAACTAATAAAAGCAACATCCAGTTATCACAAATTTTAAATTAAATGCATCATAAATAATGTGAATACGTATAAAATAAATATGCTATATTCCCAGTAAAGGAAAAAAAGAGTATATTGAAATAAAATTAGTTAAAATAAGTTTTCTGATATCAAAATATTTTCTGCAGTTGCAACTGAAGTAATGATTCCAAACCTTGGACCTGATTTTGAGGTTATAAAAAATAGTTGTTGGTGATAATAGCTTAAGCACAAATTTTTATTTATTTGTAAGCAAATACAGGTGTTTTTAAATGTGTAAATAAAACACAGGCAGCAATAATTAAAGTGTTAATGGATCTATAATATATATTCAATTGTGTGAATTCTAACAATGGCAACGATAAATATGATATGAAATACAACATGAACCAAGCTTGTCGTGCAATAATTAAGGAAGAATTTACATTTGTAAAGTGTGTCCTAAATCTGAATGTAATGTTATCTTGGAAAATGTTCAAGCAGGGTGAACGAAATATGTTCTGAATTTAATGAGAAACTGGATCTCCTAAGCTCTTTGGTTTATAAAGAAATTATGATTTTTTAAATTTTGCTAGTTGTTCCTACCTTAAGTAGACTTTTCTTGCAATCAAGATTACTAAATTGTTAATAACTTCACATGAAAAAAGCTTTGAAAATGTGACATACGACCTAAGAAATTGTGAATGCTGTCTATTGGAATTCACTGAACAAAAGCTGATTCTCATGAAGGAAGGTAGTTAGATAGGCTTTAGCGAAACCCAAACATTATATTAATGCTAAGACACTGCAGCTTTTGGATCTAATATATGGAATACGGAATATACCTAGTTTTCTGTCGATCCCTTAAAAATACCTTTCTAAAACTAACAGCTTTTTATTGAATTGATTAGAGAAAACATGTTATTAAAAAGTATATAGTTATCCGTAGTTTTTTGCAACTATCCAGGCATATATTATAGAGCTAATGGAAAACCATTTGATGCTCTCGAAATCGTTATCGATATTTTGAGAATGGATACTCGCTAACTCGACATTAATATTTATGGAACTTTGTTATACTTTCATGCATATTTTGTTTGATCCTATATATTGAATTAGAGTGTAAGCTTCATTTTCTATTCCATGAATTTTGATAAAACCAAAATGGTTGACGATAGAAAAGTATTGAATGATTTTCAAAAGTGCGTTTGTATTCTTTCTGATGAATGTTTGATATGACAAGTTTTAATGAGACTTAATTTTTTTTTACTTTGGTAGAATAAACTGTTGCCATAGTATTTTTAGGTAAAACAAGCAGAAGCTTGGATTTGTATCACTTCGGATTACAATCAAAGCCCTTTAATCGCAGCTCACGTATTCGTGGATTTGCTATTCACAAACCAAAAATTTCGACCAATTCCTATATCCACAAGTCCAAAATTTTGTATTCGCGGATTCCAAACTAGGAATACCAACATATTAATTTATTGGCTTTTTAGAAGAATGTGTATTTATTGTTCAAATGAACAAGATGGACTAAAAATATTTATAATCAAACAAAGCTAATTGTAGGGACTCCGAAAGCTCAGTATAGAAAATTTACAGAGTTCAGAGCGAGGGTCGGATCCTCTGAAGTTTTGTCAAAGGCTGACGCGGCTCGCTTATTTATGCCACGAAGGTCATTCATAAATACCACCTGCGCCGCGATTGATACCGAATCATTAATTGCATTACGTCAATCTTTCAATCAACGCAATAACTTTTAGTCTCCCCATCATGTTCCTTAAACTATTGTCTTAGCCTCAATAAATTACTTCCATTCTTATATTTTGTCTACATTTCGATGGAAAAAGCCGGTCCGTATCCGCGGATTCCGCATTCACGGTACATTTTCTGATTGCATCCCCCTCGAATGAGGAACTTTAACTGTACTTCTATTTATATACCTGCCTTTTTTTTCAATGAAATGATATATTTTTGTATCAACAAGAAGAAGTTTCGAGTAATAGAAAATTATTATTGATAAATTATAAGTCGCATGATTTCACACGTTACATTACGGTTCTGCAACTGTTTTTTGTACTAAACCCTTGCAGGATCGGTTTCCATGTCAGCCATATAAATGGAGTATACCTACAAAACCGGTCAATATGTCACAACACATTTACACGAATAGCACTGGAGAGCGTCAGCTGTAAAATATACAAACAGCAACATTCGAAACGAAATAGCGTATAAAATATTCATTAGGTAAATGGAATCTGTATTTTTTCTTCTTTTCTCCATAAAAACTATGAATATCCACATGCTCTGCCCCACTCATTTTCCATATCCAAAACAACATAATGAGATGAAATTCTCTTCACTGATGCACTAAATTGTCACGTTAACTTTCAATTCCACTTTTTTCTCGGTGATATAACCAATCAATTACAACAGGAAAATTAAATGACATATGTGGAGAATGGGTACATTTTCCATGTTTTAGGTATGGTTAGAATGATTTCTGAGACTGTTGCGTTACGCCGCACATCTTTTGTCTGTCAATGTCAATGTTGTTAGCAATTGTTTTGACGCTGTCATTTTACGGTCTATGGGCCGGTCACATTTATAGGTCTAATATCTCTGGCACTTTTTAGTGGTGGGAAGTGTCAACGTTATAAGGCAAAACTTACGTCTCGTTTTGGTTATCATCAGCGCTTCCATCTTAACCCTCGATGACAGTGCTACTTGCAACATGTTGGCTTTTTTACTAGCTGCTTGTAAGCTAGCCGTGTGATCATGAGAGGTAGTTAATTAGTAGCTTTTAAACTATTTCTAGGAGAAAAGTTGAAAGCCAAATAACCGCTACAAGGGAACAAGATAACTGTTATCATCACTTCTTCTTCTTTTCCTGTAGCATTCTAACCCAGGGTGGGTTTTAGCTGCTTGTACCACAGTCCTCCATCTGTCACGATCTTCTGCGATTTCCTACCAGTTGTTAGTTTTGATTCCCAGAGTTGAGAGGTGCTTGTTTACGTTGTCCCGCCATCTCAGTTTAGGCCTTCCTAGCGGCCTCTTTCCTTGGGATGCCTCCTCCCATACAGTTTTAATGAGTCTTGAAAAATGGGGCCAGCCCATCTCAGCGTATTTGTCTTTATTTCATGTATGATGTCAGGGTTGGTATGCAGCTCGTTCATCTTTAGTTCTTATTCTGTATTGGCTTGTTTCTGGGTCGTAACCGGGCCAGTAGATGTTACGAAGTATCTTCCGCTCGAAATGTCTTAAAATTTGGATATTATTTAAAGTCATGGTCCTTGTTTCACACGCATATGTTATAACAGGTTTGACGATGGTACTATATAAGATGATTCTTGAAGCTCTAGAGAGATGTCTTGACTTAAAGAACGGTTGTAAGACGAAGTAGTATTTATTTTCTTGGGTAATGCGATGTTTGCTTTCTGCATGTATTTTATTATCCGCTGTCAGATAAGCTCCAAGGTATTGAAAAGTTCTTATATGCTCAAAATTAAATTCGTCTATTGTCACGTTCCGACGCTGTCGATCACGTGCAGGACTTCTTGTAACGTACAGGACTTCTTGTTGCGTGTGGCGAATAATATTGGCCAATATTTTGTATGTACTATTCAGCAGCGCAATGCCACGATAGTTTCTGCACAACATTTTGTCACCCTTCTTATATAATGGCATGACTTCTTCTCTCTACTCGTCTGGGATTACTTCCTCCTCCCAGATACAGACTATCGGATTGTGCACCGCTTGTGTCGGTTCATTGCCCCCTTTTTAAGGCTCTTTGCGGGGATGCCATCCCTACCACTAGCTTTATTATTCTTAAGCTTGCTTACGGCGAATTTTATATAGAGTGGGTGCATTTACGGGTACTTCGGCCATGTGCATGGGTTGGCTTGCACGCTCGTTCTGGCCTGGCTTGCTTAGGAGATCGGCAAAGTAGGATTCCCAAGTACTGAGTATTTCATCTTTTGCCGCCGTAACAGATCCAATCCCATCCTGTGTGTTCCTATATCTCTGTAAAACTGCCTTACTCTACCCGTTGGATGGCTTATTTCTAGTTCCTGTTTTTTCCGTTTTCATTTTATCTCTTCTTCCTTCTTATCGTCTTGCGCAGCTGGTTTCTTCCGCTGTTATATTTAGCACTGGTCTCCTCCGCAAGATAACGCAACTTCACAAGTTTTGCTTTGGCCTTCCTTTCATCCAATTCCTGGCATTCGATGTGGATTCGTTTATGCTCAAGCATTGTAGATTTTATTCGAAGGTTGTTAGCTGAGGCCATGTCTATTAGTCTGGAACCGTTATCATTCAATGTATCGTGTAGACTGTGCATCTCAGTAAAAGTTCCCGACCTACAGCCCGTTTTATTATCATTTCCGATTTTTCCATTGTCGCACATAGCGAGAGGGATGTCTTGATTAGGTGTTTCATTTATTCGTCGTTCTCTCTCGAGGGTCATGATAGCTTCTTTCGTCATCTCATCACTAGCTTTCTCTGTTGGCGCATACACGGAGATGAGGGTTGTATTATACCACTGGGTACGTACTCTAAGAATGCATATTCGTTCGCTAATAGGTTTGGAGTCAACTATTTTTGACAAGATTTCTTCTCTGACGGCGAAGTCGGTACCATACTCATGCCTACTGTCCATGCCACTAAAGAATATGATGTTGCCCGAGCCAGGCCATCTGACTTCTTGCAGAGTCACAATATCCATCCCATACTTTTTCAAGGCCTGGACTGTCATTACTGAGGAGCCAAGTCTGTATAAAATCAGCACGTTCCACTTACCGATACTCATGTCTCTTATACTTTGCTTATTTCGTTCCCGTTGATCCGTCTTATTTTGAAGCAAGCCGCTTGATTTCATAACAGCTTATTTTTTGGGGGCAAGTTTGTTAGCCTCGCGCCCAACCCCCTCCTTTATCCGAGCTTGGGACCCGCAACAGCACCCAATGGGATACTTAATCCACCCAGAGAGATATTGCAGACATCATCACTAGCCAGCTTCGCCAACTCGCCAACAAGCAGCTTGTAAACTTGCACAATGTCATCAAGCCTTAAGGCTGAGGTATAAGATGCCAGACCTGTTCAAAAGATCATGGTTCATCGGAATTCATAATGATTTTGACATTTCATAAAAGAAATGAGAAATTACCAGTGTTAATCTCAACAGCTGGAAAATGTGTTTTACGAGAATCCAACTTCATCAGTTGAACTCTCTACATCAGAAAGTAATTTTGGTTAGCATACATGTCACATAATATTGAGGCAAAAATTGCATCTTTGTCAATCTATATCTGTTCAGAGGATTTCAGGACAAGAGTTTCCAAATATATGAATAGAGTAGAGGTAGAATAGAGAAATTCAGTTAAAACCTTATTAGATATTACAAAATACGTTTAAAGGTTTAAGAACAAGAGTTCTTTATTATGAGCATTTTCAAGAAAAATATCCAAATGATTGTTGTTGAGTAAGATCTGAAATTGTGAAATGGAGAACACTCAGAAAATTTGTGTTGCTTGAAAAAATAGTTTGCTTCTTGATGTGAAAAAGCATGTTTCGTTAGTATCTAATTTCAATAATTGAGTCAAGATCTGATTTCTTTCTCAGCTCACTATTGAAGAGTTTTGGATCGGTCGATACTATGACATATTAAATAAAAGATATTTCAAGTAGGTACATTGTGAGTGCAAATAATAATGTTTTTATTTTTGTTTCAGGTGCTCATGCCCAAAACCATGGTCCTGTATTTCTTCTTGAACCCCCATCTCAACTCACCTTTTCCAACAATACTGGTTCCCAAGTTAGTTGTTCAGCACATGGTTCCCCAACACCTCAAGTAGATTGGCTTTTACAAGATGGACAGACAGTCGTTGGTGTGCCAGGTCTGAGGTAAGTGTATCTTTGACCCACGAACCAATCGAAGGAGATATACAATTCGACTGTTTGTCTGTATATTTCGTTTTGATGGATGTTTGTGCCTTATAAATAGTAAACGTTGGTCCCATTGAAAAAAATGATATTCAACATGTCCTTTCCCCCAAAACTTCCCCCAAAGGGGATTGAACGGCATTTTTCTAGAAAATGAAAAGTTTGAGACGACAAAATGAAAGAAGAGACCATATCCGGCCACGTTCAAATTGGACATTTTTTAAAAAAAAATCATATGTTTCTGGGTTACAGCTGTGGTAAAGTCTGAAATATGCTTATTTACGCGATGTTTTGAAATATTTGAATAAATAAACGCAACTAGATATTATCTTCTTTGATGAATATTGAATGATTTTGATGACTAATGTTACACTGAAATAAATATATTTTCACAAAAAATTGACTTAATTTATGAATTGTTGCAATGAGAAATACAAAATAATATTAATTCTATTTGTTCTGTTTCTTTTAAAGTTGCTGTCAACAGTTTTCAATCTAACTACAAATGCACAACTTAAAAATTAATATTAGTTTGTATTTTTTATTGCTCCAACTAATAAGGTCGGTCCAACTGTTTTTCAAATATTTATACAATTACATTTCTATTAAATTTGTATATAATAAAAAGCTTTTTTAGATAATCTTCAGTGTAGTTGATTTGATTTTTTTTAGTATAGTGTTTTACGGTATCCTGTAAAAGTGAATGCTATCAATCTAACAACTTCTCACAACAGAAAAAAGAGTAGCAGGATTCCAGCGTCATCCATTCTATTTCACTTATGTAAATTGCATTAGATTTTCATCTCTGTGTCGTGCTAGTGAGTACGAAATTTCAAACGTATCTGAGATGAAGCTTGTGATTGAGTCTATCCCCTTGGGGGAAAAAGGCAATTCCCTTTCAGATAATCATGACGTTGAAAGAAATACTCGACGATTAACACTTTACTCACATTTCATCGCGAGGATGTGGTTTACTCTCTAAGGATTTTGGATCAGTTTTGCTTTTATATGTGAGAGCAGAATATCGTGATAATGATACACTAATTTGAAGTGAAACATCTTTATATTTTTTTATCTTCAATAGTTACCTAGAATATCCCTTACCTGGTCTATCTATCTTACAAGAATTAGCCTAATCTACAGCTAATCTATATTTATTGCAAAATAGTTAATCATGTATAAAATAGAAAGTAATGAAATTCATGAAATTAAAAACTCTTGTTTATTTCTTTGCATCTTCAGAAAGATGAAAATTTATTTACTAACACATTATTCATGAATAGGAAATACTTCAAACTATATCATAAAACAACAGCTAAATGTGAAAGAGTTTGACAACATGAGCTATAAGTAACTAGAAATTCATGGCAGCTACAAGTAGGTACAATAAATAGAGAATACTGTTAAAAACTACAACACTGCAATTTCTATAAAGACTGTATACATATAAAAATGACAAACATTATTGAATGGAACGTACAATTCAAGATAAATTCGAAAAAATAATTGAAAAGAATACGGTACAGTGAAATTGAATCAAAAACTTTAGAGAAAAAAATATTGAATTGAAAGTGAATAATTATCACTATTTATAATAAATAAATATCTAGGTATATATTCCCAAAGATCTTATTATCTATTCAGGTCAGATGTGGTTTAGTTAGAGTTCTGTTTTCGAGATTTATGTGTATCCTTTGCTGTAAAAATTGTTATAAATATCTATCATTTTGCATCGTAAAGGAAAAACGTACCTTTTTCTTCAATGTAATCACAAGACTTAGCAAAAGTCACTCGACGGCCACTTTTCTTTGGTATAAACTCTCTGTCAGATGGACAATTTAAACAGAGCTTCTTTTCGGATGACACCTTATTGGCATTAAGAGGTTCTGCTTCTTCATTGATGGTAGAAGGTGTGGTGGTTTCATTGGCAGCTTTCATTTCTCTTTGTATCTGATGAGCTAAGTAAAGCTTTACCAGTATTTTGACAATCACAAGAATGCAAAGAAGAGAACAGAAGTGAAGAAAAAAACGCATGAAGCGAATCAAAATATCCAAAGCTAGATACATGAGCATTTCGACAACTGAAATAATGATTAAAAATAGTCATTAGAAGAAACATGGATTATCCCAAAAGTATATGTTTTTTTGAATAAATCTCGAATGTTATGGAAGCGAATGGATGTGAATGGAATAAGCTTAAGCTGATTATTATTATTTTCAATGTTTGTAGAGAGGAAAAAAGATTGATCCCTTATTATCTATACTTACCTTCGGAGTTGAACATCGTAATTAATCTTGTTGAGCTGCAGCTCTATAAAAAACAAAATTTTAAATTAACATTGGTATAAACTGGAGAAACTTTTAAATAACATCATGAAACTATAATTATTTGTTTTACGTTCTTGATGAAACTTGCAGATACTATTTGACATTCTCCATAAGAAATATATACGGGCTGTTTGTATTTAAAGATAGTCTTGCCTTTTAATCAAGTAATTTACACTCAGGCGTTTGACTACTGCCTGGTAAGCAATGCTATAACCTTAATTTATTCGAAACACATTAATTAAGCAAGAAGTGAGAAGAATTCGCAGAGATTGCAGTCAGAACTTATTAAGAGACATCATTTACATTTAGAAAATTTATATGTTGTACATATTCATGAGAATATTTCGTGGTTTCTTTCTAATTCATTTGCAAACTCTCATCCAAATAATTAGTGAAAGTCTTCACTTTTAATAATGATTTTGAACATTTCCAAGTACTGATTAAACGCAACAAAAAAAATGTTGTGCGGTTGGGGGACCCCCGAACGAAGTTCCTAACGTCTTATCTCAAATCCCGAATTTCATTTGATATAGAGACTTAGAAATAACGGTTTGTTACTTAATGGAATTTCATACTAACTAATTAAAACAATAAAATAAATTTTCACTGATGTATTGTTTAAGCATGAACATTGTTTCAGCACTCTGTGCCTTTCTCAAATGTAACTAATAACTAAACAGGATAAGTGCATATTTGAATAATAAGGATGGTTAGCATACATCTCATTGAGTACTGAATTACCTGCTGCAAATGAGGCCCTGGGAATCGGAATACCACTGACACCTGAACTTATTCGCAGACAAGCATTCATATTCTGAGACAACACAATTTTAGTAAAAACATTGGCACTGCTGGCAAAGACCGGCTGAAAATGTTTTTGAACTTCCATCCTGAAATTTTCAAGAGAAAAGCATACTTTATGAACCCTGAAAGGGCACAAAAGTTGAATAGACCAATCGTGAAACAAATCAAATCTGTCAATTACACAGGCCAGACAATAACTATAGATTTATTTGAGGATAGGGAAAAGCCAAAAGAAAATACGAGCCCGGGGAAGAAGTCACGTAAGACTAACCACACAATAACAAATGACCAATCAAAAAGTGAGACAGAAATGAAAAGAAATGAAAATCTAAAAGGATAAATAAATTAATTTTTTTTGGTTTTGCGATGCAGGCAAAGAGAATCGAATTTTGGACATGGGATATTGTGGTCGATGGAATGATAACACTAAGAATGCCTAGGATTTACAATTGACGTAACATATTTTTTTTACTGCTATGCCTTATTAGAAATTGAAATTACTCACTTGATTATATTTTTAATCTTTTTTCAATCTAAGCAGAATATAGTTTTCTTTTTTTCCATACAAAGCTATTATAACGTAATACTTTTATTTGAACCCAATCTAAGTTAGAATAAAATTCGGGTATGCTGTTACAAATGTTATTATTATGAGAAATAAGTATGTTTTAGTTATTATTACACTTATTACACCATGGTGGTCGAACATTTTTCAGAATACTAATATATACTCATATTATCTAAAGTACCTACTCTCCGGTGTGTTCTTTCTCAACATGTCCTACTTTTTAAATGAATAAATAGAAAACTTATTTTTTACTTTGTAATGTCAATTAGTATGGATTTAATAGATTTTCTAATAAGGTGGATCATATTTGTCTCGGGTATCTTATATAGGTATACAGTAATAGGCCATATCATATACCATGTTTACTTATATTTATTTCAAATGACTCAAGTGAGTTCAGTTTTAATTTTCTCTTTTCGGTATGGTAGATTTCAAAATTATCATGAAATGTGCGATTATATCATTGAGATGTAGCGCATAGCTTGAATTAGTTTTACTGTATATGATGAGATCTTGTGTTCTTCGATACGGGTTTGGAAATTTTTGCCCTTTTGGCCTACATAAACTTTTGAGCAATCACCACAAGTGAGTTCATCAACACCTGATTTACAATTATCTGGAGTTTTTGATCTATTTTTCTTTATGAAGAACGCCTGTACCTTATATGACGATTTCTATTAGTTAACTCATACCGCAAGCCGCGTTAAGAAACTTCGTTCCAATAATGTTGAAAGTTTTCTCTAAATTTCGTGGCAATATCGACTTCTGATGAGCAATATTTATAATGGCTGTGAAACTTCAGTATATAAATCAAACTTATTGGATAGCTAGTCTAGCGTTAACAAATTAATTTCTAATGAACCCTCTATGCTAGGATGAACGTTGAGATATCATCAGCTCGGCTCAATATGACGGAACATTAATATCTTCGTTTTGGAGATTTATAAGTTGTCCGGATGAATAGCAAAATATATTCATCTAGTGAATATGCCTTGGTGGTAAATTCCGATTTGGTAAAAGCTTTTCGATGTACAATTTAAATCGATCAAGGGTATGAAGAGCTTTTATTAAAATCATTTTATTATATATATATATATATATATATATATATATATATATATATATATATATATATATATATTGATTTTGATTTTGTATTCTTGAGTGGTTTTATATCAAATAAAAAGATGTTCTTGTGGATGCAGTCATGTATTCAATAAAATTATTTGATTGAAGCCGAGCTTTCGGGAATGTTCAATCTCTTCTTCAGGGCAAACTACAAATCGTTACAAAATTATTTCAACACAACAACTTAATAGTATTATAAAAATACTTAAAATCGTGAATTTAGAATAAATTAGCCAAAAACAGGAAAGATTTCATAGCCATCAATTACAAATGTCATTATTTATATTTGTCATGGTAACATAATAAGTTAGAAAGTATCAAGATTAAGTTGATAAAAATGAATATGAATGAATGATCTTTATATTTTTGTAGCTATATATATATATATATATATATATATATATATATATATATATATATATATATATATATATATATAATGAATTGTAAATTCTTGACTGTCTAATTAATAATGAATTTTTAATGATTGGGGTTGCTCATAAAGTTAAATGCATAATAACAAATGTTTGTAGCTGGCAAATTTCATTAATCTCACGATTTTTGTCCCGATGAAGGTAACAAGCGTTAACGAAAGCTCGACATTGATTAAAGAGTTTTAATTTTATTGGCATTTTGACTGCAACCAAAATCATTAAAAATTCATTATATATATATATATATATATATATATATATATATATATATATATATAAAACTCTTTAATCAATGTCGAGCTTTCGGTAACGCTTGTTACCTTCATCGGGACAAAAATCGTGAGATTAATGAAATTTACCAGCTACAAACATTTGTTATTACGCATTTAACTTTATGATTGAACTTTTTTTATATAAAAAAAGTTAATCTCTCATTAATCTCACGATTTTTGTCCCGATGAAGGTAACAAGCGTTACCGAAAGCTCGACATTGATTAAAGAGTTTTAATTTTATTGGCATTTTGACTGCAACCCCAATCATTAAAAATTCATCATTATATATATATATATATATATATATATATATATATATATATATATATATATATATATATATATAATTCATTGAGAATGATATAAATATAAAAAAATAGGACCGACTTTTATTAGGTAGGTAGTGCATTGAAAAACGTATTTGAATTCTATTGGTGCTGGTGCTTTTGAAGTTGGTACCAACATTTTTCTATCCACCTATAACAGCACAACTCCTATTTTCGGTCGAAGAACCAAACGGAGGAGGTATACAATTCGACTGTTTGTCTGCATGTTTTTTTAATGTTTTTAATGGATGCTCGCACCTTAAAAATTGTGCTCCGATTTCCATTAAAAGATTGACATTCAACATGTCCTTCCCCCTCAAAAACATCTCCCAAAGGGGATGGAGGGGGCAATTATTTTCGAAAATCAAAAATTTGAGACGACAAAATTAAACAAACAAATAAAATCATATCTATCCGGGTTACAGCAGTGATAAAGTCTGAAATAAGTGTGTTTCCACTATGTGGCGGGGACATTTTTTTCGAAAATTGAAAATATGAAACGCCCAGACAGAAGTAGAGATTATATGTAGCAACATTTAAATTGGACCGTTTTCAACAAAAATTAGGGGTTTCCTAGTTACAGCAATCGTAAAGTCTGAAATATGTGTATTTCCGCGATGTTTTGAAATCTCCGAATATGTATAAGCAACGTATTATCTACTTTGGTAAACGTTGAATGAGTTTGATAACTAAAAATAGAGTTAATATTATATAGTATTTTCCAGTGCAACAACTAACAAAGTCGGTCCATTTTTTGTGAAAAGTATTTCATTGTACAAAATGTTTATTTGATATCTTCATTAACTATCGATTTTTTGAGGAATTACTGAAATTCTACAATATTGAGTTTTGGTCGGAGGCGGATAAAATGTAAATGAAACTGATTCTGAAGCTGAAAAAAGTTTTCTTAATATGTCTATTACGTTCCGTTTTTAGTTTGGTTTATCAGTAAATTCAAACTACATTTTTCATCAAACGTTAGATAGAAACTTGGATAATCTCGTTTTTTTCTATATATTTATACGTAAAGTTTGGACCCATTCTTAAGCAAATTGAGTTCACGGAGGAATATCTGATTTGTCATAATTAAAGATTATTTCGAGTGCAGAAAGCTAAAATTAATATATAATAGGTATGTGTTAAAAATACATTAAATTTGATAAAGTAAATTTGCTTCGATCAGCCGTTTATTAAACAGTTTTATATAGCTTGCCTTGCTTCTTATTTATTTATTTGGGTCAAATCTATTAATTGGTAGTTTACCCCCTTTCTATTGACAGATTGATCTGAAGTTTAGCAGACACCTTTAGTTCTGATGACAATACAGCATAATACATTCAGTATCACTGTAAATTCACGATGGCCGCCGTTACAAAATGATGGATTATATATTGTTGCACAACCCCTTCAATATGGGTATCGAATGAAAGGTCTTGACTAGAAGAATATAGCTCACTATGTGATTACTGAAACTGTATGGCCTCAGTTTCGTCGAACCCAAATGTACCAAACAGATGTACCGTCAGTTCAGATCGACTTTGGAAGAGACGGCGTACACCTTATTCATCCTAAAGCAATTCAGTTTCCAGCTAAGCTTAAGTATGGGACAGCTGAAAGAAGGATGATGCTCTTAATTTTGTCATGGGTTTCCACTGTTCACGAAATACAAGGCAGCACTGTAGACCTCGCGTTGTGTATTTAGGCCCAAAATTGTTTGAGGAAGGACAAGCATATGTGGCTCTGATTCGAGTAAAGTCTTTGAAGGATTATGTATTGAGGAGTTAAATTGCCTCAAATGGTCAGGAAACAAACCTTGTAATAATGAGGCACTAAATGAACTGAATAGAATGAGAAGTATTACATTATAAGATTAAAGTTTTAAAGCTTGAAAATAAAGTTAATCAAAAGAATTTAGTAAATTAAACAGTCTTATTAGAAAAAAAATATGATAGTAATGATAAAGTCAATGCACTAAAAGCTAAAAAAAATAATTTAGTAGGTCTTAGGTCCTACCTGTCATAACTCTACCCTCCTCATCAACCTAGGGCATTGGTTAGACAAAAAATAAACTCGTTTTACTCATGTTAATCGCATTTTTTGACCAATGAATGCCGAATGGAAGAGTTATACAATTCGCCTCTCTGTTTTTTTTTTGTTCCTGCGTGCTTTTCAAATAGTAAACCTAATTCGATTTTGATGATTTTAGATTCATTTGAAAGACTTGAGAAATGGTCCCATATTCATAAGGGTTGGAGGGGACAAATTTTCTACAAAATCTAAAATTTGAGATGGAAGAATTAAAGATAACAAAATATGCGTAAACGTTTAAATTGAACATTTTTTCAAAAGAGTTACGGTTTGTGAGTTAAATTGATGATGTTAAAATCTCACATATGTGTATTTTCGCTATTTGGATGGGGAGATTTCTTTCGAAAACTGAAAATCTGAGGGTACCACATGAAAAATAGGAATATTTGTAGAAACAATTATAATCAACATTTTTTCCTTAGAGTTATGGTTTTCGAGTTAATTCGTAAAATGGTTAAATCTAAAACACTTATGCGTATTTCCGCCACGATGTTCCGAGATCTCCACATAATAACAAGTACAAGCAAAGAAGATACGTGGCTAATAGGATAAGTACTATCTTCTTTGGTATTAGTGAACGTTCAACGATTTTCGTGACTAATGTTACACTCAAGTGTGAAATAAATATTTTTTACAAAAAAGTTAACCGGCGTTATTAGTTGGTGCACTGAAAAATATGAAATAATATTAATTCTATTGGTGCTGGTACTTGTGAAGTTGGTTCCAAAGGTATCAATCTAACTGCAACTGCACAACGTCAAAAGCAACAGCACCATTAGAATTAATATTATTTCATGTTCTTCAGTGCACCAACTAATAACGTCGGTCCAATTATCTGTAAAAAAAATTATTCATAATTCTTATTTGAAATTGATAAACAAAATTCAAAAAATCATATCCAAATTATGAAGTTTACTTTTTACAGAAGAACCTCAATAATACTTAAATCATCACTAGTATATTCAAATTAACAAGTTTTATTGAGAATATTCTCTCAAGTATTAATTTTGGAAAATCTAAAATTATATTTTCCTGATATTCGATCGGTCAGACTTTTTGCAGTCAGCTCTTAGACTAAAAATATAGATACCTCACCAGAATGCTGAGAAGAGAGAATTATAACTCTATAATGTCGACACGGGCCTCTCGTTCACCCGGTACCTACCAAGCTTTCTATCTCTGTCTATGTGGAAACATAATTACCATTATCAAATTATTTAAATCACAAACGTTATCCTCAAATTGAGTTTAGCTTGAGCTACGTGAATTATGGCCCGTCACCAGAGTTAATGTTATATGTTTGCACATGCCAAGATATGTTATATTAATGTGAGGTAAATTCACCACCATAATATAGGGGTTCACTCGGCGGTACAAATTTAATATGATTGATTGAGAATATATGATTAACATTCAATTGTACTTAAGTGATATTCATAATTATTCATAGAAAAGATTTGTGATGGAAATACATACATAACATAATTCCACACATTTGAAATTTTTTGAGTTGCGATCAATTCCTACTTAGATACAAAGTTCCGTCTCTAGCGCAAAAGTAAATTTCACAGTTTTTTAATTGAATTTTTTTGTCATACCAATAAATCAAAAATTATATATAAATAATTTAGTTGATGGCCCATTTTAAGAATTTTTTGATAGTTTTGACTACTATATTTTTGATAATTTGTTATCAGACTTGACTGGGATCTTTACTCGACTGATCTGTTCCAATCAGACTTCACAATCGGCAGTTTATCTTTAAATTTAATGATCTAAAGAATTACGTAGTTACTTGTCCAAATCAATAATTAGGATACTTACACTCGTAGAGAAATTTCTTCAACCGTGAAGAAGACTTCACATTCAGTTTACCCCAACGAAGGAGTAACACAGACTTAAACCGGAGATCTTGTTTCTTTGAATTAAAGTCTGGATTACATTGTTCGCGCAATCCCTTAATATAACCGTTGATAGATGCTTTCAGGAGTCGGAAATCTTGCTTACTATTGGCTAAATACGTTGCCATTACCAAAAATAACAACAATAATAAAGAATTAATCATGACGATATATGATACAAATCCGGCAAGTATCTTGTGTAATTTAAACAAATGGAAATCTGTTTTACAGGGTGGCCAATTAGTGCGACAAAGTAGAATAACAAATATTTTCAAATAGTTTAAACATAAAAGTTGTAGGGAAACACAAACCCCTCATTTTAAAATTCGTTGGGACTATACAAGCTGTCCCAAAAAAAAGAACATCACAATGTTGCGTTCTTTTAAATGAACCACCCTATATATTTTTACATTTATGAATTCCACATAAAATAACGACTACAATGGTGTATCACTTGTCAACTTTCAATTAATTCTTTAGGAGCTATAAGCAATTAAAAATCGACATTATTATACCTATTAGTCTTTTAGGACCTATTAAATAGCGTTCTTAAAAATGATAAGGGAGGCGGTACCAAACATGGTACCATTTGGTACCATTAATGAAACCACTGCCAGATAGCTCTTAAGAAACTTAAATTAAAATGTGAGATAAATTTTTCTCTATCTTTTACCGTTTTGGCACAAATAGATGTCAATGAGGCTAAGATGTCGATTTTCAATTGTTTATAGCTCCTAAAGAAACAATTCAAAGTTGACAAGTGATACATCATTGTACTCGAAATATATAAGGTGATTCATTTAAAAAAACGCAACTTTGTGCAGCTCTGTTTCTTTGGTACACCCTGTATAGTCCCAACTAATTTTAAATTTTATTATTATATCATATATAATAATAATAAATAAAGATGAATAACAGCTTAATTATTTCTATATTTCTTTAAAATCATAAACCTCAACTACATTAAATATTCGAATGTTTTTCAAGTTTACCCTGTATATAGATATATAAATATATATAACATCAGAGAAATAAATATTCTTTACAAAAAATAGGACCGACTTTATTAGTTAGTGCACTGAAAAATTCAAAAAAGCTTAATTTTATTGTTGCTGGTAATTTTTAACTGGTGCAGCTCTATGTAAATATAAGACATATAGCATTTACTTGCCAATTTAATTATTCAATGAAACTATATAGGGATCAAACAAGAAAACAGATGCCTGGAAGTTCATAAGCACTACCAAAGAAACAGTTAACAAAATTATACACTTAGAAAGAATGCTATAAAAACTTACACAGAACAACCAGACGAATTTAAAGAGAACATGAATAACTCCAGAGTTGAACTACAGGGAGAACATATCAATGTAGATATAGAAAGTGTAAAAAACTGTGCAATCCTTGTACATGGGATATATAGTGGTCCAGAGGGAAGAGGGAGTAACATCAGAACTACTCAGAAATGGGACAGAAAAACCAATTAAATGCTCACTGATGTCATTAATCAATATCTATAGTGCACCAACTAATAAAGTCGGTCTTATTTTTCGTAAAAAAAAAATATCCCCCAATTTTGAATGTATCATAAGTCATCGAAGTCGTTGAATTTTCACTTATACCACGAAGATAGTACCTATCCTATTACCCATGTAGGTATAATCCTTGCTCATAATTATAATTATTACTCAGTGATTTGATAACATCGCGGAAAATCACTTATTTCAGAATCTACTACTGCTCTAACTCGGAAACCGTACATTTTCTTAAAAAAGTCCAATTTAAATGATGTTGGATATGATCTCTTCTTTAATTCGGCCGTCTCAAATTTGTGATTTTCTAAAACTCAAAGATCTTAATCTTTTTTGAAAAATCTCCAATTTAAATGTTATTGGATATGGTCCTCTTCATCAATTTTGCTGTATCAAATTTACGAATTTCGAAAAATATTATCCACGTCGCCCCTTTCGGCGGCATTCTTTGGGCGAAAGGGGATACCGACTTTTAAATTTGTGTAATATGGGACCATTTCTCATCTCTCTTCTTCCATATGAACGAAAAATCATCAAAATCGGAGTACATTCACTATTCGAAGCGCGTCTACGAATATAAAAAGCTCACATCTTCCAAATGAAAGAAAAATCATCAAAATCAGAGTAAATTCACTTATACGAAGCACGCGTACGAATATAAAAAAGCTCACCGTCGAATTGTATGCCTCCTCAGTTGGGAAGTTGGTCAAAAAAGTCTCATGTTTTATGAGCTATTAGGTACAAAATATTCACATATATATTTCAATAAAATTATTGATTTTATAGTAATAATAAGTAGGTATATATTCCTATGGTTGTAATCTACATATCATAAATATCCAGTGGAAAAGACCAAATAATCGTAATCTTAAATTTTGAAAAAATCACTTTCCTAATGTTGGTCAAAATATCTCTTTATCCAATTAACATATAAAGTATTCGATCTCAAAGTGACTGCAATGACATACATTATCATTATATTTTGTGATAAGCACTCTCTATTGCACAACTTAAAAATAAGTGAAAAAACAGCTTTTCAAAGTTTTGCTAAAGTGAGATTTAATAAATATTTTCAACGATAAATACAGAAGATAATAATTATAAGTATCTACCATAGCTTTTCTCAATACTTACAAATTAAATAGAAAAAGCACCAACTGCTCTAACTGTCTCTCGAAAGCTTCACAGATAACTAACTGCAAAATACTGTCAATACGGTCAGATAATGTTCATATATTTTGTGATAATCATTTGTATTACTCATGGTGTTTCTATTATTGCATTAAATTCCATAATATGATTGATAAGTATGGGTATTACTGCTTACTCCGTTGAAAATGTTTATTCAGCAAAACACTTTCGAGAAATGCTGAGATTCTTTGAGTTGATATGGTGTGTTGATGAAATTAGTGCTTACATAATATAGGTACAAAAATCGTACAAATCGCTGATAGGTATCATTGATTTCAGTTCAACCAAAGCTTTACATATTATAGTCAAAAATAAAAAAAAAACCCTTTAAAGTGCCTTTGAAATTAATTCTTCTAAAGTCTAATATACCGGTGGAACATTTTATTATGTTTTTTAGGCCAATATCAACTTCTGATGATGATAAAAATTCAAATTTCAGAAATACCTACATATACCTACAGATCTGGCCTATGTTCCTAAATTCGATCCGGAATTCAAAGCAGTATAAAGCGAGATCACAAACCGACGCCATTCTTTTGTGGTGTACCGGCGCTGTAAAATGTTTTTGTCAGTAAACGTCATAAGAGACGGATTGATTTAGAAAATACAATCGCAGCTGTCAGCGTTTGACAACAAGCTGATATCCGAAACTGGAAGAATTAAGAAGCACGGGTTTAACTTCGACTATGTCTAGAAGGAACTCTCCTATAAGAATTTAAGGCAAACATATCAAATCCCCAATTCATTTATGACCGACTTCCCAATAGAAGGAGGCGCGTTTTGTATACTAAATGTGCTCCAGTTTTAATTATTCTTCTATTATTGGAAAGGGGCGTCCTGAGAGATGGTACAATATTAAATTTTCCAAATTCCCTCACTCAAAACTAATACTAAAGGGGGTAAAGGGACAAATATATTCGTAAATAGAACATTTTATCTGGGAGATATTTAAGATAACACAGATTTTCGAACTAAAGTACTGGGAATGAATTATTTCTAAATTACTGAATATAAGTGAAAGTTTAACAATTTTCATGACACATGAAACACTCAAATATGTAGAATACATATGATTTACAGAAAATAGCACCGACTTTATTAGTTGTTGCTCTGAAAAAAATACAAATAAATATTAAACCTTTTGGTGCTGGTACTTCTGAAGCACAAACAAATTTAATATTATTTTGTATTGACCAGCGTATCATCTAATGAAATCGATCTTATTTTTTTCTATTTTTGGATTTAGACAATTTTTCTAATGAATTAAAAAAACACCCAATCAAGATAACAAAAAGATCATGCTCTTTAGAGTTGGGATGAATTTGAGTTTTTCTTATAAGACATTTTTCTTTATTTCTTATAATAAATATTTTTGTAAATAAATATCTGTAAGTTCACAGCGGCTCCACGGATTTAGAAAATCCGAGGTGGGAAGTTTTAGAATGAACAACCTGTATAGTTAATATGCGCCTATGCATACATAGATTTCGTATGCGGCTTCTAGTTTTGAAACACAAATTTTATCAACACAAAAAAAACCGTGGCTTATTTTCAATTTGATATTTCAAAATCAATTACTAATTTATATTTAATATCCTTTAATTTTTTTAATTAATCTCAAAATAGAAAATTTTTACTGAAAATTTTCGAGAATAGATTGAAACCAAAAGCTATTGAATGTTCTCATTAAATATTCGTTCTCCGATATTTTAAGTTAGGTGCAAGATATCGAGGGTCTATTTTCACTAGCTTATTTGGGCAACATTTTTCTATCTTATTATGGCAATAGACTTGCATCAATAGATTTAGTTTTTCTAAGAAATTCCGTAATTTATGTCCTAATATCAAAAATACCTTCTAGTGGCAACATACCAAATTATAATCAGTGTAGGCAGATTTGTCCGCTTAAGAAAAGCTCCTTCAAGCGAAACATTTTTTGTTAAAATCCATTCAGCCGTTTGAAGTTACAGAAGTTTATTTACAAAAACACCCACCACATAATATGACGAAATGGGGAGAAACACCACTATTTTAAATCAAGCGGTCATCTTAGCAGCCTGAAAATAATTTCGAGCATTTTCTCTTGTTGGCATCTTCAGTTGATTAGTTTTTTACCTCAACTCTCTACAATGAGCAATTTCCGATATAGAGCCCATTGCTTTTTTTAATGGGACAACTGGTACAATGAATAACATTGATTCAAATTATTACCGATCCTATTTGATAATACACTGAAAATTACAATATTACATTCTAATCTGCCTGTGAAGTGGTAATTCAATGTAATTTATTTTTATTTTCAAGTTCATTTTATTAATTATTTTTTTTAGTTTTAATGTTTTGTTTCACCTTCATTGTCACCATCTTAGGTATAAATCCTCACAATGTTTATAGTAATGGATGGGTATAAATATCGATATCACAAAGAATAAAAGAGTGGTGAAAAAAATTGGCTTATTCAATTACATGAAGACAAAAGTGTGATGCATACTTAATAACTGGGGGACAACTCCGGGGACAACCATACATTTTAACCAAATTTGAAAATAAACATAATCACGAATCAATCGAAAAAAAAAAATCGTCAATAATTAGGCAATGCTTTGAAACGAAAAGCTGCAGATGACTTGTCACTTACCATCAGCGTATTCTCCTGATTAACGCCTGTTTATAAGAAAGATGACCACAACAAAATAGCTAATTATAGACCTATAAGTATTTTAATTAATTTTTCAAAAATATAGGAAATGATCCTACTTGGCTGACTTTATCGATCATGGGTGTCAAACAGACATATATGCCTACTCATATAGCAAAAGCGTTTTATAGGTAAGATCATGCCTTATTGATTTCAAAACTGCAAAACATAGGATTTGACACAACACTAGTTGTGTTAATAATTTCCTTCCTGAAAAGAGAACTGTATGTCGAATGCCTTGGTCATAGGTCTGTCAATATGTATCCAACCCTGGTATACCTCAGGGCAGTATACTCGGTCCTCTGATCTTTAATATATTTTTGTACGACCTGTCCTTTGAACTCGATGTGAAGTTTGAACTATATGCTGATGACTTCAAACTATATCGCGAAATCTACTCTATAAATAAAAAACATAATACAATGTACACAAACAAAATTTTCAAAACTTTGTATGACTATCAATTGGACGGACAAACACTTGAGAGATGCACTGAGTTTCGAGACTTGGGCGTAATCTTACACGAGAATCTTTCTTCAAGTACCCACTTAGATAAGTTAGTATCACATTCGTATAAATATTTTTTACAAAAAAATGAACCGACTTTATCAGTTGTTGCACTGAAAAATACAAAATAATATTAATTCTATTGGTGCTGGTAATTTTGAAGTTGTGCCGTTATAGTTTGTTGTTGTAGGCACCAACTTCAAAAGAACCAGCACCAATAGAATTAATATTATTTTGTATTTTTCAGTGCAACAACTGATAAAGTCGGTCCATTTTTTTGTAAAAAAATATTTATTTCACATTTTTGAATGTAAAATTCGTCATGAAAATTGTTGAACGTTCACTATTACCCAAAAAGTTATTGGTAGGTTTAGCTTGTACTAGCGAAAATACGCGTATCACATATTTCAGATTTTACCATTGCGAAACTCGGAAACCGTAACTCTTTTGAAAAAATGTTCAATTTAAATGTTTCCGGATATGGTCCCCTCTCTAATTTTCAAATCTCGAATGTTCGATTTTCAGAAAAATTTGCCCCTTCCACATAGCTGAAACACATATTTCAGACTGTAGCGCAGAAACGTATGATTATTTTCAAAAATGTCCAATTTAAACATTTCCGGATATGGAATTTTCGTTAATTCTGTCGTCTCGGACTTTCAATTTTTAAGAAAAATTGCCCCCTCCACCCCCTTTGGGGGCGCTTTTTGGAGGGAAGGAGATTTTGGATTTGATTTTCCTCAATATGGGACCATTTCTCAACTCTCCTCTTTCAAATGAAACAAAAATCGTCTAAATCGAAGTACGTTTACTAGGCGAAACGCGCGAACAGCCATAAAAAAAAATAAAAACAAAAAAAGCAATCTTACAACCGAATTGTATACCTTCTCCTCTTTTTTGAAGTCGGTCAAAAATGCCTTGGCTTTATTCTGAGGAATTCCAGGAATTTTACACAACCTAAAACCACCAGGGTACTTTTTAACTCATTTCTGCGGTCAAACATATATATATATATATATATATATATATATATATATATATATATGAGTTTTAAAGAGGATGGGGTTAACCCAGAACGCAAATTCCTCTCGATAGTCTGCTTAATCGATTACAGTGTGAATCTTTGCTACACAGACGCGCTAAATCGCAATTACTCTTTCTACTCAAGGCACTGAACAACAAAATAGATTTTTCATATATTGGTGAATCTATTTCATTTCAAGTACCCCGTCTGGCTGACAGGAGCAATCGCACATCTGTACAACCCTTGGCTAGAACTAAGATAATGCAGCACTCACCGCTATACCGACTATGTGATCTGTACCTACAATAAGAATTAAAATCGGTTCGATATTTTCAAATGCAATATAGCTTATGTCAAAAATATTCAGAATTTAGTTTTAAGTTAAATTACTTTTTTGTTCTTCATTTCTTTAGTACATACTTTATGTTTATTCCCATTCTGTCAATGGAGTTTCTGTTGAATGGTGTAAAATAAAATAAATAAATATAGTACTTAAAAGATCAGGACGTTATTCAAACTATTACCGGGACGCTACTCGACCATCGTTTATGAGTTATGTGACCCTACTCGGTAAACCCGGACTGGGGTGATGTTAGTGGTATTTTTGTAATATCCTGAGGATCTGAATCGTAGATATTTGTAAACCTGATAATGTGATATAACTCACCGATCGAATAGGTATTTGCTCGGGGAATAGTTATTTTTCGTCTACTACTGTAGTAGCTTCACCTACCAGAAAATAATAATAATTATATGTAATATACAGTTCTCATATCGTTTGTTAATATAATTGAATTGATATAATTGATTTTATATATATATATATATATATATATATATATATATATATATATATATATATATATATATATATATATATATATGAGAATATAATATTATGATATTCATATTCCTCGATTGTCAATTCGGGAAATATAGTGTATGTAGGTATATGTACCGTGACAATGCTGATCATACAAGATGCATCAATCTATGAACAACCAATGCCGTTTGCCTGCTTATTCCTTCTACATCCAATTCTACATTTCCATATACATTAATAATAGACCTGCCAGATTATATTATTTATACGGCTCACTGTTGGTATACATGTCACCTTATCCTAGCATATATCGACCAATATTCTCGAGCAATGATAACTTTTAATCTTCTCTAGACAGTCGATAACATATATCTAACTACTTATTAATATTCTCACAATAATCAGATTACATTAATCTATATTTGGGGTAGTTTTATTGTAAATACAATTTGACTGACTTATATATTTTACTTCTCTCAATAAGGGAAGTATTGTATTCACTTAAAAAATTGACCTCGAGATTTTTGATGATATGTACGTTTTGGGGTTCTTAGATTTCGGAAATCATGGTATCTCAAATCCGTCGGTCTGTCTGTCTGTCTGTCTGTAGTCTGTCTGTAGTCTGTTGGCGGTGTAGCTCAATAACGTCTTGACCCAGGACAACGAATTTTGGTATGCATATTGAAGGACTACCGGCGACGCAATGTAAGGGTTTTCGTTAATCATATGTACAGGGTGTCCAAAATATAGAAAATAGAACGGTAGAAGCGACGAGGTTGTTTCCATCTCGAAGCGGGGTGGTTTGTCGAGGGAAGTCATAGGTAAAGGCTTTTACCAATTTTTTTCTGAAAATGAAGGCGATGAAATTTATATAAACAAGTGAATTTTCAACGATTTTGACTTTTGAACCATTAAGAAATAACAAATAATTAAATAATATTTTATAGATGGACCCGGTAATAGTGGGTATTGCCTATTTTTGAACTGTTGATCGAAGTCCAGAAACGAACACAAGTTTGTGTCAAGTCTTACATCTATCTATTATACCTAATAATTGATTTTTCACCTCTTGCAAAAATTTCAAATTACTAGTATCAATTGAATAAAAATTGTTTCGTTTCGTTATTGCTCGTATTTCAACTGATGTTTACGTTATAGAGTTTTCTGAGTCCATGATACTATTTTTTCGCCATTGTTCTGTCTGTCTGCCCAAGTTATGTCGCGAATGGAACATTGTTTTGTATGATGTCAATCTCTCACGCCTGTGGCACAACATGGCCACCTTGCAAGAAATGTGTTGCTCAAGATTGTAGACTGTAGATGTAATAGAAAATAAGACAATACCACTTAATTCAAGGCTCATAAGGATTTTGATGTATCAGTCACAGAAAATTGAGTGTTAGTATTTTATAATTTTAGTACAGTCGGTGGTCTAGTTGGTAGACGCTGGTATTCTAACCGAGAGGTATGGGGTTCGAGCACAACTACGTCAAGGACTTTTTCCTTTCAAAAGGTAGAAGATTCGCTATAAAATGGCAAAAGCTAGCAGTCGTTTCATCACTCGCATCTTACCAAATGTCTCTTAGAGACATATCGATGGTTCAGAGTTCACCTTAAACTGTAGGGCCCCTTATCAGTTGCAAAATCTGACAAGGCAGTGAAGAGAGGAGGCTTGTTCAGTAGTGGACATACAAAAGGGCTACCGACGAGTAGAGTCGGACCTAGTTTTCCCTTGAAAAATATTCTCAAGTCTTTCATCAATAAACTCACTACTAAAATACCAAATTATTAATTTCATAGGAATTTTATTACCTGCAGGAACATAGTTGTTAATGCTAAGGAGGGGAAAGGGGCGAATATCTGAGAATCCTGATAATGTAACATGAGCCTAGGTATATGTCAAATTCACTGAAGGGCGAGTTTGGTACGACGAGCATATGCGACTCTTGACAACCAAACGAGTAAACGAGTACGAATGCGAATTCGATATATACCTAGAAGCCAATTGAATAAGCAAAACAGGTGCACATTTACTATGCAAAATAAGGCTACATACATAAAGAACAAACATGGAGTCAAATTTTATTCCTCGTTCTTTTGAGAAGTCATTCAAAAATGGATCTAAGGATATTTCTGAAACTTGAAAATCTTGATCATCCTTTCAACGCGTATCTGAAAAAAAAAGCAGGAAAAAGTCATATTCAAATAAAACTTTTTTACCTGTTTAGCTAGGTATTTAATTTAATATTCTGTCAAAACAGTTCATCTTGCGACAAAATATAATTTGACTACTTTTGTTCGTCTTGGTACGCTGATAAATTGAATAATCCTTCAAGTCATTGCGATGATTTTCATATTCCGATGAATTACGAGAAGCAGATCCTATACAGGGTGAGTCGGGAGAAATGGACCAAAACTACAGTAGTATATTATACACTTGCAAATAATGTATAAAAACTCATATGTTCTTATTCGATTTTTATTTGTTTTCAATTTACAGTGTACAACAAAATTTCATATATTAACATTTTTTTATCATAGCGCTCTTTTAATAAATTTTCAAAAATGCCGCCATTGACCTGCGTCGTCTGTTACTCTCCTAAATGATTCACGTCTGCCTTCTTTAATATCGGCTGCAGTATTTCGAATACGTCGAATTAGTGCATCATGAGTGTCCACTTTTACTTGGCACACCTCATTTCAAGAGGAGATCTTGGAGGTCAACGATTCGGACCACGTCGACCAATCCAACGACGAACAAAATGTGTAGGAGCACCATCGTGCTGATAGTACATTTGTATTCTAATGTTAACAGGAACATCCTCTAGTAGTCCTTGTAATACATTTTGTAGAAGATTGAAGTACTGGTCTCAGGTGAGGCGATTATCCATAATGAAAGGGCCAATTAAATAATTGTCGAGTATACCAAACCACACGTTTACAGAAAGCTTGTGTTGAAAATTACTTTTGACTTTTGCGTGGGGACTTTGGTCTGACCATACATAAGAGTTACGAGTATTACTAATACCGTCACGGGTAAATGTTGCTTCATCCGTAGAAAATATATGCGGTTCAACACGAAGATTAATATTGATCTATTGTAATGTTCTTTGGTCTAATGTGGATATAAATTCACATATACACTGAATCGTTTCACAATTCACGTAAAAGTATTAAAATTTATATTCACCAGTGTTCACTACAAACTAACTCACTTAATAACTATTTACAATTTATATCACAATATTTTTTTTCACTTGGTTGGCACGTTTAAAATTGACAGACCTGCCGCGCTCTCGTTGACATATTTAAATCTATCGAATAAGACGTCGAGATGCTTCTCGAAAGCTCCCGACGTATACCGACTGCACTCGATGCGGGTGGAATACACTTCGGGTGCCATCTAGATGTTTCCAGTCAGAAAACGTCACATCGCGCAGTGGCGTGGGTCTGGGTAACATTACACTATAGACAAAATTCCATATGGTTAGCATAATCTTCCGGTTCTAGGTGTTGTACCTTCTGGTTCATGGTATGGATGTAAGCCTTGCTCATGAAGGGTGTCTATTACTTTTTTTTTGTGGGATGACCAATTGGGTATAAATTTTACCAATTCTTCGTGAACTGGTCGTTGCATATTTTCTAGTTCTTCTAAAATTTGTCGAGTAGCTAGTTCATGTAGTTGGGTCCGTTCCTCCCCACTCACCCTCACCCTGTATATGTATTGCTTTTTTTGTACCTCAATGAAAATTAAAAACAAAAAAACAGATATTTTCTAAGCTTGGCCCTAGGTAAATTCTTGATGTACACACAAGTCAATCATATGTATTAATTTATTATATTTGACAAAAAAGATTGTGTATTCATATAAGCGGAAAACCGTGAATGTTAATGTTGTTCTGGTTGAGAGGGTAAACACTAAACTATACCCATCCAGGATGAATTACAGGATTATGACTGTCCTCTGCATTTGACATTCATCTACATATAAACATTGATACATGCTCTAGTTGAGTCGTAACAAACGGTAGGTATCGGTGGCCTCTTCAGATTAAAATAGTACACAGGACACAGTCTGTTGTTTGTAACTTCTAAACATTAGGTGTAGCAAAATCAATAAAATTTCAGGTTCATGACTACTATGTATACTCTGAATCTTATCTTCACAGTTTAAAATGGTTGAAGAATATGTATCTATGTGAGAATACAGTGTGGTAAGTGAAAGAGCCGTACTGTATATCAATTCTTTCGCCACTCTATGGCATTGTTAACCGATTTTGAAAAATGAAGGAGGTAAACAATTCAACTGTATGTTTATATTATTTATGTATGTACGGGTGTTTCGCATAATAAACGTGCCACGGTTTTTTATTCGAAAAAGAATTGCTGAAAAATAATCCAAACAATATCTTGTCTGATGTGCAGGAAAAATAAAATGATCTCTCTGGTAAGTTCACAAAATTGATATTGACAAATATGATCAATATGTCATTAGCACAAACTACAAACAAAATAGAATCACATAGCATAGTAAATTGATTGTTTATACAAATATTTTGTTGTTGTGAATTCAAGGCCTGTCCACAATTAATTTAACTTTATTCACAAAAAGATAATATAATGATAATATAAAACAATATAATAATAATAGTATATAAAACTGAAGCTATGATTCGTGGCTTAGATACCAGCTCGTTTAGGGAAGATGCAGGCGACGCCGACACAATAGTTTTCCTAAAACTGCGATTATGTACATCATCGGTTATGAGAACCAGTGTCTAGATGCTGTTGCATTTGATTTTTGTACGCGCTGGTACGCCATGGCTCAAGCATAATCTCGACACAGGAAAGTCATATGTTTGCCACTACGATATTTTGTCAGAGTGAGACAAATATACATCAAAATATTTGCCCTGGACAAAATACAGGAGTAAACTGTTTATTCACAGAACGGTATAAATACTATACATAATATATCTAGTCGATAATCAAGAATGTATCCAATAGTAAGAACGTAACAAATGTAAATAATGTTCTATATCGCATCCATTTCCTTTTCGTTATGGCGAAAAGATATATATAGTCAAGTGGAATCGATGACACACATAGAAATGGGAATTTTATTCAAATCGTCCTAGAATATTGATATGCTGCGGTCCAACAAGTGTTTTTCGTTTTCCTGATGTTGAGAACTCGATCGTAATAAACGTTTATCCTCCCTATTTCGGACATTTTATTATCTTGTCTGAATTAATGTTACTATTGACATTGAGAAGTATATTCCAAAGAAACAGGCAAATACTTGTTTTGGTGGATTTCTTCCTTATGACTATTATTTTTTTTCATACGTATTTCTGAACTTCTATTACAGTTTAGCAATTAAATTATAGATTAACTTTATCCATATTGTTTCATGGAATGAATACCTATTCACTCTTCTCAAAACCTTTTAGGCGAAAATGTTAGACCAATATATTCATTTATCAGTCACTCGATATTCTCTCTTGACATTACTGAATCTAATATTATAGATAGCATGCAACCGTCCGTTTGAAGTATAACACTCAACCTGTCAAGGAACTATTTTACCATTGAAATCTCTGCTTTACTGTATGAAAAAATACATGGATAACTATGAAATTTCACCGTCTTCATGAGTCTTATTAATTCAGGTGGTGTCTCAAGTTTGCTCATCTCCTCAATTAATCTACTTCTATGTAAGTTGTCGTACACTCCTTGGAAATCTTCCTTCTAAGGCTCCTTGGTAATCTACTAGCCACAGTTACTGCATCTTTGCCTGCCTATTCTGTATTTTATTTATACGTGATAAGTAGCGCCATACTTAAATATTGTAAGTAGTCTATCTAGTCACCGATTTTATGATTTCGTAGAATGATTACTTTACACTAAAATATTGGAATGACTGGTTTATCAAATATCACTTACATGTTTTTTATTTATTTTATTTATTTACGAGACATCCCCATTAACTTGTAATATACAAGAAAATGTAGTTAGGTACATAATCAACCTAAAACTAAAACTCAATATTCTGACGAAAATATAATTTGTAGTATTTGTGTTCATATGCAAATGCTTAAAATATAAAATGCATTGTAAAATTAAGAAAGTACAGAGCACAATCCCTATCTCCAAATTATTTAAAAACTATTATATCAGAAAAGCTCTCTTAAGTGAAGGTAAAGTTATATTAAATATGTCAATATCCACATTATTATTTAAATTCATGTATATGTGCAATGGACTATTAAGCCCGTAAGAAAGAAACATTAAAGGAACTTTGGTTATGTAGACCATGATAATAGGGCACATTGATACCAACCTGACCCAGAAGCCAGGGCAGTCGAAACCATTTACAATTTTCATTATAAAAACAGAGCCGAACACATTTCGGCGTTTACTTAGAGGAGGTAAAAGTTGTTGCGCTCAACATGCCTATAGTCATGGTCAACAATTCTATATCTCTAATTACCTACTTCTAAAAGCACACACCCGTAAGAATTTATGCTGGACTCTTTTCATTGAATCAGAGTGAACCTGATAAAATGGCGACCACACAACTGGAAAGTACTCTAAGATTGATCTAACCAAAGAACAATACACCACTCGGGTAGTGTCAATTGAGAAATAACGGCAATTTCTAGTAATAAACCCTAACATTTTTGAACCCTTCATAGAAATTGTATTAATATGTTCAATGCAGGACAGTTTCTCATCAAAGATAACACCAAGATCCTCCCATTGATGGTATAGCTGAAGACAAATTTATTTGACATTCTGGAAAAGCCTATAAAACAACATTTGCTTACATTCAAATATAATTTGTTTGTCTCACACCATTATGCCAGGCGATGCAAATCTTCCTGTAAAAGATCCTGGTCAGAAAAGCTTTCAACTGCCCTCCAGAACTTTAGATCATCCGCGAACATTAAACACTTACTATTTATGAAACAATTTAAAATGTCATTCACAAAAATATTAAACTGCAACGGTGAACAATATCCGCCCTGGGGCACGCCGGATGACACCTGAATAGTCTCCGACCTATAGCACCTAATTTTGACAGGGGGACATGGGCAGAGCATGACTAAAGCCCGCTGCAGACGTAGTATGTTTTGCTGCATGATTGCTTGCTTGTTTTGCTGCCCAGTTTTATAAATGTTGCCGCGCATGGTGTGTTGATGGCTCCCTTGCTTGTGTTGGCTTCACACGATGCAGGCCATCATGTATGTAAAATGACAGTACAGGGAAATATGGCTGTGACAAATGATACAAAATATTGAACATTCTAATCAAGCTCTATTTCTAATCATTGTTACAACAGAGAAAATGTCCCAACAATCAAAAATAACATGTTATCATGTGCAAAATAACTTTTGACTACCACTCGACTAGTTCCGAGTGCTCCGACAAGGCACGATGCGTGAAAACAGTCACCAAAAATAGCACCGGTTCTATCATCAAATCATGCACGAGTTGAAGCAACCAACCGTGGACGTGATGTCATTTTCTTACACGGAAACATGCAGCAAAACATACTCCGTCTGCAGCGGGCTTTAGAATGATATGGTCTTGCACCCTTGGTATTGGTCTTGGTCTTGCATCAAATCTATAGTCTTTGTCTTGGGTCTTGGTCATGCATAGAAGATCTTGGTCTTGCTGCAAAATATGCAAGACTTTGCAAGACACTTTCAAAAATTTTACACTCTTTATAACTGAGAAAAATTTGCACGATTATAAAACGTAACTGCTAAATTCAAATGAAGAAGAATCCTGCAATATGCATCGGAAGTATGTAATTGATAATCTTAACAGATTGCATATATTTATATTAGCATTCGAAATGGATAAATATATACCGAATAAACAAAATCGGTCATTGTCCAGGACAAACACTCTTGGTTTGTAATGGTACCAAACCATTCTAGAATAAGTACTGAGAATAATACTAGGGGCGCAAAATTAATTTAGAGTAAGGGAGATGCGTAATTTGTTAATAAAGATTATAAATTATTATTCACCCTTCACACATGAGAATCGTATCTTACTAGCGCGACGTTGTCTGCTTATGATTTCTTAGTATCTTCCATCGCACCTGAACACTCATTTTTCAAATTTTTTGCCATATTTTCAATTGCTCTACTTTATGTTTGCGCATCACATTTCTAAATCAAAACTCATTCTACAATGTTTTTGTACAATTTTCTTCAAAGAAATGGTAAAAATACCAAGAGTGTCTGTTCTGGACAATTATCAGAAAATCTCTCTGAGTGGCCATTGAGTGAAAGCGATCAAAAGTATTTCTGGCTTATAGATATATAGTCTTATTAAAAAAAACTTAAAATAAGTTTTAAATGCTCATTACAATACTCATAAATCTTCTATAAGTTTCTCTACTCATAAGCGCTCAATAAAGCTGTCATAACTAAAATTATGTTAATACCATCATTTTGGTAAATTCTAAGACAAACAGAATTTGAGTGATCAGGCCATACTAAAACATATAGGGTCGAACCTTTTGTAAATTGTAAGTTATAATATCGTTATAACAGTGTTTTAACGCTAGTGACCGTTTATGAATACAGTTTTTCGAGTGTCACGTTATAACAAATTTATAAACCTCCAATATGTTTTTATTAACAAGATGGATAGTTCATAAATTCAATATTTGTATGAAGCTTTTTCAAAAAAAAAACAGGTAGGAAATTCTTTAAAACGTGCATTTATGGAAGCATCTATGTCAAAAATCAGTCGCGTGAAAAGTGGGTAAATGTCATTAAAAATATTGAATGAAACTATGCGCACCATTAGCGGGACCATAGGAACAACTCCTACTGCATGGTTACCATCCCTAAATCATAAGCCCCTGCGAGAAATTCCACGCAAGAATGCTCTACACAAGGAACATAAGAAGATGGTAAATAACTCACAGCTACCTATTCAAAACAATTTCGATATTTACTGTTCATTAAACGGTTTTGATAAACAATAAATAAAAATTAACACATTGCCAAAACAGATAAAAAATAAAGGGGAAACAGTTCAATATTTCATATTTCCTCCTGCTACTTGTGGCATGGCGTATGCATGTTCATAATGACAATCAGATTACGAATCACGTCTTATTCGATACTGCACCATTCCTCTTGGAGCGTTATACGAAGCTTGCCATAGTTCTAGGAGCCACCTTTCGATCTCTCACTCGCCTTCCTAAATTATCCCACATGTGCTCTATAGGCTTTGCGTCTGAGGAGCATGCAGACCGCCAGTTCATCTTTCGAATTCCCACTTCCTCCATATACTGCGTGACGCCCCTCGGAGTATGTGGCTGGTATTATCGTGCATCAACACAAGCCCATCCCCAATGAACGGTGCTAATGGTACAACAGGTTCTACTAACACCTCTTCAATATAACGATGGGCAGTGAGCGATCCATCAATTACGACTAATTTGGTCTGCGCCTTCATCGAAACTCCTGCCCATACCATAACCGAACCACCACCATGGCTAACACACGGCAGGAACGTGCATTCCAGAAATAGTTTCTCTGTTCTTCTCCAAACGCCTTTCTTGTCATCTGTTGAATGCACGCAGAATCGTGATTCATCGATGAAAAGAACGTTATTCCACTGCTCTTCATCCCGTGCAAAATAATCTGGCCACTAAGTGGCTTGGCAATAACTTCGAATTCACTGCTGGTCTTTACGTCTTTGATTCGGCTGCCTGGATCCTTCGCCGAACTGTCCTGGAAATTACGTAAGAACTTGTTTATATTTTTCAAAATCATACTAACGAGGTTTGTAAGATGTAATCATCAGCATTTAAAAGGCTGTATCTTTCTTGGTAACATGGATAAAGGGTTGAAACAAAAAATAATTTGATTGGAAAAGTCATGATTTCTTCCCAGGAAGATATGTTTCGGATTTCTTAACAAAATCGCGCCATTTCATCTTAGTATTAGAAAAGAGTCATTACTGAGTCCAATAAAAATTAATATATTTTTTTACAAAAACCCAACTTACAGCATATAAGACTAGAAAGTTTCAACTTAAATTTTAAAAAAGAATTGTGAATATCGATTCACAGTATCAAAAGACATTGTCCATTGAATGATTGGGTGATGCGTTTCAATTATAGCTGAATGTACTTAAGAATTCGAAGAATTCAATAGTAATTACATATTCAGGAGTATTATTAACAAACAAGTGTGACAAAAACATAGATATCTACTCTAAAAAACAAGACTTGATCCTGCAGTTTAAATTTTACCTCAATGGAGATATCGTTAATTTAATGATAACTAGAAATGCGTCATTATCACTCTGATGCTGCTTATGCTAAACATTCAAGCTCATTATTAAGCCGTCGATTTTGAAACTGAATAGCGCCATAAACAGTGCTTTTCAAGTGTGTTTAGATATGGGAGAGATATTAAAGGATATTGTTTGTTTATGAATAATTCTGGATACGACCTTTATGTGAGTTTAGCACTAGAGTAGGTAATAACCCGTCTCTCGTAAATGACTTAATAAATACTTGATTACCGAGCACTATCGAGCAATGTGGATGTATTTATTTGATGTTAAGGAATATTTGAATAAAGCAGAGAGTTAACAGTGTGTATAGGAACAAAGATGATCACAGTGCCTTTATTACCTGTTTGATTCAAGTATGTTGGAAATAGGTAATTATAAGCATTTACTACTTACTTTAAACTTTGCAGATACTGCACTATTGCCCTTCTTTACATTATTATAAACTATTTAAATTACCAACGAGGTGAGACTAGTGATTTAAAAAAATTCTATAATGATAATGTGCATTTACAATTACATTACTGGGTATAGGAGGCCACACTAGGATGTTGATACATAACACGTTTTATATTCACATCGAACTTAATCAGAAAAATAGGTACAATCTCTTTTCTCCTTTGTTATCGATTCCTATCCTATCGATCTCCTTAAAAATATGAGTATTCTGTGAAAAATATAATAGATTTGAATTTGATACTACAAAAATAACTGAAAAACAACCAAAACATACATTTCTGAATTCCAAAAATGTTGATTTTGGTTGCATTTTATAATAAAGAAAAAATTATGTTATAAATGTTTAAGCATATAAGAAAAGGACGATTCTTTATTGACAGTCTCTTCCTTTACTCATAAACGCAGAAAAATCGGGGTGTATTCTCTTTAAGCGTATTATATGTATGTCGGTTTTGAACATTAAGTTCTTCGGATTTCCATATTTTATTTGTGATTGCAATATTTTCCTTTCGTCAAGTTCAGTATGAGATAAATATTTGGACATTGCCACTTAAGTTAATAAATTGATAATAGGTAAACACAAAGCCATAGAAACATTTTTCATATTCATCTATTGGAAAAGGTCACAAGGATTAGATCCGGAGATTTCTCCAGTTAGGATTTGAAATTGTCCCACCCTACCTACTGGAATTTCCTGATTCTTCTACCGTGGGTAAATTCATCACATTGCACACTATGAGATAACTAAATCACCATTGGCACTGAAATAATTCATCAATAACAACCAGAAAACAAGTGAAATGGGCAAGGCAAGAATATTACTGTTGTTTGACAAATTTGACATGACAAATCAACAGATCTGCCAGTATCGTGTCGATTAGAGTTAAGAGGTGAGTAAGTGTTCCATGCCCATGCAGAGTTCCAGTAACCAAACCTATAACTGTTTCTTATGGTACCATGTTGCAATGAAATTTCAAGTCTCTAGCCCATAAGAGAACTGATGCGGTCACATATCCAAAGAATCAAAATTAAAAAAAATATATTTAATAACTTTTAGCAGTCTACTATCATATGGCACAATAAAGCTATTCGGATTTGGATGCTTAGCCTAAAACAGATGATAGTGTTGAATTTTTTAGATTTAAATGGATTATTTTGACGTATTTTTGACCGACTTCAAAAAAAGGAGAAGGTATACAATTCGGTTGTAAGATTGCTTTTCTTCTTCCTTATGTTGAAGTTTTACGTGTAATAACATTGTTTCTCTGAAATAATAGTAGTCCACTGGATGAAATTGCATGTAGTTTAAACTCACCCTGTATACCTAATTAAAAGCTTTCAGTTGCTGGTGAATTTTACAACGATGGTGTAATATTTTGAATTACCAATTATTATTTGTGTCTTAAATATTAGAAGGAGATATGTTGAGAATTTAGAATTTAACATGTTATTTTCACTTCGCCTAATAAGAAAGCCACATCCCTAATGGTACATGTATATCATCCCTAATGTGATATTCAGTATCAGTCATAAAAGTTCGAACACACATAATATTGAGAAAAGTCTAAATAAAGAGAACACATAGATCACTGTCGGTACCTTAATCTATATTATGCTTTGACATGAAGGTGTATTTTGCAGCGATATTTAAATGTTAAATGTATAATACATAAAAGACCCACAGAAGGCGAAAGCGGCGCAAAGCTTATTAGATATATATATATTTCATATGAAAAAATGTAATATCTGGGAAAAGGAATGGAGAGCTTTCGAGATTTTTTTTCGCACATTTACATAACTTCAGATGTTTATTTCATATTTTTGTTATTTCTCTTAGAAATATCGTTAGATTTGTATGATGGATGGATTGCCATTGCTTTTCATGTAAAAAAGCATTTTTCGCCAATTTCTAAGAACCTTTGACGATTTAAACTGATCACACATTATTCTGTCATATACTGGCCAGTGACTCCTTATTCAAAAACTACTGTAATTTCCCATTATCAAAAGCAGTACATAATATTTTCTTAGATAAATGTGTAATAAGTAAGTTAGTAGTTCATGATTAATACGTCTTTTATTTAATGGTGACAGAGTAACAGAGAATAAGTACCAAAGAACCTTCCATAGATATTTTGAAGATCCTTTTTTCATTAAAAAGAGGAAGATAGTCCCGTATTCAAATTTACAGGGTTGCATAGAGCTCATGCCTTCGAAAAAGTCTTTGAAAAAAATATATTTCCCAAAAATTTCAACTTTCGTTGATAGATCTTGTTCAACATATAGTTTCTTGAAACATTTATAACTAGGTACTTGGCTCCGTGAAGGTCCAAAATGTATTTCATTCATTTCAGAGACAGTTGCTAATAATTCAAAATGTGATTATCATAAAGTTGTTTATCAATAAAAAAAACTTTAAGTCTGAAGTAATTGTCTTCCCATTAATAATCGAATTTATGAGATAAGGACACTTCCGTAGAATGATATATCTTTTTATATTGAAGTATATAGTTCATTCCAATAAAATCTGTCGGCACTGTTACGTAAAGCTTGAGATTATTGATGATGAAGAACATGAATACTCATGACAGTGTATAATTTTGCTTAATATTCATTAGTATTTTCTTGTGTGATAGAATTATTATCTAGTAGAAGTCGTTTCGACACTATCCAAGAGACGCGTGAGTTATTTACTATGATCACTCAAAATTGAGAATTAAATAATGTAAACCAAACTAGAAGCAACTCATATATTAAAATGTTTAAAAGACAATGCATAATGTAAGAATTATAGAAAAAAATTGTATCCCTTGGTATCAATCTAATTTTATATGATTTCCACATTAAGTATGGTTATTCTATTATGAACTCGGTTCCACTTTTTTTTAAGTTATTTAAATAATACACATTTAAGAGATTTAAAAGTTTACCTGCGCTTATGCTGATAGCGTAATTTATTTAGGCAGTTTACTATAAACTATTTACTTAGAAGTAATTCTGTCCTGTCTGTACGGGATTGGCAATTGTTTCCAGGAAAATGAACTTAAACAGCTTAAGCTGTGACATTGTGAACATCGACAGGGGCGCTATAGCTGGCCACATCAGTGCCATCTCTTATCAGCTTATACAACAAGAATTAGGCCAACGTTATCATGAAGGTGTTATTGTATCAACGTCCATAGATTACAATATATTCATGAACATCAAGGTTGCCCATTTTGGATTACCTTAATAGCCAAGACGTACTCAGCAGAATATATATACTAAGGTAAAACGCCAGTAATTGACCGGTTAAAGATTTTTTAAGGCCAGTGTTTGACCGAGCCAAATTAATTTTCTTGTAGATAATTTAACATTTAAATAAAATTATCAAAAATACCATGAAACATAAATGATATTCTTTTAAAAGTTACTCATAATAAATTTATATATACCCTCATAAAGTAGTATTTCTAAATAATAAAAAAGAAAACGTTATTTGTCATCTAGTCTTTGACCACTTTGATTATATTAGTTGGCCGAAATTATCTAGTCTTTGACCTTAAAACTGTGAGTGTTTGACCGTTCTTAAGAAAAAATATAGCTAGGAATACTTATTATTTTTTCATTTAATTTCGTTAAAAAAATATTTTTCCTCCTCCATTTTTCGCAAGAAATTGTTCCTTTTTTGGGTAAAAAAGCGCTTTTATCGGAGATGAAAACTCTTCTCGGATCATTTAATATATGTAATAAATTATTGGTAAGCAAATAGGATTTAACTTCGGCAAACCAACGTTTGAACGAGAATTCTGGATGCAGTTAGATCTTCAGATAATCGAATAGATATTTTAGAATGTCGGAATAAAATCCCTTAAGCCAAGCCTGGCCTTCCATCCTTGAATTTGTAGATATTATCCCATTTTGACTATTTTGACAGATATTGAGCACTATCCAATAACTGGGTTTTTGTAAGTTGACTTACCAAATGACTGAAAAAACAGAATCCTGATTCAAATCCCCTAAATTTTCGACATATATTTTCAGTTTATTAGTAAATGACCAGTAAAGGGGCTAGTGTTTGACCAAATATTTATTATTTATATTTTAAAGCGATTATTCCCATTTAATTGCGCTCAATTAATTTTGTCGTTATAGGGAATGCTTAATAAAACAGAAAAAAAACAAAAATGTACATCAGTATTTATATTAGGCCAAAATATTTATAAAATTGGGAACATGCTCAGAAAATCAGTGTTTGACCTGTTTGTGTCCCGTAAATGACCAAAAAGGGAGCCAGTTACTAACCGCTTTTTTAAACTTCTTGTATCTTATTTCACAGAGCTCCAAAGTTTGGTCGAATACTAAACCATTTAAAGAGGAATATATAACATTCAAAAAAGGGATTAAACTTTACCCTATTATTAAATCTTTTACTAATAATTGTAAGATTATAAAACTCATAATTCGTCTAGTATTTGATCGATCGGTCAAACACTAATTTTTATCCAAACTTAGAGCTATTAGTCTTTGACCGCCTCTATTTTGGCAGAAAATAGATGAAACCTGTATTTTTTCGATATAAACAATAAAAACATTCATCAGAACAATAACCAACAAACAATAACACAAAATATGCAGAAATGGCCGAATAATATTACCTTACTTGGGAGAACTTCTTATCAAAAAAATTACCCTTCTTAACACCATGCGGACAACCCACTGTTAGACCCGATCTAAACAACGAAAAGGCGGAAATGGTATTACATGCGAATGTTTTGTGTAGTAGGATGTAGAAAAAAGACTTGAGGCTATTTAAATATAGTTCTATATTTGTTAAAATATTCCTAGGATTCTTATTTTTTTAATTTTTTCTCTAAAACGGTCTAAAACACTGGCGTTTTACCCTATACATAACTCCTTCAAAACTTTACTTAGGTATTAACACGTTATTGACGAGCTATAAATACTATATTATATTCACCTTAGCAGATTATTATTACAATTAATATTTATTTCATCATCATCGTCATAATGACAGATCAAATCCCACGAAGCTGTTGTTAATTAGTTAATACCGCATGATCAAAAAAACCTCATTCCAAGTGTGCCATATAAGTACGGATAGGTACATGTCTCTAAATCATCTGAATCCGCATAATATTGAAATATCTCTCGTCACTATGGAAAGAAATGCACAAAACTGAATAATCATAACAAATATTTAAAATGTCTATAACATGTCCATACAAATATTTTCGAACTTCACTTGCATACCTTCATAATTAACTGACTGAAGTGAAATGATAATTTTAGCAATGCTCATCAATTCTCCGTTTCAATTCCTTTGAATTATTTGGTAATTTTTGTTCTAAAAGCTCGTAGAAAGAAATAAATAAATGCATATATAAGCAAATAGTCTGTAATTTAAGTGAATTTCAATTCAATTGGTGTATTAAGTAATTTAGATAAATTTTGGCGAATATAGATAGCATCAGTTTAAATTTGGTGTATTATATTTGTGGGTTTTCTTCTGATAACGGTTCTAAAAGAGTTACGACAGTTTAAGACATTTTTATTACAATAGCCTTCGACCGCTCTCTCATTCATCCGAACACACCCATTGGTGATATGAGATAATAACTACTGATTCCCCCTTATTTGCAATAGCCTACTTGGATTATTTTTTTAGATCGCTCGATATAATAATGTCGCAGTTCTTATCTCATGGATCGGCCTTTCCTTCAATTAGTGTAAGCTTCAAAAAAAATATATACCTACCTAACTTCAAGTTATGAAATATGAAATATCTAATAAAATGCGTCTTATAAAGGAGGAAAGTTGAGGGTTGAGTAGTGAGGTTGGCTAACACTATCGAGATTTCACTCACAGGTTTAGGGGGTGTGTTTCGAGTTCACCTGAGCTGAACTGAATTGATTTACATTTCAAAGGAGTCCTTACTAGAGCTTGGACGCTGGTGGCGTTTCAAAAAGACATACAACTAGAATTTCCATTTAGATTCAGTGCACATAGGTATATACTACATTATACGGGGTGTCAACGTATTTGATTATATGATTAGACACGTTGTACGTTTTACAAATGTAATGATTTATTGAAATAATCTCGTTTTGCTAGAATAAGGGTCCAAAATATCCTGAAGTTTAGAATTCGAAATTATTCTACGTATTGTCAGATTTATGAATATCTGCAGAAAATCCGAATAAATGTTTATATATACTTAGTCGTGAATTATAGTCAGGCTTATTTTATAAAATTTGATCAAGTTTAGTCTGAATACAAAAACTGTTTTATGAATGTCACTTGTTTCAGATGTAAAATTTGTTAAAGAGACGATTATCTAATAAAGTATTCTATTTAACTAACTGCGAAGCTATAGTAAATATAAAAACTGGTGCGGGAAAAGTCACGCGGTACAAGTGAAACTTTTATGTGACGTATAAACGTATTTAGCTAGGGCTAGGATAAAATTCCAAAATTCCTAATAGGCCATGTATTCTTGGAATACGCATAAATGGTGTTCTTAGAGAAATCAGTCTTTCAGAAACAAGATCTAAGCGAGGCAAGTAAGATGGTATTTCTGGATATTTGAAGCCATTGTACACTGATAACGCCGGTATACTATTTTTATTGATTGACTGCATGCAGCTGAAGCATAATTTGAGCCGATCCATGGAGTTTTCTCGCACTAAAATGTTAAGGATTTCATAATTTTTTGGAGATGAGGATTTAAATCCTTATCGAATCAAACTCTATTGTAAATAGAGCATGGCGATCCAAATGAGTCGCCAATAATTTATTTTTGAACTCTTCGTGAGCAGTTTTATGCTGTAAGAAGTTTTTATGATATTAAAATTGAGCCCTTGACACCGTTCAGCCACAGTTTTTGGTTCCAGTTTGTGTATTTCACTGTCACTCCGTGAATCACCAATATTTATACGTTCTCGTTTCGCCATACCAAAACACTTCTTTGGAAAAATACATTTTACTGAGAATGAGAATTCTCCTTTATTTACCTATACGAAGAGCTAGCAATGTTTGCCAACCTGTTGTTTACAAATTCGTGAATATGAAACCAGAAACCACAGTATAGGAAAAGATCTTTGGTATAGGCAAAGATTAAATACTCCAATCTTTGTTATAGGTAAAACACAGTAGTCCCATTCAAGCCATTTCTTGATGTGACCCGCCTTTGCCGCCGTGTCTGCCGTACCATAAACGGGGAGACACGAAATCGGCTGGCTGGCTTTTGACAAACCGTCGACTCCGCATTTATAGTTTACGACCGGAAAAAGTGATGCTGTGAAACTATCATCTGGCGCTGCGGTTAAAGGGACTACTGTGTTTACCTATACCAGAGCTTACCTAACAATAAGCTGTGCCTATACCAAAGATTAGAATTTTTGCCTATACTGTGTATAAAACAAACATAGACAGAACCTATATATCACCTAAAACTATTCTGTTACGATTTATTTATATATTTATTAATTGTTTATTAGAATATATCATGTTTTAGAATATTTGTAGAAAATTAGTCAAAAATAATTGATAATTGAATCAAATTCCCATAAGATTCATAAGATCATTAAAATTACCCCCATCTATTGTATACCTGTAATAATGTGTTAATGTGGGATTATGTTTTTTTTTTATGCTTTCGATTATAAAATGTACCTACCAATTTCGTGTCGCTATTTTGTAATATATGGAAATTAATTTACCCTCGCTATAAAAGTTTCACTTCAAAAATTATAATTTTATCGATCTCAACTTGCATATCTACAGGCACGTATCACCAAAAAAGCGAGCAAGAGCAGGCCAGCATTCTCCATCAATAATGTTCATCTAGTAAGTAATGGCTAGCGAGCGACCAAATGTATGTTTGTTCGCGATCAAAAACGATCGAGAGCATGGCGGTACTTAATAAAAAATACGTGCCCATGCTCGTTCGGGGTGAACGGGATTCTATTCTGCAGAGTCCAGAATTATTGTTCGTGATTCGATCGCTTGTGACCAGTACTCAAAATGGAATAGTCAAATGATAGTGAATTGCAATTGCTAGTTTGTGGAATTCTTCGGTCCCATACTCTACATTTAAATCAAGGAACAAACTACTGCCATTATAAAATATTTATACTTTAGATAGAATATAGTTGCAATCCAAAATCTTATTTCCGGTTTTAATTTCTCATGACATATTTTATAGCCTTGCAGAAAAAATATGGATCATCTGCGAATCAGAATACCGTCACTCTGGTATAGACGGAATTGCAGTATATCGAGCGAACAGGAGCAAACATATAAGAACAAAAACAAATGCCCTCTCTTGCTCTCTTTTTTTGGTGAATACGCGCCCTAACATGTTACGTCAATGGTAAGCGAAACTTCTAGTTTGCAAATACTTGATGAACATTACGATAATATTTTCACCATAATAGTTTTATGCTACACTGGAATATTTATGTATAAGCAAATAAATCGTCATAGTCACAACTTATAATCAGAAACTGATTTATTATTATTTCAAACATTCCTTCTTCAACTAATGTTTACATTTATATAACAGGATTTCGTTGAATTATATACACTATATTTAATTAACATTATCACTTTCCTATCCAATCACTTGCAATCTTTATCATTCTGTTTTATTTTTGTTTTTGCTACCTTAAAGGGAATGGCAAGCCCGGTAAGTATCATTGTTTGAATGTCTTTTTCACTCATGAACTGTCTATACAGGGTTTTTCTAAGAGGTCTCAACAGAATGCTACAACATATTTCTATATTCGTTCAGTACTACCTACCTTTTTACAATTTGAGTATTTCTTTTCGGTTCTGAAATATGTATCCAAAGAACATTTATTTGAAATAATTACATATTCCCTATTTCTACGACCATTAATAAAAAATAATGAATGTATAAAACCTTGATTAAGCACATCATTTGCTAGAGAGAGAGAGAGAGAGAGAGAGAGAGAGAGAGAGAGAGAGAGAGAGAGAGAGAGAGAGAGAGAGAGAGAAATGCTTTATTGTCGAAAAAATATAATTTTTGTAGACGAAGCAAAATAAAAATATCGAAATCAAACAATACACAAACAAAACAAAGTCAGAACCAAAAATTAAATTGAAATTAAATAAATGTATATAATATAAAACAAAAATATAAAAATATAAAGATGTAAAAATATCTGCACCTATTCATTTTTGATCGACTTTGAAAAGCGGAGGAGGCATAGATATGTAGATATTCATCAGTTTATTTGCTTTTCTTAGTGAACATGCACCAATTTTGATAATTATTTTTTAATTGGAAAAAAGTAGTGTAGGCAGATGGTCCCACTTAAAAGAAACAAACATATACTACCCCCTGATAACCTACCCAAAAGGGTTAATTGAAAAGAAAATCTGACATCTTAAAGGGAAAGACCATTTTCAGCAATTTATAAGTAGGAAATTTATTTTTAAAAAAACAATGCCTTCCGAGTACCTACCAGCTCTAGGAATGTGCAAGATTCTGTCAGCTATAATTAGAAGTTGATAAGAAGTTTTCTATTTACTCACAACTGCACCACTTTAAAATCACCCGAACCAATAAAATTTACTTTATTTTGAATTGTTCAGTTCATCATCGACTCGTTAATTTTTTGGATAACCTACTGCTAATTACCTATTGGAATAGAGTTTTTTCAAAAACCATAAGAGAAAATATAATCAAGAAAACCGTTCTTGTAGTTAACAAAATGCTAAAAACTCGTCTTTATTGATTAGCGTAGAAATTGGAAATAGGAAGTTATTATATATACAGTTCATGTTCTTTGCATATGGCTAGATATTTCTATATAATTTTATTTGCCCTATTTAACAATGTCAACGAGTGAAAATTCAATGGAATGCCAAAAACCATTAGAATAGAACGATTTTGAATTTATAACGTTGGGACCGTATAGCCATATACTCAACTTTCTACAAATGCAAGATTGCTTCATTGAGCTTACTTTAATCTCAGGAATAGGGGGTAGCATTTTTTATAGATATTTGAGAGACATCCTGTATAATGTGCATATATACAGGGTTAATTATAATTTAAATTTAAAGATTATTAACGCATGTATGTATTTTGGATATTCTGTTTCCTATGAGAAAATCAATATTAAATTTATTGTTACGTGTGATCTATTTCAATTTGTACCTAGACTTTCTAAATAAAAAAATACAATTTTAAGCTTTCCATACACTATGCAACTTGTGTAAAATGTAAATAAGATAATGTAAAAAGACTCAATACATTTAGGTAACTACCTATATTGAACTTTGACTCTTACAGATTGCATAGTGATTGATGAGAGATACACTTAAATAACCGTGCTTGCCATGATTTGCTTGTTATACTGGCTTAAAACCTTTTTATTCCGATATTATTTGGCATGTTTATTTATGTTGAATAGTTGTTGAAAATTATTCAAGGCATTTTATTTCTCTTGAATAAACTACCATTTTACGAATATTATTGATAACTAAGCAAATAAGGTATTTTCCCGGCTTATGCCGAAGACCCTAATTATTACTTTTGACCGATTTCCAAACAGAGCAGGTATTATACTATTCAACTCTTTGTCTGCTGTTTTAGGGTTTTGTACCAGGTGACAAGAGAAACCTCTATAGTCTCGCTATTCTCACGTCCGATCTTCCCCTACCCTAATCTCGGAAGATACCACTGTGAAACTTGTGAAAATGAAACTGGTTTGATACAATTTAATGTGTAGATTGCAGGAAAAATAGGATGATCTCTGCAGTAGACATAGTTGAAGAGAGTTCAAATTCAGAAAAACCATCTCTTTTTAAATGTTATCTTGGCCAAAAACGAACTTCATGTCATTTTCACAAAACAGGATCAGAAAACTGAGACGTATTATATAGAACTGCAACAACGTATTAATAATTTGTTCCTGATGGTCCCCGATACGAAGTTACTAACCCTTTGGCCAGGGGGCAATGATATATCACACCAAGGACACTGCCACTTTCATTCCCTCAAAATTTTCGTTTACCACCAGCACTCAAGCCAGGAAACTTGCCAATAATTATTCTATGAAATATTGTTTCTGTAGATCTGTAGGTATTTGTCATTTGTGGATTTGCCAGTGACTAACTCAAGATTCGACATTAGTTGAGTTCGCACAATTACCTCTAAACAATAGTTGTGTCTACTCAGATGCAGATGATGTCTCCTGTTGAACTGAGATTCTCAATTCCCGCATGCGATTATTGCGATACTGTGTGATTTCCCAAAAGAAAAAGGTATTCATTTTTCATTTGAAAGACGAGAGTTCAGAGAGGGTCCCGTATTAATTAATTTTCCGGGTTTAATCTAGCTTATCCCATTGTTCCTTCGAGAAGGCCTTCGAATGCTAAAAACATATTCTAAAAAATTGGTATTTTCCTTGTTAGAGTTTTTAAAACATATAAAACATTTGTACTTGACATTTTCTTGGTAAATCTTCCGGTTTTATAGTTAGGGTAATAGTTATAGATCTGTACTAATTGCCTTCCAATTATTGACCATATTTCAAAGATAAAAGCACTGTTATACAATCACGACTCGTGTATTATTTCATATTAATGAAAATAATTTATTCCGAAGAAATGTACAGACTCTTTGGCTCCGATCATATGATTATGATTCAAAGGCCCAACAGACTGGGTTCGAGCCATTGACATAGAGATATGGATTGCACAATTTCTTCTCAAAATCGACAGTTCTTTGAGAGAGACAGAGCTAGTGCGCGGACATTAACTTCTGAGATTAGACATTTTCTGTCCTTCTCACCACTTTCACACACGTTTGGTCATTTTCCACAAATTAATAGCGACATAGGGCATGCGCGTTCTATGCCTCTAGGTATGTCGGTGGTTCGAGCACCCCTTCTTTGTTATTTTTTTACCGACTTCAAAAAAGGAGATGGTATACAATTCGGTCTTATGTTTTTTTTTTTTTAAATTTCTGTTCGCGCGTTTTGCATAGTAAACGTACTCCTATTTACACAATTTTTGTTTCATTTGAAAGAGAAGAGTTGAGAAATGGTCCCATAATGAGCAAAATCAAATCCAAAATCTCCTTCCCCCCAAAAACCGCAATTTTTCTCGAAAATTGAAAATCCAAGACGGCAGAAATAATGAAAATTCCATATCCGGAAATGTTTTAATTCGACATTTTTAAAAATAATAATAGGTTTCCGCGTTACATTCTGAAATATGTGTTCCAGCTATGTGGAAAGGGCAAATCTTTCCGAAAATTGAAAATTCGAGGTTTGAAAGTTAGAAAGGGGACTATATCCGGAAACGTTTAAATTGATCAGTTTTTCAAGATTCACAGTTTCCGAGTTTCGCAATGGTAAAGTTTGAAATATGTGATATGCGTATTTCCGCTATGTGGAAGAGCAATTTTTTTTCGAAAATTGAAAATATGAGATGGCCAAATTAATGAAAAGATTATATGTAGCAACATTTAAATTGAGTTACGGTTTTCGAGTTACAGCAGTAAAGTCTGGAATATGTATATTTGCGCCGCGATGTTTTGAGATCTCTATAATAAATAACAAGTACAAGCTAAGATCTTTTTGAGTATTAGTGAACGTTCAACAATTTTCATGATTAAATATAATGTTACACAAAAAATGTGAAATAAATATTTTTACAACAAATTGGACCGACTTTATTAGTTGTAGTTGGTGCACTGAAAAATACAAAATAATATAAATTCTATTGGTGCTGGTAATTTTGAAGTTGTGCCGTTGTAGTTTGTTGTTGTAGGCACCAACTCCAAAAGAACCAGCACCAATAGAGTTTCTATTATTTTGTATTTTTCAGTGCGACAACTAAAAAGGTCGGTCCAATTTTTTGTGAAAAATATATATTTTGTTGAAGAGTAGCGGTAAGCAATGACATTATACATGTAGTAGTTTTTTTGTAGGTAGTTAATACAACTATTAGAAAATTAATAATTTATGAGTAAGAGTGAGTATTGACGAAATGAAACGATGAACAAAAGGTATATATACTCACTACGTTATGGATAATTTTTGACCGACTGCAAGAAAAGGAGCAGGTATACAATTCGGTTAAATGTTTGCTTTTTTAATAATAATTTTTTATGTTTGGCTGTTCGCGCGTTTTGTATAGTAAACGTGCTCCGATTCTCTTGATTTTTGATTCATTTGAAAGAGGATAATTGAGAAATGGTCTGGTTTTCAGAAAAACTCACATACGAAATCTCCTTCCCTCCAATAACTTCCCCCGAAGGGTAAGGGGGTAATTTTTCGCGAAAACGAAAATCTGAGAACGCAAAATTAAAGATGCGGCCATATCCAGAAATGTTTAAATTGAACATTTTGTCAAAGGAGAAATATGTGAATTTCCTTCGCGATGTTTTGAGATCTCTGATTGACAACAAGACAAACTAATAATATACGGGGTAATAGAATAAGAACTATCTTCTCAGGTATTAGTGAACGTTCAACGATTTTCATAGGTACATCGCACATCATCTTTTCAATATCTTTATGATTCCTGGATAGTTCAAAATTAAGAGGAATATTTTGTACTTATTGTGAGAAAAGATATGATCGAAGACTAATCACAGAGAGGGAAGTCAAATATGTAAATTTTTTCATTTCTATGTTAAACTACTGACCCGACATAAATTTTCCTGTCCAAATGTTCGCAATATGTTTGTTTCTTAAAAGATATTGAAAATTAGATAAAAAAGTATTCTTTGTGCGGATAGCTAAACAGCAGAAAAGTAAGAATAACTCTACGATTATTTTACTTTGTGGATGCGCCGCTTAAATTGGGTAATATGGTTGTACTCGCCTTCAGTTTATTTTTGTCCATTTTCCTTCCCAAATTTTCCTTTCCTTGCGAGAGCCTCAGCGAATTCATTGCGCACACCCTGAGCCACGAACTAAGGTGGGAGAAAGCCGCTCAGGAAAAATTCGCGAGTGAATTTTGGAAAAAGGAGGGTCTCCAACGCGAAGTCGATCAGTGCCTGATTAGTCGAGAAAGCAGAAGAATTCGCATCGCAAAATTAATATAGTTTAATTTTACAATCTTTTTCGGGAAGTGAAATCGAGTGGTTGCAATCACCAGAAGGTTACCCGAAGCCGAAAAGGTACGTCGCTTATATCCTTTAACCCTTCTCATTACTCTATTTGTCTCATTACCATACAGTCCACATCGCAGAAACATTAAATTGGCCCATATCGAGCCGGATGATTGTTGTATCATCAATTTGAACCATAATCGCAATTTTCTTATCTATCATACCTTGTACAACCATGTTAGGCTCTTTAATCGTCGCATCTCTCTTTTAGTAAATATTTTAGATTAGAATAGCATTTTATTTTTGGAATAGAATATCTGCAATAATTTGTAAATTATATTAATATATAGTAGTAGGAATTTGTAAGATTTATTTGTCCGCGTGGCGTACATCGAACATCTGCATTTTGCAGTCTTAGCATTCCAAATTTATTTCTTGATAATATTTACACTCTTTTTACTGAATTCTTCTGAATCTTTAGTATGGGAAATAGCAAGGTAAATAAACTAAAATTGTTGTACGCTCAAAGGGATAACCTTTTCGCGCGTATACAATTATTATCCGACAATGCCACAGGGATCTCGGAGGCAACAAGGGACATATTCTTATGTAAGATCGAAACAGTAGATAGTATTCGCACTGAATTTCAAAGTACTTTAGATCAAATTAACACAATTGAATTAGAACTAGATGAAAACTATATAGTCAGTTATCAGAGTTTGTCAGCATTCGAAGATTTGTTTTGTCGCGTCAAAAGAACCGCTAGATTATTGCAGCAACCTACAGGATCAGAACAAACTCCAGGCGTTCGAAGTCAGTTACAACGTGAAAGACCAAAATTGCCACCTATTCAGATTCCAGAATTCAATGGCGATATTAGAAATTGGCCTTCATTTTTCAATAGTTTCGAAAATACCATTCATAAAAACGAAAGCTTAACTGACCATGAAAAACTACATTATTTGGAAAATAAACTGGCTGGTAAGGCCAAATCAGTTTTTGCCGGAATTACGCTTTGTGCTGAGAATTATGAGCTGATTTTGAATATTCTAAAGGCAAAATATGAGGATAAACGCATGGTAGCAACAGCATACTTGGATCAGATATTTGACTTGAAAAATATTACTTCTAGCAACGAGTCTAGCTTAGAGAAGTTTCTTGATACGTTCGCATCATCAGTTCGCGCAATAAAGAACCTTAAGCTCAATGACATAAGTGACCTAATGTTCCTTTATATTGGTTTGAAGAAATTAGATTTGGAAACTGTTCGATTATTTGAAATGAACAGAAGTGGTAGGGATGAAATGCCTAAATTCGACGATTTAGAAACATTTATACGTGATCATATCAAAATTTTGCAACGCACTTCTACGACGCCGAAACACAAGTTCGCAAAACCAAACGAATGGAGTACAAATAAACCGATGCATTCTTATGTGAACATCACATCGCAATTCATCTGTTCGCTGTGTCGTACACATCATCTTCAGATGTATAAATGCCCGAAGTTCATACAACTTAAGCCTAGCGATCGTTATAAATACGTTCGGTCGAATAACCTTTGTATTAATTGCCTTAGTGACCAACACCGTGTTTTAATTTGTAAATCAGATTCTAGATGTCGTAAATGTCAAGCTAAACATCACACATTACTTCATTTTGAAAAGCATACCAATACTTCCGAGGTAGATACAGATATTATAGGTAGCGGCAAAAGGGATAACGATAATTCGCCGGAGGTGAATCGCACTGATGGTGTCGCATTATGTTCATTGTCAGCATCGCGATCTCCTACCACAGTACTTTTGGCAACTGCTCGTGTAAAGGTATTTGATTCACGTGGAAATGAACATTTAATTCGTGTTTTGTTGGATAGCGCTTCTCAAAGTAACTTTATTACTCTGGATTGTTGTAGACGTTTAGGTTGGAATATAACAAATGACTCCAGGTGTAACGTAGTCAAGGGTATTGGAGGCTCAACTAAGGCTGTTCAAGGTTCTGTGAAACTGAAATTTTGCTCGCGCTTCAATGCTGGGATAACTTATGAAGTGGATTCATTGGTTGTAGATAAAATAACCGAACCTATGCCTACCGTTGCCATAGATACTTCAGTACTTTCGAAATTTAATGACTTGCCTCTAGCCGATGATTATTACGCAGTTCCAGGGGGGATAGAGATGTTAGTGGGAGCCTCAGTTTTTCCACATATTTTGTTATCGCGTAAAGTCCATGGGAATCCCTCACAAATCGCACCGCACGCTTTGGAAACAACTCTTGGATTTGTTATAGTTGGTACCGCAGCCATTCGTTTAGATAGCTACACGAATATGTCGTATTGTTGTATTGATGACTCTTTAAATTCTGCAATTGAGAAATTTTGGGAAATCGAAGAAGTCAATTTGCCTATAATTAGTCCAGACGATAGAGTCTGCGAAGATATTTTCCGTCATACCACTACTCGTGATCATACTGGTAGATACAATGTCGCACTTCCCTTCAAGGGCGATGTTAATTCTCTTGGCAGTTCCCGTCAATTAGCTGAAAAACGTTTTCTTTGCTTGGAACGAAAAATGCAAACGTCCCCTAGTTTCAAGCAGGCTTACGATGATGTTATAAGGGAGTATCTAAGTAAAGGGTATCTCTCTCTAGCGCCTGCAGAGACTGAAGAGTCAAAGAACACTCCTGCGTATATAATACCACATCATGGAGTGATTAGGGGAGATAAACTCACCACGAAGTTACGTATAGTTTTGGATGGTAGCGCTAAGACAAGCTCTTCAGTTTCTCTAAATGATATCTTGCATGGTGGCCAAAATCTGCAGGGTAACTTGTTTGAAATAATAGTTAACTTTCGTTTATTTTCGGTCGCTCTTTCGGCAGATATTCGGCAAATGTTTCTTTGTATCGGTATTCAAAAGTCTGATAGAAGATATCAACGGATTTTGTATCGTTTTTCTCCGCAAGAACCTTTAGAGGTTTACGAATTTAACCGCGTCTGTTTCGGGCTTAAGTCAAGTCCATTTCACGCATTACGAACAATTAGACAGCTTGCCAATGACGAAGGAGATTCTTTCCCGAAGGCCAAAGAAGTCATCGAGACTAGTCTCTATATGGATGATTTTGTTTGTTCTTTGGATAGTGAGGATGAAGCTATTGAAACAGTTTTTGAGGTCATACATCTTATGAAAGCTGGACAGTTCGATCTTGTGAAATGGAATAGTAATTCGCAAATTGTTTTAGATTCGATTCCGCCCTCGCATCGCTTGTCAATAATCAAAGAGTTTGACGAAAATGACTCACATAAAGTTCTTGGTTTGTGCTGGTCACCAGTATCTGATTCTTTTAGTCTTAAAATTTGTTCTACACCAACAATTTGTACCAAACGCATTATACTATCATGCGTAGCGCGTTTGTGGGATATCATGGGATTCGTAGCACCAGTAATCCTATTTGCAAAGCTTCTCATAAAGGAACTTTGGTTGTCTGGTTGTGATTGGGATGACCTGGCTCCAGATAACGTCGCTCATATGTGGTCTCGTTTTAGGGAAGAGCTCCCTGCTCTCGACCAAATACAAATTCCGCGTCATATTGGTGCAAATAAAAATAGTATAGTCACCATAGTTGGGTTTGCGGATGCAAGCGAGAGAGCATATGGAGGTGTAGTTTATTTTCATGTACAAAATAAGGATAATATTTCAGTGAGTCTTATTAGTGCCAAATCTAAGGTCGCTCCTCGCAAGGTCATTTCTCTCGCACGCTTAGAGCTTTGCGGCATACTTGTATTAACTAAACTCATTTCCGTGATTGTTAAAGCTTGTCGCAATCGTATCAAGATCGATAACATTTTCGCTTTCTCGGATTCTACAGTATCATTATGTTGGATTCACTCTTCTCCACACCGCTGGAGTACTTTTGTTGCAAATAGAGTCGCAAAAATTCAGTCCGAATTATCACCTCGAAATTTCTATCATGTGGCAGGCATAGACAATCCTGCTGATTGCCTATCGCGTGGATTAACGCCTGCAAAATTATTGAATCATCCTTTATGGTTTCACGGCCCTTCTTGGATGCAAGCTGCACCCACGGATTGGCTTGTTAGACCCTTCGACCCAAAAACAGTTTCAGAACCAGAAGAACAAAAGAAACATGCTTTAGTTAATGCGGCGCCACGTGAAGAATCTTTCATAATGAATTTAGCTAATCGCTTTTCATCATGGTCAAAGCTCTTGCGTTGCGTTGTATATATATATCGGTTTATAAAAATTTTACCTTCTCGGGAGCATATAGTAGCTGCAGATCTTGATAAGGCTGAGTTTATTGTACTGCGTGATCTTCAGCGCAATTGTTTTGCTGCTGAGTTTAGCTATCTGGAATCGAATAAACCATGTACACGCGCTCTACAACAGTTAAAACCGTTTTTACAGGACGGACTTATTCGTGTTGGTGGTCGATTAAGTCACTCGAATTTACCATTTGAACATAAGCACCCGATTGTTCTACCACGGAAGGATCATATTCTCAATCTTTTAGTTGATTATCACCATAAGGTGAACTGTCACGCTGGTCCAGAACTCTTGATGTCAATTTTGAGACAGAAGTACTGGATTCTATCCGCTCGCAATTTGATTCGCGATAGAGTGCACAAATGTCTGCCGTGCTTCAGACTTCGTCCGAGGACAATAGCTCCTCCAGAAATGGCAGACCATCGCTCTTGTAGAGTTGTAGAAACCTCAAAGCCTTTTGTACACACTGGAACAGACTACGCTGGACCTTTTCGGATTACAATTTCGCGTGGTCGTGGTATGCGTTCGACCAAAGCTTATATCTGTATTTTTGTATGTATGACAACTCGAGCAATTCATATAGAATTGGTTGGGGATTTGAGTACGTCAAGTTTCATGTCAGCTTTTAAGAGATTCTTGTCACGTCGTGGTCCTGTAGGGCGAGTTTACTCGGACAACGGTACGAATTATGTAGGCGCTAAACGTCACATTTCAGAGTTATATGATTTCTTACGTACGAAGTATTTCAATACAGAGTTTGCTCAAATCTTAGCGGAAAACCGTATTGAATGGTCACTAAATACCCCTGCCGCGAGCCATTTCGGAGGGAATTGGGAGGCTAACATTAAAAGCTTGAAGGCACATTTGTATCGCGTAATAGGTGAACAAATTCTTTCTTTTGAAGAACTCAGTACTGTGCTCGCTCAAATTGAAGCAGTCATGAATACTCGTCCATTGTGCAGAACATTGTCCAGTGATCCTTCAGAACCTTTGGCATTGACTCCGGCACATTTTTTTGAATGCGACACCTCTCAAGTATTTACCCGCTAGAGATTTAAATGAAGATAGATTGCACGTTCTTTCACGCTACGCTTTACTTGACAAATTGGTTCAATCGTTTTGGAAGCGTTGGAGAATGGACTATCTGCATACCTTACAGTCACGGCAGAAGTGGAATACTCCAGCTAACCCTATTACGGTAGGTTCGGTCGTGATTTTGCTAACCGAAAATACACCGACTCTACATTGGCCTTTAGGCATAGTTGAAGAAGTTTTTCCGGGATCTAACGGAGTTATTAGGATTGTTCGGGTTAAAACTGCCAGCGGATCCTATTTGCGCCCTGTCATACGTCTTTGTCCGCTGCCAAATCAGTAGTGATATTTAATGTAATAGTAAAGTAGGTTAGATATAGTCAAAATAAATATTTTTCTTTGGTTATGGGTGATACATAGAATATTTTTTTTTCCTTTTCAATTTTTGAAGGTAACCCTTCAAGCCGGGGGGGAATGGATGCGCCGCTTAAATTGGGTAATATGGTTGTACTCGCCTTCAGTTTATTTTTGTCCATTTTCCTTCCCAAATTTTCCTTTCCTTGCGAGAGCCTCAGCGAATTCATTGCGCACACCCTGAGCCACGAACTAAGGTGGGAGAAAGCCGCTCAGGAAAAATTCGCGAGTGAATTTTGGAAAAAGGAGGGTCTCCAACGCGAAGTCGATCAGTGCCTGATTAGTCGAGAAAGCAGAAGAATTCGCATCGCAAAATTAATATAGTTTAATTTTACAATCTTTTTCGGGAAGTGAAATCGAGTGGTTGCAATCACCAGAAGGTTACCCGAAGCCGAAAAGGTACGTCGCTTATATCCTTTAACCCTTCTCATTACTCTATTTGTCTCATTACCATACAGTCCACATCGCAGAACTTTGGCTGGAATACGTTTCTGGAGATTTTTTGCTGATCTACCATTTTATTGCGACAACAATTCATCGCAATTAACTGAGTTATTTCCATCCCGGGAGCATTCTTATTTCAGTACCCTAGCACGTGGTCTAAGTAGTTCTTCCTTAATATATTTTTCATGAAATTCGAAAATGGTAAGAGATGCAATGGTTTCTGAAGAGTGAAGCAACTTTTTTTATATGGATACGGGATGCGGAAAATTTATATCTATACGTCTCTGTTCTTTACAGAATATAAATGCATAAAACGCAAAAAATATTAAAGTAAATGTTCATAAATGGAGTGCTTGTACATATCGTCAATTAATACAACGTGTCTCAGATAGGAGAATGGTTAAGAAAATAAAATAATGTTTCTATTTATGAAAATATTTCGATTGTTATAAACTCATACAATTAAGTACTTGAATTTACTATGCTTGACTACAATGTAAATGTACGGAACCCTTGGGTTTTGGTTTATGAGTTCTACTCTTACTTGCCACATTTCAATATTCCTATATATTTTCGCGTTTTTGGTAGTGCTGGGTAGTAAACGGGCACCGTTTTTGACTATTATTTTTTCATTTGAAAAAGGACTGTTGGGAATTGTTCCAGAAGAAAAAAAATGGAAATCCAACATGTCCTTCTCCCTCTGAGATAAGGCTTTCAACAAAATTGATTCCTCTATTCGTCAGTTTCTAGGTCATGAATAAATATATTAAGAAGTTCTTTTTCTATTTGTAGTGTTCTCTAGGTACCGAAAGAGTGCCCAATTACTAAGCCTCTGACTGTCAGCGGGCTTTATCTCATGAAACGAATAGATATACAGTTGAAATTTAATATAATAATCATACCAGCGATCAATCAATCAAAAATAGGACGTAAACTACTGAACCACCTAATCCTATTCTAGGTTTATCCTCATCCTGTAGGCAACGTCTGTCTTAACAGAGTTCCGCAATATCAGAGTAGAGTAGAGTAGATTTTATTGACTACATTCAGTAGTCATTAGTAATATCTAATCCTGGTGTGTTATGAATCAAGCTAGGACAGGCAAGGTTACAACAAACTTCTCATCTTTTTATACATTTCTTCAACATATCTTCATTCATTTCTGAGTTCAGTATTATATTAGAACATGAAGAAGGTGTAAAAAAATATAACAAAGGCTGATAAAATATTATCATCAGAAATTGATAATGATCATATTATCATCGATTACAATGTTGACCTACAAGAAAAATTGAATCCGTTCTTCAACAAATTAAGAACCAATGGAGCAGGTGCCTTCTTAAAACTCTGAAAAGAAATAAATATTATATCATATTAAACTGGCAATATCAGCTTAAAGCCCAATATACAGTGAACAGTGATATTATAAAGAATTTCAATGAAGTGTTTGACAATATTAAACACAAGAATACATCATTGGAATCAATACTAGACTCATTCATAACAGACACCAATATATTAGCTAAAGACACCTTGAATAAACAAAGTATTAATATTAAACGTTATTTTTAAACGTAGCACAAGATATTGGAAATTCCCTAGTATTCTGTCACCATGGCATTCTTCACCCTAGTATAATTACTTCAGCTGAATTGTTGGCAAAACTTTACAAAATCTCAATTAGGTTTACCTACCATTTGAAGTATCAGATAATAATATTGGTAAATGTAAACTAATTATTGAACCTGAGTGTTTGTATCATGAGCAGGAAATTATTTAAAGTCTTCATGTACCATAATAAATAATCACATAGAGTATGAACTCTTCTATTTTCTACCGATTCCTACACTTCAATTTATAATAATTATTATACAAAATATGCCTTAAGATATGGGAAAGAATTGCTTCGTTTTCTGATATTTGTGAACTTATCACCACTTCTTATGTCCTCAAGATTTGAGAACATTCAAGTCCTCTCGTTGTGAAGAAAATCTTATAAACACAGATAATCTCCTTAATCGCACTTATTACCAATTGTCTAAGGACAAATTGCTGGAATATATGCCTCAAACAAATCAGTATCTAGGAGCATTTCCCGAACCAATATTGATTGACATTGAATTAAATTATAAGGAAACATGGACCAAACAGCTTACAAATGAAATTTATTTTTTTGACCATACACCGAATTGTCAATATTTCATACAAGACGACCAATTATTGTTGGAAGAGAATACAACAGGTTAACGCATTACTTATTCAGGATTCAGCAACATAAATGAACATTCAAGTTGCCAAAAATCCAAATTAAATATTTGAAATTGGCTAATATAAGGAATCTACAACCTGTAAATGAAGAAGCTCTCCACTCTGACAGTCCAAACCATCAATGGTACATTCTCTACATTTCATTGTTTCTTTTAATAATATTTTTGGTATCTTTGAGATTTGGAAGAAGGAAACCACAGGCCTCTTCTCGTTTAAAGTTCAACCCTGAAGTAGCGAAAATCATCGTTCCGCAAGAACTTCCAGCTTCAGGAGAAAGGAATAATGTGCAGTATCCTGATCAGAAATCAGAAATAATAAGAAATGGAAACAAAGGGAGTTTCCATATAAAAAACGATTTTTAACATTTTTTCTCAATCTTAGCAATCGTTATATCTCTTGAATCCTAACAGGTAGACACATGAAATTTTTAAAAAGTCAATCTAGCGTCCAGGGCAACTCTGGCTCCCAAAAAATATTTTGTTCTTATTTTTTTCTGAAATAAATATTCTCCGTAAAAGAACTTTTATTCTACCATTAGAGGTATGTGGTTGGTAATCTTTGGAGTATAGAACCTATTACAATGACTTCCAAATCGAATGTAATTGAGTTAGCTATGTTGTTCTCATATGATATTCAGTGAGGATGTGTTTGGATAACTTCCGAATCTGATGGGTCACTAGAGCCGCAAGTTGCCTCGATACCTCTTCTGTTCATTAGACACACTCATCACAACGCTCGTTATGTTTTGAAATCATATGATGGTAGGTATATATATCCAGATTAATCTTGATAAGTGCTCTACGTTTTCGAAAACACATTCAATGCATTCACTACGAAGCCACTACCACATGATGGTAGCGCGCGCGTTTTAAATGAGCCTCTTTACAACGCGATGAATGGGTGTATCCAACAAAAAAATTAGACAGTTGTGAATCAAATAAACACACTCCACACATAGGTAGGGTACATACACTTGCTGCTGTTACTACGAAACCGTTAAAGAGAATTTTAATTATAGCAAAAATGTGTGCTTTTAAAGAGAGAGAGAGAGAGAGAGACGGTTGTTATGATGTTAGTTCTTTACGGTGTGTCAGCTTTTATAGTACTTACTTGGGTACATCGTTAGGTATTATGCTTTCTGTGGAATTGCACTACAATGTACCTATTGTTGAATAATGAAGTTAACACGTTAAATGTTGTTATCTTCAAAAATAGTTCTCTCAAATAATGGCTTAAGATGCGTTATTTAAAATTTCCTACATTTCATTTGACGATTTGAAAAAAAAGGCTTAGATACAAATCTTAACTATAAATCACAAATCTTTTGAAAGATATTTAACTAATAATAACTTTTTTTGACTTTCCTACTACTACCCTAAGTAGCTATGTAAGGTATGTAATCGTGTGGAATTTTCAGTGTCCGCTTTTCACCAGATATTCATATGCCTGTCTGTCGTTTTGGGCCAAGACTATCTCGGAACAATTTTGTTGTTCTCTGTTTTGTTTTCTAGAGTATTAATACACATTCAATGTTTCATTCACCTGTAGGTGAAGAAGAAATATGTCGGATTATATGTTCATTGAAACCTAAGAAAGCACCAGGAATTGAAAAAAAAAATCTGGAACTCTCAGAGAAATCCAAAGAGAAATCGCCAAACGCATGGCATATCTTATTAAAAAAATAAATATTTTTTACAAAAAATTGGACCGACGTTATTAGTTGATGCACTGAAAAGTATAAAATTATATTAATTCTATTGGTGCTGTTAATTTTGAAGTTGTGCAGTTGCAGTTAGATTAATAACTTTTGGCACCAACTTCACAAGTACCATCACCAATATAATTAAAATTATTTTATACTTTTCAGTGCATCAACTAATAACGTCGGTCCAATTTTTTGTAAAAAATATTTATTTCTCATTTTTGAGTGTACCTAACATTAGTCACGAAAATCGTTGAACGTTCACTAATACCAATGAAGATAGATAGTACTTATCATATTACCCACGCATATTATTTGCTTGTAGTTGTTATTATTGAGATCTCAAAGCATCGCTGCGGAAATGCGCATTTTATATGTTATCATTCTAACACCGATTTAACTCGAAAACCTTAACTCTAAGGAAAAAATGTTCATTATAAATGTTGCTACAAATAATTATGTCTCTCATGTAGTATCGAAAGATTTTCAATTTTCGAAAGAAATTGCCCTCTCCACATAGGAAAAATACATACATTTGAGAAATAAACATGCCTCCATCTCGAAAACCGTAACTCTTTTAAAAAAATGTTCAATTCAAACATTTCCGGATATTGTCCGATCTTTAATTATACCAACTCAGATTTTCGATTTTCGAGAACATTCTCCCCTTCCACCCATTCGGGGGCGATTTTCGGAGGGAAGGAAAATTCGGATTTGCGTTTTTATGGATATGGGACCATTTCTCAAGCTTCCTCTTTCAAATGAATCAAAAATCATCAAAATCGGAGCTCGTTTACTATATAAAAGGAGCGCACGAACCAAAAAAAGAAAAAAAATAAAGCAGACTGTCGAATTGTATACCTCCTCCGTTCGGGGTTCGTCGGTCAATAATGACATCTGGTTTATGTCCCTCTATACTCAAAGCACCCGTTATCAAACCACATCACAAAAAGGAAAAATATGTGTGATTGAAAACTATAGACCCATTTCACTGATATCCAATATCGCAAAAAATTTTGAAAAACAGTAAACTATGAAAAAGCAAAATTTATGACATTTATAGCTTACAGAAATCATTTACCAGATTTAAAAACCCTCGATATACATGACAAGAATTCGGTTATTGATATGTCCATAACGGATACCTTCAAATATTTAGGTGTCACATTGGATAGTCATTTAAGATGGAACGTTCACACTGAGAATGTTACAAAAACCTCAAGGACTATGCTGTTCAAATTCAAATATTTGAGTAAATTACTAGACACTTATCACTTGAAGCTCATTTACTTCGTTCTAGTGGAATCTCGTATCAAATATGCCATATTGAGGTTCAAAAAACAAATATCTACTAGAAAACATAGACCTTGAACATTTCACTAGAAAAAAAAAGAATATCACGTTAAAACATCTCTAAGTGGTACGAACATTGGACAACGAAATATATCTTATCTAATTCCAAAAACCTTCAATTTTCTGCCCACTGAACAAAAAATGAATATAATGAATATAAATTCTCGTCTAATTTTGAAAAAAATGATCAGAAACTACGTTTCTAACTTGAATCGAGAATTGATTCAATCTCTTATAGACTAATAGACTTATGGAATCTTCATGTTCACATAGTGTTATACGGATCAGTATCGTTTGTTAATTCTAATACTCCACAAAATTGCTTCTTTACTATTTTTAATTTTTACGTGATTATATCTAAATTAAGTAAAATGTCAAAATATTAAGAATCAATATTATTATCAACAAACTGAGACAGATTCAGTCTATTTAATATTGTGAATTTCAAATGCATAAGAAATATTGTAAATCAACTATGTAAAACCCGAGCGCAACTTCAGTTTTATTGGGAATTTCAAGTTTATCTGCAACTCAACAACAAATTTTTATGTTAATTATGTGATAACATTTATTCTGGTAGATAAACTAATCATTATTATTATATAATTATTATTATTATAGCTCGCCTGTGATACAGAATGGGTACTTTAATTGAACTCGTCCAAAACATTCTTCTAAATGCTCATCACCACCATCTCAAGTCAAATCCCTGAAAGAAAAGCTCTGCTCAAATTAGCTCTAAATTTTTCTTTTTATTCCTATTCTACCTAAAGGATGTCTCATATGTCAAAATTGAATATGACGATTGCTTTTTTCTTGGCACGTTGAAGAGCATGAATAGTTGCAAGAATTGTCCAGCCTTTTTTTGGAGCCATTTTGTAATCACGATCATACATATTAACGAACTTGTCCGAAATCTTCAAACAATTAATTTTTGTTATAGGTTGACTACATTTTTGTATAAAGTCTTCATAAAGATACATTTATAAATGGACAACGATTGAACGAATTCTGTTTAATTCTCTCAGAAACTTCAAGGTTCTAACAAATGCAACATATTACCTTCTAAGTATTAAATCTCAAGTTCATAAACTTAAACAACAAAAAAAATAATATGTTCTATTGCCGTTATTCTTATTATATTATATAACTTTCTTAAACATTTTAAGAAAGTTTGGATGGTTGTCATTTTGAAAATAGATCATGTCATATCAATTCACGGATCTTAAGAAAATTTGGATGCCAGACATTCCACTGCTTCGATCATGCCCAATAAATCCATCGAAATCTCATAACTCCTCTGGAGTACCTACTGGTGAGCTCTGATTTTGGCAAAATTGCCACAATTCCCTTCTGGCTGTATATTGTGTCCGAAGTGTTACCCTAATATTGTGAAGATGGTGATGATATAATCTAATGCCAGACGGAGTATTATAATCTGATGATGTTTCATCGCTTTCTATCTAAATATGGATAATTAACGGACTCATACTCTCAGAGAAAACTATAACAATTCAAGTCTAATTTATTCTAGTGTATTCAGCTCCTTATTGTCATTGTAATTATTATATTACAATAACACCTTCGCTTCTATTTTTAAAAACAGCCTGACGTTTCAGATAAATCTTAAAAAATATCAAACACTGATCTATCAGGACCCTGTAAATCTGCATATTTGGGTTAATTTGAAAAAAGCAGGCAGCACACGGTACAATTTGTAGATTGTATTGTAAATACACAGCTTTGCAGAAATTGAGAAATGATCTGCTAGGAAGCTCATAGCAACTACCCCCTTCAAATACTCTACCTAAAATGTCCCTCTCACCAACAGCGATGAGCCCCCTTCTAAATTATCAAAACAGCAGAGGTTTGAGGTCCAAAATGGGTCAGATATATAACTCAACGATTATCCGATTGTCGCATTAACTGAAACCTGGTTAGATAGCTCTATAGACAATACTGAATTATTTCCAAATTCTTACACAGTTTACCGTTCGGGCAGAAACTTTGTCCAATGCAACTGTCCAAGGGATGGGGGTGCTCTTATTGCTGTCAACAGTATATTTGTTTCTTCAAAGATAGATCTAACATCATGTATTACTCAAAACTTATTCCCTTTTGACATTATAATGGTAAAAGTAATTACAAACATATCTTCCATATATCTGATTAATTTATATATTCCTCCTTCTTCACAATATGAGAAATACTATGATGTCTTCAAAACTCTGTCCGCCATTCTTGCCACAAGCACCAAGAACAATATAGTTCTTATCATGGGAGATTTGAATATTTCATCGTTCTCTTCATATATTCAGGAGGGACAATCGAATTCCCTGGTTACTCAACTAAACAATTTCTTAGGAAATAACTCTTTGAATCAGTATAACCTTATTCTTAATGAGTACAACTGAATACTTGATCTTGTTCTATGTCATAGCGATTACTGCTCTGTGGAGCGATCCTTAGATCCCCTTGTTCCTGAAGACAAACGTCACCATGCTCTTGCCATTGCCTGCGATCCTAATCTTTCCCATAACTTGAAGAGATGTCTCGGAGGTCCCTATACAAAATACAATTTCAGGAAAGCAGACTTTCCCAGAATGTACAACCTGCTAACTACTATCAATTGGACTTTCTTAGAAACTCTCGACGAGTCTAACGATATATGCGCTAATTTTTATGAAAAAATTTATAACGTTTTAGGTAACTGTGTGCCCGTAGAGACGGATCAGTTCAAGCCCAAATATCCTCCCTGGTTCGATAAGAATATCATCAAGCAAATTCAGTTGAAGGATAAGCTTCCACGGTTGTTTAAAATCAACAACGACACTGAAGCTGAAGCAAATTTAATCGCTTAAGAACTAGTATCAAGCATGATGTCGACAAGTCTTATAAAAATTATTTAAATTCTGCAGAGAAAGATATTAAAGAAGACCGCAGCAAATAGGATGTACGGTTTCATACCAAGAACATATCGTGACTTCACAGACATTACCACATTGAAGATCCTATTCAATGCCTTCGTCAGATCGAAATTGGAGTACTGCTCTATCATATGGAACCCACTCAATATAACGTATATTGAGAAGCTCGAGTCTGTAAAACGACGTTTTTTGAAACTTCTCTCTTTTAAATGTGATAATGTTTACAGACATAATATGGAGAGATTAAGCACTCGTCGTGATTGCAATTCTGTAACTTTCATTCATAAAATGATCAACGGTCAAATCAATGATCCACACATTTTATCACATATGAAATTTATAGTTCCCAGGCTGGCATCTAGAGCTGAGGATATCTTTTACCTTCCTACTCCAAGAACAAATATCTTAATAGCCTCCACTCTGTACAAGCTTGGTAACAAATGCAATACTGCATTTGTTACAATTTGACCTATTTCATTGTTCGATCTCTGCAATAAAAAGATGGCCTTTGAATATCTATATGTAAGCTAACCATGTAAGTAGTATAATAGTATAAGCTTAATATCTAAACTGTTAATTATTTCTTTTCTAATCTGTAAGTATATTGTAAAAGTAGTCAGATAAATTTTTATTCCTATATTCCTGTTTTGTAATTGGGTGTGAATCTGTAGAACAGTGTATTGATAATACATAAATAAATAAATAAATAAATACTTCAGCGAAAATGTATCTACCTATACGAAAACTCTTATACCGCTGTATGGTTGTTAACTTTTCTTCTAGAAGTTCTTTTGTGAATAAAACTAAAAGTAGTATACTATTTTTAACAAAGTACATATTTAAGTAAAGATACTCAAGCAAAAACAAAATTCCAAGAAAGCGCAATAATACTAAATTTTTCTTCATATAGTATATTTGGGACGCATATACGCATAGACCCATATACTATACATACGTACTAAACTTATATTTTATATCATCTTTCATATAACCAAATATCTTTTATGATTATTGCATAATACAATTACCTTCCGTACTACTCGTCCTTCTCGAAAATATTGCTGGTGAATTATTTTTCTATGTTAATTCAGGGTAAAGAGAATATAAGTAGATGAGAAGACCTTCATCCCGATCCTATAACATCCCATGAGATTCCTCTTTATTGGGCTTCGCATTATCCCTGCTCGGTATTATATTTGCCGTTGGGATTTTTCCCCAGGACTCCCTTTCTTCTGTGTATTATTGGTTCTCTGTTTTGTTATATAGGAGATCTATATTCCTCAATTCATTAAATAAGTAAGGTGGTTTTAATCGCAAGTTATAATGCAGAAAGTTGAACTGGTTTAGTATATCAAAACAATCTTTTTAAAGTTTATGTACTGGAAAAACCCTCAATAAATTAGTGAATATTTGTGAAAATCTAAACCAGTGTGTTTTATTTCTAATTTAATATGGATTTTCATCATGTAAAAGACGGAACCATCAAAAAATCCTCAATAAATTGATAAATAAATGGAAACAAACAAAAAATTATACTTACAAATAACTCTTGGACCGGATCTATTAGCTGAGGCACTGAACAGATACAAAATAATATTTATTCTTTTGGTATTGGTCGGTCATATATTTTTTTGCATCATTGAAATGATGAAAGTCACCGAAAACTTGCAATAAGATATAAGATTTCCAAAAAGGATCTCTTCTTGAACATTAGTAGATACAGTTTTAGATTTTCTACCCCTCCCTCTCTAACCCCTTTGGTAGGAATTTAGTAAATTTATCTGCATGCCAAACATGCATACGTAAGTAAAAAAAAACATGCAATCGAATTGTGTACTTCTTTAGAAATTCAATAGTGCGACCAATCACATTATGAAAGAATAACTTCTGATCTAATGACTTAGTGTTTTCCAAGATCTATTTTTTTATTTATTGGTATTATACTTTAATTTTGACAGACGCCTCGTTCGATTGATATCTATAGCTTTTCAAAATGATTAGTTACTTTCTAACATGGAAATATTCAAGCACAAACACAAAATTTAAGGTTTTTTTGGTATTTTAATGATCTTACGTTATCTACTACCCATGCACATAATGTTAGACTGAACTAATGATAACTATGTAAAAAATTTCAATGTTATGAAGGCCGACAATTTTGAATAAACATTCTTGGTTGATCATGCCCATTAACTCGACAGATCTTTGCAATAAATTTGGCCACGATAATGAATAAAATTTCATAAGTGTGGGCATTTTTCTTATTAACAAACATCAGTTACCCAGATTTTGATGAAATCCCTATTGCTGCTTAATTATTAGGAACCATTCCAATTACTGCCGATTGGCAAGTTTAAGATTGTGTCTTAAGGTAGTTATCGCGTAGATTCATTTCGACAGATTTCTTTTAAATATCAGTTTTATAGGGTTTAAGATGCCTTCTTCCCTATAGCAAAGTTTCAATATGATTCACCGTTTAGTAATCAATATATATATATATATATATATATATATATATATATATATATATATATATATATATATATATATAATATATTCCATTTTTACATAGGTGAGATACAGCGAAGGTATTATTTTTCACTACAACTTCAGAATTCAATGAAAAACTATTAAATTATAAAATGAACCTTGACAAAAATGTGTATAAAAATTCAAAGCGATTCACCATTCCGTTTTTTTTAATATAAGTGTCTGAAGTGTAGTATCTCCGAGAATTTCGTATTACACACGATTTTGGTGATATTTGGCAACAGCGCTAATCTTGACTGGATAGTTAAGCAGGGTGAATATGAACAGGAAAAATCAACAATTTGATTCAAGTAAATTTTGTATTATGTGAAATTTACGAGAACATACAATTTATCAATATAAAATCATAAGCAATAAAATTATTCATTATCAGCACAGAAATATGACTTCGCAAGCGACTTTATTCACATTTATTGTACATCTAAGAAGGTTTGAAAATAAAAATCTTATATAGATACCTAATAATAGAATAAAATTGGAAAAGTAAATATCGCGAATGTTCACGATTTTCCTGAAATATATTCTTCGAAGAAACGTCACTTTATTATTGTTAGGAGACGTTTGCTCCGATAATAATTTGGATTATCATCTTTATAAGCTTCTAACAATGTGGTAACTCTAATACTTGTAGAGCAATTTTTTAATGATTCTAACATACAGAGCTTCTTTTGAAACCATTAAATCTAGTAATAATGTTTTTTCGTCACTTCATTCCTTATATAAATACACAATATTTTACTTCTCACCAAATTTTGATGACATTTCTTCTAATATTTGCACATCATAATATGTTGCGTAATGGAAATTTCCTCTTTTATCTAGTATTACAGTATATATCTACATTATTACACATATTACACTTTTTTGCAAGAGACTCAATATTAACAATACGATTACCAGAACAAATCTTTTTTATCAAATCATTATCTTCTGCTTGGAATTCCTTTTCTTGCCTTGTATTAAAATTTTGTAGCGTCTCTAGCAATTTCTTTTTAATAAATCTACTATTTTGACAGCAATTGACTAGACATCGTAGTAACTAACCTTGCTTGTGTCAGAAACTTAATAATGCTACGTTGCCAGGTTCCATCTCTAATTATCAAACTTAGAAGTTTTTGACAGATGTTATCCTTGAAAATATAAAAAGTAAATAAGTACAGTAAATAAAACATCCCAAATATTGTCGTACTCTCTATAGAAGAATTTCTTATAAAATAAATATATAAATATTGAGATATTTTCAAAAATGTTGATGCATAGAACCTCATACTTTCTCGAGATAACTACCTCAATATACTTATTTCTTTAACATTGCTTGCTTAGCGAATCTCTCAATTCTCACTTCCATAGCAGGGTAATATCCAGATATATGCTCTTTAGGATGCCCCAATACGCCCCACCATATCCAAATCTGGCATGCATCTCACACGGGAATGAGATTGCTACGTCTATAACTTGTGGTTGAACGTTGGTTGCTGGACAACATAAATCACTTGATGGTCCCAACAGTGTCATGACTTGACAGTGGCTATATAAACAGCACATTCAAATTAAGTTGATAGCTAATAAAATTAAAGTTTTGAAAAATGCAACAAAACACTTTTATGTTGTGACAATAACTTAACTAAAAAAATTGTAAGTTCAATGTGAGACGAGCCTGTCTCCTATTGATCATAACTGTTATCCAGCATCCCATGCTTTTCTTTCACTGAACTAATGTTTTTCGTCAATTAATTGAGCGCTAGTTGAAAAATATTATTTTTCTACTTCTTAGTTCTTATTGCAGAAAAACGATTATTTCAAACTATAATTCTATTCTTTTTAGTGTTATATATTTGGCTATCTATGCATAGAACTATTGAATGGTAAATGTCGGATTCTCTTCAGGACTCAAATCATTATACAATATAAATTGTTCAGGTATAAGCCTCCGACTATGGGCTCAGTTCTCATACCACAGATGTCCCTGACAAAAAAATAATAATTTTGCGTTAATTAATACTGCCATGAAATTATGGAATTATTGTCATCGGTTCTCAATATCTACGTGTAAGACATTTACTAAGATATCTCCAAATTGGTGAAAAGATTTTATTGCATGTTAAATGATAAATGAATTCTAGTTGATTATATATTTATTTATAATTTCAGACAATCAATTGGCAATGGCACCCTCTACTTTCCACCGTTTAGAGCTGAAGATTACAGAAAGGATGTTCATTCAACAGTTTATTTATGTAGAGCTTCAAATGTAGCAGGAACCATTCTAAGTAGACAAGTCAACGTTCGCGCTGGTAAGTTAATTCACATGACAATTTATATTTAACTTCCCAATTTTTCTATCAACGATCTTCTAAAATATTAACACAATATAAAGTAAAAAGCTTTAACACGTCGAGTTTTAATTATCAATTTTTTCAAGCAAATAGTTTTATTTCACTCGTTTGAAAAAAAATTCAATTTAAATGTTTCCGGATATTGTCCTTCTCTTCTATTATACCACCTTAGAAAATTTACCCCCTCCACCTCTCCGGGCAGTTTTTAGAGGGAAGGAGATTTAGGAGTTGAGTTTTTATGTATATTGGACCATTTCTCAAGCCTACGAATCAAAAATCATCAATATCGGAGCTCGTTTACTATATAAAACGCGCACACGAACCAAAAAAAAAGCAGACAGTCGAATTGTATACCTCCTCCGTTCGGGGTTCGTCTTTCAAAAAGGTTCATCAATTCACAAGCAATTACTTCCTATTCTTCCTACTTCCTACTGTTACACACATTATTGTGCCTATATTCCAATATTATCAAGAGACATTTTTTTATTTAGCTAGACTGGGTACCAGTTTCAGTCGCAATAGTCTCTTTTATAGGAAAATAAATCAGAACAGTGAATTACTAATACTGTTACTACAAAAAAACTGCGTTAATATTTTACAATTTAATACAGCATATATCAACCTCATAAAAACGACTATTAAAATTTAGAATTTTACATTTGTCTTATTTTTATAATGAATGATTGAAGGTTTATTTTCTATTAAAAAGTGTAAAATATTAGATGAACCTTTGCTAGTCAGGTGTTGAAAATTGATTATTGTTGTATAGGTTCAATAATAATAATATAAAATTCCCGATGAACTTTATAATGTAGTCCAGTAAAACTTTGTATATTTTGAATTGCTAGTGAAGATCTCAATTTATTCTTAAATTGGTTTAACGTAATATCAAATAGATCAATAGAACCATAAATATCATTAAAATTCCGAAAATTCTTGCTAAGGAACTATAATATGTACCTATAGTTATAAGGGTAAAATTTTATTGAAAATAATTTATTATCGCGAGCTCTTAAGTGTATGTTGATCCTCAACTGTGTCAGTATGTAATAATTACAGTATATCAGACCATTGGCAATTTTGAATAAAAAGCAGAAATCAAAAAAAGTTCTTCGAGTTTCAAGAGACTGGATGCGTAATGATTTCTCTATGTAGGTGTAGTCAATGTGGAAGTCTACACGTACAATACCCAGTTTGAATGCCCACTGTCTTTTTTGTACCGACTCAATCAATTTAGTATTATATGAGTAATTGGGTGACCACACCACTTATGAGTATTCGAGGCTTGGAAGAACTGATGGTATGTATAGCAGTTTAAATGTTTCCACTGAGAAATTAAGACTATTTTTGTTAACTAAGTCCAGCTTTTTCATTCCATTATTTCTTAGATTACTTTAGTGACTTTTAAGTCACAGTTTAGTTTCGAGAAGTACACCTAAGTCTCTTATTTCATCTATTTTGCTTAAAGCTTTTGCTTCGAGGTTATAATCATAAACTACTGTTTCTTTTCTAGTAAAATCTATCGAAAGATATTTTGTGATGTTTAACATTAGTATATTTTTAGTTGCCCAATCACTGAACCTGTCTAGGTCGGCTTGAAGCAGTAGACAATCATGTAAGCTCACATTCTTGAACAAATCATCAGCAAAAGTTAGAATGACCGAATTTAATATAACGTCATAAATATCGTTCAAAAATATGTTGAAGAGAATAGGACCACAATGGGACCCTTGCGGGACCCCGAATGTGACTAAGTGACGGATATAGCATTTGATAAAAAGTTGTTTATGCGTATACAGTGGTTGCGCTCGGACAAAAAGCTTTCAGTCCACTTGAGGCAGTTTTGCCCTATTCCAACTTACCCTAACTTAGCAAGAATAATAACATGGTTTACGTAATCGAAAGCATTCGAGAAATCGGTATAAATACTTTCAATTTGCTGTCGTTTTTCAAAAGCTTCGAGAATTTTGTTTTGATAGGTTAGTAGATTAGTTGACGTTGATCGACATTGACAGAGTCCACTTTTTTCGGTTGTTATGATGTGTTTGGAAGCCCATGAAATTTGAACCGAAATTATCAAGTATTTTTGGTATATCAGATTGCTTAGAGATACCCATATAGTTGGCCACCACATTTTTTTGGAATTGAATGGATGTGTGAATGGGAATAATATTTAATAGAAAACTAGGATTGCGTAGCTGCGGGTTAACACTGACCGACTTCGATCATCGAAGTTAAGCAGCGCAATACGATGGAAACGGCTTAGACGAGTGACAGTTGATGCGGGCGCGCGTTCGAATCTCTGTCGCATTGCATTCTCCTCCTCTCGCAAGGCAACGGGAAACCAGTGAGAGTATATATTCCCTAGTACAGCTCTCTGAAAGGGTGTGCCCTAAGATTTATCTTGGGACACATCGGTGATTCGGAATCCACGTTAAACTGTAGGACCCCTTGTCTGTGGTAACACTTTCAAGGCAGAGAAGCCGCCAACGCTCAAATACGAGTACGGCATTCAAAGAAGAAGAAGAAAACAGTATGATTTATCGAGAAATTTTTAAGTAGCTACTTTTCAATATTTCAAGAAATTGGGTATGTGACCTATAAGATGAACATTAGAAAATGTAAATTTTGGAGAATATATTTTTTTGCATTCTACGGACTTTCTCAAAGGGAATAAGCTTGAACACTGAAAATGTTTTCAACTATCTTCTTTAAAATGAACAAGAAATCATCAAAATCGGTGCACGCTTTCTATTTATTAACAACGAGGTTACATTCGAGTACCTACATGAAACAAAAAATATACCTTCTTCTTTTAGGAACTCTAAATGCTAAAAATTTATATTGTTTTCATTTATTGATTCCAATTGTAAGAGAATCTAATATTGTCAAAATGAATATCGTTGAAGAGTCAAGTAAACGTAAAAATTATTATAGTCCTTAGCAACAAATAATAATTTCTTAGTATCTCCTGCACATGTCATATTAGATTAATTTTCAAATTAATCATATAATTAGAACTCTTCATATTATGTAAACTCTATGAATCTACGTCCTCATTTTTGAGGGTTCCGTACCGAGAGGGTACCAACTTGTAGACAGCGGAAATTTTCATAGAACGTGTATTTCTATTGCCGCCGCGACGAAAGTGATAGAAATAGAATAAACTTAAAAATAAAAGCGATTTCTCTGCGATTTTTGCTCGACCTCAACAATCGCTGTATCTCACGTATAGATAGAGACACATGAAATTTTTAAAAAGAAAATATTTTTTACAAAAAGTTGGACCGACTGTTGCACTGAAAAATACAAAATAATATTAATTCTATTGGTGCTGGTACTTTTAAAGTTGGTGCCCACTACAACAACAAACTACAACGGGACAATTCCAAAGGTATCAGCACCAATAAAATTATTATTATTTTGTCTTTTTCATTGCAACAACTAATACCTAAATTCGGTCCAATTTTTTGTAAAAAGTATTTATTTCACATTTTTGAGTGTAACATTAGTCACGAAAATCGTTGAACGTATTAATACCCAAGAAAATATAGGCTTAGCGTGTGTACATCTTATTTATTATTCCGAGATCTCAACACATCGCGCGCAAATATACATATTTCCGACTTTACTGCTGTAACTCGAAAACCGTAACTAAATTTAAATGCTACATATAATCTTTTCTTTCATTTGGCCGTCTCATATTTTCAGTTTTCGAAAATCGCATATCACATATTATAGACTACCATTGTGAAACTCGGAAACCGTAACTCTTTTGAAACAACGTTCAATTTAAAAGTTTCCGGATATGGTCCCATTTTTAAGTGTGCCTACTCCGATTTTCGATTTTCGAGAAAAATATACCCTTCTACTCCCCTAAGAGGCGGTTTTTGGAGGTATGGGGGCTTCGAATTTGAGTTTTTCCAAATATGGGACCATTTCTTAACTCTCCTCTTTCAAATGAAACAAAAATCGTCTAAATCGGAGTACGTTTACTATACAAAACGCGCGAACAGCCAGAAAAAATAAAATAAAAAAGCAAACATACAACCGAATTGTATTCCTTCTCCTATTTTTGAAGTCGTTCAAAAAATACAAAAAACTTCTAGTTTTGCTCGATCTTGGCTGTATATTCTGAACCATAGTAGGTAGACAATTTTTGTATGGCACGTGGGCGAATCCGTCCTGCACTTGTAATTTTTTTTGTGGATCAAAAATAATGTAAATACATAGTACAATAAGTGTGAGCTCTAGTCTGCAATGAGAATACTAAACTGAAACAAATAATGATTATTATTATTTATCAGTTTTTGCTTTTACTTATCTCCATCTTGAATAAATTCAACAGTGTTATTTAATCGTTTGATAAATTGTCAAAACTTCAACTGTTTTAACTATTTCGCAAGCTTTTGAGAATATAATAATTATAGTACCTATATGTTAGTGTATATCATTATTTCCACTATAGAGATAAAGATTATAGTTAATACTAATAACCTTACTTTGAGAAAATGAAATTAGTTGATGCATCTCCATTTTCTCATATTATATCATTGCTATTAGACTAAATAAAACATTCAAATATGAAATTGTTCCCAATCTTTCCAACCGTTCTGTCAATCGCAATGCTCATCATATTTCAATTAACTGGTGCATACCGTGTTTGGTTTAACTACCGCTTAAATTTGTAATTGAAGATAAACACAATTTACCGTGACAAACGACAGCCAGGAACTTCAATATTACAGCATTATTTGTATACAGACAGCACATACTGGCATAAATAAACATATATATTCTATTTTCTGTGGATTTCTTGAACCATAATATATAATTTTATATTGGATGTATATTGGGATTCAGGTTCGGTTTGTACAAAAGGGTCAAAAAGGTCAATAGTTTATATTAAAATTAAGACGTTTCGCTTGGGGCTCCAAGCTTCATCAGTTAAAACACATAACTACTTAAACACATATTAGAAATAGTTTATGTAATTATGTATTCAGTTTGTTTTGCAAATACCCTACTTTGTTTACATGAACTATTTCTAATATGTGTTTAAATAATTATGTGGTTTAACTGAGGAAGCTTGGAGCCCCAATTTTTTTATGTTGCTACATATAGTCTCTTCTTTAATTTGGCCATTTCATATTTTCAATTTTCGAAAAAAGCCCTCTCCACACGGAAATACACATATTTCAGTCTTTACCATTGCTGTATCTAGAATACCGGAACTGTTTTGAAAAACGCTCAATTCCTGATATGTGCTCATCTTTAATTCTACTGTCTTAGTTTTTTTGATTTTCCAGAAAACTTGCCCCCTCCACCTCCTTCGGGGGCGGTTTTTGGAGAGAAGTAGGTACATTTTGAATGACGATAGTTCAATGGGACCAATTCTCACTAGTTCTCTATCAATTAGAAACAGAATCATGAAAATTGGAGCACGTTTACTATTTACAAGGCGCGAACCTACATATAAAAATATGCAGACAAACATTCAAATTGTATACCCCTTGGGTTTGGTTCGTCGGTCAAAAAGAGGTATAGAATAAATTGATGGTTATGAATATGCTACAATAGAAATAAAAAAGTCATCAGTAAAAGAAGTGCAAAATAATAAACATTCAATTTAAAAGTAAATAAACTAACTAGTATAGTATACATTAAATTGATTTATCCATAAGATATTCATTCAAGGTATAGTACGCCTTTCTCAGAAGAATCCTTTTTATTTCTACTTTAAACTTGCCAATTGGAAACGTTTTGTAATGATTGGGAACAGCACTTAGTATTTTGTAACCGATGAAAGGGTATCTCGAGAACTAAGGAATTTCTCGTTTGGTAATTGATATTTCCCAATGCTCTAAACGAGGTCGCGTTTTTCCTAGCATATACTAGTACATGTATAATGAGTAAAAGGTTAGGATGTTCAATTTTTTAAAGATATATTTACAGTTGGTTCTTCTACTTGCACCTACTATATTTCGGACTGCTCTCTTCTGCAGTTTAAAGACTCTGTCAGTTTCACCAGACATGCCCCAAACTAGTAATCCGTAGCTCATTACTGACTGGAAGTTCGCGAAATAAACCATTAACAAAATAGGCTGTTCCACAGTTTTCGTAAGCTGATAGAGAAGATAACACTTGGAAATCAGGTTTTTTCACACGTCATCTATCTGGGTAGTGCAAGTAAAATATTCATTAAGATGGAGATCAAGAAATTTTACAGAAGAGCTTTGTACAATAGATTTTCCATCAGATTTAACTAGTAGGCTATGGTCGGAATTACCATTTGAGTGACTGAATCTAAGGAACGTTGTTTTGTTCATATTTAACTTAGGTTGATTATGAGTAAACCACTCTTTATATCTCCCAATATCTTCTTCTGCCTTGGATAAAGTTACAGGTATATTTGGTCCTGTAAGAAGTAGGGAGCAATCGTCTAAATTATGCAGTCTTTGTGGATGTCATTAACATATAGCAGATATAGTAGGGAACCTAGAGTAGAGCCCTGGGGAATGCCTACTGTAACATTAACTGGTTGTGACATATACTGGTTAAATTGAACATACTGAACTCTATCTCTTAGATAGCTAGTAAACCATTCGAGTACAATGCCCCTAAAGCCATAGATGTCAAGTTTTTGTAGAAGAATTTCATGGTTAACTAGGTCAATAGCCTTACTTAAATCCAAAAAAAAATACTCAATAATTTTTAATTTCGGTCATTAAAAATCCTATTTATGAAAGTGACCATCGCGTCAACAGTCGATTTCCTCTTTTGAAATCCATATTGACATTTATGCATCAAATTAAAAATCACAAGTACAATAGGTCTATAGTTTTGTATGTCTGTTACTTCACCAGCTTTATAAACCGGAACAATTTTGGCCACATTCATAGCACTTGGAAAAAGACCTTTAGAACGGTCTAATAGATATGTCAGGGGCTGTAGTAGCAAATGGGCACATTTTTTTATGAGAGTAAAGTAGTAAAGGAGTCAGATTATTGGGCCTGCGATTTTCAAGTTGCGAATGATCTCAGAAATGTCACCCTCGGGGACCGGTTTAAAGAAAAACAAGTTACGATTTCTTCTTTGAAGAGTGTTCATTTTTTCAACATTTCTTTGATCTATTAGTAGATGAGGAATGTGTGTAAATAATGTAAGAGCAATATACAGCATTCAACATAATTAAATGAGAAAAGGCGCTATTACATTCCATTCTATCATTATCTCGAGAAATCTCGTTTCAATAATAAAGAATAATACTTATGTTAAGATTTGAGATTAATGATCTTTGCAGTATTATCAGCTGTATGTATATATAAAATCGAAGTTTTATTGCTTCTCCCTGTCGAATTTCCGGCTCAATGTAAAATATTAATGTAGGTTTCATGAACCGTCTACCTAGATAACCATTTCATCAATCTCTTCGACCATATCTATAGCATGTCTGTTCGGAACCATTCAGACATGAATTTCACACATTTGTTTCTTTGGCAAGTTGTTGTTTGTCTGATCTGAGGTATGTTCACCGCTACATGATTTGTTCGTTGGATAACTTCAAAGAGCCATCTCCAACATGCCTGTCATTTGTTTTTTTTTTCTGTTTGTTTCCAGCCTCATTCGTACGGTATCTGTGTTTTTTTCCATGCACCCGACAAGATAGATAGATACAGAGGAATCGTTTGTTTCTATTTTTTTAATAAACCGATGCAGAGTACTCGAACAACGTGCCTTTGCATTTCTATAGGGTGATTTGAGATCCAACAAAGAGTCAACTTTTTTGTCTACGTAGAAAAATTGTATCGAATAACATTCGTGAGAATATTTTATTTATTTATTCTCAGCTATCAAAGCTCTCAAATCTGAAACAGCATAACGGAAATGCTTACAAAGATCGCTCGAAATATATGAGATGTATAGCCCTAGGTGAAGAACGCTTTTGTTTCGACATGAAATTTTCATTATGTTTACTGTTAAGACAAAGGGAGCTCGTTGTAAGCGTGGTGTGGATAAACGTGTGAATGCTTACGCTCACCCTTAGCTACCTAATATGAAAGGGTGCTACTCGGTCTCAATAATTAGGCTTTTTATGTGAGTGGGAAACATAATAACTAACACCGAATGCAGGCGATAGAATAATAATATTCATTATTGTTTCATATTTTCAAATATAAGTGATGTCAGTGTAAGTATATTAAAATCATTAAAGCCTTAAACAAATGTTTGATAAATCCAAAAGAAGGAGGTATAAAACTCAATTTTATGCTTCTTTATGTTTGTTGCATTTTAAATTGGACATTTTTCACAAAAATCAAGAGAATCCTAGTTCTAATAACAGCATTAGGAAAGTGCATGATTCTTAACGCTTTATTTTGTAATTACTAAATCATTCAACAATTTTGATGAGCAGTGAAACAACAAAAATTGTGAGGTTATTTTTTTACAAAAATAGAACCAGAAAATCTGTAGGCATTACTTAAAAGATCTAATTAATTGTTGCAACATTTATTATGATTTTTTTTTCTTAGAGTTACGGTTGTCGAGTTAGTGGTAACATTTGAAATACTTAAAATAGAACTACAAGCAAAGAATATACGTGGATTATAGGATAAGTACTATCTTCATTGGTATTAGTGAACGTTCAAAAAAATTCTTGACTAATGTTACACTCAAAAGTGTGAAATAAATATTTTTTACAAAAATATTTTCTTACAAAAAATTGGACCGACGTTATTAGTTGGTGCACTGAAAAGTACGAAATAATATGAATTCTATTGGTGCTGGTACTTTGAGGTTTGTGCCAAAAGTTTTCAGTCTAACTAAAACAGCACATAGAGAACAATGCCAGTACTAATGGAATTAATATTATTTTGTATTTTTCGGTGCACCAACTGATAAAATCAGTCATTTTTTATGTTAGAAAAAATTATTTGTTGAAAATACTTATTTTTTTGGAATTCAGATACTCTGATTATTCAATAAATAAAAATAGTAAAGGAAACTGAATAACAAAAGTACTTTGTCTCCATGTAGTGAAAACTTCATCTGAATTAGGTGTTTTCTACTATCTATCTATCGAAATTATGTTCCAGCTAAATTACAAATTAATTCTCTTCAAACAGTAGCTCTGGAATAATTTTTCAATATTAAAAATGGCAGATTGTTTTTCCTTTACCATCTTGAGATGCAGACAAATGTACTCGAAGGCTTATTCAAATTAGACATACTGAAAAATCGTATGCGGTCTCACGTTGAGAATTTTTATCGTTATGAGAATCTTCTTCCACGTAGCCACCAAGGAAAACTATTTCAGGCATTACGATATTATTATGGAAAATTAATATTTGCTCTTGAAGCCAAAATGTAGATTATCCCTACCTATGCAGAGACGTTGCCATGTGAAGATGATCCTAACGGTGGGGGGAATTGAGTACTTTTCTCATGCATAATGTAGTTCTGTTTAAGAATGTTTAAACAAATTGATGAAACGTCCAATAAATCGTCCAGTAATAATTGAAACAATTCGTAATTATTAGGTTCGCTTTATTATGTAAATGAGCTCTGATTTTCGTTGTTTTATTCGAAATAAAACTGATGATAAACATGCCCATTAAAAATAAATCTTGAGAAAAAAACTAGGACGACTTCATTTGATGATTCACAAAAGAGTATCTATAAAACTCGGTATAAAATAACAATAGATGATGCAAGAATTGTATAGATTTTGAAGTTGGTTGGACTCTTTCTACCGACTTAATCTTCATTGTTCTTGCATTAGGTATGTGTTATTATTTCAGGTCCATTAAGCTAGCACAACAAAAGTGGCACACATCAATAAAATTTGTGTACTAAATTCAAGTATATTTAGTGCTAATTTACTAAGCAAAAATAGAATTTATAACTGTTCAAATTTTGAAATTACGGGCAATACTGCTAGCATAATATTAAGTGAGCACACTTAAACTGAACATGATCGAATTTGAGAAAATCTGCTTTAAATAATTTAGTGCTAATTCAATACACTTATAAAAATAGTAACTCTTCATTTTTTAAATTTATAGGCAAGTGTGCTAGCTTAATATTAAGTCAGCACACTTAAATGAAATATGGAGAAAATCCAAAACTATTCGTTAGGAATAATTTAGTGCTAATTTAGTACAGTTAAGAATAACAATTATAACTCTTATTTTGAAGAAATTATGAGTAAGTTTGTTTGTCATTCTGAACATAGCCTATGACCTGGAAATTCCATAGCCATGGAATGAAGATGTAGCTAGTGAGAGATAGATGAAGGTATCTCTTCTCATTAGGTTGCGTAAACAACATTTTATTTGTCATACTTACTGACATTACATAGGAAAATATATAACATTTAAAATAAATGTATAAGTAGCATCATAGAGATAGTTCAAGAAGGACAATAAGATATAAAATTTAGTTTTATCAATCGTAATATTATATAGTCTATTAAACCCCTTGGTACAATTTATTTAAATTTTACTCAAATCTGAAAAATTCTCTAACCTTCTAATGAAAGTAAGTGTGGAAGGCATAGTCCAATTTATTGATACTTTTAATAGGTTATCGTAGGTTAATCGAAATTTACAAATGCGGTTGACAGCTCAGAAATTGTAATTTTTCTTTGGCAGGAATAACCGAAATAAATGGCTCTCAAATTTTCTAATTTTATTTGTTAGGTTTATTTTTTTTATTGCTAAATTAATAATATAGGGGATCAATACACGTCATAATAAGTACACTTGAGTGTAGTAATAGAGAGACATTAAAGTTTTTACTAAATAGTTACAGATATTTAAATAAAAATCAATAGTATTTAAGATAAACACATTTCAATTTTTTAAGATTTTTTTTCTCATTTATTCTCAATTATAATGTGGGATCATTTCTCAGCCAACGTTTTTCAAATTCAAAAGCGGTGTAAGTTTTTAAGGCGAAACAAGGTTACATATGTATATAGAAAACATGTAGTCGAATTGTGTATACGATATTCTTTTGGAAAGTAACAACGTGAAAAAATTAGACGGTTCAACATGTATATCTCCCAAAAAATAGATGTCAAAAGTCTACAATTCGACCATGTGTTTTTTTTGGTTTGTGCGCGCCTTTTATATAGTAATCGTTCTCCTTCCCTCCGAAAAGCGCCCCCGAAGGGAGAGGAGGGGGCAAATTTTCTCGAAAACCGAAAATCTTAGGTGGTATAATAGTAGGTAGGATAATATCCAGAAACGTTCAAATTGAAATTTTTTTTCAAAAGAGTGACGGTTTTCAAGCTAAAGGCAAGTTAAATTCTCAAATATGTGTATTTTTGCTATGTGGAGAGAGCGATTTCTTTCGAAAATTGAAAATCTGTGGATACTACATGAAAGACCTAGTTATTTTTAACAACATTTATGATGAACATTTTTTCCTTAGAGTTACGGTTTTCGAGTTAAATCGTTTAAATGGTAACATCTAAAATACTTAAGCGTATTTCCCCAGCGACGTTTTGAGATCTCAATAATAACAACTACAAGCAGAAATATACGTCGATAATAGGATTTTCGAGACTAATGTTACACTCAAAAGTGTGAAATAAATATTTTTACAAGAAATTGGACCGACGTTATTAGTTGATGCACTGAAAAATACAAAATAATATTTATTCTATTGGTGCTGGTACTTGTGAAGCTGGTGCCAAAAGTTTTCAATTCAACTGCAACTGCACAACTTCAAAAGTGCCAGCACCGATAGAATTAATATTATTTTGTATTTTTCAGTGTACCAACTAATAACGTCGGTCCACTTTTTTGTATAAAATATTTTTACATTGGTATTGATCCTCGTCAAGCAGGTGGTAAGGGTCTTATATTTACCTATAACTGATATATCTTATCTTTCACAACTTCAAAAGTACCAGTACCGTCTGAGAGCCTTATCTAATAGAGAGTTTTTGACCGACTGCCAAAGAAGTAGGAGGTATACAATTCGGTTTAATTTTTGCTTTTTTGAACGACTTCAAAAGAAGGAGGAGGTATATAATTCGGTTGTATGTTGGCTTTTTTTATGTATGGCTGTTCGCGCGTTTTGCGTAGTCAGCGTGCTCCGATTTTGATAATTTTTGATTCATTTGAAAGAACAGAGTCGAGAAATGGTTCCATATTTTGAAAAACTCCTTCCCTCTCCGCCTCCGAAGGGGGTGGAAAATCTGAGACAGCAGAATTAAAGATGAGACAACATCCGGAAACGTGTAAATTGAACGTTATTTCAAAATAGTTATGGTTTTCGAGTTACAGTAATGGTAAAGAATATGTATGAGTAAGAGAATAAGTACTATCTTCGTTGGTGTTAGTGGACGTTCAACGATTTTTATGACTAATGTTACACTCAAAGGTGTGAAATAAATATTTTTTACCAAAAATTGGATCGACTTTATTAGTTCGTGCACTGAAAAATACAAAATAATATTAATTCTATTGGTGCTGGTACTTTTGAAGTTGATGCCAAAAGTCTGCTATCTAACTACAATTGCACAACTTCAAAATTACCAACAGCAATAGAATTAATATTATTTTTAATTTTTCAATGCACCAGCATGTAAAGTCGGTCCAATTTTTTGTAAAAAATATTTATGTAGAAACATATTTATTGCACGACTATTGGTCGTGAAAATACCAAGTTCTATCACGTTTAAAATATAAATTTATAGCATATTCACTGGTACAGGAGAAGTATCTTAAATATGCACATATTTTAGATCGAGACGTTTTTCGGGATTGATGATCCAACTGGAGAATACCTACCTACTGTGTTTAAGGGGCATATTGTTTCACATCTTGGAAAAAGAATAGTTTTACCTCAGAAAGTTGTCGTGAAGCTTGGCATGGGAATTAAGAATGATGTTTTCAGAAATAATATATCACATGAAAAATTTATACAAATTCTATGATGGCTTTCACACTAAAAGTAAAAACTAAACTACATAAGGATGTATCATGTGTATCTCTAAAACAAAACACCATGATGTATGTAATAGAAGTTTCCGAAACGAATATGCAAATATGCTCATTGAGAAATGGGTATGTGTTTTGTGTTACCGTAATGTAATGCTAGTTTTCTGGCAAAATTTGTCCAAATTATTTTATGACATTTCTGTGGTAAATTTTTTGTTCATCAACAATACCAGTAGAGTAGCAGCCTGAAATTACTCTTAAGATTAAAAAGCAAAATTATTTACTGAGTAGGAAAGAAATATACTTGGGTATTCCGTTAAATCTTGTTCCAATACCCTGACAATCTTCCTATGTTTATGTTTTTTTTGTCCATTACTGTACCTATGTAGTAGCAGTTTCAAACTATGACTAAATTATAGTCTAAACATTTTTTTCTTAGAAAAACATGGGTGCCACTTATCTACCTGGTATTTTTTGACAAAATGTTCCAAACCATACCCTTGAGGATCAAAAAACAATTAAAACCAGTGGACTCTGAAAAATGTTTTATTATGACTTTAAGTTCTGACAGAGAAGAGTTTCGCTGAGAACATCTGCGCTTACCCCTTTTCTTTATTTGAAGTATACTTATGAGATGAAGAGCAAACAATATAATATAATAAAAACTATTTAAAAAAGTAGGGTACAAAGCTATTGGAACAACATTTACGGCGCACCCAAATATTTCAGTAAATTCAAGCTTTAAAAGTAATTTTAGGCAGTTTCCTCATTGGTATGGTTGAAGAACGAAAATGTTGCGTAGAAAAATTGTAAAAAAGGAAAAATTCTGCCCAGGCACTTCATGATTTCTCTTATAGTTGCTATCAAAACCAATATTTCCAGGTTTTTTGCAGTCAGCTCATATTAGTAGTATCTTATTAATAATAAGTGTTAAGAAAATAATATTTATTGCTATAAGGAAATGTTTACAGTTGGGTAAAGAATAAAAACATTAACAAATTTTCTAAATTTTCAGGAAATCATTAGTTAGTAAGAATTAAATGAGAGTTTTTGTGTCAACTATTAATTCAAGTTTAAAATAAAATCATCGTACTCAGTTAATGATAGGGTACCGTAATTTGACCTGCAAATTTGAAAGAAAATCTATCTGACTGATCTTCCGAGATGAAAAATACAAAGCATTAATTTTGCGTAAGTTGCAGCAGTTCTACATGTAAATCAAATGCACTTAAACTAATCTAGCAATCGATAGTGTGAAACCAATATCAATGAACAGATATGGAATCAAAAGTGTCGAATATGGTCAACAGACAATCAACATGAAATCGTTGAGGAAAGTTTCCATGACAAGAGTCTCCACTTGGTGCAGTTTCACAGCAAAAGTTTTCAATGATCCATAATTTTGACAGTTAGGTACCCAAAGGGTGCCAACGGAACCTTATTACTAAGCCTCCGCTTTCCGTCCGTCCATCAGCGAGCAAGATCTCATGAATCTTTTACAGAATGTGTATTCACACATATCAACAACTACGATCACGTTCAGTGTTATATAATATACACCCTGTGTCTGTATAATATAACATGTTTATTACGAAACACGCATCCCCCCTCTTCTAGTATTGCTTCTCACCCTATATCGTCTATTCGGGTTAGATGAACCGTGAAGTAAAGGTAACCCAGGGGAGCCGACAGACGCGTTAAGGGTTTTCCTAACACCATATTTTATGCATACCGGCAAACACGTGATGGCTAAATAATAATATATTTATCGCATCCACTTCAAGAGCCACGCTCATCTGGAAAGGGAGACTATATGTATATATATATTTTGTGTGTTCTGTAGATGTGTATTTTATGAGTAGGTATGCAGAATGCTGGGGAAGAGGGTACACGGCAGGTAGCGCGTGTACCAATTATAAAAAAAGCTTTCGGACGATGATATCAAATTGCTTATGAAATGAGTGATGAATATTCGAGGTTGTTCAACAGTCATAAATAGCTAGCCCGGATTTTGATGAGTGGATGGAATTTGTTAAAGCTGTTCCAGCTTTACGTCAATTGAAACATTTTATGGATTGAAAAATTCGAGTAATTTGAAGCTGTATTTTAAAAAAATGATTCTCTAGTTGATATTCATATATCTTTCTCTCGATACATGATAGAAAAAATCTTCAATTTTCTTGTGCCTTTTTATTCAGATTATCTTTAACGTTCTAACATCTTTATTTTTCTCTACATTATTATCTTTTTTTCGAAATAAAAGCAAGTAAAGATGTTGAGGATATCTATCATTTTTATAGGTCACTTCATGAGAGATTAGTGCAACTAGTTTATGGGAATGGAGCCATCTCTTTAAAATTCATAAAAAAATAAATAAATCCCAAGGTTCATCTACCTATTGTGCTGAATTAGTTTGGTATGCTCTTCACCGCTCTATCATGAATCCTCCTTGATATTCTTTCTCGTACCAATTGATTCATAATAACTTCAAATACCCTGCAGATGAGGTCATAAGCCTTACAAGCCGCATAATTCTCAGTGTCCGACCTCTTACACTCCTTCCTTGAGTGGGTCCAACGAAACGTCTCCCGTATGGTAAAAGGATTCAACCATTTCTCCTAAGACCAACGACTTTATCAGCTCAATATGTCCTATTTGAACAACAGACGTGTTAGAGAAGATGCAATGTGCATTATGCTTTCTTCATTTATCTTACCAGCTTATTTCAGCAACAAAATCAGGATAGGTTGGGAGGTCACTCATTGAAATTGATACAGGAGTCATCTAGAACAACCGTACCTACGTCAAAAATACTTCTCGAACAGAATCATTACGAAATGGAACACTCTGCCGCCAGCCCAAAGTGTAAACAGTTTCGAGAACTGATTCCCTCTTGCCTTCAGGTTCTTTTAGCTTATCTAGGTCTTAGTTTTACCTCGGATGACATCCACACTGAAGTCATTAAACTAATAGAGGAGAAAAATCTGAATATTTTCATTTCTCTACCAAAAACAGAGCCAAGAAGTGTGAAGATTTCAGACTCATTGTCGCACATGTTGAATCTTTTCTTGAAAGTTATTCACCAACGGATTTATAAGAACTGTGAACAGCACATTAGCGATGAACAATTGGTCTTCCGTTGTGGACTTGGCATACGGGAAGCATTGACCAGTCTCATTATACTACTATAGAAATGCCGGGACTAGAAAAAATATATCTTCTTATGCCCTACTGATTATGAAAAAGCTTTCAACAAAGTTAGACAACGACAAACTGATGGCCTGCCTATACAAAAAGGAACTGGGCAAAAATGACCTTAAAATCATTCAGACACTTTACAAAAAACAAACTGCGTTAGTCAGAACAGAAGCCGGCGACATAAAGCCATACATTATCAAACGAGGTGTTCGCCAGGGGTGAATATTGTCTCCTGTGCTATTCAAAAGATATTCAGAGAAGACCTTGCCAGAGCATTGGATGGTGAAAGAGAAGGCGTCAAAATCAGCGGAAAAATTCTCAACAACATACGATACGCCGATAACAGTGTTAATTGCAGATAGCAAACAAGACCTCCAGACACTCTTAAATCGCATCAGACTGGTGGGAGAAAAGTATGGTCTTCACATCAACTCCAAAAAAACAAAACAATGCTGATCTCCAAAACATCTTACCATCCACCTATGGCTATTAACATGAATGGGGATATCATAGAAAACTTCGAGAAATTTAAATAGTGGAAATAATTATCACACATCGAACAGCCAAGAAATGAGGTAATTGTTTACCTCCCAAGCACTTGACTTCAAAATCCGATACCGAATGGTGAAATGTTACATATACAGCATTTTATTGCACGTTACAGAATCCTGGATCCTTAATGTGAAAACACTGATACTTTTGGAAAGCTTGGAGATGTGGGTCTTTTGGAGAATGCTGAGAAATCTCTGGACTGCTCATTCCCGGAATCGGTAAAGAACTGATAACAATCATAAGAACTCGGAAAACCTCTTATCTGGGACATACATATACGAATAACAAATACCAACACTGCAACTTGTAATTAAAGGGGGAATCGAGGGAAATCGTGGCCCTTGTCGATAACAGACAACCTTACTGAAGAATACTCGAGAATAGACCGTTCTTAGATTCTAAGACATTAATAAGAAAAGCCATAGACAGGAACGACTTTGCAGAAGTTATCGCCCATCTGCTTTAGAAGACGGTACCAGAAGAAGGAAGTCTTAGTTTTATGTCTTTTTATTTCTTCTCTGTTTTTTTGCCATCATTACTTCCTTGCAAACTTCAAACCAATCATATACTTACTCATTTTCTATGTTCTTTATTTGGTAAACAAAGCTATGATGCCCGTCTTATTCATTTTATCTTTATCACATAATTCATTCAATGAGGTCGCTCTTAGCATTCCTACTACCTTCATTATTAACTTTAGCATACTTATTCTTCTAATAACATGACCGATCTGGTTTTTGTTTAATTATTTTCATCTTTTTTTCCAAAATTTATCATTTTGATTATTATAATAGAATATTTCTGCTGTTAGCTGAATGGCAGAGAATACAGCTTTAGCTTGGCTAATTTCTTGGAGTTTTCTTTAGATAATTACACCAATAATAAGAATGTATTTCATAATAAACAACATTTTCTTTTAGAATACCTGACACACATACCTTAAAAAAATGTGTGAACAATGTTCTGAATAAAATATATAATTCAATAGTCCACTGATGCTCAAATGGATATGTAGGTACTATGGAAAATAATGTTATGCCTTCCACATGTAGGTAACACAAACAATAAACTGACGTGCTGTTGGGAAATATCTCATTATGTTTGGTTATATATTGTTATTTGATGAAAATTGGAGGTAGAAAACAGAACCTGCTATTATATCGACCACAGTCAATTTTGGTCAGCGGTCACGTGACCGTTTTTAATCACTGCCGTTAATTTCATCTGCAGGATGAGATGATTAAATATTGATTAATTTTCCTATTATTTATGGTATCTTCTGTAAAAGGTTCCATTGTCCATGATAAATTGACGCTGATAGCTATTTAATTATATAATTATATAGCGGAATATGTGAAGTTATTCACCAATCAAAAATGAAATTGAATATATATCCATAAAACCTTAATAATAAAATACTTATTCTCTAATATTTGGAGCGAAAGGGTAGAAAATACAATATGGATTAATGATTATCAAGCTATCAGAAGATAAAATAAAAACAAATATTAAAATTTTATTATCTTATTTATTTTATCTTACATATTTTTGAGCGACTTCCCAAACGGAGGAGGTTTATATATTTTTAAATATGTTCACACGTTTTGCACAAGTAGTGAAGTGCACCGATTGTAATAATTCTTTTTCATTTAGAATGAGACTGCTAAGATAATAGTCCCAGAAAAAAATCCACCATTTCCTTTCCCCAAAAGAGATTAAGGGAGCATTTTCTTATTTATTTTGCGAAAAGTTCATCGTTACCTCACATAGACCTCTAGGAAAGTGCAAGATTGTTGCTGCTATATTTTAAAATTACGGATTAAAAATTTTGATGATAATTCTATTGTTGCTGATACTTTTGGAATTAGTGCCAAAACTCTTCTATCTTAATAAAATTGGACAAATTGAAAATTACTATTAGGTACCAATAGAATAATTCTTATTTTGTTTTTTTGGAGCACCAAATAATTAAGTTAGTCCTTCTTTGACCGACGAACCAAACGGAGGAGATATACAATTCGACTGTTTGTCGTCCTTTTTTTATGGATGTTCGCGGCTCACAGTAAACGTGCTCCGATTTTCATGACTCTTTTTTCATTCGATAGAGGACTATTGCGAATATGTGTAAAAAATCGACATTCAACATGTCGTTCCCCTCAAAAACTTCTCCCAGTAGGGGCAATTTTTTCGAAAATCGAAAAGTTGAGACGTCAAAAATTAATGAAGAACCCAAATCCGGCAACGTCTATTTTCGAAATCAAAAAAAATCATAGCTACAGCAGTGGTAAAATCTGAAGTATGTGTGTCTCCGCTATGAAGGGGGGGTAAATTTCTTCGAAAATTGTAAATATGAGACGGCCAAATTTAATAAGAGATTATATGTAGCAACATTCAAATTGGCCCTTTAAAATAAAATTACGGTTCTCGAGTTACAGCAGTGGGAATGTCTGAAATATATGTATGTATTTCCGCGTTGTTTTGAAATCTCTTAATAAGTATAAGCAACGTATCTGATCTTCATCTGGTGAACATTCAATGATCTTACACTCAAAAATGTGAAATAATTTTCTTTACAAAAAATTGGAACGAGTTTAACAAAATATTTAATTCGAAAAATAAATGATCTACTCATTTTTGATATACTTGCCTCACTCATATTCCTGCGAACTTATTGTAAATTTGTATTATTACTGAATTGAGAACAAACATATGTCTGTCTAGAGTGGGTACTTTTACTATTGAGTTGACTCTAATGATTTTTTCTCTGTGGAATAGAAACACAGAAACACGTAGGTACCTGATTATTCAGTCATGCAATTTAGAAATCAACATATACCTACAAGAAGTTGATTTCGCAGAAAATCTTTCATTTTTGATGAATTATAAGCTAAATACTAATCTCCATTTCAATCACTTCAAAGTCATCTTTAGACTTGTAAATATTCATGTCCCACTGACGTGGAGTCAAGATAATTATTTTGATTTAGTTTAGTTGAATGAAGTTATTTGAAACATTCATTTACATGAAAAATATATCATCAAATATTCATTATTATTAAAATGAAGCAATCATTTAGGTACAACATGATTTGTTAACATAGATTAATTGATAATAACAATTCAATTATTCATTCATCTTCTTATTCTAATAAGGGGTAACTTTTTAGGTATCAATTCAATCTAAATCTAGTGGAAAAATAATCATGGCTTAATCCAGTTAATACATCCCCCTATCAAGGGATGTAAATTTAATTTACGGGGTATTTCCATTTCGAACTCGAATTTGTCGTAGCTCTCGTAAAACTCGAATAATTGCATTCGAAGTCAGAACCAATTCGTAATTGGAAATTTGATAGTCCAGATGATTGCTTATATCTCATACATTCATCTTCCAAATACAAATATATACCGAATTCTACTCCATAGATTAAGATGAATCTATGAAGTATATTATAAAATTAATTATAAAATAGTGGGTTGATTTTTTTTATGAATGTACTGAACTGCCAATAGTGAATGAATGGTAGGTATTAGAGTAGGTAGATCTTCTCTGGATTATTTTTTCATTGTCTATAGCTTTTATCAGTTTTCATATAAAAAATCATGAACAAATAAAGGAATCCTTTTATTTTATCAAAATTTTATCAACAAAATAATCAGCAGTACCTACCTAAGTCTTTTGGCAATCTAAAAAAAGTAAAATTTAACTATGCTTATGATAATTTGAATCAGATATCTGAATCGGACTGGGAATATTTGTAAACCTTGGTTGTGTCAGGAACGTAATGAGATAGACTCATGAAATACACTTTTGTGTATGGGTTTTGGCTTTATACTGATTATATGTTATAAAAAAATTGCTGACAAATCGTATACCTCCTTTGGTTTCATCGGTCAAAAACTCACGTAAAAGCAAAATCAAGCTTTGTTTACTAATACAATAGTCTAAAACAGTAAATAACAGTTATTCATAAGTAAATAATGTAAAATAAATATTTGTTACAAAAAATTGGACCCTACTTTATTAGTTGGTGCACTGAAAAATACAAAATAATATTAATTCTATTGGTACTGGTAAGACTTTTGGCACCAACTTTACAAGTACCACCACACATAGAATTAATATAATTAATTAATTAATAAAGTTGGTCCAATTTTTTGTAAAAAAATATTTTTTTATTTCACTCTTTTGTGTGTAACATTTTTCACGAAAATCGTTGAACGTTCACTTATAACAAAGAAGAAAACATGTATATTTTGCTTGTACTTGTTACAAGAAGTATTTGGTGATCTCGAAACATCGCGGCGGAATTACTTATGTACACATATTTCCGACTTTACCACTGCTGTAAGTCGTAAACCGTAACTCTATGAAAAATATGAAAAAATGTTCAATGTAAATTTTATTACAAATAATCCGGTACTTAATTTGGCATTTTCAGTTTTTCAATTTTCGAAAGGATTTGCCCTTCCACATAGCGAAAATACAAATATTTCAAATTTTAATATTGTTGCAACTCGAAAACGGTAGCTCTTTTGAAAAAATAATCGATTTAAACGTTTCCAGATATTCTTTTATCCTTTCGAGAAAAACTGCCCGGAGAGAAGGAGATTTCGGATTTGAGTTTTTATGAATATGTGACCATTTCTCAAGACTCCTCTTTAAATGATTCAAAAATCATCAAATTCGGAGTACGTTTACTATATACAGCGGGCGCGCAAACTAAAAAAAAACCTCCTCCATTTGAGTTCGCCGTGTTAGAGGTACTAACAGAAAGTTATAACGTTTGTTTTAAATTTATCAATTTGAATAATATTGTTTTACTGAGTTACCTGTTCAATTCACCATTGAAATATACCTACTCCTTTGTCATGTTTGTAAGCTATATTTCGTATTTGAGTCTAATCTGTTGTGTCAAATATTTGTAAGGAAGAATGTGACAGTACTGTAGTCAATTATGACTGGTAATCAGCTGTGTCGAGATGCAACTTAAGACTATAGCTTAATGAAGCTCGACATTAAGAACGACAAGAGAATAGTAGAGTGTCAATGCCACAACTAAAGCGAGCTATTGCATTAGCAATACTTATAAATCAAAATTGAGAATGATCAAAAATTGTGATTGAAAAGGTGCTGCAGTTAGGTTAAATAATCACATAGACAACGAGTAAAATTAGAAACATTTAAAAAAATAGGTAGAGAAAATTGGATGATGCAAAGAATATTGAAAAATAATATTTATTATATTTTACAAGTATTACAAATATACGTAAATCAAACAAAACGTACAGACAACAGATAATGTGAAAATCATAAAGAATTTGTAGTACGAGTGCGTACCAAGATTCTTCTATGTCCCAATGACTTTAATACTTCACTAATTTTCAAATCTCCAATTCGTCATACTGTAAGTAGTAGAATATTTTTTAACACCCTAGAAGGAAGTTATTGTAATCGGTCTGAATTTCCGAAAATGATCTTAGGGAAACGTCTATGTGTACGTGGTGATTTTTCTACTACATTATCTCGAGAGCGAAAAATGAAAGCGACATGATATTATGTTCAATCGATACATACTTACATATAGTCATTTTCACAATAAATGGTTGACTAGTTTTTTTTTTACTTAGGACGTTTTGCCAGAGGTCGGCCATAAACTGTCGGTCAGGTCAGATCATAATATAGAAGTATAATAATATTTTTTTAAAAATCTACGAATTAATTAACATGTAATTGGTTTATTTAAAAAATACATAATATTTCCTGATTAATTAAATATATTATATAAACATACAATGTGTGTAAAATTACTTGTTTACTAAATACCTCTATAATTTCAATTTTGAATAAATTACCTGCCTAAATTATATACCGACTTGAATATATAAAGTCCTATCCTGTAGTGAATTTGCATGTGGATTGTATACATAAGGGACTATCGAGTTGTACCAAGAGTACCTGAGTTAAGCCGTTACCAAAACGGGTGACCATTTTGCGACCCTCGATTTGTACCACCACCCTCTAATGAGATTTCTGAGAAATACCAATGGTTAATGATGAGTATAGAAGGGAATGATAGAAATGGATGAATTAAAAATGATTTTTTGATTATTCTGATTGTCCTAGTGATCGATATAAAACCTTTAAAAGTTTTAAATTATTGTTGTGTCTAAGAAAAATGGAAGTTAAAGCGATGTTAAGTGAAGAAGGAGCTAAATTGCTAAAAGAAAATAAAATTTCTAAATTAGATTTTGTGAAATCCCTGAGTTGTCATTATTTGCCGGAATAATTTTGAATTTAGTACCAATATTAAATTTGTATGTATCTACATTTAATATTAAGGATATAATACCTATGTACTTTGTGAATTTTGTATTGTTTAAATACATTTTCGGTAAAGACATATGTATTGGAAAAAAACACCTATAATTTAGATATATTTATTATTACCACTATAATTCGTTAATCCCCTTTGCGAATATTGGTGGTACAACTGAAGGGTAGATTTTACCTACCTGCCGCCTCGTGGTATAACTCGTGGTCCCCGTGTACGTAATGGGAATACACCTGGCAGTTTTATTGCAGTAAATATGTCAATACCATTTATTGTGGAAAATACTTTACCAATAAGCTGATTAGTTTTTGGCCAAAATCTCTAGGTTTTTGTTAATACAAATAAGGTTCGAATTTTTTAAATTATATTTTGCAATATCGTAATAATAATGAGTACCTATGATTGATTTTTTACTGATTCATGCGATTTCAAGCTACATTACAATGGAAAAGTTACAAAAAAGGTAAACAGTTAAATTTATAAATTCAATATATTAAATAGGTAATATGCAACTTTTTGCTTTCCGACAGATTATTAACATTAACATTTTTGATTATAGAATAAAAGAGCAGCAATACTGTGCCATTTTCCCATTTAAAATACATTACCTATACATGGCCGAAATGCATTCAGTGTGAGTCGTAGTAAAACTGGTATATATATATACAGGTATATGTCAAATTCACTGAAAGACGAACTTTTTATAATAATGAAGTATTGACGTTTGGCGTTGTCAATATCACAGTTCTCAGTCGCGTATTAAAAGGCATAGAATATGATAGGTGGTAATTATAAAATCTAATAATACAATATTAATTATAGCGAATGTTGTGCACTAAAATTATTAAATTTCATATTTATCACACTTTAGTTCATGAATAATTTGGTATGAAGGCATATTCTGAGAAAAAGTAATGCCGTAAGCCGAAAACATCTTATGAAAACCGGACAAGGTTAAAATACTTTCTGTACTTAGCTACTTAGTGTAGTGGTAGAGAAGTTAAAATAAGTATTGCAGTTGATTTAACTAAAATATCGTAGTTCTTCGATATCCGGTATCCGGCCAAATAATACCAGTTACAATTATATTTATCGTATTTCGTGATTTGAGTTATTAATCTCCTTGGAAGTTTGTGTGTGGAAGTTATATATAGTTACTTATTTCACATTTCTGATAAATAGGAGGCCTCTTGTTTGACTAGACGACTGCAACAAGATAGCATACATCTTTCAAAAAAATAACAAGTACAAAAGGGAATTTTATCACAAGAAAAATCTATTTACAGAAAAATACCTTGATGATTTTTGATAACTACCTACTAGAAATGGTTACAGGATAGATTTAGAAATTTGCCATGACCGGGAAGGGAAAGCTAAACTGAAAAATTTTATATAATTCATTGAAACAAAAATCATTTCAAGCTTATTTAAATTATTTTTTATAATTTCACAGGTTTTAACTGAACAGGTTGTTCAGTTAGGGCTCTTAGAAGGTTCAAACTTGTTTTAAAAATATTTTGAAACTACTGAATATGAAGTTGAATTCAATATATTTCTGATCTGCCTGATTATTTAGTAGGTCTTATTATTCATTGGAATATATTAGATTAAATAATACTTATTCAATTTTCAATAGAATTACTAACATATAATTGTGAGGATGGAACAAAGTTCAATAGATAATTTGAAAACTATAGTTATATAAACAACTCTTGACGCCAAGTTCCAAATCCAATTATTCTTTTCTGAGAAGTTATTTATTCATAATATTTGTAACTAATATGAATTTATCCTGGGACTGCCTGAAAAGTCTTTGCTCTGTATTTGTTGTATCTTATATGTAGTAATGACTGCAAATACGGATGGAGATCATTATTGAGATGGTGCTCAACGTACCCCAACGTCTACAAATGAAAATTTCAAGAGACTTTTCCCGTGTTGGCATTCGAAAATCCATGCATATTTATTTATACCGCATACTCTTCACCGGGCTTTGAATTTCCACTTTTTTCACAGTCATCAATCCTTTATCGACCAAAGCCACGGTTTAGCGGAAGAGGCACAAAGACAAAAACGTTGAAGTCGTCAAACGAAATGTGCAGACAATGGTTTGTTCTCTTACTAATGAAAACTGAGATATATAACGTTCTGTTTTCTTTTTTATCTCGCAGTGAAATCCATATGTCACTCATCAAATATCATCCACAATCGCAATTAGGTAAATGTATTCTCGTTGCCATATGGAAGTAGCAATCATGAAAAATAACATTCACTGCCATCATAGATAGCTGTTTTATTCTGAATGTTAATGTAGGACATTCGGACTATATGAAATTGAGGTCCAAACTTTAAGTGAGAGAACTGTTTTAATGGTAATAAATTAATATTAAATTAGACCAAATGAAGTTGTCACATTGACTAAAACAATTTTCATGAAAAGAAAAACACCTTGCAGCATGTGTTAAGTTTATAATTATTCTGTGGCATGTCGGAAATACGGATGAGAAGGACATAGCAGAGGGTTTGCCGCCTCAATTTTCTCTGAATAATAAAGTCCCGGCGGTTGTGATTTCCCATGGCGACAGTACATAGAGCGGGACACATTTATGCTAAATTAAAACAGTAACATCGAACTATAATAACCATTCAAAAAGTAATTAGATCGACCATGTTATAAAACAAGACTTCTATTTCAAGACACAGAGTTTCTAGGAAGCATTTTCCACTTTTCTTATAATCTGACATGTGGTTTATTTATGTTTCAGTGGTCAATGAACACTACGAAGTTCAAGTTTATCACACGCATGTCCAAGCTGGCAATACAGCTGTGCTGGCATGTGTAATCCCAGCATTTGTTAAAGAATACGTTTCTGTTACATCTTGGTCAAGAGATGAATCGATATTACTTCCAGGATCTAATATGGGTAAGTTTTCAGTTTGAAAAAAAAAACCTAACATATTGTAGACTAGCTATTGTATTCGTTTAAAAATTCAAGCACTTTCACATTAGTTCAAAGCAACTGGAATATTCCATTCAATTCACCTATAGATGCAGCAATTGAAAAAATAAATTAAAAAGTTAATAAATTTTTATTCCACACCACCTTTTCCTTATGATTTTTGGAACTCTTTCTATCTCTTCTTTATGGAGTCGTTGAAGAAGTTCCACTTCTAACACGCGCAATGATTTGCACGAGATATTTTTTCATAAAGATATCATGTTTACATTCGTTAACAGAAAATATTGGATCAACTTATGTGAAATGATAATATTTTCAACTGCAGAAGTTCTTGTAAGTGCCTCATCGTCATTCGCCCCCTTGTTTATTGAAGCTGTTCGTGGAAGGTTAGGGGGCAAACGGTACTCGTCTATCTAGCCCCGACCCTCTTCTAGATTAGCCTGAAATGTAATACCTAAGAGCGCTATCGAATGTCGTTAATTGCTTGATTACATACTTATCCATGTTTGAGCCCTCCTATCTACAGGATGAAGGAAACACAAGCCAAAATTGAGTCCGGTGAAATCTGTGCGTATCTTAATTTGTTGTTCCAATTTCCAGTGATGTTTTGCTGGTTCAAACAAAATGTTCCATACTATCAATTATTAAACTACTTAATCCTACCGTAATTTTCCTACAGAATTATTTCAAACCGATATCAAACTTATTGCTTTTTCAAAAATATCACAGAATGAATCAATATAAAATATTTCTGAAATATTTCAACTGAGCTACAAAATACTTATCAATCTCTACGAACAAATCACAATGTAATTTGAATTTGAATAAGGATTAATCGACAAAGTTGAATTCCATTGTCAATTGCACTGAAAAATAGGAGAAACATTTACAAAAAAAAATATAAAAACTATGAGAAGATAATAAATAAACTATACTTAGGAAATGGAAGCTACGGTCAACATCACAGCTCTTTTCCAACGCATCAGGAAATAATTAAATCAGAAAGTAATTAGGAAGTATTAACGCAATATTTTCAAGTCAAATCAATATTTAGAGCATAACTACAAGGCCATGAGAAAGGAAATATTTCAATCTGCTGGAACAAATAGCCTCAAAGTAGTTAAAGTAGTTTTATCGCGTGAATTAGATTAAATTAAATCGTAGTATTGTACCTAGCTGTAATCGAAATATTATTCAAGTTTCGTTTGACTTGACGCTGATCATTCTTAATCTATATTTACTTTTTTTCTAACCAGAATTACTAAGAGTTTTGAATAAAAAAACTACTAAATAGTGAAATAGACTCTATCTGCAGTTGATAACACACAAAATATAATACTGTGGTCAGTCGCAATATACGAAAACAGCACTGGAGTTATAGCTTAAAAACATTTTTTACAAAAAATTGGTGCACTGAAAAATACCAAATAATATTGATTATATTGGTAGGTACTGGTAATATTGAAATTGTGCAGTTGTAGTTAGATAGAAGACTTTTGGCATCAACTTGAAAAGTACCAGCACCAATAGAATTGATAATATTTTGTATTTTTCAGTGCACCAACTAATAATATCGGTCCAATTTTCTGTAAAAATATTTATTTCACACTTATGAGTGTATTTTGTTTTTACATGTCCAAATTGAATGTTGCTACATATAATATCTTATTTAATTGGGATGTCTCATATTTGCAATTTTTCAAAATATTACCCCACTACAAAGCGAAACACACATATTTCAGACTTTAGCACTTCTGTAACTCGGAAACCTATGATTTTCTAAAGAAATTTCGAATTCAAACGTTGCCAGATTAGGTCTCTCCTTTAATTTTGTCGTCTCAAATATTCTATTTTCGAAAAAAAACACATAATTATTAAAATAAATAATGTGTATACTTTTTCGTATTGTAATCTTTCTCTTGCAATATTGGATACAGGGTGTGGGAACGCCTTATATTACTTAAATATTTAACTTTGATCTTGTTAAAAGTATTTATGGTTAGCCCTTTGATGATAGCTGAGGTGAGACCAGCTAAGATACTTCGGGTAGATTTCCCGTACCACTAAGAGAAAAGAGAATTGAATTGATAAAGAAGTCACCATATAGCGTTCTTGGCTTAGCTAATAAAAACAACGAGATGGCTGAAATGGCAAGGAATTTCTCAGCGGGATACGCTAACTTACATTTTTGTTAGTAATCAAGTCGGAGAGTGCCAAGCTGACCTCTCTCTCTCTCTCTTTTTCTCACACAATCAGGTTTTCTCAAAGTTGCGGAGAAGACAAAGAATTTCGCAGACTATTGTGTTATTTTTTTAGTGGTTACGAGGCTCATTTACAGATGGTTTGATTAAATCAAATTGAATAAGCAGATGCATAACTTACACCCATGAAGGGGGACGCAATAATATAACAATAACCGAATTTTCAATTTAGATAGACAATTCTTGTTCTGAATTTCAATGGAAATTGACACATTCTTCAAAAGTAGAAACAAGATCAATCCAACACTTCCTAAAAAATCAAGGAATCTTTTATATTAAAATGAACTTCATATATTGAAAAAATATATATTGTTAAATTTATTCCTCGTATATTATTCTGTTAAGATCTACGGGCGCTAAACAATCTGCAGTTCCGAAACAGTGTCTTTTTTTTACTTGATTTTTCTTTCTAATTAATCTCTGATCAATATCTTCAAATGACGAAAACTACTTAGTAATAACAATACATTGAATTTGCTCAACTTCTCGATAGGCAGTGATTTTTATTCATTTCATTCATAACATTTATCCAAAGGCGATCTGTTATTGTTAGAGAATTGTTGTGGTATTCTCCGTGTGTAAGAGAGAGACAAAATTTTCCTATAGGAAATTTTGGCTACGGTGTACCTGAGTAGAAGCGTACAAATTCGTAAAACGTAGTAGCAACACTCAAATTATGAATGGAACAACGAACAACAATATCCCGACTAGCGACGAAAGCTTGCGAATTCATACGGACGCCTAAATTATATTTACCTGTGTTGCCGCACTTAACTCAATCGATCGATATCGACTGATTATTTCACAAATGAAATTTTTTTTTTGCGTTGTAAAATATAAATTTGGGTCATAATTTTAATCTGCAGGTTTTTCTGATTAATCAGTAATAACTATTTCAACGACCACCTTACAATTACGTCTGAATGTCTTTGATTCTTACTCTATAAATCAGAAGTTGTCATGAAAAATAATAAGCTTGGCAAATATGTTAGTCGTATCAGTCGTACACGAACCATTATGGACCAGAAGAATAATGGTCTTGAGATGTTGGATCGCTCTAAAACAGGCTATGCGTGGTCTAGGTGTTCAGGTGTCTATGTTGGTATTTTTGCAAGTACTAGTACCAATAGAATAAACATTATTTTAAATTTTCTAGTGCACCAACTAATAAAGTCGCTCCTATTATTTACGGAAAATATTTTGTTGACAGTTTTGACTTTTAAATTAGTCAATCAAATTTGTTGAACATTCACTTAGGTAAATTCAGCGATTTTAGTATATTTATACATTATTTAAGGCCTTCTAAAAATTGATTGAAGCTCTGGTATCGAAGATTTACAATATATTTAAATGGCGGATATTTAAATCTCATCGAACTATATATTATTCCACTTAATATCCAGATGTGAATAGTTTAATATCTACTCTGATTTATGTTTTTAAGATTATCAGGTAATTTGAAATAAGTCCTGAGCGAATGATTATAGACCATTGTTATAGACTCGATATTGCTGTGATATTGTATATATATTATCTTGGGACCTTATGTTGTGATTCTGCAAATATCTTGTACAATTATATTTGAGTTTGACTTTTGGGTATTTATTATGATTTTATATATGAGTTTACATTGTTCAAACTCGAAGAACGTGTCAAACTGATACGCCCTATATTCTTGATAGAGTTCTTCTGTGTCGGTTAAGTGATTGCAATATAAAAAAATTACAAAACAAAATATGTTCTTTTCAATTAAGATTATTGTCCATATTGAACCAAGACATTTTATTTCAGTTACATTTTCGATAATGACATTATTCATTTCTATATTTGGGGTAACAATTACTTTGATTTTCTCTTTAAAAATTGTACATTTTTGACTGACGACCCAACCGGAGGAGGTATACAATTCGACTATATGTCTGTAGTTTTCTTTTAAATGGATATTCGCGCCTTTTGCATATTATGCATATGCGTAAACGTTTAAATTGGAGATTTTCAAAAATAATAATAAGTGCCCGAATTACAGCAGTAGTATTGTTCGATATATGTGTTTCAGCTATGTGGAGGGGGCAAATTTTGTCGATAATCGAAAATTCGAGATAAGAAAATTAGAAAGGAGACCATATGCGGCAACATTTAAATTGGACATTAAAAAAATCATAGGTTTCCGAGTAGTGGTAGTGCCTGAAATACGTGTGTTTCTGCCAGTTGGTGGGGATTGTTTTTCGAAAATCTAAAATATGAGACGGTCAAATTAAAGAAGAGAAAATAGGCAACAACATTTAAATTGGGCATTTCTGAAAAATGGCTATGGTTTCCGAGTTACACCAGTAGTATAATATGAAATATGTGTATTTTCACCGCGATGTTTTCACATATCTGGATAATAACATGTCACAAGTAAAGAAACTTGGGTGATAGGATAAGTAGGTACTATTTCCGCAATGTTCTTAAATCTCTTTATAATAAGTATAAGCAACGTATTATTATCTTTGGTGAACGTTGAATGAAAAAGTGTGAAATAAACATTTTTACAAAAGATAGCACTTTCTAAGACAATGTTTATACCATTTTAAGGAAATTCAATTCCAAATATGTATAAAGGTGCTGCTGCTCTCGGCAAAAGTGATGCCATCGATTCTATTACTATTTCTAGTACAAATTGACAAAATTAAATAAAAAGGTATTAAATTTGGATTCATTCCACACCTTATTCTTATTAGTTTTAAAACGGTTGCTCTCTCTTCCGTACAGATTTTTTCACTTTTAACACGCGCACTTTGCAGCACGGCATCTTTTTCAAAGATAATCCGCCAAATTTATTTTTTATAACTTGAATAGGGATTTATATCTAAATTAAAACATTCATATCAATATGAAAGAAGAATACTACTTTTTCTACATTCTATTTGCTATTTTTAAGATAGATTCTTCATGAAAGGTGGTATAATGGAAATATTTTTTGTCAAATCTGGCTTGAAAGAAGAATGAATGGAAGATTTGGTAACAAAAAAGCTTTCCTGGATGTATCATAGAATAGTATCTTTTTCGAGTAATACCACAACTATGCAGACGACACACAAACAAACAGTGTTCGCCAGATTAAATTCAAATGCCACCAACCTAAAATTGATTATTTCCTCACCGAATCCCAATTCTTTAGTCGTTGTCAATAGGAAACAATGGTCGTGTCGCTTCTATGCTCTTTGTGAAAGCAATGAAAGCTTTCCTATTTATATCGGCTACTGAATAGATAATGGATTTTTATTTGCTCTTAATCTTTTATGTTTCATAATTCGTTGAATATTGCCTTTATAGCATATTCATCAAAAGTGTGACCTCAAAATAAATAATATATATATATAAAGATTTCGCTACTGAAAATTATGTATTAAATGACTTCGGTCTTTCAGTAGATGGATGGCTATATATCATATAAAATCAACAAACTAACGATGAGAACAACTACTCAGTGAGCAATTACTTCATTCTGCATTTAACTATATCATCGTTGGTAGTTGCAATGGGATCGAGATCTTACTCGATACCAATTAACGTAACTTCTAACACCTCTTTTTTTCATTATCTATGGAACATATCACAATTGAACCAAGAACAGGATCATTTGATTTAGATATTTCTAGGAAGTTATCAGCTGAACTTATGGTTCGGGAAATGTCATTTTTTATTTTGTTACGAGGGAGTGGTGAGAAATTTTCATCAGTTTATGCGAACAGGAGCCCACACAAACCGCCTGGTCCACCCAGGAGATTTCCCCATGGGTACGCACATGAGGGGACTGTCAGATTCCTACTGACTAAAAACTATTTCGTCCTCTTCTTCGGAGGTGGCAGCATCTGTAGAACTCTTCAAGTTTTCTTTGACTTCTTGCTACTCAAACTTCTTCAGTAGAGAATTCAGCTTTTCCTCTAATTTAATGTATTTCGCTTTTTCTTCTTCTAGCTTCCGATTAAACTTGTCTTCTTTGATTTCATAATCGGCATTCATCTCTTCGACAACCTTCTTGTGATACTTGTCAAGTTCTCTTGCGTTATGTCCACCACGATGAATTTATCCTCCTTTCTATTGTCTACTATCCCCATTTCATCCTCTGAATAATAGCCAAGCATTATAATACTCCTTACAAATAACTACGTATTTGTGCTCAAAATGTTAACCGTCGTAACGATTTTTTCAGTTTACTCTCTGCGATACGTAAGCTATCGCTCTCGACTGCAAACTGACCAACATCCAGAGAAGATGCAATGCCCAAGCAGGGAGCCGCTTTCTGCGCCATCTAAGAGTTAAAATTAAACGTTACCCACCCATCAATTTGAAATGATAGAAAGATTTCGCTACTGAGAAATAATATGTACTGACTAACTGACTGCAGTTTTCCAGTAGTTGGATGGCTAAACCTATGGCTTCGGATAAGATCGGACCCCACAAAAAAACCAAGGTCTTAACAATGAACTAATGTAATTGATGTTTTTCATACACCTATGTGTCATTTAAAAATAAAGATGTACTTTACTTTAATAAAGAGATGGAAACAGAAAAGCTATATTTCAACAATAACAGCAAAAACTAACATACATAACGCTTTACCCCCAAAAATATATGGCCAACCAAAACTTCATGAAACAGGTATCCTGCTAAGACCAATACTTTCTTACAATACAAGCACCCTTCAGCAAACTCAAAATATTTGAAAGAAATAATCAACAATATAATCAATAGATCCAATTCATTTTCGAAACATTCTTGGCGATAAAAAGAATTAGAAAATTAAAATCCCAAACTATATTTTAATATCACTTAATGTAGTATCCCTTTAAGTACCCAAATATCCCTACAGACTTAGCACTAAGAATACACACCGACATCCCCAGTCAGTATTTGAAAATGCAGTAGAATTAACATTAAATTCAACAATTTTCACATATGAAAACCAATTTTACATACAAATTTGTGCCATTTACAGTTGTATTGCTCAATTAATAGGTACTGGAGGATCTAGAAAGAGAAGTTTTATCAAAAGCAAATTTTCACAAGCCTTTTTTCTTCAGATAGGTTCGTCGGCGATTGCTTAACAACTATTCCCAAAAGAAAATAAGATTATATTTTAAAATTCTTCCACACGTACGCACCATAATAAAATTACTTTCACAATTAAAGCTGAACAAAATAATACTATAAATTTTCTTGATTTAATATATCACCATACACCATAATAATAATAATATTGAAGCAAAGTAGTACACAAAAAATATGTTTCACAAAAAATTGGACCGACTTTCTTGGTTGGTCCACTGAAAAATAAATAAATGCCGTGTATTTCACACCAAAATTTGTTTACTCATTGATGAATAAACGACAGAGCCTAAATCGCAAGAACTCAGACAAACTATATATGTATATATATATATACATATATTTATGTATATTTTCTTGAACCTGTTTTACTCACTAGTTGGATTATTCTTGGGGTTGAAGTTCCATAACTACTTAATTAGAATTAAAAAACACTCCTGGTTATATTTTTTGGTATAATTGACGTTTCGACGGGAGGTTTCTCGTCTTCATCAGAAAGATGGTCCCATTAAAATGAAATCGGTATTCAACATGTCCTTCTCCCCAAAAACTTTTACCGAAGGGGTGGAGGGGTCAGTTTTCTCGAAAATCGAAAATCTAAGAAGGTAGAATGAAAGATGAAACTGTATCCGCAAAAAGCTTAAATCGAACATTTTTTCAAAATAGTTACGGTTTTCTAGTTACAGCAATGGTAAAGACTGAAAAATGTGTAAAATATGAGATGGCCAAAATAAAGAAGCGATTATATGTAGCAACATCTAAATTGGACTTTTTTCAAAAAAAAAATACCGTTTACGACTTACAGTAGTGGCAAACTCTAAAATATGTGTATATCCGCCGCGATATTTTGAGATCTTTGAATGATAACTAGTACAATTAAAGAATATTCATGGGTAATAGGGTAAGTACTATGTTCTTTGATATTAATGAACTTTCAATGATTTTCATGACTAATGTTACACTCAAAAGTGTGAAATAAATATTTTTAACAATAATTGGACCGACTTTATTAGTTGATGCACTGAAAAATACAAAATAATATTAATTCTTCTAGTGCTGGTACTTTTTAAATTGGTGCCAAAAGTCTTCTATCTAACTACAATCACACAACTTCAAAAGTACCAGCACCAAAAGAATTAATATTATTTTGTATTTTTCAGTGTACCTACCAACTAATAAAGTTGGTCCAATTTTTGGTAAATGTAACTCAGGTAAATTTACCTTCTAGAATATTTATTGTATATATACTTATGGTTTGATAATTTACTGTTTTGATAGAAAGATAATAAGTGTTCCTTGTAGGTCTTCTAGAAATCGAAAACAATTGTAATTCCTGTGTTTCCACATGATTAGTGAATAAGTTCCTATTTATATGAGGTAGATAAAAATGCTGCCAAAAAAAAAATTATCCCCGAAATATACAATTAAAGTCAATAGCTGTGAAAAATACATCGGAAAATGATTTTCCACTATATGATAGAAGAGCACAATTTAATTTTGCAGGACAATGCTCACCGGTAATATTATTGTCCATCGTTTATGGAGAGCTGCAATAGAAAATATAACAAAACGTAAATAAAACGAGTTATATTATATGATAATGACTATTGATTTTTTTCCAAAGCATTCAATAAGAGATTACTGGTTTATTATTATTATATTGTTTATATATTATTTTCGATTGTCTAAATCTTCATTCAGAATAATTCAAATAAAACGGAAGCAAATTTTTATCATGTTAATCAACTGATTGGAAGATTTCATTCTATGAAATTATAAGTATTCCAAACTAGATGGAGAGGTGATAGCAGTTATATGTGAAGAAAAAATCATACTTATTCGTGATGATTTATATATTATAACTTTATACAATTATAACTATGTTTATACCATATGAAAGAGACCAATAAATTATCAAAATCAATATTCAAAAATATATTTTGTCATTTAAAACAAATATGGATGACCTCATAACTTTGATAAATATTTCTTACAAAAATTGGGCCAACGTTATCAGTTGGCGCACTGAAAAGTACAAAATAATATTAATTATATTGGGACTGGTACTCTTGAAGTGAAGTTGCAGTTATATTGAAAACTTTTGGCACCAACTTCACAAGTATCAGCACCAATAGAATTCATATTATTTTGTACTTTTCAGTGCATCAACTGATAACGTCGGTTAAATTTTTTTTAAATATTTATTGCACTCTTTTGAGTTTACATTTGTCACGAAACGAAACATTCACCATTATCCATGTATGCTTTGCTTGTATTTGATTCAGAAATCTAAGAACATCGTCGCAGAAATACGCATATTGTAAACTTTATCACTATTTTAACTCGAAAACCTCTATGGAAGAAATGTTGTTTATAAATGTTGCTACAAATAATCTTAACATCAATTTTCCATTCTCAGATTTTCAATTTTTGAAAGAAATTGCCTCTTCCACATAGAGAAATTACACATATTTAAAATTTTGACATCGCAGAAACTCGAAATCCGTAGCTCTTTTGAAAAAATGTTCAGTTCAAAGATTTCCGGATATTTTTGTATCCATAATTCTGCTATCTCGGATTTTCGATTTTTGAGATAATTTGCATTCTCCACCCCCCTCGGGCGCGTTTGAAGGGAAGGACTTCGGATTTGCGTTTTTCTTTCAAATTAATCAAAAATCAGCAAAATCGGAGTACGTATACATAAAACATGCACACGAACCAAAAAAAAGCAGACAGTCGAATTGCATACCTCGTCCGTTCGGGGTTCGTCGGTCAAAGCAATTGACAAAGCAAAATGAAAATAGAGCATTTATCGTCAACAAATTTAGCAGTTATCGAATTTCTTTGATACGATTATATTTTCATGTTATATGTTTTATATATTAATAGTATTGTTTTTTTATATTTTATACTATTCTTCATATCCCCTATTCATATACATGTATTTTTGTTATAACTCTTACATATTCAAATAATTGCAGCTATGCATGTCATTAGAACCTGTACATTTATTTGTGTTTATTTTCATCTAGTTAATAATAAGATACTGTTGGTTGAAAGTAAGAAAGTACTTGTTCGACTCACCAGAGCTCGAACCAGAGCTAACTCTACCATTTGATAGATTTTATACTGTCATATATTATGTCATTGTGACCTTTAAATCTTCTATCAATAAAAGCGATTATTATTATTATTATTATTTTCTTCTGTATCACATAGTTTCTTTGGGGCTATGGTTTCTCTTTGTGAGGAATTAACCGAGTACACACCGTGTACCTAAGGTTTTTTCGGTTCTTGTGCTTGCTACTGGTTTCCTATAGTACTTTCCGTACTATATGAGCAGTGCTCAGCACAACTGCTTTCTGAAGTGTCAACAGATTATGGGTTCCTGGAAGTTGTTTTATCGCTTCGCAGGTACTGTGCGATATCAGTCCTATGGCACCGATTACTACAGGGACCACTACGGTTTTCATATTCCACAGGCGCTGTATTTCAATTTGTAGATCTTTGTAATTCAGGTGTTTCTCTGCGTCCTTCTGGCTGATGTTATAATCCGAAGGGATTGCTACGTCTATTTGCATGCAAGTGTTGTATTTCTTGTTCTTCACTATGATGTCAGGCTTATTTGCTATTATGGTTCTGTCCGTTTCCACTTGGGTGTCCCATATTATTGTAAATTCAGGAGTGTCGATGACGGGGTTTGGACTGTGTTTGTAGCATTTTTCATGTACCTCTACTCCATACTCCTTGCAGATGTTCCAGTGCAGGTGGGCTGTGACTTTATTGTGGCGGTTAAGATAAGCTTTCTTTGCTAGGACGGGGCATCCTGACACTATATGGTGGATAGTTTCGGGATGGGCGTGGCATAGTCTACATTTTGGATCTATGTCTGCCTTCATTATTCTTGCCTTCATATAGTTGGTAGCTATAGCTTGTTCCTAACATGCAGGAACAGTGCTTCGGTTTCTATTTTTAAGTTTGCATGGGTCAGCCACTTTCATGATGTAATTGTGTTGATAGTTTCCTTTTCTGACTCCTGTGCAATTTGTCCATGCATGGCCTTTTCCTTCCACCTTGTCGTCTGTTCTTTTCTCTTTTGAAGCTTTAATCCTTCTTTAATTTCTTTTACTCTTTTTGTTTCAAGTTGGTTAGGGCTGGCAGTTTTCACTTCGTCGTCTTCGCTGTCTACTTCCTTGCTTCGGTCTCTTTGGCGGTTCACCATGCAGATGTATTTTTTTCTTTTTCAGCTTGAGGTAGATGTTCAGTCCTTTTATCGCGATGGTGTCACAGTTTTCCAGGCTTTGCATGCCTCTCTCTATTATTATTATTATTATTATTATTATTATTATTATTATTATTATTATTATTATTATTATTATTATTATTATTATTATTATTATAATTTATTCCCTTAGTTTATATTCATACTGTATAATATACATATCAACAATGATATTCTAATTTATAAAGTAGGACTGAGTACCTGTTTGAATTTGATAATAAATATTAATTCCAAAGAAAAATTGATTTCATTTTAGTCTAAGTTTTCGAAAGAAAGTAACTAGAGTGCTTGAAAGTATATGAAGATTTTATCAGTCTTGAAACACATATCATATCTACCAATCTTTGAAAAAGTCTTCTCCTCAATTACAGGTGGAAGAATAATTGTTGCCTATGGTACAGGAGACTTACACATAAGATCTGCAAGAGCTGAAGATGGTCTATCAAAGTACTCATGCTTAACCCTTCATGCCCTAACACAAGAAAGAAAACGCAGTGTTTCAGCAATGTTAACAGTAACAGGTGAAACATCTTATATTTTTGAATATTATAACATCTCATGCCCTTGGAATTACCATGTGGACAGTGACCATATGGGAAATGGAATAAAGCGACGAAGAATAAAATCTTAACTTTATTTAATATTGCTTTTGTTTGCTTCACTGTTAGTTTCTATTTCATTATTGAATAAATAAATATGAACAGCGATAATTTCTCTCTCTGGTCAATTAAGCATAACATTTTTAAACAGAATCTTAATTTAAATTCGTTTATTTTGGTATCCTGATGAAGCTCCTAGAGTAAGCGCTTGCAAGAGATTTTGAAGGTAAGATCCAGTTATGGTTGGTTGAATCCTTGATGATTATTTAAATTATAATTATTGTAAAATTATTATCTCCAATAGTATTCTTACTCAGACTGATCAACTTGAATTTGTCAGAAACTTCTCAGAATGATCTATAGATAACTCTTGAAGATAAAAAATGGTCTCAACACGTTGGCTAGAGATGATTTTGTACATAATAATCTGTAACATTTTTTACCAGTCTGAGTAAGTATAGCTGTTCTGTGGATTTTTTCAATTACCTCTCCACTCTCATCACTAAGTCAACGTGTTGATACCAGGGCATCCCAGTATGATCCGCCCATTTTGAACAAATTAGTCAACTAATGAACTTTTATAGAGCTAAACAGAAGCATGGCACCAAGACTGGCGGCATCAGTCCAAACGGTTGTTTCCGGTGACCGAGAAACAGACATCCATCTAACCTGTTCGGCTCAAGGTAGTCCACCGCCCACATTCACATGGTTTCGTGAGATCAATGGTCACCTTCAGCCTGTTATATCATCGTCGAGATTCGAACCATCTCAGGATATTTTGCTGATAAGACGATTAAAACCAGAAGATTCTGGCAGATGGACATGCAAGGTATCCAACAGCTTCGGAGAACAGAGATTGGATATACATTTGACAGTTACTGCGTATTTGAGCGTTCATGTGCTCCCTCAGCTTCAGGTAAATTATTATACAACCAAAACCGACATATTTGGATGTTGGTGAAACTTTGCGCCAACTACACGTTTTAAGTAACTCAAGAAATGCCATGAGATTCATGAAATGTAAGGAACTATTTCTATTTTCGACTGATAATTTGAGAAAATATTTTTAACCAGCTTATTTGTATCTTGAAAACTATTATTCAATCAAATACTGAAAATAAAAAGAATTCATTTTGAAAAAAAAATTAATAGTTAAAAAATATTCAAACGAATAAATTGATCAGTTCAAATAGTCATGGAATATTCGATTGCGGAAGAACAAAAATGAATTCTTTGGGAGATTCATAGCGTGGTGAGCCCGGCGAAAACCCATCCGCACGCCGATGTTAGCGCACCACGGCGATCATGTTCTCGGCCAATAATGATCGAGAGGACATTCTAGACCGGAATACCGAGACCAGCGATGTAGCGAGTTTGTTAAGTTGTAATCGGCGTGTTTAATAATTTAATTGGTTAAATCAATTATGTATATCCAAGTCACCGATTGCTTGCTTCCCAGCTGGCGGAAAAGAGTCCCGTTACAATAGGTTTTCTAACTTAAGCCATAGAGATAATACAAATAGAATAGAAATGTTATAGGCGCAACTATATGTGACAACAAGTCTGACAAGGGGGAAAGCCCCCTATCAGACAAGAAGAGCATAAAATAAATAATATACACTCACAATTGTAAACCTGACATAAAAACAATAAATGTATTTGAATTGAATTGAATTGAATGTGACAATGTAGAATCTGTGTCCTGTTTCTTTTCAAATATACTTCAATTATTCGTATTGGATTTCTACACTATTTTATTGTCTTTATGACTTGAGCCCTCGTAAATTGGAATATTGTTTTGAGTGGGAACATAAATAAAATTGGGCCAAGTCTGATTAATTTATTTTTCGTAATAAATATATTTTTTAATCCATTGAAAATTGGTTCCAGGGAATTCTTTATTTTACTTTAATAAATTATATTTTAAGATACATTTAGATTGGTTATAGATCATTTCTTAAATTATCAGTCCAAAATAGAAGTGGTTTCTTACATCTCATGAATATCTTGGCATTTTTATATTATTTCAGAAAATTTTATCATCATTTCTGGAGACACTGAAAACATGTACTGTGCGCAGAGTTACACCAACAACCAGAAATGTTTTTCAAATATTTCAAGAGAAAAGAGCACATGTTTTTGATTAAGTTTATTGTGAATATAACAGAGTTTTTTTATCAAAAACCTAGTGCTATCTTCTCTAAGAATAAGAAAATATAGGAAATTGTATTGTGCCTACATGAATATTATCAATTCAATCAATCATAAAGCAAAAAAGGTAAACATTGTACGTATTTCTACTTGCATTTCAGAAGTTTCCATTACATCCGCTTCGGTTATGACTTTTTGATAAAATAATTTCAAACGCAAAAAGGTTTATCGTAATCTTAGGCTTCTTTCACTACCAATTCCAGCTTTATTAACCAAAAAGATTAAAGCTGATCTGGTGATGGTATTTAACCGAAATTGATGATGGCTGTAAATAAAAATTATTATGTGTATTTGTCAATTACATCAACGCCACCTTAAAATTTACCATAAGACATACCTACATGGAGAAATTTATACAAATAAATACTTTTTTATCATTCCATTGATATTCTCATCTAATAACATTGACATATGAGCAAGTCATTTTAAATTTCGGTCTTGAATTGAATTACCGCTCCAGTGTATATGCAAACAACACAGCTTCGTCACAAAAGGATTGTTTCTCTTGAGTAGAAAATGAGTACCTTTAATTTGATGATTCCACCACAACTCTGTAACTGAGATGTTATCCAAGAAATTAATTTTTAGTAATTTTTCAATACTTACTTATTCCATCTGCACATTTATTTTGCTCAATACTTGTACCTAGGTATCTGTGTCTCCACTGATACTCTCTTCAGATTTTAATTTATGTGGCTAATCAGGTTCTTTTGTAAATCGCTTTTCGAATACATTATAAGATATTATGGATTTCAGTGTCTATTTTGTCAATATGCATTCCTTAAATTTGGTTGAAGATCAGTATAATTAAATACATATGTAGATAATATGTACATTTATGTTTATTTTTTGGCAGAATAGTTCCCCCAGCAGTAATGTTCTACTATTTCGAAAATCATCTGAACATCTGAAAGATAATTGCGCTGGACCAGACGATGTTCCTCCATCATTTTTAAAACAATTACCAAAAGAAGCCATTGAATTCCTAATAGATTTTTTCATCCAGATCTGGACAAAACCCAAATTTCCTAAACTGTGGAAATCAACTTAAATAATTCCCATTCTGAAACCAAACAAGACTCCTAACAGAGCAGACTCTTTTAGACCTATAGCGCTAACGTGTGCTTTATGTAAATTTTTAGACAAAAATATCAATAAACGTCTCATCGGGAGTCTGGAAGAAAATAATGAAACTAATCAAGGAACAAGCTGGATTTCAACCTCTCAGATCCACAACTGACAATCTTGTAGACCTCGAAACGAGCATAAACGAAGCGTGTTCTAACAACCAGAAGTGCAAGGCAGTATATTTTGACATATCTCAAGTGTTGAACACGGCATGGCATCATAACTTTTGTTCAAAACTTCCTCACAAGCAGATATTTTCAAACTCATATTTGCAAACTTGGCGAGCTTCCGATGAACTTGAGAAGACAGAAACAGATCCTTACATATGCAGCAAAACGTCAACCCCAGAACACAACACCCAGCACACACCTCCAAAGCAATCAAGCTTCCTGAAAGGACCAAACGCTTTCTTGTTGACATCGGGCTACAGCGAATTCCACCAAGCCAACAACACAACATCCACACATCCCCACCACGGCTCATCCCTCCACCTTGCATAAATACCCAACTACTTTCCCTGAATAAGGAGGACACCAATTCTCAAATAATGTAAAATAGCAACAAAACCATTGTTTGCAAGTATCCAGACTTTCAACAAATATTCAGCGATGTATCTAAGTCAATTGGACGAGTAGCCTGTGCATTTGTTACTGAAAACGGGATCCAGAAGTTCAACAGGAAGTTCCCTTTAAATTTGGTGTAAGCCAGCGAGTGTCCGTCAATATCAAGACGGTGCTGTTGGGTCTACGGAACGACGATATGCAGCTTTTGTTTTCGGCACCAGCTAGGTGTCAATTGTAGCCAAGAAGTCGTGTTGCCTGCATGGACAAGATGGCTGGGCCTAGAGGATTTTTCCGATCAGGACGATCAGAATTAGGAAGGGGACAATGTAACGAACTTGGATGTAGAGTTCGTACAAGAATTAAACGACCACTCTGGCCGTCTCCCACCTAACAACCAATTATTTTCGAAGTTACCCGAAGCGAAGCTGTATATAGAAATTCCATAGGCGTACGAATATAAGTGATACACGAGACGCTCACTTTCATATAATTTATAGATATATTTTAATAATAAGTCTCTAAATCTAAAATGTCCTTGCGGCTTAACAGAAAATTCAAATCGTTTATTATTATTAATAAGATCGACATTATATGCTGATATATCATATGGCGAATAAGCTACCATAATCTATGAAATTATTTATGAAAAGCTAATCTTTCAACCGTTGCATGCCATGACACTGGTTTGAATTAGCCGTCGAACGTGCTGCTCAACGGAATCGTATTCTCTCGTGATTGTTCCCACTCTACCTACCAAGAGACTCTAGTGTCGAAGCCACAATCGAGACGTGTTCGATTCGTCAGAGGGCGGAGCATCTTGGCGAGTACAGACGTTGGTTGGGCTCGGTTGGTGTGAGTGTGAGGCAAGCTGCTATTGGTCAGCGTTGAATGCCAGGGTCAAAATGATATCCCGAAGCATCTAGTGAGTTCACGCTAGTTCACGTGGCTTTGGAAGATGTTGATGGAAGATGATGTTGAAGATTCGAGAAGGAGGGGCTTGCCTATATACTGGAGAGGATTTGTTGCGAAGTCAGTCAGACCAGGGCAGTCAGTCCAGTGCAGTCAGTCCGGGGCAGGCAGCCCCGTACGATGACCGGGAGTACGGTGCAGTCTGATAGTTCGGTGGGTCCATAGTAGGGGGCCATAAATAAATAACACTCGATTGAAAATAGTGTAAATAGTAAATATAAATTACATAGTAGTCGTTAGTGTAGTGTAAGTTATATATATATAGTGTAGTGTAGGTATATAAATAGACTGCGAAATAAACAGTGTGTAAATAAATAAACTTAAAAATAGATAAATCCCAGTCATTTTTATATGCCCGTTACAATATTATACGGTAGATTTATTATTCGTAGTATGTAAAACAGGGACCTTTTACCCGATTAGAGTAACAAATACTTTGAAACATGAGAAATTACCCTAATTATATATGCGAAACCTGTACAAGGTGGTCCTAATAATTCTTGAAACTGTTCAAGCTTTAAATACCTGTTGGTAATGGTTTTGTTTATTTTACCAGTCTATCTCATCCTGTTTTGGCTCGTTAAAGGTCAAAATACAATGGAAATCGCTTATAATATTGCTTTTAAATAAGGTCATAAGCGTATCTTCTGGTCAGGGCAATTAATAATGAATTTATTCAGCTTTTAGGATAGAATTGCTAAATGAACCTTCAGAATATACCTAATTACAACTACAGTTAATTTGAATTGATAAATTCATAAAAATATGAATTTATTAAAAATAAAAGTATATTTTATTTTAGAAACATCAATTCATAAAATATTATATATTGTACACACAGAAAGATTAATTAAGGCTCGATGTCGGCACGACACCAATCGGATGAATTTTCGTCGTTTCCTACGTTTATAGTCAGGGGTTCGATCGTTTCGTCTATGGAGTGATCTAGATCCCACATTTTTTCTTAAACTTTTATTACATGTGCAATACATTTGGACAACTTTTCTCCATCTATTTCTCTTGTGGCATTTTCGAAGAGCGCCTGAACATCGTGCGTTTTGAATGTGTTATTATGTCTTGCCATGAACAAGTCGGTAAATTTTCGCATTTGAATGATATGTGGCATTGTCTCTAACGATTAAGAACCTGAGAGGATTAAATCCAGCATTTGTTGCTAATATTCTTCAAATAGGTCTGCGTTTATCTCTTCATGATAATCAACTGTACTTTTATGGAATGATATTAAACCACCTTTTACGAAGCCGTCACTATTGCCAATATGTGTAATCATGATCCTTCTTCTTTTTTCCTGAGGGTATTTTTAGGCCGGTAGATAAACCTTCTATAAAAGGTCGACGAGACCAAATTATATTTTTATCTTGCCATATTTTACCTAATTTATTGCCATCATTTAACCAGGCTTTATCCAGATAATATATTTTTCCATTTTCATTCCAGATTTTTCTTTTAGATCGTAAGTATTTTCTCCTCCAACAGACAATTTCAGTCCTCTCAATCAGCAGCGATTTCCTATTTTGTTTTCCCACTTAAAGATCATTTCCCGTAAAATTTTCCACAACTTATCTCTTCCAATTTCAGCCACATTTTCACATTTTAATGTTTGCTACAAATTTATGCAAAGTCGGGATTTCCTTATTAAAATAAAACGCATGCACTTTATTTCTTATTTCGTTTTTGGCCAAGTTCGGTTCGGTTCAAATTACCACATGATTTCACAATCTTCGTCATGTTTGAAGTTATTTTCACAAAATTTTCAACACTACTTCTATGTTTTACAAATTTAAGAGCCCAGTATCCGTTGAGTATTATAGTATGTTGATGGAAAAATCACATTTATTCGTCCTTTTATCTGGGGAGAAATTTGAAATATTCCATTTTTGACAATAACTTGCTAATCATATATTGCTGATAATAAATCGATGCGACGTGAAAACACTAAGATCTTTTTTAAACTGATAAAATGGGTAGTCCGGTAAAATAATAAAACATATTCAGCAAGTACTAAGAGGGCAGGTTCTATGAAATATTAGGCTAATTACAAGCAAAATAAATGAATTATTTACAAAATTCTTAAATAATTAATACAAAATAGAACTACAAAATATTTTACGATTTTGGAATAAATATTTACTGCACGCCTCTGAAACGAGCCGTTAAAAATTATTTATTACTCTCTATCGTTTTCAAATAGACTTATAGAACCGTTATATTCAGTATATTTTTAAATACGTTATGCTGATTGTATTTTTTAAATTTGAAATAAAAAGTGATAAATGATAATTTCAGTATTGTTCATCAATTTTAAGTATGTGTGGAAGAAAGAAAAATAAAAAATAAAAACCGCTGGCTATGAGCCGTTGGAATTTTTTCATCTACAGTAATCCTACTAATTGTTTTGACACTAACTTTAAGAGCAAAGTATTTCTTTATTTTCTAAAAATGTATTGAGCTTATTTTTTGTGCTACATTATGACTTTAATTTACTTTTCGAGTCTAGTCTCCTTTTCCCGTCAATAGTATTAAAGTATTAAGTACCAAATATTATATCTATTTTGTTATATTGGTTTCTTCTTCACTTGGCATCTGAGTATTCTAGTTGCAATAAGTTCGAAACGCTGCCATGTTTGGCGATTCCAATCATCCTTTCTGAATTGGACTTTTGTATGATCGTTGTATAAAGAATGAACATAATGAAAATTCTAGCGAGCGGCTTACGATTTGTAATTTCCCACGATATCTCTATCTCTCTCTCTCTTTTAGAATGGACCAGATGGTGCCAAAGCCAAGACAAATTAAATGGAATGATTCGCATAGTGTGCGAGTTTAGAAAAAAAATTGTCGCTGTCTGAAAAGCTTACGAGGAATATCCTTTTTCCATGTGACTTAACAATCAAATCAGTTGCATAATATATATGTAATCATCTTCGGTCTTTTGTATAATTAAATTAAATCTTCATCCAGCTCGGCTATCTCTACTTTGATGTAAATGTTCATTAATAGACATGAATAAGGACACAGATATTACGAGAAAAATACAGATAACTTGATTAAAATTATTACAGCGGGAGACAATTATTGTGACAAAATCTCGTGTGATATTGAGGAAATGCTGGAATTGTTATAAATGACTCCGGCTTCTGTGATATTAGCTACATAACTCTATTATTTCAGATGCTTGATAAAAGTTTCATTTCACTCGCTTAATATCTTAAATGAACAGCAGACGTTTGTTTCGAAATAAAGGAAATGAAACTGTATTTTATTAAATGTGGAAACAGTATCCGCCATATTCAACATCATCTCAAAGATCTCTTCAATGGTGATAAAAAAAACATGTAGAAGTGACAAGCAAGAACAATCTATATATATAAAAATTCCGTCTCACGATGATCGTTCAGGCAAATCTGAAACCGTTCAACCGATTTTAATGAAATTTTGTGAATGTGTATCGCTTGGTCCAACTTGAGAGATAGGGTATTTTCTATTCCGATAAGTGTCTTTCTTTATAGAAAAAAAAATCTAAATATTCCCGATCAAACGTTCTGCATGGCCTAAGACATTTTTGCATTCGTATACGAGGTTTATCAAAACTGTTCATTTTGCTCAAGAGTAAAATACCTTTTTAGATTTTACCACTGCTCTCTAAAACCGCAACTCTATGGAAGAAATGTTCAATTTAAATGTTGCTACAAATAATCTGGTCTCTAATTTGTCCGTCTCAGATTTTCAATTTTCGAAAGAAATTGCCCCCTCCACATAGCAGAAAGACTATTTTGAAAAAAAAATCGATTAAACGTTTCCGGATATTGTCTTATTTTCAATTCTGCCGTCTCAGATTTTCGATTTTCGAGAGGTAAAAACTACAAGTTGTGAGAAGTCAGCTTAGGTTTATAGAAGTCAGCTTGGGTTTATATCTCTATAAGTAATATATCTAAGGTATGTCTAGACAAAGGTTTTCCAATTAATGCCTTTACCTGAATCATCTGCAACTTTAAAATTTTGAAATATCGCTTCTTAGAGCTGAACTATTTTTTGATCAACACTTAAAAAATGCACAAACCTGATCTAATGATGATAGCAAATATTATGTATTTAAAATATTAAATTTAACTTAATTATTATTTATAATTTAAAATATGTCCATCCAAATATTTCTGAACAATTATTAAGGGATGCATTAATAACATTTGAGAGTGATTGAAATGAGTGAAGTGAACTGCTCATCAATTCTCTTAGTGTCTGTTAATTTTGAATCATTTGAAAACTTTTATTCTAGAAGCTCCTAAACACGGATAAATTGCTGCAGATGAAAACAAAGCTTGAATCATTTTCAGTTAGTTGTCTATCAGTTTCAATTAAAGCAGGTAATCTTTCAGACAAATTTTATTTGAAATATGAAAAATAATGGTCCTACTTGCAATGATTTTTGAGTCGCTGGATAGAGGCCGCATATAATTATTTCTATTTTAATTATTTGCTATCTATGAAAGAGTCTCTATCACGTTTGATTAGAAAGTTATGCATCTTTTTTAAGCGATAAGAATAAACGCAATTCAAAATTATGAAAGAGTATAGGATTTTGCATCTTACTCAACAACCTAAATTTCAGTATTGAACACCATATTGAATCAATCTAACCAGATTCGAGAAAAATCGACAAACTTTGCGGACTCGATTGGTGAAGATCAAAAATCACAGACAAAGACAATTTATTTCACAGAACCTATCTCGATTCTGTTTCCGATCAAGTTTCTTTGAAATTGAATCGCGTTTAGGGAGTAGGCCCCTATAAGATTTCTAAGTAAAATCAAAAATTTATACCATTCTCCCTACCTAAAATAACTAAAATAGACAATGAAAAGAGTGGTGGCATTCTAATTCAGAAATTAAAAATCAGCTGAATAAGTTATTTGATTGCTGTTTGGAATATATTAAATAGAATAATTTCTTTGTACAAGCATGTTCCATGAGAAATGTGATCAACCAATTTCATCGGATTTCAGGTTATCAATTCCGGGGACGTGGCCATCTTCAATTGCACAGTTTCGGGCTCACCTGTTGGCAAAGTTCAATGGTACAAGAATGGTGAACCGATTCCAGCTAATGTCAATAACAAAATCAAACTACTAAGTCCACTAGTACTTGTAATATACGATGTAACAAGACACGACAGGGGAATGTATCAGTGCATTGTCAAAAATGACAGGGAGAGTGCTCAGGGTAGTGCTGAACTCCGACTAGGAGGTAAGTAAATCACATACAAAATAAAAACAGTATTTCCTTGCATGGAATCTGCCAAAATGATACTTTCAGATTATCTTAAGGTTCCTGAAATAGATCATGTAAATCATTGTACTTATTGAAAGTGGGTTATTAGTCAGTCATAGATAAATGTGAAATAGATAACTTTAAAAAATAGGGCTGATTTCATTTGATTCGTAGTGAATACTCCAATCATAAATATAGAAGTATTGCGTTCGTTAAACAAATTTTACCTATTCAAAAATAACAATTGATATAAAAAAACATTCAGATAAAATTTTTGAGTTTTTTATTAAATGTTGTTTGGAAATACTATTGATTTGATTCATGCAATATTTCTATGTTCGTAATTCAATTTTGTATCAATATAATTTTGTTAGTTCGAAAATATTCATATTACAAATGTTTATAGATTGTTTTCCGAAAATGCCTAATATTTTGATAATTTTAAAAGGAAGATACTCTTGAACTAAGGACAGGATTCAAAGCATAGAAACTGTTTATCTGTATTGTAAATCCTAGAGCATTTCTAAAGAAAAACACTTCAAATCGACATTCTGTAAAACCCTACTAGTGTAACATTAGTGACGAAATCGTTGAACCTTCACTAATACCATTACCTCTGTATATTCTTTGCTTGTACCTACTTATTCAGAAATCTTAAAAGATCGTCGCGGAAATACGCATAATATAGACATTACCACCGCTGTAACTCGAAAAACGTAACTCTATGGAAAAATGTTCAACATAAATTTTGCCACAAATAATCTGGTCTTTAATATGGTTGCCTCAGATTTTCAATTTTGGAAAGACATTGCCCACTTCACATAGCGAAAATACACACATTTGAAATTTTAACTTCGCTGTAACTCAAAAACCGTAAATCCTTCTAAAAAATGTTCAATTTAAACGTTTCCGGATATCATTCTATCTTTAATACTGTCGTCTCAGATTTTTGATTTTCAAGAAAAAATGTCCCCTCCACCCTCTTCGGGGCGTTTTTTGGAGGGAAGGAGATCTCGGAAATTAGTTTTTATGAATATGGGACCATTTCTCAAGTCTCCTCTTTCAAATGAATCAAAAATCATCAAAATCGGAGTAAATTTACTGTATACAGCGCGCGCAGAATCCAAAAAAACCGTTTGGGTTCATCGGTCAAAAAGAAAATATCTTTCAAACTGGGCTGTGTGTTTATTGGAAAGTTGAATGTTGTTCGTTGGTAGCGAACTGTTAAATTTGTTAAATGTATCGTGATAGTCTTACAGCGTGAAACCAACAGCGTTATAGAGTTTCATTCAAATTTTCTAAGATAGTAAACTTTGTTAATAATGCAATATTGAATTACCATTATAATATTGGAGCTTTTGGGCAATATGGGAGAATCTGTATGGTATTTGAAGTTGATAGTTATATGGTAAAAGTTATGTTAAATAATTAGTTTGCCAGTCATAGCCTACCTCGGAGAAATTTTTATGTAATAATGATATTTTCTTTTTCCGATATTTTAACTATTTTGCCACGAATTCTTAGACGTGAACTATTAATAAATACAAAATAGCGGATACTGACAATTTGTAACTTTGTTTTGTAGTTCTAAGTAAAAAAATCTATTTCAATTTGTTTTATAAATAAAATAATTTTGTCAAGTATAGAATCGAACCTGATATATGTATTTCTTTTACTACAATAATCAATCAAAATCAAAACCTTTCTATATATTTTTATGTATTTTGCTTTGTTTTTGGAAAACTAGTATTCCGCATTAACCTAGTCTAAATAAAAGATAGTCACGAATAAGCAAGCCAATCTGTTTTACCCAAAAGTGAGGAATATATTAACACAATCAATTATTTTTCAAAACATTAAAATTGTTTCAAGTATTTAGATAAAATGACGTGCTTATCTAAAATCAATTGTTCTAAAGGGCTTTCCTGTAACATCTAGTTTATTTAAAATGTTGTGTAATAGGTTTGGCTGTCCTTGTTTTAGAGTTACTGATCAGATCCTTCACCGATCTAGATCGAATTATTTCACCCATCACACCTAATTTCATTCTAATGCATTTAGTGTAACTTTAGAGTAGACAATAACACCCATCTGCACTTGAGCGGATTGATAGTATTGAACCAGCATTGTATCTTAATCGAAGTAGGTAGATGAATTATTAGGTATCGGAGTTCATTACATATGATACTAAAAATAAGTCGAAATTCAACATATAGGGAAAGTGAAAATGTATTTGTGATATAAATAACATAAGTAGAAGTAGATAATATAATCAGACTTTTTTAAGTTGGCACTTTCTTCCAAATGAACCTAGCCAATGAGTAGAACTATCTATAGCTTTTTCGAAATTATTCCCTCGAAAAAACCTTTCTTGACAACATGCATCATCTCTTATATAACGTTTTATTTTACACAAAATATTCATGCTTATTATTTAAAATCAAGCGACCCAGTTGCTATCGCATATTTGTAGCTAGCTCACTGTTTGTTCGGTAGAAACAGCACTGTTTTCAGTTGCTATTTCATCATACTCACAGTCACATGATAATAAAATTGAAGTCTGACAGCAAAGATTGCACCATTCTCGGTAGTTGTGTTGCGGTTGCAAGTTACATGATAACCGTACGTCTGAATCTTACATATAAATTATCTTTAAGCCTACGTCCATTACAAATTCTATAAAATGCATTTTGGTAATATTGAATTATTTCCAGAAATAGATTTACATTCAGGTGATTAAGTCATGATATTTTTTTATCCAATCTTGGTATCTTTCTCAATAGTTCCATAAACAAATATATTTCGGACTACCTTGTTGACGTCAAAAATAATGATGAATTTTTTTTCGAAATTTAAATGTGCGAATGATATATAGCTATATTTATAAACAACTTTTCGGTGAGCAAATACTACAGCTCAGATTGAATTACATCATCGCTGGCAAATATTATCGTGATTCAATATTGCAAACTTCTAACCCATTATGTTTTCATTTTATTCGGAACACATCACAGTTGAATCAAGTGTATGATCGCTGATTTCATTTTTTATAGAACTCACATAAAAACAACTACTCTGAATAGTTGTTTTCATCGTTGGTATTTAGGTAATCATTCAATCATAATAGTATTACCTATCTATCTACTGACCGAATTCATTAAATATATATTTCAGTAGGGACATTTCTCGTATCTTTTCAAGTTGATAAATATAGGTCATGTTCAATTCAAACTCATAGGTGGCGTTGAAAGCGTCACCTTGTTGAATTTCAGTTGCTCTAGTGGTTTACTTATCAACGGTGTTTTAGCTTCTTCGGTCACATCTGATGAGATCTAAAAAGAACCAACTTGGCGATTATACACTTGATGATGTTTTGAATGAAATTGAAACATAACGGGTTAAAAGTTTGCAGTATTTTTTCACCTATCAGCCATAATGTAACCCAACGCAGGCTAGAGTTGCTCACCGCGGAGTAGTTGTTTTTATCGTTGGTAGTAATAGGTATATATGTAGAAAATCTGATAGTTGCTGACGAATTATTAGGTTCTGTAGTAATAGTGCGGACCCAGCAAATATGTAGGAAAACTTACTTTATTATTCTTCACTATTGTACTGAAAATTAAGGGCTCTATTCAATAAGATTGAATATTTAATTGGGAAAAACGGAAATTCCTCTATTTACATCAACAATAAAAAGCAAGAGAAGGAATTTCACTTGGAATGAAAATGGAATGTCAAAGATCTGTCCAGATGAAACCTATATGTTACGGAGTGTGAAGAATAGCTAAATGCACTTCAAATAAGTGGAAAAAGGATGGATCAATCTAGTTTCCTATATAAACTGCAAATTTCATATGACGAGCAGTTAATTTTTCCTAGAGACCTCGTAGAACAAAAATCAGTGCGAGTCGAAATCAGATTATTCCCAGATGAATCATCGAAGAAGAAGAAGAAGACATCTGCAACCAGACCAGCCTGCATGTGGCATTAATAAATTCACTATCAAATAATATTGCCAGTGGCGTGCCATAATAATTGTATCTTGGGTAAAATAAAATTATTAACCCACAAAATCGTAGTTTCTTGTTATTTTGGCGAAGCGGAGAGGATCCCGAACTGCAATTCAGTTCAATTGGTGTCAGAAGTGGGATTTTAGTCAAATAACAAGAACAGAAGATGTCCACAAGGAAGGCCGATATGGAATCCCTTATGGCAACCCTTGCCGATTTGATGAAACAACAAACAGAGCAAGCGCAACAATAAGCAGAGCAAGCGAAACAACAAGTCGAGCAGTACAGCATCCTCGAAGGCAAGTTAGCAGAGCATGCGAAACAACAAGCAGAGGAGGCCAGCAGCATCAAAGCCAAGTTAGAAGAGCAGTCCAGCAACATCAAAAGTAAAATTTCTGAACAGGCCAAAACACAAGCTGAGCAAACATTGGGACTGGAGGAGCGTATCCCGCAGGGTATGGAAGAACGATTGAAAGAAGAGCAAGCCAAACATCTGGGAGAGATGCGAGAACAGGTCGATCGCCTTCATGAGCAGTTGAAAGAGCAGAAGGACCTTTGGGACAACAGTATGGACGCCCTGACCTTCAAAATAGAAGAGGTTAACGGTAGGACGAAAGCCGTCGTGACAACAGCTGAAGAGGCCAAGACAAAAACGGAGCAGCTGCAGATCAAGGTGGAGAGCATGCAGAGGCAATATGAAGACAATACCGAAAATGTTGTGGAGCGGCTCAACTTCTTAGGAAACCACACCCATTCAAGACATTCTACAAGAGCTGAGAGTAAAATCCAAGCCCCTACCTATGACGGCAGCACCTCTTGGACAACCTATCTGAGGCAGTTCGAGGCAGCCGCTAACGCGAATCATTGAAGCCCAATGGAAAAGGCAACGGCACTGGTATTGGCACTCCGCGGAAGTGGAAGTTTTTGGGATCGTTTCCCGATCGCCAATCATGGAGTTTCCAGCAGCTGGTTGAGGCCATGGAACTGCGATTTGGAGAGAGACATCAGGCCGCCATCTTCAATGCCCAATTGAAACATCGAAGTCAACGCTCCAATGAATTGTTACAAGAGTTGGCAGCGGATGTTGAAAGGTTGGCGCATCTGGTTTATCCGGAGGGAGTCACCAGTGAGGTGCGGAGGGTCAGCGTTCATCGATGCTATTAAAGATGGTGACATCCAGCAGGGCGTACGGATGCAGCGTTCGAAGATGATTAGTGAGGCCCTAATCCATGAACTTGAACTGGAAGCTGCTAAGAAGGTGGCCAAGCCAACTGTGAGAGTCAGAGAGCTTGGCGACATGGAGGAGGAAGGCCCATTAGTGCCAAGATGCTGGAGATGCGGTAAACAGGGACATCTCATGGCCCGTTGCCCTAGGCGACGCAGGCCTTCACCTGCCCCGGTGCATTTGGAAAATTAGGAAAGGCCAGTCCGGAGTGGAGACGACCTTCAATCCCTCATCCCCATCAACGAAGCCTACAACCGATGGAACACGATTGCCAAGATGTCCTAGGTGCCGAAGGTTTGGACATGGGAAAGGTCGGTGTAGTCTAAATGAGACCGAGCGACTGAAAAGGAATCAATCAGCTGCCATCATCGTTAGTAAAGTCGGGACCCAAGGACAAAGCTTGACGGTTGATGGAGAAATGGAGGGTATCAGTTGCTCCCTCTTGATAGACACTGGAGCAGTACGAAGCATCGTCCGACCCGATATCATCAAAGGAGGCTGGGAACCATTGGACAGGGCCTGTGTGATGTAAACGGCCTCAGGGGAACGCTTGCCAATCCTGGGACAACGTGAGATTCACCGGAGATGCCGCTCCGATCAGACATGCAGCCCGACGTCTACCGCTAGTCAAACAGGAAGAGGTTCAGCAACTGCTGGCTGATATGCAGGAGCCGAACGCTCCTGGGCGTCGCCGATAGTTCTGGTGCGAAAGAAAGACGGCTCCAGCAGATTCTGCGTCGACTATCGCCGCCTCAGCGACGTTACAAGACAGGATTCTTATCCTCTGCCTCGGATCTACGACACCATCGACACACTGGCAGGTACTGAATGGTTCGCTATCTTGGATCTTCGCAGTGGTTACTGGCAAGTTGGCATCCAAGAAGAAGATCAAGAGAAGACTGCCTTCATAACGCTTTACGGGCTCTGGCAATTCAATGTCATGCCGTTTGGGTTGTGTAACGCTCCTGCCACCTTTGAGCGATTGATGTATACAGTTTTAAAAGGATTGTCTTGGCAGACCTGTCTGGTTTATTTGGATGATGTGATAGTCATCGGTAAGACATTTGGCCAACACCGGCGTAATCTGGAAGGGGTACTTGAAGTTGAACCCGGATAAATGCGAACTCTTCCGGAAGGATGTACGATACCTCGGTCACGTAGTATCTCCACAAGGAGTCCGACCAGACCCAGCCAAGCTAGCAGCGGTTCAAGAATGGCCTCGTCCAAGGAATGCCTCAGAGCTTCGCATCTTTCTTGGGTTATGTACCTATTACCGCCGATTCGTCAAAGACAGCAATCTGGCTAAGCCATTACATCGGCTGACAGAAAAAGACCAACCATTCGAGTGGAAGCCAGATTTCGAAGAGGCTCGTCAGAAGTTGAAGGAATACTGACCTTCCCACAACCAGGTTGCCGATTTTATGTGGATACAGATGCCAGCAGTGTCGGTATTGAAGGGATTCTGTCGGTCTTCAGGAAGAAGACGAGAATTGTTTGCTGTTGTCAAAACTCTTAGGCATTTCCACAAATGTATGTATGACCAGGAATTCACTATTCGTACAGATCACATATCACTGCGCTGGTTGATGAGATTTCGAGAACCGGAAGGGAAGGGAAGCCCGATGGTTGGAGCAGTTGCAAGAATACAACTTCACGATTGAACATCGCAGTGATAAGACGCACGGGAATGCTGACGCACTGTCTAGGAGACCCTGCACGACTGCGTGTAAGCAATGCAAGGGGGTAGTAACACTGTGAGATCAGTAGCGCTAGTACCGGTGGGTGATGAGTGGTCCAATGAGGCTATCAGTAGTGAACAACAGGCTGATCCAGAATTTGGTTCTATCACCAAAGCATGTTGGAGTCTATGGGACAGCCTGAAACTGGAAGACGGTGTGCTACGGTACCAATGGGAGCATCCAGATGGGGAAACATCTACCTCGCTAATAGTAATTCGCAGAGTCAGGGTGGCTCGTGTACTTCGGGGAAACTCATGATGGGCTAGCTGGAGGACATTTTGGTGTAAACTAGATATTGGAGAAAACGCGAGCTCGGTTTTATTGGGTACGATGTCGAGCAGACATGGAAGAATGGTGCCGACGATGCGATGTGTGTGCCAGCGCCCGCGGACCGCATAGACGCACCCGAGGGAGACTTTAGCAATACATTGTAGGCACACCATTTGAGAGGATAGCCATCGACATAGCAGGGCCGTTTCCTACGACTGATGATGGAAACCGGTACATATTGGTGATAATGGATTATTTTACGAAATGGCCGGAGGCAAACGCTCTACCCAATCAAGAGGCTGCCACGGTGACACAGGCTCTGGTTGACACCCTATGCCGTTTCGGCATTCCCATGGAATTACATTCATACCAAGGACGGAATTTTGAGAGCCGATTGTTCCAAGGGGTCTACGACATACTTGGCATAAGAAAGACCCGAACAACACCCCTGCATCCGCAGTCTGATGGCATGGTCGAGAAGTTCAACCATACTTTCGTCAGCTTTCTGAAGAAGTTCACGACTGACAACCAACGTGATTGAGACCGATATATTCCTTTGGCCCTAATAGCATATCGTGCCGCCGTGCACGATGTTACTAAGGGGACCCCAGCTTGCATGATGTTCGGGAGAGAGTTGAGGTTACCCTGCGATTTACTCTTTCGAAGACCCTTTCCATCAACGGATGCCACGGAGTTCATTAGTCGGCGGCAAGAACGACTGCGAGGAGTTCATGAACAAGCCCGAAAACATATCCGTACGGCAGGCGACCGCATGAAAACCCGATACGATCGAAGCGCTAATTCCGAGGGTTATCAGGTGAAAGATCGGGTTTGGCTATTCAATCCAAAAAGAACGATTGGTCGTTCTCACAAACTGCAATGCGATTGGGAAGGACCTTACACCATAAAGGCGCGACTCAACGATGTGGTTTATCGCATTAAACGAACACCACGGGGAAAGATGAAAGTGGTACATCTGGATCGACTCGCTTCATATCGAGGTACCAACGGCGAAGAAGAAGTTGCTCCACCGGATCATGCATGAGTCGGGATTTCGTTCGGGACGATCGAAACTTAAGGAGGAGGCAGTGTAGGTACTGAAAATTAAGGGCTCTATTCAATAAGATTGAATAGTTAATTAGGAAAAACGAAAAGTCCTCTATTTACATCAACAACAAAAAGCAAGAGAAGAAATTTCACTTGGAATGATAATGGAATGCCAAGGATCCGTCCAGATGAAACCCATGTGTTACGGAGTGTGAAGAATAGCTAAATGTACTTCAAATAAGTGGAAAAAGGATGGAAGGATAGAGACATCGTAGAACAAAAATCAGCGAGAGTCGAAATCAGATTATTCCCTGCTGAATCATCGAGGAAGAAGAAGAAGACATCTGCAACCAGACCAGCCTGCATGTGGCATGGATAAATTCGCTATCAAATAATATTGCCAGTGGCGTGCCATAATAATTGTATCTTGGGTAAAATAAAATTATTAACCCACAAAATCTTGTTATCTTGGCGATGCGGAGAGGATCCCAAACTGCAATTCAGTTCACTATAATCAGGAAAACTACAAATTAATGTAGTATAGCTGATATGTAAATTAATAATTTTATAGAAAATTAAATATTTACACTTAATGAGACTGCACATATAAGAGACTTTAATCTTTTTTGAACACTGAAGTATAAATCAAATTATAGAAAAATATAGAAGAAATATTCAATATATGTATATATAAAATTTATAACATATAAATATTAAAAAAATGGAACGACGCTATCAGTTGGTGCACGGACAAGTACAAAATAATATTTATTCTATTGGTGCTGTTACTTTTGGATTTGTGCAGTTGCAGTTAGATTGAAAACTTTTGGCACCAACTTCACAAGTACCAGCACCAATAGAATTAATATTATTTTGTACTTTTCAGTGCACCAACTGATAATGTCGGTCCATTTTTTGTAAAAAATAGTTATTTCACACTTTTGAGTTTTACATTTGCCACGAAAATCGTTGAACGTTCACCATTGTCCATGTATGCTTAGCTTGTATTTAAATGCTCTTAAAATGACAGCTAAGCATGCGCACCTTAAGCAAATTAATAAGGGAACCATAATAAAATACTGCCTTCCCCTATTTACGAGTAGTTACCGTAAGTATTTAAGGTTTAAGATAATTTTAACAACGTTTATTCAAGAGATTTCAAAGGAAAAAGCACAGATCTAATCTGTCTTTACGCATATTAGACAACGCAACTTAAATTCTGAGAAGTTATTCGAATTTGTTAGAGAATATTTGCGATAAAGCTATCAAACAAGCTTTGTTTTTAGTTTTTTATGCCCATGCTATTTTTTCAAGTACCTACTTTCATTCTACTCCTTGATAGAGAACATACCTAAATCTTAACCTCGATCTTAACGTTTAATTTTGAAGCAAATAATAGTTATTGTAATGAAAAAGAATAATAAGAAATCGATTTCGTAGTAGACGTTGTTACGCTCAACAACTTTGTTTCTATTTTTAGATTGCTCTAACATTAGATCATTATTACGGACTTTTTTTGTCAATGAGAGCGTACTCTTGATGAGGTTCAAATATTGAGTATATTTTCAATCGATTACAATTCTCACAGCTCCACAAACCATATATGAAATCGTCATATTGGATACTCCGGTGGTAACGATGATTGTAATTTTAGTTTTAAAGCATCATTCTATATCCATGTGCAACTCAACAGATATGATGTTGGTGATGTCCAATGGGTGCTGCTGTTACATTTATATTTTCACGGTGCACCGGTCTGTTAAGCAAATAATTTTGCACTTCATTTTAATGAGCGCCAGTAATTGAATAAACGTAAAGCTGCGAAGCATATATCTATATGGAAGTATGTACACCTATATGAACATTTCATTCGTATGCTCTTCCTTGACCATTTTGACCAAGCCAATTATTCTCAATATTTGTCTAAAGCCTGTTGAGCCATAACGAACCACTACCATCAATATAATTAATTCATATTTTCTAGAAAAAAAAAGGTTGTAAAATCAGTATTCGACGCTTAATTGATAATTGCCACTAATAAATATTTCTTAACAAAAATTGGAAAGACTTTATTAGTTGGGGCACTCAAAACACATAATAATATTTATTCGATTGGGGCTGGTGTTTTTGAAGTTGCGTAATTGTAGTTAGATAAAAGAACGTTAACTGAGACTTAACTGCGACGAAGTCACAACTGAAACACTGCTGCCTCTTCGGAGAAACAGTGCGACTGCTTATAGCAATGGATCTCTTTGAATAACACTATTTTCTTGCGACTAGCAAGCCTGGTACCTCAATTTAATTTAATATAATAATTATGCCGGACCTACGTTCCACTTCCTTACCTTGAGTGCTCTTAGTTATTTTTTTACATGTTGGGAATATTTAATTTTCAATTACAAAATATGCTCGATGTTACGTTAGATGTTTTGAAATATAAATGTATGGTTCTATAATCTTCTTTATCATCCGGCGTTTTTGAACTCGTGTACTATACCTGATCAGCTATACTTTGTATGTTATCGTAGTCAGCAATATATTCACTATTTGAAGAAAAGAAGACCGGAAGTGGACTGTCAAACTGCTAATGCCAACAGGTCATCCGATGGGTAGTTCTTGTAAGACACCCTTCGCGTTTGCTATAATTGAAACGGTTTTTACAAAAGTATTTGGATGATGGAACCGAAGACAAAGAAAATGGCACATGAAGGATGAAAAACAGCATAACGGCAATGGTTCGGGCCGAAGCGTGGTATAAGTAGAAAGAGACGGAGCTATGACGTAAGCAGAGATAGCATTATAAAAGAAGAGATTCTTCGCAAATATAAGCTTATTGTATGTTGCTTTTAATATGACGGCGCGCGAATTATGTAGAAAGAGTCGGAGCTACGATGAAAAAAAAATAGCATTACCAGAGGAGAGATTATTTGCAAAGATAAGCGAATTGTATGTAGCTTTTAATGTGATGGCGCTCAGAGTATGTAGACAGAGAGAGATATCCCAAGGCTTCTGCCGCGGGTAATTCAATATAGGGTAAATTCAAATCATCTGTTAATGTCAGCAGCCAGATATCAATGTCAGCTATCATGGAAATCACCGAACATGTCAGTCCATGGAACATCACGGTACACAAAGTGTTTCGCGCGCAAACAGCACTTCCGTTATATCAAGATGGAGGCGGCTGCATGGAAGCAATACAGGATTGAAGCAATTCACAGATCCGTCATTTTAATGTTCATGTCTTATATTGTAAAGCATCAATATTATAAATTTCTTCAGTCTTAATTAATTATATATTATTTTTACAGTAATAATTCCCAAATAAAAAACCCCTTGCCACCAGTGAGATTTGAGACAGCGTGTTCTCTCGTTAATAACTCAAATGCTCTTATGATTAAGCTACATAGGCTTATGTTACCAAATGCACAATAAATATTGAATTGTGCATCATATCGAAAATATAATTTTCGATATGCGAGCAAGCTTGTGTTCGACTCCTTTTAATTTCTTTATACAAGAAACGTTCCTACATCAATTAAGTATGTGTACATTTTGGATCTGAGCTTAACAAAATCGGTAATGATTCGGCATTCGGCCCTTAGCCTCATCTTTCATAAGACCAGGAATTATTTTGTTTTCTGATAGTATCATTTTTTTTACTTGTGACATCATCAAATCTTCTCAATGACATTCATAAATTAAATTGTTTTTATCTCTAGAGACAATACATAACATTTTTCAACATAAAATTATAATAAAAATCATACAAAAATAATGAAATAATTGTAAAAAAGCTTGTCCTACACGAAGTGGCTTATTAAATTCTAAATCTGTTTTTTTACTGCAATTGTCAGTAAGTCATCATCAAGCATTTTAAAATTATTAAAAGCTGGACGAGCAATATGATTCTTAACCCCGTATCGTCAATACCATTTATTAACAAGCTTAACAGCAAGATCTTTCCTAAAATTTTCATTGCTAATTTTTCATGATTTCAACGAAATTATGTTTTTGGTCTCATCTGTGCATTAAGATCGATATATGGTTTCCGCCAAGGAAATTGTTTGAACTACTTTGTGAATTTTAGAAACGATGATACCTTCTTCTACTTCAGATTTCTATAGCGCAAGATATATTTTTCCATATCATAAAGAGTTGTCGTTAATTTGGATTTTTTTTATCCTGGTAGCGTTTTCTGGACAAAGAGGTAAATCTCTATAATGATCGAAAAGCGATTCTGTAATCTACCTTCAAAAAGTACTCGATTGACAAATCATCAGGTATAGAGGTAACATCAAATTTGTATGTGTCCATCTAAATCCCCCGTATGGCAAATACTGTGTGATTAGCCAGCCATACAGATTTACATCTAAATATGAAATGTACCTTGAAGTTTCAGTTGGATCATACTTTCCACCCCTGTATTTATTATTTGTTTCAGAGTATCTGTTTGAGCAATGAATTACTCCACCACGAATACCGTTCTCCATAAACAATAAAATGTCAACGTCCGGAGTTGCTTCTTACTGGCATTTCGTATACGGCATGTTGTAGAACCATGTCGGATAAAGCCCATAAGTCTTGTGTCCTATGGCTCTAAAGATCTCAAAGTTGTAAATAAAATATCAGTTTTCATACAAATATGTGAATATGCCCCAATAACTGTTTTATTATATTTTTGCCAATCACTTTGAGCTTGATTATACGTTACTTGAGTTATATGCGAATCATTCAGCTTATTATAAAATTAATTATATAGTCGTAAAGGAATACGCCCATACGCATAAGTCTGATCTGATTATTCAAAATGGCATTGTGCATGAGCAAAGCCTCTAACATATCTAGTTGAATTATTGTGATCCCTTCAAATCTGAACGTCAACTCCAATGTTTTTCTCACTTAATTGTCAATGAGTGAGTGGCTAACGCTTTATAAAGAGATACATTCATTGGCACAATGAATTAATTTTTGATTGAATAAATTTAGCTACATCTTGGAGTTCTTTTTTGAACATGTGTAGGCTATGATTTATAATATATTCACGTTTTAACTAATGTCCTACGCTATATTAAGTATTATTATTATTAAAAAGTATTATTATAAAGTATTATTATATGGAATATATTCCTGATATTTGAATGTTTTACCAGGAGTATCATTGTAGGAATTTAAAAGAGCTTCAAAATATGCATACAAAACAAAGGGAACAGGCTCTTTGTAAACATAATTTTTATATTTGGGAATGGTGATTCTGCCTTTATTGTTTCGCATGCACAATGATGAATATTTCAACAATTTCTCCTCACTGGTGAAACAATTCAAACATCGATCACAAGAATTTTTTATGTGTATTTTGATTGATTTGACTATTTAAGAGTCCTTAATCATATAGTAGTGCAGGGTTTATATCAGTTAGAATATACATTTCATTAAGCTTTATACCTTATTACGTAATATTTAGAATAATACTTTAGCTATCATTTGCAATTAATCGGTAATTATACTAAAGTAGGATTAGAATGTTTATATTAGACTCTTATATTTTATTCAGCACTATTGTTAGATATATTGTGAATTTTCATACATGCTCGGTTAAGCAAACGGCTATACTAACATACTGACCATAAAGACGTTTTCATCTATCTATCTAGTGGTAGCAACAGCATTGTCATCTGGTAGTGGATCATAATCGGATAAATTTGGATAATATTTATTTTGTATCAATAACATTTTTACATGTGTGTTGGACATATCTAAATCGTCTTGTGTTTTATCTTTTTCATCGTAGCGCCGTCTCCTTCTACATATTCCGCGCACTCGCACTTTCGAATTGATATTCCCGATATGATACACAACTGAATGTTGTGTAGGTACTTGTTAATACAATAACATTTTACTTATTAACGAGATATGAAATTTTAAATAGCAGAGCCCTGAAATGCTTCATTTCTCCATCCCCCATGTAGCACTCCTCCCTTACAGCACTCAGTCCCTATGCAGCAATTCTGCATCCCCCATTCCGTCTTGACATGGCGGTAGCCCAGTTTGCGCACCCCCCACTTTAAGTAGAGCGCTCTATAGATGAGTATTAACGCCCCGCCATTGTGTGTCCTAGCACTGATATAGGTTATAAACGTGAAGAAACGTAAACAAGAAAGTGTTTATCATATTTAGTTGGTTCATTGTTATATTTATTACAAAAAAGCATTTTGGACTGCCGAGTAGTGTTCAATATATATTAGAACATTCATTTTATTTGGTTTCTCACCGCGCGAAAGCGGCATTTGTGTTTTGAGTATACGAAGAGGCTTTTGTCAATTCAAGAAGTCTTTCAACGAGATAGGTATTCTCTTTTAACTCATGATTTGATTTTGTATTGTTTCTATTATACTAGTTGAGTTGAGGATTTGGATTTTAAATCTACTTTCGGTTCTATTCTTACACTTCACTGCAGAACAGCAACCCATTTTGTTGATGATGAATGCACAAGTATAATAGAAATAATCAAAATTTAAATCATAAGTTAAAAGATAGAGAATACATACCTCACTGAAGGACTTCTTGAATTGACGAAAGCCTTTTCATATACTCAAAACACAAATGCGGCTTTCGCGCGGCAAGAAACCGAATAAAATGAATGTTCTAATATATATTGAACACTACTCGACAGTCTCTTCTTCTCGTAGCGTCACAACCCTTTGTGGGTCTTAGCTGCATCTACGTCTCCACCCATCCCTGGCCAATGCAACCTCCTTCCATTCCTGTGTTCCCAAGAGTTTTACCTCCTCGGCTTGGCCTTCATATAGGTCTCTTTCCTGCTGGGTTTTCGTCCCATATCCTCTTAATAAAACGTTGATTCGACGATATGTCTACGTGTCCGGCCCATTTGAGCCTTTGTGCTTTTATTTCATTTACTAAGCTCGGTTTTTTGTACATGTTCTTATGTTCATTCGTTCTTATTCGATATTGACCCGTTCTCTCATCTATTGTGGGCCCAAAGATTTCCCGCAACATATTTCGTTCAAAGCGTCTTAGCACTAGCTTATTCTGCTTCGTAATTGTCCATGTTTCCGAACCGTACATAATTATTGGTTTCATTACTGCCGAATATATCCGTATTTTGGAGTTCCTTGATATCAGTCGGGACCTAAACAGGTCCTGTAAGGCGAAAAAACATTTATAACCCTTTTGTATTATTGATTTTATTTCGTTACTAATATCGTTATCTGATGTTATAAATGCTCCTAGGTACTGAAACTCGTTTACACACTCGAAATTGTAGGTGTCCATGGTTATATTTTGTCCTACTATGTCTCTCCCTGCTCTCCGACTGACATGCATATATTTGGTGTTGTCCTCGTTGATCGTGAGGCCTACCTTCTTGGTCTCCTTCTCCTTCTGTTCAAGAACATTTATTTTGTTTAAATCGTACTGCTTCCTACCGTGTCAATGTCGTCGGCATATGCTAAAATCATTTCAGGGCACTTATTTGTAAATATTTCCAGGCCAATATTCGTTTGATTGATAGCCATGTCCAGCACTATATTGAAGAGCAATGGAGACAGGCCATCGCCCTGTTTTAGGCCATTGTTGATGGAAAATGTTTCAGTGTTGTTCTTTCCTATCCTAACTTTGGCTTTAGAGTTTTCTACGCATATCTTGGTTAACTTTATGATCTTTTCTGGTACCCCTATGCCTCCCAACGCTTGCCAGATACATTCCCTGGCGATGATGCTGTCGTATGCCTGGCGGAAATCTACAAACAGATGGTGGACCTCTCTGTTGAACCCCCAGCTTTTCTAGAGAAGCTGTCTTATGGTGAATATTTGGTCTGTTTTTGATCTCTTTCGTCGGAACCCTCATTGGTAGTCCCCTAAGTAGTCTTCTGCATATGGGGATATGCGTCCTCTAAGTACATTTGATAGCACCTTGTATTTTATATTTAGTAGGGTTATTCCCCTAGTTTTTACATGCCAGTCGGTCTCCTTTCTCATCAATGGGAATGATGATACCCTCATTCCACTCTTTTGGTAGGGTTTCCGTCTCCCATATGTTTTTCAGTAGCTCTAGTATGGCACTATATAGATGTTCTCCTCCATATTTTATGCATTCCGCCGTTATGGAGTCCTCACCCGGGGCCTTGTTGTTCTTTAATTGGTTTATTGCCCTTTTAATCTCCTCTAGAGTGGGTTCTGGTACAAACTCCTCCGCTCTTTGTTATACCTTCTTCGTGTTCCTAGTTACTGCATCTACGTTTAGAAGGTTTTCGAAGAATTGTTCCCATGTTTGCATTACTTCTTTTGTCAGTTATGAGCTCGTTGTTTTCATTTCTTAAGATGTCGGTCTTTGGTATGTAACCTTGCCTTATATGTTTTACTTGTTTGAAAATCTTTCGGCTGTTTGTTGCTCCTACCTCCCTTTCTACATTCTCTATTGTTTTATTGTAGGCTTCTCTTTTTTTCCTTCTTGTCGCCGTTCTGAGGTCGTTGAATGTTTGGATGTTTTTATGACTTGGGCACTTCAGCATTTCCATTCTGGCCTTGTTTTGGTGTCTAGGGCCCTTTGGCATTCTTCGTCGTACCAGTGTTTCCTTCTTCTGTTTTTTTGTGTTTTTTCCTAGGATTCTTTCTGCAGCGTTCATTACTGATCTGTTCTGTTTCCAGTGCTCGCCTACCTTCGACGCCTCTTGTGTGACATTCTTCTCTAGTTGTATTTCTAGTTCCTTTTGGTATTCGTGTCTGCATGTTTCATCCTGGTTTGGTTTATCTGAGTTCCACTTTTGTGGTGTTGATATTTCATGTCTTGTGGTTCTTTTAATTCATGATCGTTGTTTTACTCGCACCAGAAAGAGATCTGTTCCTGCATCCGCCCCTCTTTCGCTCTTTATTTCTATGATGTTTCTGATATGTCTCATGTTTGCTATTACATGATCTATTTGGTTTCGTGTTCTCCCATCATTGGATATCCAGGCAATCCTCAGGTTATGGCCGCTGCTAAGTTGACCAATCGTTGGCCGTTGTCGTTTGATAACTCATGTAGGCTATGTCTTCCAATATGTGGTCTAAAAGCTTCTTCTCTTCCAACCTTGGCATTGAAGTCCCCCAGAATGATTAACATTTCCTGTTTAGGTACTGAACTAATGGTTTGCTCCAGTAGTTCGTAGTATTCGTCTTTAACTATTCTTCTTTATCTTCCGTTGGTGCATGCGTCGAGATAAGTGTATAGTTGTACTACTCGACAGTCCGAAATACTTTTTTGTAATAAATATAATAATAAACCAACTAAATATGATAAACACTTTCTTGTTTACGTAACTTCACTTTTATAACCTATGCCACTGACGTGACAGTCAGGACACACAATGGCGGGGTAATAATACTCATCTATACAGCGCTCTACTCTATGTATTCTGCTTTGATGATCCATGGACTGACATGTTTCCGGGATTTGATCTTCTATGTACTGACATGTTCTGTGATTTCCAGCTGACATTGATATCTGGCTGCTGGCAATCATAGATGATGTGTCCACATATTCCGAGCGGCACCACATTAAAAGCTACAAATAACTCGCTTATCTCTGCGAAATATCTCTCCTCTTGTAATGTTTTCTCGTTTTTCATCGCATATTCCGTCTCTTTTGAAATATTAAATGCAACATACAAACACAAACACGCCTATCATTGCGAAGTATCTTTCCGCTATCTTTGTTCACCTCATAGCTCGCTCACCCTCACCTTTTCAATATAAGCATAAACATGAGGGGTGTCCTACAAGAACTACCCATCCGGCATCCAACAACGATAATCTCTTCTGATGACCTGTTGGCATCAGCAGTTCGACGGTCCACTTTCGGTCCCGGACTGACATAGCATATGTATATATGTAGTCGAAATCAGCACCTTTAAGAAGAAATGTTGATTTAATTTTATTTTGGGAAACCATTGGAAACTATTTATAAATTGATAGAGACCACAAAGATTGTCGAAACGTATTTAAATTTTGGATTTTTAAATATTTCACTAACCAAGAATAAACTTTTGATTTACCAACAATTTTCTACTAGTTTACTATTCAATCAACGAGCCCTATTTCCCAATATATCACATTGTTGAATTTCGCTTTAAAATTATTTTATAACTCTCCGTAGGTACATTCTAAAATAGTGGTTCAATTCTTTACCACCTTTTACTTTTTAGCGTTCTAAATATTGCATTGTCATCCATTCATGAGCTATATTCAAAGGTTCTTAAATCTATCAGAAAGAGTTTTAAGAATCAGAACAGTGTGAATTACAAATTGAATAGACTTTTAATTCATTTCTTCAATTTGTATACTATCTACAAGTGCTTCATCTATAGGTGATGCGGATAATATGACTAAAACACGAAAATGTAGCGTCAAATTTGCTCCTAATTTAGTCGTGATTCGTGGTAATGTTTTGATCGTTATTCATTCCTAAATTGAAAGATAAGCTTTGGCAAGGACTCAATCAATGCAAAATTCATATTGAAGTCACCACAGAGAATCAAAGGCATTTCGTCATCATCCTTATAGTGTACCTTAATGACTGTAGATATATATATATATATTCGGAATAAGGTTTTTTCAAAATGGACCTAAAATTGATTTAGAAAGAGTGGTACCTAATGGGGTTAGTCAACCAGTACAGAACAGTAAATAGATTCCCGGCGAGGATGTCAAGTATTCTACTGAAACAACTTTCTCTTCTTTCGAAGGACATGTTCTCCAGGTGCCACGCACTTTCGCACGTATAGATGCCTAATCCGTGCTCAGTTTGAAAATATTAATAACTGCATATGCTTCTAACTTTTCATAAGAGATATTATGCTTACGCCCTTTTATTATTTATATATTATTTATTACATACGAGAAATTAATGTTGGAACAGGAGACTGTTTGATTAGGTCCTTTATTTATCGTTGGTAACCGAGACGCAAATCAATATTAAAGCTTCTCCAGAATAAAATTATTCTTACAGCTCAGCAAATTCCAATTAAATTTGTGGACATTTTTGATTTCAACAAGAGACTGCTTCGAAAAAAAAATTGAGAGCTACAAATATATCCATGAACATATGGAGAAAATTGACCATTTCTACTCAAATACCTTCTTTAGATTATAGAATTTTTGACGTGCTGGAATGAAGGGGAGGGGAATAATTGATAAAATATTATTTGTGAGATTCTGTCATCACATGTTGATGGTGTACAATTTGAGTAAACTTTAAAATTTATTCACGCATTCGCTTATAATTTTGCGCAATTGTTTTATATATAATATACTATGTATAAAATACTTTATAAACGTTTGAAAAACCAGAACGCTTCCTCACCCCTTTCACATGCTTTATCTTTCTTGCACCGCAAAAGATTCAGAAAACGTGACGGTGCCGAGACGTGACCCTGAAAAATACTCTGATAAAGAAGTTTCGCTATAATACAGCTTGGAAGAAACGTCAAGACAATTTGCTTAGAGAAGCAGTAGGTATTTAGATTATGAAAAAAAATCTGAAAACTCTACTTAGAATAGCTGAAAATTAACATGAGAAAAACAGTTAGAAAATGATGATTCAAAAAAGATGTGGAAATTTGTGCAAAGTAAACTGGGGAAGAACACAAAAACTAGTTAAATTTATGGAATCTCGATTGATAATTAATTAAGTAAAATTGTTTTTTTCCAACTAATTATTTGAATGAATTTTTCAGCATCTAGTAATGTCTCTAGTCTTAGTAACGGTGGTACACCCATACAGCAACCTATTAAACGAGAAATACCTGTAATCTAGCATATTTTATTCCTTACACCAAAAAAATAATCAGAAATTTTCCAAACTACTCAAGAAATAGAAAATAAAGCAAGAGGTTAAGATAATATTTGTGCTTTTAGTTCTAAATCAGCTGTTAAGTTAATTTTCAATCATGTATATATAATCTGATAAGTGTCCATCAAATCGGCTTCATAAAAAAAGGTACTGAAGATAATATTACTCTAGTAAATTAATTTATCTTAGCACTACGGTTGTTGCATTCTTGGACTTATCCAAAGCTTTTGATATAAATAATCATAGAATTCTTCTAGATAAGCTAAAAAAATGGGATAAAGAGGAATACGTTTATTCCTTATTGAAATCTGTCTCCGGTACAGGAATTAAGTTGTAAAGGTCATCGGAGTCAAAATTTAAAACAAAAATTGGTGTGTCCCAAGGTTCTATTCCGCGGCCATTTCTGTTTTTACTATTTATCAATGAATTGTTGGATGATCCTGTAGTCACAACGAATAATAAAACATGGCCTAACCTTGCAATAGCAATAATAAGATCTATTTCATTTACATTTGGCTTAATAAAAACGATTTGGTTTTAAACATAAACCAGTCAGTTTTCATTATGTTTGGTAATCATAGTGACTGATTTCCTAAAGATTTTGAAATTAATATGAATGGACATAAACTAAAAGAATTATATGCTATAAATATCTATGGATAACTTATGACTGTAATACAAAATTGAATGAGATGTGCAGGAAACAAACATAGTAAAACAAACTTTATTTTTTATACAGGCTTAAGTAACTGTTAACCAAAAATACAAATATATTACAGAATTTTTTCATAGTGTGGCAGCATATGCTGTTATAGTATGAGATGGTCTTTACATTGTATCTTTTGATTGGATAGACTGCAGAAATATTTGTTTAAAATTATTGGAATAACTGATGATCAAGACAAAGCAATAAATAGACAAGTCTTTGTTGTGAACTCGGTTACTTATCACTATAGTGAGTTAGGCAGTGAATTTATAGATAAATTAATTAAAACAAGATTTAAAAGTGTAGCATTACTACTAAACTAACTATTGGTTAGATAAGTTTTGAATATCATGATATTTTAATGAATTACCATATGAATTCCAAACTTCGGGTGTGAATAGAAAAGTCAAAAGAAACGTTTAAGAGAAAATTAAAATTATTGTTATAGCTTAAGTAAAATTAAAATAATTTGAAATGATTTTTTGTCCTTTTTCAAAAAGACAAATACTGTTATATTTAATTATCTGATTAAACAAATATATAATCAGGAAGTTATACCATACATTTGAGTGAAACAGAATTTATTTATTCAGTAGTTTATGTACCAACCTATTTACCAGAATCTATGCCTCCTATAGGTCCGTGATTGTTTCAACTTGCAGAGTAAAATTGGCTTCGCCTATCAATATATTTTGTCTCTTTTAAGTACAAAGAACAGATATGTCAACAATAAGAAAGCAATCAATGAAGACTTGATGTAAATTGTTTGTTCTTCAATAAATATTTTTAGATTTGTTCATATAAAAGCTCTACTTTCCGAATAGTCGTATCCCTTATGTGGATCAGTAAACGCTGGACTAAGTGATCGTAATTAGCAGCTTATATAGAAGAGCAAAAAGCTGGAAAGTCATAAATCGAGTTTGACTATGTTAAATGGCGTAATAAGCATTTATAAGGTTTTGGGCGTTGATATCTGACACAAGGAACTTCAGCGCTAGACAAGCGGGGTGCGAAAAGGCGAAAGCCGACAGGAAATGAGTTCCTACTTCCGTCAACAATATATCATGTAAGCCCGCATTTCCTCTCTTTTCTCGTAAAACAATTTCATAGTCGAATAAAACCGATTCATACCAGACCTGAAAATGTTTGAATAAAATGGCAAGAGAGAGTTAAGGAAAATATCATTAAAACTTGAGAGAAGATGATAAATTGCTTCATTAAAAAGTATTTCTTTATGAAACACTTTTCAGGCGAGTATCTACCACTACGAAATATGATTCGGATTCTTTCAGTATGGATATCGAGTATTTCAAAATAATTGATAAAGAGTCGAGGAAATCACTTGCAATAATTGGAGAAATAATTCTTACAAACACTTTTCTTATATATTCAATATAATCTTATATAAGCTTAAAACCTTTTTAAAAATAATCATACGCTTTCGCGCTACAGTCTGAAATATGTGAAAACTGAACATTTTTTCAAAAGAGTTACGGTTTCCGAGCTTCGCAATGGTAAAGTCTGAAATATGTTATATGCTATATGGAGGAGCAGTTATTTTCGAAAATTAAAAATATAACACGGCCAAATTAAAGAAAAGATTATATGTAGCAACATTTAAATTGAGTTACGGTTTTCGAGTTATAGCAGTAAAGTCTGAAATATGTATATTTGCGCCGCCATGTTTTGAGATCTCTGAATAATAAACAACAAATACAAGCTAAACCTACCTATAACTTTTTGGGTATTAGTGAACGTTCAACAATGTTCATGACTAATGTTGCACTCAAAAATGTGAAATAAATATTTTTTACAAAAAGTTTATCAGTTGTTGCACTGAAAAATACAAAATAATATTAATTCTATTGGTGCTGGTAATTTTGAAGTTGTGTCGTTGAAGTTTGTTGTTGTAGGCACCAGCTCCAAAAGAACCAGCACCAAAAGAATCAATATTATTTTGTATTTTTCAGTGCAGCAACCGATAAAGTCGGGCCAATATTTTGTAAAAAATATTTATCTCTGCAAATGTGTCAAGCATCCTGAAGTGTTTGTTGTTGTGCTCTATTGCTGATAGTGCAAAGATAGACAACAAAATATACAGTACGTTAACAAACCACCCATTATATAGCTAAACCTTCACGAAATTTCAAAATTGTATCGCTAGATATCAAGTGCAGAAAAACCGTATTTTTAGCTGGATCTGAATAAAGCGCTTTATAATGTGGCTAGAAAAGCGCATGAGGCAAACGCCAAATCTGTCAAAAATCTTGCAGCTGCTTTCTTCGCTAGATGTGTGTTGGATACAAGCATTGTATCGCTTAAAAAAATCCATTATTAGTTTTTCCTTGCCTATCATCAGGCCTCAATCTGTAAATTGAAAGACTCTATCTTATCAAGAAAACTCATTAACAAAGTTATGTAATTATCACGATTGATATAGAAGCAATCAATAAAGTTGCCTGCCACTCTCCTCATAAATCAAGTTGAGATGCCCCGTCCTCTTTAATACCTGACAACTGAAAAGTGCGATCCTGATAAACATTTTAGAAATAAGCTCCCAATTCTCTAGAAATAGATAGAAAATATTGTTAGCACATATTCCTACGAGAAAAAGTTTAAGAGTTGTGAAAAGAATAAAGTATCAGGTTCAATTTGAAATGTAATAAAATATAATTTTTGCAACACCTATACCTGAAAAGTTCAGTCGTCATTGAGTATCTTATCTAGAGTAGGTACTTAATATTCACATGAATAACTTTACCGCACTAATGCAGAAAGTAGATGACCTGACACATGCTGCAACGGTATCATTCAGACGTAGGGTTTCACGAGACTCGAAATTCGAGAATTCTCGTCTCGGCTCGATTACAAGATGAAATCGAGACGAGACAGTTTTTTTAGGCGAGATCAAGAATTACACTTCGAGATTTTTCAAGATCGAGACATTTTCTCGAGGTTTCTCGATCTCGAAAAAATGCAGGTGCTGCAATATCTCACAGCTCTTGTTAGGTCAGAAAAGCGAAATCAAAAAAGTATGTTAGGAAATAATTTTAATTTATTTTAAACATTAAAAAAAATACCTAAAAAATAGCAAATATAACAAAGCAAATGTCAAATGTAAAAATAAATATTTTCATATTCTTCAAAAAAGACCCTTAAACTATAAACAATATTAACTTTCACTCAAAAATGAACAAAGGATGAGAAAAATAATGATAGACATAAGAAAAATATAGATAACATGATTTTTTAATATTAAAAGTATCTTAGCAGAAAAGAAAATTATTATTTAGAAACTCGTAAATATATCCTTCGTTACACAGCCAAGAATTCAAACACAGTAAAAACTGAGCCGATTCTCCAGTTAATCGGCTTCGTTCTTTTCTAATAGGCAGTGTTGTTTTTGAAAATCTGAACTGAAAACAATATTTTCGTCACATTATTTCAAAGATAAACAAACTGTTCTTTTGCACCCCGCTACTCCCGAGCTTGTTGGTTCTCGGTGCGGTGAGACTGGTGAAACTGAAATAATTTCGTTTATCTGCTGACTTGTTCACAAATTATATTTTTGTTAGATTTAAAAAATACTTTAATGTCTTGTACAATGTTATTTTATGATTCATTATTACAAATAATTAAAAGATAATTATTAATAAATAGATACTTTAGAAATTAATTGACACGACACTGTTCGCACAGTCTGCCATAAACTGCCATAAATTTATTCCTATTGTATCCTTCAATAATGTTAATTCAAGTTTATATGTATAATATTACTTCCAAGGATATTCCTGATACCATTTTTGCATGGATAAAAGATTAAATTAAAAGATAAAGCATTCGTGTCATTTTCACTTTTTGGATCAATATATTTTTTTCGGGACAATAGTCGGCGGCTTTTTTGTTATACTTGGCATTTACTTCATAGCATATAGCTCTGTATTTGAACGATTTTTTTAATAGAATAAAATTTACCCTATTTTTTAGTGCAGACTTGTGTTATGTTAGGTACACATGTATTATATTTTTTAATAACATTTAGTTTTTGTTCTCGAGACTCTCAAATCGAGATCAAGAAATTGTCTTCAAGAAAAACGTCAGAAGAGACGTGAAATTTCCTTCGAGGCGAAATTTCTCGTCTCGATGAAACCCTATTCAGAAGGCAGCAATATTTTCTGAAACTATGGATTGAAGCCAGAATCATCTAACTATGAAATTTAATACTTCTTAATGAAAATTATTCAATATAATGAGGTACTTTACAGTTATAACATGTCATATCCTAAGGTTGGTGCCTAAAGTCTTCTATCTGCCTATAGCTGCAAAATTACCGGTTCCGTTAAAAAATCCCCTTCCCTCCAAACAAGTCCATCAAAGGGGTGGGGAGGAAATTTTTTTTTCGAAGATGGAAATTTTTTTATCGCCAGGTATAAATCATTTCAGAAAAAAATTAAACGTCATACAAAAAAAATAGTGGTTTTCCAGTAACAGACCTAAGAAAGTGCAATCTTGTTAAGCTTCATTTTAAAATCGCAAGAACCTCCAACAATTAATTTTGATGTATAATGAGACTCATAAATTTAAAATGAATATTTTCTTATATTTTATTAATAATTAGGACCAGCTATTAGGTGGTGCCCTGAAACATACCATAATAAAATCCATTTTAGTAGTGTATGCTAGTACTAGTCTTCTATCTTCAAATTACTATCAAATGTCTTCTATCTACTTATAACTGAAGATTCAAAATTATCAGTACATACCAATATAATTAATATTATATCGGATCTTTCAGTGCACCATGTAATTAAGTCGTTCCTATTTTTCTTATTAAGAAAATATTTATATATCTCGAACTCTTGTTAAATATATTTTGAGAAGTTACCATTTTCGATTAAATGACATTCTGCATAATTTTTCTCTTATTTCCAGACACTATTCCGGAACTCCAATACACTTTTATCGAGCAAGCGATGCGACCCGGTCCTCAGGTATCGCTTAGATGCTCTGCCACCGGATCTCCGCCCCCGCAATTCCGATGGCTTCTGGACGGCGAACCGCTGTCCAATTTGAAGACCGGACACCACAGGTACACACAAACACACCCTCTTACAAACACATCTCATGGATCCTGGAACCTTTGTGCACGGACTTTATAACGCCACAAATCAAATATATGCATCGTCCGCACATTTGATTTGGTTTTGAACTTTCTCCATTGATATAAACCGGAAATTTTAACCTTTGAGTTCATGAGAACATGCCGAGGATTTCCTTTTAATTTTGATTTTCAATCAATCTGTTCAGTATCCTGAAAAGGATATTTCATTTAAATAGCTAATTAATGTACACAATGAGAATTGTAGCGGGTGGACCAATAACTCGTTCTTCCGGTTGTATCTCAGGAAATATTCATTGGTAAAGAAAATTCTTGGCAGAAACAGCCAAGAAAAATAGCTGGAAATACATTTCAAGTCTCGAGCTTTATCGCCAGTGGGCGTAATCCTTGTACATATGGTATATAAGGTCTTGAATAAAGTATCTAACTATCTAGAATAAGGCCTAAATTTTCCCTTTTTTCTATAAATTTTGGGGGAGAGTGAGGATGTTTTTTTTATGAAGAAATGCCTAGATACAACATTGGTTTGATTAAACCGATATCTCATATAATATAGAACAATTTTATTCTCTGACAACTGATACTCGGATAAAAATAATAAAACTCGTTTTATCAAATTCTAGACCTATAAAATTTTACAAGCTTCTTTGTCTAACCGAAATTATAAGAAAAGAGATAAACGTGGTTTGCTAGTATTTTCTCACAATGTAAATTAAATAGAATAAACATAAGTCACAAAATATATCACTCTTTTCTCAATATTAGATTTATTATGTAAAAAGTTATGAACTAAATAAAGTAAGTGGAGTAGGGGAAACGTAAATAAATACCTTAATATATAATACAACTAATCATTATCAAAATAATAATGGAAGTTGGCAGGTATTATTATTTTGGAATGAAAAATAGTTATATATTTATCAATAAAACTTGATATCCACTTAAATTTTCGAATTGTTTTCCTTCATTTTATAAACCAAGACGTATTCTATTGCAAATAGAGGTAACGGCGGCTTCCGTCTCGTCGATTGAAATGCCATTATTGCGTTTCCAATGGCCTCTATCATTGCATGCTGCGTGGTTGGTCGAGTTTTGAAAACAAAATCCTTTAGTTTTGCGATGAAAATAGACCTCCCTTTCGATCCATTTATCAGTAATTCTCTAACCTGGAGAAGAGCACAGGACATCCATCAAGTTGGAATATCATATTTCTCCATGATTCATTTATTTAATTTGTTAATCAATACGATATCGACATGCGATTAGCACTATTTGTATTAAATTGAATTTGCTCTCATAGTAATTTGCGCTTGTTGGGTGTTCCTTAAAAACGAGTTTAAATATTTTCCATCCGAAGGTACCGCCTCCCTAAGACAATTTGAATGAAATCGAATCGTTCAAGATGATATGTGATTTGCTGATTTAGGCTCTTTTGCACAAAGCTTAATGTTGTTGAAATTTGTTGAGCCAGACCAAAAGTTTTAAGCATTTCTTCATCAAAAACTTCCCCTCTCTTTATTCTAAAGTATAGAATAGAAATATTTGTTCAGAATTTAGGCCTTATTCTTATTTACCTACTTATTTGAGAGCTACTATAATTAGGCATATTTTAGAGACCAGTGGTTGGTACACCCGGTATATTGTGAAAAGGAAGCATATAATAATACCTATTATGTAACATGTTTAAAACTTTTTGCAACACCTACCTTGAATGATCAATTCTGGAGCAGTCAATGTAAGAAAATACAGGGTGGGCGAATGAAAACTTTACACCCCGATGTTATTGACTTTTAAATCAAAAAAGGGAAAAATGCTCGGATCCACAGATTTTTGTTTCAAGGGGGAACAACTTTGCTACTTTTTTCAGTCCCCTAACTCCTATCCCCTAACGGAGGTAAGCACACCCCCCTAATTTTAGATATGGATGAGGGGTATTGCTATACTTTATTTCAAAGATCTCATCGAGTACTATCTGACCCTAAAATTTTGCTCAAAAACCTCTATCTATAACGAAACAACAAGGTAAAATATTTGTAATCGACTTTGATTATTGTTATCAGACGCATTACAGAATTTATTCATTTTCTTTTTTGGTTCAAAACAGATTGAGATCATACTATTTACTCCTGTATTACCTCAGTTCATCGTAAATTCTTACGAATGTTACCACCGTTCTAACTAGAATAAAATGGTGTATTCCGTAGAAGGCAGGATGGATTTTTTTTTAAGAATGACGACTCTGCGTGAATAAAAGTTAATTCAATTAACGAACGTCATCGTGAGAGAAATGTCTCCACTACTTACGTTTTGCAACTAGTTTCCAAATTTGAAGCTACAGGTTCAGTCGAAAATAAAAAGATGGTGCGTGAAAGAGATGAAGCGATTGAAGTGGCTGTTTTAGGTCATGTAGCAATGGATCCAACCCTCAGTACTAGGAAATTGTCTGACGCATCTAGTTTATCACGCACACCAATAAGGAGAATCCTTAAACAACATAAATTTCATCCTTTAAAGATACGATTGGTTCAGGAACTGCATGAGGATGATTTGGATCGCCAACTCCAGTTTTGTGAAGTGATCAGTGAAAATATTAACAATAATCAACATTACCTGTTCGATATCTGTTTTTCGGATGAGTGTTCATTTTACCTTAACGGAACTGTAAATAGGCATAACTGTCGGTATTGGTCATACGAAAATCCTAGACTATTTCATGAAGTGCATACTCAACATGTACAAAAAGTAAATGTTTGGGCGGGTATTTCTGGAAATAACATAATCGGCCCTTTTTATATACCAGGTAACCTCAGTGGCAAAATTTATCAGGATTTATTTGAAAACACTATTTATCCAGCCCTCATGCAAGTATTGGAGAACGAAGAAGACCATCATACGATCATTTTTCAGCAAGATGGCGCACCAGCTCATTTTGTACAACCTGTACGTCAATTTTTGGACGAAACTTTTCCTCAATATTGGATTGGAAGAAGGGGTCATATTGATCTGTCTCCTCTGGACTATTTTCTTTGGGGTCATCTGGAATCTAGGATTTATGCTAACCTGCCCGATTAAATGAATGCCGACAAATTACACCCATTTTGCATAATGTACGGGAACGTTTTGAACAGAACTTATCTTACTGCATGGAAGTGAATGGTGGTCGTTTCCAACATTTAATAAACTAATACAAAAATAAGTATTTTATTTTGTTTTGGAGTACACCTTGTGTTCTCATTTTCTCTTTCCCAATTTCAGCTGTTATCTTGTTATCGAAAATTTTCAAGCCAAACGTCAGGATTGGATAGTACTGGATGAGATCTTCAAAATAAGTTAAAGCAATACCCCTCATTCCTATTTAAAATCAGGGGGTTGTGCTTACCCCCCGTTAGGAGTTACGGGACTGAAAAAAGATCCCCCTCGAATCAAAAATCGACGGGTCCGAGTATTTTCCCATCTTTTGATTTAAATTTGTTATGTCAATATCCACAGCCATGACTTCTCATTTTATCACAACATTAACGCACCGATACGGGAATAAAATTACTTTTTCATACACTCTGACACAGATGTCAATACAGACCATTTACGGCAATACTATTTTAGATATATGAAATTCTAATCAAAAACGAAATATTCAATGACGACTTAACATATCCTACATATTATTTGACAATTTTGACTGAAATTATATAATTAATTGTTTTGTTAGTAGTTATTGTATATTTATTACATGTAGGAGATATCTCATTACCTTTTTTCGAGACTGTGGCTGTGATAATACCAAACGTCAATTTTGATAGAATACTGACCATATTATACAAGACTAACTATAGTTTTGTCAATAATTTTTGTCCCATATAATAATAATATTTCCTTCCAAAGCAAGTGTTACAAAAATTTATGTATGCTATATATGAACAAACAGTAAAAACAAACAGACATTCTTGATACAATCAATATTCACTTCTATTAACATATCAAAATCACATACGCTCCCGGACTCCTGCGGTTGTCTTTACTAGCCCAAGGTTCATACCACACTCATTCCTTAGTGAATTTGACATATACTTTAGATGTTGTCACGATTTTCCCATTTACAATCTTCCAACATAAATTACTATTTCAGGTTTGCAATTAGCCAATATGTTGACCAAATTGGCGATGTCATCAGCCATTTGAATATAAGCAACGTTCGAGTCGAAGATGGCGGCTTGTACACCTGTCGTGCCCTCAATTCACTAGGATTCACAGAACATTCAGCGAGGCTCAACATATACGGTATGTTACAATGGCAAATTTGGCATACAATTAAATATACTCGAGTTAAATTGTTATTGTCAGTCAACCTTAAAAGCTTATGACGCCTTGATTGCAAAACTTCATATTTTCTCTACAATACAAGAGCATATAATAGGGTTCTAATGAATCTATACTACAAATAAACCACCAAAAACATATTAATAACGATGAAAACCGTATCAAAATCGTTTGCTGAGTTTAGAAGAAGCCGGAGAAAAAAAGGATAGACAGGAACAGATAGCCACATCATTTTAAACTATGTAGAGATAAATAGTATCAGTATTCATTCTGCTATAAAAATATCAACAATCAATAAGTTTGAAATTGGGCTCAAAATTGTTGAAAAAATGTTTCCATGATTTTCCAGTCATACCTGGCGGCGACTTTAATACTGACTTCAATAAAGTTGAGGGACTTTTTAAATCAGAGTTTAATTTAGGTTTTATTTCTGGTAGAACCTGGGGGACGACGAGATAGGGTACAACCATAGTTGTGATGTTTTCACGACTCGTAAATCATCAACAAAAAAGTATGAAGTTTCTAAATTTCTCCATTGCACATCAAAGGTCCAAGGTCTTCATTTTATAAATTCGGAGATATTGTAGAAATATTACTCTATCGATAAAAGTAGAAAACTAATAAAAAACTACAAGGGTAGATACGAAAATGTCTAGATTACGATTTTTCAAAAGATCTTTTCAAAATTTTATTGGAAGGTTATGAAATAAGCCACAAATAATATCTAAATCGCATTTATATTTGATAATACATTATTTCAGGTTGATTAGATAGTACAGTACTCAAGACAGACATATACAGGGTATCCCAAAATTCCGTGTACATAGAGTTACTGTATGTTGGTGAGATCAAAATAAGTCGTTTGAGCCAACATTACCTATGTCATAGAGGGCTTTATTTGCCTGTGAGGAAGCTTCAAAGTTGAAAGAAAATTTTCAATTTTTTATACCTCAACAGCACTTTTTATAAAATTTGGTATGTGGCTATTTTAATTGTAGAGCCATTGTTCAAAGCAAAAATTATACTACTTGAAGTCATGGAAAAGTAAAAACCACAATAATCATACCATATCGTATTTTTTTTTCAGGCCGTCCCTATTCCCTCAATTTTTATGGAGAGCTGTATTCATTTCCAGTATTTTTTGTCTCTCTTTTGTCTATCTCTCATGGTATTTGATTAAAAAAAGTTATGGACTGATGGTTAGTGAATTGAAATATTCATGAAAAGTAAAATGGCATTTACTACATTATTACAATAACAATTCAAACAGAAGGATATTTTTTTACAATAAATGTTCTATATGACCACCTCCTTCGTTCATTCAGATCTCAATTCGGCGCAATAAATTGAATTGTAGCTTTCTCAAAATTCCTAGATCATTTCGCATAGTGTTCATAACATTTTGAATCCTACCCCATAATTGTTCAATGTTGTCGATAGGAACTTCTTAAACTTTCATGTGACCCCAGATAAAATAATCACAAGGATTGTAGTCTGGTGATCGAAGTGGCCACTGAATAGGACCATCCCGACCTCTGCCAATCCATCTTCTATGGTATTGTTCGTTTAAATAATCTCTCACAATGCGGGAAAAATAAGGTGGTACCCCATCGTGCATGAAACACATGTCGCGGCATAAGCTGAGCGCAGTCTACTATCATTTGAGCCAAATCTTGATTAAAAAATGCAAATAGTAACCTAACTGTCACCGTTAAGAAGATCTGGCAATCTAAATGGACCAATCAAATAGGTGTCAATAATACCCACCTATATATTAATTTTAAACTTTCGTTCAACATTATGTTGCTCTCTAATGGCATGTGGATATTCATCTGGGTAAAGATGTTCGTTATGTGCTTTTTTATACAATTTCGTCTATAGCATAATTCTTCTGTAAACAAAATGCAAACGTGACTCATAATCAGATTGTTAAAGGGATAAATAAGTTCTTTTCTAATTATTTTGTTGGATGCGTTTTTGAAACCATTGTTTGGCGTGCCAGTAGTCAGGTATTTCTGTTAGATTTCATTTGACCAGTTTCTCTAAGCCAACTCTCGATAGAAGCAGAAGTCTGGTTATTCGGAATCTGTCCATTTGGAAATCTTCCATGGCATACCCGAACACTCTCACTACAGTTGCCTTTTCAGAAACCAAGTACTAGCAACGGATCAGTTTGTTTATTGAATGTGTACTCCATACCAGCCACAAAATGTCTGAAATAGCTGCTTGACAAGAACTTTGAATCGAAACAAAAAATACAACACATAAAATGAGTAGTATCGAAAATTTGTATTCTTCTACACCATATCTGTCAAAATTATCAAATTTATTATTAGTAAAGTTGAGAGCCGCCAACTTAGTTTTCATGAAAATTTCAATTTATTAAATATCACTACATAATTTTGTTTTACACAAATACCTTGAGAGATATATGTTGTTTGCATAAGACCAAAAATGCTGCAAAAAAGCTCTCCATAAAAAGAAATTAAGTAAAAAAAATACGAATGTCATTAATGCTAGGATAAGGGTGGTTTTTACCCTTCCATCCTTAAAGTTCATGTAATTTTTGCTTTGGACAATGGCTCTTCAATTAAAACAGCTGCATAACAAATTTTTTAAAAATTGAACGAAGTGTTTTGAGTTATTAAAAACAATTAAAATTTTCTTTCAGCTTTGAAGCTTCCTCACAGGCAAACGAAGCCTTTTGTGGTATAGGTAATTTTGGTTCAATCGACTTATTTTAATCTCATCAACATATAGTAGCTCCTATGTACATGGAATTCTGAGCCACTCTGTATATTTTAAAATAAATTTTGTACTTATAATTTATCATACACTGTCAACGTAAAATGTTGGTAAAACGTCAATAAAAATGTTCCTGAAAAAATTGAGAAACATTAATCATATATTTTGACCGACAGCTGATTTCGAAATTTACTACTCAGCAACGTTCAGTTATATCAACTCATCTATAACGTTTACCAACTGGTTGATTAGACAGACTATACTATGCTTACAACTTAAATAGACTTTTTTGCTAAATTACTTTCGCAATAAAAATAAATTCATTTCTAAATTGCAATACAGCTACTATTTGTGTGTTTGAATTTCCACCACCAACCCATTCTGGAAAATATATTTAGGACTTCCACATGTACTATGTCACTCTGTTGCACTCACAGTCTAATTATAGCAAAGTGCTATGTGTTACCGGTTCCAATCTTTTTTCTGTACTATTTTGTTGGAAAGAGATATTGTGAATTATCTCCCAATGGACACTGATCACTAAATTGTTTTCGGTTGTACTTCATTCGAGACGATGGCATACAGGATTACTGAATAAATGGAATAAACGTGTCCAAAACCCTTGAATGGATAGTAGGGTAACAATCATGTAGGTAACAGTCAATATAATTCTATAGAAGGTTATCCAGAATCGTATTAGTATCTATATGACTGCTCACCTCTGACAAGGAGACTTATTGTTCTGGGCATGGAATGTGTGAATTACACAAAAAAACTTAATGAAATACTCAATATTACTCTTTTTATTATCAAGAATGAGGGGAAGATATATATATATATATATATATATATATATATATATATATATATATATATATATATATATATATATATACAAGATTTAAATTATCAGGTATTGCAGTCTGTTGGCACAAAGAAAACTCTTTATCTTTTATTCAAGCTTTCGAAACGTTTATTGTTTCTTCGTCAGGAAATCTACAATATTTATAATATAATAAAATATGTAACAAATGACGATTACTTACAAGATTTGGCGTTGCATAAACTATTGTTGTACAGATTCATAAAATAGAATAACTTAAAACTTCTTTTAAAATATTCACATTATCAATGTATAAATGTATGTCTTATTATATTAAGACATTCAATTTGTCAAATTGTCAGTAGATACATTCAACTTTTTATAATTTGTATTTTGTTTTGATGTAATATAATGGTTATACGGAGTATATTTAAATTATAAAAAGTTGAATGTATCTACTGACAATTTGACAAATTGAATGTCTTAATATAATAAGACATACATTTATACATTGATAATGTGAATATTTTAAAAGAAGTTTTAAGTTATTCTATTTTATGTACCTGTACAACAATAGTTTATGCAACCTCAAATCTTGTAAGTAATCTTCTATTATCATTTGATCATTTGTTACAAATTATATTATATTATAAATATTGTAGATTTCCTAACGACGAAACAATAAATGATTTGAAAGCTTGAATAAAAGCTAAAGAGTTTTCTTTGTGCCAACAGACTGCAATACCTGATAATTTAAATCTTGTATCTTAACTAGACAGTCGTTCTACCAGATAACTTATTATATATATATATATATAAAGATTTTTTAATGATTGGGGTTGCAGTCAAAATGTCATTAAAATTAAAACTCTTTAATCAAAGTCAAGCTTCCGGTAACGCTTGTTACCTTCATCGGGACAAAAATCGTGAGATTAATGAAATTTACCAAAGCTCGACTTTGATTAAAGAGTTTTAATTTTATTGGCATTTTCACTGCAACCCCAATCATTAAAAATTCATCATTTATTAGACAGTCAAGAATTCACAATTCATTTATATATATATATATATATATATATATATATATATATATATATATATATATATATATATATATATATATATATATATTTGATAAAATAGATTTTTGTTGGGGATGCAGTCATTTAATAAATAAAATTCTTTGGATTATGCCAAGCTTTTGAGAATGTTTATTCTCTTCGTCGGGGCAAAATTCGTGAATTTACATAAAATTAACCACAAACAGGAAAGATTTCATAGTCATCAATTGATTGATGACTCCTATTTTATACTCTGGAAGCTTTCCTGAAATATTTTTATCAAATCTAATTTTTGCTTTTTCTTTCTGACTTGCTGTTTTTGCTCGTGCAATTTTATAATAATGTTGCATTCTGTTGTTCAAATCACGTATATATTTAGTAATAAGGGCTTTCTCATTATATAAAGTTTCAGGTGGTCTACTAGACGTATGACCAAAAATCAGTTCATATGGGGTAAAACAAGTTGTTTTGTTTTTAGTATTATTATAACATATAACCGCATATGGCAAAATATTAAACGGATGTTCGTCTGGATTTTCTGTCTTATGTGCACGGATCATATCCACAAGAGTTCCGTGAAATCTTTCTAAGGAACCATTCGATTGTGGATGGCCAACGCTAGAAAAAGTGAGCTTTATGTCATAAAGCGTACACAAATCTTTTATTAATGAATTATCAAATTCTCGACCATAATCGCAATGAATTCTCAAAGGTGTTCCAAAATGTTGAAAGAATATTAATAATGTATTTACAACTGTTGAAGCTTTTTTATTTGAAATAGGATAAGCTTGAGTAAATTTAGTTAACTCATCTCGAATCGTTAAAGCGTAATTTCTTGTTGGATACTCAAAAATATCAATATTAATTCTTTCAAACGGAGTTTTTGGTGTTTCTGTTATTACCAGAGGAGTGCTTAAATTCTTACGACAGATTTTTACTTTTTGACAAGTTTCACAATTTTTAATAAATTGTTCTACATCTTTTGTTAGTCCTGTCCAGTTATACTTAGATTTTATCCGTCGTATAGTTTCATTTATTCCGCGATGTAAATTACTTTTGCCTTTATGATATTGGTCCAATATGATAGGTATTTCATCTCGGTCAGGTGTTTTAACAATATTTTGACAGATTACAAATTTTAAATCAACATTAGCAAAAATAAAAGAGAATACTTCTAAAATAGGTAACTCAAGATTATTTTCTATATAAAAAGATTTTGAAGGATCAAATTTACTTTGTTCTTTAAATAATGTGTAAAATAATTGTTGAACTACAAACTCTGGATCCTAAATAAGAGGTATTATAAAATACTTGCGATCTTTTACAGTTTTACTAGAAACAATATTTACTAAATTCATTTGAAAATCAAAATTTTCTTCAAAAATATCTTCAATAATTTTATAATGTAAATCTTCAAATTTATTTTGCCAAAATAAAGTGACAATATTCTTATGAGCCTTATCCAGTAACTGGTCATTTGATGTTTCAATTTTTGAATAATCGATTATTGATTTTGTTTTGTAAAGGTCAACAAATCTATTAAATTCGTCTGTCATTAATTCATCCTGTTCCTCTATAAGTGTTTCACTTTTTTGTGGTTCTATAGGATCATTAGGGTCTTTACTTGTTGATGGTATAACCTCATTAGTTTCATTATTTGCCAAAATTGTAATTTTAGATTGTAAATTTGCACATTCTCTAAAATGATTAACTTTAATTCTTGGCTCAATAAAAATTTGATTTTGTTTCTTTGGCAAACAAATAACAATTTCAACACCTACATTTCTAAAAAGATAAGATATCATTTTTTTAGCATAAGTCCAATCTATCTTGTCCAATCCACACCCTATTTTTGGCATAGCTAATTTTTGAACATTGTTTTTACCAACATGATCTCTCAATTTCTGATGACCATAAAGTCTGATAAGTGGGTTTTCCGGTTGAAGTTTCTTTTGTTACAAGATAATAAATATATCTAGTTGTATTTGCATTCTTAATTTTCAAACCTGCTAAACCACCTTGTTTTTGATTTTGACTTAATAATTTTTCTATATTTCCAAATCGTTTCTTAAATTCCGCGGCAATGCCTTTTTGCATTTGCATATCTTCCGCCACGCAATAAGCTAATGAATAATCGTGAGGCATGTCAAAAATATCAATGTTTTTCTCAGCTATTTTTTTATAACAATTTTCAGTATTTTCTTCAAATTGTAAGAATTCAGAATCTTGTTAACAACTTTGATTATTTTGAGACAAGTGTGATGTTTCGGTAACTTTAAACAGAGGTATAGTTTTGAAATTAGTTATCAATTGTTTTGAATTCAAATCAATTATACAATTATAATGTTCTAGGAAAGCTGAACCCAAAATTCCATCAAAATCAATATTAAGATTATAAATAAAAACTTTATGTGGATCTTTTGCAGAAAATGGAATAAGAACAGATTCTTTTAGTAAAATTTTTTGATCAGTTATCCCTTGAATAGTTATATTATATTATATTATATATATAACGAACCCAAACGGAGGAGGTATTACAATTCGACTGTCTGCTTTATTTTGGCTCGTGCACGCGTTGTGTATAGTAAATGTACACTGATTTGGAGAATTTTTGAATCATTGGAAGAGTAGATTTGAGAAATGGTTCCATAATCGTGGAAACTGAAATCCGAAAAATCTCCTTCCCTTTAAAAAACACCCTCGAAGGGGGTAAAGGGTTCAATATTGGTCAAATCTGAGGTGGCAGAAAGAAAGACAATATCCGAAAATGTTTGTATCGAATATTTTTTCAAAATGTTACGATTTTCGAGTTACAGCGATGTTAAAAAAAATTTGCCATGTGGAGGAGGCAATTTGTTTCGAAAATTTAAAATCTGAGGCAACCACATGAAGTACCAGATTATTTGTAGCAACATTTATAATGAACATGTTTTTGGTGCCAAAAGTTGTAATATAATCTAACTGCAACTGCACAACTTCAAAAGTAACAGCACCAATAGAATTCATATTATTTTGTCTTTTTCAGTGCATCAACTAATAACGTATAATAATATATAACAGAAATATTTATCATTACGAAAATAAACATACAGTCTAATTGCATACCTCCTTCCACTGGGAAGCCGGTCAAGAATATTTCAAAAGTTGACTAAGCGATCATTTAAAGCCATCTGTAACAAGCAATATAATCTAGCGTATTGTTTGCTTCATTTGAAGGTCCACCATTCATCAGATCTATAGGACCACTGAAGGCGGTAGCTGGATCAGACGTCACGCTACACTGTCCCTATTCGGGTTATCCCATAGAAAAAGTGCGATGGGAGCGGCACGGTCAAGAAGTCCTTCAGGATTTGAGGCATCGATTGGAAGAGGGTGAGTACTAGTTGATATACACTCGTTTTGTATTGCAACAGCACACATAAATTCAATTTGTTGAAGTGTTGTTTACTGTGTCGGATTTAGAGTTAACGTTCGAAAGGACTTTGGTTATGTCATGGCAACGATCACCATATATTCCATCATATCCAACTGAATTGAATTGACTGAAAATCACAGAGGCACATAAATATATTTAAGATCTCTACTGTGAAATATGTTGAAATATAAATGACTTTAATCAACAGTAGACAAATAAGTAATAAATATCATTACCGTGACTACCGACGATGACAATAACTACTTGGTGAGCAAATACTCCATCCCGCATTGGATTACATCATCTGTGATAGGTACAATATTAATGAACTAGTATTCAATACAAATATTGTGAAACCTTCTTACCCTTATACTTTTATTTCATTCGGAGCACAACACAGTGGAATCAATTGTATGATCGCCGATCTTGTTCTCATTAGAACTCATCAGATACACATATAACTCGTGGATATGTCCGAAAAAGTGAAAGCACCGCTGAGTATTCGACAATAGACCTGTCAAAAATGAACGATGTAAATATTTCTACTATGAAATATGTTAAAATATAAATGACTTTGATTAACAGTATATAAATAGGTAATATCAACTATTTGACTTCTTCACTTCTGAACACTATTGATCAAACAGAAAAATAATTAAAGCTCCGCTGAACTTAATCACTTAAGTATTAACAACTCCTGGAATCTCAAATACTATGGCGGAATAAACTAGAATCAATTCAATTCTGAATTCGTTAACCTTATTATGATTCAGCTGAAAAACTCAAACGATCGAATCAACCGTATATATCTTTCGCGTATAATCTCGAAAGTGTGGCCATTACACTAGCAGATCGAACACACGCTCTTCTATCTCAACATATTTATCGTATATTTTATACTTCAGACTCATTGCATTCGATTTTGTGCACACTTCTATTAAGTTGTTGCAATGCTCTCGAGCTTTAGTATTATAGGAAGATAAGGTGTGTATGTCTATTAGGGAAAGAGTAAACGAGAGTCTAGAAGCAATTTATTTTGAGATCGTAAGACCCACTCTAAAGGATCTTATGTTAATTAAAAAGTCACTTCTTCTTTCTCTTATTTCATACGAAATAAATTCAATCAAACAGAGAAAAGATTACCCGAAACTTATGTACGTTTTAAACTTAGAAATAATTCGAAAAGTTGTTGAAATGCAGTAAGGTATCAATACCAGGGAGACATCAGTATACCTATATAGTTTTAAAATAAAATTTCACTTGAAATAGATCTAGAATGAGAGGTAGATATATTCGGTCCAGTCGATCAGCACGCTGTAGATAATCAAGTACCTAACTACTTATAGACAACCGTAGACTTCTCGTATCCCATTCCTAGCGCCATCAACCTTCTGCTCCATGGCCCCGTTCATGGCTTCATGCATTTCTTACGCTCACACGACAAGTATCGAAATGGTAATGATGGGATCATGTCTCTAAGTAGACTTAGTTATTGTTTTATTTGAACATTTGTGACAATAGTGTTAGAATTTATTATTCCAAGATCACTATAATGGCAGAAAGAGTAATCCCTTTAAAAAGAGGCTAACTGTGTCAACACGACCGGGGATTGCTGAGCGCTACAGTGTGTACTATATAATATGTATTGTATACAGCTTTTCATAAATAAATATTTTTATAAAATAATCAATTTCTAAATATTATTCGTTCTCTTTATAATTCCTTGCATCTGCTATAAACAATTTCACAATGTAGAATCATATCAAACAATTTAAATAATGCATATCTGGTATTATTCTATTCATATTTTAATATGGTTGACTGTTACGGATAACTCCACATTTAAATAATTAATTATATATTTCCGTTTACTCATATCCACTATTATACATGCTTAATCTATCGCTCATACAGGTCTCCACCGTCAATTGTATGCTGAAGATTCATAAAATATATATTCCAAATTAGGATTGATTATGAAATATGACTCTTCACCCTGCGACATACTGATGAGAGGCAACAACTTCGAAATTATGATATATGTCTAGGAGACTGATGCTATATTTGGTAATCAATCTGATTGGCAATATAGTGGAAAAAACCCATAAAACGCAATATCTCGACGATAGACAATCGTTCTTATCGCGTCACCTTACGAAATGTAGGTTCAGTAAACCAGACAGGCATTGTTTAAATTATTGCAAGAGGTACAATTTTGTTTTAAATTGACCTTTAAAAGGAATATTCAACACGATCGTTGAAAAGCTGAGGAAAGAGAGAGCGATTTCTCTTCCTAGTTCCCAAATCAAAGGTTCTGATTTTTGAATCTAATCCTGGTGAAAGAAATGACCATTGATAGTACTTACTAACCTCAAAAAATATAGCAAAGAAGCTACAATTTTTAAAGGGTGGAAACTTTCAGCTAGAAATGCCTCATGTGTTAAACAGATGTAGATTTCCTATCTAGGAAAAAGAGTAATAATTATAAACTACGGGTTTGAAACGGCAAATATATATAGGCTTTTATGAGAAAATATGTAAACACGATAAAGGTCGCATATATAAAGTTCAGATTTGCTGAAAAAATCGACAATGCAAATATCTCGGTCAAATGGCGGACGATCAAACTTAAATAAAGTAACCATTAGCTAACTGTCATTATCAATATTTTTGAGTTACCTATAAATTTGATTTTTTACCATCAATTTTTGTCTAAAGCATTTTTTCCTTAGGAAACAATAAAAATTTAAATTTGTGAAATTTACCCATCCGCTGGCTACAAGCCGTCGGGATTCTTCTTACTTCTAATTCAATAACCTCACCCATTTTCTAAGCTCTTAAAATTAGATATCTAATTATATTAATAAACTGTTATTAGTAGAAAAATGTCATCTAATTAACCATCATAATAACAACAACACAACATAATATAAAGACTGCTGTATTCATAAACAGATCTCATATCGGAAAGTATACCTTATTGGCCAAATAATTTACGGGTGAGAATAGTAAAGGTATTGGTGAGTTTTGTGGTGATTTTCGTTTAGGTTTATTCTTCACTTACTTTTATATAGATTCAGCTGCAACTGAGAGGCTGACCCTTTCGTAACTCTATGGCTCTGCCGCAATTGTAATTTTAATGTAATGTAATAAAACTTGCTATTTGTATCAACAAATCAAAATCAATTAGTTGTAGGTGATATGAGTTGTCTTCATATTTTGAGTCAAAAACTTACCAATTAAAATATTTCCCATTATTAATGAATCACCATGTCTATATGAATTGTGTTTATCGTTAGCATTTAATATCATAAAATCATAAAATTATCTTCTTACATGTACTTTGGAAGCGTTTATCTCTGTCTTATCGTTTTTTCATAATGCCGTGTAACCTGCATGCTTTTGAAAATAAATATTTGTTTTAACACCCAATTTAGAAATTTCTATAAAACATACCTTTTAGCTAGGGTGTCATTATATATAATAATAGAAAGATAATGCATTTATCAGTTACCGTTTTCATGAAAAAGGCGATGATAGAATGGAAGTTTTTACCTCAACTTTATGTCAAATAAAATCTTAAGTCACTTAATTTTAGTTTTAAATTCAGCATCGTAAACATAATCTCTTTTCATGATAAATTAAACGTAATTCCCCTCATTGCAGTTTCGATTCTGAGCGTGTTAGCGTAAATCGGTGAAGCCATGACCATTCTCCAAACATTTTAACCGAATCTGTATGCTGTAGTAGAATATCCATTTGATTATTATATTATCCAAAATGATAAATAATTCGATAACAACGTAAATATTGCAATATGAATCTATTCGTTTCAAAAGAGGGATCGCTGACCATATCTCGTCTGGATCCTACGAATGATGCCGGATATTATGCCTGCTACGTTGCTAGCAGTGAAGGGGATACAGCTAGACGAGAAATACAATTGATAGTAAACAGTCCACCGATTTTGGAACCATTTTCATTTCCCACTAGTCTACAAGAAGGTGGAAGAGCTCAAGTGACATGTTACGTCACTTCTGGTGACATGCCAATACATTTTGCCTGGTACAAGGATGGAGAATCGATTTCTGCCGCTCTGCAGGTAAGAATTTCCGTATTCAATAATTGTGCTCACTTCTAGTAGCTTTCATTCTTATATGTTCAATATAATTGTCAATATCGTCTCTATACGCCTAAGATTTTATCTGCCTTAATTCAGATTATTGCTGATATAACTCAAAGAGTTTGAATCATGACTGCTCACTTTGATTGTCACTGTTCAGGCTGTCTTATAATATGAGCAATATGTACCTCAAATTTTCAATAATACCCAGTCTGTAAATCACGATTGCAATTATATTCAAATGTGCTTTAACTTTCTACAATAATTATGCAAAGCTATCAAGGTCATCCCAGATAGTGCATTATAAATATTGTCATCAATAGACTTGCATATTTGAGGAGTGTTCAGTTTTTTAATGTTAATGCTCATACGAATCTACGTTTTTGAACGACTTCGTCAGAACAATGTATTTTTTCTTTGTTTATGTAGGTATGTACCCGCCTTTTTTATGCTAAACTTATACTGATTTTAATAATTCCCTTTTCATTAGAAAAAGTCGAGAGATGGTCCCATATTAAAAAAAAGGTTCCACCATCTCAACTGAAAATTTTCCTGAAAATCTCCCCGAAAGGGGAGGAGATGGAAAAAGTATTGCTGAATTGACAATTTTATGCGATAAATTTTCAGCAAGTTCGAATAGGATATTTTAAAAAATCAAGAGTTACCATACTAGGAATATAAGTGTAAGTTTAACAACTTTTATGACTATTGAAACACTCATAATTGTGAAATAAATATTTTCTATTCGTGCTTTTACTGGTACTTTTGAAGTGGTTCAGTTGTAGGTAAATAGAAGACATTTGTCACCAACTTCAAAAGTAACAGCACCAATAGAATTAACCTTATTTTGAATGTTTCGATGCACCAACTAAGAAAGTAGATCCTATTTTTGGTAAAGAAAATCATTTCATGTTTTTAAGTGTTCAATTAGCCATGGAAATTGTTGAATGTTCATTTATATACCGTTATGTCAAGATTCGTCTTTAAAAATATTACACTTTCCCAATGCTGTACCACGCAGTGTTACTGGAAATGACCTTTTCTGTAATCCTACCAAACAGTTTTTTAATTTTTGAAGAAAATTATGCCTCCAGCCCTATCAAGGGTGTTTCTGGAAGAAAGGGGATTTTGACATAAAAATATGGGACCAACTCTCTACACTCCTTCTTACATTTAAAAAAGAATCATGAAAATCGGTGCACGTTTGATAATATGCAACAGGCGTATTCATACACAAGAAAGCAAACATACACATGAATTGTATAGCTCCTCAGGTCAAAAATAGCAGGTGTACCTACACTTTCAATTCTCCGCTACTGAATGAGATAGTTACTCAAGACCGTCGTAAGAAACTTTGAAGGTAATTAAAAATGTGTGGGCCCTATCAAATATAAATAGGTAAGAGTAGCTCAACCTACTTCAAATGTTGATACTTAAAGCTATAGGGTGCAATGACAGATTTTGAGAAGATTTTTAAATAAAATGTTTCCTATCGAGTGAAAAAACTTGTTTTTCTATTATACGACTGCTGCTAAACTGAGAACAGGTTTTTATTGCATTGGGTTTTACTTGAAACGTATTCGTTTACATTTAAGCAACATTAATGACGCTTTCAAGTTTTATTTCGCTCAACATTCAGGTATATGGATATTTTAATAGAGATTTTATTAGGCAATATTTTCTTCAGTTTATATTTCTAATCTTTTCTAATTTCTTTATCACATATTTGATATCATGAAACATATTCAAATTGATTTGTTCTGTTTATTTTCCGTTTATCGTTTCTGCACGTGTATTCAGTGACAAGCAGAATAGCAACGGGGATAAGGAATACCCTTGATATAAATATTTTTTACAAAAAATTGGACCGACGTTATAGTTGATGCACTGAAAAGTATAAAATAATATTATTTCTATTGGTGATGGTACTTTTGAAGTTGTGCAGTTGCAGTTAGATTGATAGCTTTTGGCACCAACTTCACAAGTACCATCACCAATAGAAATAATATTATTTTATACTTTTCAGTGCATCAACTATAACGTCGGTCCAATTTTTTGTAAAAAATATTTATTTCACACTTTTGAGTGTAACATTAGTCCCGATACCATATCAATGAAGATAATACTTATCCTATTACCCACGTATATTCCTTGCTTGTAGTGGTTATTATTGAGATCTCAGAACATCGCGGCGGAAATACGCTTGAATATTTTAGTTGTTACCATTTAACACCGATTTAACTCGAAAACCGTAATTCTAAGGAAAAAATGTTCATTATAAATGTTGCTACAAATAATTATACCTTTCATGTAGTATCGAAAAATTTTCAATTTTCGAAAGAAATTGTCCTCTCCACATAGCAAAAATACATATTTAACATGCGTCTATCTCGAAAACCGTAACACTTTTGAAAAAATGTTCAATTTAAACGTTTCCGGATATTGTCCTATCTTTAATTATACCAACTCAGATTTTCGATTTTCGAGAAAATTCGCCCCCACCACCCCTTCGGGGGCGGTTTTCGGAGGGAAGGAGATTTCGGATTTGCGTTTTTATGAATATGGGACCATTTCTCAATCCCCTTCTTTCAAATGAATCCAAAATCATCAAAATCGGAGATCGTCTACTATATAAAAGGCGCGCCCGAACCAAAAAAAAAAAAAAAAAAAAAAAAAATAAAAAATAAAGCAGACAGTCGAATTGTATACCTCCTCCGTTCGGGGTTCGTCGGTCAAAAAACCGATGTTCCTTACAGTGAGGTTTGTTTTTCCGTTGACAGGTGAAGGTCGAGTTTCCATTCAACCATTGTTTTCAGGTTTTCTTTGCATTCTTATTTGATCAGGCTGCTGGTTAAAAGGTGATCTTCATAGCCATACGAGTTTTTAACACATTCTTGCTCGTCTGGAAATAATCTTTTTACATAGTGAGATGTTCGTTTAATGTTTTGTAAATATTGTTGAGACCGCAGATCGGATGAAAACTTTCGGGCAGCTCAGTTTTTACACTTTTGACGATAAGATATGTTTTGCCTTTTGTCAGCCATATGAGTATGCATTGTTTGTCATTTATCATGTCTTTGAATGTGTTTGCTAGACTTTCGTGCATTGTTTCCAGATTTTTCCACTAAAAGTTTGGAATTCCGTCTGGTTCTGACGCTTTTCAGTTCGAGGTTATCCTTAGTATTTATTGCTTTTTGTTAAGCTTCGGTGATGTCAGGCCATTCTATTCTTTTCACATACGCATTCTGAATCCATTCTGCTGAGTTGTTGTGCATTTCCTCTTATCCCCATATGCTTTTCCAATACTTTTTTATTCCTTCCTCGATAGGTGTTTCCTTTAATATGTTTTTCTTGCCTAAAACATCATAAGATTCACCAGCGTTCTCTGTGATTTTTTTGTTTTTATGGTATTGCGCGCTTCTCTCTGTGAACCTTCTGATTCTTTATGTTTTGGCTTTGATTCGCTGGTTCTTCATTTAGGTTGGTGTTCTTTTCTTCACGTTTCCTATGGTTGGTGTTTTGTCTTCTGGTGATCTCAGTTGGTGTTTGTCGTGGTATCTCCGTCTCTTGGTTTTTGGTAAAAACCGATGAAGTTTTTGAAAAATCGCCAATTTGAAGCTTTCTGGAAACAAGCAGTCCTTAAATTTGTTTATATAAAATTATTTATTTTTGAAAAAATACTCTTCCTCTACCCCGTTTAGTGGGGACTTTTGGGGAAGAAGATATTTGTTTATTGTTCGTTGCATTGTAACCTTGACTCATTCAGTAGCGGAAAATAGTAAGTAAATGTAGTTGATCTGCTCCTTGATCTTTTATATTTTTTCCCATCAATAATCATGACAACCGTTAAGTCACTTTCAGATAAGTTGAATAACCTTAATGATATAAAACATAGCTTAATAGCGCTGTCGGTTTCCTCGAGAAATTAAAGGCTTTTTGGAACATTCTTTCATTAGAATTATTACGTCATTTTTTTGATAATTGACTGGTTTCATGCACTGTTTTTACAGTTTTAACGATTTCACCATAATCTCAACTTCACAATTTTTCTAATTTCAATTATCATTTTCTGTTCTATTATTCAGGAGTATTAAAAGAATACACAATATCAGCTATAGTAGCTGAACTCTCACTTATATGTTGAATGTTAATTTTTTTCACCAACTTAGTCATAAAATGCTGAATAGAGCCATTTATATGTACGTTTTAGTTGTTAATGGACAAGACCATAAGTTATTATTACGAGAACTAGTTTGTAAATTCAAAAATAAAAAGAGACTAAATTAATAACAATAATTATAAGAGAAACTTCGCCAGAGAAGTTTCAAGTAGATTAAATAGGTACCTGATATCTGCCTGTAGGTACTCTAAGTGTGAATTAATTGTGGAACAAAATAAAAAAGAATATAGTTGAAATTGCTACAGATAACGGACCACATAGATGTCCAGAAAAAAAACAATCCTGGATCTCGAAGGAATCTCTAGAATTAGCTGAAAAAAGAAGAATTTAAAAAAATATAGGTTTTAATACGAAAGAATACCGAATACTAAACACACAAGTCCAGGCAAGGAGTAATAGAAAAATGGAGAGAATACTGTCAAGAACTATAATCAAATAAAGAAAACAATAGAACAGGAAATGAAGATAATACAAAGGATGTAAAAAGAGCCAGAAATTATCATAAAGGACATCAAAGACGCAATAAGGAAACTGAAGAAAAAGAAAAGCTCCAAGAATTGTTTCAATACCTGCAGAAGTATTTGAGATAACGGAGTGTAATGCATTGAAATTAGTTCATATATTATGCAATAAAATATGGAAAACCTCTGAATGGCCTCAAGAATGGACAACCTGTGTTACTATTCCTTTACACAAAATGATATATACAGTGCGTTCATAAAGTATGGAAACGCTTCAATAACTTCTAAAATATTAACATATAGAGAGAAAGCTCTAACAGGTCGATTTTTGATTTTGATTTTCTACTTTTTTATGCAAACAGCATCATTTTATCCCCTCCACCTTCCAAATTATGACGTCATCATTATTTTTTTTTAAATGGGAAGGCCATAATTTTATATTATAAACGGCAAACTAACAATTTTCTGAGCTCAGAATTACCAAATACATGGGTATTAACATAAAAACATATGAAATACAGGTTGCTAAAAAAATAATATATTTTCATTTGCTGCTTTCAATTTTCAATAATAACAATAATATTAATATGCAGTGGTAACTAAGAACTTATTAATTGTTGCTAAGGACTCCGATTCAAACGCATACTTGTTTTTATGCATAATTTGTATAAAATTGAAAGCAGCAAATAAAAATATATTAATTTTTAACACCCTGTATTTAATATTTTTTTATGTTAATACCCATGTACCTATTTGGTATTTCTGAACACAGAAAATTGCCAGTTTTCCATTTATAATATAAAATTATAGCATTCCTATTTTAAAGAATAAATGATGACGTCATAACTTGGAAAGTGGAGGGGATAACATGATGCTGTTTACATATAAAATAAGAAATTTAAAATCAAAAATCGACCTGTCAAAGCTTTTTCCCTATATGCTATTATTTTAGAAGTTATTGAAGCGTTTCCATACTTTATGAACGCACTGTATAGTAACACACGATAGCAAAATCATGCTCTGCCTAAATACCAGCGGAACAAACTTGATTGATCAAAAATAGTGGTTGTGGATAACAGATCGTCAATATCCGCAACATTATAGGAAAATCATTTTTGTAATAATCTGTTTCGTAGACTTTGAGAAAGACTTTGATAATATCAAATGGCAGCACTATGTTCTATACTACAATCAAAGGGACTCCCGAAACATCCGACTAAATTAACAGCTAGTCTCTACAATAACATTAATAGCGTAATAAGAATAGAAAAAAAATATTTTCTGATAGATATATAATCAAGAAGGGTGTAAGACAGGGGTGCATTATATTTCCATTCCAGTATAATAGGTATATATCAAATAGAAGACTTCTCTTCCGTTGAAATAGCCGAGTGACGAAACCAAGACGCTGGCGACATAATTTCTGATATTACTTTCGTGACAAAAATGATTTAGATTTAATTGTAGATTTGTAGAAAAAAATTGGATACATTCAGAACGCTGGGAACCTAAACAAACAAACAAAATTACTAGTTTGTTCTAAATGAATCCAAATTATTTTTGTTTACAAATCTAACCTAGAATTGAAACTATATCATTTTCGTCACAAAATCGATATCAGAAATTTTGTGGCCAGCGTTTTGGTTTTGTCACTTGGCTATTTTACCACGAGAGAGGTTTTTCATTTTTTGATATCAATGATTTTTGAATAGAAATGTTTGAAATAATAAATATTCCACCATATGAATGACAACTGTTTTTTTTTTCTTGCGCAAGTTTAAAATGATATTTTTCTATCCATATTTTCTTCTTATTTGTTCAACTTGAATCGTTATGAGGCAAATAATTGTTATTCACAGTATATATTTCATACTATGATTTTATTTTTTTAGTTGCTCGTTAGCTATTGAATGAAGTGAACATGAAGTTTTTGGAGTTTAATCAAGAATTTCGACTTGTTTAAAAAAAAAAGTATTATCAGTGTGAGCTGTCAGTTCACAGATGAAGCCAAGTGATATGTGTGCAAAATATCTATAATATACAAAATACATTTTCTCACAGGTCGAAGAACGAGCAGCCGAATTCTATAGCATGTTGATATTCAAAGAAGTTTCATCGAGGCATAGCGGATCGTATACTTGTGTCGCCAGCAATTCAGCAGCGAGAGCCAATTATACAGCACAGCTCATGGTCAAAGGTATATATGTACTACAATATGATGAGATGATGATATTCAGCATAATAGTCCAAGAAAATCGGATATTGTAATTCAAAACCAATCTGACGATTGGTATTCATCTGAAATATATTAGGTCTATCAGTGGTGTCCCCTACATCTAAATCAGCTCTTTCAAGGTAGCACCACCATGTGCGGTTTGATTTTTCAATAATCCAGAATGTGGAGCCATTAAAGTGCTAATTAGGTGCTAAGATCAAAAATTAGGTACTAGAAACCCATAAGGGATATGCGAAAGTGCTTTAGAACATGATTCTGGAATGATAAAATGTCCAATCAAATAATTTACATATTCAACAGAACCTTCAATTTGACTATTTGAATATCCTTGAGATATTTGCAAAAACGTACTATTCAAGATGGTGGTGAACACTACCTTCTTTCTCCCCTTGAAATAATACATGGATTAACACCCAGAAGACATCCCATATCTAACATATTCCAATTAAAAAAATAATTTTCGGAATTTGAAATTATTTGACCCTTTATTTTGTGCTATATTTCCTGGTCTAACCGACATTACAGTCGAGAGATGATTATATATTTTTTATATTGAATAGAATCTTTTCGCATCGAAGCACATCACAACTTTTTAATGCTCGTTAATGGCATCTCTTTTGACAAATTATCTAGCCGTTATCGCATCTTATCTTTTCTCAAAAATCTCAGAGTTTATTTTTCGAAGGGAAAAGTTTCGTAGTCAACTAGCGACTAAATATAATTTTTCCATTCAAACAATGCTAAATACCTTCAAGCAGATAACTATAATAACACTAATAATATAAGTTTATTCCTCAATTTACAAATATAAACAATGAAATTATACGTTTTCTTAACGATAATTAAACAACATTACCCACCAAAGAAATACTTCTTTTCCGTGGGAAAATTTTACTAAAACTAGATAAAGCGAGAGATGGTTTACAATAATTAAAGATACAATGCATAGGTACAATAGGAAGATAAATATTAGTATAGAGGAAATCATCCGAACACTCATGAAGAATAAAATTAATTTGTGTTGTTTATTCAAAATACAGTCGCTCCACAATGGGTGATAGAGCCCCAAGATGTTTCGACTCTCTTAGGAAATCCAATCCTCATCGAGTGCTCCGCCAAGGGCTTCCCCAAACCACAGATAACTTGGCTCAAAGGTCAAGGTAAGGTTCAATTAAGATTTAGAATAATCATGACATACAAAGTTAATATTCAATTTTCTTACAATACGACACTATTATCACCTCCTGCATTTGTTTTTTTATTAAAATTAGTATATATAAGCGGTTTGTTATGTTGGAACTTGGGTTGAAGTATTGACTCCAATAAAGTAATCTAGATGTCATAAAGACAATTCGACAGTTGTTATTCTGGTATCCTTGACAAGCACGTTCTATTTATCGTATAAGTAATCAAAAAAGTCAATTATCTCTAAAGCTTCTAAGTGGATGGAATGAATCTGTGAGAAATGTCGCTCACTAATGAATGTTCCTATGTTATGTATCACCAGAGTTTTTCAAAGGAGAACTAAAAAATAACAGAACTCAAATATTATGAGAATATATTGTTCTTTGGTCAGACTAGTAATTTACCCAGCGGTTGATTGCGAGTCGGGCTCGCCTTGAGAGAAGTTCTTTACTTAGCATTCTCTTGTAACTTTACCTGCAAACTATGAGAAAGGGTCTGTAGCTATTTTGAATTATTAAAACAAAAATATCGGTCCGGTAGTTTCAGCTTTATGGAAGGTACCTAATTGATCATTCTTCGTATTGAACAAAAAAGATTATAAAATTAAAACCTCCGAACTTATTTGATACAAATATTCATTGTAGGTAGGTACAACTTTGAAAAAAAAAAAATAGCAAAAAAGTTAAAATGGCGCAAACCGCAAGTCGATATCTTTTGTCCAAGTTGAGTTATAAGAGAAGACGCTTAAACGTGGTTAACTAGTAGTTGCTCAAACTGTATTATAAATTAAAAATTAAGAAATATAATTATTCAGCTTAATGGATGTCCTGCACATTTTTCCAGGTAAGTTAGAGATCATTTGCATTTGAAATATACTAATAATAAGTGGCCGGGAGAGGAAGAATATTTTCATGGCATTTGTCACCAGACCTTAATTATCTGAACTTCTATCTATAGGGTAAACTGAAGAATTTTCTTTTTAATGTTCGATCGACCATGCTGATTTGATAGATAAAGATATTAACATGATACTGTTTTTCACTTCAAGATTGTTTTATTTGGCTAGGTATTTCTTTACGTTTTCCCAGATATAGTGATATAGTTTCTGAATTTAATTTATGGTACAAGTTGAGCAAATACAACTTGATCACGTTTATGCATTCTTACATATATATCTCGAATTAGATAAAGGACATCGACTTGCGGTTTTCGCTCTTTTGTATATATAAGTAAATGTAATCTGTTTTCATAGTAATTCACAATAATGGGGTATTTCCGTTTGACATTCTCAACAAAACCAGTTTTAATATTGCTTATCCGAAGATGCCCCCTACTACAATTGAAACTAATTCGAATATCATACTTTTTTGGCTGATCTATGCTCTTTCGCATGAAGCTTATTTCGTTAAAATCGGTCGAGCCACACAAAAGTTGTAGACATTTCTTTATATACACTTCCCCACTCTCCCGAACCCTTTATTTGAAAAAAAGTAACCTACAAAATTAGTTCAAAATGTTGGCGTTACTCTAGTTTTCTACTTTAATAAGAGAATTCAGCATATTTTACAGACTTCTTTAGCATAACGCCTAGCGCTAAAGCTAGAGATTCTAAAGTTATTTCTTGTGATTTTTTTGGCGTTTTCTTCCTTAAATTTTAATTTAAACTACCAATGGACCAGTCCTATGACTTATTATTGATATAAAATTTTATAAATCAGTAGTTAACACACAAATATTTGAGGATAGTAATCAAATTTATTTAAATATTTTGATGATTTTATTCCGCCTAACCGCATATAATCAAAAATTAAACGTAGAAACTATAACTTGTTCTCTTTTCATAGTTCCACTGCATAACTATTGTCACTGGTAAATGAAAAAATATCAAGTGTAACTGAGTGCAAGACCAGAATTCAGCGATAGGGTTCTTGAAAAGATAGCTGCATCTGCCTCTTGAATCAAATCAGTCTTACACTTATTAATTATAAAAGCGGCTAGATGTCTTGCTCAGAATAAATTTTGCCTTCCCCTTCATGTATGCGGCTAGATATACCTACTAACATCACAATTGTTCACAGGACGAGTGAAGCTTGTCATTGTGATATGTAACTCTATTGCAATTCAAAGCTACCTATGCGCTTTTTTATATTTTATATTATTGAAGCTGGAAAATTGACTACCGACTACCAGCCATTGATGGGTCTGCACACGAGGGCCACACTCATGTCAAACGGTTCCATGTGGTTGGAGAGCGTGAGTCCCCAGGACGAAGGACATTACTTGTGCAGGGCGACAAATGGCATCGGTCCTGGTCTCGGAAAAGTGATTTATGTAGGAGTGAACGGTAATGTATTGCATCTTTTACCTACGAACGAACTTAGATATAAATAACATACTCTCTTCCAACCAACTTTTTCTCGTTTACGCTTTAACGATTCTCCTTCTTTATGGAGAACCCGTATAAAGTCACAATGACTTGAAATTTAATATAGGTAACACTGCTAATCGTACGAAAAAGGAAAGATAATAGTTGATTCAAATTTCACTTTTTATTCCATAAAACGTTCTCTTCTCATTAAAATGTTAATATAGACAGTTCCAGTTCTTAGCCATAATTAATAGAAAATAATTATGTAATACAATGAAAATGCACCTTCTCATTCCACCAGTATTCAAAAATTGCTTATCGTTATTTACTGAAGTTTTATTATATAAAACGAGCAACAACAACAATGTTTTTATTGGTGGAAAAATCGATTGTTATTAATCTGGAAAAATATTTCTTCTGCAATGATTCGATAAACTTCCAATTTATCCATACCTCTTAGTTTGACGAAAGTTTGCTACACTCGCATATTCAAGAAATAATATAGATAATAAAAAATGTGTAAATTTCAAGGAATTCGTAAATAAATAGCTAAAATAAGCAGAAGCAGGAGTTTCCGCAATTCATTTTCAAAAAGTTGCCTCTTGACTCACCTCACCCGAGTGAAACTTGGTTATTTTCAGTTGAATTAGAAAACAAATGTTCGGCAGTTCCGCTGTTTTGCCCGGAATCATTATCATTCCATTTTTATTAATCCTTTTTATTGTTGTAAGTGACAATTTTTTTTATTGAGAGCATTAATTACTTTTTATTGCATTGAAGGCATACGGGAGAATTCAAAGAAACTCTATCATAAATTTATTAGTATTAATAAGTTAGCAGATGCATACACGTGGAAGTTATCCAGAACTTTAATTTCCAAACTTTTTTCCCAGGAATTCTCTATTTCAACACAATAACATATAATGTTTCTCTGTTATTCGAATATAGTAGTGTTCTCTCTAAATTCAAAGTTTTTGATTCAAAATTATCTGACCTGATATTCAAATATCGTTAAATTTTTAGATAGGTTTCTTCGACCTACGTATTTAACTATTATCTCATCTAGAAGTTTCCTCGGCTTACGTTCTGGAGAAAATATCAAATTACAGGTTCTATATTGTCGAAAAACAAATGTTCTGTATTTTATTATAGCTAAAGACAATGTAGTTATTTCCTCATTATTTCCAAAATTATATTGAAATTAAAGTTTTGCCAATTAGGATAGAAGATTTATAATTTAAAAAAGTCTCATTAAATTTAAATTTTTTCAAACTAATCTTATAAACAGTTAATGCATATGAAGCGTGTCTCAACAAGAGTGCCGGATGTGAATTTGCCATCATTTTGTTCGTGGTAGTAGTACCTACGGTATTTCTTATTGACAGCTGTCATGTACAAATCACGCGATTAGAAGTTAGTTATCGTGAAAAATCACCACAAAATGGGGAAAGCTTCGCAGAAACTGTGTAATACTGAAAAATCACATCACATCCGCCGCGAGTAGGTAGAGGTTTGGTGCGCATTCTGGACTGAAGGAATGATTGGACTTTATTTAAAAAAAAATGCGGCTAAAAATGCACTAATTGTTAATGGTGTGGGTGATATATTTTCACACACAGCTGCCACTCAACTCTCCAAATAATGATGCTACTGCAGACCAAGATTCCAGACTGGGTCATCTCTCGTTTTGACGATCAAAATTGGCCACCAAGATCATCCAGTCTTAAAATGTGAACATGCCACAAATAAGTGAATACCTTAAAGAAGAAAAAACGGCAAATTATTGCCGTAATAGAACCATAGTTATGTGAAAACTTTATCCAGAATTTTATTTAAAAGTTTACGTGGTGGCCAGATGCCAGATATTTTTCTTCACGTTGAAATATAAATATTCGCTTTACGTTGTCAAATGTTGTTCATACTTTACACAGACTAAATATCGAACAGTAGGTATCTGATCTGGTACTTTGGTCTCTAGTATTGGATTAGAATTGGATATGTTCATTTATTGAATTTGTATTTGTTTTGGATTTGCCTCATCCAGAGCTCTTTATAAAATTCTGTCTTATCCAAGTTACATTCAATTCGAATTCAGTATAAACTTGTATCAATATAAATGGAGTTGCAATATCAAATCATATCAAGAGCAGATTATATAGTAATTTTGTTTTCCAGAGCCTGCAAGATTTGATCTTCCATCGAAAAATGTGTCAACAAAACGTGGCAATGCTGCCACACTTTTGTGTCAAGTTTATGGTGACACACCTATCGACGTCACTTGGGTACATAACGGCAATAGGGTTGATCTCAACAGCTATCGGTAAGCAATTATAAGATCAGTTAGGTACATAGAATAAATGTCAAACTGACACTTTTCCTATCTAGTGTTAAGGTTTGGCGTCATGATGATTCACTGAACGATTTCAGAATCAATTATCTATGAAACTATTAATTTAAAATCAAATAGATATAAAGGGTGAACCAGAGGTGCGGGAAATGTCTATAATTTTTTTCTATCCAGGCTATCGATTTGATGTTCTTTAAAAACGTAAGTTCGACAATAAGGCACATTTTTTAAATATTTTCATTCATATATAGGGGATCCTGAAGTAAGATAAGCAATTAAATTCTGTTTTTTCGAATGGTAACCCCGTATTCTCGATACATTTTTATATTTGTCACTAAATTGTCTCTAGAATATTTTTGAGATATAAATGAGCTCAGAGTCGATGATCCGTCACCTATACTACGATTTTTTTGAAGAAAAGCAAATGCTAAAGGCAATATCTCAACTTTTTATTTTTTGTATCATTTCATAGCATTTTTTAAAAGCTTTCTGTACATTTAGGGTTTATACGAAACTTTTACCCAGAACGCTAATTCTTTATGTGACTCATCAGATACACTAATCAATTCAATCAATTCTTAATGAATGTTCAAGTTTTTTCTTCTACCTGAAGAAAATGAATCAACATTGCTCGTTACATAATAAATTATAATCATTTATTCATTTACCTAATACATTTCTACTCAAATCAACTAATCAGCTCAGTCAACTTTTAATAAATGTTCAATCACAGGTTTTCTCTTCTTCGGGTATAAAGCATGAAGAAACCAAATTTATTCACGTTAGGTACTGCAAGAATTATAAAAAAGTCAAGTCAAGACTTGAAGTATAACTTATAGTTAAATTGATACCGACATAGTTTCCGAGAAAAAACTACCCCTGTCCATTTAACATTCCATTAAAAAACATAACTGATTATTATTTATTTTTTTAATATCCATTTGAAAGTTGCAATAAATGATGAGTTTCTACAATACCGCTATATAAATTATTTAAATTTCAACAATGTTATCCAACAGAGAATACTGCTATTGTGAAAAGTACATTCAATAAACAAATATTTTTTTTATGTTAGTACACAAAGCATGGATAGTAAAGAGATAGGATGTTCCACCTATAATTAATTGAAGAGGTCAATATTGACCGTATATAAAAGCAAAAACAGGCAAGCAGTAATCAATGACAAACAATCAATCTGATGTTGATCTACTTCTATGCTCTATCCTAATATGCTTTATTATTATTCTGAAAAATATTTCAATTGAAGCAATGATGATATCAAATTCATAATCTGCTTTATTCCAATAAAGAAATTCTAGCACAGGTCAAAGAAGAGAAAATGTTCTTTTCCCTTTAGTACGATTGAACTGCTTGAACTACTACTTCCCGCATCGCCCACGTCTCGAGACAAATCAGCTATATGGGTTTATGAGTAAAAAAGTTTTTAACGGACTTTGTGAGAGGAACACAATTAGGTTATAGGTGTGTCTCCTTTTTATGTTTGTTTCTGCTTTTTATATAGTAAACGTCATGCGATTTGGATGATTCTTTCTTTCATGGAAAAAATACTGCTGCGAAGTAATCCTGTTTCAAACTTTTCAAAATCTAGCATGGCCTTTCCTCAAAAATTTACTCCATATGAGTATTTTTTAGAAAATAAAACATTGATAGGATTAGAGAAACACCAACTGTTCGCACCTTTTGTCTAGTAATCGTTCTACGATTTTCATAAATCTTTTTCTTTTGGAAGAAGATTATTGAGAATTGATCTCATTGAAAAAAATCGAGATTCAACATGTCCTTTCCCCCAAAAGCTTTCCCAAGGGCGGCAATTTTTTCGGAAATTTAAAATAAGCGACGACCAAATTAAAGAGGATACCGTATCCGGCAACGTGAAAATTGGACAATTTCAAAAAAATCTTAAATTTTTGAGTTACAGAAGTGGTAAAGTCTGAAATATGTTGACTAACACGATGACACTCAAAAATATAAAATAATTTTCTTATTTGGTGCACTGAAGAATACAAAATAATATTAATTCTGACGGGAAAAAAGTTTGACATTTTATCTCTGTTGACAGGTGATAAAGTATCACTTTTCATCCCAAGGGAAAAATGAGTATTTTTTACCGGATGTATATATACCTACACATAAATATAAATCAAATCACAGAATTAAATTGACAAATATTTGAATATTTTAAAAGTATCCGTAGCAACGCCGGATTAATTGTCGCTATAAGTATAACAGACTACCCGTTTTAAACTTAAAATTTGACTTCGATCATTATCGGACTCATATATTGTAATATTTTTTCATTATTAAATCATTGTTTTTCCCGTCACAGAAAAAAATAGTGTATTATACACGGGAAGAATAGTAGATTTTAGCTCTCGAGATAAGATCTAATATTTTTTCCATTGTATAATAAATAACTATTTAATTAGGTATTGCTGATTTATCAATATGATGGTTATAACATCATGTTAGTTATGACAGCTTTATTGAGCTTCTATATATATAAAAAGTAGTAGGAGCATTTCCAGTAGTAAGCATTTAAAACCCATTTTAAGGGATTTTTACGAACAAAAGTTAAAATAATTACAACTTTTTCTTTGTTTTTGTGAAAGTCATTCATGTTTAATGTGACAATTGAACTTTGTTCCTTCATAAACTTCAACTGCAATATTTATAAATATTAAAAGTTTCGAAATTGATCTCTCACAAATAATTCATTGGATATTTTAAATGTTGTAGAAGGTCTAATGGTCGGCTATAAATACTGAAAGCTCTGCTGGCAAACGAAATTTGGGCTCTACATTCGAATCGATTTGGCAAAATCGCTTTGAGATAAATGGCAGAAATTAGTAAATATCTCTGGGGAAGGGTCTCTGTGATCTAATAGAAATCCCTAACTCATCACGACAAATTGAGTAAAGATCGAGCCGACGAATTGCAAAAAAGACACATCTTGATCATCTTCTTCAAATTAATGCATTTCGATTCAAATTAATGTTTATAATTTATTTTCGCATTTATAGATTTCATATTTTCATTCTCAAGAATAGTTCAATCTAGTGATATTTTCCAAATCACCTCAAGACATACACAACATGGAGAAATTCATAGAAAAAAAAAATGGTTCAGTCATCATACGGATTATTTCTCAAAGGTGTGGTTTTGTCGCTACGCCATATATTCCTTGAGATATCATTTTGAAGATTACGTTCCCCGCAAAAAACCAAAAAAGTAAAAAATTGTGAAATTCTTGTTTTCTTGGAAACATATAGTTACCTTAAACCCTTTTCAGGAATCTAAAGAATGTAGTAGTCTCGATATATATAAAATCAGTTTTAATGACATGCATGTTAGCAACCTTATAAAATTTACAAATCCACACATTTTTTTATTAGTTTGATTGGAATACTTTTTAACAACTCCAACTCAGAGATGGCTCTCTGACATTTTGTGGGTGTTTGAAATATAAGTGAGATATTAAGTTTTATAGAGAGGAAAGATTATATTTTCAGGTGATTGGCAAATTAAAATGAAAGTTAGAAGGGTAATAGAATTTCTTGCCAGATTTTAGATTTGGTTAAATAAATTATTTGCTGTACTGTAATTTATCACGCAAATAAACCCTCATTTATATTTATTTTTAAGATACTTTTTAAATTTTAACAATTAAACATTGTATAATGTGATAAACTTTTTACAAAAAGACTTAGCAACTCCTTCTTTTCAAAATAAACTATCTTTTATGGCTCAATACTTGCAGTTACTTATTTACACATTATTGTATTCCCATTAAGTGGCCATTCTATTTTGCAAAATATTTGCCTACATTAATTATTAGGTACACATACTATTTTCAAAGATGTTTTTTGTCGGTATGCCATATTTCCTATAATAGTTTATCAAAATCACTGAGTGAGACATTATTTTGAAGATCATGTTCTCCACTATTGAGAAAAAATATAAAATACTGTTTAGAACGGTTGTTTCCTTTAAAAAGAGAATTAAAAGCTCTATGTGAAGCTATAGAGGAAGGTTGCCTAAGAGGGCGCAGTTTTTGGTTTTTGGGACACACAAGAGAAAGGTTTTAAAATAAATACATACAATTTTTCATATAGTTTCTTTATATATTTTTGTCTTAAAATATAATATAAATAATGTTATTGCACATAAGCTATCTGAAAGAAAACAACAAAAAAAGAACTTTTAAAATGCGCACTCTTGGAACCAACGTGTCCCAAGAGTACGCGAAAGTAGCATCTAAGAGTGCGCTTGCGATCCAAAAGTGCGCAACACTTCTTACAAGCACGAATCGCATGTAAACATTCCAAAACCTGTGTAACTAGTGCACACTTCGTGGAACCATAATTTACACTTATGGCACTCAATGAGGTCGATTTCTGGGGATTCCCAATATGCTTCCCCGCACGCATCGCAAAATCCTGCAATTCCTGTAGAGGCAAAGACTGGTTTCGTTCCCGAGCATTCTGCTTTCCAAATTTCGTGGAATTTTTAAAAGGTTTTTTTCCTTACTTCTTCTAAAAACAGTTTTCTTGACCTTTTCAGTTTCCGCAGTATTTGTTTTCTCAACCACCTCATTTTTATAAGGCGAGCTTGTCAATATTTCCGATTTCTTGGAGATCCTCAGTCTTTTTTTATTATCTATGCTGCATTTATTTATTCCGTAAAACATTCTATTCATTTTTGTTATGTTAGTAGCAAGTGCTGCATGCATATCCACAGAAAAAGTAGAACTATCAGTTTTTCGCTTATACCCTCCCATCTGTACCATAATTAAAGAGAAAAGAAAGGATATTAGTATCGTAGAATTTTGCGAATCCCAAGAATGCGCATAAAGCAACGGTGCGCACTCTTGGGGAAACACTAAATGCGCACTCTTGGAATATTCGATGGTTCGAAGAAATAAGTTTATTTCTAATTTCATTTGAATGCCAGACAAACAGACGAAATGGATTCGTTAACGTTATCAAAATTACCTTCTAAGAACTACCGGCAACGCATAGTATAACCTCACATTTAAGAGAAAATTTGGATGCAAATTTGAAGAAAATTATAGTTTGACAGCACAAATCCTTCAATGCCACATAAAACACGTTCCACATAGTTATACGAAACCAAACTTCCTAAATACTTGCTTTGGTATATTCTGCTCGTTTTGTCAAAAAAGGTGGCAACTTTAAATCAAACACTTTCTCGTTACAGGCAATGCGCGCTCTTAGAACGCACGCACTCTAAGGCAACCTTCCCCTACAGGGTGGGAGATTAGCGCGTATTCGGACGATTACGGGGTTATTGTAAAGATAAGGAAAAAATGTTTATAACTAACCCCACCTTACTTTAAACATTCTAAAATTAAGAAATATTTTCATTTATTAGACGTGTCAACTTATGTATAAATGTAAATGGTAATCACTTTGAACATTTATAAGGTTAATTTAAGATTGTTAAATTCATTCCATTATTTTATGCTTTTATTCAATTAATTTACCATTGCTTGGGTTCAGTCGTTCAATTTAATAAATAATTTTATCTATACGATTGATTAGTCAATTATCAAAATGACAATCTAATTTTAGTCATGAATCCAAGGCCTGTCTGATTTATTTATGAAATTCTATTAAATAATCAGAAAATCGTGAATATTTATGAAAAAACATTATGAGACCTAGTTATATGTTCAGTTATTTCCATCGTCACCGTCAACATTATACCGTTCTGTTTGAAAAAAAATAGTCATAGCTGATATTATCAAAACTTTATAATATCAAGGTCATCTAAATTAACCGTAATATACTACTCGATAGTGAGTAATGTCCATAAAAATTTTTAAATTATGCTATTTATCTGTCAAAATTTTCAGAAAATAGTTATTATCTCATAAAATATTAGCTATAAACATAAAGTCATATTGATAAACTGACATTATTTTTCCATTTTGAACTGAAAAATAAATTAAAATTATACATATTCCATAAGAAAACACATTTGAGTACAGTTCCTACTATTTAGAAACACCCGGTATAATTGAAAATATTTTTATATTTTAAAATGTTTAAAATAAGATGGGGTTAGTTATAAACATTTTCTCCTAATGTCCGAATACGCACTAATCTCCCACCTTGTATAACATAGATTAAGTTATATGCATGTTGATTGTTTAAATTATTTACGCAAATCTAGTTTATCACAAAACGTAGGTATTAGATTTTTCTGAGGATTTCTTCATAGTTCCCTAGCGCCACGAATTGAATTAAAGATAAATTGATTCTCTAAAGAAATTATAACTTTTGATCCTATAGAAATTCCTCTATTAAATACATTAATTCTTTAGAGGTTCTAGATTAACCATAAATAACGTGGACCAGCTTCATAAAGTAGCACAGAACTTGGATGCACCTATAAACACGATTCCAAATCTGTTGGACTAAAAATTTCATAAAATTATATATTATTCGAAGAAAATTTTGATTTAGACTAAGAACATTCGCGAGTTATACCAACATTGACTGTATTATTAAGAGAAAACATCAACTCAACAGTAAACACATACACTAATTGGGAGAGATTCCAAAAAGACTTGAACTTGCGCATCCAATTGAACGTTCCGCTTAAAAGAATAGAAAAACTAAACAAAGAAGCGGAGCAATTTGTTGTTGATGTTCAAAAAGCTGCATGGAAAAACACCCTTGAGATCAAAAGGCTAACGGCTGGAAATAACTACCCCAATGAAATCATCGAAGAGGTAACTTACAAGAGAAAATTAAGAAAAAGATGGCAACAAAATAGAACACCGGAAGATAAAAATAAAATTAATAATGCTACCCAGAATTCAAGGAGGGAAATCACAAAATACAAAAATGAAACAGTATCCATATATTTGATTAAGTTTAGAGACGATAAGCAAACGGACTACTCTCTCTGGAGAGCCACAAAAAAATCAACCCTTTATCCACAATCCACCATAGATTAAATATTGAACATTGGGCAAAAGGCTATCAACATACATTAATTGTTACTTTAGTTTGTTTGTTTTATATCCTATGGTGTTTGATATTATTCAGTATTTTTAAATAAGAAGGGATCATATCGTAGAATCTAACCGTGTTATAATATTCATTATAAATATAATTATGAACCAACAGGATGAGTGTGCTCCTCGAGGTACAAACTAAGAGCTTCCCAGTAGATCGATAATTTAAATGACGAAATGCGGCAAGTGCGAGTATAACTTGAATGAATGGAACATAAGTCGATATCAGTCATGATTCTCGAGATATTCGAGACGAGAACTAGCCCAAACGACAATACCGGAAATCCATCAAGTCATGAAATTTCATGGAATATGGAATATCAATATGAAATAAAAATTAATTATCAAGGAACGGGTGCTAAACAAAATAATATGAGAAACTTTTTCTGAAGATAGATTTGGTTGATAAAGGTCGAAAAAATGGGACAATAGGTGAAACCATCGAACACAACATGGAGAGTTTTCCTGCTTTCGCGCAGGTACTACTCTACCTTATTTAGACATACATTCCACCGCCAGTGATGCAATACGCCGAAATTGTGCTATATTGGGATAGAGCAATATGTACAGACAGAACTGTTGACCATAATAGGCCCGATATTGTGCTTATGCATAAGACGCAGCAGTTAGGCATTTTTATAGATATTGCAGTTTTTCTTTCCCACAGCATAAGTAAAACGGAAATAGATAATGTCACAAAATACCAAAATCGAAAAAATCTACGAGATTCTTGAGTCAGTATTTAGGGGGTTCTTCTTATAAATTATCTTAAATTATTTTTTAAGCATCATAATCAATCTTTTTTAAATTTAAATTTTATTTTTGGGAAAATAGTTATAAGCTTTCGGTCCTAAGTGTGTACATTTTTTTTTCGCCTATTATTTTATTTATTAATGGTAGGTACAATAAATGTTTGTTTTTGTCTAGTATGGTGACAATAACTAGATTATGTTTTTTTTATTTACAAACCCATCTATCACAACAATTTTTCAAATGATTTTTTCTTGAATCGAAAATATGTCTTTCTTCTTCGGTTAAGAATTGAAATCTTTGTATAATAAATCTCTTGAAAATCTATCCATCCTATTTAAAAAACGCTTTTATAAAAGTTCAGTAGGTTTTAAGTGTTTTAGATTTTGAGATTACCCCATCTTATTAAACCCTATTCAAGATGTGGTCTTTTTGTATTTAAAATATAAAAAAAATATTTTTTTATTTTAAATAATATTCTTCTCAATTTTTTACTTCAAATGTGTTTATCCCATCTAAGAAGGGTATCTTAAATAATAAGAATAAATGACAGTTTCCAACTTTATTGAAAGTTCTTTGAATTTTAGAATGCCTTTGCCATAGCTGCAGAAAAAGAAGGAGAAATGTCATTAAAATATAATAAAGTGTAGTATGGATGTTCGCACCTTTTAAATAGTGTGTAAACGATTTTTATGATTCGTTGTTCATTTGAGAGAGGACTATTGAGAGTTTGTCCCAGTCGACAATCAACATGTCTTTCCCCTCAAAAATATTTCACAAAGGGAGTGGAGGGAACAATGTTTTCAGAAAATCGAAAATTTGAGACGACAAAATTGCCATATCCGGCAACGTTTAAATTGGACATTTTTAAAAAAAAACTCATAAGTTTCCGAGTTACAGCGCAGTGAAAAGTTCAGAAATATGTGTATTTTCGCTATGAGGTAGGGGCATTTTTTTAATTAAAAATATGGGACGGCTAAATTAAAGAAGAGGTTTTCAGTAGCAACATTTAAATTGGAAATTTAAAAAAAAATACGGTCTCCGAGTGACAGCAGTGGAAAGTAAATAATATCAATTCTATTGGTGCTCGTACTTTTGACGTTGATGCCAAACATATTCTATATAACTAAAAATAAACAGCTCCAAAATTACCAGCACAATAGAATTAATATTATTTTGTATTTTCAGTGCACCAACTAATAAACTTTGTCCATTTTTTTTGTAATTCTTTCTATTATTATCGACTATGTTGTAAATATGACCACTTAGATCTAGGCTTAGATCTAACCACCCGTTTACTAAAATATTTACCTACTTATCATTTGACGTGTTTGGTGGTCCAAGTGACTTGTTATTTTTTTTAATTTATTTATTATAAATTCAACTTCTCTCTGATAAGTTGGATATACTTATTAGTATTGTAGATTTTGATATATTCCGGATTTCAATGAAATTATTAGATTGTGATATTTTCATATTTTCTACTAATTTCCAACATTACAGAAAAACTTTTTTGTTATATGACCAAGATTTATTTACAATAAATTTTATGCATTTTTTATTTTAAATTTGAGAAGGTAGGTACCTATAATATTTAGAGTGTTTCATATCACTGCATTTACATTTAGATTGCATAATTATTTATATAAATGCAGTGGTCTGTAATATCAGATTCAAAAGTCGTTGATGTTACTTCGTTATAAATATCATCTTTAGAACCTACAACAAATGAACAAAGGATTTTTTGGCTCTACCTATTTGGTGGTATGGTATATCAGTAAATCTTTTTGTTTTAGTATTTTACCAATAATCAAGACTCAGGTCTTAGCCACAATACAATAGCCCTTTCTATAATAAAATACGACTGATGACAGAGAACCTTAAGATAACCGTCCCAGATATCCTGCCAGATGGATCACACACCTCCGTTGTCAATAGAGACTCCAGTCTGTAATAAATGCTAATCTAAAAGCTCGACACCAAGCCTAATATATCTAATACATAACTTGTACATAATATACTGACCACTTCTTATAGTGACGCAAAGAAAGTTTTCACAAATTCCTCCAAAACAATCGAAGGAGTCAGATCCACTTTAGTGTCTACATTCACGTCAGGTTAATATGGTTTGCAATTTTACTCAGGTTCTTATATATTGCTCTTTTATCTTCACAAAACTCTTGCTATCAAAATCTCTTCTAACTTGTTAAACTTAGCAATATAAGTCGAATATTTGACACTTGTACTTCTAGTTGCCTAATTTAACACTTCGGGACCTTCGTTTTATAGCATTTTTATGTTAAAATCCATGTTATTAAACCACTTAAGCTAATGATGCAGCTTGTTATAGTCCTTTGGCCATAATTGATCCACCATAATATTATGATGTTTCAAATGACTAATAATATTACAATTTTTCAAAAGAACAGTGCGAAAATCAACCTGACACTATTTTGAATAATCGTTTCTATATTCCATTTACTACACGGATACGTCCCAAGAATACTTTTCTTCACATCACTGAGAACATCAAAATGCATAATAAATCAGGCGCTTCAATCAATCTTATGTAAATCACTGCATGAAACCCTAGAAAAGCCTACATAAGGTTAGATTGAACAGCAAATATATACACATCCCTGATTCCCTCTTCCTTTCCCTATCTGTGCTACAAACTAATCAACAAATGGACTGGATCAAAGCGTTCACGTAATGGAGATGTGAGATATTCAAGCTCATCACAAAATCGAATGGATTAGCCATTCTGTAAGATAGCTTTAGACTTCTTGATAATTTTATTCGCAAAAAATGTGAATCTAACTATTACAGTGGGATAAGGAATAGAGCAAGAACATTCATATAAAATCAAGCTTTATAGATGCCGTTAAATGCGGTTTGTTGAAAACGCGAGAATAATCACTTCAGAGAATATTTTTAGCGAGTGCACTTCTCCACTAGTGCGCAAAGTATATAGTTCACCTATTTTCGGACGGAACATGAATGACTTCACGGATACTCTGACTCACATGATAGTTATAGAAACAATAGAGACAGCAAGTGTACTTTTCGGGAGTCTTAACGAAAGTTGTTAATATCCTCTAGTGCGTAAAGTATAATTGACTTTACCATATATGAACTGACTCATATGAAAGTTGGTCACAGAAACAGTTAATATCATTAGTATTGTGTCAAACTATGTTTCCAAGCCTAAATATTCAAAAACGAATATATCCTATGGATGGAATTTAATGAAATCAATCAGAATAATTATAATATTATTAAATTAAAAGTGGTGAGCGCACCGAATATTTCAGATCTTACCCTATATAAATGTTTTTTTATCACCACGACCATTTTTTTGGACCGACTTTATTAGTTGGGGTACCTACTAAAAAATACAAAATAATATTAATTCTTATGGTGATAGCATACTTTTCGCATCAACTTCAGAAGTACCAGCAGTAACAGAACTAATATTATTTTATATTTTTCTATGTCCCAACTAATGAAGTCGGTTAAATTTTTTGTAAGAAATATTTATTTCACACTTTTGAGTGAACATTACTCTTTATCGTTGAACGTTCACTAAATAACAAAGAATATAGTACTTATCCTATTACCAGCCTATTACCAGTGTATGTTCTTTGTTTGTACTTGTTACTGTTCAGACATCCTTAAACATCTCGGCGGAAATACACATATTACAGACTTTTCCACTGCTGTTTCTCGAAAACCGTAACTGTTTGGAAAAAAAATTCAATCTTAAACTTCTCCAGATATTGTCTCATCTTCAATACTGCCGTCGCAGATTTGCTATTTTCTAGAAAAATTGCCCATTTCACCCACTCGTAGTTGTAGGTATTTTGCTGTGGTGGAAACACTAACATGAAATTTTGGATTCAAATAAGATTTAACTTTTTTTATTATCAATTTATGTGCCTTTTCTGAAAAAATGCTGTGACCCTCGAAATCCACACTAGCTTTTTCGAGAGTGACTCGGCTGACTTCGTAGTTTTTTTTATATCTTTTAACCATTTATTTAAAAAGCAATCGATAATATACACTGTATTTTCTCTAAGCAATTCAACCACAGTGGCAAAGAATCATTTTCACATGCACTTTCTAGAAGATCAATGCTAAAAATACTGCGGTGTAATAATACGTAAATTCCAATCTATTGCCTATACTATTCTCTACTCACCGCACAAAAGTTTCTATTCGAAGCAAATTAATTTACAACAGTTGCATGGCTGTGGGCAAAATAAAAACTGGTGTTAACATTGTGTGAGTTGTTTTATGCTATACATCGATATTTATTCGTTCAAAGGCTACAGCTCTGGTACATAGAACTCTTTCAATTGTATTTTTCTCAGTTCTGCATTATTTTTGTGGAAATATTTTGTATTATCTTAGCTAGTAAATATATTTTAATTGTACAGATTCAAAAATATTTACTTTAATTACTAAAAAATAATGAATGCATTGAAACTAAATCTTTTGAATTGTAATTACTGCAAAAAGGCACAAAAAGTTGTGTTTTAATCGATCAACCGGATATTATACAATCGGCCTTCAATAACTATTATTTCACATTTTTGAGTTTTCCAAATCAAAATCGGCGAACGTATACAAAGCCAAATACTGGATTCTGGATACAAGGTCCAAAATGTATTTCATTATTTTTTAGGAGTCTATTAACAAAGCATACATGTAAAGAATGTTAATAATAGAAGGAATTTTTCCTCATTAAGTTATATAAAACATCAATGAATTGGCAAAAACGCAAGTTGAACTAAAACCGATAAAGTTAATATGGGCGCAAGTAAAAGGTTACGTAGCAACATGATCTATTCAGTTTATAGACCATGACGTGGCAAGACATAATACCACATTCAAAATGCACGATATTCAGGCACTGTTCGAAAAGGTCGTAAGTGAAACAGATGGAGAAAATTGGTCTAAATGTATTGCACATGTAATAGAAATTGAAGAAAAAATGTGGGATCTAGATCACTGCATAGATAACTTTCCGATAACGAGCATTGATGAATCTTTGTATGTGTAAAAAATATTATATTTTATGAATAGTTGCTTCTAACATTGAATTTACTTTCAGTTTTAATAAATTCATAACTTTTAATAAATTTATCAATTCAAATTAACTAGTTTTAATTATATTCCGGAGGAATTATTATATCATTAAATTTAAATAAATTCATTATTTACTGCCCGTACCTGAAGATACGCTTCTGTCCTTATTTATAAGCAACATAGTGAACGCTTTCCATTGTATTTCGATCCTTAACGATCCCAAGCGGGGTGAGCTAGACTGGTCAAATAAACAAAACCATTGAAGGTATTTAAAACATCTGCAAAAGTTCCAAGAAGTATTAGGACCACATTGTTATTTCGCATATTTAATTAGGGTTTATTACTCTCTATACTTTTCAAACATTAAACAAAAAGTCCCTATTTTTGACCGACTTCAAAAAAAGGAGAAAGTATACAATTCGGTTGTAAGATTGCTTTTTTTATGGCTGTTCGCTCGTTTTGCATAGTAAATGTACTCCGATTTAGACGATTTTTGTTTCATTTGAAAAAGGAGAGTAAAGAAATGGTCCCATTTTGAGAGAAATCAAATCCAAAATCTCTTTTTTTTCTCGAAAATTGAAAATCCGAGACGACAAAATTAACGAAAATTCCATATCCGGAAATGTTTAAATTGGACATTTTTGAAAATAATCATACGTTTCCGTGCTACAGTCTGAAATATGTGTTTCAGCTATGTGGAAGGGGCAAATTTTTCTGAAAATCGAAAATTCGAGATTTGAAAATTAGAAAGGGGACCATATTCAGAAACATTTAAATTAAACAGTTTTTCAAAAGAGTTACGGTTTCCGAGTTTCGCAATGGTAAAGTCTGAAATATGTGATATGCGTATTTTCGCTAGTACAAGCTAAACCTACCTATAACTTTTTGGGTATTAGTGAACGTTCAACAATTTTCATGACTAATTTTACACTCAAAAATGTGAAATAAATATTTTTTACAAAAAATTGGACCGACTTTATCAGTTGTTGCACTGAAAAATACAAAATGATATTAATTCTATTGGTGCTGGTAATTTTGAAGTTGTGCCGTTGTAGTTTGTTGTTGTAGGCACCAAGTTCATAGAGATCCTATTCTTTTCAGTCCTATTCGATGAAATTAAAATATTGACAATCTCTCAACACTCCTCCTTCAAGATGAGTGTCCTATAAAGTCGGTCCAATTGAATACCTCCTCCGTTGTTCGAAGTCTGTCAAAGATATTGTATAGAAATATTTTCTTTATTTTTACCGCATCTACGTCAAGAGTTAAACTAAGTACCATACTATTCAAAGAATTTCCTTTGGAGGTACAGAGCTTCTAATCCATCTAGATTGTACATTTCCTTTTCTTTTTTTGACCGACTTCAAAAAAAGGAGAAGGTATATAATTCGGTTGTAAGACTGCTTTACTTATTTTTTTTAAGGCTGTTCGCGCATTTCGCTTAGTAAACGTACTCCGATTTAGACGATTTTTGTTTCATTTGAAAGAGGAGAGTTGAGAAATGGTCCCATATTGAGGAAAATCAAATCCAAAATCTCCTTCCCTCCAAAAACCGCCCCAAAGGGGGTGGAGGGGATAATTTTTCTCGAAAATTGAAAATCCGAGACGACAAAATTAACAAAAATTCCATATCCGGAAATGTTTAAATTGGACATTTTTGAAAATAATCATACGTTTCCGTGCTACAGTCTGAAATATGTGTTTCAGCTATGTGGAAGGGGCAAATTTTTCTGAAAATCGAAAATTCGAGATTTGAAAATTAGAAAGGGGACCATATCCAGAAACATTTAAATTAAACAGTTTTTCAAAAGAGTTACGGTTTCCGAGTTTCGCAATGGTAAAGTCTGAAATATGTGATATGGGTATTTTCGCTAGTACAAGCTAAACCTACCTATAACTTTTTGGGTATCAGTGAACGTTCAACAATTTTCATGACTAATTTTACACTCAAAAATGTGAAATAAATATTTTTTACAAAAAATTGGACCGACTTTTTCAGTTGTTGCACTGAAAAATACAAAATAATATTAATTCTATTGGTGCTGGTTCTTTTAGAGTGGGTGCCTACAACAACAAACTATAACGGCACAACTTCAAAATTACCAGCACCAATAGAATTAATATTATTTTGTATTTTTCAGTGCAACAACTGATAAAGTCGGTCCAATTTTTTGTAAAAAATATTTATTGAATATTTCAAGTAAAAATACAATAAAACTTTTTTACCGACATTATTAAATACAAAATAATATTAGTTTCACTGGTGCTGCTAATTTAGAAGTTGTGTCGTTATGGATAAATAAAAGTCTTCTGGCACCAAATGCAAAAGTTTCAGCATCAGTGGAATTAAAATTATTTTGTATTTTTCAGTGCACCAGCTAAAAATGTCGGGCTTAGTTTTATCAGTATCAATAATCATCAAAATCGTTGAACGTGCACTTATATTCAGGGTTTTCAGAACACAGAAACACACATATATCAGACTTTACCAATGCTGTCACTTAGAAACCGTCATATTTTTTTAATTTTCAAATAAAAATTTTAATTCATCCGTCTTTTTCAGCAATCCTCTTTCAAATATAAAAATAATATCAAAATCTTAGTACGTTTATGAACATGAACAAAGAAATTTAAAGAAAAGCACATTGTCGAAATGGATACCTCCCACTGGAAGTGCTAGCGTTTGCTGACGTAATATAAAACTAGGGAGTGTTAAATTGATACGTAGATATAACATCAGGGTTATCTCTGATAATATGTTCATCACGGAGAAACATACCGGGTGGGCACTGTATTTATAAAATATTATCCGAATTGTAATTAGTTTATTACCAATTTTCATTTCACGCTTAGATCTGTTTACTTACGAAATCAGTAATAAACAAAATGAATGAGATTCAATTTTAAAATGACATAAATATAAGAACAAGTATTTTATAATATCTAAATAAAATGACGAAATATGATATGCGTGGAGATCATGCCAAGGGGTCTTCAAATTTTCAGTTGACCTTCTGATTCGATTTCCATAAAACGAAGGTGGGCCATGTTCCATTTAACACCCCAAGGACTCATGTGCTACTAAAACCGTGGACCTTCCTCTGTAAAGTGTGATACATATATTCATGAATAAAAAAGTATACCCATATAGAGTTTTTTTATAGAGGGGAAAAATTTCAAAATAGCGTTCCCTCTTTTCTTATCGCACAGCAGCTACGGAAGTATATAGACGCTGTTCTATGTACTAAAAGTCATAAAATTATAGTTAAACTGAAAAATGTATACTTCTTTATCTGCTTTATGGGTTATTGAAAATTTACATCTTTGAGAGGAACATATTGCCTCAAAAAGTTTCAATTGTATCATTTATTTCTACCAATAAAGTCGTTCCTAGTTTTTGTAAAAAAATATTTCTCATTAGATTTCAAAATATAGTGGTAACAATCTCGCAGTTTCATAGAGCTGTTGTTTGGAAACCGACGGAACGAAGTTTTTTGAAAGATTTCCCATTTAAATGTTTTTCTTGAATTTTACCAGAAAAAAAGTTGCTCCATTTTTTAAACGGTTTTATTGAGCTTGCCTTGTTTCTTATTTATTTATTTATTTGAGTCAAATCTATTAATTCATACATGACCCCCTTCCTGTTGACAGATTGATCTGAAATTTAGTACACACCTTTAGTTCTGATGACAATACAATTTAATACATTCTGTATCATTGTAAATCCAAGATGGCCGCTGCTACAAAATGTCGGATTATATATTATAAATGTACGTAGAAGTACATTCTCGAAGTGGAGTGAAGTGGTAAGAGGTAAAAAAACGCAAAGTCTTCTCCACAGTTTATTCTTAAAAGTTTAATTATTTAAACATGTTTCGAGATTGTACAATCTCATTTTCAATCAAAAATGTTCAAAGCTATGGAGATAATGATATTAATTTTTTTTAAGAAACTAGGGAAACTGTAGTCTATTTGAACAGGATACAGGGTAATGAATATTTTTTGACAGCACGTTTCAGAGAAATATTTTGTAGTTCTATATATGAATTAATTATTGAAAAACTTTATAAGCAATTCATTTATTTTGTCTTGAAATTAGCCTAATATTTCATAGATCCTGCCCTCTTGGTACCTGCTGAATAGGTTCTATTGTTTTACCTGATTACCTGCCATTCTATCAGTTTGAATAAGATTTTAGAGTCGTCACGTCGCGTCGTTTTATTATCAGCAAGTTATTTTTCAAAATTTTCAAAAATGGTAAATATTTCAAATTTCTCCCCAGTTAAAAGGATGAATAAGTGAGCTCTATCCATCAAAGAAAAAAATATAAGTAATCCTCATCTTATACAGCGCTCTTAAATGTGTAAAACATAGAAGTATTATTGAAAATTTATTGGAAATGACTTCAAACATGACGAGGATTGGAGAATCTCTATATATAGAATTTTACTTGAAGAAAAGTGTGGTAATTTGAAGGAATTCAAACCGGTTCCAGGAAGACCTAGAGTGATTGCCGACAACTTTGCCAAAAACGAAATAAGAAAGAAACTGCATACTTTTTATTTAAATAAAGAAATTCCGACTATGGATAAAGTCCTTGCACACATTGAAAAGTAATGAAAATGTGCCTGAAATTGGAAGAGATAAATTGTGGATAATTCTAGGGAAATGAAGTGGGAAAAACAAAATAGGAAATTGCTGCTGATTGAAAATATAACTTCGTCTCGTCAAGCTTTTATAGAAAGTGTTTCTACCGGCCTGAAACGCCCGTAGAAAAAGGAAGAAGGCTTATCATTACACATATTGGCAGCAGTGACGGCTTCGTAAAAGGTGATTTATTAAAATTCTAGTCTAAACGTACAGTTGATTATCAAAGATGAAAGCATACCTATATGAAGAATATTTTCAACAAATGCTGAATTCAATCAATTCATGAAAAAAGTAGATATCATCCGGTGGTTTTTGGAAAAAGAAATAAACTTTGAAGTTAATATGCTAAAAAAAGAACTTCTCGCAATAGTCCAGGATCATAAACACCGCTTTACCAAATACGTCATAGTTGAAATGACAAAAACGCAATCAGAACTAAACCCGATAGAGTTAATATGGGCACAAGTAAAAGGTTATCTGGCAAGATATAATAACACATTTAAACTGATGTTCAGGTATCGTTCGAAAAGGCCGTAAATGAAATAGATGGAGAAAAATTATCTAAATGTATTGCACATGTAATAAAAATATAAGAAAAAATGTGGGATCTAGAGCACTGCATCGACAAAACGATCGAGCCAGTGATTATGAACGTAGGAAACGACGGAAGATCCTCCGATTATTCTCTCTCCAATAACGAGTATTAATGAACCTTTCTATGTGTACAAAATACAATATTTTACAAATAGATGTTTCTAAGATAAAATCTTCTCTTATTTTTAATAAATTCATAATTTTTAATAAATTTATCAATTCAAATTAACTCTAGTTTTAATTATATTCCGGAGGTTCATTTAGCAATTCTATCCTAAAAGTTGAATAAATTCATTATTCACTGCCCTTACCTGGAGATACGATTATGACCTTATCAACAAGCAATATGATAAAGATTTCCATTGTATTTCCACCCTTAACGATCCCAAACAGGATGAGCTAGACTGGTCAAATAAACAAAACCATTAAAAAACTGTTGAACGTATTTAAAACTTCTTCAAAAGTTCCAAGAATTATTAGGACCATCTTGTACAGGTTTACCTTTCCTTTTCAAACGGGCTATAACTCATATTTTTGAAACAAAAATTTACAAGATTTTCGAGAGCTTCCTCCTAATGATTCTCTGTCGGACACACAAGTTTCTTAAAAAAATCTTCATTTTGAAGTTTTCTGCTTTTCTTTGAAGGATTTTTTAAGAAAAGTCATTAAAAATTGAAAACTGTGAAATTTACCTTTTTCTCTTTTTGAATACTGGTAAAATGAATCGATGAAAGCAGATACTAAAAAAACGAACATACATTCCAACTTCTTCTTTTTTGAAGTCTGTCAAAAATCAGAATTAATCTGAAATGCCAAAAGACTGCTATCTCTATATACCTATAACTTGTAGTTATCTCATGCACAACTCAGAATAAAACTGCTATGGAGTTGTTCTTACAAAATCAGCATTTCTCAGCTAGAAATGGCAATAAATGAATTTTACATTTGTCAAATAGAGCTTCCTAGGCTACAAAGTACCTACTTGTTCCCTATAAAATACACATACACCACATCGTCATTTATGTTGCCATTTTTTCCTCTTAGATATTCAATAAGCAACACAAAAACCGACAATGGTGCCAAATCACAAGTGACCATCAACAGAACAGACAGAGAGGATTCCGGCACATACAAGTGTATAACAGAAAATGCTTTTGGTAAAGCTGAGCATGTTATCAATCTGGCTGTCCAAGAGAGGCCTGATCCACCAAACTTACTCGAAATTGTCGAAGTATCCAGCAGATCCGTTAAACTGGCATGGAACAAGCCCTTCGATGGCAATAGTCCAGTTATAGGATATTTCGTACAATATCATATATTAGGAACACAAGGCGACTGGGAAAAGTCGCACGCTTTAAATTTAACTATACCAGCCAATGAACAGCAAGGGTGAGAAATTTTCATAACTTTTCCTAAACATGACTATTCTGATATCTATTGATATTTATTACCAGACCCGATCCAACTCGAGAAGAAGCCGTGATCTCTAGCTTAATACCAGCTACAGTTTACACTATTCGTATGTTAGCTGTGAACAGTATAGACCAAAGTCCTTTCACAGAACCGATAGTGGTGAAAACTCAAGAAGAAGAACCTTCTGAGGCGCCAAAAGATATTCGCATCGAAGCTACTGGACCTGGTGAGCTCTTTCTCACGTGGTCAGTGCCTTCCAGAGAAAGCTGGAACGGGGAACTACTCGGTAAAACCAAACAAAGTCTCTTACAAAAAAAAACAGAATAATTCTATAATTTGTTGATTACAGGTTACATAGTCACGTGGAATGAACAAGATGGCTTATTCAATAACACAAAAAGCATGACAGTAAAAGGCTGGGCCACCAATAAGCTCCAATTGACAGGATTGAAGAAATTCACAAAGTATGAGGTGACTGTTAGAGCCTTCAATAGTATTTCGGCTGGACCTGCTTCGCCAGCTGCCTTTTGTACCACCAAGGAAGGTGTTCCCGAGGCACCACCACAAAATATACAATGTTCAGAGATATCATCGCAGATTATGAAGATATCATGGAACCCGCCGCCAGCAAAACACCATGGTGGCAAAATTGTTGGCTATAAGATTTTCTATCGGCCAGTTTCCAGTAATAACCGTAAGTTAAGTTAAGATTACCCCGACGATCTATTTTGACAGATTTTTTCACAGTTGATATACCTACTACTGGTGAGGTTAAGCGAACCGCAAGTACCGAAACATATCTACATGGTCTATACAAATTTACTAATTATACCATCAAAGTTTTGGCGTACACCGAAGCAGGAGATGGTATAATGAGTTTACCATTGTCTTGCAGCACAGAGGAGGACCGTAAGTAATATTTTTATACATTTTCTCGTTTGTAAATCAAATTAATATTCTTGCGTATATTGATTGAAATTTCAAATACGTACCGTTATACATTTCAAAGCGCGAGAATGAACTGCGCACTCTATCAAAGAATAGTTGAACCAAAGCGACATATTTGAAAAATTTGCAGGCGACTATGATTATGACAAAGTCTGAAAGTAGATCAATATATTCAAGAGTAGAGGTATCTGTGAAAGTGAAGTTGAGATGTCGCCATATATAGTCTTGTACTGAAGAGTGAATGAAATGTCACTAGAAATTTCTCGCTAACTAACCAAGAGAATATATCAAGAGCATACAAATAGGGAGTTATTGGAAATATATTTTTTTTATTTCAGGCACTATTAAGGGGTTGCCTTCAAGGTCTCAACATTATTTCTCTAGAAAATAAAGACTTATTGGAAAGCAATCTTTAAATTAACAGTTTGTCTGGATAAGCAGCAGCAACAGCTAACCTAATACTTTTGCCTGCGTCTTAGCTTTATTGTTTAAAAGTGATTTGGCTAATTTTAACACAAACAAACCAAATATTTGAAGCTTATAATGAAATCATGTTTTTTGTGAGATTAGATTCGTTGAATAAGGGAAATAAGGAAACCTTAAATACTTGAATTATTTTTTTGTGCGCATGCTTAGCTGTCATTTTAAGTACGACCGATAATAAGGCCTTTACCTTATATCGCTCCGGGCTAACTTAAAATAATCAATTCTATGGCATAGAGCATAGACAAATAATAATTAAAGTTGTAAACGGATTGACAAGTACCCGCTTCACTTCCGTGTCAACCTCGGTAGAGTTCACTTCGCGTCTGAAGGAAATCAAAAATTTCCGTACGGGAAGTACACGCTAGTAGAGGACGTGAGTGCTGGGCCCCCGAGGTGGACAGGGAAGTCTCGGCCGTGATAATCGAGGGTAGTTCGGGGTGTGCAAGCGAAAAGAGGTCGATTCCTATTTAACTTTTAAGGTTAGAAGCACGTGGCAGCGTGGTCTGGAGGAGACAAGAGGGAAAACCTCGCTGATAACCTTAGGAGCGTGACAGAGAAGGTTATACTCGGATCGAGGCACATTGCTGGACTCATCTTGACACGTGCATTGAAGAATAATCATACAAGAATAACACAAAAGAAATAGAGGAAAAAAAAAAGCTATTATTAATGGGTTACAATATGATGCAAAATCAGACAAGATTGTAACCCCCCGAATGAGCTGGCCAAATGCACCAATAGGGAGCAAGGGCCAAAAACCTTAGAGAGAGAGAGAGAGAAGTACCCGCTTACTAGAAGCCATATACAGGGGTAAATCTCCGATAATTCTCCCCGAAACTTAATTATAAAACACATTTTACATGCTGGAGGATTTATAAATGAGAACAAAGTCAAAACTAGTTAGTAATTAGTTTATTAAATCAAAAATAGAACATTCAAAATCATCCGTACAGTTTAATTATATGTTATAAACAATTATTCTTATACTACCTAGATTTTCGGAAATAGCTATCTGTGTTTTGAAAAGTCACCTTATTTATCATCAGTTTTATAGGGGACTATAAAGTTTTCAATTCCTCCAATAGGGCTGAGATGTATAAAGACCATATTCATTTTAGGTCGATTTCATTTTAGCTCGATTTGATATGACTATGTTAGCATAACAGACTTATTTGTTTTCAACAACTGCAAAAATTCGGATAGGTGTCAACTGTCTTCCTACATGTATTTATTGATTATCCTGCTACTTTTCATAACAGCTGTGAAAATTGTTTTTTTGGTCAATACTTAGCAGCAAACGCAATGTGCATTTTTTTATATAGGTATTTGAAAAAAGGGTATGCTGAAATAATCAGTATACTTCAAGCAAGAAACTGCTACGACTTGTGATATATTTTCTCCTTATTTTTCACAACCCAATACGAAGTGTTGTCACCTACGAAGTAGATGGTGCTAGAATAGTCAATTGCAGCTCTTCTCGCCCCAAAATGAAAGTTTTGCTGCCTTACCAATTAGAAAAAGTGATATTTTTAAAATTTTTGTTACTGGCTAATTTTTCTATCCAACCAAATTCGAGTAGCCATTAAGGAAAATCCTCGAACCATACGATACCGAAAGCAAAGATTAGGTGTTTCTAATATTTGCCGAAGGTTTCAAACAGACCATGATATAAAAACATATATGTGTGTCGTGAAAACAGACGACATACTCCCGTGAAGACGCATATTTATTGATTGATGCAAAGCGATTTGTTACAGTATCAACTTGAATTTCGGGGAGTTCATACATAATACAGTGAAACTATCAATTTAGGGTGGATTGCAAAACTAGTGACTAACGTTACTTCTTTGCGGTACAGCAACTATTTAGACATTATGGTAGGTATGTTGATTTTCGACTCGAAAATGATGTGTTATGAGCCCTTCTTAAAAAGCATGGCATGAAAATTGATAATAATTCAATAAATCGCTATAGATATGCCAATGTGTAAAGAATTTATCTGGGTAACTTTATGTCATAACTTGAAATTTAAGAAGCAAATTTTAAATCAAGCTACGCCCCTGGATTCTCTCAATATAAATTCACAACTGAATTGAGTTCATCTTAAAAAAAGTGATTGAGACTTCGCCATTGATTTTTTTCTCTTTACAGTAGGTACCAAGTTATTCTATATAAAAGCATCGAAATTTGCCCACTCTGTACAAACTGGTTGAAGAAATGAGTGCTGGGCCCCGAGGTGGATAGGGAAATTGTTGCCATGATAATGGAGTGTACCTAGGTTTGCGTTAGCGTCTGAGAAAATATGTTGGTTCCTATGAGCTTTTGAGGTTAAAAATACGTGGCCTTGTAGTCTGGCGGAGACAAGAGGATATCCTCGCAGATAACAACAAGGGCGTGAGAGATGGTTATATTGCACAATTCTGGCCCTACTTTGACACGTGCATTGCATAAGCTAATAAAACACTTGAATCATTGTTAAAGAAACAAAAAAGGGTGGTAGTATTTTCTAGAGCAAGACTCCTGGCACAGACAGGAATCTAACTAGAAAGTCTAGAAAACGCAAAGGCCACTGAAGACGCAGAAGTCACGTGTTGTGATCCATATCAACTTATCCACTCTTTTGGCGAAAAGCCTTCTTCCTATTTCTTAATCGGTACACATAAATAGTGACGGATTGTTATGCAGGACTCTGTTAGTAACATCGACCTAGCAATATTTTTCTATTCTGTACAACAATCTTCTTGAGATTTTCGGTTTTTCTGGCAATGCGGATTTCTTGAAAGTATGTATACAGTACTTGGGAGCCGTTGAAACACAAAGCATCCATCTCCATTCCAATTTGTTTTCTGTGGCAATATTTTCATGTATGGTTCATGTCTCAGCTACGTAGAGGATATAGGAAAAACAGTTATTTCGAGTACCTATATTCAATTACTATTTCCCCGGATGGTTCAGGATAAACCCTACAACTTTCGTATTTAATTTTTTTTTCCACCTCGTATAATAAAACCAGCAGAAGCTGTTTAATTATGAGGAAAGATCCTGTACATTATGTACATAGATTATGTTTCGTACAGTTCCAGGTCCACCGGCCAACATAAAGGCTGCAGCATTGACAAGCGAATCCATTCTTGTGTCATGGTTATCACCCAGCAAACCCAATGGTCGCATAAGTATTTACACCGTATATTGTCGGGAGGCTGGACGCGTGGGAAAACACACCAGCTACAATTTGAGGGTGGAAGATATGCTCCTTGTACAAGGACTTGTTTATGAAATAAGGAATTTGAAGGAGCATCAGCTATACGAATTTTGGGTAGGTTTTGCCAAATCTATGAGAAATCTATGTATTAACTGAAATGGAAAACATAACGATAATATTATTTCTCATGAGTAAAAAATACAATCTATATGTCAGTATAAGTCTAAGCCGATTAACTGATATTGATGAGATTTGATATGGAAATAGCCTGAACCTCAATAAATGGCGTTGACTAGTCTTATTTGACGATAGCTTTCTAAATCTTTCTTTACTCGTTACCATTTATTATTCAAGGTATGTGTACCAATATACGAATTAAAGAAAATGATGTCTGGTACAATTCCGTAGACGAAATGACGGTTCGAAAGTTATATTCCTGAGAAGGATGTTATACATTGCGTCCCAGAAGTAATGTCTTAATTCAATTAAAATTCTGCCGTATGTTTTTGGGTAAAACGCTGGGACCTGCTGATTTTTTTGGTGGTAAATTCATTTATATATACAGGCTAGCTCAAAAATGAATTACGACCATCAACTTAATTTTCTAATTCTACAAAGTTTCATACCTAAGCTCGAAGTAATTACTATTGAACATATCAGTCCTAAAAGTATAAGTAATAAATAAAAATTCATTTAAGATTTCGCGGTGTGTTTTTTAAAAAATTCTCGGTCCCTTCGATTATAGTTTTAACATATGATTGTAAATATATTTCTACAGATTGGCCCAAAAATAAGTTAAGACTATCAACTACATTTTTTCAAATGAAAACACCTATTTCTTGCAGTTTTAAACACTTGAATATATCAATAAGTATTTCTGCGGATATATTTTTTAAATCGGTTAAAACACTCCATTTTTTATAAATCTCTTTTTTCAATTCTGTAATATCTGTATGTTTACTTATCACCATACAAATAGTAGGAAAATTTAACCTCAAATAGAGTAGTTGTAGAGTTTTTTTAATAAACAGGTCTTACCTATTAGTATGTTCAATTCTATTTTTTTCGAAAATTTATTAATATATACAAATGACTTCACCATCAAAAAAAACGACGGATCTGAGCATTCGTACGAAATACATACTGCTGAACTTTGAAGGAATTAGACATTACTTCTTGGACGCAGTCTATGTGAGATATTTTTTTGAAGTACCTATCTATCAAATCCTGAAATAATTTGATTCATTCTGGCTTTATGACTTGAGTTAATTCAAACAATATAATCATATTAAAATTATAAACTATGCTCTGAAATGCAAAAAAACAAATGTGAATGCGTATACATCAACATGAATAATTTTCAGGTTCCACATATCTCAACATACCCAGTATCATGCATATTCCTATCATATTTATATCTTAAAGGTATCAGCGACAACAAGCATAGGGGAAGGTGAGCCAACATCCATTATAGCCCAAGCGACAAATTCCCGAGCCCCTTCCAGGATAGCATCATTTTCACAAACTCTCCATAAGCCCGACAAGTCGAAAGTGATCCTACCCTGTCTGTCAGTTGGTAATCCAACACCAAGAACAAGATGGATACATCGTGATCGACCCATCACATTTAGTCCGTTTTATGAAGTTACCACTGAAGGCCATCTCAAGATACACAGTAAGAAATTTGGAATACAAACAATGAATATGAAAAATAATTAATCATTTTTTTAATATTTTCTGCTATAGAAAATAATTTGTATTAAAATTAACAGACTATTTTTATTAGAAAATCATCATCGCCACGCTATAGAGAAAAGTTATAAAATGGAAATTCAGATATAAAGAGAAAACTTCTACATTGCATTGGTCAACTATAAATCAAATTATTTTAAGAACTGCAGTGTTGTAATATCTATCCATATCTGATAAACAACTTTTTTATTTCAAATAGTTATTCAGTGGTATACTCGTCTATAAATTGTATATACTATGTGACATTAAAAATGTAACACCCAGTTAAACATAAGGAAAACCTCAATGAATGTTGGCAAATAATGTGTATTTTTAAATATTTGTTTCAATCGGTTATGGGAATTCCATTATTTGATTTTTTTTAAACAGCTGATACCTAAGCTAATGCTAATGTTAAAATGATTTTGTTTTATTTCTTTACTCGCCTTAAAAGAATTAGCAGCTATCTATGCCATTAGTGAGAAAACGCGCTAATTTTCATGAAATCATTTGAACAGGGTAGGATTATAGGGCTTCAGGAAGCCTAAATTTTGTTTTGAGAAATAGGCAATGGTATGAATGCCTCCACGATACTTCGCGTTTGGAAAGCAAGTATCCATTCGTTTTTCTTGAACGAAATATGAAAATCTTCAGCAACTAGAAGCCCCAATTTTCCAACAGAATAAATTACAACCAAGTTCCTTCGTCACTCTCAAGTTACTGTTCTTCTCTGGCCAGCTGAGTCTCCTGATCTTTCACTCATTGAATATCTATGGAACATCATAAATACCAGATTATGCATAATAATAGATTTGCATTGCATAAAGTTCAAGTTCACTGGGACTCAATTCAAGACATTGATTACTGTAGTCTTAGCATGCCTCGTAATGTTTTGGAATGTAATGCTCCGACTCGAAAATGTCCAAGCAAAGGGTAAAGAAAGTATTTTAATACATTGATCATTTAATGTAATTCATAAGCCCTTGTATTTATCAAAAATGTATTGATATATTTTAATATTTAATGGGTGTTGCGTTTTCAATAGCATACAATATATATTGAAGTATACTGTTATGGCTTCCAGAAGAGTACCAAATAGAAACATAAATTCCATAAATTATGTTCGTTCTTCTTTTACCTACTGTGTTTTGTTATTTCTTTATACTTAATGAAATCACTATAGAAGTATACAACTTGTTTTTTATTTCTGTTCAAAGGTGTAGACGCTTCTTTGGCGGGAAACTATACATGCTCAGCCAAAAATCTTTTCGGTGAAGACGAAATCACCTATACATTAGTGGTGTTGCTAACACCCAGTGCTCCATCTATGGATATACAATTTACAACATCTTCGAGTATTCGGGTACACTGGACACACCCTGAAGATGGTGGAGCACTCATTCAAGGTATTTCTGGGAACTCAGGGTAAATCTAAAATCGTATAATACAAATATTTAAATTCAGGATTCACTTTGAATGTGAAACATGCATCAGATGATTGGAGCTCAATTGAATTATCACCAGAACATTCGGTTTTCACATTGGAGAATCTGAGATGTGGTTCCATATATCATGTTTACATACTAGCACACAACAGAGTGGGTAATGGAAGTCCCAGCCCCATCAAGACAGTCAGCACCAAAGGTGGACCACCCATAATACCAAAAGAAACTGATTTTATTGCCACCAATGCGACCTCATTGCAACTCAACCTATACAATTGGCCAGATGGTGGTTGTCCAATTCTACAATTCTCCATTCAATACAAGGCCTACACTGAGCAAAATTGGATATTGATTGCTAAAAGTGTTTCTGAAGAAAGAATTATAGTGCATAATCTTTTACCAGCCACATGGTATCAATTGAAAGTCAGCGCTGAAAATGATGCCGGCATTGTGCATGAGATGTTCTATTTTGCAACGACAACATTGACTGGAGGTAAGTGCAACACCTCCTTTAGTAAAAGCACAGAAAATCTATTTCAACCATAGATAGAAAAGTGGTTGCCAGCTAGTCGACTTGTTGCCTTGGCGAGAGAGAAGCAGTAGCTAAATTTATTACATTCAGTAGAAATGGAAACTATTTTATGGTTATAGGGTGGTGCTTTCTTTTTACCTAGACAACGAAATACCGCATTGCTTCTATAAGGAACTTGATACCTAATATTTTTATAAAACCAACAAGAAGGTGTAAAGTTTACGTTTCTCTGTATTTAATTAGAATTTTTAGGAAACTCATAGGTACATGAATACTTTTGAAAGATACAAGTGGTAACGTATTTGTTGCCTGAGAAAGGGTTGTGAATTAAAATAATTAGCAAGGCAGTTGTGATTTAACATTTTATCATAAGAATAGACATGAAAATTAATCGGATTCAATAATAATTTCCTGAAGGAAGTTAATGTACCTAATAGGGCCAATTTTTTGAATCCCCAGCTTTTGAATATTTTCACGTTTCAAAGTCACTAGAATCTAAATTCAACGTTTTTATCGAGATGTCTGTGTGTGTGTATATATTTAATTGTTTGTATGTGCATATGTACGTGTCTCCATTATCTTGCGAACCAATGACGATAATAATATAGGCGTGGGCTCATTCGACGCGTAATTAAGTATGTAATAACTGAAAAAGTTTCCAGCCGAGTCACGTTAGCTGATTTTTACCATCAATTTAAAAACTAAGAAAATTCCGACAAGCTGTAGCTAGCGGAAAGCTAGATAAACGTCATTACAATCAGAAATTCAAGTGTGCGATAGCCTAGTGGGTAGAGCATCGTATTGATGGCAAGTATCTTAGTTGAAGGACGGGTTCAAATCCGCACAGGCAAGTGTTTTTGTGCTTATTTACTAATAAAACTACTGTAATAAACATATAAGAAATAAATGCATCTACATGTAATATACAAGTCTCATTAATGTAAGAGGAAGTGTGAAAAAGTAACACGAATACTTTTTTGTAGATTCATTGGAATTGAACAAGTAGAACACATCTTGATTTATACAAACCCAAATGCAACTTACCAAACCCAAGAAACGATATCACTGTTGTTCGTTGTTCACCAGTGAGTAGGTATATACTTGTATTCTCTTTGCTTTTCATTCCATTGTTTTTGAGGGAACGTATATTATTTGATTCGATACTGATTAGTCCTAAAGACAATATTCTCTGATGGCAACACTTAGGTTAAATGGAATACTGGGTCAACTCTTATTTATATTGACGTCACGTCGCAAAATATATTTCTTTGTTCGGCCTTGCCCTAAAGTTGGTGGCAAGTACGTATCGAGAATCTTAGCCAATTCGCGATTATAGAGGTGGAAGATTGGAGGAAATGAGAATCCAATATGGTCGCTGGAGAGATTGAGGTTTGAATTTCAAAATACACGTGTTTTGTAATTCGAAATTTTTCAATAAAAACGTTTTCGAAAATGCCACGGCTTTTTAAGTTAACCCATAAAATTACATATATCTTTATTTTTGGACAACTGAAAATGACCGAGAATGGAATGGCCACTTCTTTATTGTACCACTTATATTTTTGTTTTGCTGAATTGCCAAAAGGCATAAAAAATTGCTTAATTATTTATTAGTTGAGCGTTGAAAGGTCGAATGCATCGGAAAAACTTCATAAAATGAAGATTATCAATAATGGTATCTAAACACAACATATAATTGGTCATAACTGTACGTGAAAACACAGTTTGGGAAATTGCTATAGATAGATTTCACTCTCTCTAAACAGGTAATGCATGTAACACTTTTCAGTCCAGGCCAACATTAATTTTAGAGAAAAAAAGTGTAATGTTTCAGTTAATAATCCAAAAAGCTTTAGGTAATAGTAGGTAATGTAGATCAAATAATAAAAAGTATTCAGTTATGTGTAACAAAAAGTTCTGTATAAAAAACAAAATCTTTGAAAATAAAAATTTATTCAAGTTATATATGATGCAGACCAAATTGAGATTCATTTTTATAAGCATAAAATTGAACATAATTCTATGATGTGCCGAAGACGCTATTGATTATTTTTGAAATCTGCTGTTTCCAATTTTCCTAAATATTTTTATTATAGCATCTTGCATCTTATGCAATGAGGAAGTTTCCATTTTTTTCTTATCAAATGATGATAAAAATTTAGGCAAAATGAAACAAAAATGTGAAAGAATCATTAAAATATCTCTAAAAATGAAAAAGTTATGGGACTTTGAAGTAGCGCTTGCAAAAATAATTTCATTACTCGATACGCTCTATCGTGTGACGTCATTTGACCTAAAAGATGCGGCCCGTATTCGCCGAGTACGTACAGATTTATTAATTGTGTAGTCACTTATGCCGTTCAAGTCGTATTTTGGTTATTACACGATCTTTAAAAAAATCCTACAAATATTGTTCCCATGTGTCAAAGCACGACAGTTAAAAATACCAATAAATTGTTTTTTCGTATACCAAATAATATAATAACAAGGAAAAAGTGGTGCAAAATAATGAAGCGTGATTTTATTTCATTGCCTACACTTTCCACCATTATGTTCAGGTCAAATCCTGTATTTAACTGTGCTTTTAGAGCCCTCATGTTTCACTTGGACGTATCCAATATGTAGCTTCTTTCCTGAAAACATATCAACAAACTTTATCTAAGGATCTTAGATGGAGTGTGATATAAATACATTTGATATCTTGTCCGTACACGGCGGTATTGTAAACATGATGATATGTTCATGAAAGGTTCTTTATTTAGAAATCACAGTTGTAAGTTGCACCACGTGGCTGATGAACTTAAAAGGATATGCTTACTTAAAGGATTTAACTCCTTTTACTTCAGTACGAACATAACACGGATTTGAAGAATAAAGTCCATCACTGTGTAAATATCAATATTAGGTAAATTATCACGTTTTCCTTTGACGTAGCCTTCTTCCATTATGGTGAACTAAAAACTACACTCAAATAAAATAAAAAGAAACAAACGACTTTACTTATAAACACAAACAGAGCAAGAGACTGGCGCGACTCCATGGTACGGCGATATCGGTAGGTCAGATGACGTCCCAGGCGAAACTTTCCGTTCTAAAATATGTATACTTCAATAATCTATTTCTAAGTCATTTATTGATGGATTTATATATTTTTTTCACTTATTGATTAGTTTTGTTCTATATTTAAATATCATTACGTTAATTATAATATGACCAACATTATGAAACTTCTCCATTGCTGTATATTGGTCGAACAAAAAATCTGCAGTTCGAGGGAAATTTCGCACTTTCCTACCCCCTGCTCCTTATCGTTTTCAATTATATCAATACTGATTGAATTTAAATTCCATCAAGAAGGGTACCTTTATACTGAATGGCATAGCTTTTGATCCTGCCTTTCCGCCAAGTTCTTCTACAAAATTAAAATGAATAAAGGTGAGTTTATACAGTAAATAAAATAAAATAAGAAACAAATTAAAATTGAAATAACAATAATCTCAAAAAAGATTGGTTTATACAGATGACGAAAATAAGAAATAAGAATGAACCAATCAAATCACAGCTTTTTTGACAAAAACTTTTGTGTTGTATGCAAGTTGAGTGTTCTCTGGTGGTTGATCATGCGCATTATCAGTTTCCAAACAAAATAAAATAAAATAAGAAATAAAGATGAAAGTTGGCCATCTTTAGTTCTTATTCTTATTTCTTAATTTAGCTTATTTCGTGTATAAACGCTCCCATGGAAATGAGCATGTTCAACTTTCTTATTTTATCTTAATTTGTTTCTTATTTTATTTTATTTACTGTATAAACTCACCTTAATAGATGTGAAAATCTCTAAGAATTGTCCATTGCTTGAAGCTGTCCATTTTGTCGAGTAGCACACTTTCATTCTCAAACTACTTTTTCCACATTTACTGTACAGAACTCTCGTACGGAAGAAGGCAGTATTTATTTCCCATAAGATTTTTTCTTACATTTTAGACAATGTAAACAAAACTTTTGAAAGATGGCGTTAAGTCAATCTTTTTGAGAAGTTCAGAAGGCGCTCGCTAGGTGGCGACAACCGAAACTACAATCGCGAATTGAATCATGATCTTTCTATGCATGACATCATCTTTTGTAATCAAAATTTAAATTTGAACGCAAAACAACTAAAAAGCAATAAAATTTTAACATAGAACATAGAAATGTTTTTACACTATTTATTAATGATTAATTTATAAATAAATAAATTTAGAGAACTACGAGAAACTCTAGGGTTAATTAAGGAAGATTTATTTGAAATCAAAGTCTCTGATATTTTTCGTACCAGTTATTTTTAATAATTTTCATTCCAGAATCAATTTAAAACACTGCAAATGTGGTTATGAATAGCTTTCTCGATGTATTTTTTTGAAAAAAAAACAACATTATGAGCTTTTGTTTAAAATATAACATAGAAACCACTCAAAATAGATTATGCTGCTTTATTAAAACACTCGTAAAACAACTATCTATAATTTTCTCTGTAAATAGACGCTCAATTAATCTGTCATTACTAGAATGATGCTATTACCGTCATTTCGGTAAATCTTAAGACAGATAGATAATATCAGCCCTGACAAAAAAATATTCAACAGAAATGTAAAATAAAATATATTGCTATAAATACATTTCCGCGGCATTTTCATGCTTCTATTTTTCACAATATATACACATACCTATTAATACATAATTAGAATGAAAATAAATGAATGAGACTGTAAAAGAACAACTGATTTAGAAATTCACCGATATGTAATCATTTAAATTTTCCTAGGACGCATCTCTATGCCCAAGAACCTTCTGGAGATAAATAAGCCTGTTGAAGAATACTTCTTCTATAGGGAATGGTACATTATTTTGCCGAGTGCAATACTGGTCCTTCTTCTGGTATGCATTACGCTGTTTCTGATTTTTGGTAGTCGAAGACGCCGGTAAGCATTATTATTAAAAAATATAAATCTATTAAATATAAACTTAAACTTAAATATGCACATATTGTTATCATAGATCTAACAATTCAGAGAGTGAACAAGATGATGGTAATAGCAACGAACTTAACGCAAGACATCTTCCTGACGAAAAAACCGTCGATAGGGACAATAGAAGAAATTGTCAACAAGTATACACTTCTTCACCAATTAAATCCAGTGAAAAACTTACCGATGAGGCTTCGGGTAAGTCGTCAAATATTGCTGGACCATAATAATATTTTGTATTCTTCTCAGGTATGTATGAAATAAGTCCGTATGCTACATTTAGCGTTCCAGCTCCTAATAATAGCCGTTCTGTCAATACTTCAACTCTAGATTACACAATGCAATTCAAAACATTTGGCCATCTTGAAGACGAGGAACACAACATGTTTAAATCAGCCACAACCAAGCTCACTTGGCACAAGAATCGATACTATAACAATGAAGGTAAATAACAGCTTTTATGACATTGAAGGCAGCCCTTATAAAGTTGTGAAATTGATTCAGGAGTATCATATTCTCTTCTTCTCTTGTATCGTGTCTAATTTCTTCCTTATCTTATCAATATATTCTTCTCGTTTTAATTATTCCATACCTGCATATTCTTTTCTTTATTTGTTTGTTTTCTCCAGCTAAAGCTTGTTTGTCTTCACCTCATTCTTCTGTTTGTTTCCTCTTCTTACTTTTCTTTTTCTCCACTCTCTTTCTATTCTTGATATTCTTCTTTCTGCCAATACATCGTCTTTTGTAGGCCAACTTCAACAGAATCCACGTCCACGACCAGCTCGCATACCAACTCGAGGCGATTCTGAATCAGATGACACTAGCGGCAGTCCATGTGGTGAATGTCCCGGCTCCTCAGGCTACAGAATACCGGTCAAGTCAGTCAGAGGTGAGAGACCTTTGACCGGTTACACTGGATACGAAACGTTACTGGTTGCAGATCTCTTCCGACCTGACTCCAGCACCGAATCCAACGATGTATCACCATTGGCTGAACGAAGACACACGCCTCGACATGTTGCCAGCTCCTCTCGCACTCACAGACACCATAGACCGACAAGTAGCAGCAGGTAGCCAAGGTACCCCCCAGCATTCTTGTCGCATGTTTTGTTCCCTTTGTAAATTAACTCCCCTAATATAGTGTGTGCATTATTGTGTTCCACTTCTGCAGTTTACCTTATGTTGGCACTTAAAAATGGGATTTATCTATAATTAATGAGCAAAGAATCCAAAAACAAAAATAAATCTTATTCGAGAACAATATCTGAAGAAACACTTACCTCAATAACATTAAAAAAAAACATTATACCAAAACGTTAACTATGATACTCTGCGTTCAGGATATTCCTATTCATTCCAGCAAGATGGTGCTACCTAGCTAGTTGGTGAGTTCATTGTAATCGCTGTATTAAATATTACTCACATCATTTCTATACAATAAGGAGCTTTTTATGACTTCAAATCATCATTTTGTTTCAGCTTTTTTATTTTGTTTCATATGATTGCTGCAGTCCATCTCATCTCTTGTTATCTATATGTTGAACTCAAATGTGTTTTTGCTACTTTTTGTTTTAGAGATTAATTGATGTTCAAATATTTCATATCATTCAATGATTGTTGTGGAGTTTAATATATTAATTTATCTAATTCCTGGACTGAGTTACGATCGGAAATTCCAGGATTCTGAATATATGGTAGTAAATTTGAAAAAATGAATACAGTTGTGCAAGTAGGTACATTCAGACTAAATCAACTGAATTGCATCAAAATCCGTATAGAGGTTACTGAATAAAGTCATTTACATGTTTCGTCAGCTGATTCATTAGGTAGATCATATCATAAAGTAATTTGTATTGTTTAATATTTGTACAATACAAGAACAGAAGGTTTCTGGAATATATTGCGTTTGTTGGTTTCAGGCAGTGACAAAGTGAAGCAAAATATTTCCCTAGTACCTACATATTTTCAAAAAATAAAAAATAATATGATTGCTCAGACGTACACTACCGAAACATCCTGATTATCGTTCAGTATTTACTATATGACGTCAACAGTTAATTAATATTTGATTCTATTTTTGAAGCATCACTATTTATTTTTGAAAAATAAAGTTGATCTATCTTCTCCTACATTTCTATAGCATAAAAATCTGAATTATATAATCAACACAACGAATATTGACACTGCGGAAAATCCAGTCTCAAATTTTCTGCAAAAGACTTGCATGTCATATTAAAGAAAAAAAATCTTACTATATTACAAGTTCGATGTAATATAACAGAGTACCTATCATCCATCTTTAGTCAGACTCATTTTGACAGATATTCTTTTCAGTTCCGATGATGAGCAAGTCGTGGTTTTGGCAACATCCTCTTCAACAGTTGACGTCCAATTGCAACCGCCTACTGGATTTTCTGACAGCCGCGAATTGAGCGAAGCCGAATGTGACAGAGATTTAAAGTTAGCAAAACTACCTGTTGAATTAGCTTCAATCTTAGCAAGGTAATGAAAAAAGGGTGTTCAGAAAAAAAGTTCATTTGCAAGAGTGGATCATGGATATGTCTCAAATCACCTATCTTACTGTTTATGTTTCACACCATTTCCCATCTAATATGCTAAGTTAAAACCTAATTTAATGTGCAGGTCTTATATCATTCCATGCATTTTGCACATTGGCTAAATAAGTAGAATAAACTATACAATTTTGATGATACTCGGATCGGTCCGTGTTTCCGTAACCACATTAAACGATCAGTGCGGACTGAAGCATCTGATAATTGAAGTTCGGATAATGTCAAACTCTTACTGGCTAGAACCGATCGCTATCCAGAAGCCGCTTTCACATTACTTCGAGTAAATCTGCGCTGCTCATATTTTCACAAGACTTCATCTTAATCATGATTCTTCAGAAAAGCTCTTGGAACTCATCCTTGAGGGAGGCCTAATATCATCATTATTCTTGTCAGATTAGGAAAAGAGATGAAAGTGTTCTTCATGTCAATCCTACTTCTTCTTACACCAGTAAGTACATCAATAGCATTGACAGCGGAGCAAATTTGATTTGAATTTCAGAAGGGAAACTATAACTTGTTCAATCAGTACAACGTCAAACAAATAGGTCTACAATTCTTATCCCCTCCCATTCCGTTTCTTTCTTCTATTCACTTATTCTCAGGCTTGCTTCTTGCTGACGTTTTGAAAATCTGCAATTCAGTTTTTCTTTGAGTCATTCTTGTTATTTTGAAGCCTAAATACATCATCAGTAATTCCATCTAGCTCTGTGGCTTCACCAAGGCATAATTGTTTGTAGCTTTCACGATACATTTCCGCTAAATTGTGAGAAGGAGAACAGTAGCCGAATTAGTGCAACATGCACCTATGTATTGTTCTTACATTCACCACACAACTATGATACAGAAAAACATTAATCTTGTCAAAATCAGATTTCACTCCTAAAACATAGAGAGTCCTATCAAAATGCTTGAGATAAATAATAGTTTGCTAGGACTGCATAACCCCGTAGATTCCCTTTACCCTTGAGCGGCAACTAAGCTTGAATTCGCATAATATATGATAACTCTTTTCAAATTTAGATTAAAATTCATCTTAATCAAAGTGATTTCTTTTCCAGATATCAAGAACGCAAAGAGCAAGAAAGAAAAGAGTTCACCATTCACGTATAAACGCTGACTCTGTAACACAGAACCTAGAAATGGAACAAACGAAAAATGACAGCCGACCATGGATTCTACACATATTCAAATAATGATAAGGATACTGATAATGATATTTTCCACATGTTCACCCATTCAACTCTATCGCTAAATACATGATCTGATCCCACATTATATAATACACACAATTTCAGGATTATGATATAATTTTATCGATTACTTGACTAAGAAATACATTCACATGTACAAATGTACCGATAAATATAATGGATAGAGCTCTGTTTAATATTGGTAACTATATTCAAATATCATTGCCGAACATAAGAGTTATTTTAAGAAAGGTAAAAATTGTTGATCAAAGTTATTCGAATTTTATATATAGAGAACAAAAAAAAATTGTAGTGTCAGAAAAGGAAAGAACGATTACAGTATGAATTTCCTGTCCCTTAACGCAGCTCCTATCTATAATAATTGATGTTTATAAAAAATAATGCTTCCTCTTATTGATTCTCATGCAATCTACCACAAGGGACAATAAGTTCAGCAACTTGAAAAGTCAAATGTAGATAAATGTATTTCTAATGTCAAGTATATTTGCTGTTCAATGGACTGACATAGATGTTTATAGTATATTCAATATAGTATTTACTTATTCAGTGTAAATATATATACCCACTTGAAAAATTGCAAAGTAAAAGTAACTCTATGATATTGATATTCTGCTTTATTTCCTCCACCCCCGTTAAACAGTCAAGCCCAGGAGAATAAGATTAAGGCTTCTTCCACAATATTTGATTTCGTTTTCAAATGAAAAATAGAAAGAACATATCCTATGAAATTAATCCCATAATTTTCACAAACAATGATTCATTTTATTTTAGAGTCATCTGTTCGATTTTATTTAATACATATAAACCTGATCGTATGGTAAATAGGTCAAGGTGGTGTTCAGTAATCGATCTTACTATGAAATCCTCAAGGTACTAATAAAACAACATTGATACAAGACAGAACATAATATACAAATATTGTTCTCCCTGACGGATACATATGTAAGCATGTAATCAAAAAACCTCAGATGTAGAATAACGCCAACTTGCATATACGTTCATTATACGGCTTAGATCTTTGTACAATAGTGCACCACTATCCTAAGCTCGGCTATTCGAGGTCTGATAGAATAAGAACCCTGATTGTTAACACTCGGGGCTCGAAGTGGTAATATTTTATAAACTAATAATGATCAAGATCAGCCTTTCGCGTTTTTCCAATCATTCTTATCTTATGAAAGTAATGGCAAAAGTACCTGTGATCAACAAAAGTGTGTATCCCACCTCTCCGTATTTCCTCTTGACTCAAGGTCTGATTTTTGGTATTTACCTCGAGGTCCATCGTCCTTCGACTCCACTTCACAGCTTGTCAGCCGGTCGGTGAAGGTCCAGTTTCGTTTATCTGTGGCTCTCTGTCATCTTCGTGTTTCCCTTGATAAGTCGCCTGTCGCTCATGTGCAAGAATGTGGATGGGCACTAGTCCAGCTATCACCAAGAGAGTTGGCTTGGAGACCATGTTGTATGCAGAAGCGACACGTAGAGAACCTATGGACACATCGTCAGCATAGCCAACAAGGGCATCGGGCATGTTGAATCTTATTTGACCATCATATCCAGAGATCTGGCCCATGGTTTGAACCTTGAGCAGCTCCAGATGTGACTGGAATTATTCTCTGTCCTTCAAGCGTTTCGTATAGTAGAACCCGAATCTGCAGATATGAGCGGATCATTCGGATGAGGTATGTTTATGTAAACGCAAAAATCATGTCTGTCCATCCGTAAACGTCTTATTATTTTATTATTATTATTTGGCAGAGTTGAATGCTTTGCGAACGTCGAGAGTGATCAGTAGAAAACTCAGCGCGATCAGTTTGATCTTCTGTTATTTGCACCGCGTCAACTACCTCCTAAGTGGTCGAGTGACTTTGGTTTGTTAATCTGTAGACGAAGCATTTTCTCCAAGACCTTGCCTGCTGTGTTCAGCATTCCAATGGAGGAAAATAATGACGGAGTCCCTGGATCGCTTTTCTCATCAGCAAAAGACGCACTTTCTTCCGCAATAATAAGAAGACATGATTGACTAGGCATCCATTGTAAGAGACTAAGACATTTCCTCCAAGGTGAAGCTATCGTCCACCAGTATGCGGACTTCCTCCATTGATAAGACGGCACCTTCGACATGGATATGTCGCATGCAGCGGAAATTTATCTCAAGGCCACAGAACAGACCTCTTCAATATTACAAACAATAAACAATCTGAGAATAATCCACTGCTCTGGCAATGAAATCACCAGTGATAATAATACTGCCTATGGTTTTACTGATCTCGTCAGTAGTCTCCTATAGGCTGGTTGGGTGGGTAGCAAGAGAAAAAATAAATTCCTTTATTTTTCACCAAGACTAAACCAATTTCCTTAGATTCAAGTTTCTGTCTTTTATAGTACGTCATTGACAGCAGCAGTGACCTACTTTTCTGTGGTAAGTTTGTCCAGGTCTCTAAGTTCTATGGCTGGCCTGGGTTCAGTGCAGTGGACTGTAGCATTTTTACCCAAGCTGGTTCGAATACCTTCCCCAATCCCGGATTTGCCTTGTCCCCGGATCAAGCTCAGCCAGGACCTCTTCCGTGGGCCAAACAATAACGCGTTTAATTATAATTGCCTCCTGGCGGGGCTACTTGTCTTTGAGCTTTATTTTCTTTTCTGCTAACTGCGTCCAATTAGAATACTCTAGAGAAAGTTTGTCCCCTTTCTTTCTTTTTTTATTCTGCCTTGATGTCACATTGGTCTCGCCACTTTCCCCTTATTGTGAGCTATTTGGTCCGGAATATGTTCGGAACCTCTGAACGGCTTGTTTGAAATGAGACAATTGGGATTTCAACTACTTTCTTTATGGTTTAGACAGTCTTATTTGTGGATTTGATTTAGCTTTCAAAATACTCCTGAATATTCCCGGTCACCAGGAGTCACGATGGCTTAGTGGGTTAAGGCGCTAGAAATGCGTTCGTTGCCTACAAGAGCACATCGTGAGCGCGGTTTCTGGTCACGCGAGATGGTTGTTTGTACTGGACCCGTGCACAGGTATCTCTATACCTCTTCGGGAATATGTATTCCAGTTCTTTAAAAAATATCCCTCGTAGAGGGTATTACTGACGTTCGGTTGCTGCATTAGCCATTAGCCATAAGTATTTAAATTTTTATGAGTTTTTCAAGCTGCAGAAGTAGCTTCTTGGCTTCAGCCAAAGTTAAGTAAGTTGGGCCCTCTCCATAATCCATGGGGTCTGCACCAACCAACAGGGCTTGCACCTGATCGCAATTGGTGGCGAGATTTGGCCACTAATTAATGCCAACCAGTAATAAGTCTTTAACCCCACTACCCATTTTATTTTGGCTACTTAGGATTCGTTTTCTTAGCTGTGCCCGATGCAAGACCAGCAATTCGTCACGTGAACTAGAATAACAATAATCATAAGGCTGACCCTAGTACTTTTTTATGTTTGAGCAAAGAACAGAAGCAAATACCTAAAAAGTCAACGTATCAAAGCAAGAAAGTATTTCTTGACCTGTGAGTAGCATTTCTAGTCCTACTACTTTGGGAGTTTTCTATCGAGGAATAGGCACGTGACGACGTGACGTCACATAAGAGGTTTTTGGATGTTTTTGTTGTAATTGCAAATAAGCATATTTCTTTGAACGTAATTAGAAGCCTTTCAAGAAATAAAATTTGAGTGCTCATATTTGAATCATTAATGTGATGAATGCTATGGGGATATATTAATGGGGAAATGACGAGCAAATGGATAAATTTGTAGTACCTACTTGAATTTTCTCCCAATCGTCACACAAGTTCTTTCTAAGAATTATATAAATTTTACAATGGTATTACTATTCACATGAGCTGCGATTAGTGCAAATTAGGAAAGTTGTATCCACTCGGCACTTATGAAAAGTGTTGTTTAGATACTTTTTGCAGAAACTAGCGATTCGTTCTTGACTGTCTAGAGCAGGGCTAATATCAGATGATAAAATGCTTAAAATTCTCCATCTGTTTCTGAAGCTTCTCCCTTGATTTTTTGAGCAAGTTCTATTAATTAGCTCATTTCGTGTTTGTGGAAGAGAAAAAGAATAACCATTCCAAATAAAAGCTAAATGAAACAGCAGTATTGACAATCAAAGAAGACAAACCCCTATATGAAAGATGATTAGGTACGAAAGCAGAAAAGGACTATCAAAAATAAAGGGACAAAAACAGATAAACGATGAAAGTGAGTATTAACAAAACAAAATGGGAAATGGAACAGAATATGCCAAGACATAGAACAACGAAGGAAGAAGATTTTCAGAATCAACAATCAAGGCAGAGCCATAAAAGATCTAAAAAACAAGAAATCGCCAAGGCCAGGTGGAATCACAAACGAAATTGTTAAATACGGGATAAACAAATTATTCAGAATATTAATGGGTAAGTTCGAAAAAGCTATAAACGGAGAAACGTTAACAGAAAAGTGGACTACAGTTTACTTTATATCAAATTTCAAAAAAGAGATCGCAGAATGTGTACGAATTACAGAGGCATCAGTATTATCTAGCATAGGAAGACTATAATGGAAAATAATAACAAAGGCGCTATACAAGAACAATAAGTTGTCAATGAGAATAGGAAGCAAGTCACACATCATTTCAAAACATCGAAAGGACTGCTCCAGGGATGTTTGACCTCAATTACGCTTTCCAAATTCTACATAGAAAGTATCCTAAAACAATGGAGAAGAACATGTGAAGTCCTGGGGATTCCACTATGCGACAAACACTTATACACCCTAAGTTTTGCAGAGTAGTCATAGCACAGGATGAGGAAGATTTGAATTACATACCTACTTAATAAACTGATAAAGCAGGCTTAGAAATAAACTTTGGAAAAACAGAATATTTAACAAGAGAAGGACCAGTACAAGACTTACATTTGTATTTAGATGATGTCACAAAAATAAAAGGGACAGACAAATTCAAATATCGAGGGTATATTTTAACAAATAATGGAACAACAGAAGAAGATATAAAAGCTAGAGGAGAACAAGGTTGAGCATGCATAAACCAACTAGACCCGATTATATGGAAGCCAAAGAACAAAAGAACAAAATTAAATAAGGCAATGACAGAAAGCGTTGTCACATATTGGATAGGGGCCTGGGTTCTGAACCAAAAGAACAAATGTAAAGTTAATGTTATCGAAATGGACTACTGGAGAAGATGTTGCCAACTAACACCTATAGATAAAATTATCAAATTTTTGATTGTTATTATCTACAATTGTCTGTCTAGTACTAGTCGCATCTTCTATGATTTTGTATATTTTTCTCATATTATTCTTTTATAATTTTTTTCAATAAATTTATTTGAATAACTTCTGTATATCTTGCATTAACTGTTGATAGACCTAGAACTATATTGCTTAAATGATTATGATAGTAGTCGTTTCAATATCTAAGTTCTGTTATATGACGCCATTTCATTTAATGCTTTGTGATACTGTATTTTATTCTATTAAATTTCTGATTCAATGCTGTAATTTTTTAATAATTTCTTATTTAGTTGGTCTTTTTGTCTAAAAGATGTAATTAATTCAGAGGTAAATCAGTCTTCAATTTTCTTTGGTTTGTTTCTAACAATATGACTGGATGTACAATATTTCAAAGTTTCCAAGAAGGTGTGGAAAAAAGTGTTAGTTGTTTGTTCAGAGTCGTTCGAATTCAAAGCCTCATGTCAGTCTATGCTCCCAGTTTCCATAGGGCATGAATTAAGAACAATTTCAACCCGAGGTGAACTCGGTCTAAGTTGAAAAGGAAGTCCTTCTTCATTCGTCTAAATTTATAATTTACTGTTGACCGAAATTATTAATCTGAGCAGACTCAAATACTCAGATTTCAAGGAAGTATTAAGTATCTGTATTTACAAACTTGGAGGTGAAAATCTTGCTTGATACTGTTTTTGTCTAGTTTTCTTGCACACAGAGATTTAGGCATAGATTCAACTTTGATTTAATATTATGATATTTGGAACAAAATTTGAAGAGTCATAGGTACCTAAATACAATCAGATTTAAATGGATTATGACACTTCGCTGGATATGCTTAAGATATGCCTCGCGGATTATAGATTATTTTCGAATTTCATCTCAAATAGCTTGCATGTTACTCAAACCGTGCGTTCTCCATCAAGCTTTTATTTCGAAACTTTCCGTCCGTCCATCAAAGCGACTCTGCTAAACAGCGAAGCAAGTTCGTATAATAAAAAAATCACTGTTCAGTTAGTTAAACTTTAATTTACCGATAAATGGGATTTGTATTTAATAAAGCTCTGAAATTCACTAGTCGATTTTTCACGCCACCTATCGAATATATTTCAAATTATCCTATTTCAAAACAAGAGAACAAGAGAAAAGTTTTCCAAGTCTGTGGTATCTTGGACAGAATGCTCCCTCTATTATCTAGGGAAAGTACGACATACTTGATATATATTTCTCTCTTGATTGTGTTCTGCCATATATGAGTCTATTATTTATATGCAAGTTTAACAAAATAGTAATTCTGATGAATCAAACTAGAGAGCACTACATAAATCTCAAAAATTTTAAATGGGGAGGCGAGGGCAAATTGAATCTCAGATGACTTGTTCTCGACATGCTCATTAAAATAAATTTTAGTCCAGGAAGTTCAGATACTTTCTCCACAATGCTTAAAATACAAAGAATTTATTGGATAGAGCATAGAGCAAGGAGTGTATAAAGTCGACTTGTTTGACTCAAGGATTAAAAAGGTATCAATGACACGATGTCATCTATTGGGAGAAGCTTTCACATGGAAAGAAAAGCCAAAATTAATTCTTCTTTTATCTTATGATTGGACTAGTAAAATAAAATCTCTGGCGTGTAGTTTTGCGCCACAGTGACAGTATCCCAAAATTCTTTCAAAGTCAGTTTGACATTTGCTTGACATCCAATGTCTTCAAATGTTCTATTTAAACAAAGTGTATGTTTGCAAAAAGATTCATACGGATAAAATGTATTCGAATTAAAATTTATCTTTCAGCCACTTTTCTTTACATATCTGCAGATTATGTGCACGTTGTGGAATAAATAGATTAATAAGTCCTCTCTGGAGTCAAACCAAAAGTTGAGAATTTATATTACTTTTTTAACATCTGTCACGTCTTACATCCGTACAATATTTTTTGTATCAACACAGTTTGACTTTTATATTACTATTAATTCCACTCTCTTCATATTTTTTATTTAAAATATTTCGTTATTACTGTCCAACAAAACATAAATTAATATCTATATTATCTTCGCCCTCATAAAAATGAGGACACGACTGAACTCAGGAGGACGGTAGGTATATAAGTCTGGATTTTTATTATCGATATTCATGCAACACCTTGCACAACATTTCTTTCTGGATTTCGGAATTTTCATGTTTCATGTTTTAGGGGTGGCAGCTTCACAATTTCTAAAGAAAGTTTTTCTCAAAAACTTCTGGATTAAGGGTGGGCAGACAAAAAATAAGGTGGGCTATCTTCGACTAACATTGGTCAAACGAACCACAGCGTAGATCCAACGATTTTTGGAAAAATGTTTTTAGCCTTTGTCAACTTGAAAATAGTTTTTTTCAATAACTTTTGAAATAAGGGTGAGCAAACGACAGAAAGGTGGGCTATCCTGGGCTAACCTTGGGCAAACGATCCATTTAGTTTTCAATAAAAAAAATCGCATTTATGGGTGCCAGCTTCACATTGCCCCAGCATAGGCCATCTTTGGTATCAAATTCTCTAGAAATATCACAATTTCTGAATTTTATTAAAACAGATAAAAAAGTTGGCAGGGTCATCAACACGACCGGGGGGTTTTGGGCGTGACAACGTCTAAGATCTGTGTGTAGTTTCTAAAATAATTATTACTATTATTCATATTATTCGTTCTATCTGTATATGTTCTCATATCAGACAATAACATTAAAGAACTTTGTAAATAAGTAGTCTGGGTTCAAAATCTGCTAAATCTTAATTCAAATTATTGTCTCTAGTTGATGAGTCATTTACATTTATTGCTATTTCCTAAAATCAAATCTAGTTAGATAAGAATGGTATGTTACAAATCTAATAATAACTAATAAATTTTAATATTCAAAATCAGAATTGAGGTTGCTAATATCATATATATGCCATTGAGACAGTATTATTTTTATTTTTAAATGAATAACCTCAATTATTTTTTATCACAATAACATTACCAAAACAAATGAGGCTGTTTCATTAAAATGTTACAACTAATTTCTAAATTCTACGCCTCTGGCGCAATTAGCATTTTATTATGAAATTCCGATTTCCTATAAATTTCTATACCTATAGACAACCCAGTCTTCTTAACGAAATTTTCTTTATTTTTCGAAATGTTTGATCGTCTAAGTAAAATACCCTATAACTATGTGCCTCTGAGCCATATTAATTTTATGTGATTTTGGTTTAATCTTCATATTTGAGTAAAATATTGGTAATAATAAATGAATCACCCTGTATATATGAACAATATTGAGCTTTAACATTTCATAAAATTATTTTCTGATATATTTTTTGACGGCAGTTATCTCCTTTATTTATAATTTTCTCTCTCATCGTTTTTCCATAATGCCGTGTAATGAAGAAATAAATTCGCTTTTGAAATCATATATTTCTTTACACACTCATTTTTAGCTTGATTTTCGACTAGAACGTTATCTCTTCAAAAGTCGGCCTTGATAACCTGGTGCGTTTGACATCAGAGACCAACAAACATATACAATAGGTAGGTATCTATATTAAAGCAGAGCTGCTGATTGCAGCGCCTTCGCCAAAAGTTGCATTTATATGGTCTTGTTGAAAATATTCATTCTGTTGTAAACTGAGATTGAAGCTCGTGACAGTTCCTCTATCAGGTCCATTGATTTAATTAAAATGAATCATACTGTTCATCAAAAGATAAACATTCCAAGTATTTTGAATATAACAAGGATATAAACTGATGCTTTTGCTTGTACTCAACACCACATTTTTGGGCATTAAGAATCTTAGGCAACATTTTGAAGCCATAAAATGAATTATTTGAATATAAGAATAGACTCGCATTATAGAATCAATTATGAAATACGGTATATTAGAATGAGAACTGGTAATCTAGGCAAATATGAAAAAGAACTTATCTAAATTTGGAATAAGAATATTGATAATACTTTTTCATAGGTCCCTTCGATAAAAAACTATAAAATTCTTAATAAAAGAACAATTGATAAAAATGAATCATACTGAATCATCATCAAAAACAAAAGAAAATTCACTAAAATAGCCCTCATCAGTATTTTTCTATGGTAAAGACACACCTACAAGAACAAGTAGCAAGAGCTCAAAAAAAACTACTAAGCACCTAGAAGGTATTATACATTACCTGGTAAGAAGAAGTAACAGTTGCCATAAAATACAAAAATTGGATGGCGAAGTAAAATTTCTATGTAACAGAAAACTTTGAGATTTGACAAAAAAAAGAATTAATCCTCTGAAAGTTAAAAAGAATTGAGAAACAGAAAATGATTTATGGGAGAATGGGGAAAATAAAACTCATCTAAAACACAAACTTTGATATAATTGTATACTGTTTGTCTAAATATTTAACACAGGTAGTTCTTACAGTACCAAAGAGCTTATGGAAGCACATATCATATGCTTATATATCCTGTTTGTTATACATTTATTGTCCAATGCATAGATTAGATTTTATTAGCAGCAAAAGCCAAGGAACATATAATTTAGTGAGCTTTAATGTCTAATTCTACAACAATGCCTGCTAGAAAACTCATTTGTGCCAACAAATACGTCATTATCGGTTTAAATAACATCTAAAATCTAACAGACATCAGCGTTCATATCGATAGACAAAATGAGCTATAAATAATCATATCTGAAATGCAATTATTACTTTCTCAAAATAGCAAACAAATAAGAATGAATTCTGTGCATCAAAGGTTTTGTTGAAAATTCATATGTGAAATGTATATGAAAAACGATTTGAATCATTTTCATTTTTAACTTAATTACTGGTAGGTACTCATGAATTGATAGTTATTTACTATTGATAATTACATTTGCTACGACGGATCGTGAGAGTAGATCATTTCATCATCTATTTTAGATATTTTGAAAATATTTTTGGATAAGCAATATAAAAATACTGAACGTACTAAAATATTATGTATAGTTATTTTATCAATATGATCGCTAATCAGTTGATACCGTAGACTAGAGAAAACACATGTATGTATTTATAAAATTAAATACATTATTAAAGGCCAAATCTTTCCAATTACTGCCGTGAAAAATATTTCATCAGAATTATCTTTTTTATCTAACAATCATGTGTTTCTCCAATGCTACATGAAAAATTATAAACATTTATTCAAATATTACATATATTTATATAATATGGAAAATTATATTGGCAACATTCAAGTTCCTATATATTTCTTGTAATTTTATATATATTATATCTATTTTCAAAACATAAAAATGAACTGTTATCAAAATAGTATCTTAAATAATACATGTAAATTTCAAATTTAAGCCCACATGAGAAAGTAGTTTTCATAAATATTCATAAATATATAATATATATTGTCTAAAATATTGTCAGATATGTAATATCACTTTTTTAATTTTTTTAATATGATTTATGGTTTTATCTGTATTTTTCATGTGAGCCTGTATATAGATATATATGTTTATACGTCTGGGGCTGTCATTAATGTAAGGAAATATCGTTACCTCGATTAGAAACATGTAGCTTTGATTTTTAATTGAAAATTTTATTCGGGAGGAAAAAAGGTACGCCCTTAGTGTTTTTGAACAAAAAGTATTCACACTTCAATATTTGAGTATTGAAACTCTACACGTATATAGCATATCCATATTAGCTTGTGATTAAGCGGATTAGACTAACACGGTTACGTTTGAAGATACCGATGCGTTGCTGGCGAAACTCGTGTCTGGAGATAAATAGAGTGTCTTTCAAGGCTACCATTTTGAAATAATATTTACGTTGTCCTTATCAATTTCATTAGATTAGGAGGGAATATCTAATTGAATATTTAGGGTATTCTTACAACATTCAACAACGATGTATTTGTATCCAACTTGCTTCATAATTTTATTAAATAGCCTAAATTCTATATACTTATTGACTTATTTATTCTACTATTTATTGTCTATCTTATCTCAGTCTTTTCTACGATTATTTGTTTTTATTTTTTTATTTATACTTACCTCTATTACCAAATCAAATATAGGACGGTGTAATTCAAAATATTTTTTTGTCAAATTAATAGAATGGGGTCTCAGAAAAACTGATAACTTACATTAATAAACTCAGTCGATCTGAATATAAAATCATTCAAATATAAGTGGATCAGCTTCATGTTCTGAAAAACAAATTAAAAATCTAATAAACCTATCAGCTTTGTATATGTCATTTTCATTTTTATTGTATGATAAATAAGCAAGCAAGTTGCGTTATTGTTTGTTCAACAAGAAAATTTAACATTTTCTCATGCCCATATATGGAATCGTTGTTGAGCGAAGTGCAAATTTTACTACTAGTATAACTTCGAATACCCTTTTAATGTACTTCCAATCAATACCTTGGATGGCAAGTTGTTCCCATCCAGAAATTCCCCTCCGTTCGGTCTTTCCATAATCTTCCAAACATAAATGACATCCTTCTTTTGTTCATATATATATTACATAAACGCAACTTAGAAATTAAGTTGGGTAGATATTTTATTAGTGATTGCCCACACGTTTTCAGTTTTTTATAAGATTGCAAAGTCATATTCATTATGAAATCAAGGCCGATATGTACTTTCGTGTGTATTTGTTTGTGAAAAAAATAAATATTGAATACACTTCTTCGATCATGTTTATTTTAATTTTATACCAAACCTATTTTGTATTTGTATATTGGATGACTTGGAAATGGAAATTAGAATTCCTTTTGAAAACATGTACGTAACACGAAGTTGAGATCGACCCATTTTTCAATTTCACAGCAAGCGAAACCAAGATGGGGGAACGGACCTGCTATCAAACATATTGACTTCAATTATCTATACTTCAAACAAGAAGTTATAATATGTTTCAATGAAAGATGCAGCTGAAATTACAGAAAGTTGAGTTCACTGTTTTACATTGTAGAAAGCCACATGAATCATTGGATCTTCAAATTTATTAGCAAAGCTATACAATTATATGATATCTAATTTCAAGACAGATAACAATTAGGTATGGAAAATTCACAAGTCCGTCCCTGATGTTGGGTAACAAGAGAAAGGGGTTTCCCTTGCCGGGAAGATTCATGACTTGCTCGCAGTAGACACTAGATAACATCATTATAAATCTATAGAAAACTATGATATCTTCTCTTACTAAGGGTATGAAATATATTTAAAGCATTTGCAGAAGGCTTTGAAATTTTTCTATAAATATATACCTTTATAATATTTATATATATGATTATATATTCTCTACTGGCTTGATATTCAATATAAAGAAAGATCATTTGTGAGGATGCAGTCATTTGATAAATAAAATTCTTTGAAATAGGTTTTCCAAAGTGATCAAATATAAGAGTAGAATTGAAAGAAAGCTATAGCGCTATTAAATAAAAATATCATGAATTTGGTAAAAAACACCCAACAACATGAAATATTTGATATGTAAATATCATAAGTGCGCAGTGAGTTACGGATTGTTTTTTAATTGATCTATTTAAGCCTAAATAAGAACTGATTATTATACGTCAGAAAAAAGCTTTTTAAGGAAAAACAAATTTAGATAGTGGAATCCGAAAACACAGAACAATAGAATCAACCATCTTATAGCAAAATATACAACATTTTATTAGACTATAGCCTTTTTCTTCTAGTTTCCAGAGATGATCCTTGGAAATAAGTTCAAGGACTCCTTAGAAAATACATTTTTTATCAAAATTGTTTCAAATACTTTCGTACAGGATATGTTTTTCCAGGTATTTCACGCAGCGTGGGGACTCAGTACCCTACAACCTAAAAATGTATAAATTCTGGTTCAAGGAAAGACAGATATACAGATCTAACGGATGAACATGTGTTCTGAAATGTAATGATCTTTTGGAAATCAGGTACCTACCTACCGGAAATTTGATCTAATTAAAAGGAAATCATCATACTGATTGCAATCCCGTTTAACCTATTTTAATTAAATAGTAAGCCAGTATCAAAGCATACGTATATATTATTTTTCGAGTCCTTCCACAGAAAAGATTTCATAAGAATGCGTTACCAGAGTTTTCGAAACCTTCTGCCCTTTGAATAGATAGATTAAATCACCACACATCTTTATTGGTAAGTCCAAAGCCAAAAAGGAGAATCCTTTAATGTGGTCACTGTCATTGATTAAACTCTAACTAAAACGACTCATTCAATAAAGTTTGAGTACGCTATTAGCTAAATTCATTTACCATTCCAATTATATTGAACGGGTCGTTAAAAGGCTTGGCAATATCCTTTTGAAATAATATATACCTACCATAAATTTTCGTATAGAACTTTATTTTATAAAATCAATTATTATTTGATCAATATTGTGTTTATTATTCAAAGACATGTAGTGATATACCCTCCTAAACATTTTATATATGTGTAAATTTTACAACTGTATAATCAAATCACATATAGTTGTCCGCTCGAACACTAGGTGAATTGTCTCAATTTATCACTATGAATAGATCATTCTAGATATATTGTGCGTAGCGTGGTAAATAGATATATATATAATATATTATGTTACAATAAAAAAAATTACCACGATTTAAATTTCCCCATAACAAATTGCATCATATCTACCTACATATTATAATAAGCTCAACTATCGGGGTTCACCAATAAAGGTGCTATTTCATTGTCGCCTAAAATTCTGACTTTTCAAACAATAAGGAGTTGTTAAATTTGACAAAATATTCCAGCTTCAAGCGTCAGTGAAAATGCACCTCAAGCACAAAACTCAGTGGCATTTTAGGGGCAGCCAATAAAGTTCGATGTTCTAAGCAATTGACATGTTAAATATTTATATCTAGCAAAAAAGCATTAGGCATGGGAATTATTATCACAATAATATGTCATTGAGATACATCCACCCAGAATTTATCTGATACGGTAGTAAGCCATTCAAAGTCATACAAAAATATCCAATGATCTCAAATTCTTACATAGATATAACATGGGGAAGGTAAACACTTACTATTTTTTATATTAGATACCAAGACAACAACACTCTAGTACATATAATCTATGTTAAGTTTGCAGTTAGAGTACCAATGAAACTAAAACTCCGTAATGACTGATAAGCACGACAAGTTTGTAGTTAATTAGAGGCGGTATTATTTTTTCAAATTTTCATGTTTACGAGGAAGTAATTATATACCTACCAAATAAACTCCTTTATATTTAATAAAGTAAAAATTGGAAATATGTACCTATAAAGTGAAACCTTCAAAAACATTGACTTCTACTAAACACGATTAAATGAACCGTTATCCACAAGTAAGTTCCTGCATCATTTTTATTATTACTTATGTCCGTTTATTTAAATAGTCAGTTTAAGAGTGTTCCACCGCATATCGGAGACATTTATCCACTTATTACAAATACAAGCATACTGTCGGCACCCGCCCAATATAGAGTCCGCTTGTATAGCTTACACGCTAAAGTTTAGGTGTCCGTTCATGAAAGGTGCCCGTACAAGAGAGGTGCCCACAAGGATAGGTTTTACCTTATTAAATAAATAAATGATATGCTGGTCTAGAGTAACAAGACTCAGATACTATTCACTCAGGCATAAATGGACTAAGTTCGATTTGAATGATTATTTTAAAATTATGTGATGATTAATAACATGAGTAATCACACAATTCCTTCCTTTTTCATTGTTATAATTATTCACATTCTAATGTTCGTCTCTGCATTATATAAGATATTATTGTATCTTTCTAGTGTATCATTTGTTAAGATGTTTTTCTAAGAGATCGCCTTCTAATGTGCATAAAAGTGATTTTCTATGTTTAAGAGTTAACAGACAAAGATGAATCTAATCCATGAATAAATACCATAATTACTAGTTACCAGGCCTTACGTTTAAAAGAAATCAATGTTAATGTGAAATGAATAACATTTAATGTTTGTAACATGTTATGTTTACTTACTATTTTTATATTTTATTTTGATATAATTATAGAAAAGATAGGAAGCCCGATGTTTATAACTGAGTTTTAATTTTATTGGTAATTTAGCTGTTACCCCAATCAATATATTTTCATCATATAAGACAATTAGACATATAATTACTATACAAGCGATATTTTCTGCAAATTTGGAGATATATAATATGATGTATTTACATTTTTTACGTCACATACACCTTGATCGGAAATGACAGGGAGTTCAGATTTTTTATTAGATTACTATGTATCTTTCTGTAGTTTGTTATCCTAATGAAATTGTTTATACAACATTTTGTTTCTATTACTTCATGTATAGCTTAAAATTTATGTTACCAAATATACCCAAATCACTTTTTGATAAATACAGTTTTATTATTTGCTTCATTGAAAAAATAGCTTTTTGGCTATTATGTCCATCTAATTGATCAGGAAAACACATTTATTGGAATATGCTAGGGAAAACACACTATGATTTTATCAAACACATGTAAGAAAACCGATTTGTCACTATTTTCTTGGTCTTATTTTCTGCCGAAGTAAATATAGTACAGATTAGTTATTTATAAGATCTTCAAATCCATATTTCTAGATTGGTTGGATAAGATCCACTGTACACAACATTAACGTATCTTTAAAACTGCAGAAGAGAACGCTTATCTAGTGGATCCATTGACACTCGGTATATATGGATATATATAATATAATATGTATTCTAATTATAAACCTTCAAATCATTGTTGCTCAATTTATTATTGCCATCTACCACTTTCCAAGATACTCCGAATAAAACAAACATCGACATCGTTCTCAAAATCTCGGTCAAACACATTCATCAAAAAACCTCGACAGTTGAGCAAATATACCTTAATCAATACAGTATCGTTTCTAACATACCTACTCCTTGAAGCATTCTTTTCTCATCTATATAAATGCCTTAGAAAATCAGGTTATGTTACCTTGTATAGTATTTGTACCTTCATTCTTTATTTTTTTAATTATTTTGTTTGTTAAAATTATTGTCAAATTTGTCACAATTTAATATAAATTCATATCTAATTCTTCAACCAAATGTTAGTACGTTTCTTCTTATGCTCTAGTTATTCGGAGTATTTTCGTAGTTGAGATAAAATCCACGGTATGTATTTGGGTACATAAGCGTATACACCTGGTAAATGGGGATGGGCACATTTTATACCCCAGCTAACTATGCCGCCAACGTACCATCTATCTGGATCGTCGCCATCAGGATCGTGGCATAACAGAGGACCACCTGAGTCACCCTGTATACGCCAACATCAATTGCAATGAAATAGAAATTGGTATATAAGTATTTAGTCATTTATTCAGTGCAAAGCTAAGATTTATCCATGTTATTTTTCGATATGTATTAGTAATTTCTTTCTCATACGGATTGCGTAATAAACTACTACTAAAACTACTTTATATTGAAGGCCTCCGTTACAGCTAGAATACACTGCTAATCAATGTTTCTACAGCTTGGCAAATATAGCTATGCAAGTAAATTCGCGAGATAGTAGAAGGTCATTTATTTCTAGTCCATCTTATTCTACAATTTCCTAAACGTATACTTTCTCCTATCTGAATATCTACTTTCATATTCTAGCTTCGAGCACCATGTATGTTTCTATAGACAATCAGAGCAAGATTTGCCATTTGTAACGTATTTGTTATAGCAAATATGAACCTATGAACATATTGATTTAATGAAAAAAAGAATATCACTAAAATATTATGCCAATAGCAAAGGCCAGTATAAATTGGTTTTAACTAGAGTAAACACGTTTTCACTAAAAACGGGTTTCCACTACAACATAATATAAATTGTGAAACTTTGATAAATGTGATCCAAAATTTTATTATTTCATTCCAAATTAGAGTAGTACACTACTCTGGATTTTCAATGTAGGCAATGGCAAATATTGATTTTCTTCTAATTCTATAAATGAATAAGAATAATATACTTTTTTACTTTATCTCGTAGATTTATTCACATTTCCCGTTATTTACTTTTATCTCTGGAGGATATCGTATCTAAACGCCAAAACTTTCATCTTGCCTAACCCTTATAATCTTAGATTTCATAATCTAAAATCTGAGAAGAAATATTTCAAGGAATTCATAGGTTTCCGAGCTAGAACATTTGGAAAAGATCGAATTTCCATCGTCTATTTTTGAAGAAAAGATTATTTAAAAACAAAGTGTAAATCGGACATTTTCCAAAAACGTCAAGGTTTTACAAGTTACGGCACTAGAAAAGTTCAAGATTCTTACCAGCTTATTTTGAAATCTCTGAATTTTAACAATTTTCATGAGTAATGAAAAACCCAACAAAAAAGAAATCAAAATCTTTTACAAAAATAGGACCGAATTTATTTGATGCTCTGGAAAAATCAAAATAAAGTTAATTCTATTGGGAAAAATCTTCTATTTATTCACAATTGCACCACTTCAAAACTACCAGTTCCAATAGAATAAAAATAATTTCAATAATTCAGAGCACCAACCAATATAGTTTTTTTAAGAAATATTAATGTAATTAATATTTTGAATAAAATTCAGGCCTCCCAGGTATGAGAAAGGGAAGAAAAAACTATTTTTACAAAATCCGTAAATCATTGAATCTATTGGACGACTTGTGACGACGTGATTTTTTGTTATAAACTCTCAAACAGGAGTCTTAGAAGGTTATCAATGGTATCAACATAAAATTTTAAAGAAGTACCTACCTTCAAAAAAGTAGGGTCAACTTCATTAGATGATGTTATGAAAACAATAGAATATTTATTTTCTTATATTGATCCTACAATATGTATCTAGAGGATTCATTATTACAGATATCATATATATTTTAGTTATGCAAAAAGATAATAAATTAATTATTGTTCTTCTTTATTGATAGTCATTTCCACCCGATAGTTTGACTATCCAGATTGAATTTTATTGGGCATATTAATGTTAGTCTATAAAAAGCATCACTGGACAAATAAACTACAAATCATCAGTCCGAATCCAAATGCTAATGAGTGGCGAATACTAAGCTTGAACTAATGAACAGTGTCCGCTTAGAGCCACAACAGTATCGTCACAGCTTTTAGGTTAGGTAAGCTGTGGTATCATGACATCACGCTATTTCGAGCAGTCCGAAAATTCCAAGATTTCACGAAAAAGTGATGGCGAAAGTATATTGTTTTAAGATTTATCTTAATAAGATGGATTTAAACATTTGTTTTTGATATCATGTTCCAACCCTATTATAGTGAACGTTGCCAATCAAAATTTAATTTTATCTTTACGATACGTTAATTTCTTCATTCTTTAAAAAGATAATATGATAAAAAGTAAGGACCTAAACTTTCTATATTGGTTCTGTGTCCGAATGAGAACTGAGCAAGTGCAAACGTACTATAATTTCCGCGATAAAGTAAATCATGGCTCAGAAAAGTTAGCTACTTGGATATATATATATAAATATATATATATATATATATATATATATATATATATATATATATATATATATATATGTATATACTTCTATGGTCAAGGCTATGGGTATTGAGCAGTTTCGTCACGAAAATCAACGCACGAAGACTAAATTACTTTTCAGGTAGGTGCTACAAAAATATTATTCTACTATTTTCAGTGCATCATCTAATGGATCTGCTCGAATTAAAAAAAATATATTTACGTATAGATTAAGTTATCTAATTCTAAGGGATCAACCAAATCCAACAGAATCTACGCGGGATGGCGGGATAGATGTATCCGTTATTTTTCTGATATTCTATAGGTAAGCCACTTGTTCCGGATGTTCGTGGAAACCTATATTGAACGGATACATTGCGAATACATTTGCCAGTCACTATGGTTGGTTGGCTCAATATATATATACATAAGCTTGATATGAAAATCAACAAAAAAATAATATATTTGGATCTACCTATATACATTCATCGATGTAAAAGTTACATAAGCTGTCAGAGATTTCTGTCTGTTCTAGGTAAAGAGATTCTCCCATAGATAGGCGAATATACTGTTCTCAGTAAATTTGTCGATACATGGGAAAAGAGCCTGACCGCAATGGGGGGGGGCGTAAAATACAAATAAATCTTCTATGTATACAGGGTGTTTCTGGATGATATGTAAATATTTATATATGTTATTCTACAAGAGAAATTAATGGCTTTATAAACTAGGGTTCAAGATACTGTGAATCGAATGAGACTAGTCCAACATTGACATCATAATTTGTTCTCAATGTAGCTATACGAAACTAAAATTAACCAAGAATAGATGTAGGTACATATAGAGAGATTATGAAAAAGTGAATAATTCTTAAAACAAAACAATAAATGCTACTTCAGAAACAGTTCCCATTAATGTATAACAAAGAACATTCACCTACTCAATTTTGATTAGAACTCAAGTTTGATTGTTTCTTTGGCTGTAAGACATTATATTATCTACTTCTTGAATCACCCTCTATATATTTATCCATCAGAATCGAGGAGTCTAAGCGATTATCTTGAAAGTTCTAATCCTTTGTTCTTTCTTGTCAAATAACAAATGCAACTGCATCTCATTGTAAATATACGCAGATATCCTCCAAATAAAAAAGTATCGGGTTCTAGGTTTTTTTTTCAACAATGATGATCCCGATGTATCATTCCAATGACTTCCTATTGGGAACATTTGCGTCATATTCATATAAGAATGTATTATTTATACTTTTGATTATAGCTTCAGATTTATATTTTTTCGTTGAATGGTTTGGATATATACCTATTTGTTTTCTTGATAGATTAAAATAATTTGTAACTTATAATGATTAAATATTTTTTTAGTTTAAAACTGTCTCATTTATTTCAGTAGTTTTTGAATGATAAATGAATAAGATTTGCGCGTGTATATTTGTATGTTTGCTCCTTTTCTTATGATAATCTACTTTGTAGGACAATATTTTTGATAAATAGTCTAATATTGATTAGCATTCGATTTCTAAAGATTTTTATGAGAAATGAATCGTGTCAAGTATTGCTAAAGTTTAGAACCGTTTTTAAAAGGGATTTGGGTAATTTTTTTATAAAATAAAATAGGCTTTAGTTTAAAGCCAAGCTTTATAAAATCGGCCGTAAAAAAATAAATATTGTAAGAATTGAAAATTGATTAATTATTTACTCACCTGACAAGCATCTTTACCACCTTCTTTGTAACCAGCACATATCATGCCCTCTGTTACATTTAAATCCCTATTCTCGAGCCATCGATTACATAAATCTCTATTCAAAACTGGCACTACCACTTCGTTGATCTCGGGCTCGTATTCTGACACTAACAGAATCAATTCAATAAATGAATCATTTCGAATAAAAATAAACTATCTATCAAATTATCGAAGAAAAAATCGTTATATGGGTATCAAATAAATACAATTTCACTCCAATTCAATAATATAATGTTTCAAATTAAAACTATTTGTGTAATTTTAGTCAGCTAGATCTTGTTGGAAGTCCTACAAAATACCAAAATCTCCTTCCCCATGACATCGAAGAGTTGATTCCTCGTACTTCGCTTGATATGTGGTGTATTTTGCCTCAGGCACTACGTAATACTCCAGACATCCAAATCGATTTATTTGAAATGAACAATTCGAAGGACATTGTTTCCTTAATGTAGGCAACCCAGATTATTAAATTCTATGACATGAGCAATAATCTTTAATACAACTCTTTGACCCTTATTGCATGAACAATGAACACAAACAAAAGTCCATTGATTGTAAATGTTCACAATAGATATGGTGTATGAAAGTCTAGAAATAGCGGATCCAAGTTTTCAGGGAGTGATTCGCATAACATTTTTTACCAATCCCACAAAAAGAGGATACATAATTTGATTGTATGTTTTTTTTAGTTCGTGCGAGGAATTTACAAAGTAAAAACATTGATAGATTTTGATGATAACTTTGTCATAGGAAAAATGAGAATATTATATAATTTTCAACCGTGAATAAATAATTTGTCAAATATGACAAACTGAATTCTTCCTGGCGTAATTCAGACAAGCACTTTTTGACCGACTTCACGAACAGAGGAGGTATCCTACAATTCGACTGTGTGTTTTTTTCTTCGTTTGCGCGCTTTGTATAACAAACATACTTTGTTTTTTTTATTTGCAAGAAAAGAGTTGAGAAATGGTCCCTTACTGAACAAATTTAGAATCCAGCATATCTGTTTCCCCCAAAAAACTGCTCCCAAAAGTAGCAGCGGAAACAATTTTTTTCAAAATTCAAAAATTGAGACTACAAAATTGACTGCACATGTCCAAAATAACGAGCAGCAGTGGTATTAATATTATTTTGTATTTTTCAGTGCACCAACTAATAACGTCGGCCCTAGTTTTGGTAAAAAAGTCTTTACATTATCATCAGTAAAGAATAATTTTGGGCTCAATATATCCAAATGCAATGATGGATCAAAAAATAATAAACACAACCTTGTTGGCGAAACAATTGTCGGGTTTGACAAAATAAAGTGTTGGTGTTTAATGTGGTAATTCTTTGTTTATTTTTTTTTATTCTGTCTACGCTAACGGTTCCAGATTCTAAATAGTATACAGGGTCTCGACGAGTTCGAAGCGACTGCATTTTTATTGCCAGGTAAGAGTTAGAATGAGGATTCAATTAGACAAAATTGGCGTAATCTAGAACTCTTCCATATTCCGATTTGCAAATTGAAAAAAAACAACTGTTCCTAAAATATTTGGGAAAAAACAGGGAATCGGTGAATTGGTTTTTACCTATGTACCTACTCATTCAATACTGGGAAAAGGAAGTTGTGATTTGACATATGCAACTAACGCACCAAGACGAACACAATGAGAATATCACAAATATTTTATCTTTTCTATTCTCAAAGATATACCATATAACTCCTGTTTTTCATATCGGTGCCATATTTGTTTTGTATGTCATTAAATAAATCAAAAATTCCGAGCACGCCTGTTTATAACATATCGCCATTTAATCCCAAGAAGACATTCTTCTTTGACAGTACGCTGAACAGTGCAAAATTATCGAAAATGGTGCTTTATAATGATACGGATATAAATATATATATATATATATATATATATATATATATATATATATATATATATATATATATATATATATATATATATATATATATATATATATATATAAGGAAAACAGTTCAACTAATCAAGCGCAGAGAGTGAGTATGGATTCCGCACATTCTTGATAATACATTCGTAAAGCTCCGATGACATTTAGCTAGTTAACTAGCCGCTTGTAAACTATCTAGAGTCTAGAGCATGAAAGCCGGGTTACTTTACTCGCTATAAGCCAGTAAGTGGGATTATTGGCTAGTGGGTATCTTATACTCCATAACACAAGGTACTGCTAAACTACTAAACATTGACAAATTCCACCACATTATTGATTTTGCACATATACAAACATCATAAACCTAACCTCAATAATTTCGATAGCTAATTAGCTTACTAGCGAGTGGAAAGTCATCAACACATGCTCACTAGCTGACTCGCTGGCTTTTTAACTCGCCAACAAGCAGCTTGTAAATACTCGAAATCTCATCGAGGCTTAAGGTTTATGTGAATAGTAAAGGTGTTGGTCTAGATAAGTTATAAAGGACACAAATATCTAAAATGATCAAAAATTTAGAATTATTTCCGAATTCCATCTTACATTTTGCATTTGTTATCAAATCAATAATTTTTGTTTCAGATCACCTTCTTTAAGAGAAAATGAAATATGATTTATAAATAGTGAAATTTTTAATTAAAAAACATCGTTTGCAACAAACATTCCTCATTCAGCCCATCAAACGAGTCCTCAAGTTCCTTGTAGCAATAATGAATGATGTGGAATTATTGAAAATAACTGTATCCGGAAAGTTTTGAATAGCAACGTCAATTTGTTTAGAGAATTTATAAAAGGAGTGACTCTGCAACGTTACGAAATATGGAATAGTTTGCAAGATGGTTCTGCAGTTCACAAATATCCTGCAGTGACGCCAGATTTTCCACAATCTTTTCTGACGATTTAAACCATTGACAATCTCTAAAAATCCAATCCTGATAGTGATTTGAAACATATGTTTCTATGATTCTGGCTTTAAATGTCATTACGATATACCTACATAGTTGAAAAGAGAATTTGCAGCTTTATTTAATGGCATAATAAAAAATATGGCTCCTACAAGAAACATAAAAGTTGTGTGGTATATATTTGGAAATAAAGATCAAATTTTTCTAACAATCATATATATCCTATTCGCCTTGGTTCATAACTCACGTATTCAAAATCACCTGTTGTTTCCTTTCCCACTATTCAATGAGAAATACAAATTCGCTAATTTTCAGTTATTACGCAAATTTTCTATAATTTAAACATCTTCTACCGTCTAGGAAATGAAATGGAACAGTCGGGACCCTGAATATATGTGACAAGTCCAAGAGTTAGTTTGACATGTACTTTCCTAGAAACGAATGTTCAGTTTCACTCCTTTGATTACATGTAGAATGCATTATTTTTTACAATAACTGCATTGGAAGTTCTTAAAAAACTTAGAAAACGCCATTTGAGAAAATTGTCGATGATGTCATATCTCTAATATCGATTAAGTTACAAATATGGGTTGTATGTCAAAAAGTGCCTTTGTTTAAAAAAAATCGACGTGCCAAAGGATTTTTTGGAGAAACTCTCGATTTCAGAAATAATGAATTTACTCGTTAATTTTTGAAAGCACTGTATAATTTACTAATACATTTATAGTGAATTTTTCCAATCAAAATAATTAAACACCATCATTTGTAAGAATAGTACTAACGTCAAAGCGTGCATAAAATCATTTTCTTACTTTCCGCAATAGTGTGAATTTTGCCCTTTTATCACGACACTAAATTTAATTTTCAGTGTAGATGATACAAAAAAAGGGTTTCAAAATATCATCGTGGTTATAGAATTTAATATTGGAACGAATTGAATATTACATTGCGAAAAAATAAGGGACTGACCAATACACTTCTATAAATTGATAAAGATAATAATAGAAAAGAAATAAAAATACTGAAAAATATGAAAGGTTAATGAGTATAAAAATTACTTACTTCCATTATCTTCCTTCTTTCCCCAACCTATCACGGTGCATCTAGTTCCTGGTCTAAGTTCCTTATTCGCTGGTGGCAGGCAGACTGGTAGTAGATGCTCATGGAATGTTACTCTGCTTGATAACTGGAATCATTAAGTAAACAAATGCGAAATAGACAAACCCTTAGCCTCAAAATCATATATATGTATAAGAGGAGAAACTTTCGATATAAGAGTGTACCCATAGAAATAATACTCCTAGAAGGCTAATAGAATGAGAAATCCCTCACGAAGAAAGAGAAACAGTAATAGGGTTTCGGATGATATACGCTTGCGCGAAAGCCTATCTTAAGACTGTTCGAGCAGTAGTTTGGGACGGTTTGATTACTGTTTAAAATGCGCATGTGCGGTTTGAAACAGTTTCCAAGTGGTTTGGGATTTTGTTGCTCGAACACCAAACTGCAGTTTGCAAACTACCCCTTCCACTTTCTTACATTTTCGTCGTCATAGACCAAATGACTATGCCGATAGATATGTTTTATGACCAAAGATAAGAGAGAACATCAATGAAAGACTGATGGACAAAACACAAACCAGGGTTTATTTTTGGACTGTGGTAGTGTTGAAAAAGATTTCTCCAACAACAGAGAACATTATACCCTAAGAAGAAGAAGACGCTTCAACTGCGCCTGTCTCAAACTGAGTCCGGACTAGTTTGGAAATCGTCAAACTACTGCTCGAACATCTTACTAGTAGTTGGGAATCAATTATTTATCGTAAATTGAAGTGCGCAGGCGTCTGACGGTTTGGGACTGGTTTGAACCGCTGCTCCAACACCCAGGAGTATTAATTCTATTAGTGTACCCAATTGTAAAAGAATTCCGACGCCTCGTAGCCAGTTGATAGGTAAAATTTACGGTTTTTAATTATTTTTATTTTTGACCGACGAACCCCGAACGGAGGAGGTAAACAATTCGACTGCCTGTTTTTTTTCGTGCGCGCCTTATATATAGTAAACGAGCTCCGATTTTGATGATTTTTGATTCATTTGAAAGAGGAGGCTTGCGAAATGGTCCCATATTCATAAAAACGCAAATCCAAAATCTCCTTCCCTCCGAAAACCACCCACGAAGGGGTGAAGTAGGCGAATTTTCTAGAAAATCGAAAACCCTTCGATACTATATGAAAGATATAATTATTTGTAGCAACATTTATAATGATTTTTTTTTTCTTTGAGTTACGGTTTTCGAGTTAAATCGGTTTTAAAATGGTAACATATAAAATATGCGTATTTCCGCAGCGATGCTTTGAGATCTCAATAATAACAACTACAAGCAAAAAATATACATGGGTAATAGGATAAGTACTATCTTCATTGGTATTAGTGAACGTTCAACGATTTTGGTGACTAATGTTAGGTACACTCAAAAATGTGAAATAAATATTTTTTACAAAAAATTGGACCGACGTTATTAGTTGATGCACTGAAAAGTATAAAACAATATTAATTCTATTGGTGATGGTACTTGTCAAGTTGGTGCCAAGAGTTATCAATCTAACTGCAACTGCACAACTTGAAAAGTAACAGCACCAAGAGAATTAATATTATTTTATACTTTTCAGTGCATCAACTAATAACGTCGGTCCAATTTTTTGTAAAAAATATTTATGTCCGTTTCTAAGAGAAATGCTACCAACAAAAGTTGTGGGTATAGATCATCTCAAAAATATCAATAGATACTTTTCAAGTTTTTGAGCTACTGATATTTTTACAGTAAATTTGAATTTGATACCCTATAAATGCGATCTCTGTCCTGTTTGGAAATTTCATAATTTAAGTAAGTATAAATAACAATGTCGCGTACGAAAATTAATTTTCCCTTTCCCTTTCGTCGATAAGACAGATAAATATTTCACATTTGTTAACGTGTTTTGAAGCATGCATCGATATTGATGACTAGCTTTTGCCCCCGAGTTCGTGCGCGTGGACAAGTGCATTCAATTACATGCGGTAGTTTTTACGTGATACATGCACAAACTTACAGACAGACAGACGTGGTAAAATGGAACCAATATTTTAAGTTAGAGCACTAGCAATATATCGGTGTAAATTGCATTAATTTCCTATTAGCAGTTCTTGCGTGATGCGTGTACAAACATACAGAAAGACAGACAGACGCGGTAAAATGGAGACTATAGCTTAAGTTAGACCTCTACTAATATATCAGTGAAAACAAAATTTAATACCATGTAGTAATTTGCGTGATGCACGTACAAATATATATAGACAGACAAAAAATTCAAAAACTGTTGTTTTGGCTTCTGTAGCTCTAATAAAGACCCCCATTTTAGTTTTTCTTAAATATCTATAATGTACAGACATCGGCCTGTTACAATTTTATTATATGTATAGATTTAGCTTTACACGAAAGAGGAGTGCATACTGAACTTTCAAAATTCACTTCAAAGTGGGCTAAAAAGTTTGTCTTGAAAATTGGAAATCCTATCGTTCAAAATCATAGAAGAAATTGTATCCGGAAACATTTGAATCCAATTTTTTTAATTTGTAGGGTTTTCGAATGGGAGAACCGAAAATATTCTTTTTTTACAGAAACTAGGACCGACTTTCTTAGTTACCAATTCAAAATAATATTAATTTTACTGGTGATGGTAATTTTGAAATAGTGCAGTTAGGTATACATGTAGAAAACTTTTGGATTTTAAAAAGCACCAGCACCAGTAGAATCAATATTTTTATGTATTTTTAGTGCACCAACAAAATAAAGTCGGTCCTAGTTTCTTGAAAATATATTTATTTCCCATTTTTAAGTGTATCATTAGTCATCAACATCGTTAAACCGTCATTCATATTCAGAGATTTCAAAACATAATATACGTATTTTTTCAGACTTTGCTATTGCTCCGATTCTGAAACCGTTAGTTTCTTAAATGTTCGATTTGAAAATTCTCGGATATAGCGTCTTCTTTAATTTTGCCGTTTTAGATTTCTGATTTTCGTAAAAGATTGCCATCTCCACCATCCTTTGGGGGAAGTTTTAAAATGAAAAAAAGCATTCATCAATATGCGAAACGCGCAAATCAATCATGTAAAATATTTCTTACCAAAAATTGTGCCGACGTTATTAGTTGATGCACTGAAAAGTATAAAATAATATTAATTCTATTGGTGCTGTTACTTTTGAAGTTGTGCAGTTGCAGTTAGATTGATAACTTTTGGCATCAACTTCACAAGTACCATCACCAAAACAATTAATATTATTTTATACTTTTCAGAGCATCAACTAATAACGTCGGTTCATTTTTTTCTAAAAAATATTTATTTCACACTTTTGAGTGTACCTTACGTTAGTCACCAAAATCGTTGAACGTTCACTAATACCAATGAAGATAGTGCTTATCCTATTACCCATGTATATTCTTTGCTTGTAGTTGTTATTATTGAGATCTCAACGCATCGCTTCGGAAATACGCTTGATGATATTATGTTACCATTTTAACACCGATTTAACTCGAAAACCGTAATTCTAAGGAAAAATGTTCATTGTAAATGTTTCTACAAATAATTATATTTTTCATGTAGTATCAAAAAAAATTTCGAAAGAAATTGCCCTCTCCACATAGCAAAAATACATATTTAACATGCGTCTATCTCGAAAACCGTAACACTTTTGAAAAAATGTTCAATTTAAACGTTTCCGGATATTGTCCTATGTTTATTTATAACAACTCAGATTTTCGATTTTCGAGAAAATTCGCCCCCACCACCCCATCGGGGGCGGTTTTCGGAGGGAAGGAGATTTCGGATTTGCGTTTTTATGAATATGGGACCATTTCTCAATCCACTTCTTTCAAATGAATCCAAAATCATCAAAATCAGAGCTCGTTTACTATATAAAAGGCGTGCACGAACCAAATAAAAAATAAAGCAGAAAGTTGAATTGTATACCTCCTCCGTTCGGGGTTCGTCGGTCAAAAAGCACTTCGTCGACTTATATACCTCCTCCGTTTGGGAAGTCGGTAAAAAATAATCACTCCTTTGATCACATTTTTCTTCTTGTGTGTATGTGTTTGTTGCCTGTAACTACATTCTTTTTGATTCACGTTATAGTTTTAAGTGTCTTACTCTAGTACTAGTAAATTAAATAATATTTTCTGTTTTTCAAAATAACATGTTATGACCTTGTCCAATTTTTTGTTAAAGTTGCTTATTATACGTTTCATGTCTGTATCTATATGATTTCTAAGAGAAACATAGAGGAAAATTTCTATCAAACACCAAAGTATGCACAAGTAGTAAACGTGAACGTTTTAATGCTATTATGGTTAACTAAATTGCGAAAGTAAAAAACAGAGAGAAGTTCGACAATTCTAGGTAGAATGAAATTGAATTTTGCGGTTGTTTTGGTGCTGTGGTCAAAGAGTAAAAGCATTAAATTGTTAAGTTTGACTTTCAGTAACCAACACACGCAATATGGCTAATAATATTTTGTAGAAGATGAAGTATCCATAAATTGATCATGTTTCAAGTCGGTTTTGCCATTTTATCACCCAAGATTAAAATCTTGTATTTTTGCAAACAGAATAATTCGAGGAGACTTCTAGGAGGACATAATGTGATTTTATATTGTTTATTCTGTTAAACGGGGCCTTCAGTTTATAAGTATTTGCAACTGTCAAGTGAAATTAAGCGTTTATACGAGGTTTTCTCAAAATAATTTCTATCAAGTCATAAGAAAGATATTTTTATTACTTGTGTACTTGGTTCTCAACCAATATTTCTTGAGATTTTTTGTTATTACAAAAAAAAGAGCTTAAAAATCTGCATAATTTGTATGATTGAATTCGTAGTTTCCAAATGGCAGGTATCGAAAATAAAAAATCCAAGGTCGACAGAAGGTGGTCAGTGTCTGTGTGACTCTGTGTGGTGGGTGCCATATTGTATATATATATGTATCTCTGAACCCAATCCGGTAGACTTTTTGCCATGTTTATTACTGGACTGATCTGGGAGTGTCTGTAAGTGCGACCGAGCCTCCTAGGGGGAGTGTTTCATACCTGTAATACTCGAAAAAGTATTTCTGAGCTATTTGGCTGGATATTCGTGGACTTTTCGCAATATATTTGTGTAGTATATCACTGGGCTGTATTGTGAGGGTCTGTCAATGCGACTGGGGGTCAAAGGTGGAGGTTTTCATCACGGGAATTCCCTAAGAGATGTGTAGGAGATATTGTGATGCTGTTTTCTCGTGGTGCATGTATGTGGATGGATATGGGTCGGTGTTATGACGAGTTCTACGTGTGAGCAAGAGGTTTCCATACTCAAGTGTTCCCAAACGCGTGACCCATAGTCTGTCAGAAGTGACACAAAGGTGTATTGAAGTGTCCCTGAGGTAGATAAAAGTGACTCAGGGTGACTCATACTCGTCCCAAACGTCAGGGGTGGTGTCACAAAATTCTAATTAGTTAGAACATGTTCTCAATCAAAATTATTTGCCTCTCAGGTATACTTTAAAGTTTATTATTTTATTCTAACTACCACACACGCTCATATCAACTCCTTGAGCAATGCCGGGTAACCAAGCTAGTACAATATAAAGTATTACCCTACCTACTTTACCCTTAGAGTGTTTAATTTTTTCCAGTGCGAATTAAAAATAAAGGTACTCTTTCCTACTGCTTCCTTTCCTTCCACTACCACTATCTGTCTGTCTTTACCAAGATTATCTCGGTAAAAGATGGACAGATTTTGTTGGTTTCTTTTTTATCAACTTCCAAGTAGGAAGATATTACAATGGATCTAATTTTCTTAAATTGTTATTTTGATTAATCTTCTCGTTACAAGTCACCCAGAATCAGATAAAATGTTTTTTTTTTGGAAAATATCTGTGTGTTCGTTTTTATGTGTGAGTTGTTTTGGTGCTGTGGTCAAAGAGTAAAAGCATTAAATTGTTAAGTTTGACTTTCAGTAACCAACACACGCAATATGGCTAATAATATTTTGTAGAAGATGAAGTATCCATAAATTGATCATGTTTCAAGTCGGTTTTGCCATTTTATCACCCAAGATTAAAATCTTGTATTTTTGCAAACAGAATAATTCGAGGAGACTTCTAGGAGGACATAATGTGATTTTATATTGTTTATTCTGTTAAACGGGGCCTTCAGTTTATAAGTATTTGCAACTGTCAAGTGAAATTAAGCGTTTATACGAGGTTTTCTCAAAATAATTTCTATCAAGTCATAAGAAAGATATTTGTATTACTTGTGTACTTGGTTCTCAACCAATATTTCTTGAGATTTTTTGTTATTACAAAAAAAAGAGCTTAAAAATCTGCATAATTTGTATGATTGAATTCGTAGTTTCCAAATGGCAGGTATCGAAAATAAAAAATCCAAGGTCGACAGAAGGTGGTCAGTGTCTGTGTGACTCTGTGTGGTGGGTGCCATATTGTATATATATATGTATCTCTGAACCCAATCCGGTAGACTTTTTGCCATGTTTATTACTGGACTGATCTGGGAGTGTCTGTAAGTGCGACCGAGCCTCCTAGGGGGAGTGTTTCATACCTGTAATACTCGAAAAAGTATTTCTGAGCTATTTGGCTGGATATTCGTGGACTTTTCGCAATATATTTGTGTAGTATATCACTGGGCTGTATTGTGAGGGTCTGTCAATGCGACTGGGGGTCAAAGGTGGAGGTTTTCATCACGGGAATTCCCTAAGAGATGTGTAGGAGATATTGTGATGCTGTTTTCTCGTGGTGCATGTATGTGGATCGATATGGGTCGGTGTTATGACGAGTTCTACGTGTGAGCAAGAGGTTTCCATACTCAAGTGTTCCCAAACGCGTGACCCATAGTCTGTCAGAAGTGACACAAAGGTGTATTGAAGTGTCCCTGAGGTAGATAAAAGTGACTCAGGGTGACTCATACTCGTCCCAAACGTCAGGGGTGGTGTCACAAAATTCTAATTAGTTAGAACATGTTCTCAATCAAAATTATTTGCCTCTCAGGTATACTTTAAAGTTTATTATTTTATTCTAACTACCACACACGCTCATATCAACTCCTTGAGCAATGCCGGGCAACCAAGCTAGTACAATATAAAGTATTACCCTACCTACTTTACCCTTAGAGTGTTTAATTTTTTCCAGTGCGAATTAAAAATAAAGGTACTCTTTCCTACTGCTTCCTTTCCTTCCACTACCACTATCTGTCTGTCTTTACCAAGATTATCTCGGTAAAGGATGGACAGATTTTGTTGGTTTCTTTTTTATCAACTTCCAAGTAGGAAGATATTACAATGGATCTAATTTTCTTAAATTGTTATTTTGATTAATCTTCTCGTTACAAGTCACCCAGAATCAGATAAAATGTTTTTTTTTGGAAAATATCTGTGTGTTCGTTTTTATGTGTGAGTATGTACGTACTTACGTATGAAAGGTGTATTATATTTTGAACTATCGTAATCAGTTTAGTCATTAACTGACAAAGGGAAATTTGAATAATTAGTATAATTGACATTGTAGTTTTAAAAAAGGGTCCATTGAAATTTAAGAAATTCGTCAAAAAATTACCCAAGATTTAAATGTTATTGAAAATATGTCTTTATGCATTCAAACGATTTCAAGCTTCACATTTTGTGGATGTTTTTTTAACAGAATAAAAAACGAAAATTTATGAATTCAATTATCAATTATCTCAGATGAGTTGGGTCTCAGCAGTTGCCACCACTGCAAGAGTTGGAATGCGGTAAATCCTGAGAAATGCCCACAGTCTAGTGTAGACTCTTCAGCAAATCCAATCTGCAGTTCCTCGCAGTAGAGCCTGGTAGTACAAAGCGTACAGTAGGTGTACGACTGTGCCTCAGGGTAAAAGGTGAACCTCCGACGTCTTCCTAAATAACCTGGTGAACCTAACAGAAGAGTCCACCGATGGTGGTACTTATCGGCCGCGTTCCCTAGGGGAAGTAATACTGCAATATGGCTGAGAAACTAGCCTGGGTGGGTAAGCTGAAAGGACTGGGTAATTGATAATCGTCGGGTCGATAGCCAGAAAGCCACAACGTGGACCACCCCCAACCCGGCTGTCGTATCGTGGCTTAAGGCTTGCACCCGGGAAATGATATCGCACGCGTCTACGGATAAGTGTAAAACCCATGGGGCAGTTCATCATACCGGTATCCTTGTTGACAGTGGTCATGTCTCGTAGACAAGGCATACTCGGGGTATTGGCTTAATTGCAAGCGAAGCACTGATGAGGGGGGCAGAACTCCCTAGCTTCTCATCGGATCTGTATGGAACAAGAAAACATATCAAAAAACGCACAGGAGACAAATAACATCAGCAGGGCTGAACTAGCTCCTAAAGAGCAAAGGCGAATTCAACTCTCTTGAACAAAAAAGCTGTGATAAAGGATAATCATGAAAGCCTACGAGGCCGTGCCAGAGGATGGACCTCAAGTGAGGTTCGTAAAATGCAACCACAAGCCTGGCAACCTTCTCGACACCAGCGCAGATGTAGCAACCGCCGACTTGCTAGAGGCAATGGTTACTTCTCCTGTTCCCGGGGATAATCCAAGTCTCAGAGCCCTGCGAGGAAATGACCTGCAAAAACCTGTCGCTTGCTATATCTATGAACAGACGAGGATGGCGAGCGGCTGTTAACCGTCTTCATGGAAGAGCCCATTTAAGAGATAAGAGAATGGAAATGAGTCCCTACATCGGAATGAACCGAACCAATTTCAAGGTAAAAGGGCAGGGATCCAAGTCCAAGGGAACAGAGGTGGAAAATTACCCAAGTCAACAACTTCCAATGGCAGAAGCAGCACTGCGTCCACTTCAAATGCAGAGAAATTGGGGGCCAAGAAGAATAACTCAGTGCAAAAGCAGAAGATGGGAGGGGTAAGCACAACAGCAAAGTGGTGTAATCCCTCTTTTAAGACCATTTTCGGTCAGAGAGCACGTAGAAGCCATTGAGCTGGGTGAGCCAATCAAGGTGAAACAGCCACAGAGTTCCAACCATCTTCAACCCATCTAAAGTATAGTCAGGTTTCTGCAGGCCAACCTGCAAAACGCCAAGGCAGCTAGTGCCGTACCTTGTCGGAGGTAAAAAAAGGAAGTCGGGAGCCTTGGGAAGAACCTTGGCAAGCCTCAAACAACAAAAAGGTACGTTGCTATATTATAGGCCACCTATCTGACCAAGAGTTATATATTAAATATAGTGAAAGGGTTAACTCTGTTCTAATCTCTCCAATCTGATCTCGGGGCTATGCACCAGTGCTGTTTCAACAGGAATCGTTTCGTATCAAGAACCAGGCATGACACCTGGGACATGAAGCCAAAGGACAGCGACAAGCCAAATTATTCCTAAAAAGCCCCTCAGCCTTTTCGCTGTCCTGCGAAATACTTTCGGAAAACGACCAGGATTTTGGTAGGGATGCACTGTAGGCTTAGGAAGTATATAAATAATATGGGCCTGGATGAGGTCGACCTATGTAGGTTCTGCCAGGAAGAGAAGGAAACCGCGGTTCACATAGGGTGAGTATGAAGCCCTGATAGGAATGCGATTTCAATTATTCGGGGAAGGGGAATCGTCTGTTAAAAATGATAAATTTAGATACTGAGCTCTAATGCAATGGAGAACCACAATACCACGATAGACCAAAACTGTCCGCAGTGGTTTAGGACTGATTAATCCAATCTAATCCCAGTAGAGAAAGATTCTATAATAGATCCGGTTTTCCGAAATTGCAATTTTGACAGATCTCCACCTTTCAAGGTACTCAGAGTCATATAAAATGAGTCTCAGGTAATTGTAGGTGTGTCCGTTTTAGTTTGTAGCTATGTAGATATGTACCTACGTATATAAGGTGTACTTAGTGATATTTCTAGTTCATTATGTCCAGAACAAAAAAGGTAGCGACATGGCTATGGAGAAACTTCGATAATCAGTATGACTGATGTTTTAGTTTCAAAATGGCTGCATTTGAAAGTTCTAAGAGAATTTAAAAATAGAGAATATTTTTGATTGACTCATACGACTTCAAAAAAAAATGTAAAAGTCTAAGATTAAATAGGTAACGTACATTTTTCTGCTAGCCATCAGATTAGGTTTATACTAAATGGGTATCGTAGTTACTCTTAAGGTAGACATTCCAATCTTATCGATCTACTGGCAAGTTCGTAGTGTATATCTCGAGAGGTGCTGGTTATTATTTATGTTTTCCTTCAGCTGTTATACACCTTTGTTTTTACAATATGTTTCAAGTCATTTATTATTTTAACATCGTAATGTTAGTCAGAACCGGGCTTCTGTGTGATGTTTATGGCTGATTCAAGTTTGCGATTGAATTTGTACTGTGTATTTGTTCCATGATCTCTACAAATTGAAATAACCTATCAAAATTCTGTATGTCAAATAGGTAATCGAAGTTCTGCTGTATAGGGAAATATCCTGGATTAATCACATTTCCTGGTTGATAGAGCTCTACCACCTTAGTTAAATAAAGGTTCGATCACCATTTCCCATTTGAGAAGCTTGATTACACGTTCACTTCACGTGAGCGGAAAATATGCAAATTCTGCTAAATGGATAGTAAATCTAGGGATGTAAGACAGCATTTGCATTTGCATTAGCGATTGTAGTATGTGAACATTTTTCCCTGGATTTACACAACGGTTCCAAGATTTTGTCACCCAGGCCTTTAATATTTATCCAGGCAATTTGGAAGCTTTGTGCGATTCTTAATAATTTTGAATGGGTATTAAACATTTAGAATGGAAATTTCGTTCATGTTTAAGAGCAAACAAATATATACCTCGATTGGACATTTGAACAGTAACAATCAAATCAAATAAAAATAACATTCGAAAAGCAAAATTAAGTCAGCTCACCTGAAATAGCGCTACATCGTTGTCGTGTGCAATGCCAAAGTTGTAGAGAGGATGTGGAACGACACGCTTGACCTTCATTTTCTGACCATAAAAGGAGTGAGCATGCCTTCTGGTTATTCCCAATTGAATTGTCCAGCCTGATGTATCGGAGTGACTGCTCAAAAATGAAATAACATAAAGTCAGTTGGTGGATGCAATGAGAACGCTTGTTATGGAATAAATTCATTAGTAGTTGACAAATAAATTTTATATACGACAATATTAGCGTGTATGGTGCGGTAACGTGTTAATGCTTTTTTTTTCTAACCTTGGCTTACTGCTTTAGTTACAATACGCAAGGATGATCAGGAGCTTCAATGATTCAAACGAATAAATTGGTGTCGACTAAAAAAGTCCGGTTCCTTGCAAGGACCACTCGTTTTGCAGATAGGTAGGCACAGAAAATTTCATTTATTTAATCGTTTCTTTCGTATTTGATGATAATATTGTTTGAACGACGTCCTTCTCCTTACAAGGTCCACGATATTTTAAAACAAGATGGCTCAATGTTATGTTTTATTTAATATTTATTACCCATCTTACTATCCAAAATTGATTTTTGGAAACTTTTAATTCAAATAAGTCCCAGGCTGTTTTTTGGTAAAAAAAAGTTATTACAAGACGATCTCCAAGAAGCTCTATTATTAATTTAACATTAATGAATACCTAAACGTGATAGCAGTTTCGGTTTTATTGCAGTTTAAAGCTTTATTAGAACTTTTAAGACCCATAATCTATTTTTATCAGAAATCTTATTCAAAGTATACGTATTTTTTTATCAATTGAATAAACGCTATAGATAAATATTAGTTTGACTTTATAATGCCAGTTTTTTTATGAAACTTATCAAAGATATGGATTCTTTTTGAGGCTCATCTCTGTGAAAGTTATTTATTTACATTGGCCCTTAATTATTTGTGTTATTTTTTCGGATAACGTGAGCATTAATGACTACTAGTCTATACAAATTTCATTTCGTTTTGGCGTACTACACATTCCTAGTATTTTCAAAGAGGTTGGACCTTTTTAGGCGAGACTATCTTCTATGCAATTTTTCTATGGAAGAAAAACAGACTTGGTGTATTGATGTGAAGTGTTTTTTATTCTTACTTTCCAACACAATGCGAGGCGGTGAGAACCCATTGATCTGCTATTAGGACACCGGCACAGTAAAATACTTCTTCGGGACCACCAAGAATGGCCGCAAGAAAAGGCCAGTCGCCCGGCTTGGATCGAACCCCTCCAACTATTCTGGTACGTCGTCGCTCGGCGTCGTAAGTCTTGCGAGCTTTGCCACACACTGAAAAACTTTAGTTTCAGCCCAGTTGAAAGTGTGTACATGACAACAGTGTCGTGCGATGGGTGCATGTATTATTTCACTGAGGTAATATTATTTGTAAAAACCTAATTGGCATCATATATATCATCTATAAAAATATAGTTTTTGTATAAAGTCCTAATAAACCAACTTTAAATTTACCTTTTCATATTTTGGATTAGACGGACCCCACACATTATTTTTTACTATTAGTTCAACTACGCTTTATGCAGCATGGGAAAGTTGATATGGAGTATCTCAATATAATTAGTGGAGCTCTTGCTTCATTTACTTAGATTTTAATTTTTAATATCTGGTGTACTTGATACTTAACTTAAATTTCTCAACTACTTAATATTGAAGTGATTCTGAAATTAAACACATATTTTCGACTAAAGATGTACTGATACCCTTGAAGCCTGAGGTCTTACTCTCGAAACTCGATTCGATTTTGAGTTAAAAATCGATCCACCAAAATCTCGCTAAAAAGACGATCGAAAACAAAATTCAGATGCGTTCTATAAAATGAATTGTCATTATCATTAGTTTCACAATTCTAATTATTTTACATTCGATCCACCAACGTTAGATAGTGCTAATCGTTCTCGGTTCTATTTCAATTGATTCAGAACTACATGCAGTCGGAAGTAAGCTCCCTGATCATACTGCTTTAAGAAATTAAAAAAATAGGTCTTGTGTTTTCGATAATACATGGCCCCTCCAGTTCTTCTAACTGAACAGATATCATGCATCTTAGCAGTTAATTTAGGGTGAGATCAAACACGAATACAACAACAGATTGAAGAAATTATGAATAATATCTCAAATCATTAAACGATAATTTTTCTCAATTTGGAATATTTTTCTACGTATAATTTACAATAATTGAAAAGCTAAATATAAAATGGTACAGATACACTAAGGCACACCCGTTTATTAATGAATTTTATCAACATTAAATACCTACTGAATGTGAATAAATACTGATAAAAAATTAGTTCCAATCGGTTGTAGGAATTCCATTTTGTGCGAGATTTGTATTACAAAGAGTAGATGCTGATAATGCTAATATAGTCGTTTTTAAATTATTTAGCTTTATTGCTTTACCGCTTTATATGATTGCTACGCCTCTAGTGAGAAAAGTGCTAGTTTTCATCAATTTAGTACATTTGAAAATATCGGAAATTTTGCAACAGGAAGAGGACTGGTAGATATGCATCCAAGTTACTTCAAATTTTCAATAACTGGACTACAGAATAAAAACTGCAACGTCATGGTATGGTTGGCTATCTTGAGATTTTTTGAAATGCAGTCTTATCAACCGCGTCCCATCTTGCTTCAGACCACATCTCATTTTGCCTTTTACCCAAATACATAGGGTGTAAGATTGCAGTGGTGTCATGAACGTGTCCAGTGGGATCATGAAAGGAAGGGAAGTATCGAGACTGGATTCCGTAGGTCCGATGATGGAAAAACAGGCGTTCGCCATAGTCGTGATGCAAGGGAGGAAACCAAGTTTTGTCTGGAACACGAAACAGCGCTTACCCAAGAGCTATGGTATGGGGTGCAATGTGATATACCAGGTATCATTAGTATTCCTTGAAAGAAACATGAATGCAGGAATAAATCCATAATATTTAAAACCAGTTGCTATACCATATCTTCAACAACTACAGAACCTAATTTTCCAACAAGATAATGCCAAACCTCATACAGCAGCAGTCACAACCAGGTTCCTTTGTGACTCTCGAGTTCTTTCTTGGCTAGTTAGGTCACCTGATCATTCACCCATTAAACATGTAAGTACAGGACATGATAGGTGTCTGGATCAAGTTTCAGGTTTAATAATGGATGTTGTTTAAGTTTAAGTTGCTTGGGACTGAATTGATCCAGAAGACATTGATCACCTTATTCGAAGCATACCTCGGAGATTTGAGGTATGTTATCGTGATCGTGAGAAACAGAAATAAATTGAGGAACTTCCTTATGAAAATCGAGTCCTTGAACAACAAGACAAAATTATAAAAAAAACCTAGACGTGAAACGTAATGTAGAACATTTGGATAGAGGTAGCAAAAATAAAAGCCTGATAATTTTCGGACTAAATAGTTATCACCAAGAAGTTTATGTTGATTTTATTATTAAGCAAATCAAAAAATTGTTAGATGTACAATCAAACACGTCGAACATCAGTAATATGTTACACACTAGGAAACGCTGAAAATAGCCGAATTAAATTTTACTTGGTGTTTCTATTAAACAAATAGGTAATCCTCGAAAATTTTCGTAAATTAAGAGGAACAAACACATAGGTACATAACTGAGGAACAAAAGAAAGATAAAAAGACCTTGAGCGAGCATCTAAATCAAGCCAGAGAAAATACTGAAAACTTAAAATCCAACAGAGAAACCAGTACCAAAAAGAATTAGTAATCCTCCGATGCTCAATACTATAATTAACCGAGCACTGAGTCAAGAAGATACACCAAATCACTTATTGTAGAACAAACTCAAACAAACACAGAAGAGAATCAAAATAAACAACTTGTGGAAGACCAAAACTCAACGAACCAGCAGGAATACCTATTTAAACACTACAAAAACTAGTAGCATAAAAAACTAAACAAACCGTTTTAAGTCTCAGTAACTATGAAAACGGTCAGAAAAATAATTAGATAAGGATTTGGCTCACTATACTATCAATATTCTTGTTGGTTTATTGTAAAAGTTGCAAATGTAGTGATGGTTCTGTATATAATTTTAATCCTCATAAGTATTTATATAAATTTGATTCACGCAACCAAAATTTTTAGCAATCAGTTAAAATATAATGGAACCCCTAGATCTGCGACTTTGAGGTACCAAAAATAAAAACTTTCACTGTAGACACGGCATTCCAAATAAATGCGACTCAGTAAACTCACAATCACATAAATTCAAACTGATACACAATAACATAGGAAGTATTGGGATAAACTTAGATATATTCAAGATTTTTTTCGTAAAATTCTATACCGAATACGATTGCATCATATTACCTGGGACGAGAATGATTGTAAACACCAGTATATACCAACTCCCAGGTTATAAAATGCTTTAAAATGAAGAAAGACTCAAACCAAAACGTAATATATACCAAATCAGAACTTTACAAGAACCACGACGTGATACTCCTAAACAAATGAATTGAAACTGGAAACGAAGTTGAAAATGTACCTGTTATGTAGAATAAGGCGAAACGAAAAAAAAACAGGAACGATTTAATTCTGACAGGCTTGGTTAAATAAGTAATGAGGTAATAAAGGATAACTTACAACAAAAAATCAGGAAATACACGTCTTCAAACGGATTATAATAAATATAATAAAACTCTAAATAAGGTTATACCTAAGACCAAGAATGATTTCTTCAAAAAAATATCAACGAAAACAAATATAATAATAGTAATTTATGGAAAACTATAAATGGAATGAACTGTAAGAAAACACGAAATGAAATAAATTTTATAAAAACTATAGACGGAAAAATAACACATAACACGATCAAAATAGTGAATATTTCCATAATACGTTTATCAGTATGGGACTATTCTATATCTAGCTAAAAAAATATGAGAACATGAAAACATAAATTCAAATAATACATAAATAAAAAGTCGATATTCCTAAACCCAACCAATACAACATAAGTCCTGAACGTAATAGGAAAACTCAAAAATCTCAAATGATAATCGAAAAAATGAAACTATAAAACTAATAGCCAAGTACATCGCAGAATCAATTACAAGAATATTAAACCAAGCAGCCGAGAAGGATACTTCTCAATATGCTTGACGCTTTCCATAATTACCTAATTAACATTTCTACAATGCAGTAGATGGAAGTTAATCATCCATCGGAATTTGCATTGATTTGTCAAAAGCATTCGACCGTGGATCATTGAATTCTGTTAACCACTCTGGACAATATCGGTATAAAGGGGAAATACAATCAAATTATTATAGTAATATATTTGAAATCGAAAATAGATAAAATAAAAGGTACAAAATATTGTGAAATGATAATCGAATGCGAGGTCCCACAAGGAACTGATTTGGAACCGGTAAAATAGGGAAATAACAAGTTTCGCAGACGACACAGTTATTGTCTACTCTGGAGAAACTAGACCTGAGGTGAAAGGTCAGGGACAAAAGTATTCGGGGGTTATCATAGATCCTCACCTAAGATGGAATCTTCATTTAAAATACCTAATGAAAAAATTTTGAAGCATCCTATATAAGTTTTGACATCCGGGATCTGAAGGGAAAAATCAATTTATATCAGCCTTGTACAAAGCTACTTAACATATTGGGTGAAGAGGATTGGCCAGATCTCAAGTGTACCCACTAGAGGTTATCCAGAGAAAATTTATAAAACTAATGCTGAATAAACTATCAAGATACAATGGTGACAAATTGTATGAAGATTCAGAAATATTTGAAATAACATACATATACTACAAGATCCTGTCAATTGTTGGACCAACACTTCCTACCAAAACATATACAAACCATAGAGTCTATTAAACACCTCTTGCAGTAACATTGGGAGAATATTTTACCAAAATAATTAAATATTTACACTAGAAAATAAACGACGTATAATTATCCAACCTCAGTCCTTCTGATTTTAAATTGTAAAATTGTCACTAGATTTGTAATACATACTTATTCTGCTTATAAATATATATCCTAGCTTAACTCGATTATTATTAGCTTGATTATATCATTCAGAGAATCGATTACCTCTTATATTTAAAAAAATATATATTTATGTATATATATTATATATGCGTTTATGTAGGTACTCCACTGCTATGGTTCAATTAATTGGAAACATGTATATATCTCTGTTTATTTATTTTATATCCACCTACGTAAATTCATGTATAGATATCTATAATGTAGAAAAATTGTAGAAGTGAATTGTTTTTACTACGTACAAACAGTATTTTGTTGATTCTCTGTATTTTCCTAATGCTTATTTGCTGAATGTATGCCATTGTATCTAGTATCTCTTTTATCTACAGGCAAATAAATTATTATTTATAGAATTTTCCAGCAAAAAGGAAATAAGTTGTTTTGAAACTTTAAACATTTGATATACTACATAAGTCCTTTCATTTACCAAAAATATATTGAAATATTTTGATGTGTTGGGTGTTGCATTTTTAATGTCACATAGTAGGTATATTATGCTAGCTGAAATTGCATTATACATTATACCTTTGTCATATGAAATTCACTCGACACGCAAGCACTTTAGACCTTCACAAATGATTGGTTTTCTCATTAAATATTCTCTTTGTCGGTGGTTAAGCATGACATAACTATGTACCGTGCTGCTGCACACGATCACTGAGATATTCTGTACTCTCAAAATATCATTCCCTCTCCTCACCATAAACCCCCACACCTTACCCACCCTCAGCTGTCATATTATCCAGGAGAATCTCGGTTGTCGCCACAATTAGCCGTATATCGTCAGCAAATTTGGAATATCGATTAGTTCCTGCATCTAATACCGCGGGCCCTAGAGAGCTTTCAAGAATACACAAATGGTCCAAGAGACAGATCAGCCAATCTGCATTACCAGCAGCACATCGATAGAATTACATTTTGATTGATTGATCATAATTTAATTAGCGAATTATCCTCTCGATCCTATTTGATTTTGAGTCCCAAATTTTTTTGGCATCAAATTCTCCAACAATTAAGCTTCAAATTTCACTTGATTCTACCTCTTATGAAATAAATATCCTGAACGAAAAAAATAATTTTCAATCAGTAATAAACTACATATATATTATTTTCCACAATCTAAGAACTATTCGGAAAATTATCTCTGAAAGAAAAGATATCACGTAACAATGACAGTCTAATTAGATAACATCTCTACATTTATTTTTTGTATACCTACAGATTCACAGATGAGATTACGGAGCAACAAGAAAACCGATATTTTTTTGATTGTTATATTGTAAAGCCATATCGTATAATCGATTCATATCTGTGAAATTATTTTTACGGTTATAAAAGAAATATAGGGCCCTTCATTTGTTGAAAGCTGAAGAAAATTGTGCTTCCACTCCCCAAAATTGCTGATACACTTTTATAAGTCAAAATAAATTGATCGCTCAAATAACCCCTGATACAACTAGACACAAAAATAACGAGAAAACTGAAGCGGAATTTTCATTTAATTCGTAATGATCGCTAAACAGCAATGATGACTACATGAATTTAAAACGTTTATTTTCACATTTAAATTCCTCCTCGTTAAAAGTGAAATTACTGTATGTATATAATATATATGTATTTACTTTATTCAGTTTACCTGACTAATGCTGACAAATAATTCCATATTGGCTAAGCTTAATTAGGGCAACAGAATTCTGATAAGGTTATTTTGTTTGTTGATTTCGATAAATTAATTGGAAGATTGCTTATCAATTCATGCAATGATGAACATATTTCAATAAAAAAATATACAGTTATAATAAAATGAGAAAAAAGATCTTCCTACATACCTTCTCCAAAAACAGAGTCAAATACACCCCAAAACTGATAATACCACAATTGGACATTTTACCTATTAGTAAGTTATAACTTCAGAATGAATAGTCGTTAGATTTTCATTCAACTTGTACCGGGTGTCCCATTACGAGAATTAACCGGCTGTACATCGGAGATTTGCAGTAAAAAACATAATCAATAACTAAAGTAGCCAAAGAAAATGCTGGAAATTATTTTCCGGCTGCTAAAATGGCCGCTAGGGGGCGAAATCACTATCTGTGTTACTCGAAATTTTACTCTATTAGGAAGATAAAAAAAATCATGTTTCTAAGACCTAATATAAATTCGAGTCTTTCTCGCAAAACAGTTGTTTCCTACCTCTTAGAATAAAATGGTAGGGGGAGTTCAAATGTTTTTGTAGATAAATATATGTAACCTTAAAACGGATGGCCGGATTTTTGCAAATAAGGTGTCGTTAAACTTTTCTTGGACCAACAAATCTACCATATCCACTCATTGTGATTTGATATGTTATCACTAGAGGGGATTATTCTTAAATTATGACCGAAACATAACATGAAGACAAACAGTTGAATTGTACACCTCCTCCGTTTGGGAAGTAGGTCAAAATTAAACCTACTGTTATAAAATCCAGTGATTTCTTTAAACCACATTTCGAGAGATCTGAGGTGGGAAGTTTTAAAATAAACACCATGTAGGTACTTATAGGTGATATGTACCTAATCATGAATTATGACATTTGATATTGATGACGATTCAAATTGTTTATATAGTTTATGTTATAGGTTTAATTTTTGACCGACTTCCCTAACGGGTAGGTACAATTCTACAATTTGTATGCATGTTATTTTGAGGAAATTCTCAATTTCTGTCATAATTTCAAAAAATTACCCCTAGTGGTAGAGATAGGAAAAAAATACTTGAACTCAGCTCCAAAGTGCATGAATTTTGTGTTATCTTAATTGGGTAAAGTTTCAGTGTCAGCCATCTTAGCAAACTGAAAATAATTGTCATCATTTTCTATTGGCTACTTTAGCTCTTCAGATTTTCATCGCCATCTCAACAATGAGTAGATTCCAAGATACAATCAAATACCTTTTTTAATGTGACAAATAATTGTAGTAAGAAAAAAAATCATACCTAAAATACTTAACCTCGGACGAACGTTTCTAAACAATTAAAGCAAAATGAATGCCTTATAATGAGAATCTACAAAATTTTAGGAGAGAAAATCAAGGGATAATATGATGAAGAAAACAAAACAAAAATTCTCTTGTACTTTCACTCTACTAATAATATTTTGAATATTGAGAATCATTTTTCATATTTCTTATGGGTTATGGATTTTAAGTTTTAGAAAGGAAAATAAATGGAAAAATAAATATTAGAAAAAACTATTTGCTTACTGTAATTAGTGCAGGATAAGTCAACAGTAGGATAATTGGTTCCATTACATGAAGCGAATTCCTTGATCAAATTTTTCGGTCGTTTGTTCTGTTTCAATCGCCAAAGAGCTGTTTTCTCGTGTAACGGCGGCGACTGGATGTCCACACCTCTCAAAAGTCGACTGTAGTTGACATTTCTGTTACAAAAAGATAGAAAGAGAATCCCTTACCTTAGATCAGTTTTCAATCGATAAGATGTAATCAAGACAGAATAAAGTAATGAAGTTCTAAAAAGAAGTCCATTTCTCAACGTGGAGATATATTTGAGGGAAAATTAAGCTCAATATATTTTCCACACTTTTATAGTTGAAAATTATGTCAAGAATTTGGGGTGAGACATTCTTCGAGTTTATGTAAACTCATCGTCAGTAAGGGATAGAAGTTAAAAATGTGGAGAAAAAAATATAAAAATCGTTTACAGCAACATTCCAGACAACATTTAAACAAAATTTAATTATTGACTCTAATAAGCTAAAAATTAACTCTATAAAGAAATCCGTTGCATAAAAATAAAAATAAATTAAAATATCACCACAAATAAGGCAGCTACATCCTAGAAGTTCAATAGCACAAAGGACAAATTCTTATAATTTCCTCTCCACATTTGTACCTTGTAACCCTGATCGAAGATAAATTTATATAAACTCGAAACCCCCCAATTCTTAAAATAATTTTCAGTAATAAAATTGTTGTGAAGACTTTCGATTTTAATTTTCCCTCAAAGTAATTAAGCTTGCTCGCAATAAATCCACCACAATATTATCGGCATGCAATGCTAAAATCGTATACAGTGCATTCGTAAACGTATGGAAACCCTTCAATAGGTTCTGAAATATTACCATATATATGAAAGAAAAACACGTTAAATTCTTATTTTAATTTTCTCCTCCACCTATCAACCTATGACCTCATCGTTAACTTTCTTAAAAGAAAATGCCACAACATTAATATGTCGTAAATAAAAAGCTGATATGTTTTGAGTTCAAAAATACCAAATACATGGGGACTGAGATAAGGAAATATGAAATACCGATTGTAATAATAATAACTTATTCACTCAGAACGCCATTAAATGAGAAATATCTTCTTGTTTTTCAATTCTTGTCCTTTCATTTACATGACAGGACCCAAGGTGAGCATGTTATTATCTAAAGGTATGAAGTACTGACAAAATCATTGCTATTGGTTGGGCGATATAATAAAAAAATCCTTTTTTTTTCGTTTTCTGATACATAATCTCAATCTCAACTATTCCTAATTTAGACTATAAAGAAATAAATTATGAGAGATAAAATATTTTTTGGAAGAGTTATATATCCGCTTTTTACGTCTACAACCAATATGATATTGACATATCATACGGTGGTAACTAAGAACTATGTATTTCTGACCGACTTACCAAAGGAAGGAGGAACACAATTCGAGCGTCCATCTTAATTAACAATCTTGATGGTATCAAGGTATTGAGTGATAACTTATTTGAAGGATCCTTTATCCTTATCCTTATTTTTGTGACATTTGATTATCGAAAAAGGAATAATTCATCGTTTTTAGAAAAAAAATTGCTCCTGGAGACAGTTGTTGGAAAAGGGCGAAGCTAATTTTTCTTAAGAAATTGTCACCACCGATACTATTTCTTACGTACCTACTTATTTCAGTGATTTCTTTTTAAATGTTCACATTTCGAGAAATATGTGGAGGAAGTTTTGAAAGGAACATCCCTTATAACTAACTATACAATATACTAATATAATAGTTAGGTATATCGACTTTTTCGATCAAAATTATTAAATTTCATCTGTAGGACACTATTTTTTTGAATATTCTATCTTGTCAGAATACCTACTAATAACATGAACTGCCTGTATCGGTTCCATGTCGGATAGACACCAATGTATTTTCCTGTTCCAATGTTCTGAACATTAAGCCACAGCGATAAAATAAGAAGTAATCCTGAAGTTTATTAATATTGATCACTCTAGTATCAACACTCAATAATTTAAATTTCAAGGGAATAATCACTGTTTAACAGGCCTTCTCTTCACTGCCTTGACAATGTTGCTACTGACAAGTGGACATATACCTAGTTGAAGGTGGACTCCGAACAACTGATATGGAGTATCTAAGGACACACCATTTAACAGATAAAAATGTTTTAAGGCATACCTAACCAGGCTGCCTTTATGCGGGTTGGTAAGGGGCAAGGGATGTTTGTCATTCACTAGAATACTTCTCGTATTTCATTTAATTTGAAAATAACCTATTTTGATCAGTCTGATAGATTAGACAATTCAATGGAAACATGACGTATTGGTTATAAATATAATAGGTATAATGCGGATTTATCAATTTGATATGTAAAATGTTGAATAATTAAATACTTGAAATGTACTGATTTCGATGAAGCCTTGGGTGATGGTTTAATTCCTTCAAATGTGTTTGTGATGGTGGTGAGGGGCACATGTGACCGTTTGCGCAGTAGATAATCTATAGCTATGTTTATAAATAAATTTTCATTCTCAGAAAAAAAAAGACTGATGATTGATGAGCCCTTCTCTTGTCAAATATCGGGGTAAATATGGGGGCAAGATAAAGAGACGCTGTATCGTCAATGAAAATTGATTTCATTGAGGTTAGACTAACATTACTGAAATCTGAAATGAGAAAAGATACAAATCGCTGACACATTGAATGGAGGGAACGGCAATATCGAAACGTAAATTCACTTTCATTAACACGATTTTTATGCTCGCTTTTCTCCCAATCTGCCCCATTTCTCGATGGATGTTTGATGCTAAGCGAGCAAATATCTTATGAAATTGATTACATTACGATCCATCGCTGTTCGATGTTTTGATTATGATATTATCTGGGTTATACAGGGTGATTCTCCAGGAAAAACATCGATCGATTGTGGACAAACCATAACTTCAAACAGTCTGAAAATTTTGTGACTACTATACTAAAATCACTGATGCGGACGTACGTCTAAAATATTTTCATATTAGTCGCATTTCCGGTTATACCTGAAGATGCCAACTTACGTTGGCATTGTTATTTTTTAATAGAATACCCTATATATTACCACATTTTCCGATTTCTTGTACAATTTTGAAAACATCTTATGTATAATGCCTATACCTCAGTTTAACTGTTTTTGAAATATTTTAAATTTTATTTCAAAAATTAAGTTTGAAGTCCAAAACATAATTGATTTATTTAAGTTAGATTGATTTTCTTGTAGAAGAAGATACTACTACTACTTTTTTGACCGAGGAACCCTGAACGGAGGAGGTATACAATTCGACTGTCTGCTTTTTTTGGTTTCTACGCGCGTTGTATATAGTACGTACGTTCATTTGTAAGAGGAGACTTGAGAAATAGTCTCATATTCGAGATGCTAGAATTAAAGATAGGACAATATCCGGAAACGTTTAAATTGAACATTTTTCCAAAAGAGTTATGTTTTTCGAGTTACATTCATGTTAAAATCTCACATATGTGTATTTTCGCTATGTGGAGGGGGCGATTTCTTTCGAAAAATGAAAATCTCAGATAATAATATTTGCAGCAACATTTATAATGAACACTTTTTCCTTAGAGTTACGGTTTACAGTGGTGGTAAAATGGTTCAATCTAAAATACTTATGCGTATTTCCGCAGCGATGTTCTGATGTCTCTACATAATTACAAGTAGAAGCAAAGAATATAAGTGGGTTATAGCATAAGTACTATCTTCTTTGGTATTAGTGAACGTTCAACGATTTTCATGACTAATGTCATGACTAATAAATATTTAGTACAAAAAAATAGATCGACGTTATTAGTTGGTGCACTGAAAAATAAGAAATAAAATTAATTCTATTGGTGCAGGTACTTGTGAAGTTGGTGCCAAAAGTTATCAATTTAGCTGTAACTCCACATTGTCGTTTAATTACAGTAAAAAATGCCTTTCACGAAGTAATTCACAACTAAGACTTTTTCAGTTCCTTGCCGATGACAGCTTGAAATTATCTATTCAGTTGTTATGAAAATGGATTAAAATATCTTTGTGAAAAATTGCTCAACAATCCCTATATAACACAGACAAAATTTAGATAACATAAGAGTGTAGTAAATTAGGTTAGGTTAGGTTAGGTTTTTAGAAATAAACTTAAACTTAAAACTTAATTGTTGACATAAAATTTAAAATATATCAAAAACGGTTAGACCTAGGTATACGACATTATACATAAAATGTTTTCAAAATTGTACAGCAAATCTTAAAATGTGGTAATATACAGGATATTCCATTAAAAATTACAAAGTTGGCATCTACTTCCGCTACAACCCGAAATTCGACTAACATGAAAATGTTCTAGATATATGTCCCCTGTGACTTTAATATGTCACCAAATTTTCAGATTGTATGTAGTTATCGTTTGCTCACAATCGATCGATGTCTTTCCCGGAGAACCACCCTGTATAACTGATATATTTTCCAGTGACTCCAATAATTATTATAAAAGTAGATTCATTATTTTTGAACATAATACAATGAGATAAGTCCATAATATATCATGCTTTCTGTCAGATTTATAATTCTTATGACTGTTACCTCGTAAGTATTGTTTCAAGCGATAAATAATAAATATATGATATCGGAGGGTACTTTTTCCGAGATAGAGTTCTTGCGAAGATAATTTGAAATTCTTCTGATTCCTCGAATCTTCGTTTCAAAATTATTAGAACGAAATATAAAAATAATGAAATATTATTGCTTATTCATATTTTATATACTACTTCGTATTTAATAAATATAGCTCTAAGTTCAATTGCTACAGATCTATGCTAATCAAATTTTAATCCTCATAACTTAAAATCATGTTTATATATAATATATAGGTATATGCCAGTTAAATTGGGAATAATGTAAATATTTTATATCTTGAAAGTAATGAGCTTTTAATATTCTTTAATATACAGTGAAAATCCTTCCAAACATTTTTTGATTTGCTTTGAAAATTCCAATGCTAAATGTTAAGATAAACTATTGATTTACGGTGAAGGTAAAAAGAATTCCAACAGAGCAAGATGAAGTTTTTGGGACTGGATTCAAAAACTTTTTCCAATAGAGCAGGAATTAACATTAAATTCGTTCGTACCGTACTATCTCTCAATAGTACCTACTTTTTTGGCTTTTGATTCCCAATAATATTTCAAGGTAACCCTGTTTATGTATTTAAATATCAGAGGAAAGGGGGGTAGCTGGGGATAAATTCCAAAGAGAAAATAATAATTGAAGGATTTTTGAAGTTTTATTTGCCTGTAAGGCCCGCGGGTTCCCAGGGACCTATTCGCATGTGATTCGCAGGCGCCCATTTCTCATTATAATTAGGTATATAGTAAACCCAATCTTCAGAACAATACCAGAAATAATTGAAAGTAAAAGAGCTTAATGATGAAACTTGGCTATGGATTAACTAATATTACAAATAACCTATAAATGGAACTCAGATAGTAATAGAAGCTGACCATGACAAGTGAAATAATGGTAAATTCAAACACAGATAACATTTATACATTTTTTTACTTTGAAGAAAACAATCAGCCAATAAATATATCTTATGCTTAGCCATGGATTAAGAACTATCATTGTGCCTTTTTGAGTGCTGTAGTATGTCAAAGAATTCCGATGTGTACTGAACTCAATCTAAGCTAAATTGGAGACTATACTGATAAAGGATGATTTGCAGTTAAATATTTATTTTCGTTTCTGTTGATTGCATCGTTCTTCTAAACTTATTTAGGTGATCCTGCCCAGAAATTCGGAAAAATATACACTGATACACCAAAAATTTGTGTCAACTGAAAGAGAGTAATAAAAATTGTATGTAATAATATCAAGCTCTGATTATGAAAGAAACTAATGCTTCTGTCTAACTTTATTCATATTATTATTGTCATTTTTTTTATTTTGTGCTGGGTTTATATAATGTGCGTCACAGAACTAAAGTGTAAATTTATTTAAAATTCTGCCCTGTGTTTTTGGTAAAAACGCTCGGACCCGTCCATTTCTATCTCTTTATGCGTTTTTTGGTGGTAAATTCATAAATACAGGGTAGCCCAAAAATCATATCATTAGCATATTTTTTTCGTACGTAAAAACCTATTTTCTCTCAATTTTGAATCATGGTTAGAATTCTAAGTATTGGAAATATATTAAGTCCTATCCCGAAACTCAACAAATTGACCTAAAATTACGATGAACGAATCAATTAAGTATTTCGGTGGATCTTCTTTTTTAATTCTGGTATTTCTGAATTTTGACTTGTCACTTTAAAAATGGTATGACAATTTCCCTTCAAATAAGGTAGGCAGCTTCATGGAAACTTATTTTGTTGTCTTCTTTTATTTGGTCGGACCATCCTCTAGGGCAGGGGAACGCCCCTTGTTCTGGTCTCTTTCACTTTACCAGATTCACCAGACACCACCACATTGTTGTTTCTTATAACATGCCCAAAGTGTATGTTGGTGTTCACTATTTGGGATAGTCGCCACGATTCTTTGACTTCACTAATGACAGACTCGTTCGTTCTTTTTGAAGTCCATGGGACTTGAAGCAGTACATCTCAAATGAATCTATTTTTCAGCGGTCTTGTGATTTCATGGTCCAGGATTCTCCATCGTAAAGGGCTATGGAAAATACCAGGGTTTGAACTATTTTTGGTCTTCCATGATTTTCCAACGCTATTCATTGATCTCCTTACTATTTCTGTTCTGCGCTTTATTTCCAGTGTCACACCCCTCATTTGTTAATAATACAACCATATAGACGTACCGATGCGATACTGACATTGCCTTATCTCTGTTATATCCAGTCTGTTATTTTTTTGCATTTCCACAATCATGATTTTTTTTCCAAGATTGATATCTAGACCATATTCCCTACTTTCATTTTTAACATTCTTCATGAGCGTTCTCAGTTCTTCTGAGACATTAAACATTTCCTTTCTCCAAAAAACTTCTTCAAAGGGTGTGAAAGGGGCAATTTGTTCCGATTTTCGAAAATTGGAGACGACGAAATTGAAGAAGAGATTATATCCCGCAATTTTGAATTGGGCATTTTTAAAAAAAATCATAGGTTTCCGAGTTATAGCAGTAGTAAAGTCTGAAATACCTGTATTTCTGCTATGTATAGGGGCCATTTTTTCGAATATTGAAAATATGATACTGCCAAATTAGAGAAGAGATTGTACGTAGCTACATTTAAATTCGACATTAAAAAAAATACGGTTTCCGAGTTACAGCAGTGGTAGAGTCTGAAATATATGTATTTTTGAGCTACAAAAGATTCCGAAAACTTGATGGTGCAGTGACCCGATGAATGATTACTGTTAGCAATGCGAAAAAGTTTACATCAAAAATTAGAAAATGAAAATGAGGTGAATTCATTTGGAAAAAATAAATTTTTGGTTCATGTTCAATCGTAGTTTTCTTGATAACTCTTGGGCTTAGGTTTAGAACAAGGTACATGAGACATACCTAGAGATTCAAAAATGAGATAAAAAATAGGTACTTTCATTTGAAAAGATGAATTTGATGGCCCTATGATATTTTTGTGATAACCTGTAGACACGAACGTTTCCGAGCTTTTGTACGAAAAACATAATGCTGCATTTTAAAGGAATTTACACATTAATTCTGGGGCGCACTGTATGCTATACCTTGTAAACTAAAAAAAAACATAATACTTGCGAGGTTGCTAGTGATATCATAATCCGCTATTTATCGATTATGACGTATTTTGTTAAAATTTACTTTTATTTTCTGCTTGTGCTAACTAGGTACTGTGAAGAAGTAACTAGGTACAAGGTACTAGGTACACACTTGTTTAGTCAATTTTTTATCCGAGAAAACTATCAACTTATAAAAAGAAGACAAGGATTCAGATTCAGAGATCTCATGTTTTTGGGTTGTTTACTCGCTGATAAATATACTTACATTTCTGCCAGGGTTCGAAATAAATTTGTTTTGCCTTTTTCGCATAATCTGTACATTCACCGTAAATAAATAAATATTTTTTAATAACCATAATCTAATACCATGCCATTGCCATTGAATTTAATTAAATAATTTAGAAAGCATCACGTTATGTTTAAAAGTTTTGTCAACTTTCTGAATTCCTATCGCAGACTAAACCAGAAACTGTCTGAACTCAGCAGTAACGATGACATTTTTTTAAACTAAATTAAATATTTTGACGTATTTCCATCCTTTTTTGATCGATGAAACCAAACAAAGGCGGTATACAATTCGCCTGTGTGCTTTTTTTGGTTTGTGGAAGCATTGTATACTGTAAACGTACTCCGATTTGGGTGATTTTTGATTCATGAGAAAGAAGAGACTTGAAAAATGATCCCATATTCATAAAAACTCAAATCCGAAGTCTCCTTCCATCCGAAAACCGCCCACAAAGTGGGTGGAGGGGGTAATTTCTCTCAAAAATCGAAAATCCGGGATTGTAGAATTAAAGATATAAAAATATCCGGAATCGTTTAAGTGGAACATTTTTTCATAATAGCCACGGTTTACGAGTTAAAATTTGAAATATTGTATTTTCGTTATATGGAAGGGGCAATATCTTTCGGAAATTGAAAATCTGAGAACGCCAATTCAAAGACCAAATTATTTGTAGCAATATTTATTTTGAACATTTTTTCCATAGAGTACGGTCACAGCTTAACCAACGTAAGCTGTGGTACGGTTTTCGAGTTACAACTGTGGTAATGTCTATAATATGCATATTTCCGCGATGATTTTTTTGGATTTCAGAATAATAACAAGTACAAGCAAAGAAAATATATGGGTAATGGTATACGTTAACGTTCAACGATTCTGGTGACTAATGTTACACTCAAAAGTGTAAAATAAATATTTTATACAAAAAATTGGATCGACGTTATTAGTTGGTGCACTGAAAAATACAAAATAATATTAATTCTATTGGTGCTGGTAAACGTGAAGTTGATGCCCAGAGTTTTCAATCTAACTGCAACTGCATAACTTCGGAATTACCAGCTCTAACAGAATTAATATTATTTTGTATTTTCAGTGCACCAACTAAAAACGTCGGTCCAATTATTTGTACAAAATATTTATATTATATATAAATAATAAATTGAAGAAATGAATGATATGAACATCATCAGTGAGTGGTTGAGCCATCTTTGCTTTGCGGATGATGTAGTCCTATAGCAGAACATTTCGCAGACATGAGAGACATGTTCCAAGAACTACAATTAGCTACGTAAATTTATTATTATATGATAAAACCAAAATGATGAACATAGTCCTCAGCGAACAGCTGGATGTAGAAGACAAACAATTGGTTGAAAAATATACATATCTGGGTCACGAGGTGAAATTTATCAGAGATAACCAAACAACAGAGCTAACTAGAAGAATATTTCTGAGTTGGACAGCATAAGGAAGAATGCGGAATGTGATCAATGCAGACTTATCCACAGCCCTTAAATGAAGAGCTTTCAATCAATGTAGGTATCTTGCCCATTCTCACTTATGGAAGGGAGACCCTAATACTCACAAAAGTTTCAGGAACAAAATTAAGAAAATATTTCTTACAAAAAATTGGACCGACACTAGTTTGTGCAGTGAAAAGTATAAAATAATATTAATTCTATTAGTCTGTTACTTTTGAAGTTGTGCAGTTGAAGTTAGATTGATAACTTTTGGCACCAGCTTCACAAGTACCAGCACCAAGAGAATTAATATTATTTTATACTTTTCAGTGCACAACTAATAAGGTCGGTCCAATTTAAAAAAAAAATATTTATTTCACACTTTTGAGTGTAATATTAGTCACGAAAATCGTTGAACGTTCACTAATACCAATGAAGATAGTACTTATCCTATTACCCATGTATATTCTTTGCTTGTAGTTGTTATTATTATGATCTCAAAACATCGCTGCGAGAATACGCATAAGGGCCGATTTCATATTCAAATTTAATCTCTTATTAATTTTAATCCTAGATTAAAAATTTCATAATTTTTTTCGTTGGACATATAATTCAAAGTTACTTTAGAAAACCGAATTGAAAAATGCAAAATTTTTATTCCGTTATCGAGATATGACTTAAACAAATTGGAGAATTAACTAATCTCCCATTAGGGATTCATTATGAAATCGGCCCTAAGTATTTTAGACGTTACCATTTTAACACCGATTTAACTCGAAAACCGTAACTCTAAGGAAAAAATGTCCTTTATAAATCCTGCTACAAATAATTATGTCTTTCATGTAGTATCAACAGATATTCAATTTTTGAAAGAAATCGCCCTCTCCACATATTTGAGAATTTAACATGCCTGTATCTCGAAAACCGTAACTCTTTTGAAAAAATGTTCAATTTCAACGTTTTCGGATATTGTCCTATATTTAATTATACCAGCTCAGATTTTCGAAAAAAAAACATCGAAAGATGGAAAGACCTATGTTGAGACTAACTCTCAGAGATAGAGTTAGATACGAAGAAATTCGACACAGAACAAAAGTGGAGAACCCTATAGACTATATAATAAAGGTATTAGAGATTGGTGGGACATATTTTGGAGACTACGGGATGGAAGATGGACAAAAATACTATTATATTAGAGCGGAGACCTCGAATGGACAGGAGAGATAGAGGAAGTTCTCCCACCAGGTGGACCGACGATCTCAAGAGAATTTCTTAAAGGAGACCTGTGTCCGACTATGGACGACAGAAGAAGGCTAATGATGATGATGATTATTATAAGACATATTTTTCTTATAGAAATCTACTATTGCTGTAGTTAACACTTTCGAAAACATTTAAATGTCATATTGGTTTATAGTAGTAAAATAATCCAGATGTTTTCTGCAACGTGCTTTTTCAACTAATGAAAAGGCATATAAAAACAGATACCTAAATTTTTTTCTGCAAGAAAATGACCATAAAGAAGAAAACCAATACGAAGAAGATAGTAAAATGCAATAGCATTCAACTATTCCAGAATGATTCTTCAAGTTATTTTTAATCTACCCCAATTTACGAATAATTTTTTTTGTATCTGTTTCCGCCGAACTATGTAAGTTCTATCGCCTTATTAACAATTGAAAAAGACCACATGTCGAAAAGTTTTATTTTATAATTAATATGGAAATGGTAAAGAATAAATCACATTAATTTTCAACAACTGAGCTCGAAACCCAAGAGACCTTATGTAAAAAATAAATATTCATTTATATATAAAAGATGATTCTTAGGGATGCAGTTATTCAATTGATAAACTTCTTTGAACTAAGCGAAGTCTTGTAAATACCTCGGTCAAGTTCGTTAATAGGCATGATCAGACAAGTATTTTCAAAATAGCGGTTGTCCTATGTTTTGAAAAGATCTCAAAGAATTGCCATGGAAAAATATTTTCGTTTCATATATATAATCTGTGAATAAAACTTTTGCTCAAAACATTTTTCCTTAAAATTAAAAGGTAATTTGAATTATAAATATATAACACCATAAATATTCACACGTATTTCCAATTAAAATTCTAGCGTTTTTTATATCGTTTTTACCATATTGTTGTTATTTTAAACCGTATATTTTCAACGAATCATTCGAATCCATAGCTTAGCATCAATTAGCATGGCTTTTAATAAAATTTTGAATCGTGGCAATAAGTTCAATTCCAATTACCAAATATAATGCAGGTTCGATATAGAAATTGGAAAAAACACCAACCAACTGGATTAGTATTACCCAATACGTAATTCTTTAGCTCTTGTTACATCAAGATTTATCTAAATATGCGGATGGAGTCATCAAAAAGTAAGAGATATACTTTAAGGTCATATATAACCTTGAAAAAATCAAGCTACTTGTTTCAATAATAGAATTCACTGTATCTAAGGAGTAAAATCTATTTTTCGCATAAACCGCTGTCAAACCTAGTCATCAGGATTGAAATAATCATTCTGAAAATAAAACTCACGTGAACGTACATTGAAATGATGTACACTTCAATAAAATGAATCTAAAAATAAGAATTGGTTTAGAACAGCTATTACGAATGCGGTAAAAATGACAAAGTTGGATAATGAAGATTTCGAAGAACAAAAAAAGTAAAAAAACTACTAATGTGATAATACTCTATTGTGTGAATTCGATATCAGAATAAATGCCGTGGAAAATTTTACAAAAAAATTCTAAGCCGAAACTGTTTTTTGAATGAATGGATGCCGATAAGGTTTACGGTATGATTTATTTACTTATATCGGCTCAAATGAAAATTGAATCTGAAAACAGCAAAGTTTAGCATTTGACCATACTTTACAGATGAGTTACAGAATTGAAAGGCCGTACTGTGTACCTATTTCTAGTGAACGATACCTGCAAATATTACGAGATCATGTCCTTCCATGAATATAAAACAAGCACAAAGGCACTCAAAACATGTGTTCCATGCAGTTATCTGAAGAGTTGTTGACTGCTATTTTACAAAATCATTGTATAAGCATTTTGTGAATTCTTGGCCTCCAAAATCACCTGATATAAACTCACTGGATCAGTGCCTAGAGGGTCAATTTTGTTGTTTAGAACACTATCAATAATCTTTAGGGAATGCAAAGATTCTATTGCGGAAAAAATTGTTGTAATTCAACTAGAAATGCAGAATAATGCCCTGTACAATTTGGAGAAACGGTTGTGGACTGAATAGCAGCAAAATAGATGAGTTGATGGAATGAAATATATCTCATACATTACATTTGAATAATAAAAAGATATTTTTAATCTTTCCAAAACCATTAATTTTATAATGTAAAATATTCAATCTTGAATTATATTAAATTCGTTCATTTCCAGCTGTGTTGTCATTTGAGGAAATTATACTCGCTGGATACAATATAATGGACCATATTATCACGTCGGGATTATCACAGGGATTAATCAAATTGAAGCAACTTTCATATGAATGGCATAATACATAATACAAATGAATTTCGCACATTAAACTATTTTGATAAAAGCGTTGCGCTCCAACAGGATTTTACTCAAAAATATTTATCTACAAAAAAAGTTCCATAGAATAAAGTCTCCAATCAATTTAAAAACATGTCCACAAATATATTTCAAACTCAAGTTTACTAAAACAATACTATTCTATATTCATCTCATGCATAATGTATTAGAAAAAGGATTGCATTCCACTTACGAATAACCAAGTAGGGAACATATGTTCAGGGCCGAAGAAGTTGTATCCCAATGGGCAACGCAAGCTGGCACCCATTTTTCTTGATCAGGCCGATACACTTCTAATTGACCTTTGCCTTCATCTCCATTCCGTTCGCTCAAACGAACTGAAAATATATATAAAAGTCTGTTTGTGTCATAGTATGAGATTCGTATCTTGGTCTTTTCTTTTCTATTTGAACGATAATATAGAAACTAGAAATGAATCCGTAGTTTTGCAAAGTTGTCAGTCTGTCTGACTTTTTCAACTTGTGTTGTATCAGAGGTAGATTGAACAAAAAAGAATATGTTATAAGATTTCAATATTGAAAATTATTGTATATAAAACCTTTTTTTATCGTCGTAGACAGTTCGTAATGGAATAAAATCCATGGTAGGTTCTACTCGCAATATCATAGAATGGTATCGATACTGATAACATGACTATGATAAGCAGATATACAATTTTCGATTTGTAGCGCTTTAAAAATGTTGGGGTATAACACATATTGGAGTCTTAACGTACCTCTAGGAAGATTACGTATACTGGGTCCGATTTTCCGAAATAATTGTAATTTTGATGAATCTCCTCGTCGCCCGACTCATGTAAAATGGTTAGAAAAATGTTAGTTTTTGGTGCCCGTAGTGATTTTCTGCTTAATTATCTCAAGAGGCAAAAATGTCAACGATATTTTACTAGTTTTATCCGATGCATACTTAACGTCGCAACGTTGATTAGATTTCGGCCAAAATCGCAAGACTAAGGTAACTTCAATTATCAATATGATCGACTTTTTAGTTTTAAAATGGAGGTATTCGAAACTTTTTATGATCCAAAAACATGTTCAAAATTTAATTGGCATTCAAAATTGTTATGATTGATTCATACGATTACAAGCTACATTTTTGTAGAAATATTTCAAGATGAAATTGACATTAAAAAATAAAATCAAGGTTTATGAGTTAATATATTCAATACAATTCAACCTTTTACTAGCCGTCAGATTTTTTTTCATTTATACTCCTTCTATAAATTACCTTGCGGTAGGTACCTACCCTTGGAGTGGAAATTCTACACGACCAAGTGGAAATCCATTGTAATTCCACTTCTAAACATTAAAATTTTGTCATATCTCAACGATTTTGCATCATAGTCAGAGATTAATTAGATAAATCATATCATTTTATAATCGATTTTATTTAGATCTCCTGGTTTCATTTAATTCAAGTTACATTTGCGCGCACCCAACGCCAGCTATGATAAGGCCAAAGACAATATAGAATTCAGTATCACCTAAGGGTTATACCATACGAGAGTATGTTGTATTTTCTTTAGGAACAAGTAGGTATCTTTTTACTATTGATTGTTGTAATGTGATAATATAATAGTAATATTAAGAGGCGTGCTATCGTTTTCATAAATGTTTTGTCAATAACGTTTGAGTGGAAAACAAAAAGAGCAGAAATATTTATTTTATATTGGAAAAAACTTGTATAAATCAGGATGCTTTTTTGTTGTTTTGAAAATACTATTATTGAGAATGTTTTAATCAAATAATAAAGAACTAAAAATATATCCTCTGCCAATTGGTTTCAAAAATAAAATCTCATATTAAATATTATAGATGAAATTCAAGCGGATTTTTATAAGAGAACAATATACAAGTTAAAAAAGCTCATGACAAAATTGAACTAGAGTCTTTTCGTTCCACTTTGAGTACAATGAGATACTTTAGAGACATTAGAAGTGCACTACAGAAAATATGAGTCGAGTAGTCAACCAAAAGGAGAACTCCATCTATCTACTTATTTCAAGAGATAAAAAAATGATACATTTTGTGATCAAAGTATGAAAGAATAATTCATATCTACTAGACCGTTGCTTTGGAATTTTAATTTAAGAGAAAAATAAAATTATTTATACCTATTATAAATATGTTCGATGAAAATAATATCAAATTTATCATTCCATGAATTCAGCATTTGTCTCAATTACCGACATTTGGCCTAGTCAGTTTTACAGTTCACAGTCGCCTATTAAAAGTCATTGAATAAATACAGGTGATGATTATAAAATCTAATAATAAAATGATTATAGTGAATGCAATTATTGGATTCTATCACGTTGGTTTATGAATACTTTGGTATGAAAGCATATTCTGCTAAAAGTAGTGAAGTAAAGTGTCTATATTGGTTCAATGTCTGACTGACGTCTTTGTCATTGCGTACATAAAGTCATTTTCTTTTCATACTAGTGCTTGAACTTATTCATGGTGAAGAATAAATAAGTTTACCTATCTACTAGTGTAATAAAATTCTAAATCATCTTCCAGGCTGCGGAGGTCGGATACCTTGAATTACTGACTAGAAGGATTCATTTTACAAACACAATATATTTGTTACGGAATTTCACTCTTTAAACAAAGCTAATTTTGAAAAAAAAATATTGTGAAAACTATTTATCTAATATGTATGTAGGTACTACACCTACTCGTATACTTACCTTACCCAAAGCATTTCGTATAGAGGCCAATATAAATGATAATCAATTACTTCGAACTTTACAATAGATTATTATTGGAATGGTATAATAGAAAAGAACCGTTTATTAGTTATGTATTAGTTACGACTGATTTTCTTGCCTCTGGTTGAGTTATGTAGTTAAGAATAAATAAAAAATGAAACGAATCATTGAAAAAAATATCACCCATCAACAGCACGTCTCGGAAAACCTAGTTACAAATTTCTATCGAAATCCTTAGAACCGTTTTGAGATATTTGAGCATGATGAATAGATAGTATATAGGTGCTTAGATAGATCGATACATAGTCGGATACGAGAATTGTTGATACAAAAACAATGATATTGTTGAAATATTTCAATATTGGTAGAATCAATATATCTTCTTGGCTATATAAAACATCAAACCTTTTAAATGAAGAAAAACATTGGAAAAATGCAAAAAGCACAATATCAATAAAACTAATCACCAATCATAATTAATTTGACAATTATGATATTCTCCATTTTGACTTTGGATTTACCTTTATAATATCAAACGAACTTGTGGTTGTAAGAGCCAAAATAAAATGCATGAAAATAATCTAATTGATTAACTTTCAAATAAGTTAAAAAGTAAGACAGCAATCTGAAAAATAAGAGCATTTTGTTAAAACATTGAAACTTACGACAATTCCGTTCATCTTGGCCCCACGGACAATCGACCTTTCCATCGCACATGTGCTCTTGAGTGATACATTTGTTGGCGCCACAATTGATCATACCTTGACCGCATTTGTGACAGTTCAGTTCGTCAGACTGATCTTTACAGTCAATATGTCCGTCGCATTGCCAATCTAAGGGTATACAACGTCTCTCATCGCAACGGAAGCCAGTGGAAGGACAAGCTGGAAAATAAACACATTAGAGAAGCTCCGACGAGCCAGAAGCGATCTGAATTGTTGTTCTGTTTTATACAGGATGGCTGTGATTGAAGAATATCACCAGGATGCATTTAAGCATTGTCGTATAAGATTCTGTACCTTTGCAAATTTGAATGTTTGCTTCCAGAGAATTGACCAAACCAATAAGGGTGAGGTGCCGAATCCAAAGCTAGAATAATGAACAGCGCCAAAAGGGTAGATTGTTGCCGTTAATCAGAGGACATGGAGAGTCGAATCATTTGTCAAAAAGATAAACTGGCCATTGTATTCGGCTCGAAAAAATAGTCAGATAAATAAGATCAAAAATGAGTTCGGTTTTTTCTTATACCAACAGTCCGTAAATCAAGGACTGAAATTCATATATATATATATATATATATATATATATATATATATATATACATATATATATATATATATATATATATATATATATATATGAACATATAATTCAATGAAAAAAAACTGGGGCGTGAAAAGTCATCCGGTAGAACTGAAACTTTTATGAGACGTATAAACGTATTTAGCTAGGGATAGGATTAAATTCCAAAATTCCTAATTGGAAATATACATACCGTTATCGTCGAATCTGCAAAAATGGTATTTATTCTTGGATAAATCAGTCTTTCAGAAACAAGATCTAAGCGAGGCAAGTAAGATGGTATTTCTGTATATTTGAAGCCATTGTACACTCATAATGTCGGTATATTGTTTTTATTGACTGACTGCATGCAGCTGATGCATACTTTGAGCCGATCTATGGATTTTCCCCGCACTAAAATGTTCTTCAGGATTTCATAATTTTTTGGAGAAGGCGAACCAAACTCTATCGCAAATAGAGCATGGCGATCCAATTGATTTGTCCAAGAATTTATTTTTGAACTCTTCGTGAGCCGTTTTATGCAGAATGAAATTGCGGTAAGAAGTTTTTAGGATATTAGAATTGAGCCTTCGTCGATTGCTTGGTCCCCAATCTTTCAGAATCGTCTGAATGTACACTTCGATCACCACTTTCTACAGCTGTTTCAACAAGAAGATGGGACGGAGCACCACTCTCAAGCAAAGCTTACTTACGTAGGCGACAATCCCGACGTCGTGCATGATTCTTACATATTTTAACACTAGCATTATTTCAAAAGTTTTTTCCAGGCTCGATAATCACAACACCGTTCAGCCACAGTTTTTGGTTACAGCTTCTCCTTTATGTATACGAAGAGCAAGCAAAGTTTGCCAACCTGTTCACAAATTCGTAAATTATTTTTTCAATTTTTTTATGCTTTCGATCATGAAATGTACCAATTTCGTGTCACTATTTTGAGACATATTGAAATGGATTTACCCTCGCTATAAAAGTCTCACTTAAGAAAAAAATCCGGCTTCTATTTATATTTTCTTGATGTTATTGTAATTTATAGATCAAAATAAATTTGTCTTATACAACATACGTGCGCGGAGTTTGCCGTAGAATCCAAAACTGTAAAAATATACATTCAACGCTAAATCGTGGCTGATTCACTGCTTTATTATTCCAACTTGCAGTGGGGTCTACATAATATTTTGACCTTTGACTCGCTACTCCGAGTTAGTGCAACATTCCGACCAGCGTTTGGATAGTGTTCATTATTCTGTTCTTAGATTCGGCATTACACCGATATTAATCTAATATTAGAAATCATATCTGCCTAGATGCCGAATCATATACCATAATATTTAAATGCAAACCATACTGTGAGTCCCAGAAGCAATGTCTATATTCATTGAAAACTGAGCTCAATATTTTTCGCGAAAATACTCGGACACGTTATGATAAACTCATATATACAGGGCACAGGGTACTCCAAAAGTAACTTACAACCAATATTATGTTTTCAAATGAAAATATTTATGATTTTTTGAATTCTAGAGCTGTTTCATCTACCATGTACTATATCTAAACTCAACAGTTAACGATAAGATTACAATTGAAGAAATCAATAACCTAGGAACTGTTTATTAAAAAAAACTATTAAAGAAGTTATATACAAATAAATCCGCAGAAGTATTTGTTGATTGACCAACTGCTGAATTTATGTATATATTTATAATTAGAAGTAAGATCTAAAAACATACCGCTGAATTTTAAAGGAATTCAGACATTACTTCTGGCACGCCCTGTTATACATCTTGTGGTATGAATTTGAAGTCTGTAGTTGAAAAGAAAAATTAGCAAGATTATCAAACCCGCACATAATTATTGTAGATTCCAAAAAGAAGTTTAAGTTAAAAGATATTTATAAAACTATCTTTCAGAAAAGGAGATATTCGGTTAAAAATGTCGACCTCTTGTTTAATAGTTTTTGAACGATTTTCAAAAAGAAGGAGGCATATAAGTCAAATATGTGTTTTTTATGTATTTAAACTCAGTTGGCATAGTGAATTTACCCCAATTTTGATAATTCTTTTCTCATATGAAAGAGGTTGTATGAATGAAGGTACTATATTCACGCATTTCCATGGTTTCATCACTTAGAAAAAGCTTTTAGTGCTAAAAATAAATATTTTTAAGAAATTGAATCTTTCCCTGTTAGCTCTTATAAAACATGATTTTTCAAGACATTTTTACTTGTGTTTTGTAGTTAAGGCTCTGAGAAAGGGAATTTTACCTATTTCAGAAACAGCTGAATCTAATTTAAAAAATCTTTGTAATATAGTTGTTTGTCAGTAAAAGTAGTAAAGCTTAGAGAGTACGATGATTATTCGCAACAGTGCCTGTTTTTACACATTACTTTTTGAAGTGAAACTTGTTATCAGAGTGAATTTTTCAAGGTCGCGTCACAGCACCATCACGTTTTCCGTTTCCTGAAACATCAACGGCGCAAAAGAGATAAATCTTGTGACAGGGCTGAGATGGACTGAATGAGACTAATGTACAGGGTAGCAAAGTGCTGTATCTCAGAAACCACCCACAGTACAAAAAATGCAAAAGTAGCCATAAGATAAAGATAAAATTGTTTTTGAATTTCTTATGTGACAGTTAGAGGGCATAATCGCTATCTTGAACTAAGAAAAATATTTTTATAGAAGCTCTACCAAATTAGAGAAACAAAACATTTTTTGTAGTACACTTTTTTCCTTATCTCTAAAAGTAAATGGGGAGTTCTAGTATTTTGGTAAATAAATATCTGAAACTTCAAAGCGACTTTACGGATTTTAGCAAACTTGCTACCATTCTGTTTATGATTGTAGTTTAGTATGTTGCCAATGGAGGGTTTTTCGACATTAGGGTAGAAAAGGAGATTTCTAAAAAAAATCTATTGGTGTTAGTTTTCTTGTCATAATAATCATGATTCCCAAATAAGCTAGTGAAAAACGCGTCGCGATATTTTGCAACTAACCGATTATTGGAGAATGAAAATTTAGTGATAAAATTAAATGTAAATGTAAAGGCTATATTTGATATTTATTCAGAAAATACAACGATATTAAATACAAGTTGATCAATTTTGAAATATAAAAATAAAACAAGGATTGTTTTTTGTGTTACTAATTTTTTTCTTTCAAAACAACGAGTCATAAACAAATTGAAACTTCAAGGTCAGAACTTTTAATGAGAATGTCATAGTTCATGCTTAGAAATACATTAACAATACAGGGTATTTATTTTGAAATTTTCCACCTCAGATTTCTCGAAATATAAATTATAAAAATCACTAGAATACAGAAAATGATACTATTAAGGGACACAATATTTTAACCATAATTAGCTACCCCTGCAGGAACCCTCTTGAAAATCTTAATTATTAGAGGATATCGAGTGATTGATTATTTCTTTTGTCGTTAGATTTTCTAGAATGGAGCTTTTCGATTGATCAGTTACCTGTCCCAAGTAACTGTCTTACCATTTAAGGTTCTTAAAAGGCGTGCACAAGAAACAATTGTTGCTCATTTTTGACCATGGACCCAAACAGAAAATAGAAGTTTTGTTAAATAATCGGATGACTGAATTGTGCGGTACGATATATCGTTCAGTCGATGTTGCTAAGACTGACAATAGAATTTTTTGCGGCGGTGTTAGATTTTGTATAAATTTTGTTTTCATGAATATTTGCTTTGAAACAAAAAATCATACATTAGTCATCCAAAAACTAAAAAAAAACACACTCTCAAGGCGACTACTCCTGCTAAAGTCCTGGGAATATATTTTTCCTTTTTTCCGTTAGCAAATTATTCAAAATAGCGCTTACCGCCCTATTTTCATTAAAGGCTATGCTACTGAATCTACTCTTTTACTATTTTAAATAGGACATATAAAGAGGGTAGGTATAAGAAACGAAAACATTGAACGGTCCTCAGTTGTCTGCACTGTATGGCTTTTTGGCGCTCTGCGGCCTGCGGTCCACATATTGTGCGTATGCTGATATAATAGATAAACGATACTGGTTTTGATAGGTGATTAGATGGTCTTCACCATGTCACAATATAAGGAATAATAGTTATTTATTATACAAGGGAAAAAAGTACTAGATTTCGAGGTTGTGTTGTCGACCGACGCGCAGCGGAGGGAGACAAGAAACCGAGAGCTAAAATCTAATAGTTTTCCCGTGTATAATACACTATTTCTTTTCTGTGACAGAAAAAACGACGATGGATTATTGAAAAAATATTAGAATATATTGAAATCAGAAGATTATCGAAGTAAAATATGAAGTTTTAAAGTGGTAGGCGACAATTAGACATGCGTTGCTAAGGAAACCTCTAAAGTAATCAAATATCTGTCAGTTTAATTCTGTGCTTTGATTGATATTTATGTGTATATATATATCTAAAAGTATTCACTTTTTTCCCGTGGGAAAAAATATCTCTTACCAAAAATTGGACCGACTTTATTTGTTGCTGCACTGAAAAATGCAAAATAATATTGATTCTATCGGTGCTGGTACTTTTGAAGTTGTGCAATTCTATTCTATTCTATTCTAGTCAGATAGAAGACTTTTGGCACCAATAGCATTAATATCATTTTGTATTTTTCATTGCACCAACTAATAAAGTCGGTACAATTTTTGCTAAAAAATATTTATTTCACACTTTTGAGTGTAACATTAGTATTGAGCATTATTGAACGTTCACTAATACCAGAGAAGATAGTACTTATCCTATTACCCATGTATATTTGCTTGTACTTGTTATTATTCAAAGCTCTTAAAACGTCGCGGCGGAAATACACATATTTCAGTCTTTACATTCGCTGCAACTCGAAAACCGTAACTCTTTTGAAACAATGTTCAATTTAAACGTTTCCAGGTATGGTCTCATCTTTAATTTTGCCGTATCATATTTTTGATTTTCGAGAAAAAAATATTAGACGGAACGAGATGTCGGATTTGAGCTTTTCTAAATATGAGATAATCTCTTAACTCTCTTCTTTCAGATGAATCAAAAATCATCTGAATCGGAGCACGTTTAATATGCAAAACGCGCGAACAGCCATACATAACAAAGCAAACATACAACCAAATTGTATACCTCATCCTCTTTTGAATGTCGGACAAAAACAACCTTTTTGTTATTTTTTTTCTGAAATATACGCATACTCATACATTATGTATTGTTATTTTAATATTTTTCGTTTATTGCTATAAGATATAATGTTGAACTAATTATTGATTCCTGTGGTGTTCCGTTCTGTTTTTAGGAAAGGGTGTCGTTTACTCCAACTTGAATAGATCTATTGCTCAAAAGAATTCATATAAATGCCAAGCAGATTCCGTTTATGTCAAGCGACTGTAATTTTTTAGTACATTATATTTCCAGGCAGCGTTGAAGGCTCTTTTAATATCAAAGAACACAGCGAGACATTTCTGTTTACAAACACGCGCTTCGTGTACATCAATTTCTAGATCTAAAATATTGTCGATCGCGGTACGATGAGGTCGGAAACCGTTTTGCTCGGGCAGTAGTAACTTTTTGTTTTCTAATGTCCATAGTAGGTGTTTATTGATTATTTTTTCTAGTAATTTGATCAATGAGCATCTTAATGAGTTAGGTTTGTAGGATTCTGGGTTTTGTCGATCTTTGGTAGGGTTAAGTATTGGAATGATTGTAGCTTCTGCCCAGATTGCCGGAAACAGGTCTTTTTCGACCAGATAATGTTGTATATTTCTAAAAGTTGATATTTGGCAGATTCGGGGAGATTTTTCAAAAATATAGAGGGAATACCATCCGGTCTTGGTGGGTTGCTTATCAGGTCGAGGATTGATTCCTTGAGTTCTTGCCTATAGCGATTGGTTAGTTTAAGGAGTCGGTGTAATCCTTAGATATATTCATCACTTCTTGCTCTTTCGCTTTTTTGGTTAGTAGAAATGTTTTTTCAAATTGGGAATCACTCGAATGATATTCGAACAGTTCTGCTATGTCTACTTTAGAAGTGATTGTCCACCCTTCTTTTTTCAGACCTGGGATGTCGTGACACTTGTTTATTCCAGATATTTTCTTAACTTTTTTCCAGACAAGAGACATAGGGGTAGAACTATTAATATTTGAGTGGGAGTTTCTCCACGACTCTTTTTTGGACGTATTAATTGTTAGGGTAGCCTTTGCCATCAGTTTTTTTTTAATTCGATTCGATATTCAATTGTTCCGAGTCGTGTGTATCGATTGGAAGCTGTTTTACTTGCTCTAATGGAGACTTATGAGACGTTATGTCCCTTAATTTGTCTGGTTCTGCCCATGGATAATTCCGTGCTTTCAATTATTGTATTCAAAAAATGTTCAAGAGTATTGTCAATGTTGTAGAGGTATTCAAACGTTTCCATTATTTCATCAATCGCATCTTTAAAGATGTCCCACTTTGCTACATTCAGATTCCATTTTGCAATTGGCTCATGGTCGTAATTTGGTTGAAGTTAGATATTTTTATGTGATGGTGAACTGATATATACCTGTCGCTTGAAGCTAAGTATGTGGTTACACTCTGGTTCCGAGGAGTTTATTATTAGGAAAGTTATGGGAGATACCACTTTCACGCCTAGTTTCTGAAGCTCGACTACCAGAATGGCATGAGGTATAGTTGGGCATACGTATGACAGGATACGTTGGTGTTATAAGGCGTCTGGCTTTAACTGTTTGGCCACTGACTTCAGTCGTTCCATGGTTCTAGACGAAATCATCCACGACTGTCTTACTCGCCAGATACATAAATATTCTTTGATTTGAGACGAAAAAAAATTCTTTTGTTGAATAATGGTACCTACCACGATAAAATAATCTTGAAGTCGAGTGTTTTCAATTGCACTGAAAACAATTGCTTGTTCTTTTGATGGAAATACTTTTAATGTAACAGCTGATGAATAATTTTTTGGAAGAGGTTGTTTTTTCATTGTTTTGGTTCGTATCATAAGTACTACTGTAGTCAGTAGGCCCCATGATGTGGTTTGGTTGAGAGAGAACCCTGAGAAATATCAGAGCCGTCCCTGTGTGCTTCCATCAATAATGCAAATATCGGAGAACGCTCCCACTGGTACCAATAGTCAAAATATCCAATTTAGATTGTTGATATTTTGGCACTAGCACATATGGAATTCACTCACGTAGAGAACTTTAGGTACACAAACACGTGCTAAACAGATCGTTCGGAGACACCTAAGCAGCGTTAAAAAATCTTTAAAAGCAAGACTCTACGCGGATGAAACATATGCACTTATATTTAGTTCAACAAATTGTAATCACATTCAGCGACTCCGATTATATCAACAAAACATAGATTTGAAAACTACAATGAACTTCTTAGGTATGATATTCGATCAGAAACTAACCTGGAAAGAACATGTATGCAAAATAGTATTTACGGCTAACAAAAGACTGAACCTTTTGAGAACTATAGCTAATAAGAATTGGGGATCAGACCAGCAAACACAGCTGCACAAAACAAAACACACAACCCTCAAAGGGCTCTATTGCATATGCTTCAGCGAGTAACACAATCTTGAAACCTCTTGATATCATCCACTATAGGGCAATAAAAATAACTCTAGGCGCCTACAGAACAACACCAGTCCAAATTCTTTACAGCGAAGCCGAAGACCCATCACTTCAAATAAGAAGACAGTTTTTATCATATTATGCCTCGTCAACAGCAGCGAACAAAGATAAACCTCCCTACGGAAACAGGATCACAGATAGATACCGAACACTTTTTACAACCAAACCTTACTTCAAAAAACCTTTCTATGAAAGAATCCGAACGAGCTTAGAAGACCTCAACATAACATTCCCAGATATTTTCCCAGACATTGTCGATCACCCACCTCCCTGGACAGTTAACTCTCCAATCATGCCATGATAAATTCAATATCAACACTAACATCACCAGGTATTTCCTTAAAGAAATTTTAACGGTCACGTATATTGATGCACAAATGTTATATACAGATGCTTCTAAAACAATAGAAGGAGTGGGAGCAGAACAAATATAACCAAGAAATTGAAACTGTTCCCTATTAGCTGCAAACATACAGCAGAATTATATGCGCTTATATACATAAATGCGAATCTCTCGGATCAGCGAAAATTTGTCATTCTAACCGACTCACTAAGTTTCATACAAACCATACAAAAAATATATACCCAGCATCCCGTCGGTCAAATGATAAAGGAACAGCTGGCTCTGGTATAAACAAATGGAAAATCCACGGACTTTATATGGATACCTTCTCACGTTGGGATCCTAGGAAATAAAGAAGCAGATAAAAGTGCGAGCGAAGCAGTAACCCGTGATAATCTTGAAACTATCAACTATCAAGTGTTTATCGTATGATATGAAAGCCTCCGTTAAGCAAATATTAATGAATAAGTGGCAAAGTGAATGGCAATACAGTCAATCCAAACTACGGGTAATTAAACCGGACATCAAACCTATGGTACACATTTTAATCAAAAGATCGATACAAGTAATCATAACCAGACTTCGGCTAGCTCACACAAGATTAACACACGAACACTTGATCAATCGTGATATCCCGATATGTGAAGTATGTATGCAATGTTCAAATAACTGTAGCACATATTTTAATGAATTGCCCCAAATACCAAAACTATAGAATTATACATAAAATCCCACAGAGCTTATCAATTATACTACGCTACTGAATCCATTACTTAAATTTGATTAATTATTTGAAAGAAATTGATCTGGTTCGTGAGATATAAATTATATATAGACTTAGTTGAAATTATGTAGTTTCTATACAAAAAAGTATTTTCCTAATCACCGCAATGGTGCGGATGAAACTTTCTTCTAAATAAAAAAAATATATTTTTCGTGCGCTGAGTTCTGGATACTGAAAAATGATTTTTATACTTCAAAATATTAATGAGAACATTTAACAACACAGTGGTATCATCCATAGACTAAAGGTAGAAAAATACCGCAGAAAAAAAACGTCATTTTTCATATAAAAATAAATTTTTGTTAATTAATCATGCAATATTAAGGAAACAAAGAATAAGAAAATATGAAAAGAGAATGCTTCAGTAAATAATAATTGATAGACTATAACAATTTAAAATACCACTAAAAGATAAACTCATCAAGTATCGTTGTCACAAGTTTTCCACAATGCAGAAGACTCTCACAAGTTTTTAATAATTTATCTGGCTTTTTTTATAAATGAAGTTATTGTTAACTAACCATTGTTTTGAGAGTTCTCTTTTACATTTCAAAAAAACTGTTAAAAAGATGTTATCTACTTGATGTATATGAAATTATTATGGTCTAATAATAACGAATTATTTAAACATCGGAACAATTTAAAAACCTTAGAAAGAGATGGCGTAAATACGTCATACGTAATAACTGTAATAATTTTCTGTCATCTAATGAAATCGAAGACTAAACCTAAGATTACAGCACTCTCCACGCGCGAAGACTTACTTTTGACATTGAATGAAAAAACTATCAATAATAAAGTTAAAATTTTGGGAATCGTCATTTTTTGGGGCATCTTATAAGCTATTATTACGAATTCGATGATAGAGCAAGAGGTGACTGCAAAAAACCTGACCGATGGAGTAACCTGTTACTGAAATGCTTTTTTAGAACTGTTTCCAGAAATAATATAGTAAACGCCTGAAATTACTCTTAAGACTTAGTATTCACTCCCAAACAAACTCTTGAGGAACACCTATTAATATAGTTTGAGAAATAAATAGTTTTGGTCTAGCACCCATTATTGAACATTAATTTAGTCATATTCACAGCAGTGGACCAAGAAAACAAAATATAGCGCACCAAGGTATTGATATATTGGGATATATATCGCAGACACTTAGCGTAATTGGTCATTTCATGAAGTGTTTAGACAGTTCATGAAACGCTGGCGGATAGTGTAAAACAAGAAGTTTATGAATGTCTAATAATTTTGGACAGTTCATGAAATGTTTAACTGTCGTATGACGCTTTATGAAACGGATTGCTTGCACGAAGTGACATTTGTTGCAGTTCAGATTTATTATCTAGCACCACCACAAGTTTGAGAGAAAATTCTAAGTACTCTCGAGTACAGAAAATGATAACGATATGAAACTAATGTTAATCGATAGGTACACAACCATAAGCTGAATCGTTTTCGGCCAAAATAGAATCCTGAAATTTATCCAAGATTGAAATGCTATTGAAAATGGTTGAGTATATGTTTTCAAGCTATATATTTTTTGTGGAACAATTTAAAAAAAAAATACAAAAAAAATCAAATAAAACTTTATGAATTAAGTAAGTAAGATACATATATTTGCTGGCGGTCAGATTATGTTTATTGACCGACGAACCCAAACGGAGGAGGTATTATACAATTCGACTGTCTGCTTTTTTGTTTTTTTTGCGTGTGTTGTAAGTAAACATATCCGGTTTTGATTATTTTTGATTAATTTGAAAGAGGAGACTTGAGAAATGTAAAAACTCAAATCCGAAATCTCCTTTCCTCCAAAAAACGTCCCCGAAGGTGGTGGAGAGGTAATTTTTCTCGAAAATCGAAAATCTGAGATAACAGAATTAAAGATAGGGCAATATCCGGAAACGTTCAAGTTGATTATTTTTTAAAAAGAGTAACGGTTTTCCAATTATAACGATGTTAAAATCTCAAATATGTTTATTTTGGCTATGTGGAGGGGACAATATTGAAAATCTGAGGTAACCAAATTAAAGAGCAGATTATTTGTAGCAACACTTATATTGCACATTTTTTTCAAACGGTTGCGGTTTACGATTTACAGCGGTGATAAAGTCTAAAATATGATTATTTCCGCGACGATATTTTTAGATTTCTGAGAATAACATGTACAAGCAAAGAATATTCATGGGTAATGGTATTAGCAAACGTTCGTGACTAATGTGACACTCAAAAGTGTGAAATTTTTTTTTTACAAAAAATTGAACCGACGTTGTTAGTTGGTGCATTGCAAAATAAAAAAATATATTAATTCTATTGGTGCTGTACTTGTCAAGTTGGTGCCAAAAGCTTTCGCAGTCTAACTGCAACTGCACATCTTCAAAATTACCTGCACCAAGAGAATTAATATTATTTTGTATTTTTCAGTGCATCAACTAATAACGTCGATCCAATTTTTTGTAAAAAACATTTTACTATACAGTATTTGTAGTACGGGTACCCTTAGGATAGAAATTCTACTGGGAAGTCCTTAGTGTGTACCTCAAGGGACACACTTATTCTGCTGGTTTTGTGATGTGATAATAATTTCACATGAAGCACAAAGTAGGTAGACGTCAATTCTCGATGTGCATTATTTGCGAAATGCGATAAGAGGTAGGTAGTGTGTACCGCGACATGATTTCAAAAGCTTCCAGTAAATTTACCAATGTTGCCAGGCGTGTTAGCAGTAAATAATAACTTCGCGTATTTATTAAGTAGCAGAATATTGGTAACACATTTGTGAGTTCTCGAATGAAGTCGTCAAGCTATTTATTTACTGCCATCGTCATTCGATACACAACTACTTATTCTTGGGGAGCAAATAAGACATACACTGTACCTACCTATAAATGCTTACATAGATAAAATAAGCACATTGTTATAAAATTGTTTAATGAATTTTAAAGAATGTTTCTCTGTAAACTTAATGGTTTGGTATAAATTAAAACATATACTTGATAAAGTGAACGAACAAAATAGACTACCTACTCAATTTATGTTCGATCACACTACTGGGATAATAAATAATAAGTGACAAGTACGAGTAGAGTTCATAACCTCGGGGTACTCTACCATAGTAAATATAAGCATTTTATAGTAGGTGTGAGTTATCAACAATTAAATATATGAATTTTCATAAATAGAAAAAGTTAATCTCAGAAATATGTTATATTTCTATCATTATGTTTATCCAATTATTTTATTTTCATATATTGTTATTATTACTACTTTCTATTAAAAAAAAACATTAAGGAACTGCGCTGCCACAGCAGATGGGACTGATACGTGACACCTTAACCGCCAAGCTACTGAGCGGTACGTTGTATCAAACTTCCTATGGCTGATATATAAAAGACAAGCATTTCATTTATGACGCTATACAATATTGTGTTTTATGCCTTTTTGTTAGTGTTCGTGGTAATGACATATTGATCGTTTTTGGCTAAGATGACATTTATAAAAAGATGGATACTCCAAATTTAAATTCTCATCAACTACGTTTATTGGTGATATCATTTTATTTTTTCTATAACATAGACGTCAAAGTAGGTATACAACTTAATTCTTTTTCTTAGATTTCACTTTCATCGGATATAAGAGGGGGAGGCGAAGATTGGACGAAAGAAAAGCAAGATTATAAGGTTTCCTCTTGTCACCTGGTACGGAACCCTAAAAACTTACGTTTTCAGAATATTGCCAAGGGATCATTATTAAACTTATATATGGTAGCCAGTATTCAGAGTCTTGTTACGTTACGTTTGTTTATCATTTGTGTTCTTTGTGCACTAAAAATTCAATAAAATAACAACACATAGTAAAGGAATCCAAAAGTTATTGAATTAGATTATATAGCTGATACATCGTCTATTGGCACCACCTTCAAAAATGTTCAAGATAAATAGTTTTTCCAAAAAATTGGATCCACTCTACTACTTATTGCACTAAAACTACGAAATAATATTAATTCTATTGGTGCTGGTACTTGTGAAGTTGGTGCCGAAAGTTATCAATCTTACTGCAACTGCACAACTTCAAAAGTGACAGTACCAATAGAATTAATATTATTTTGTATTTTTCAGTGCACCAACTAATAACGTCGGTCCAATTTGTTGTAAAAAAAATATTTATTTATTATGACTTCGGCTTGGAATGTCTCTTATATTCAGTATTTAATTATGAAGCTTATCAATTCTTGAATTAATTCATATTTTTTAGCTTTGGAGTAGATATGTGAGTGAGGTGCCACATTTTGCATTCTAAATCATAATAAACGAAGCTAAAAAAATTACAGGCTCTAAAATGTATTATGGAGAGTAACGGTGGAAGTGATGAAACGGATATTATTAATATTTATTTCACAACTAGTTTCTGAAAACGAAATATAGGGTACGGATATTTGTGTTGATATTTTCATAATGATTATTTCCCTTTTTTAATGATGGATAGGTATTTTGTTTTAAATGTCCAATACAAATATCCCATTATGAGTAGAATATTCTGGATTGAGTTATTCCAATAATCAAATAAATAAGCGAGCTGCTCTGCAAGCAGAATTACGAAATCGAACACACGATTCAATCACAGATCAAGTAAAATGGAGGGTTGCTGTGCAAACTATTTAGCTCTTTTTAGTATGGGGTGGAAAGCGATCTGCTTTCGAATAATAATTGTTGTTGGAACTCGTACTTCTACCAAACCAGCGATAAGCTTTATATTTATATAATTTCTACGAATGCATGATAAACAGTGATTCCGTGAAGTGATTAATAGAATTCCAAAAATATATAGAGTTGATTTGATTTAGCGCCTCAGATATACCTTTTTTTCAGGTGCGCAACAATTACATCGTTATGACATATCATTATTTTTTAATGTATTTTCTAATAAATTAGACATACATCCCCTAATTACCATATCGAAACTGAGCGTGCAAAATGAATGGGCCCGAGTCTGATGACGGCAGGAAGCATGATCTATACAGTTTATAGACCATGGGTTGAAAGAAGAAAGATTCTAGGTAGGTACGTGGATTCTGCAGCTTTCAACTGGTCTCTTTCTAACTCATTATAATTCTCCGTTACCTAAAATTTCATCTCATTCATAGGTAGTTTTAATCAATCCTATAATTACTGACTACTGTTGTTTGACATAACACAATATGTACGTTTGTCAGAAAATAATGTTATCGACGGGGCTAGAAATGAAAATAGCAACCGCCACGTTTTAAACGTTGCCACGTAATTTAGCTAGCGAGTGCCGTCGATTGATATTTTTACTGAACGCACCCTCTGACACTCCTTGATACTTCGTAAAGAAGGTTGAAATTTCTTGAAGAACATACACATACCAGAGAGAAGATTAATCAAATTACCTAAAGTGGAGAAAATTCGAGAAAAAATACTGGATCAATGAAAGCGATTTAGAGAAGAGAATCGAGTCGAGCGACAATAGAGAAATAAACTCGTATATTAAAACAGATATGTAAAACCGAACACTTTGAAAATCAGTAAAATATTTTATTATGCCAGAAAAATCTGCAATAAAACAATACAGAGATTGTTGATTTCACTTCAACATAAATCAGAGTTGTTTTTATCCCTTATGATTTAATATGAGCTCGCACTATCCTCGACTACTGAGTTACGTAATGTGATGAATCTGTTACCACAGCGTGAAAAAAGTTTCATTACTTCACTTTTATTCTATTTACAAAGTATTTTGCATAATTCTATCCATATATAAAAGGCCAAATTAAATTTCTGTTGCATACAAAAGTAATGTTTTGTAGAATGCATGATATGTGCATTCGCTATAGTGGCTTTATCCTAAATTATGATATGAGTGTCATGGCATTGAATAGAAAAATATATTTTTCATAGCTGCAGCTGAGTTGAAAATAGTAGCTGATGCTACAAGTGTCTAAAGAGGCAAATAACTATCTGATACCAACATCAGCCTAGGTGAATGCCTGAAGTGACAATAACACGAGGACGACAACGAATGTTGTAACACGATTGTAAGTTTCGCCACGTGGGTCACGTGTAGATACTTTCATCTCCACAATACCTGATTTGGAAGTTCAGTTTGAGGGAAATATAAAACTGTCGTATTACCTGTTGCAAGTAAATATTACATTTACCTATTATTCAATGAACCAGCATTGTTTTCAAATGATTAAAATTAAAGTTAAAGTCATGGACTATGACAGGTGATAACCATAAAATCTATTATCATAATAAATATAGTGAATAGTGTTAACCAATAATTAATTATAAATACCATCTATATGACACGTTAGTTTTTTCATATTTTTATTTGAAACTATAATTTGATGAAAATTAATGTGAAATGAGTGTCGTATTGATTACATTTAGTCCTCGAAAATCTCTCGAGATAGGTGTTGCAAAAAATTGTTTATACGAGAAAATATAGAAAATCATCAGATCAGGATATATTGAAGAGTGTATGCCAAAGTTTCACTTAGTAATTTGGATGCTCATTGAATATTGGTTGAATCATAAATCTGCCTCGAATTCTAGATAAAATAATTCTGAGAATATATTAGGCAAATATGCGGATAGAATACGATTCCAAGCTAATAAAATATTTATATTTTGTATTTGTCTTCGACGAAAAATGTCACCGAAGAATTTTATCATTTTCTATTCGCCCAACGCGAATACAGTTGGCGTGAAAGGAAATTAGAGAACATTTCCACTATGGATTTTGTCAGAGCAAAATGTACCTTTGCTCACAATAAAACAATACTAAGAGAGAAGTACTGGAGCATACCATAATATTGTGTTTGGAGCAGCAAATTCTAGTGGTTTATTGCTTAGAACTTTCACGATCTTTCTACACTTTTCTTTTCCTGGAAAATCAGCAAGGATAAAGAAAGGTAACAGAGTGAGAAAATGGTCTTGTAATGTACTCAGGCGGTGAAGGTTTTAGTTTTAAAGTGAAGTTTCTATGAAAGTAAATCGAGTTGATGGTATATGATATGCACTTTGAAAATGTTAAGCTATAAACTATTTTAATAGCACTGCTGAAATTATTAATAATTATTATTTGTTAATAACATTTTGCATGCAATGGATTTTATTAATTCTGGCGGATTCGCGCAACTGTCTAAAAATTAGCACGAATAATGTTCCGAATACTTCACTTTAGTCCTATAAGAAGAAATTGAATTTAATATAATTCAGAAGAAAGGGAAGCTGTATAAATAATTCTTATTGATTTCTTTTCTGTTGAATATAAATTCATATTTATTAGTTTCAAATTCACGTAAAGACACCTTTTTTAGATATAATCTAAATAGCTTAATGTTCTTCGGCCTAGTAAATACTAAATTAACTATCTGTTTTGTAGAGAATAGTATTTAAAAATGAAAATTCATTACTTGGAGTGAAAGGCAACTGAGACTTTCCTTTGATATACATTTTTCAAGAGAATAATCCACTTTATCATCATTTAATTAACGACCATCTCTGACAGACGATACAATATTTTCAGAAATTTTTATTCTAGTTTATCGTTTCTATAATAACAATATCAAAATATGGAAAAATTAATGGTAAGAAAAAGATTTTTTTCTCATAAGTGTAGATACACGATTTGTTACATAGCTGAATGAAGAAAAAAGAGGTCTTCAAGAATCTAGAAGCAAACGTAGCATATTATTTGAAAAAGAAGGCTACCTAGTGCATGTTTAACATATTTTATCCCATGGATGGGAAGGGTATGATGGCGAGGTAACGTTGTCTGACTTTGATCAGCGAAGTAAAGCAGGGCAGAGTATGATGAGAGGTTGGACGGGTGATCGATGTAGAGCTGAGACCGCGTTCGAATCCCCCTGATTGCCTCTCTGTAGGTATACTACACCTCTTTCACAACGCAACTGAGAACCAGCGTGATTATATTTCCCTAGTAGGTACAGATTGTCAGGAAAAGTATGTCTTTATTTTTATCATGAGACATATCGGTGGTAAGGAATCCACATTGAACTGTGTAGCTAACTTGACTTTGGTAACACTATTACACTTGAGTACAAGTAGGTACTGCATCAGCAGCATTTAAACAATGTATTAGGATTATAAAAAAACTTAACCTGGTGAATGATAAATTCAGATTTAGATATCAATAGATTTTAATCTAATGGGCATTAGTGAGATTTCGAATCAAAGATTGGCAAAAGAACATATCACAACATATAAATTTGCAAACTGCAGTATCGCTCAACACAAAACCCAGAAACCGGTTACTTTTATCAATTTATCATACTACACAGCTGAAATTTCTGTAGACAACTAATCAATATTTATTCAGAATGACATTGAAGAGATTTTCCACAGTATTCCATTAATGGGAAAATACCTGTCTTGAGCTCACTACCGGATCCATTCCGTCTTGAAAGGTCTCACCAAGGTAATTTTAGCTAAAGTCTGCACCGTCAAAAACTTGAATCAACAGATGAATTTCCATTAGAAGGTGTTCGATAATTACCATTTCCGATTAAAGATTCTTAATAAATACTTCAGTTTGTAGATAAAGTTTTACGATAAAGTGATTCGGGTATCAGAAAAGTAAAAGCCTTAAGCTGGCGTTTGATGTAGAAGGAATGGAAATTCCTCTCTTAAATATTTCCACAGTTTTTGTATATTTTCTTTCTGAATCAAAATGGCCTATAATTAGGCTTAAAAAGGATCATAAAGTAATAGAACTTATATCCAATTCAGAATATTATCTATGCTACAAGTAATTAAACTGACAATCGTGAAAGCCTAATTTGAGGATAACGTAATAACGTGAGTGATTCCGCGGTTACTTACACCCGCTGTCAACTAAATAATAGTTGAGACGAATTAACAACTCAATGCACAAGTGCATTAAGATGAAATGTTATCCTCAAGACTATGATATTGATGATTCTCGTGTTGAGACTTAGTGCTAGAAAAATTTATGGTCAAGGTACATTGTTTCTATATTATGTAGTTGTTTTTTCAGCGTAGCAGACTTTCTGTCGAGAAATTAATGCTGATTATTTATGTCAAGGAATCTTTCTTGTTCTTAGGTCTTGCGAAGGCTAATTATTGACAAAAAAATATAAGAAAGCTGTGATCAATGATATTTCAATACCAAATGGAACAGATATATTTTTTGTGCATGTATTCATCATAAACCACAAATATTTTCAAAAAAAACAATTCGTGATCGCCTAGAGAACAATGATAATAAACAGTGATTAGCGCGTGATACGTCAAAACAATTTCTTTATTCATTAAAGTAGATCGACTGGAAAAAAAATTGTCACAAAGAGTAATAGCATCAGAGGAATCAGGTGAACGTTTCAATATGTGACAGTATCTCGCAATATCTGTTCCATCTTTGGTAATTAGTCTCCTATTGAGAATCTTATTGCTAGAACTTCATACATGCCGAAAATCCATTTTAATTTCCATGCAAATAAATGAATCCAAAATTTTCAATAAGTAATGCAGTATATCATAGAAACATTTAATGAATGACTCACAAGGCCTTTGCTGCTTCATTTTCACCTCCTTGACCTCATTGTGTCCTACACAGATGTTACCATCAGGAGATTCTGGAAATAGACCACAGTCCAGGTAATCAGGCAATGGTAGACCGAAGACGCTCAAGAAAAAACCGCATCGTCTCTTGCTTTCTGGAAATGAACAAAGGACGAATATGAACCAGAATAATTCAACGGTCAAACAATTCAAAACTTACCATAGCATAAGCTTCGACATGGTCTTACTACCATTCCATTAGGTCCACATTTCGGTACAAACAATGAGCATAGGAATAGTGCAGCCAAATCATAACATTTTACATTGACTACAGCATCGTACACCTCAAGTTCTTGTTCAGCTTCACGTTGTCCGAAATGTCCCATATAATTGGGGAATACGGTGTAGTTGTATGGGATGTTATGCTCTTTACAAAATGCAACTATCACTGGCAAACAAATTCCAGGTGCTGGATTGTCATCGTTCATCCTTTCAATAATGACTGCTGGTTCTTGCGTGATATTCATTGTGGTATTGTTAACAATCATCACAGTTGTTGGATATGCTACCAAGAAAGATTGTAGTATTCAAAATTTACGACTTTGATTACGTATATTATTGATTACCTTCGAAGTAAGCAGCCATGCCAGCTCCGATCGCAAATAAGGCTATAGCATTGATGACCAACTGGGCAAACCTAAACTTCAGCCGGTTACCATATACAGACGATGGACGGCGCATATCACGAATTATCTATCAAAATAACTAATAAAATCACAAAGCAAATCAACAGGTTCACCAGACAAAACCTTACCCTATGATGCAGGGACATATTGGAGCCATTATGGAAACGAACAATAGTTTGTAAGCTAGCCGGTGTGGAAGCGCTCTTAGTAATGGTGGCATTACCGTTGACTTCATCTTCATTCTCCTTGCATTTTGGGATTGTCAATCCACCATTTTGCTGTTTCTGTGATGTTTTTGGTGGAATCAATGGTGTTTCCATTGTCTTGGTAGTATAACTTGGTGAGGAAGTTTGACTGAAGCTATCGCTTGATATACTTGAATCTTGTCTTATAGAAATTCTGCCATGAGAACCCTGACTGCCTTGCACTTTATTAACTGAATTATTTGGCTTATGAGATTTGGGAATAATTAGCGGAGGTCCAGTGGGTTGTGGTGAAACTTTTGCTGCTTCGATTGTCTTAATTGCTGTTGCATTGGTTGTTTCAATAGTATTAATTGGCGTGGCTTTAGCGGCCTTGTTACATGTATTCCTATTGACATCGAAACGTTTATTATTTTGATTAAAATTATTGGAATCTGTTGAAGATGTTGACGTTTGACGTTGAGGTCTTGATTTATTATCAGAGAATGGGTTGTGGGGTAATGCTCGACACTTTGGAGTTGGTGGTAATGGAGGAGGTTCAGCAGGCTTGTTGTGTATGGTTGTTTTTACTTTAGGTGTTGGTGCAGATTTTGTGATAGGATTTGTTGCAGTTTTGGCTGGAACGAAGTTTCTTTTTGGTACTGGTGGCGGTCGAAGAGGTACTGGTGGTGGAATCTGGGGGAACCAAAAAGGAAATTGCTAATACTTATATTTTCGGTAACAGTATGAAATTCTTATTGTTACGGAAAATACATAGTATTTTCTCCTAAAATAATCAATTTCTTCATATAATTAGTTCTATCTATGTATGTTCTTATATCAAACAATAACGTTGCGTAGTGTGCCTTCAAACTCTGTTTAATCTTAATTCAAATTGTTTCTAGATGAGGAATCATTTACATAGGTAGGTATTTACGAAAATCAAATCTAGTTACACTATGGTATTGCATATCAGATAATAACTAATAAATTTGAATACTTATTCAGAAACAGAATGGAGTTTAGATATATATTGCAGAAATAGTTTTTTACGTCTATTTAATAACATCAATCATTTTCTAAACTGTTAGTTAAATAGATATCATGTAATTAACCATCACAATAACCATACCATAACATATAAATACTTTCATTAAAACGTTAAAACTATTTGTCATATACTTGGCAGGAATTGTAGGTGCAATACACCATGCATTATTTTACATATTAGCAAAGAAAATATTTTTTTCAAATAATCTTTACCTGCTCTATTTTATATAGATACTATTGACCATTGCTCAACTCTACGCCTCTGGCACAATTGTCATTTTATTATGAATTTTCAATCATCTAACATTTTCTATATAAATAACCTATCCAGTCTACCTAACGAAAGAGAAAACTCCAAAATAAGTTTCCACCATCAACTATTTTTTTCATATGATAACACATGATCTTGCTTCAAATTCTTAGTAGGCCTAATACATCCTATGTCCCATATCTAAACTATACAATTATCAAAATAGTTTGATTGCTTATAACTTTTGCCATTATGTTGGATATATGAGCTACAGCTTCTGGGATTAATTGTACATTGTAGGTACTCTGAAACCAAACATTAAGCTTTGAGTAACTATCTACATAATCTATGATCGACAAAAAGCAAATTTATAAATATAACCGGCTTCACTTTGACATGGATTCAGAGGTCTATTACCCAACTCTATCATTTTTAATTTGGAAGTTCGGAAAGTATTAATTCAAATAACTAAAAGTCCTAATATTAATAGTCGATAGGTAGGTATGACAAAACTATAAATACTCGTTCTTCCTGAAAAACAGAATTTGATTGAAAATGAGTGTTTCATTTACTGTTCAACAATTCAGTAGAATAATTACCTGGAAAGTACAAACAGGTGTACAGGAACTATTTCAAGAAGACACACCGTTGTCGAAGCCATGGTCTCAATTAAAATGATTAATGGAAATCTCCTCAGAACATTGCATTTACTATTAAGATTACCTACTTCTAATTTAAACATTCAATTGTCGTCATTTTGTCACCTTATGCTCTCTACCATAAAGGAGAAGATCAGTTTTAATTAAAAAAAAAGAAATCATCTACTTGACTCTAAGAAGTTAATCAGTAACCATAATTGCTCTATTTGGAATTTTGGCCACATAAAGCTATCAGCCAATTAAAGTGTCGTGAAAAACATAAATACTTTATACGGATTTGATGTACCTAATGTAATGTAATGTAGGTTATGTGATTTATTTAATTTTGATGGTACTTGTCAATATCAAACCAATAAAAATACAAGTTCATGATATTACTTTTATTCATGTCAAATATTTTGAAGGTTAAATATGCATACCAATCCACCTGTGACGTACTTATTACAAATGGTTACTTTCTTTATGATACTTATAACTAAACTTTAATATTATTTATAAAGTGTGCCCCAAATCTAAATTTCAATCAATATTATCTTTAAACTTATTTCACTTACCTACATTTTATTTAAAAAAATGGAAAGTCACATTTCTTATTTTCCCTTCCCAATTTAAGTTTTATACTGATTTCTTGGAAGAATTCAAGTGTGCATTCGGCCTAAGACTTTGTAGCTTGAATTTGAAAGACCTTTTTATTAGATAATGTATAACAAGGTAAACTTTTGTATTCCCATATTTTAAATAAATCAGTTTTTGACGTAGCTTACTCAGAAAACAGAAATACGCCTATTGCCCAACATTCCGCTCGATGAACTCTTACATCAAACACAGTATGTGAAAGCTTTGTAAGAATATGTATACAATTATTCTGCTGTATGGTTTGTTGGTTTTTGCTCGCGCTGTATAAGTAATATAATAAACCTACTCCAATTTTGATGATTTTTGATTCATTTGAAAGAAAAGACTTGAAAAATAGTCCCATATTCGTAAAAACTCAAATCCGAAATCTCAAAAATTGAAAATTTGAGCTGACAGAATTAAAGATAGGACAATATACGGAAACGTTTAAGAAGAACATTTTTTAAAAATAGTTACGGTTTTCGAGTTACAGTGGTATTAAAGTCTAAAATATTATTATATTATATTACCGATAACTGTATTTTCTCTTATTTCACTTAATAAATAGATACTGAAATGCGGTTTGGACTATTTTTCTTTTAATGCAATGTTCTTTTAAATCAATTATTGAAAAAAGTATCGTGTTTGAAAAATCCGAAGGAAAGATGAAAATATGAAGTTGTTCACATAACAACATCAAGCACTCCTTAAAACAACTGGCACGAAACGAAAATGTGATTTATTATTGAGCAATGGATTCCCTTTCAAATAATATAGAGTTTGCCAAAATCCATAGAGTGGTACAAAAGAGGCTTTGGCTTTCCCACTCACACCTACCTGTTATTTTACTAGATAGAATACAAATTATTGGAGCAAATTTACGTTAAATGATCTGTTAATTACAAATATTTAAATTGTATGGTACCTACTCTTACAAAAAATATTTTTGTGTTACTCTGAAAAAAACGCCCCCTTGCGGTAAAGAAGGATACTTGTAAATGATTTTCAGTATTTTCTCGTATGCGAATTTGTAATACATTTTTTTCTCCCTAAGTTGAAGGATATATAGTTTCGAAGATACCTCTGTTCATCAGTCACCCAGTATATTTGAATTTTTACATCAAACGATTATTTCGCTCTGTTTAGTTCTTATTCAGCTAAAAGTGTGTTTTTTCTAGTTTTCAGGCTAAATCTATAATACAAAATCTTCAACCATTTGGTGAGTGATGAGTAAATAAAACATGTATTTTCTCTGTTGTAACAAATAGCCCTTCTGAGACATACATAATAAAACTTTCAATTATCTTCATTAAACGCTAGCACCCAACGTGTTGAAACAGTAACGCTAGCAGTGTTGAGTTAATTAGTATAGTCTCGTTGAACTAAATGAGCTCGAATAGCTACCTCATTAATGTTAACAACATTATGTAACACCTGAACAGCTATAAATTTACAGTATCTCCAAGAATTATACGTCTTAAATGATACATGAAATTTAATAAATCTTTTTCATTTTCTTTATTGTTTTGGAAAGAGTGAGTCAGGGACATGTACTTTATTGTCAAAGAAAAAAGGTCTTATTGACAGACCCAAAAGACTAAAAGGTAAATGTTAATTAAATTCAAAATATTGATTTTTGGTACATTTACATTTACATCACTGTAACCAAACTACAATATCCCTACAGTATATACTAGTATCCACATTGAACTGCTAACTCTGATAATAATGAAGTAGTCTTCTAACTTATATGAAATAAGTATAAGATTAATAAAATACACATATATAATACAACAACAGTTCCTCATTGTGGTATAAATCACTTTCATGGTCTGTTTGTACCAATTCTCAGAATAGTACTCGTCCAAATTATAATAAGCTCCCACAAGTAGTACATATTTAACAGAGTTTCGAAAAAAATTAGAAGCGAATAATCTTTATATTACAGGGTAGGTTATTATACATTTTTCATATATAATTTCGCCCATTAATAAAGAAATTATTATTATTATTATTATTATTATTATTTTCTGATCAAGGCCTACGAGTTCTGTGATATACCTCAGGATCTCCTAAATTATCACAGTCCTTAAAGACTAGGCACACGGTTTCTAATATAAATAAATCAGGTAACGTAAGTATTCTCTGAGACAAATAGCGCTCTCCATTAATGTTTGGAAGATACCCTTCAAATACACCTTAGTGTTCTCTTCTGCAGAATTAATAGGCCATGCTGCACATGCCCCAGAAGGCAATACCATATCTGAGGTGAGACTCCACTAGAGCATAATAGACTATATTTCTTGAAAGAAAGTAATTTCGTCTGGTTAATATTCAAAACAAGAGAATTACAGTTGGACCATTCCTTAACCTTTTCTAGATCACTCTGGATAGTAATCTTCAAGACTGAAAAGTATTTTCCCTGCTACAGGACAGTAGTATCATCAACAGAGTGAACATTCCCTGAATATTGCAAAGCGCCAGATCACTCAAGTATAACATAACTAAGAGGGCATCCTCTGAATCCGGAAATCTCAAGTTCTCGTAGCAACATTCCGTGACTAACACAGTCAAAGGCTAGGTCAAGGTTAGGTCACAGAACGCTGCTGCAATTTTTCTTCCGTGTTCCAAAAGTGTGAGCATTGCATCATTCTTACTTTTATGTGCTCCAAAACCCAATTGGTTGTGGTTAAGTAGGTTGTGACGTTCAATAAAGGCCATTATATGGATCTTTATAATCTGCTACATATAATCTCGTGTTTAATTTGGCCGTCTCATATTTTCAATTTTGCCACCACCACATAGCGCAGACAGAAATATTTCAGACTTTTCCACTGGTGTAACTCGGAAATCTATGATTTTTTTTAAAATGTCCAGTTTAAACGTTGCCGGATATGGCATCTTCTTTAAATTTCTCGTTGACCCTTCCACCCCCTTTGGAAGAAGTTTTGAGAGAAAAGACATGTTGAATGTCGATTTTTTTCAATGGTACCAACTCTCAATAGTCCTCTATCAAATGAAAAAAGAATCATGAAAATCGGAGCACGTTTACTATTATAAGGCGCGAGCATCCATAAAAAAATGCAGACAAACAGTCGAACTTTGTACCTCTTCCGTTTGGAAACTGAACATAAGACATAATGATTAATATTATAAACTAATTAGACGCATGCCATTTACCTGGTCATTCAGCAGAATACCAGAATGTTTACATTTATTAAATTTTAATGAATGAATGAATGAATGAATGAAATTGAATATTAATCCTTTTTTCTCAGCATGTAGGATTTATTCGGTGGTTTTCGATAATAGGCCTCCTTCAGAGGAGGAATCTCGTGACGTATTTTAGTGTGGATGAACAATCTTTTCTATTTTACCAAATTACCTTATGGCTTAGAGGTCAGTACGAACAGTTTTCAAATGAATATTTTTTACAAAATATTGAACCAACGTTATTAGTTGGTGCACTTCAAAATACGAAGTAATATTAATTCTATTGGTGCTGACACTTTTGAAGTTGTGCAGTTGCTGTTAGATTGATACCTTTTGGTACCAACTTCACAAGTGCCAGCACCCATAGAGTTAATATTATTTCGTATTTTTCAGTGCACCAACTAATAACGTCGAGCGAATTTCTTGTAAAAAATATTTATTTCACACTTTCGAGTGTAACATTAGTCTCGAAAATCGTGGAACGTTCACTAATACCAAAAAAGATAGAACTTATCCTATTACCCACAAATAATCTTTGCTTGTACTTATTATTATGTAGAGACAGAGGAAACTCGAAAAACGTAGCTCTAAGGAAAAAATGTTCAGTATAAAAGTTGCTGCAAATATTATTGTCTTGCATGTCGTACCCAGAGATTTTCAGTTTTCGAAAGAAATCGCCCCCTCTACATAGCGAAAATACACATATGTGAGATTTTAACACGAATGTAACTCGAAAACCGTAAATCTTCTGAAAAAATGTTCGATTTAAACGTTTCCGGAAATTGTCCTATCTTTAATTTGCGCCCCCACCCCCTTCGGGGCGGTTTTCAGAGAATGAAAGATCATCAAAACTGAAGTACGTTTACTATATAAAACGCGCAAAAAAAACAGAAAAAATCAGTCAGTCGAATTGAATGCCTCCTCCGTGCGGGGTTCGTCGGTCAAAAATGGCGTTCGCCGGCATTACAAGTATTTTTATACATGGATGACTTACTTAGTTATTGGATGTTATTTGAAAAGAAGTAACTTTTTTGGGACACAAAATAATGAAAAGAAGTATTCTCATTTGAATCTCTTTTAAAGCCTTTTATTTTCACAGCGGATGCCTCAAAATAATCTTGTGGAGCCATTCTTAGCTCAACTTTCGATAGTACCTAATGGATCACCAAGGTTCTCAAAAGGGGATATTAATACGTCCACCACCAGAAAATAACTAGCTGCAATACACAGAGCAAGTAAATATTTTAGACATTATTTCTATGGTCAAATTTTTCTTATGAAATCTGTTCAAGCTTAGTTTACTTATTTTCAATGAAATACCCATCCTCAAAGTTCACTATGGTGCGACTTGGCTCAGAAAAATATCTCGAATTTGAATATATTAAACGACAGCATAATGTAGGAACTGACGCCCTATCCCGCATTAACATTGAAAATCTGAAAGAAATGGGATGTGACATAAAATAAATATTAGCTGTAATACACTGTATGATCCAACCAGAAAAAGAAAGTAAGAAAAATGATAGTATCCAATATACCTACCTCCCAATATTGTAAAATTTTTCAAAGCTTAGAGGAAAGTTTGGCGATACTTAAAATGGCTATTTTGTAATATATTTGACAGATATATCTTAGGATATTGCTGGTATTCAAAAAAAAGTGTGCGAAAAACAAACTTTACAATTTATAAAGGAAATATTCAATTAGAAGATACATTGTTTGCTATACAAAAAATGTACAGATAATTGTAAGTACATATGCATGCATCAAATTAAGGTTGGATAATGAATTATTTAAACGATGCACCAGTGAAGAATTAAATATAAAAGGGCAAGAAGTATTAGGAAATTGAAAAATTATCCTGTATCATGCAGCGAAGATAATTAAAAAAGAGGAAGAAAAGATGAATTTGTTGAAGGAATTCATGACTATCCATTAACGGGTTGTCACAGCGGTCAAAAACGCTAACTTAAAAAGTTAAGGCTTTATTTTAAACAGAAAAATTTCTAAAAAAAATTGTTTTCAGCGATTGTCCTAGGACGCTGAGTCACCTTAAGAACATCATTCGTCAAGCAGTAGACAACATTCTCATCGATATGCTGGAAAGAGTTGAACAAAACTTCAGAAGTAGATTAACGGACGCCATCTGCCTGATATCGTATCTAAAGCTGCGTGAACATAAACGTTTCATGTTGTACTTGATATTGCTCGCAGAATAAAATCTATATCTATTTTAAAATAAGCTATTTACTCTGTCCCACCCTACTTCCTACGTAAGTGTGTATATACTTAAGTAAGTACCGTTTTTCATTCTCAAGATAATGTAGTAGGTAAAACTTTTTTAAAAATACTAGGACGGTCTTTATTAGTTGGTGGTGGTCATCAAAATTGTTGAAGGTTAATTTATACCAAAGAGGATAGAGTACCCCTATCCTATCACCCATCTTTATTTTTTTATTATACTTATTTATTTGTATTCAAAAAACATCGCATATATTTCAGCCTTTGCCACTGATGTAACTCAAAGACCGTAATCTTTTTTGAAAAATGTCTTGTGTTAATTTTGCTGGGTATGGTCTCGTCTTTAATTCTGCTGTCTCAGACTTTCGAATTTCAGGTCATTTTTTTTGAGGATGAACACTCAGAAGTGTGAAATAAATATTTATTTGTATACAAATACTCTCAACAACTGAAAACGAGGAGTAACAACAAATTAATTAATGTCTCGCATGCCCTTCTAGATATTGGATTATAGGTACATTTATATTACGCCAAAATAACCAGAAGGATGAAACATGAAAGTCATTAATAATTAACGAATAGTATGCGATACCTTCGAATGGAGAAGCTACCCGAACAAAAAAATATTTCAATGGAACAAACCAGTAGATATCATTGATAAGATAAATATCAGAACGAATCAATTACATATTTTAACGGTTAATTCATAATTGAGTATGAAAATGAATTATTCTTGTTACATGATCGTAGATAATCAGTAGAACGTATATATAAATGTATCCAGTCTCCATCAGCTTCTTTGATGAAGACATTTGTATAATTACTCGTAGATTCAAATTGGCGGCGATCCAAACTTAAGAAATATAATAATTGGCCATTGCGCAAATGTTAGGAACAATATTTCGAGTTCACTTTATAAGAAAAACCTGTAGATTTTGACGTGACTATATCATCTCCTTCTTCATGAAATCCATCTAACTGATGAATGCAATATCTTCCTCTCATTATTATCTAGAATGACATGAATTAAGTGTCGAAAATATTATTTCAAAGTACTTAACAATTTTTTTTTATATGCTATGACATTATTAATGATTTCATTTTTATTATGAACAATTGCATTAGAATTTAGCAGAATTAGAAGCCGCACTACTTTTAAAAATTATTAAGCTTCAACATTGTTGTCTGATACAAGAACATACCTATAGTATGTATAATTTGGCAGAAACGCTAGCTATTATAAACAGAGCGAACAATATGGACAAATCGATTATTTTAGAACAAAATACTATGTACACACAAATCCCAGGCGTTATCATTCACCCACCGACCGTATTAATGACAATGCCTAGCTCTTTTTTAAAATATGAGATTTACCGTTCCGCTGAATATGGGCTATCGGAATTTTCATGTGTCGGTTTACGCTCTGGGAATGGATGTTGAAAGAAAAAATATATAAATAGGGAGACACAAATTATTGATTCTTTGTAAATTTCTAGACTAATTATGATATAATTCGAAGAAAAACAAAAAAACGACACTACATAAAGTAGTTAGTGAGTTGAAGAGAATATTACAAATATGACGAGGTTGATTAATTAGGTAATAGTGAATTAAATTTGCAAACACATAATGCTGTAGGTGGTTATGAAGGCACGTGTTCGATCACTGTATGATCCAAACGTGCGTATACATAGCTCAAGGATCAGGCGTTGATTCCTTGGAGGGCTAGGGGCACGTTCATATATTGTCGATAAAATTATCGGACAGGGCCTAACATAGGAAATGCCGAGTGGAGACAGGGAGCCGCTGGACATTGGAAGATGAAAGCAATCAAATTTGAGTAAAGAGTATTTCATTTAAAAGGTATTATTAATATTCACGAGTTTAGATCCCAAATATTTAAGGGTTCAATACTCTTTTGTTTTAGGAAACGTTCATATTCAACAAAAAATATGTAAGCGATAGAATTGTACCATGGATAAGGTCTTGGAAGATCTAGTATCGAGTCGCCTGGAGGAACAGATAATGTCTTTTGGTAGCTTCTTGATAAACCAATATGACTTTCAGAGGGGGCTGTCGATATTGGCGAAATACATGAGAATGTTATCTAAGGAGAAATTTGAGAGAGAAGTCGATGTCATGCGTAAAAATCAAGGAAGACTCTTCAGGGGTTATAGAAGTTTGAGGTCAATTGATAAACAGGTTAATTCAATATACACAACATTGGATAAGTAGGAGAAATGGCAACTCAAAAATTTGAGACGCAAGTATTGACAGGCCACTGATTCAATGAGACAGATTGTCTGAAAATTGGAACAAGATGATGTGGAACATACGCTTCTCGAATGCAGAAGAGTGACTTTGGCAAGGAAGGTACTAGGAACCCATTTCGCATCGCTCACTTCGCGTCTAATAATCTAGTAGTAGACTTATTGATCACAGTAGAGGTTAGCTGAGAGGCAATCGAGGGATTGACAGTGACAAGAATGAAAGAGGAACAGCTGACTTGAGGTTAAGGTTTTACTGTCGTTAATGATCTCAGAGTGCTGAAAAAGTTTATAGCGGACAGGAAGACGCAATGCTTCATTTTGAGAAAATGTACCAGTTTCACTAAAAAAATGTTCATCCCTTACCTTCATTGAGCCATCATATGTTACTATACATCACCAGCTATCCACATAATATTGAGTAGTGATGCTGCGAGACCGGTCTTGGTCCTGCAGTCTGGACCCAAGATCAAGACCAATACTTTTAATCGCTTTCTCTCAATATCCACTCTGAGAGATTCTTTCTATTTTATTAAAGAAAATGGTAAACAACCATTGTAGAATGAGTTATAAAATAGAAGTATGATGCATAAACATAAAGCAGGGCCAGGGAAACTATTACCTATATATGAAAATATGGCTAGAATGTAGTAAAATGAGTGCTCAATTGCGATGGAAGATACCAAGAAAGCACAAGCAGACTATGTCGCGCTAGTAAGATACTATTCTCATGTGTGAATGGTGAGTAATAATGTAAAAAATGTATTAATTAATTAGGCATCACCCTTGCCCTAACTTAATTCAACGCACCTAGTTTTATTCTCAGTACTTATTCTAGAATGGTTTGGTACCATTACAATACCAGGCGCGTTTGTTCTGGACAATGACTGAATTTTTTATACGATCGATATATATCCATTTCGAATGATAACATAATTATAGGCAACCTTATAAGATTATGAATTACATACTTCCGAACCATATTGCAGGGTTCTTCTTCATTTGAATTACGCAATTACAGTTTAGAATCGCACCAACTTTTCACATTTATAAAAAGATCGCAATTTTTGCAAGAGTTTTGCGAAGTATTGCAGTAAGATCAAGACCAATACCAAGACCGTATATGCAAGACCAAGATCCAAGACCAAGTCTAAGGATTTGATGCAAGACCAAGACCAATACCAAGGTTGCAAGATCAAGACCAAGACCGTATCGGTCTTGGTCTTGCTTTGCGAATCTCTAATATTGAGATAAGAATAGAATATTTCAGTTGCTTCAACGTGATTTTGACATGTCCTTCTGGGTATAACAAATTTAGTTTATTAACTTAATCGAATAATTTTAGGTAAATTTTTAAAAGAAATTAATCTATCTGTAAACTATATATAAGTGCTGTTAAAATGAGAACTTTCAACAAATAAAAATAGCGACGTCAGCACACAACTATACTCTTGGCCCAAAATGGCGAGCAGTGAGGTAGGGTCCCAAACGTGGTTCGTTTCTCGCCTTATATGATTGCATCATTGGTATTGTGGGCTAGAGTATAGTTTATTGTAATTGCACCCAGGAAAAATATTCAACTGCATATTATTAACCTATTCTGTTCCCAATCCTATCTAATCAGCTTACGTTCTATGAAGTTTCAGCTGCTTATTCTTGAGAATTAAGCTTCCACAATTATTGGCCCTCCAAATATTACTGTTATATTTTGTCCGAAACATTGCCGACCTATGCTTTCTTACTATTAACGTAATTAAATATCATAATTTTTCACCACATACTTTGACTCATTTGCATTGCAGTAACTTCGATTTATTGTATTATCTCCTTTTACTATTCACATATTGTTTTAATTCATGGTCAACATAACTTCTGTGATATAGCTCTCATTTATACAGATTATCACCTAGAACTCATTTTTTCCTCTAATGTGGTAGTGAATACGAACTATCTCTCACCATCAAAATCCTGTATAAAATGTTTTTATTCAGACAAAAATGAAACTCAATTACATTCTTATTTATTTAACCAGTAACTACAACATTTGAAATATGTTTTTTGGTTCAACAGTCATCCATTGAATCAATTTGGAGTTTGTATAATACTTTAAATAATAGGTATATAAATATAACTTGCAATTATTGGAAATTTCATTTTATATCTGCATACTGAATTCAATTTCATATTTATAATGATTACTCAGCAAATTTTGAAAATATATATTTAACTGTCATCAATAATCCTTAGATTGCAACAGTGTTTATTAATTAAATCATTTATTTAAAATAAACTATATAATTTAATTGAATTACTGCAATGATATAAGTTTAATTACACTCACCGGTTGGTATTGTTTAGCATCGGCATTTGTGACAGTACAACTATGGGCTGAATGTCTTCTTGCATAGATATTGGAGTTGCAAGGTTTAAGAGTCAAGGATGTAGGTTGTAAGTTCGTTTCTCCATCAAGAATATCCATCAGAGCCCTTTCGTTAGCCAAGCTCCCCCATCTGTAATAAATTCATCCTTTTTTGTTCAAGCTACTACGATCGATTTTAGAATTTAATATAACATATTTAATTTTACATGACGACGTTGCCTAGTCCAAACAATGCATAAGTCAAACGAGACACTGGATATGTGTTACTGCTTTAGAGTACATTAGTGCATAGATGAGGCGACGAGAGTTAGCTGGTGCCTCATCAGCAATACGCACCTGAAGTAAGTCGATGATTTACTTCGTCTATTTCATAGAATAAAAAAGAGAAAACGTGTGGTAAGCTAACCACTAGAGCCTATTTAGTGAATTTATTACTCTATTTTTTAACTAGGGACGAGTGCGCTAGCTTAAGACCTATATCAGCAAATCACTTTTAGTCTTTCCGTATTCCGTATTATATAAAATATAAAATTTGTAAGATAAGTCGTTCTTTTTCGCACACTTAGTGCTAATTTAGTAACGAGTCCTCAATGATTCCAAATCAAATGCCTCTCATCTACAGTGTGTGCGCTGACTTAATGTTTGAGTGAAAAATATGGAATTGTATTTGCGAATCTGCAGTTCTCAAAAGTGTTTTGCTCCACCCATTTTTAGATTTCTGTGATAATTTCTTTCAAATTTATATTAATAGCGTTTTTTTCTCGAAGTGTGTTGTTTTTGTTGTGCTAGCTTAAGTCTTAAGCTAGCGCACCCGCCACTAGTTTAAAAAATAGAGTGAGCAATTTAGTTTTTGCCTACTAAAATAGGACTAAATACTAGAAATCATTTTTCTGTTGATTATAAGTCGTTTCGTGTGAGTGCGCTAATTTAAGTCTGAAGTTAGCGCATCCGCCTCTAGTTAAAAAAATAGAGTAAATACATTTTAAGTTTCTTCCTTTCTTTCCCCTCGAAGTGTGCTATTTTTGTTGTGCTATGTATGTATGTATGATCGTTTGCTTAGTTGAATTTTAAAACAGTTATCCCTATTAATTGGGCTGAAATGTCGCTTGAAAATTTTGTTTTGATGACAGTGCATTTTAAATCATATATGGCAAACGAATTATTTTTTGAGCCCCATCATAAGGGTACCAAATCAAAGGATTAAATAATTAAAATTAAAAAAGTATTTGTGAACACAAGCTCTAGAAAAAACTTAAAATTAAATCAAACCCATCAATATATTACATTATTCAATTTATATGATGTACTAGATTTAAGTGTGTAAATAAACAAGAATACAATATGAAACATGATCTTGACACAAGCCATTCTAAGAAAAAAATATGTATTTCGTAAAATAAACTTACACAGGTATATCTCGCGCAAGCTTTCATAGATCAATAGAATATTGAAATAAACTGATAGGTTTGATTTAATTTATGTTCTTTTTAGATCATTTGAATGAACGCTTGTTTTTTTAAATGTTTTTTTTAATAATTCACTTATAAACGTCAAGGATATAAAAATGCTATATTAACATGTGTGTTATCTGTTCTGCCTTAGACAAATTATATCGGCAAACTCTTGTCCCCTCAACAAAAAAAAAGTATAAGAATAAAACTAAATGGTCTTTTGCATTATCTGTCAGCGTGTTTGGTGATTTAAGTATTTATCTATGGTAAAATGTATTAATAATGATAATACTGATATACCTAAATTGAAGTTGCTATGTGAAATCAGAGCTCAAACACCCCTTCTGGCTTCACTGGAATGAAATTCAAATAGAACGTCCTATTTATTTGAAATAAAAAGAATCGTGAAAGAATTGTCAATGCTTTAAGCAAGATGAAAATTATGCTCAATTTGTAATACAATTTACTTTTGTCTTTGAATTTGATATCGAATCAACTTTTTGAACAGTGTGACGACCAATGCACACTATTAGTCGGTAGAGGAGAGGGATTCCCCTACCAAATCTAATTTTCAAGGTCACAATATGATTTTTCTGTCTTGGTACTTGAGATTGTTTACGATTACAAAGACTAGTACTTTGATAGTTTTGAAACAGATTAACTATCTACCTAAAAACGGATATTAGATGTCTATATCTAAATAGAATTATTTCGGTCTTCCAGATTATTTTAATGGGCTCCAGAAATACCCAAATATAAATTCAAATACGGCTAAAGGATCATCAATTGAGCATGAAAGACTGTATTTGACTTAAAAATCTTCTCACATATTCAAAAAGAGATATCTTCATCGAGGTGTTTGACATTCAGAACATTAAAGCAAAGATTATTATAATCTCAGCTTCAAGCATTCCATGAGCACTGAATAGCTCCGATCGATGCAATCCGTTTACTATGAATATATCTTGCTTACCTTGGTCTCTGCTTGGGTTGTTCACTTCGATTGATACTCTGACGATGTCTATCCACCATGGCGTCGTGTCTACAGCATGTTGTGAAATATAGTTCTCTCTCTCTCTCTCTCTCTCTGTGTGTGTTATACAACAACAAACCTGTTGCACCTTGCAAAAAGAACAAACAATGATTTTAGAATTAAATAAGTCATCGCATCAAAAAGCTACAGCTATTATTACTAAAAATTACTAAATTATATGAAACACTCGTCGCCGTCAAGCGAAATACTGATAGGTGCCCCCGATGTGAATTAAACCATAATTACCGCACACTACCCCAGAGCTCAACCTTGAAATTTATAATATTTTCTTGAGACTCAATAGTTCGATATTTATTTTCTATTTGGGTCACGCAGTAAGCCGTCATGGGCATATTCACACCGATTAGCATACTCCTTGTTCCAACAATTTCTGGGCGGACTGATTTCAGTAGTACAGTAGTCTTATTTTGATACATTTAGCTAAATTATACCATTTTGAATTTGGTTTAGCCCAAAAAAGTGAAGAAATTTGAGATTTTTGACAATTTTCCTTAGAAAATAGTCTAAAAACAGGTTTTTTTTACCGTATCTCGACACTAGAGTATCTGAACTGCACCAAAAACAATAGGGCTCGTCCTTGGGCCGATACCAACCAAAAGCAAGAAACCCTTGATCAAAATTTGGTTGCGTTCTTGAGTTATCGTGCGGATTAACTTTCTTGCTTGCTCGGTTGCCTACAAACTCATGTTTTTTGCGAATATCTCGATCGGGAATGACGTGATTTTTTTTGGGTTTTTACAAACGATAGATAATTTCAGGCACAAATTGGGTATACTCAACACTTTTTGCTTGGAATTGTTTTTGTGGGTCAAAATTCAAAAAACTGATTTTTCAAAAAACTAAAATTAATATATTCACATCGTAAAACGGTGTGAATATGAAAAGTAGTTTATGCTACAAGTGTGTAACGGGGCGAATATCGGACCATAGATGTATTATCTGACAATGGTGATATTGTAACGACCCATGAAAGCCTGTGTATCTCCTCCCGGCTCGTCGCCACCCACTTTTGGAACGCTGCCTCACTCACGCTATTTTGAGCATAGAGTAGAATATGGGTTTGTTGTCAAATTCACCGAAGGACTTGTTTGAACGACACGAGTACAAAAGCGAACATTATACCTAGATCCCCCAAATGTTGCGACACGATTGTAAGTTTCGCCCCTTTGCTTACATGTAGGATACATTATTTTCTGCGACACCCACTTGAAAGTTCAAATTGAAATATAAAAATTTTCATATGACATGTTCTAAGAAAATATTTCCACAATCGCGCTTTAAAAGTCATAGAATATGACGAGTGATAATAATAAAATCTAATAATACAACAATTAAAGTGAATGTTGACCATCAAAATTATTAAATTCCATCCGTAAGATACGTTGGTTTATGAATACTTTTATAGATCAATTGAATAATGTTATAAATTAATGGATTTGATTTAATTTAAAGTTCTTTTTAGAGCATTTAAATAAATGCTTGTTTTTTAAATGCATTTTTTACTATTTACTTATAAACGTCAAGGATACAAAAATACTACATTAATATGTGTGTTATCTGATCTGCCTTCGACGTATATCGGCAAACTCTCGTCCCCTCCACTAGAAAAAAAAGTGTGAGATTATAAATATTTTTTACAAAAAATTGGACCGACGTTATTATTTGGTGCACTGAAAAGTATAAAATAATATTAATTATATTGGTGCTGTTACTTTTGAAGTTGTGCAGTTGCAGGTAGATTGATAAATTTTGGCACCAACTTCACAAGTACCAGCACCAATAGAATTATTATTATTTTATACTTTTCAGGGCACCAACTAATAACGTCGGTCCAATTTTTTAAAAAAAAATATTTATTTCACGTTTTTGAGTGTAACATTAGTCACGAAAATCGTTGAACGTTCACTAATACCAATGAACTAACTTCATTAGTACTAATGTACTAATACTTATCCTATTACCCACGTATATTCCTTGTTTGTAATTGCTATTATTGAGATCTCAGAACATCGCTGCGGAAATACGCTTGAATATTTTAGTTGTTACCATTTTAACACCAATTTTACTCGAAAACCGTAACTCTAAGAGAAAAATGTTCATTATAAATGTTGCTACAAATAATTATGCCCTTCATGTACTGCCCACAGATTTTCAATTTTCGACAGAAATCGCCCTCTCCACATTGCACATTTGAGAATTTAACATGCGTCTCTCTCGAAAACCGTTACTCTTTTGAAAAAATTGTCAATTTAAACGTTTCCGGATATTGTCCTATCTTTAAATATACCACCTCAGATTTTCAACTTTCGAGAAAATTTGCCCCTTCCACCACCTTCGGGGGCCGTTTTCTGAGGGAAGGAGATGTTGGATTCCTGTTTTTATGAATATGGGACCATTTCTCAAGACTCTTTTTTCAAATGAATCAAAAATCATCAAAATCGGAGTACGATTACTATATGAAAGGCGCGCACAAACCAAAAAAAAAGCTCACAGTTGAATTGTATATCTCCTCAGTTTGGGGTTCGTCGGTCAAAAACTAAATAGACGTTTGCATTATCTGATACCGTGTTTGGTGATCCAAAGTATTTATCTGTGGTAGAACGTATTATTAATCCTAATATTGATATACCTAAATTGAATTTTCTATGTGAAATCAGAGCAAACACCCCTTCTGGCTTCACTGGAATGAAAGTCAAATAGAACGTCCTGTATATTTGAATATAATAAGAATCCTGAAAGAATCGTCAATTCCAAAAAGAAGAAAACACAATAATTATAGTGAATGTTGACCATGAAAATTATTAAATTCCATCCGTATGACACGTTGGTTTATGAATATTTTGGTAATAAATAAAATTTTGAGAAAAAGTCAGGATGTAAAGCGTCTATTATGGTTCTATGTCTGATTGGCGACACATTCTTCAGTTCATTTTCTTTTCAAACTAGTACTCAAAGTAATCCATAGCGTGGTTGGTTGATAAATACATTTTCGCACAAAAGTAATACAATTTCAAATTATCCTCAAGGCCGCGCTTATCGAGTACTTTTGCCACGCTACAACTTTGAACTTTCAAGGCAGTTATTGCAAATATATTATTATAGTACTTTGTGCTGCAAATATCTAAAGAGACAAATATCTGACAATTATTGATATAATGCAACTAAGCATATGTCATTCACTGGAGGACAAGTGTGAGATATGTCAGTACGAGGCCAAGGCGTGCAGAAACAGCTACAGGAGCCCTAATATAAAGCAAATTTAGCGGCTAAAATGAAGCGAATGGTGCCACAATTGTCAGTTCCGCTCCTTTGATCACCTGTAATTTGAAAGAAAGATAATTTCAGATCACTTCCAATTATATTTTATTTATTTTATTTATTTATTTATTCAAACCAGTAATGTATACAAAAGTTAACATATTTCTGCTATGATAAATCCCGCATCTGCTACAGAGATAAACAAAGTTACCTGTTTGTGGCACAGCTTTCAAAGAAACTAACTAAATAAACTAACAAAAGTGAATCGTAATTCACTTGACTTAAAATCAACTATAATTATTTACTTGACATTTAAAATATTAATAGTTTCTATTGTAAAGATGAAAACTTTTAATTGAAATCATACATTGCATCCATTCTTTTAGTCTCTTCTTCTTATTTTTGGTTTCAAAGCTTTTTAATTCATTTAGTCACTAGTAAGATATTGAGATCTAATATTATTATAGCGGAGGTTTAACGATTCTAATCCATGTAATTGCTAGATATTAGGTAATTTGCTATTAGTTATAAAGTTGTTTTTTTTTGTTATCTTTGTTAGTCTTTATTTAATTTTTTTAAGATGTTTATAACATTAGTGTAGGCGTTGTCCCATGCTATTATACTATAACTTATAACACTACTAAAAAGAGCAAACGAAATAATTTTCAATGTCTCGATATTCATTATTTTTGATAATTTGTATAGTACATATATGAAGTATTTAGTGTTAGAAATAATATACTTAATACCATTCCCATTTTAATCTACAATCATTCCTAGGTATTTGAAACTTTCAACTCTTTCCATATTTTTTTAATTCATTAGTATATCAAATTAAATTGGTACGCTATCACGATAATTTCCAAAAGTAATATATGTTGTGTTGTTAAATTTAAGTGATAGTTTATTCAAAGCTAGCCAGGCAGATACGTTTTTTCATTTTTCATTCATTCTTGTTTCTACTTCTAGACAAATTTTCCCAGTGATAAAAATTGCTGTATCATTCGCATATAATATTAAATTATCTTTTAACTATCATTTACATATAGTATAAACAAAAGTGGGCCTAGAATTGTACCCCGAGGAACTCCAGTATTGATATTTAAGTAGCTACAAACGTAGTTTTGAACTCTTTGTTCTCTTTTGGTTAGGTAGCTTATCATTAATTTATGAGTGTTACCTCTTATTCCAGAATAGATTTTGCAATAATATTTCATGATTAACGGTGTCAAAAACTTTCGCTAGATCAAGAAAGGCAACTGCTATTGGTCAAGTTATTGTAAATAGTGTCAGTTATATATTGCAAAGCATCTTTTATGTCCTTGTTTTTTTATAAAACCAAACTGATTTTAGAAAATATATTGATTTTATTAATGAAATAAATTAAAGAGTGTGTATTGCCATTTACATTCCGCTCTAGGGTGATAAATTAACAAATTGTTCGGAATAAAACTAGTTACTTTATATACTGCTGTGGTTGAATGAGAAGTTATCGTCAGGGCATTTTTCGATATTACAACAGAAATTGCGAAATTTCTCAAAATTATTTAATTTGTTTATAATAGTATTTTGCTATAATAAAATAGAAAAATGATCTCCAACCAAAGTATTGAAAACCGCACTTTAATATATTGCATCTAACGTAAAATACGACGGAGAAAGACAATTTAATGTGAAAAATAGATGAATTTTGTCAAGTTTTTAAATGTGTTTGAAAATGTTATGATATAAGACATAACTTAATTGATTTTGAAATATAAAAACAAAAATCGGCAAAGTTTGTCTTTATTGTTTGTCAAATTTCTATTTCAAAACTGGGAAAAATAAAAAATATATCAATTTTAGATGGTAACTTTTGATTAAAGGGTAATATTTATGCCTAGGCTCATATTTAGCTAAGCAGGGTGTTCATTTTAGAACGTCCAAACCAGGATATACAAAATAATCTTTTATCAAACTAATATATATATATATATATATATATATATATATATATATATATATATATATATATACTTTTATACTCATGTGTATAAACATAAGATAAAAATCGTATATACGTTCAACACATATACACACATATTAACATATGTATAAGAATAAATCAAACAAAGCCTTTTAATATCCGAACGTTTGTTCATAGTATTATTATGCTTTTTAATATTTATGATTTCTAAGAAACCACGTTCAAAATATTTTTTCTCATTAGCATCGAGCAATAGTATTACCAATAATTCCATTTATTAAATGACTGCATTCCCAACAAAAACCTCTTCTAGTAAATATTGAACCAGTCAAACACAATTTGAAATGGCTGTTCTAAGAAAAATCAAAGATAATCTTATCATTGCATATATTAAATATTCCACAGCAAATAGCAAACAGTTAAATCTGCATTCTGAATATCTTGTAGAGGTAGGTTATGTTGAAATTTCGTTAACTAGGCTAACAGAACTTGACTGGCACTATTAAAATTTTATTATGGAGAACTGTATAGAATGAAATAGTCAATAAATAGGCCGATGTATCAGGGCATTGTGCACTACGCCAAAGCCTTCGACTCAATATTGTACAACAATAGCATGTGGAAAGTTGTGCAATAGTATGAAGTACCATCAGAAGCTAATGATCTTCCATAATACATATACATTCCAATCAGGGAAGCAGGGCCCCTATAAATAAGTGCAGAAGCGTTAGACAGGGTGATCCACTCTTACCAAGAATGATCATAATTGTTCATACAAACATAAAAATCTAAGCTGTAACAGAAAATATATCAACATCAACATCATTTAGGGAGAAATCGAAGATGAGATAAATACATAGACAATAGAGAAACGACATGAGAAATATTTGACGTTTTCTTAATTATTTAACAGAAAACTGATGTTTACAACAAAGAGCCAATGTTGACAATAAAAAATAATCAACCAATTATATGAGAATAATAGTAATAATAATAGTTTATTAAATAGCTTTAAGCTAACAAAGAAAATACAATTTTATGTATAAAAGAAAAAAAATATTTTTACAGGTTGATTTGAGAGAAAAATCGCCTTATGTCTTAATGAATTGATATATTTCAGAATATTTCATATAATGTATTTATTATGTATTGTATTGTCAGAAAATATGATTCTATACTGGGTGTCCCAATGATCGTATACAGGCAATATCTCGCTTATTTGACAAGATAATGAAAAAATAAGAAAAACTGCTTTGAATGGCATCAAAATACCTTCTTAATGCCTTTTTTGACAAATATTGATTTATAAACTGTCAAAAGTTATATTTACTTCTGCGCTTGCATTATTCTCCGTAATTTTTTTCTCAGTTGCGAGTTTTTTAAAGAAATAATATCAAAAAATTTCAACTCAAAAATTTTTCGGAAATAATTATTCAAGCTCTAGGGAAATAATAATTGATAATTTCGTAAGCCGCTAACTGAATCGATGACTGCTGTGAAATTCCGGCGATATACTTTGCTGAAGTTATTTGTTCGGTTCGAATGCTTGAACAAAGTCGTTGCAAATTAAACTTTCTTTGTTAGATCTTGTAGAACATATGATTTCTTAAAACATTATTACTCAAATATTTCTCGATAAATCTAAGGGTCTTGTAGTAAAGGCTCCGAGAAAGTCGAAAAGGCATTTGACTCATTTCAGAAACAGCTGCCAATAATTTAAAATATTTTTATAATAAAGTTGTTTACCTATAAATCTGAAGTAACTGTCTAAGGGCCGTTCTATAAAATCATGACTCATATATTTCTTTATATAAAATTAAAGAATTCATTCTTTTAAATTCTATAGGCACTATGGTTGTGTAGAGCTTAAGTACACGATAGTATTCGCCACGATGTAGGTTCGATTCCAATGAGCGTGTTTCTCTCAAATGTCTAATTTTTTTCATTTTCGTTTCTAAATAATAACAATATTATATGAGAATAAAATTCTTATAGAGAATAGAATTATTATGACTGAATAATGATTGGTCGTTTGAATTATTGAGATTATTGATGATGGGAGAGGATGAGTAACAGGAATACTCCGACACTATGTATTTTCTTCTAGTATTCATGTATCTACATTGCACAAGTGACTTATGACCATGACTGACATTGCGGAATAAATAACATAAATAAAAAAAACTAGTGCCATTAATTAGATTGGAAGAAACACTAAAAAGAATAGAATAAAAATAATTAAAGTGTGAATCATAAAGATTCTGAATTCGGTGTCAAGATTCTTCTCTGAATAAAAAATTCAAAAACTTTATGATTCTATGTATTGTTATTTTATTTTAAGTGCATCAACTAATTTTGTCGGTCCTAGTTTTTTTTATAATTATTTCCTTAAATCGTATTTGTTAGGTAAATATTTTTCTAACGGCTCATGTGTTTTGCTAAAATTTGGAACGGTTACATTCTTAAAAACAACCTATTATCAGAATTTTAAAAATTATCTATCCATTGACGTGGAACATTTAACAATAATTTTATATTTCCCATATCTGCATATAGAAATATATTCTAAGGTCCAACAAAAAACCCAAACAAAATAATTTTTGTTCCAGCGGGAATAAAAATACACATTCTGTGAAAATACCTATCTAATACCATAGTATAGTATAAGTTTCTTTATACTATGCCAATACGGTTCAGCCGGCACTCTAAAGGTCGGATGGACAATTTATCAATATGCATTTTATTCAAATGTCAAACCTTGCCAAGATATTGTGTGCTTATACATTATATATTTTTCTCCGATGAAGCTGTTTTCCATGTAATAGAAGCTTCTATTCAATATAATATTCGAAATAATTGATGATAACTATGTTTTCCCCAATCATAATAATCTCAATATTTTCTGGATGTTCGCTATATCTATATTTATTATTTGAGCTCGATTAAATAATGAGATTTGTTCTACTTTTTATTTTCCTACTGCTACCCGAAAGAGTTAAGTAAATAATATATTGTAATTTTGTATAGTTTTCAGTGTCCCGTTTTCAACTATCAACCTATATACCTACAACCATGGCCCCTTGAGCCTACAGAACATATTCTCAACCATTTGTATATCTGTCATCAGTTTGTTCTGTTGCTTTCGTTTCTGTTTTGCTGAGCACCGAGACAGCTCGCCTGTGGCACAAAATGGATGTCTGCACCAGTCAGTGCGCGAAAACGGCTACAAGGATTTTTATGTAACTTGCCGAAAAGACCTTGATCCCTTTCTCTAGACACATCTCTAAGAAAACATGGAAAAAGTCTTGCTCAAATGAAACTGCACCTTTTCTACTCGTTTGTTCATATTCGGACTAAACGGTTCCTCCTGTGGAAAAACGTAATTTGACCATTGATGTTTATCTAATATAAATAGTTGCACGGGCCATGCACCCGATGTTCATATTTCGTGGTATATTTTAAGAGCGGTCGGAGAAAATTGTGAATGGACATAAATTCACTTATACAGGCTGGGCCAACAAAAACTTTACACTGGGATTTATCGACTTTAAAATTAAAATATGAAGAAATGCTCGGACCCGTCGATTTCTGATTTGAGGGGGAACAACTTTCCTGCTTTTCATCCCCACAACTCCAACCCCCTAAAGGGGATAAGCACAGCGCCCTGATTTTGAATAGGAGTGAGGGGTGTTGCGATACCTTAAGTCGAAAATCCCATCGAGTACTATCTGACCATAGAAAATTGCTTGAAAATTTTCATCGATAACGAAACGAGTAGGTAAAGTAGTTGTAATTGACCTTGAGGATAATTACTGTTATCAGACTGGCATTTCAGTGTTCATTTATTTTCTAAATTTTTGGTCCAAAACAGATTTGAGACAGTTCCATTTACTCGACCATTTATCTCAATTCATAGTGCATTTTTAAGAACGTTACAACTGTAACGTAGGGAAATTGTAAAATTGTTTTTATATATAACGACTCTGTGCAAATAACAATTAATTTATTTAACGAACCTCATCCTGAAAAAAATGTGTCCGCTACTTACGTTTTGCTACTGGTTTCCAAATTTGAAGGCACCGATTCAGTCAGAAATAAACACAACAATCAGGAGAATCCTTAAACATCATACGTTTTATCCTTTCAAGATACGATTTGGAACTGAATTAGGATGATTTTGATAGCCGGCTCTAGTTCTGTGAGGTGGATAGTGAAAATATTAAGAATAATGCAAACTACATGTTCGATAACTGTTTTTCAGATGAGTGTTTAATTTACCTTAACGGAATTGCAAATAGTCATAACTGTTGGTATTAGTCAGACAAAAATCCTAGACTATTTCATGAAGTACGTACTCAACATGTACAGAAATTCAATGTTTGGATCGATGGAAATAACAAAATCGGACCTTTTTATAGACGGTATTCTCAATGGCGAAATTTATTAGGATTTAATAGAGAACGCTATCTATCCATACCTCGTGCATTGATTTAGAGAATGAACAAAATCATCATACAATCATTTTTTAGCAAGATGGCGTACCACCTCATCTCGTACAACCTGTACGTCAATTTGTGGACAAAACTTCCTCAGAAATTGATTGGAAAAGGGGACATATTGAGGGGCCACCCAGGTAACCTGATCTGTCTCCACTGGACTTTTTTCTATGGAGTTATCCGAAATCTAAGATTTATGCTCCCTTGCCCAAATCACTAGAGATTTTCTAAATCATATAATTAATGAGGGCCGTAAAATTACACCCAAAATGTTATATTTTAAACAAAATTTATTTAATAAACTACTCACAAAAGGAAGTAGTCATTTTTTGGTTATTGAGTAGACTTTTTGTTCACATTGTCTTTTTCACTATTTTAGCTGTCATTTCGTTATTGATGAAAGTTTCAAAATCAGGGGGTTGTGCTGACCTAGGTTAGGGGTTGAGTTAAGGGAGTGAAAGAAGCATGAAATTTGTTCCCCCTAGAATAAAAAATCGACTTGTTTTTTCCATATTTTATTTTTAACGTCAATAGATAGGGGTATGAAGTTTTCGTTGGCCCACCCTGTATATTAAATAATAAAACTGGGTACCAAGTACATCCCAATTTAGCTTTTGCTTGCGTAGTTTTGAGGTTCTATAATACTACTCAAAGTTTGCAAAAATATTCTAATTCATTTCTCAATGTTTTACTTAAAAAAACATACTTTTTCCAAGGTGAAATTTCAATGGATTTTCACAATTATGTGAAAGATTTGCGGAATCGAGAGTGATCGTTTTCAGTTATAAAAATATCTCTATTTAGGAATATTCAGCGCTCTTTATTGAGTTATCGACAACACGGAAATTTCAAAAGATACTTCTTAATAAACAGCACACACTTTCATTGCACATCAATTTTATGAGAATTCTCTCATCTCAACGATTCCAAAGCTTTTGATAGAATTATTTCAATAATATTGTTGAAAGTGGAAAATGCAGCCTTTTCTCATCAATGTCAAGGTTGTTATATGGCTTATTATTGAAGGGTACTAAGAAGAGATGAAAATATTTTCCCTCAGAAATATAATATATTCTTTTATGTGTTCCAAAAAGGCGACGTAAACACTAGTGATACATTAAAATTATACGACGAACCTGCAAACTAAGAAGGGGTTTATTAATTATCTAGCTTTTTGAGATAAGAATTTAACAACAACAAATTCAACTACCTGCTGCCATCAACAAACTGAATATATTTTGAGGTTAAAGCTCTTAATGATGCTATACTAATAAAAATGTTTTAACGTAAGCAATTTTAGTCGGATTTTGAAGACGCTTTGCATAAAACAATGTTGAGGCAGCTGAGGATATTATATAAAGGGTTAATTTGATAAACTTTCAAATATATTAGCCAGCTCATCTTCATGATTGCAGAGAAAATATAAAAACAATAAATGGCTTACAAAATACACCTGTATATTACTTCAAGTGAGAGCAAATATCTGTCAGATGTGTACAAGACCTTGGTGTATAGTTTGAAATGAACATGAAAATGAACAGTAACCATTTTTAATGGTGATGGTGATGAATGTATCTAATAGTTTGGTATAGTAGTAATTTACGGAGAATGTATCGGAAAAACCTCTCTCGCGGTGAAATAGGTGAGTGAAGAAACCAAAACGCTGGAAACAGAATTTCTGATTTTTTTCGTAACGAAAATGATCAAGAATTATATGCTTACTTTTTTAACTACTAAAATCCTGAAAGTTTGAAGAAAATCGAAAGAACATACGTTCCTACACACCTACAGACAGACAAAACGTTTAAGACCAAAATATCGAGTGATAGGACATAACATTTGTACGGATGATCGGATTTTGATGTTTAAAGTTGGAAAGGCCTTGACCTGTAAAATAGTTATACATCTATTGAAAATAATTTTGTTTACTAGCGACTAAGCCCTAAGAGCTGAGGAGTTAAACATTTTAGAGGCTATTTTGAAGAATTCTATGGAGCAATGTTCATATATTAATAATAACAACAATATATTCAATATATTTTCCGAGTTCAAGTTCCTTGATATTTTCTTATGACACTTCAAAAATGCCAAATGCTTTCATCACTTGTGCGCACTGCGTGCCCCATGTTATCTCTGCTCTGACAGATTTCCAAATTATTTTCATACTGTACATTATGATGATTCATGATTTTGAAAATTTGTTAATATTTAAGTTCTCCCTGTACTGATCTTGCAATTCAATTATAGGGCGTAGGGCTTGAAATATAACAAGTCTGGAATCTTTTATGGCAAAATAATATCGAGGAATAAACGGCTTAAATATCAAGCGATCCAAGAAAAGTTATTCGAAGTACGCAATTGCAGATGAGAACGATTCTTCGGCATGTCTTTGCTAGATTCAAATGGGAATTAGATGTTATCACATGTCTATTGAGTCTGTTCGTTAACTGACCCGATGGCAGCCTCAATAATCACAGAAGATAATAAATGAATCTATATGCTGTTCTTTTAAAATATTGTTCAATTTTTTATGAATTCAACATAAATAAAATAAGTGCAATGTATATATTGAAATAACTGTGATTTTTTTCAAAATATTTTCCATATCCGTTCTGTGATGTCCATTGCATTGTCAATATTGCAAATTATACTTTGTGTTGTGTTATTGTCCATAAGAGCTATAATAAATTCCAAGTTGAATCTATTCAGTTTTAAATCGATCTTGTAAATATTTCAAAGAACGTCTGTCTGAAAGGCCAATTAATAGAGTACCTACCTCCTTGGACTAAAACTGTCATACCATCAACTAAAATTAATTTGAATACACCAAATGTTCAATTCACTTATGTTATTTCCAAATGTGAACCTCAGAAATATTTCTGTGGACATATAGATATTATGATAGAATTATTACATATTCTATTAATTCAGGTTTGTGTTTTTCTTTCAGTATTGAACAGTAAGATATTTCTACTTCGGAAAGTGACAGGAGATGTTTCAATTTTATTCAATTTAAAATGATTTAAGTAAGGACATACGGAGACATTTTCCCATATCTAACTGGCACACTTCGAATGTTTTTTCTGATCGCTCGATAGCAAAAAAGTAGACGTTCTGGAACCAGAAAGAATTGTCGTTGTCGAGAATTATCAAGCCAGTTGAATGGATAATATTTTTTATACTGAGAAAAAACATGATAATCAATCATTTGATAACTCACTAACGATCTGCGTTTATATAGACTCCATATTATAGAGGAATGTCGATAATTTTGGTAATACCCAGGGGCCAGAAGCTAATAGCCATGGTATGTTTTACTGCGCAAATATAAAGGACATAATCACTAATAGGTTAGGGTTAAACCAATTTTATAGATAACTCTAAATCTAAATTAATATATCAATGAGAAAAAATATATATATTTCAACATTACACTTTCTCAATAAGCGAGTTATTTTTCTAGTATTCGAATAAAGGTTATTGCATTCAATAAAGGCAATGCAAATTTTACTTAAAAATTTCTCAATAAGTGATTTTATAGGATATTCGAGCAAAGATAGAAGAAAAATATATATATAAAAAAACAAATGTGTTGGCATCTATAGAATTGTTTCTTCCTATAATATAATCATTTCTGCATAATGGTCTTGGTAATGAGACGCACATTTATTCAGTAAATAAGTTTTTTTTTTAATTTACACAGAACCAGACGTGAGAAAACTTGCGTTGGACAACGGCGGAAAATGTAAGCACAGTTAGCGTAGAAGAAATGAATTGAAACGTAGATATGATCAATTTAAAGAAATAGAACACTCTGCTGATGCAATAACTTATATATAGAAGGGGTCAAGTTGAACAGATATAATGAAAAATAACAATGCCAAGAAAATAACAGGAACTGAAAGGGAAGATGGATCTTGATGTATTAGATATTAGGACTAAGCTAAACAAATAAAAATGGTCTATGATCAATAAATAATCTGAAATTCTATCATTCAGACGTTAGTACACTTGTGTGTCTACCCTTATTTATTGACCAACGAATCAAACGGAAAAGGGATAAAATTCGACTGTATGTCTGCATGTTTATATATATATATATATATATATATATATATAAAGAAATCTATTAGTTCACTAATGAATGAGATATTTTTAGATTTTATATATATATATATATATATATATATATATATATATATATATATATATATATATCTATATATATATATATATATATATATATATATATATATATTTGTTCCAACCTTTTGCATAATAAAGCTGCATTGATTTTGATGATTATTTTTTATTTGATAGAAGAGTACTGAGAATTGGTCCCATTGAAAAAAAATCAATATTAGACATGCCCTTCCCCTCAAAAATCCGAGACGGCATAATTGAAGAAAATTCAATATCAGGAAACGTTGAAATTGGACTTTTTTGAAATAATTATAGGTTTCCGCGTTACAGTCTGAAATATGTGTTTGTTTCAGCTATGTGAAAGGGGTAAATTTTTACAAGAATCGAAAATTTGAAATTGGAAAATTGGGAAGGGGACCATATTCGGAAACATTTAAATTGAATTATTTTTCAAAACAGTTACGGTTTTCGTGTTACAGCAATGGTAAGGTCTGAAATATGAGATATGTGTATTTCCGCTTTGTGGAAGGGACATTTTTTTCGCAAATTGAAATTATGTGATAGTCTTATTAAAGTAGCAGCATTTAGATTGGATATTTATTTAAAAGAGTTTTCGAGTTATAGCAGAAAAGTCTGGAATATGGACCCACTTTATTAGTTGGTGCACTGAAAAACACAAAATAATATTAATTCTATTGTTGCTGGTACTTTTGGAGCTGGTGCCTACAACAACCTACAATGGCACAACTTCAAAAGTACCAGTACCAATAGAATTAATATTATTTTGTATTTTTCAGTGCATCAACAATAAAATCGGTCAATTTTTTTATAAGAAATATTTATTTCACACTTTTAAGTGTAATATAAGTCATCAAAATTGTTGAACGTTCACTAATACCAAAAAAGATAGTACTTATAGTATTACCATGGATAAGGCTTAGCTTGTACTTGTTATTATTCATTGCGGCGCAGATATACATCTTTCCGTGTTTACTGCTGTAACTAGAAAATCGTGACTATTTTGAAAAAAAAAAAACAATTGAAATCTTGATACCTACATATAATCTCTTCTTTATCACATATTTTAAATTTTACCATTGCTGTAACTTGAAAACCGTAACTATTGTCAAAAAATGTTCAATTTAAATGTTTCTGGATATGGTCCCCTTTCTATTTAATATAATCTAATCTATTTTTCAATGTGACCAATTTTCAATAGTCCTCTCAAATGAAAAAAAAAATCATCAAAATCGGAGCATGATTACTTTGCAAAAGTCGCGTAGATCAAATACAAAGCTTAGATATGATAATAACCTACAGAAATGTGGAATCCGTTCGATTGAGGAATTTAGTTTAAGAAGATGACAAATTCAAAATATAAAATATAAAATTAAAAAAATAAATTAACTGTATGTACAAAGAAATTATCAAAATAGAAATGACAGTAAATGGAGATAAAACAATTAGCATGATAAACGAAAAAGAAAGTAATGGTTTAAATGTCGTTTATTGTAAAGTAAGAAAAATACTTGTATGACAACCTGCTCATAGCTGAAAATAATGGTCGTGTCCACAGCAGTGTCTGATTACCAATCGATTAGTAATCAGTACTTAAAAAGTTGACGTCTTTAATATGACAGCTATCAGAAAACCGTAGTGTAACATAACCTATATTTTGTTTCAGATATTTCCCAATTCTATCATGGACACATATCTTTCCGTTTACCAGATAATCTTTGTCATTATAAACATAATGAATAGAAAATACTTTTTCTTATTCCATTTTCAATTGCTCAAATATGTGTAATTGTAGAATTAGATTATTTCAAATCTTTTGACAAGTGTCAGTTTGACAAATGAACTAAGCGATGCATGAGTAATTAGTTGTGTCCATAAGATACATATTTTTGATTACTGATTACTAATCGATTGGTAATCAGACTCTGCTGTGGACACGACCAATGTAACTGTAGTTGGAATATAGCAGAATACATTCTGAACTAACAAACGTCTGATCAAGACATACAGAATAACACAGGAATATATTACAATAAGAATACAACCAAAACTACCTGGGAAAATGGATAGAATAGACAAAAGAGACAAGATTTGATAATAGAAACACATTGACATAAATTCTTACACTAGTCACCATATATTGAGTTGGAGGACATAGGTAGAACAAAAATTCTGGCAAAAGGATATGAGAAAAATGTATATAGACATGGAAAATGTTGAAACCCTCTTGTCAATTGAGAATTCCTTTGATCTTCTCCAGATATGAAAAAATATCCAGAAAAAATATAAACTGTTACATGACTCAAATGCTAAACATTGTCATGACAGGATTATTAGAAACTCGCACTAAAAGTTTCCAAAACAGATTCATTATATTTGCTTAGGATTCCAATTTGGATTTAGTTAGCTTTTTTATGACAATAATTTGTTCTCTTGTTAGCACTTTTACACTGAAACCGTAGTATTATTCAACCAGATACCAAGGATTTTTTATTGTTTCACTCTCTTTTATTCGGAAGTTAACTAATATTATAATATATTTGTATCATATACCTTCAGCAAGTAGTAGATATGTTTATTTTGTTTTTGCATGTCAGAAGGGTATTGTTTCTTATATCAAAGAGAGCATGAGATTTGAAAATGGTGATAATTTTAATCACAATTCTAAAGGTAAGTTGAAAAGATTGTTATTTTGACGTTTTTGAATTTGAATAAAGATATGTAAAACTCACTCACTCAATCAGTTTTGAATATGTTTGAACGATTAATGGCTTAAATTGCAACTATATAAATGGAATGCAAAAACATTTAAAAAAATAAAACGATATTTGAAGATCTAATGAACAAGTAGCTGATATAAAATCATAGAAAATATCTCGTGGAACTCAGTGTTTAAGTAAGAAGTAAAGAACGTCTTTGCGGACTACATAAGGAAGAGAAAGAAGAGTCCTAAGAATAAGGTGTGAAATACAAATTCAATACCTTTTTAATTTAGTTTACTTTTAATTGCTTCATTTATACGTGAACCAGATACTATGGTTTTATAGTACCTAAGGTATTCCTAATCTTTGCCTAAATAGTGAAATAAATTATTTTTCAACAAATAGTTACTTTACTGGTGTTTTGTATAGGTATAAATTGTTCTGAAAAGCACTCAAACGGCATTGAATATGTTCGAAGGATTAACGGCTTATATTTCGACTATATAAATGGAATGTAGACATATTTTCGATAAAGTAACAACGAAATGATATTTATCGTATGATATTTGAATGAAAAATCTAGTGAGCAAGAAGCTGATTATAAAACATAAAAAATCAATTTGATCTTGAAAGACAGGTAAATAAAAAAATCAATGACCGACAATATGAAGGATTTTAATATTTGTTAATTAGAAGCTCGTCATAAAATACTTCATACTTCAATACTTCAATTTTATTGTGACATTTTTTTAAAATTTTTGATAATATGAGCAAGAATCTCTAAAACATATTAATACTTACGTAGGAAAAAACATCAGGAGTGATAAGTAAAATGGGATGTAAGAAATTTATTCCTCCTTTTAAAATAGTTTAAATATGAGTTAGGTTGAACTCATGACGTTTTAATTCCTTTTTTTTTTGGTAATGCATGAAATTTTAATTCCAAATAAAATTTTGGAAATTCCTCATGGAAAAGCCTGGAGAAATGTGCATGAAATGCAAAAATTTAATCGTTTGCAAATTGGCGGGAATATATGATCGAGCGGTCAGTGACCTACAATACACACATATACACACATACACGTACGTACACTCACCTGGTGCGGAGCGCGCGTTCCTTCAGGAGCGTACGAGACCGCGTCGTGGTAACATGTGCACAAAAATGTTTCCCTCGTCTCTTGCCCTCATCTGGGGCCTGCGCCCCTTCGAAACTCCACAACCCCGGCCTGAGCTGCGCTCGATGCAGCGTTCACACCACGTGGATTCCTAACTTGAACTTGGAAATACCTGTCTAAGAACCGAAATTTTCCTCAGACCATGAACAGCCAGGGCCAAATAAATATCACACCTTTTCGGACACGCTGCTAAGCTAACTACACCGATACACAATCATCATATCTCTCACGCGAACTTACAAACTTTCGCAAAACTATTATTATATGTTTATCCTAGTGCGTCTCTAGCATCAATTTGAAATATTATTGTCACTATCATGTTAAAACCTGTTTATGGACAGATTTCCAGACGGACCAGGTATACGTTTCGACTATTTGTTTTTTTTGTCTGTTCGAGCATTTTGCATAGTAAACGTGTTCCGATTCTGATAATTATTTTTTCATTTGATATAGGAATATTGGGAGTCCTATTAAAAAATGATTTCAAGGTGGTTGTCTCATTCTTCAGTTTACCGCAGAGTGTCGGCCAATATGCTCGAATATGACAGATGCATAAACACATAAAGTAGGTGGATATAAACACCCGGCAAGTGGAATTGATTCGTTCTAAATTATCCGGTACCCGAGCAATTAGGTATAGTGATATTATGCAATATTGCGACAATGTAAAATTTTACATATGTACCTACGTATTGCCCTAGCAGTTCAGTGGTGAAAGGGGAGCTTGCCCTCGCAATAGTTGTTGTCGTCACAGTTAGACGTCCTAGCCGAATCTAGTTATTAACCAGAAAACGCCTGATGTTATACAGTCATTTTCACTATATAACAATACATACATAATATTTGATAATATTAAAAATATTAACATAAAATTACTAGACCCTTACTTGACTTCCATGGAACTCGAATATTTTGAGTCGAATGCATTCCAATTCATATACAAGCAAGGTGGAAGAAATTGGTTTATTCAAATTATCAACTGTAAAAATTATTATCGTAATTTATAAATTATTATTTCCGTATAATTTTTGCACAATTGGATGTCAAGTATTCAACTGAAATAATTTTAGAATCATTCCCCTCCCCTTTACTTTCGTATGTGTAAAATCAGTATGAATTTGTGTGAATTACTTCTAAATTATCAGGAAAGAGATACAGTTTAGGTCGTGTTATTATATGCTAGAAATTATTCGCTGTAATAAATTTATCCTCTGAAAATAAGTGCTGCATTTTTCTGCCATATCTGACTATAAAATAAATAAATTTCTACCTATTGAAAAAACATAATGTTATCTTTTAAGAAATGATATAATAAAATCAAATTTAATTCAAAAAATGTTCAAGTAAACCACTTTCTGTCAAACAATAGCCAAATCAGTGATTCAGAGATTATTCTCATGCATCTGAGTAGGTATATTTGGCGAAATTTTCTTACGCAAATGGACAATTCTACTCCTTGATTAAAATTCTTGTCGATAAGCAATTTCTTGATGAAACCAAATATTCACAAAATTAATAGGAATTTGCTGAACTACCGGGATAATATGATTTCGGAGAAGCTGTAGATAATTTATAGTTGTTAGGTTATCAACGATAAAGAATGGACAGAATCATATAGTCTCCCAACATTCATTTTGAACAACATTTTCAAACTGAGCACTAAGTCTAGACATGCGAGAGTCCGTGGCGCCTGTAGACGTATTCTGTACATTTACGTAAGTCTCAAAACTAAAAGTTGAAAGTCAGAATACAACTAAACTTGTTGATTTCTGATGTAACCTGACTTTCAACTGTAGGCGTATTCTGTACATTTGCGTCAGTCTCAGAACTCAAAGTTGAAAGTCAGAATACAACTAAACTCGACAAGTTTAGATGTATTCTGACTTTCAACTTCTAATTCTGAGACTTACACAAATGTACAGAATACGCCTACTGGTGTATCTATCTTTCGAGAGAAGAAGAGGAAGGCGAATGATTCTACAGTAGCGTCAGTTGAATACCTGACATCTTCGCCGGGTATCTCTTTACTGTTCTGTGCTGGTCGACTAGCCCGATCTTTCTAACACAACATTAAATCTATTCTGCGAAAATTTTGTTCCGAATAAAAATGCTGCTGCTCTTGACAAGGCTGATTGTACAATGGCATTGATTCTCGATGATGACTTCAACATGAATTTTGCATTGCTTATCTTTCTTGGTGAGAAATTCAATATAGAAACATTGTGAATAAGCTAGAAGCAATATTTGATGATATATTTTCGAAATATACACCCCATATATCGTTCTATTTCTTGAACCGTAATACGTAGGCACATAAATTTCTCAAACAGTAAGCTGTTATAATAACAAATAATGAATAAGTTAAATTAAAAATTAAAAGAAAAACTTTTGAACTCTAATAGGTAGACATTTCATGTGCAGAACCCTTCGTGTGCGATTCCGATTGGTACTTGGCCTTTTTTTATACAAAAGCATCATATTGTTTTTTCCTGATCAGTAGATTTGTTATATATATTATTATAATACCTATAGGTATCCACTTAGTGCAACAATTTACAATTTCCAATTTTGATAAAAAAATGATCAAGTGCGACTTGGACTCGCATTTTGAGGGTTGCACAGATTTTAAAGTAAACTTTGAATGAAATCCTATAGTCTGTACTTCTTTCAAAATTATTCGATGAGTAGTTTCTGGCAGAGGTGTGAACGTTCAATTTATATGTTTGAAATGATTTATTCAATTTTGATTTTTTTATATAATGAGACTTTTCACTTGGATGAATATCATTCAATTTTCTGAATTATCTCACAAAACCTATTCCCTGTATCAGGGAATATGTTTATCAACGTTTATATCAACGGCATTTTATCGTACCCCTATCAAAAGCAGCAACAACTCTTTTATATTATATATAACATTGAGATAAAAGAGAGGTAATCAGACTTGTCAACCAGTGAATTCCCGGCGAGTTTGTCAATTATTTAACTTAAACGGACTCAACAGGCGCCACTCACATTCGCACATCTAGGCTCGGTACTTTGAAAATATTAACAATTGCTTGTAATTTTAACTTACCATGAGACAGTTCAGCAAATTTCTATTTATTTTGTAGATATTTTGTTTCAACAAGCGACTGCTTCTCGACATGACTTTGAGAGAGCTGCAAATATCTCGATGAATTCAGGGAGAAATTTAGAAAACCTTAAATATATCTTATACCGTTTTTTTTATTATCTACGTAAGTATCTCAGCTTCAATTCCTCCGTAGTTAATAATTTTAAAATTTCTTGTTTGTCATCCATTTCAATATAAAACATGAGCAGTAAAGATTATGAAAATGAAAATGGTATTAAGCCAGTGTATAATGAGTATTTACTCATATTGAAAATAAATAGAATGTAGGTATAATTAGGGCAAGGATGAAGACATTCAATTGAAGAACAATACTTTGATTTTTCATATATGGAAATGTTTGAAGCGCAGAAGAAATTGCGAATTTCCAAAAAACGAAAAAAAGCGTTACTCTTATTGCTTTATTATAAAATTTGAGATGCAGTTATCATATCAAAGAAATACTTTACTGTTTTAGCAAAAAATGTTGCTTTCACAACCTGCTAATTTTTGTCTAAATAATCCTGTTGATTTTTTTGGTGTTTACTTCTTAAGAATAGATTTCATTTAATGTCCCCGGTACGATAATTTGATGCGTAGTAGAATCAAGCGTTAACAAAAAAACTTTAGGTTTTCTATTCGAATAAGAAGTCTTCTTGTAGATAAAGAACTTCCAACGCAACTCGGTAATTTTATTTGGAAACCTTATGCAGCCGCAGTATTTATAAACGTTTTCTCATTGAAACGCATCACATCTCACTCAAGCTTTCTGAATTTGATAATTTGTATATTGCTGGTGAGTAAGAAAACCTCCAATGATCGAATGCCGGGTGTAGTGCTATTAAAAAAATCATTTGAATTTATCACAATACGCAATGACGATTTTTTGGAGTTTATTGGAGTTTACCCAGTAAGAATCGATTTAAAGCCCCTGCTACGATAATTTGATGAGTTAAGATTCAACTTAACAACATAATTTATTATTTCAAAAAACATTTAGTTTTATAACAATAAGTTTGACATGAAATACATTCAGAATAAATTTCAATTAAAAATAAATATTTTTACTGAAGTAATATAACTATCTAATTTAAATTTATTTCAGTCCGTTTAAATTAATGAGAAAGTTAAATTCAAGTTCTCATTAAAACAAAATATTTCATTATTTTTTCCTTAAAAATGATATTCTCAATAACCCAAAACTAGGATTAGGATAATATGTTAATAAACCAATGAACTAAGAAAATGCAATTCCATAACTAATGTTGTTAAGTTTTATTATTAAATGATCCATTGAAATTAAGCGGTTGTTTTCCATGTTCCTTTTTTCAACATACACTGAGCGCTCAAAAAGAACATGGTTTAACGTCTCTTCTATATGAATGTCGCAAATTGTACATTGTAAATCAGGATTTATTCGATAAACCAAGGAAATTTTATGATATATTTGCTACTTACTCATAACCTGGCTATGATTCATTGTATTTCCAATGGCAATTTGTGCAGTAGGTAGGTAGTTTCGTACTTTGTTACTTAGAGAAGGATAGAGTGTCAGAAAGTTGGAAGCTGCTGCTTGAATGGTGTCTGCAGTATTTATATTGTTATAAAATATTATGAGAAATGTATTTCGAATTCTTTTAAAGAAAAAACTTGAAATATCTCTCGTCGAGGAAATTTCTGTCTCGAGCAATGCAAAAAGTTTGTTGCCTGATTAGCCCAATTGTATTTTAAATCATTGTCTCTTAGTTGGAGTTGTCTGATAAAGCAAATTTTAGGAAAGCGACCAACTCCCATTTCAAGTACTTCAATAAGAAAATTAATCGTGCTTTAAACAAGTTAGGTACAAGTCTATTGGCTTCCAACGTAACCACAGAATCGGGTGTATGGTAATTTAAGCAATCTTTTAATTAAATTAGTTTGCATACTTTCAATAAAGTCGGAATAATTTTAACCACAAATAGGAAGGCAGTTTGAAACAGTGCTAGTGAATCTAGTATTATTTTGCAAGCCCATGAACTCAGTTAAGATTTAGAAACTACAGAAAGTATACTGCCAGTCGCCTGTTTAGCTTTGTCAGTCGAATTGACAGTAATTTGTCTAGAAAAATCTGAAGGGGAAAAGTAGATATATAGGATTATTTTTGTAACGTGAGGAAACTCTTGAAACCTAAACAATTTTTGTTTTGAACACAATAATATTGAGAAGATTCTCGTCGAAATATTTCTCAAAAATTTATATTTTTCTCATTAAATTCACTTCCGAATCAGAGACAATAACTAGATAGTCCCTATAAAGCAAAAGCAAAATTTCAGCCTTGTTATTCAGATTTATTCCCAAGACACCACTGTTTTGAAAATACTCTTCCATATCGGCAATAAACAGAGTAAATATTAGAAGACTAAAAGACTCCTCCTGCAAAACTCTCAAAAATATCCTTGGGCTGCGTAAAACCCTCAGTTCATTACACTTCCATAAAGGCACTTCAAAATGTATGTAAGAAGAAGATAGGTACTCCTACGGAGTGAAGTTTTTACCAAATTAAACTATGATTTAATGAATCAAACGCTCATTTTTAGTCAACAAAAAGAGTAAAAACTTAGCGTTTCGCTAAAATCAAAAGTGTAATTAACTTCGAAAAATGTTATCAATTACTCCAGACCCAAAAATCCCACGTGTTAGCTGGTACCAACAAGTTTTTTTTTTGCGTTTTTTGTCAATTTTCCAGAACGTTTTCGAGTCCCGAATATTTTTCAATTTTATACGCAAATTGGACTGATTTTTTTTTGCCGACGAACCCCAAACAGAGGAGGTATAAAATTCAACCGACTGCTTTTTTTGGTTCGTTCGCGCGCTTTATATAGTAATCGTACTCTGATTTTGATGATTTTTGATTCATTTTTAAGAGGAGACTTGAAAAATGGTCCCATATTCATAAGAACAGAAATCCGAAATCTCCTTACCTCTGAAAACCACCCTCGAAGGAGCTGGAGGTGGCAAATTTTTCCGAAAATCATAAATCTGAGGTGGAATAATTAAAAATAGGGCAATATCCGGAAACGTATAAATTGAACATTTTTTCAAAAGAGTTACGGTTCCCGAGTTAGAGGCAAGTTAAATTCTCATATATGTGTATGTGGAGAGGGCAATTTCTTTCGAAAATTGAAAATCTGTGGGTACTACATGAAAAACCTAATTATTTGTAGCAATATTTATAATGAACATTTTTATTATAGAGTTACGGTTTTCGAGTTTAAGCGGTCATAAAATGGTAACATCTATAAATATTTCTTACAGAAAATTGGACCGAATTTATTAGTTGTTGCAGTGAAAAATATAAAATAATATTTATTCTATTGGTGCTGGTTCTCTTGGAATTGGTGCCTACAACAACAAACTACAACTGCACAACTTTAAAATTACCAACACCAATAGAATAAATATTTTTTGTTATTTTTCAGTGCAACAACTGATAAAGTCGGTCCAATTTTTTGTAAGAAATATTTATTTCACATTTTTCAGTGTAACATTAGTCAAGAAAATTGTTGAACGTTCACTAATACCCAAAAAGTTATAGGCTTAGCTTGTACTTGTTATTTATTATTCAGAGATCTCAAAACATCGCGGCGCAAATATACATATTTCAAACTTTACTGCTATAACTCGAAAACCGTAGCTCAATTTAAATGTTGCTACATATAATCTTTTCTTTAATTTGGCCGTGTCATATTCTCAATTTAAAAAAAAGATGCTCTTCCACATAGCGAAAATACGCACATCACATATTTCAGACTTTACCATTGCGAAAATCGGAAACTGTAACTCTTTTGAAAAAATGTTCAATTTAAACGTTTCCGGATATGGTCCCTTCCAAATTTTCAAATCACGAATTTTCGATTTTCGGAAAATTTTGCCCCTTCCACATAGCTGAAAAACATATTTCAGACTGTAGCGTGGAAACCTATGATTATTTTAAAAAATGTCCAATTTAAACATTTCCGGATAATGGAAATTTCATTAATTCTGCCGTCTCGGATTTTAGATAAAAATTGTCCCTTCCACCGCCTTTGGGGGCGGTTTTTGGAGGGAAGGAGATTTGGTTTTGATTTTCTCAATATGGGACCATTTCTCAACTCTCCTCTTTCAAATGAAACAAAAATAGACTAAATCGGAGTAAATTTACTATGGAAAAAGCGCGAACAACCATAAAAAAAATATTTAAAAAAAAAAAAAAAAACAAACATAGAACCAAATTGTATACCTTCTCCTTTTTTTAAGTCGGTCAAAAATACTTATGCATATTTCCGCAGAGATGTTTTGAGATCTCAATAATAACAGCTACAAGTAAGAATTATGTGGATAATACGATAAGTACTATCTTCATTGGTATTAGTGAACGTTCAACGATTTTCGTGACTAATGTTACACTCAAAAGTGTGAATAAATATTTCTTACAAAAAACTAGACCTACGTTATTAGTTGATGTACTGAAAAATACGAAATAATATTAATTCTATTGGTGCTGGTACTTGTGAAATGAGTGCAAAAAGTTATCAATCTAACTGCAACTACTGTTAAAGAAAACTGTTATTGAGTGTTAAAGTTAATCTACATTAGATTTGGTATTAGTTTTGAATATTTTTCTTCACATTTACATAAACTGTGGGTCTGGTGTTCAGACTGAAAGTTTATCATTCGTTATTGGTATTTAGTATCTTATTCCTATCATTCGTGTGTTATTTTTTTCTCAATTACCGGAGAATGCCACTGAATACATATAGTAAGGCCTCCAAGAATGTCAATAAGGTACAGAAAAACATTCACAACGGCAGATCATGCCAAACTATCGAAAATTTTATCGGTAGTAAAATCACATTAACAAAAAGTGTTATTTTTAATAATATATTAAATAACTTTTCGAAACATAGTAATATAGGTACCTGAGAAATATTATTCTTCAGAATTATATCAGTATCCAGTCTGCTATACATTTACAAATAGCAACAATCAATTTGTGGAGCCTTGGAATTAAAGCTACATTTTTATTTATATCTAATGATATTCATATTTACATATTTATGAAGTCGAATAAATAATGGAATGAAATATTGTAATATATGAAATAAATGAGTTCAAGTGATGATAAGAAAATAACGCTCACAGTTTATATTTCTGTCAATCAGAATGTTACTGATATACCTATCAAATAGATTTCCATTACGAAGCATTGTAAGCATTTATAGAATTGGGCTCAAAACTGTGGAAAAAAACGTTTTCATGAACTTCCATTCATACTTGGCGGCGATTTCAATATTGCCTCCGGTATCTACCGATGTTTGCGTATCGTAGTTTTATTACCATAAACCTGCCTTGCCATAGTATTTAATATTGACGAAGTATTGATTACATAAATGCTCATTATAATTTGAATATTGACGGAAATCAATATTCAGTATTTATGTAATATAAGTAATTTATTTTTATGTAACACTATTCAAGTATAATATTTTATCGAATCAATTTAAATAAACATGAATAAAAGTATATACATATACCCCCTTCATTGTCAACTACAGTCGCGCGTCTAAGCTGACACTCACAATGCTCCTGATACACGATTCAGCCAAACAATTTATACACGTAATCATTTTAATGAGTCAAGTTACAATTTATCACAATAGAAGGTATCTATTTAGTTTGAGCCATGTCACCTCTGTAGTTTCTGCATCAATTAAATTCAATTTATTTCATTTAACATTCAAAAGTTTTAGTGGTACAAGATTTCTCTTAGTTAGCCAAAGATTTTCAATAATTCAATCTCTAGATTTGAGGCGTCTCGGCATACTAACGCGGAATAAAATAGATACTCATGATTCCTTCCAATCAGTAATTTATTTTTCTTTAGACAATATTAGTTTCAAGTTAAGGCGAAAAAAACTAGAAGATTCAATAGCATACGAATCTATACACAAATATACTATATAATTATTATGGAAACGTTTCAATATTTTTTTTATAAAATATTGTATTATAAATTTTCTACATTATTCTTAAGTAGCATAATAGTTAAACTGAGATTACGATTATTTAGAAGAAAAAGAAAACATACAAATAAATGTTGATGTTATGGTAATTGCAAAAGTATTATGAAAGACCCAAAATTGACCTAATACTTTACAGGATGTCAATGAAAGATTTGGAATTGAAATGCTACAAATAACTTGCACAAGAAATATTTTCAAACGTAACCCTACACATTTTTTGCTTGCCGTTCATGGTGACAAGTAGCTCAAGGAACACAAATTGAAAAATTCTTGTGAAAAAAAATATAATATTGTTAATTCATTTTGCTATGTTTCTGCTGAGATATTTGAATTAAAATATTTTTTCAGTATTAACTCAATAGGTTTACTTGAATGAATATATGTTTTATTTTTCATTACCCGGTAGGTATTTTTGACTAACTACCCAAACAGTTTGACTGTTTGCCTGCATGTTTTTTTTAAATAGTAAACGTGCTCTGATTTTCATGATTCTTTTTTCATATGAAAGAGGACTATTGAGAGTTGGTCCCATTGAAAAAAAATCAACATTCAACTTGTCCGTTCTCCCAAAACCTTCTCTCAAAGGGGGTGGAGGGGACATTTTTTCGAAAACCAAAAATTTGATATGACATAGGTTTCCGAGTTACAGGTAATGTCTGAGATATGTGTTTCCGCTATGTGGTGGAGGATTATATGTAGCAACATTCAAGCTGGATATTTAAAAAAATGTTTATTTCCGCTATGTTTTGAAATTTCTAAATATTATTATTATGTTCTTTGGTTACACTCAAAGTGTGAAATAAAAGTTTTTTCCAATAAATATTTTGGACTGGACTGGACTGACTTTATTAGTTGGTGCACTGAAAAATACAAAATAATATAAATTCTATTGGTGCTGTTACTTTTGGAGTTGGTGCCTACAACGACTAAATACAATGGCACAACTTCAAAAATTACCAGCGTCAAAAGAATTAATAATATTTTGTATTTTTCAGTGCTTCAACTAATGAAGTCGGACCAATTTTTTTGTACGAAATATTTATTTCATTCTTTTGAGTGTAACCTTAGAAAATTGTTGAACGTTCAGTAATACCAAGTAGGTACTTATTCAATTACTCATGTATAGGATTAGCTTGTACTTGTTATTTATTATTAAGAGATCTCAAAACATATGATTACATTGTATAAACTATTAAAACATTAAATATTAAATAAAATCAACAACCTAATATTAAATTTTCATCACATCACATTCACTAAAAAAGATTTAATTTGTTTTAAGGAACCATTAAGAAAATTACATGCATTTTGTACTTTATTTGCCGCTTTTAACATTCTATCATTTGGATTATTTTGCCCATAGTTTGTATTATGAAATCTTACATAAAAAGTTTCAGTATGTCTACCTCTCCTATCAGGAACATGCAGGGGAATAAGCGACAAAAGTTCCGGGCAAGAAATATTAGAATTAACAATCTTGTGCAGAAAATATATATCAACACAAAACCTCCTCCTTTCCAATTTCTCAACATTTAGTAAACATCTTAACTGTTCAGAGGTGTATTGTTCCCTTAAATAACCACAATTATATCCTATAACCCTAAGAAATTTGATCTGAACTCTCTCAATGCGGTCCACATAAGATCTGTTACTGGGGTTCCAAACCACTGATCCATATGCCAAAATGCTTCTTACAAGTAAATAATATAGTTTTTTATAGTAAAAATTGAGAAGCTGTGATATGATCTAATTATAAAACCTAACATCTTAAGAGCTCGTGATGTAATATTTGTGATATGATTATTAAACAATATTTTAGTGTCTACAGTTATTCCTAAGTCACGTATTTTATCACATTCTTTAAGAGAAGAATGACCCTTTTGGTACTCAAATTCAATGGGATTGTGAGATCCCGTGAATGATATCTTGAAACATTTATTAACATTCAACTACATGGCATTTATTTTGCACCATTTATTAAAGTCGTTTATGTCACTCTAGAGTAATTCACTATCCAATGAGGACCCCACTGAACGAAAGATCATCTTCCGCAAACATTAATACAACACTATTTTTAATGCTCTTAGGTAAATCCATTAAAAAAAGACTTAGACCCTAGATGTAACACTAATGGGACTCGACACACAACCACCATATTTTACCATTTGAGTATGATTCGTAAGGAAGCTATGCAACCAATCTGTTGATCTTCAATTAAAACCCATAGATTTAAGTTTTGCAATGAGCAAATAATGATCAACCCTATCGAAAGCTTTAGAAAAATCTGCATAGGTATATTGAATCTACTTGGAAACCCATTTCCATACTTGTTAATATGAAATTCAAATAAGTTAAGAGGTTAGTGTTTGTTGATCGACCCTTAGTAAAAGCATGTTGTTCGTCATTTAAAATATTCCTACAATCCCATTCAATTTTATTGCTCATAAGACAATCAGCTTTGGAATATCACTCTAGTTGCATACACCTCTATTGTTACTAACCTTATATTTATCACCGGCCTTAAATATGAGCTATAAAAAACTCACTTTCCTGGAAACCTTTCATAGACAAATTGAAAAGAATCTGAAGAGGGACAGCTAAGGTATAGACACATGTCTTTAGAAAAAAACAGAGGACACCATCTGGACCAATACTTAATTTACCTATTTGGCATATTATCTATTCTATTTATTATATCCTCAAAAAAAAAATTTAGAAAAAAATTTCAATTTAAACGTCTCAGGAAATAATCCCGTCTCGGATTTTAGATTTTCATGAAAAATTACCCCATCCATAATTAAATGATTATTAAATAAATATCAATGCTTCAAAGTATATGAGCTGATGTTCAATAATAGCTTCTTCTTGTAGGTATTATTTCTATGTACCGATCTCGTTGAAACTCAATATCTCGTTGAAAGTCAATATCGTCTGCGTTTTTATTTAGAATATACTGCCCGGGAGTTAAAATTGAATGATGCAAAGCATTGTGAACCATGCTCTTATGATGTTTTGTAGGATATTGAATAAAGAAGGATAGACATATAAGAAAGTTCCCAAAATGGAACTCGCTATCTCTGAATAAAGTATGTGTACTTTCGAATATATCTCTCTAGCGAAGCTTCCACAAAGACTCAACATAATAGTTAAGGGAATAATTTCCTATCTGTGTATCTGCTATTTGAACACAAACACATATTTGAATATAACCGTATCAAGTGCAAACTTGATTGTATCCGATTTGATGTACTGCAAATAGTCTGAAGGGTAAACTATTGGATCGTGTGATCGAGTTATAATATTCAACCAGAAATGTTCTCTGCAAGTTCACTCCTTAAAAAATTATTGTTCATATCTAGATTTAACTTATTGATGTACTTACTCCTTTATCAAAACAGTAATTCCAAGTAATCAAGATATCATATTCATTATTTAGGATTTTTTGTTATATCGAAAATAAAGTAAACATGAAAACTTAAAAATCATCTGATCAGCTCGAATAAATAATCATTTATTTTTCAGCTTGCCAAGACAAACAGCAATGGTCATATGCAATTTTGACGTAAGATTAAAAAAGTGAAAAATGTGGCAGTTCATTTGAGCATAAATTATTTCCTGATTTCTCTTAGAGATACACGTTACAACAAACATTAAATGACATTAAGTAGAATGTTTCACAAAAGTTTCGTCAAGTTCGTCAGAGCCGTTTTCGAGCCACAGTCTTGAGCGAAACACGTTTTTCACCAATTGCCTAGCACCCATGCGAACAGTATGCCTATTTTAACTCACCGGCGATCCTCACTGATACCCAACAAAACAGAAAAGAAAGAAACATAATCGGTCCATCCATTCTCGAGATAATTTTGGCACAGACCGACTGACAGACAGACAAATGGCTAAAAATATGTTTTTTGGACTCAGGGATCTCTAAAACCTAAAAATCTATTGAAAACCGGACACCGAAGATTTCACACGCTTACAATATTTTCCTTACTAGGCTACTTAGAGTAGTGGTAGGATAGTTATTAGAAATTTATTTCATATTTTAAAACTAACACTGATTAATTTGGAACAGTTACGTTTTTTAGGAACTCATCACATAATTCAGTGTTGAAAGATACTTGTATATCAAGTGTGTAAATGAGAAAAAAACGTTTAAAAGTTGCGCGATCAAATTTTTGTTTCATGATGCTGATACAAACAACAATGTAAATTTTCAAATTTGACCTATAAATCTTTATTATAATTTACTACCTATAATAAAAAAAATTATTAGTGTGATATTTGGGATCCTGAACCATGGGCTACAATATACGCCAGCACTTGAGTTTTGATACTCAAAACCTGTACAGCCAAAATATTCCCCATAATAAGTAATTGCATCATACTATCTCTGATCCAATTTTTGTGGAATGCAAATGTTTTCCATAGAATATAATACCAATTATTATTATTATTATGGAAGAACCGGGTATAAGGGCCGTTACCCTTTATGGGCACCGAAACTTTAAGGTCTTTTGTACCATCCCGTGATGTACTATTGTACTATTTCTGGGTTTAGATCCAGCTCCTTGAAATAATTGATTAGTGCTCTTGCACCACATGCTTTTAGGTCCTCATAGGTGGGAAACGCCCTTCCTAGGACCCTTACTCTTTTATGCGCTAAGGTTTCGCATTCGGTTAAAAGGTGATTTACAGATTCTATTGCTTTTGTGCAAAATCTGCAGGAATCATCTTCAATAAAACCCATCTTTTTTAGATGATTTTCGATGGGATAATGACCTGTAGTGATTCCAACTAATTTTCTCAGATAATTTCTTTTAAGAAGAAGTGGGTTATTGTCCTGTTTCTGTTTTAACATGCTGCATTGCATATCCAGAGAATGGCTCAGGGCCTGTTGGAAGCCTTTCCGAGCCTTTTTTGGTCAAAGAGTCAGCTTTTTCGTTGCCTGGAAGGTTCTTGTGTCCTGTTATCCATATAAGGCAAACTTTGTTGCCTTTTGCCAGTTGCACAAGAACTTCATTGGCATTCTTTTACCAGTTTCGAAATTTTAGCAACATTTGCCACTGCTTTGATTGCGGCCTGGCTATCACTTGCTATATAGATTTTCGCCATCCTGTGCCTCCTTTTACGAATTGCATGGGTGCATTCTATAATAGCCATTATTTCTGAAAAATTGTGCAGCACCCACCCCCAGACCGGCTCTGCCTCCCCTCAGTGAACCATCTGTGTACCAGGTCAAGGCCCCTCTTTCCGTTTCCACAGGCAGAGAAGTCCTCATCCATTCATCCACTTTTGGTATTTTTATTTCGTAGTTTCTGCCGAAGCAGAGTTGTGTTCCCATATCATCGACTGGAATGTCTTTTAGATGTGGACTTTTGTTTAGAATGCTGCAGTGTCCTGTCACTCTCGCATATTTTGTTTTGCTTGTTCTATGAATTCTTAGGGCTTCATCTAATGCACACCTCTGGATATGCAAATGCAGTGGAGTCAAGTTCAGGATAACTTCCATTGCTGCAGTTGGTGTTGTTCGCATTGCCCCTGAGATCCCTATGCAAGCTTCTTCGTCTTTGATTTTTTTTGAGTTCATTTTGAATTGAACTCTGTTCTATTTTCAGCCACCAGACTGAAGCTGCATATGTAATAGCCGGACGGACTATAGTCACATAAGACCAGTAGGCCATATTAGGACTAAGTCCCCAGTAGCTGCCTGCATACATTGAGCTTCATTAGGGCTTTTTCCTTTATATGTGTAATTTGTCTATTCCAGTTAAGTTTTTGATCCAGGTAAACACCTAGATATTTAACTTCCTTGGAAAGAAATATTTCTTTACCATCTAAAAGTAATGGGATTTCAATGTCGACCTTCCTTTTTTTGGTAAATGGTATGATAACCGTCTTTTTGGGATTGATGTTCAGTCCCCTGCCTCTGCACCACCCTAGTACCAGTGCGAGAGCATATTGCATCAATGTTCTTAAGGTTTTCATATATTTTCCTGAGATGATTAGGGTGATATCATCAGCGTAGCCGATAACCCCATAGCCCATCTCAGTTAGTTTGCAAAGGAGTTCATCCACCACGGCATCCTCGGGCAGTCCTTATCGTTTTGGATTCGTCTCCCATTTTTGCAGTAACTTATCTGCTTGTTAGCATAGATTTTATCCATTTGATAGTTAATGGATTTATTCCTTTTGCACTGGCGTTTTCAATGGCCTCAAGGGATGTATTGTCGAAGGCTCCTTGAATGTCCAGAAATGCACATAGTGCTATTTCCTTCCACTCTGTCGCCTTTTCAATCCTTCCAGTGAGTTCATTAAGTGCATTGATAGTCGATATACCTTTTTGGTAGGCATACTGATTTTTATGGAGTGGGTACCTAGCTAGGCATCCTTCTCTGATGTGAAGGTCCAGCACCTTCCCCATACTTTTTAGAAAGAAGGAAGATAGGCTTATCGGTCTAAATGATTTAGGCTGTTCGATTGCTCTACCAGCCTTTGGTATAAAGACTACCTTTACTCCCCTCCATACTTTCGGTATCCAACCTAGAGCATGGCTTGCTCTGCAGATTTCTGTAAGTATTTGACCTATATGTCTCAAACTTTTTTGAATCATTATAGGTTCAACTTCGTCACCACCTGGGGACTTATGTGGTTTGAAACATTTGACAGCCCTTTCCACATTGTCCCTTGTGATGATTTTTTAATGCATTCATTGCCCTTGTGATACCTTCGTAACATGGGGTTGCCTCTACTTGGTTGTTTGCTGTTCTGCAGTCCGGGAAGAGAGTTTGAAGCAGAAGCTCCAACGTCTCTTTCCTGTCCAGAGTGTAGCTGTCATCTTCTTTTACCAGACAACCTAGGTCATTAGAGTGTTGTCTCTTCAAAAGCCTTTGGATCCTGGAAGCTGTGGAGAGTTCTTCTATCCCTTCACACATTGATTTCCAATAATACCAATTAAGATCCCAATGTAAACACACATCTCCGCTAACAGCAGCTTGTTTGTAAATAAAAAAAATAAAAAAAAAATTGCCAGAATCAGAAGGAAAAGTGGTCAATTATCACCGCCAAAATGTTTCCTGACCATCTTTACAGACGAAGACACATAGACAAGTCACGCCCTTGTAGTGCTAATACGGATAATTTGCGCGCCTTCGCCATTTCCTATAATTTCGAAAACTATTATTCATTACAAGAAAAAATATTATTGTAGTATCTAAATCATATTATATTAAACGAGGAATTTTTGCTTATATACATTTGTATATAATTTGCACAGCTATCTGGTTTGGATCGAAAAATCTATTCCAGAAAATAGTTTTTTTCATTTTCTTTGTTAATGTTAGTCCTCATTGTTGTAAGCTCAGACTCTAAGAAATTGAATCAGCTGTAAACTAAAGAGTGATTTCATTCTATTTTCAAAACACAGTTAATTGTTGGCAAAAATGCTGAGACACAATAGAAATCACCTGTTATCATAATTTATCACTATCCGTAGATACCTTTAAATAAAACATAAAATTAATGAAAAATAATCTTTCCCTAAAATTGGTGTTTAGTTTACACAATTATATGAATTTTCATAGGCATTAAAAAAACTACTCATATGTTTCAAATTTCATTAGCACACAATTTCTTTCATGTTTTTCCCAGAGATATGCACTGGACATCTAGGAGAATACTTTTGATAAGTTTCTTGAAAATCCTTAGAGGTGTTTTGTGCTAGTCATTAGCAAAACACGATTTTCGCAGGCATTATTGTGAGCAAGATAAGAATGCGATTCGGTACCCTACAAAACAAAAGGAAATGACCAAGTCAAGAAATGCAACTGATACCAATGAGTGAGAAAATGTTTCTTGACTCAGTGGGCTGTGAAACGTGAACATATCTAAAATACAAGCCACCGAAAATTTTACAAGGCTGCAATACTTTCCTTGAAAAGCTACTTGGGATAGCGATTGGAGAATACCTACTAATAGTTTATGCAACATGAGCTTATGTATATGTCAAATTCACTAAAGGACGAGTGTACTTTAAGTCACGAATTTGATATGTTGTCAGAAGGGAATCAAAATTGCAAGTTCGCCCCTTTGCTCACGTGGAGGATATGTTTTTGATAAACCTGCTTTGGAATTTCAATTTGAAATAAAGAAAGAACGGTAATATTACTTGTACCAAATAGACAACATGTCATTTATAATTCTATGTAGAAGCAGTTGTTAGATACTTTTGACTGACGTTTGGCATTGCCTTAATCACAGTCCAATTACAGTGCAATCCATGTGTAAAAGCCATGGAATACAGATAAATATAAAATCTCCTAGAGTAGTTATTATTATAATCAAAATTATTGGATTCCTTCTGCATGACATAGTATTTTTTAAATACTTTGGTTTGGAAGAATTAGCTAACTTAGTCAATGATAATAGAGTAAAAAATATTATTAAAGGAATAATTTTCTTTGAATTATTCAACAATCAAGTAGTGAAGTATAGTTGAAAAATAAATCCAACGACCTGATGGCAATCTTTGTGATACTTCACCTTTAGAAATAAACTCAATTTATTTTTATAATAAGCAAAACTTGCCAAAGTGAATCAGCGTATAATATTATCGTATCGCAACAAAAAGATTAAAAGCAATGATCGATCTATGCCTTTAAGTTAGAAAATTCCATAGCAACACCGCTGAGAAGGTGTTCGGGTTCGGTATTGCTTTCAATAAGCTTCAGATATTTTTCATAACAGAAAATTACCGAGGGAAATCATTATAACACTATCTATGAGAAAATATTATATAAATCGTATCTTAGATTTTGAATAAATACAAGGTGTCACGACGCTATTTAAGGATTTGTTACAGATGCAAGATGGATTTCTATTAGGACATCTTAACAATCTTGGACCAAACATATGAAATTAACCTAACTGACTATCTAAAAGACACTGATTTATTTCATAATCTATAACTTATTGTATCGAAATAATTGTATTTTCGAAAAATATTTCGTGATGTTTTGAATATACCTACTGTGTCTGTACATTATAACCATTAGGCCTATGTGACGATAGAAGTTTGTATCAATCCATAAGTAATTATCTTTCCCACTAATAAAACAACTTTTCACCACAAATGGGACCGACTTTATTTGATGATGCACTGAAAAAAATATATAAATTCTATTGATACAAGTAATATGAAAGTTGTGCAAGGGATGAAGTATGAAGTACAGAAATATAAATATCTAGAAAGAGGTAGGGCTATCTTTATTTCTAATGTTTTCTTTCTAAAATCCTCTCAACTATCTTCCATCCTATTCTGTCAGCCGTCATGTCTTTCCAGTTTGTGACATATATGGTTTCTATATTCTCTCTCACCAGGCTCATCTACCTTCTTCTGGGTATACATTTTCTTTCCTTGTCAGTTTGTAGTGGCGGATCCTCAGAGGAGGCAATGGAAGCCTGGCCTCATATTTTTGACGTTGGGCTTATCATATACAAAACTTTACAGGCAATTGAAATTTTATACCTTCTATTATATAATGAACAATCCAAATTATGTTTGTGGGCGAACTACATTTTTTCGGCTCGATTGATTTGAGTGAAATTTCTAGGAGTTCTTCGGACATATTTGGAGAGTGCATATAAGAAATCTGTTTGATTCCCCATGTCTAGAACTGGAGTTATGTCACACACATTGTCGTCAATGTCAGAATATTTTTTATCTGACATGTCTTACGCCAACCACGATGAAATTATCAATGGTGACCTATTCCCAAATTTCATAACAAAACACATGCCGATTTGTAAAGCTCCATTGTTGGAATGTGGTGGTAGTAATTTTTGATTTTCCTCAAATATTCTATGTTGTATGGGACTTCCAGTGATTATTTCATCGACGAAGTCGTGGGCTCCCTCTAGTAATTTATACAATAAAAAAATTGAGCTAGTTAATCACTTAAAGATCGCCACTGCGTTCTAAGAATACAGCGTAAAAATCATAGACGTCGAACCAAACACAAACGTATTTAGAGTTGGACTGCAGGTCTCTGAAAATTATTTGCTTCCATACAATATTTATGTATATGTATGTATGTACATTATCGTGACCTTGGAACTTAGTGACTGTCGATGAGTGTTTACAATTTTACGGACTCTGGAGAGTTTGGCTTTCAGTGGACATTTCAAATCAATTTATTATTAAAAAACAATCATCACAAGGCACTAAATACTCGAAGACAATCTCAATATTGCCAAACCAGTTGAAGTTTCCTCACATACCAGCAGAAACCGTGGCAAATGATATATATCATTTACGGATCAAACGTGATATCACAGCAGATAAGATACGCAGCTAATTTGGAAACCATAAAAATTGTAAAGACTTACCGGCGTATTCATAATCCAATCTTAGTTCGGTACTAGCTAGTACTGTATTAAAAAAATATTTTCTACAAAAAATTGAACCGACGTTATTAGTTGGTGAACTGAAAAACATAAAATAATATTAATTCTATTGGTGCTGTTACTTTTGAAGTTGTGCAGTTGTAGTTAGATTGACAACTTTTGGCACCAACTCCACAAGTACCAGTACCAATAGAATTAATATTATTTTATACTTTTCAGTGCACCAACTAATAACATCGTTCCAATTTTTTGTAAAAAATATTTATTTCACAGTTTTGAGTGTATCATTAGTCACGAAGATAGTACTCCTATAACCCACGTATATTCTTTGCTTGTAGTGTTGTTATTACTGAGATCTCCAAACATCGCTGCAGAAATACGTATTTTAGATGTTACCATTTTAACACCGATTTAACTCAAAAACCGTAACTTTAAGAAAAAAATGTTCATTATAAATGAGAGAATTTAACATGCCTCTATCTCGAAAACTGTAACTCTTTTGAAAAAATGTTCAATCTAAACATTTCCGGATATTGTCCTATCTTTAATTATACCAACTCAGATTTTTGATTTTGGAGAAAATTTGCCCCCTCCACTCCTTCGTGGACGGTTTTCGGAGGGAAGGAGATTTTGGATCTGCGTTTTTGTGAATATGGGACCATTTCACAATCCTCCTCCTTCAAATGAATCAAAAATCATCAAAATCGGAGCTCGTTTACTACATGAAACGCGCGCACAAACCAAAAAAAAGCTGTGCGTTCTGGTATCCATAAACATCCGCACTTAATTTAGTAGCGTTGCAATTATCAATACGACTGTCTGAGATCGTAATAAGAGAGCCACCTACAGATCCCTCACAAAATAAATGCTTTATGTTTGGAATTGTTTCCAATTCAAAGAGGAGATATAAAAATTTTCAACATGGTCCAAATCGATTTCTAGAAATATCATCATTATGAGAGAAAGGAGCATTTTTACGACCTTCAACACCTGGTTCTTAACAAAACGATGCCATACACGCCGAAAATAGAGAACCCATGATTTTCGTGAAGAAATGTACAAAGACCTCTGCTACATTCATCGTTTATATTTATAGACAACTTGGAAAACCTATTGTCAGAAGTCTTAAGACATAAATATTTTTTACAAAAAATTGGACCGACGTTATTAGTTGGTGCACTGAAAAGTATAAAATAATATTAATTCTATTGGTGCTGTTACTTTTGAAGTTGTGCAGTTGCAGGTAGATTGATAATTTTTGGCACCAACTTCACAAGTACCAGCCCCAATAGAATTAATATTATTTTATACTTTTCAGTGCACCAACTAATAACGTCGGTCCAATTTTTTGTAAAAAATATTTATTTCACACTTTTGAGTGTAACATTAGTCACGAAAATCGTTGAACGTTCACTAATATCAATCAAGATAGTACTTATCCTATTACCCACGTATATTCCTTGCTTGTAGTTTGTAGTTGTTATTATTGACATCTCAGAACATCGCTGCGGAAATACGCTTGAATATTTTAGTTGTTACCATTTTAACACCGATTTTACTCGAAAACCGTAACTCTAAGGGAAAAATGTTCATTATAAATGTTGTTACAATTAATTATGTCTTTCATGTACTGCAAACAGATTTTCAATTTTCGACAGAAATCGCCCTCTCCACATAGCGAAAATAGGTATATTTGACAATTTAAAATGTCTCTATATCGAAGACCGTTACTCTTTTGAAAAAATGTTCCATTTAAACGTTTCCGGATATTGTCCTATCTTTAATTATACCAACGCAGATTTTCAAATGGAGGAGAAAATTTGCCCCCTCCACCCCCTTCGGGGGCGGTTTTCGGAGGGAACGAGATGTCAGATTCCCATTTTTATGAGTATGGGACCATTTCTCAAGCCTCCTCTTTCAAATGAATTAAAAATCATCAAAATCGGAGTACGATTACTATATGAAACGCGCGCACAAACCAAAAAAAAAAAAACACACAGTCGAATTGTATACCTCCTCCGTTTGGGGTTCCTCGGTCAAAAATAAAGATAACTTTCTGATTGCGGACTTCAATATATAACATCATCTCAAATTCATAATCACTTATAACTAAAATTCTTGCTAGAATCGTTTGGATTATTATCAAATTGTCCCACAGTACACTCAAATTTCTGCATGTTCTCCGACATGTATTGATAATATAATTCTAAGCTTCAATGAGGACTCCTTTGAAGTAAGTGTCCTTGGTCAGTGCTTGTTTAACCATAAAGGTTAGCTTGTATCATTTTCTTCAAAAGCAATTAATGAACATATAAAAACGATGTATGCGATTCATTTAATAAAACTAAAAATTATCGTGAATAAATTTTTCCTTATGAAAAAAAAGTTAAAGCTCCAAACGTAAGTATACAACTGGTATACCAATATTCTTAAATATATGAGATTGGGAGCCGCTAAAATAGTATCAAATATGTCTGGCTGTGTAAGAGATATTGAGGCTTTTAAACAATTAAAAAAAATATTATCATTATCAATTTTGGGTCCATTATTATTTAATGCCTATATTAATGGGTTATTGAATCTTAATTTACCGGGTGTTATTGTATCTTTTGCGGATGACACAGTCATTATTTGTAGTGGTGAGAGTTGGGATGAAGCTACAGCCAATGCCAAACATTCTTTAAAAATTATAAGGAAATGGTTTAATTATCACAAAGTGTCTTTAAATATGTCAAAATCCAGTGTTTTATATGTGTCTCTATATGCGGATAAGCTCCCTGTTACAGACGGACTCACAATACATGATGATGTTTGTTATAATAACTTAAACTGTGGATGTGATAAAATAAAAAGGGTAAATGAAGTTAAATACCTTGGTGTTATACTAGATGAAAATTGGAATTGGAAGAAAAATATTTTTAGTATTGTTAAAAAAGTAAGATACCTTCTTTTTGTTTTCTATAAAATGAGATATATTCTTGAAAAAAATGATTTATTAAAATTATACCATGCTTTGTTCTGTAGCGTCCTATTTTATGGAATTATTTGTTGGGGTTCAGCTTATTCAAATACATTAGGGCCGATAGTAAGAATACAAAAGCGTGCTATCAAAATTTTAACTTCTGGTAAACAACACAACCTTTTTATTGAGACACGATTGCTGAACATCAATCAAAAATATATTTTGGAAGCACTAATAAATAATTATTGTAATCTACGGGAAGAGTATACTATTGCTGAAGCATGTTTATTTTCTAGACACAAATCGCTTACAGTAAGTAAAACTAAATTAAATATTGGTCAAAAAACTAGTTTATATCGATCCAAACTTGTCTACAATAGATTAGATAACAATCTAAAAAAATTAAACTTATCTAGAGGGCGTATTAAATTTCATATTAAGAGTTGGATTTTAAATAATTTGAAGTTATAATATACATAGATATTGTTATATTACTTAAAAAATCTGTTTTAATATTTAATACTTCCTATATCATGTGTCTTTCTTTACATTTGTAGTTGTATTTATAGTTTTGTTGCATTTTAATTTTATTATTTGTTTATTTATTGTATATTAATATGTATATTTAGATTATGTTAAGCTTGTAGATTTTAATACATTATTAAGTTCAGGTCTACACACAGATGCTATTTGCATCTCGGTAGGGGATTGTTGGACTTTATTAAGTCAGACAATCTATTAGCATACTATTTTTTAATCAAGATTTGTATGTTAACCTGAATAAAGATTATTATTATTATTATTATTATTAAGCTATCAAAACCTAAACCAAAAAAACCGGTATATGATTAATATTTTATTAATATTTTTATTGAAAATAACCCTTCTACAATGGTTCAATCGTAGACATCTAAAATAGACGAATATGGGTTCAGTACTTTTTCTGAATGAAAAAGACTAAAAATAACAGGAGTGTTATATATGAATATTTACCTCTAATGTTTTATTCTGTAATGGATTACAACCAAAAAATTCTACAATTTTATTTCAGTAAAAATCGAAGCTGAGATACATACATAGATAATAACGAAAGGATATAAACGATATTTAAGTTTTTCTCAATCATATATCTGATAACTTATTCGGCCAGTATTGATTTCTACGACAAAGTGTCAATATTGATTACAAAGCATAAAACAGACTAGCAATTCATAATTCGCAGCATTGAAATGAAAAAAATACTTGATCTTGACTATCATGAAAGTCGAGTATTTTGATATCAGTCCTATACATTCCAATTCATATACAATCAAAATGGGACAATTGGCGATATTTTCATGGCTGAACGCATATTAACAAATGGAATAACATTTATTGTCATCGCAGGGATCTATATTTTATTATGTACTAAACAAAAACTCGACAATATCTTGTATTTTGAATACAATTCAATACTAGTACAGATTACGAGTACAATGTTTGCAAAATGAGAGAGATACGCAAGTAAAATAATCTTAAAATCATTCCGATAGATTCAGCAGACGCTACACACCTTCGCACGTCTAAAATATGTATGAATCTCTGTACACTTTTAAATCTTCTGAAAAAAATTTCTGTTTACGCAGAATGCCTCCTCTGAAGTGCTGTATCATTGTTTGCCATAACAACCTAGAAAATAAGTGATATTCTACGAATTAAAGAACATATTGTTAACTTCAAAAAAATAGCGTATGAGACAATTTAACTTTAGGCTCTCACAATAAACATTACAAATATAATAAAACAAAAAATGTTCAAAGAAATCATCTAGTTTTGTCAAACAATTGGAAAATCAGTGATTCAAGGGTATTCTCATGTATCTGAGTAGATTTGTTGGAAATTCGTTACACAAACGGTAATTCCTCGAGATATTTCTAGCTTTCTCAAATTCTTGTCGATAAGCAGTCTCTTGTTGAAACCAATTCTCTTCAAAATTAATAGGAAATTGCAGAATTGTCAGAATAATTCGATTTTGGAGAAGCTGTAGATATTTAATAGCGCTTAGTTTACTATTGTTAAAGAATGGACCTAATCATACAGTCTTCCAACATTCCCATCCAAACATTTCTTTCAATTCTTGGTTCTCTTAAAGTAGTTTGTGGACTACTAAATAATAATTTCTTGATTAATCACATTGAATAAATAAGTTTTTTAATTTATCAAGATCTTGTTCTAGTATAGAAGCATGACTAATTTTATATATTCTGTTCTTGATTGTCAGTACCAGGTTAATTTTTTAGCGTATTTGATGCTCAGATTAAAAATGTATAAAACGACCTGAAGATCCTGGTTTAGTATACCAAGAAGTTATAATTTTGTTATCAGTTTTACGATGTAGCCTGGTATCTAAGAAGGAATAGTTTTCTTAATATATTCTTCTTCTACTGTAAATTCTGACAGTGGGTTGAAAATTCTTCAAAAAATTTTTTTAAGAAGGGTACATTGAAACTAAGACTACTGAGACCTTGATTAACAAGTTCATCCAAAACATATTGAGAAACAATAGGGAGAAACAATAGGTGATACTGCACTTCCCATCGGTGTTCCTAATATTTGTTTATAGAATGTGTTTTTATATGAAAAACGTTTTTATCAAATACAAATTAAATGTGTTTAATAATTTTTTTATGCAACCTCAAATCTTGTTAGTAATCTTTTATTATCATTTGTTACAAATTGTATTATATTATAAATATTGTAGATTTCCTGACGAAGAAACAATAAATGTTTCGAAACCTTGAATAAAAGATAAAGAGTTTTCTTTGTGCCAAGAGACTGAAATACCTGAAAATTAAAATCTTGTATCTTAACTAGACAGTCGTTCTCCCAGATAACTTATTATATATATATAAAAAAATAAAAAGATGTTCTTGGGGATGCATTCATATATTCAATAGAATCTATAAAAAAAACTATATAATTGAAGAATAATTGAAAAACCATATATACATATACATATATATATATATATATATAGGTAGATATATATATATATATGTATATATGGTTTATAAATTATTCTTCAATTATATAGTTTTTTTTATAGATTCTATAGGTGTATAACAAAGTTCAGCTCTGTAGACAATCGAGAAGAGCAGAGAAAGAACGGAAAATCAAAAACGGAAGATGTACATAAAAGCCATTGTGACAACTAACAGTGCAAATCCAAATAAAACTTTCCCAAATTTGTTATAAGAAACAAACCTGAAAGCGCCGATCGTTATCCAAGTTGATTTTATTGGTCTTGTAAGTTGATTCATTTTGAAAGTGATTAAGTTTCAGATCCAATAGTGTAGCCGATTGATTTTCCATTTAAATTCCATTTGGTATTCCAGTCTATACAATGTTTACAATTACCATTTTGGGAAGCCAAAGAATGTTGAGCATTCAAATCAAATTAAATAACAAACGATAAAGTCATGTTAACAGCGGAACTCGACAAGGGGAGTGCGGAACCTTAATATTGTTCGTTGAATTGATAGGATGTATGGGTTTCCTTTGAAGAGAAATTATTGTAAGGAATCCACTTGTTCAATAATGGAATAGGGATGGAATCTGTCGACTCGGAATGATTTAAGTGACTTTATTCGAGAGTATTTTGAATGTGGAAAATAATTTTATTTTATCTGCCATATTCTCTCCAATAGGTAATTTTCACCAGAGATATTCTGTAGCAATTATTCACATATAGTGCAAAGAAATATTTTACAGCCAACAATACCTACTGAACAATGGCATTCGATCAGCGGAAGGGGTGAATTTTAGTCAATCAATGAAACAGCTGAGCAAGACTCATTAAGGCAACAATAACTCGATTCGATCCGTAATAGTTAATGAAATTATGCTTAACCAAGGTTTCTTTTTTCCCATCCCAACCTAACGAAACTAAGAGCATCTAAAATTTTTGAGTGTTTAATTTCTGATATTTTTTTGAACTACAGTACAATACAGTACAAGTCAGATGGCCTTTGTAATTCGACATTTTCATCTTCTAATTTCCTGATCACCTCACAGTGTATATCCATTTTAACCGAGAATTTGCTTATCGGAGGTTCCTGGGGTCCGCAATAGTGTATAAATATAGAATGTGTTTAGTTTTAAGACTGGACTGGATTCAATAATAGTATTAGTATTAGGTACATTTCCTGTTTATTGGATTTTTGTATCTTGCCAGACAAATAGCAAATTTATAAGAACATAAAAAAAGATACTCCTATAAAATAATTTTTGGATACAAGTTTATTCAAGTAATTACTATTTATTTTATCAAAAAATACTATAAAATATATAATGAAATACCAGTTACCTCAAAAGCACATATTTTATCTTTCATAGTAGTAGGAACCCATCCTGTGATCCTCATCCTCTATCATTAAATAAGCAAGTGTTCTCCATAGTCTGATTATAATTAAATTTGTATGTACTTTTCCACCTCTGTACAATTTCATTGTAATACTTCAAGAACTCAAGGAAGTTAAGGATAACTTAATAAGATGTTTTAAATGCTTTCTCTCAGGCATAAATGCTGGAATCTACAAATATAGACTGATAAATTATCTGTAGGATCCCATGTTGTGAGTTTTGAGACAGACGAAATAATAATACATGTCAAATGATGAAAGTTTTTAGGAAGTGGAGATACATCTGTTAAACCAGTACATCAAATCAAAAGTAATGAACAAAAAACAAAGAAAGCTAAATATATATCTAACAGAAAGTTTTCTCACAATAAATTAATTATGTAGATACACGAAAAAACTCTAGGAATATCAAACAAACTCCCTATTTAACTAATGTTGAAATAATAAATTGGATAACGGATCGACCAAAACCTCTTAAACTTGATTCCAATTTAACTTGATTGCAATGTAACTATTAATGTGAACTGATGATACATGATATGCAGAGCTGCATAGAGAAAAAAGAGACACTCAGTAAAAAAAGGAACAATTCTGCCAGGAAAATTCTGGTATTATTATAAAATATCAAGAAATAAATATATATTGATATATATATATATATATATATATATATATATATATATACATAGAATATGTATAATAATTTCACGCCTAGCTGGTAAATTGAACCTACATTTCGTAGGGTGCCGCAATAAGAACGAGGTTTGTCGTCTACATATTGCGTTTGTGTGCATTTTTTCCACTATACTGCTCAATCAGATTGATTACCAAACATAGCATCAGTCTCCCAGATATATATCATGATTTCGAGGTTGTTGCCTCTCATCAGTATATCGTAGGGTGGAGAGCCATATTTGATAATCAATCCTTATTTGGAACTCATACTTGTATCAATCTTCGGTATAGAACTGTCGGTGGAGACAAGTATGAGCGATATATTAAGCATGTATAATGGTGGATAATAACAATCGGCAAAGGTTAATAATTAATTAAATAAATGAGGAGCTATCCGTACCAGATGACCATATCAGAATATGAAGAATAATTTCATGCCTAGCTGGTAAATTGAACCTACATTTCGTAGGGTGCCGCAATAAGAACGAGGTTTGTCGTGTCTACATATTACGTTTGTATGCGTTTTTTCCACTATACTGCTCAATCAGACTGATTACCAAACATAGCATCAGTCTCCCAGATATATATCATGATTTCGAGGTTGTTGCCTCTCATCAGTATATCGTAGGGTGAAGAGCCATATTTGATAATCAATCCTTATTTGGAACTCATACTTGTATCAATCATCGGTATAGAACTGCGGCACCCTACGAAATGTAGGTTCAGTTTACCAGCTAGGCGTGAAATTATTATTCATATTCTAATATGGTCATCTGGTACGGATAGCTCCTCATTTATTTAATCAATTATTAACCTTTGCCGATTGTTATTATCCACCATTATACATGCTTAATATTTCGCTCATACTTGTCTCCACCGACAGTTCTATACCGAAGATTGATACAAGTATGAGTTCCAAATAAGGATTGATTATCAAATATGGCTCTTCACCCTACGATATACTGATGAGAGGCAACAACCTCGAAATCATGATATATATCTGGGAGACTGATGCTATGTTTGGTAATCAATCTGATTGAGCAGTATAGTGGAAAAAATGCACACAAACGCAATATGTAGACGATAAACCTCGTTCTTATTGTGGCACCCTACGAAATGTAGGTTCAATTTACCAGCTAGGCGTGAAATTATTATTTATATATATATATATATATATATATATATATATATATATATATATATATATATATATATATATATATATATACCAGTATGAGCGATGCATTGAACACATATAGTGGGTGGATATAAACACCCAGCAAGTGGAATTATTTAATTCAATATTATCCTGTATCAGTCATATTATGATATTTCTGAATATGAATTCAATTGATACATAACCAAGATGATTATATAACATAAGCCGTTACTGGCCGACAATATTGCATTATACCACTATAAATGTTCAATCAGACTGATTACTAAACAAAGCACTGCCACCCAAACAAATATCATGATTTCAAGATTGTTGCCTATCTTCAGTTTGCCGCAGAGCGTCGAGCCGTGTCTGATAATCAATCCCTACTTTGAACTCATATTAGTATCAATCTTCAGGCTTATGTTATATAATCATGTTGGTTATGTATCAATTGAATTCATATTCAGAAATATCATAATATGACTGGTACAGGATAATCTTGAATTAATATATATATAAAACCGCTAAAGATACTTGAGAAAATATAGGCAACCTTTCTTAATCCGACATGTGTTCCGTCGATCAAGTTGACATCGTCGGCGTTTAAACTTAAAAAAATGTCAGTTTGTAAAGCTCCAGTCTTGTGGCGTATTGTTGCCATAAATCTTCAATTTAAGCTGATTCTAAGCAAACGGTGCTGTCCTCAAATATTGTCCAATAGTTGTCGGTCTTGTTAATTTTCCATTTGTATTTGTCCCAGTTTTATTCTCGAACGAATTTGAGGACATCAGTTAATTACTAAATAATATTTACTTCTTGTGGATTCTTGAACCCATATAAAGTATTTTTCTGGAGTTTTCTTATATTTCTTTATGTCTGCCTTTCTTTTGTTAGTCGCGCAAACCAAAAAAAAAACATCGTCACATTGTTGGAAATTATGAAAAGGAAGCTTGGGACTCGAAAATTAATTCACCGCTAAACAGAAATACCAGATGATGTATTATCAATAAATGTGAAGCCTTTGCAAATGTGCCTATTTAAAAGAAAGCGATAAAGCTATAGAGCAACAAAGCGAAACGTCTTAATTATCTAATAGTAGTAAACCACGATGAATCAACCTCTCTTTTAACATAAGCCGTCTATCAAAAGAAATCATCTCAGTATCATTTAATTTTGTAATTTATAAACAATTTTTAAAAAACTTGGACCGACTTTATTAGTCGGTGCACTGAAAAATACATATTAATATTACATCTATTGGTACTGGCAACTTTGAAGTTGTGCAATTGTAGTTAAATTGAAGACTCTTTTCACAAGTAACAGCACCAATAGAATTAATATTATTTTCTATTTTACAGTGCACCAAATAATAAAGTTGGTCCAGTTTCTTGTAAAAAATAAAAAACTGCCTTCGGACAGAAGGAGATTTCGGATTTGATTTTTCACGAAAATGGGACCATTTGCCAAGTCTCCTCTTTCAAATGAATCAAATATCGAAGTACGTTTACTATATACAACGCGCGCACAAAACCAAAAAAAAGACAGTCGAATTGTAGATACACCTCCTCCTTTGGGTTCGGCGGTCAAAAATAAATTATTAATACATCACGCAAGGATCATTAAGATTTTAAAGTTGGTGCCAAGAGATGATGTATCAACTGCAGAAGATTATTTGCACCAATTTCAACATTTTTGAGCCGAATAAAGTCGGTCCTAGTATTTTTTTAATTATCTATAGTCACAATTTTGAGTGATCATGGTTATTAGCATTAGTTTTATCAATCAAAAAAACGCAAATGAGTTCTAAACAATTATCCACAATCAATAGTCTCAATAACCCCAACAACTGCTAGATATCTACAAGATATGGACCGAATAAAAACTACCGGAAGACTGGAAGAAATCGTTGATTATCCCGATACATAAGAAGGGAGACGCAAAGGACTTCCATAACTACAGAGGAATAACCTTGTTATATACAGCAATAAAAATGTTTGAGAAAATAATAGAGAAAAGAATAAGATCCAAGATCGAAAGTAGATTAGAAGAATCCCACAGCGGGTTTAGAAGTGGAAGAAGTACACAGGACCATGTTTTCACGAATAAACAAATCACAGAAAAAGCAAGCCAAGAAAGAAGACAAGTTTATATGGTATTTTTAGACCTAGAAAAAGCTTTAGATTCGGTACAAAGCCATAATATATGGAACCGAGGCGTAAGCGGTAAGATCATAAGACTTACACAAAAAATATAGAAGGCAACTTAAACTAAGTAATTAGAAACAATATAGCCTCGGAAAAATTTATAACCAGTACAGGACTAAGACAGGGAGGAAGCCTTAGTCCGCTTTTATTTATCATATTCATGGATGATATTATTAAAAAATGCAAGCCCAGAACCAAGAAATTAGAAATAGGACATACTGGACTAGAAAGAATATCAATAAGCGATGGAGCATTTGCAGATCACGTGGTAATACAGACTACAAACTAATTTAAACATATGGAACACGGTATTGAAAGAAAATGTATTAAGAATAAATCAGAATAAAACCAAAGCCATGACGGTTGGAGAAAATATAGAAAAGCTGAAGATAGTGAAGATGGAGACCATATAGAACATGTAGGTCATTTAAAATACCTAGGAGTAATTTTAGAGGAAAAGGAAATAAGAAGACCTCACCACCAGAATACAAAAAGCTAATAAGCTCTACTTCACATTGAACAAAAAAATTATAAACAAAAAGGACATAAATAGAGATTCAAAACTCAAAGTTTTTAAAACGATATATACCTTTGGTTGCGAAACATGGGTATTGACCGAGCCGCAGAAAAATAAGACACAAGCGGCGGAAATGCGGTCTTAAGATGGATAGGATGGAGAAAACGGACCAGTTAAGTGAGTATGGAGAGCTAGAATACGGAAGAATCGCAAAATAATCAAACTGCTGGAGAAGAGAGCATACGACAGGAAGGACTGGAGAAAATTATTTGTGCAGATATAAAAGTTTGTAAGCCCACAGCATTATATATGGTAGAATGGGTATATATATATATATATATATATATATATATATATATATATATATATATATATATATATATATATATATATATATATATATATACATATATATATATACATATATATATATATTACTAGAGATCATGAAAAAAGAACTTTAATTCGAGCAGGCCCGTTTGGACCGAACGTACATCATTTGGTGACTTATCATGCATAAAAAGCTTTGCACCACAGTGACCGTATGTTTCAAGAGAATAGATTCTTTGATTTAATATAAAAATTATATATGATTCGGATTTTTTTAAATGCTGTTATCTCTGAAATTCGATTAATATTGGGAAGGCATTTACTTCGGATTTATAGCTTTTAAATTGATAGGAAACATTATTGTAAAAATATTTTTAATTTTAAGCAGCTGTTTCTGAGATTAGTTTAACATAGGTATTTTTGACCTTCTCAAAGCCCTATTTACAAAATAGTTGAATTTATCGAGAAAACTTCGAGCACAAATATTTCAATAAATCATATTTTCTGCATGACCTGATAAAAAAAATTAATATATTATATATATAATTTTATGGTCACTAGGGCTGAGTGGGCTAAGGCGCTGGAAGAGCGTTCGTAGCTTGCCACAGCTCATCGTGAGCGCGGGTTCGAATCCCGCCTGAGTCATGGATGTTTGTAAACTGGACCCGTGCACAGGTATTCCTGTATACCTCTTCGGGACTGTATTCCAGATATATAACAAAAATTATATTATTCAAAGGGCTATTTCGAAGGTTTTATGAGACCTTGAAAATTCGAATAAGTGACCATCTCTCAATCGTTCTCTTCTAAAAAAGGTATCATCAAAATCGGTCTACATCTACTATACCAACCAAAGTTACGTATATACAAAAACTAACATACATTCGAATTGTATACCTCATTCTTTGGGGAAGTCAGTTATACATTATTTGTCACTCATCAAAACTCAAGCCACCTTAACTGTTAATTCAAAACTCTACCAATTATCTCGTAAATACCTTCGATTATAAAGGATCAAGGACTCCTCTATCGTTGCGCAAACTTCAATCCCCATATAAAAAAAGTCTTTTAAGTGCAAATGTAACATTGAAACCCATATAAAGTCAGCACAAAAAGTTATTTTTGTACATTGTAATATTGTGCAATCATTCTGGAAGCAGATATCTTTTAGAAAAATGCAATTTTCCCACCGTGTTTAAAATACTCTTGCTAGCAAATCATTTATTAAATATATTCGAAATCGAACGCTTCCCGTTCCTACATTAACAAATATAAAAATATAGGTATATATAGGTATTCAAACAACACAATCATTTTAATCTGGAACAATCCACAACAAAACAAAAATGAAAAAATATAAAATATAATCAGCAATGTAACACACCCAACCAATAAAAAATAAAGAATGGTATTTTAATTTTATTTTTCTGATAACTAAGGTTTTTCGAATTTCTTATGTCATAGGTATGTTATATTTTTATTCAGTTATGCTAATTAGTATAAATTAATTTTGGACTTTTATTACAAAATTAACTTTTATTTTTATTTCTTCATTTGTATTTTTAAATATATATAAGTATCTATATTGAAAAATACCATAAAGTTTTTGGTCGAAAGTTCTAATACCCTATTTGACATGAAATAACAAATACATTATTTCAAAACGTTTTAGATTTTTCTATCACCGAGCTTTAACCCCAAGAAATCCAAAGAACAAATAAATCCAGCTGGGTCAAAACAAATAGGTTGTCGCAACAAGAACCATTGTTTATCTTCGACATTTTGCGCTTTATGCGTTTTTTACTATACCTGCTCAATCAGATTTATCACAATATATAGCATCAGTCTCCCAGAAATGTTATTATTATTATATAATTATGATTTCGAGATTTGCCTCTCATCATTATGTCGCAGGGTGAAGAACCATATTTGATAATCAATCCCTATATGAAGCTTGATATCATCCAAAATAAAAAGGAAAACATTTTTAGCTATAGGATTATATACGGTTAAGACTACGTTCGAATTTTTTCTTTGTTTAACAAACACCGAACAGTGGAACAGTGATGGTTATAGTCAACCGATTTATTATACGACTGTGATTTTCAAGTGCTTTATCACTGATTTCTGAAAAGAGGGGGGTCAAACAAAGTCAGTTCAGTTTCAACTTCATTGACCCAAACAATATATTTTATAAATAAATAATTTGTATTGCTCAGCAAAAAGAAATCGGATTTTAACAGTTTTTATTACTTTGTTTTAAGTGGGTCCGTAGTGATTTCTCAGGCCCCATAAGGACTAGTGTTTAAAAATGATTCATCAAAGATTCATTGCTACTATTTATAGAGTAACATAAGAAATCTTTATTGGGGCATGGAACCATAGAGACTCATATATATTTATGGTTCTCAATTATGGTTTACCCCCTGAACCTCTCAGCTCTATCTACAAGACAAAGACAGATCAGTTGATTCGTTATGTCAAGTTAACTAATATGTCGAACGTGAGTAATTTGCTTTTGGCGTCCTTAATAAATATGTGGTTCATTGTCCAATGAAATTTTTCGAAGATAAGTATGGTATGATTCAAATCAAGAGAACTGTTGTAGTCTTTGGAAGTTTTTTCTTCAAAAACTTTAATACCTAATAAAAACTATCATTATTTTTTTCTAAAAAATTACACTTGTTATTACATCAAACAGATTTCAAAAAAAATGTGGGGGCAACTTCAAAGGGATGTTGAATTGAAAGTTAAGTCAGGACTTTTAATTGATTTTAAATAAAATAAAAAATAAAGAAGTTGTAAACCCCATTAGTTTCTATAAATCAACAATTTTGTACTCTTGGAAAACAGCTATATTTCGAATTTTTAATCTAGGGATCGATGTTATCGGCAAAGATATTTCTCTGATACAAATAAAATATATGGCAATACACAAATTTACCTAAATCATGTCCTAAATTTCGACAGAAAAATAGCGACTGTGTACTCAAGTTGCGTGCTTAGAACCTGATCCCATCTCTCTGCTTGTCACACATATCATTAAAGAACGACGTAGCTATTATCTGAGGATGGGTCCTTTAAAATCTAGCCGGAGAATAAATGGGATCAATTCCTCCATCAATGCGGTTGACCCGTGGCAGACAAGAATATTGACAAGTGTATAAAGCCTAATGATCGGGTTGTTTCACTTCCATTATGCACAGTCAGGCCTCCGTTTCAGGTGGGGCCCCTCCACATCGCGGCCCACTTGGTATGTATTATCGACTTGTCAGTCTTTTAGATCTCGCTTCTCTTCTTTGAAATGTTCCAAGGCAGGCAAAGAACCAGGTCAGAATTATGTGTTGAAATGGGGAGAATTCAAGAGGCTTCTTCCAACACCAGCATGTAATTTTTGATATATTTGAAGATAAATAACTTTTTAAAAACTAGGAGAAATAACTTGAAAATAGCAAAAATTGTTCAATTTTGTAAACTCTATATTTTACATCAACGTTTCGACATAATACACGTCCTCATCAGGATGCTATATTCATAATTTCATAAGTATAAATACATACAGATCTAATAATTCTTACCAAACATGTGAGGGTATTAATAAATGACAAAATCTAGAATAACAGCAGCATAGATATAAGTATATCAATAGTATTATTTGGATTCTTGTTTATAAATTATTATCTTCATTTTATTATCAAAAAAACAGCAGCAGTGTTGGTAGTTTTCAAATTGGTGCCAAAAGTCTTCTATTTACTTGTAACTGCATTACTTACAAAGTTACCAGCACCAGTTCAATTAGTATTTTTTGCATTTTTCAATGCACCAACTGATAATGTACAATATTGCACAACTTCAAAATGACCAGCACCAAAAAAATAAAATATTATTATGTATTTTTCAGTGCACCAACTAATAAAGTCAGTACATTTTTGTAAAAAAAAAAATCTCAAAAAAGTTCATAATTTTGATTACAGATTCCTGACGGGATGGATGTTGTTGTTATTTTCCAGAGTTGTTTCGCTAATTTGATGGAGATGAATTTTCGTCCTTAGCAACCAATAAAAAGATAGTTCTTAGTATCATCACATGTGTCAAAGGTGACTATAATTCCCCCAAAATAACATTATATCTTACACAATTATCTATATTCTTGAGTAGTACAAATTAGTTAATGTTGTAACTACGATTAATTACCAGAAAAAGAACAAATACCCATGTGAGTGATATTAGGATATGTTGATTGCAAAAGATAATAACTAAATAAATAATAAAATCTAAAAAAAGAATTCTAACCAAAATAAAACAAATTACTTCAAGAAATTCGTTGCTCGCCTTGGATTAATTGACGCACTGAGACACGATAACATTATTTGTTGTGAAATAACTTTTTATTTCAATGTTTATTAACTGTTACCTGTTTTTTTCTGAGAAAGTCGTTATTTCAGGGTGATTTCAGTTTTGCATGAATTTTATTGAATAATTCGATCTTGATAATTCATATTTCTAAGTCCTAGACCTATAGAGTTGGTGGTGGCTACAACAGGGGCGTCTAGAGAACATATGCAAATTCTTTATTTGTTGAAGGAAATTGGAAAAAAACTTGAAGCGCATCATGAGAATTATCAGATAAAAGGGCTTGTTACGAGTGATTCAAATATATAATTTGTCGTTATTTTAGAATTAACGGTTCAATTTTTTTCTACCAAAAATTAGACTGACTTTATTAGTTGGTGCACTGAAAAATACATAATGATATTAATTCTGTTGGTGCTGGTACTTTTGAAGTTGTATGTTAGATAGAAAGAAGACTTTTGGCACCAATTTCAAAATTACCCGCACCAGTAGAATCCAATTTTTGTTAAAAAATATTTATTTCGCACTTTTCAGTTAACATTAGTCAAGAATATCGTTGAACGTTAACTAACACCAAAGAAGATAGTACTTATCCTATTACCCATGTATACTCTTTGCTCGTACTTGTTATCATTCAGAGATCTCAAAACATCGCTTCGGAAATACACATATTCAAGACATTACCACTGATGTTACTCGAAAACTGTAGCTTTTTTGAAAAATGTACCATCTAAATGTTGCTACATAAAACCTTTTTTTTAATCTGTCCGTCTCATATTTTCAATTTTAGAAAATTGTAACTCGAAAATCTTTTGAACTCTTTTAAAATAATATTCAATTTAAACGTTTCCGTCTCATCTTTAATTCTGCCGTAATGAAAAAAAAATCCCCCTCCACCACATTTGGGAGAAGTTTTTGGGGGCAAGGACATGTTGAATGTCGATCTTTTCAATAGAACCATGTCTCAATAGTCCTCTTTAAAATGAAAAAAGAATCATTAAAATCGGAGCCTGTTTACTATTTGTAAGGCGCGAACATCTATTAAATATATATAGATGTTTATACACGGTGGCGCACGAATAGCGCGTCGGAAAATCATTATTTTTTTAAGTCTTTTTTATTTATAGGAAGATGAGTGACTATAATGGCTACAATTTAAAATTATTTTAATGTATACAGGGTGTCTTAGAAAATCGCTAGGTATCAAAGTTTTCTGTTGTTGAATGGAACACCCTGTATTTTATTTGTAGATTTGAGTTCCTCTTAAAATTTAAGAGTCACTTTATTCAAGGTTTACTATACCTAGGACCTGCAGTTTTTCGATGAATTGAGAGTTTTCGAAAATTTTAGATGAAAATTGATATTACTCTATAGCCAATTCAAGATTTTAATTTTTATTTTCCGGACCTGATTTGGTTTACTTTGTTCTGTTAAATGCTCATGAGAGGTGTTTCTGTGGATGAGCCCTTGTATTCTTAATTTCACAATACTATAACTTTGTTATTTTAAATAGAACACCCTGTATAGTTTCCAACAAAATTGTAGCTTTTTCTATCCGCCTTCGAACAGTATTAGGTTTCTCTATATCCATCTCTTCTGCTTTTTAAGAAATTTGAAGGTTCTTTGAGAGTTAAGTAGGTATATTTAAATTTTAATTTTATGATTATCATTATTATTTATTAAATAATTATAATAACTTCTCTAGGTGATGACCACCTCCTTCAAAACATTTTAACTCTCTGTTCAAAGGATTTTCCAACTTTTCTCAACATTTCCGAAGTTAAGGTAGCATACCCATTTGTCTACTCTGATCTTCATGTCTTCTGGTGTAGTTGGTCTTAAATTATAAACAGATTTTTTTAAATACCCCCCCAAAAAAAAATCTAGGCATGTCAGATCGGGTGACCTGGGGGCCAATGTCTTCCAATTCATTTATTTGGAAATTTCCTATTTGCATATCTTCTAACAACAACATAAAAATTTGCAGGAACCCCATCTAGTTGCAGCCACATTTTGCTTGTAAATAAAGGAAAATTTTCAAGAAGAGTCACAAATCAGTTTGTAAAAATTGTAAAATGTTGTTCGCAGTTAATTTTTGTACAAAAATTAATGTCCAATGACATAATCTCCGACAATACCCGCATATACATTTATACTCCAACGGTTTTTTTGATCAGCAGTATGAACAATATGTTGGTTATCAATACCATAGCAATAGAAATTATTTCTATTCACGATTCCATTATTATGAAAGGTACATTCGTCAGTGAATAGAACGTATTCAAAAAAGTCAATATTTTCGCTAACACGATTTAGAGCCCACATGCAAAAGTCCAGTAGTTGCTGAAAATTTAACTCGTACCAATATTGATGAATTTGGACCAGATACGGAGGGTATTTATGTATTATGAGAATCCTCTATACGCTATCTCCACTTATGGTAGTTTGTTGACAAATTTGTTGTCAACATTTACCAGGATTCTCAACAATGGATCGTAATAACAAAAAAATAATTTTCTTCTTTGTCAATTTATGCCTTAGATCGGCTCAGTTTGGGATCGCTAGTATTACCTGTCTCTAGATATTTTTGGCCATAAACTCGAGAAGCCAACAAACAATTACTTTGACGTTCTTCCCTCTCTCATATCCACTCTTTCTTCAATCGAGAAATCCGTCATTATAGTATTTGTTCACAATCAAACAAATAACTATCTAACGAAACTCAATTTACAAATATATCATACAAGTAAGGCTATGCCTTGATTACTTTTGACAGAAGTGTATATTTATTACCTTCAAAAACTATGACAACCACATCTTTGATTAATCGTTTCTTTGAACGAAATATTTTAGTCTGGTAGTTTTTTACAATTTTTCACATTTCTCTAATACTATAGGAGATAGGTATAGGGAAAACTAATACTTTTCGACGGCGAATAGGAAAAGCAACAAATGTGTTGTTAAATATACAGGGTGTAAAATAACAAAGTTATAGTATTGTTAAATGAAGAATATGAGAGCTCATCCAAAGAAACACCCTGTACATTATCTGTGAATTCTATCATGTGCATTCAATAGAACAAAGTAGGCCAAAATAAGTCCAGAAAACAGAAATTGGCTTAAGAGTAATATAAATTTTTGAAACATTTTAAATTTTCGAGAATTTTCAATTTCTCCAGAAAACCGTAGATCCTAGTTATAGTAATCCTTGAATAAAGTGACCTTTAAATTTTACGAGAAACTCAAATCTGCAATAAGTTACAGGGTATTCCATTTGATACCTAGCGATTTTCTAGGACACAATGTATACATTAAAATAATTTTGAATTGTAGCCGTTATAGTCACGCTGATAGAATCGCAAATGGAGGGGGCAATTTCTTTGGAAAATTGAAAATCTGAGGCAACCAAACATTTTTCCATAATGTTACGGTTTTCGAGTTACAGCAGTGATAAAGTCTAAAATATGCGTATTTCCGCGACGATGTTTTTAGATTTCTGAATAATAACAAGTACAAGCAAATAATATAGATAGTAATGGTATTAGTGAGATTTCAACGATTTTCGTCACTAATGTTACACTTAAAAGTTTAATATTTTTTACAAAAAATTGGAGCGACGTTATTAGTTGGTGTACTGAAAAATACAAAATAATATTAATTCTCTTGATGCTGGTTGGTGTCAAAAGTTTTCAATCACTTCAAAAGTACCAACACCAACAGAATTAATATTTTTCAGTGGTGCACTAACATCAGTCCAATTTTTTGTAAAAAATATTTTTGGTGTTTTTCAAACGCAAATGGTATTACCTAAACCGTTGAAGAATGAATAAGGACAAGAAAAAGGTTTCTCAAAACTAAGTTTACCCATTTTGCAAATAAGTAGAGAATATACATATTAAGGCAACGGTGAACAGATATATTCGACACGTATGTGCAATATTATATCACATTATGTAAACAAACAGCCTAAGCCAAAAATATCGGTGGTTGTAATATTTGTTAAAACGTTTTTAGGATAATATTAGATATTAGTAAACTATAAAAATTATCCTCGCCATCGTTCTTACATAAAATTAATTTTGAGATAATGTTTTATGTTGTAACAAATACTTAACATTTACAATGCTAAGGATAGCAGGAAAGAGTGAAGAGAAAACAAATCACCAAAGTAATTCGCACGAATCATCGAAGACCAACTAAATACAGATATCAAAGTACGAAGAGAAGAAGGCCGCATAGATGTCCTGGTGAGGGACACCAAACTTCCAAGCTACCAGGAAGAAGCGAAGTAGAAACGGAGGGGAAAAGGTTTTAGTTGGTAAAAATCCGACACTGTTCTGATCATAGATCTAGATCGGTTCGTCTATAGAAGATATCCTAAGCCCCGCCATAAAAAAAAAAGCAACATAAGCAACTATCGTATATTTTAAAGTCCTAAGCTAGACAACACGACAGAACAGTGTAAGTGAACCCTACGTACATTCTACAGCACTATCTCTTGCATTCCATCTCACCTCTGCCACATGCTTTATATATTTTGCATAGCAAAAGATTTAGAAAACGTGGCGTGACGCAACCTTGAAAAATCACTCTGGTGTGACCAAAGAAGTTTCACGTCAATAAATCTACATGAATTAAATAACAAGTTTAATTCAGGTAAAGAGAATGATAAATATTAGAGAGAGTTGATAGAGAGTAAATGTTTTCTCCTATATGCGGGGAAATTATTTTTGTTATATGTGTTTTCATTTCCGGTCATTCATCCCCATAAAATCGATGACCTCAATTCGATTTCACGGCTTCAAAATATATACAAGGTGACCAATCGAAAACGAAACAGAGTTGATTTCGAGAAATGTGTCATTATTTTGGGAAAAAGCAGGGACCCACCACACACCCTCACAGTGACGGATTAGATTAGATTAGATTAGTTGGAGTAGCTGCGCATCCTAGCCCACCGCGACCAGTTTTGGTCTCCCTAGTGAGGGAAAGAATCACCCCAAAATATTTAAATACCATTGGGGGTCGAATAAGATATCTATTGACAGCTCTTGTAATTCCCTTTACAATAGTCTTTAAATTTGTAAATTCTGACTAATACTTTGAAGACTTCACATTTTAAAGTTTAAATGATGGTTTGCTGCTTACTTACTAGTTGTTGATCAAATGTTCAAACTGATGACCATCTACCCCCATACAATAGTAAATATTGTGCTCGAAATGTTCGCGCCCATTCCGGAGTGATTGGACTGCACTCGTCAACAATTCTTTGACGCAATTCTTCTAACGACGCTGATTGTGTTCTGTAGATTTCAACGATCAGGCAGAATTTACAAATAGTAATGTATAGGGAGTTACACAAGCTGTTAAAAGACTCGACCGCCAATGCTATTTAAATATTTTAGGTGTCTCCCCCTTGAACCAAAAAGCGACAGGTCCCTACTTTTTCCTAAAATAATGACGCACTTCATGAAAATGGCTCGGTTTCGTTTTCGATTGGCCACCCTATATATATATATTTCCGTAAAATCTGAATTTTTGTATTTCTATTTCTCTGTGTTAAGATATTTTTATTCAATTCTTATTAAGGATTGAATTTGAATTGAATTACCAAGTAAAAAAATACACATCAATCATATCCATCGTCAATGGAAGAGGAGAAAAATTGAATTGTAGTGAGGGGAAAAGAAAAAAATCTATAGAACAACACGTCTCCGTCATAAAACTTTATAATTCTCAAGTGTCACGAAAGAGCAGCTCATTTGAGCAGCTCACGTTCTAGGGATAAAAATATTTCGAGAGAAAAATACCGTCATAACTCAGAAAATAAAGCAGAATGAGCAAATTGAAAAATGATTTTAACAGGTGGAAGTATTATCTTCATAGGTCTAGATTTGTTATCTTTAATTACTTTTATAAGAATATTTATAGCAATAAAATTATATAATTAATATTTATTACCAAAATAGCACTTATTTATGTTACATCTGACTTTCGGAACAAAGAGTGTGCAAACGTTCGAGGCACAACAAAACAAAGTGGAAATATTCTACAGTTGTCTAGTTGAATATTTGATAATCCATCGCGTAATTTCCGTAATATTTTTTACTTATCGCATGTAAGCTGAATTATGGTTTTTACGGGGTTTGTAAGAGAATTAAGTAGAATTTTTATAGGGGTAGTAAAATAGTAGGATATCTTATACCTCATGAAGAGGAATCAATTATAGAAGCTATAGCAGCTGTTGCAGTTTTAAATAAAGAAAGCAAAATGAAACGAAGATCAATTTGGATTACAGAATGGCTTCTGAAACGGTAATCTTATTCACTTATTAATTTATTAGTTGAACTGAAACTCTCACCTGGAAATAAGTTAAATTATTTGAGGATGGACCAAGATATGTATATACTTTGAGCTGTTATGTCAAACAGCTGTGCTACTGTAGAAATCACAAACATGACGACTTATGAAGATACCCAGGTTTTTGTTACTTGCGACACGTCTTGTCGTGTTTTATCGTGGCGATGAAAACGTATGAAAAAAATGCCATCACGAACGCCGCAATTTTATATAAACATACTTGGTCGATAACGCCCAATAACTGATTGAACTGATTGATAATGAATATCAGTTTATATTTCCGGTTATTTTTCTGATTCACAAAGAGCTTCGACACAGATTTTGAGAAAAACATTATCAGCTCATTGCCATTTAGTTACATGCATCCATTACTATAACTGCATACCGATAAATTGAAATCCATGTGGAATACGGTGAATAGACAAAATTAATTCTATAGCCATAATATATCCACTTTATATCTCTAAAAGTTCGGCTTATATTTTTAATTTATGTGTTGAAGAGGCTATTTTGCCAGGTTCGTTGGAAGCGGCTAAAATAGTCCCCATCTACATCTCTGTTATCAAGCTTAGCCAAACTGTTGGAGAAAATTATACATAAAAGATTATTTAATTTTATTTAAAAAAAAGTTATTATCAGAGGAACAATATGGTTTCATAAAAAACAAAAGCACAAAAGGCGTATTATTACAAATAAGATATATGATAATATAGATAATATCGTACCTACTGCTGTTGCGTTTCTCGATCTAACCAAAGCAATTTGATTGTGCCAATCATAAGAATTTATTAGAAAAATTATACGATCTCATAAAAAGCTACTTACCTAATACACAGCTTACCTAACAATGGTAAGCTGTGTACTACTATTAATACTAACAAAAGGTCAGAATAGGAGAGAGTGAGAGCGAGTTCAAAACTGTAGATACTAGCGTACCCCAAGGAACAATTCTTGGTCCGCTTTTATTTATTTATTATATGAATTCTATGCTAATTAACATGTCAAATGACTCTGTCATCTCCTATGCTAATGATACTGCCATTTTAATCAGGCAAAACAGGAAAGATGTAAAAAATCAGATGAATGCTTTACTTTCAATTGTAAATGAATGGATGATAATAATTAATCAACTTTAAATATAGATAAAACTGTTTTCATGGCGTTTGGCTTACACTGAGATACAATGCCAATAAATTTAGATGTTAAAATAGAAGTAAAAAGATAACTAGGGTAGAGCATTGTAAAAATACTTCGGTATTATTATAAATCATAATCTCAAATGGGATAAGCACAACTTTTAATAAATAAAACCAAATACCTAGTTTACATATTCTATAAATTAGCATTTTTAACTATAGAATATTAGCTTGAGGTGGAGCTTATCAAAACAATTTAGTATTATTACGAAATGTACAAAGCAGACTACTTAATATAATGGACAGAAATGTATCAGTACAAGACAACCATCTGAATAGTAGATAATTTTTCGCCTTCAAATCACCATGTTATTTTCATAAATCAATTAGAGATAAATTTATACACAAACAAAACCAGAAACAAATTGATACTGTCTAAAGCCTATAAGAAAATGAGTTACAAAAGCATTTAAATTAACTCAATAAAACATTTTAACACACTACCAAAAGAATTAACATAGAAAAGACAGCAGACAAAAAAAACTAAAACCTTGGATAACATATAAACCAATATTTCTGTACTAATCAAAAAAAAATGTTTGTAAGAACTAAGCAATGTAAACAAGTTTTTCAGCTTGTAAGTTAGAAAGTTTTTCTTTTATTTAATTTTATATTTTTATATTTATGTAAGCGGAAAAAGTTCCCTCGCACAGGCAACCTCGTTTGTCTCCGAGGGTTTTGAGGTCATTTTCTTGTACAAAATTATTTGTATATTTACTCGTAAATAAATAAATAAACTAATCTGACAAAACCATTAGATTCATATACTTTTTTTAGCCATATAGTAATAAAGGCTAAAAATTACAATAAATTACCCCTTTGAGTTAGTTTTCTGACTGAGGGTTAAATAGCGATTTTAAGTCATTTGGTTTTACATTTTGGTATCAAGAGAATGAAACAATTATTTCTTATAGGTTGTTATTTTATTCCATACTTCAGCTTATAAATAATCAAATTCAGCATAGTAGTCTTGGACGATTTGGACATAAATGATTATATTAATTCTGGAAAATGTGAGGCAGCAATAACAAAGATTATAGAATAATAAAGTTACACAGTAAGAAAAGAAGAAAGAAATATTAGAGAAACATTTTTTTCTCCAGCTCTTCTATTTGAAAGGCCAAGTATAAGACACCAACTTCATTTCACACAATTATTTTTGAATATGTCATTAATGTAGCTGATTATGATATAATTGAAAAATACAAAGTAGGCATCTATCCCCATATTTATATCTGATGTAGATGAGTCTAATAATCTACGTTTGAATACTTCTTGATTTTAGCGATTTATATTTCAGTTTTGAAATGAATGAAATCGATAACGTGTTTGCGAAATATACAATTGGTTAAATCAAGGTGATGCTGGGATCAATACCAGGTGGATATTTTCTAATCACCCTACCTGAGATAGAATCCAATAGAATTTGTTCAGCTGTAACGGCTCAGATATAATATTTTATTAATATTATTCAAACTAGTATTTATCGACAGATAAACATAACAATACAGAGCATCCAGTGGACCAGCAAACTCATATTTCCGCTAGTTATGTAGCCATACCGTCGCTACACAACGTATATCTTCTAGACATAAGATCATATTTCACTTATTCAGCATACTTGTAATCTTTATAGTATAAAAGCTTGTTAATCATGTAAAAAGGTTTAGATATCTTCCTGTTATCACATTGTACATTTCTATTGTTCGAATAAATATTTTTAAAAAGACATTTTTCAACTAATAAAATCTAATTCGCTATTTAAATGAGTTCCGTGATGACATTTGCTTCCCAATCGCATAAATCTTGACGATTTTGCAACCACCGAGAGAACAGAACACAATAAGTAAGTTTTGAAATGATTGCCTATTCATTCTAAACATTTCACCAAAATACCTGAGTTTGGGAATCGATTTATTTGGCATTTTAGATGTTCAAATGACTAGTAGCCATTTGCTTGTCGATGTACAGTGATCAGTTAGGAAATAGTAGTAGAAAAAGGTAGTCCATTTCTCAAAGTGGAGTGGAAATATTTGAAGGAAAATTAAACTCAATGTCTTCTCCAAAGAATGTGGAGAAAACTTTGAGCTTAATTTTCCTTTAAAAAAATATTAGTACATGCTACAAGTGTGCAAATGGGCGAATATCTGACAATCGTGATAGTGCAACATGAGCCTATATAGTATATGTCAAATCTAGTAACAACCACAAAAACTTGGTGATGGAAAATTTGACATGTAGATTTTTATATTCGACGATTTGCTCACGTCTATGATACATTATTTTCTGCGACTACTGAGATGGCAGTTCAATTTGATAGAAACATAAAACTATTCATATTACGTGTTCCAGGAAAATAATATGAAATTTATTATTCCATAATTCAGCATTTGTTATTTTTGACCGACTTCCCAGAAGATGAAGGTTATCTAATTCAGCGGTATGTTTTTTTAATGACCATGTTATTTTCTATTTGGTTTATGTAAGGATGGCTAAATGCTATAAATTGCGAGCACTTTTATTACTACACTGAGCGCTAGAAAATTGAACTTTCCAGGTAGATTTTGCAAAACAAGAAAAATGTTATTTAACCTTTACGTTTTTCAGCGATTTCGTTTTCAATGTTCACATTTCGGGAATTCGGATGTGGGAAGTTTTGAAATGAGCACCCTGTATAATACCTCAATACTTATTGCACAATATGGAACATAGTAAAATATAAGAACGATTAAACACGTTATTCTTGTAGCTTTCGAACACCGACATCAATATTAAATTCTACATTTCCATTTATCCAATTCGTTGAGGAAAACGCCTGTTAAGAGCATAAAAAATCAAACGAGTTTATGTCCGCGACGTAAAAAACAAGCAGGGAAAGCTCAAGGTCATTGTATTAGCGAGCTTTCATCCCTCTGGGTCGTAAGTAACGCGCGACCTTGCAATTATCGCCCAGCCAACTTTTACCACCCCTGAAGACAGGAGAGTATGCATGAGAGAGAAAAAAGTAATAAAGATAAATCATGCGATTTTGGGCTCCTATAATCTGTCCAAATTAGCTTACGCTATAAAAGTAATAGATAGAAGGTAAGAATTTGTATGTACAAACGCAATACTTTATACATCTAAGCTGATACTTTATCATAACAAAGCGTATAAAATCCTCTTATCATTTACTGCTTCTGACAAATTGTTTCATTTCTCTCACAGATTCTTAGACCCAGACTCAAGGGCGTCCTCGCTAACTCAAAGGGTGTTGCCGCTATTTCTATCCGAACAGCGGCGTCCTTCAATCGAAATAATCACCCACAAACTTCACCAAATATACATATACAGGTTGAGTCTAAAATACTTTCGAATATTGATAAAAAAATTTACAAAAAAATTGGACCGACGTTATTAGTTGGTGCAATGAAAAATGCAAAATAATATTAATTCTATTGATTTTGGTACTTTTGAAGTAGAAGTACCAGCACCAACAGACTTTATATTATTTTGTATTTTTCAGTGCATCAACTAATAACATCGGTGCAATTTATTTTTTAATATTTATTTACACTTTTAGTGTAACATTAGTCACGAAAATCATTGAAAGTTAACTAATACCAAAGAAGATAGTACTTATCCTATTACCTACGTATATTCTTTGCTCATTATACTCATTATACATTATACTCATTATTTAGAAATCTCAAAACATCTTCGCGGAAATACGCATATTTTAGACTGTAACCGCTGTAACTCGAAAACCGAAGCTCTATGGAAAAAATGTTCAATTTAAATGTTGCTACAAATATTCTGGTCTTTAATTTAGTTTTATCAGATTTTCAATTTTTGAAAGAAATGCCCCCCTCCAGATAGCGAAAACAGACATATATGAGATTTCAACATCACTGTAATACGAAAACCATGAATCTTTTTTAAAAAAATTGCAATTTAAACAGTTCCAGATATTGTCCTATCTTTAATAATTTAGTCTCAGATTTTAAATTTTCGTGAAAAATTGCTCCCTCCATCCCCTCCGAGGGCATTTTTGGAAGGGAAGATGCTTTCGGATTTGAGTTCTTACGAATATCTATTTCTCAAGTCTCCTCTCTCCAATGAATCAAACATCATCAAAATCGGAGTACGTTTACTATATACAGGGCGCGCAAAAACCCAAAAAAGATATCTGCAGAATATTCTGCCACTACCAAATCATGCTAATCTTACTAGTCTATCGGAAACTAGTGAATTCCTGATGAACAACCATCAACAAACAATAGGGTCCTTTACTTAGAAATTAGTACACTAACGCAAAAGCATATTTGTATCTTTTGAATTTCTATACAACTTCATTGTGAAATGTTTGAAATTATACCGAGTTGTTTCCGAAAAGTGTATAAAACACTTTGGATATTCTTAGACCCATAACAGGGAGATTTATCAACAAATTCACAAGTAGAAATAATCAAAGAAATTATATGTTCTATAAAATAAACAAAGAAAACATTTTTGGAAAAAGCAGGAAAAGTTGTGCTTATACTGACTAAACGGTTCGTCTTGCAAAAAAATGTTATGAGACCATTGTTGTTTGTCTTTGTTTGCTTAAAAAACGAATGGTCGTAGTAGTAGCCACTGGGACAACTCTTATATTCAGTGATATTTTTTTAGAGTCATAGGAATGTCGTGAAATTGGACAACGCCTTTTTTGTACGGTTCGCTTCCAAAAAGACTTTGACTTTTAACAAGTGTCTAAAAAACCTCATCGTCAAAGGGCTTTACAATAACAGGCTCTAAAACAGTGTTCTTATATTACGTTATATGCTCAGGTATCAAAGTACTTATTCGTTTCTTTTTCACTGACCTAAACAAAAACTGCACAAAAATAGATCATTTCTATCACTGCTAATATCCAAAACTTATCCCACTAAGTTGATTTGATCTATTCCGATTCACCTGTCTATTTTCTCAGAGTCTTGATGTGAGGCATTCGCTACAAAATATTACCATTCGGCTTAATTTTCTTGCTCAGTGCAATAGTGGTGCAACGTTGCCTCCATTTTAGTTGCCTGAAAGTTTAACTAGTTGGATAATAAATATTACACAGTTAATTCCTTATGAACATTCACCTACCCGCAACCTGGTGCACATGAAACGTGATGGGCAAATGTGACTACCAAAATCCTAGTTAAATTAAGAGTCATATACATCAGATTGTTATTGAGCATGCTATCATTTGAATTCCATGTTCTTGAACAAATATCGCTTTCGTTATTCGTAAATAGTGTTTACATCTCTAGAACATTTATACAAATGGACTTGTGATTTATTTATACATGATGACTTCGAAATATATGCGAAAATATAAACAAGTAGATCTTCATGAAGCCAGGAAAAATAAAAGAATAATTTCGAGCAATTCAGTGCGCATTTTGGAATTAAAACTTCTTTACCGATTCCATAAAGAAGAGAGATAAATAGCTTGAAAAATCATAATATGGTATGGATTACAAATTTAATACCTTTTTTTTCTCTATAAGTGAAGCGGGTAATATGGCTTTTGAAAGAGAGGTAAATGAGCTAGTCGAACAGTGCAGAACAGTTAAGAGATTCATGGTGTCCATGTAAAATATTTAATGAAACACGTGTAGAATCGTTCCCCGTCCTCTTCTTTAGAACGACTGATTCACTAAGTGCCACACAAAATCGCACGTCTGGGTCGAGTGCTCAGTTTGAAAATATTAACCACTATATCTAACTTATCATGAAGGAGATTCAGTTCATGTGAGAAGTTAATGTTTGGACATGAATGTTTTGAGACTGTGTGATTAGGTCCATTATTTATAGTTGGTAACCTAAGCGTTTTTAAATATCTATGGCTTCTCCAAAATAAAATTATTCCGATAGTCGATCAATTTCTTATTAATTTTTGGAGGCATTCAGTTCTAACAAGAATAAAGTGCTGCTTTTTGACAAAAATTTGACAGAAAATTCATAGAGCTACAAATAATGGAGGAAATTGTCGGTTTGTGTAAAAAATCTGAATCACTGATTTGACTATTTGTTGTTTTATTGCAACATGTATTCAATTAGATTTGTGTTGTTTATTGTTTTAAGAGGTTAGAGTTTAATTTTCTTATTCTATTTGTTAGAAGTTAACATTGTTTTTTAATTGTAGAATTTCATTTATTCTCTTGGCCGTTATGGCAAAAAGAAAAACAGCACTATTTTTCCGACGGGGCATTATTTGTTACATTTATTAAAGCAAATAACTTCTAGCATGTAATAAAACGACGTAAACAGAATCTCTTTCCTGATAAATTCGGCCTGTAAAGTCTGTGGCGGCTGCTGTCTGCTCTCTTTATAGCTCGAAAGAAAATGAAAGGGAGGAGAATTATTCTAAAATTATTTCAGCTGAATTCTTGGCCTTGCCGGGAATCTAACGCAATCCGATTTGATGAAAATTGTATACCTTCCTAATCTGTGCTAGGAGCGAACAGTGTTTATAATATATACATAGATATAAATATAGCGGATTTTTTGTTTCGGAGACAATACTATACAGATCCCGGCGATTACAACAATTGTTTTTTCATTTCATAATTTGAATTCATCAATGCAAATAACGCCAATTTCTAATACATAGGTTTTATATGAATTGTAACGCATTGGACTGGCAAAATCCTCGAGTTTCATAGAAGTCAAGGTCTAGAATTTTTTATTTAAATACTACAAATTATGAATTGCTCGGCCATATTTTTTGTTTATTGTCGTACTTTATTGTAAAAATCCATTTCCAAATTGAACATAAGCGGTAAAGGTTAAAATACCTACTAAATTTCTGCCATGTTTAGAGTTTTTTCGCCGAAAATAATATTAAATCAGAATTTGTATTGATATAGAAACTGTTGCGAAAAGATACGTACTTGTATATGTACTGCAAGGGTAGACAGATACATACGACGTCCAAATATATTAACAAGCACAAGCACCACGCTTATAATATTTGTTAAAATATTCTTTAAAAAACCGTTTTCAAATAAAAGGATAACAGGAGTCAGGAGTCAACCTTCACCTCGTCTCATCTGGCAACGGCAATGCTACATAGATTTTGCATCCTCCTCTTTCATTCCATTTCATTCCAGGCAGATGTTTTATCTCTCTTGCATGGTAAAAGGTTCAGAAAATTTGTGGTTAAAGTAACGTGTTGAAAACTCATTCTCATGTGGCCAAAAATAATAAATAATAATAATAATAAAAATAATATGTTATTAGGTATTAGATTAATTGAAATTAAACACGAATTCTTCTCCAAAATATATTAGATTTATTAGACGTCTTTAGTATAAGAAAGAAAAAATATCAGCATCTGATGTAGGATAAGGACAGCATCCGAATGTAATATTATGTCATAAATATGTAAATTAACTTCATTCGCAATGGTGCCGAATTTATCTAATAGTAGGCCATGTGATTATATCAACATTATTAGTACAGTACGGACGATATCTATCGCCACGACACTGTTTATTCACCACTAGAATGAATGGTTAGATCGTTTGTCAAAACAGCATGAATCTCTCAGCCATATATCATGATTTGAAGGTGTTGGCTCTCGTCAGTATATATATATATATATATATATATATATATATATATATATATATATATATATATATATATATATATATAATAAAATAGATTTTTGTTGGGGATGCAGTCATTTAATAAATAAAATTCTTTGGATTATGCCAAGCTTTCGAGAATGTTTATTCTCTTCGTCGGGGCAAAATTCGTGAATTTATATAAAATTAACCACAAACAGGAAAGATTTCATAGTCAGCAATCAGAAATGTCATTGATTGCTGACTATGAAATCTTTCCTGTTTGTGGTTAATTTTATATAAATTCACGAATTTTGCCCCGACGAAGAGAATAAACATTCTCGAAAGCTTGGCATAATCCAAAGAATTTTATTTATTAAATGACTGCATCCCCAACAAAAATCTATTTTATTAAATAATAAACCAGTCAAGAATTCAGAATCAAACAATATATATATATATATATATATATATATATATATATATATATATATATATATATATTTATTTATATATATATTTGATTTTGAATTCTCGAAGTGGAGTGATGTTGTAAGTTGAAAAGAAACAATAAGTCATCTCCACATTGTATTGTATACAATTTGTTTTCAACTTACATCACTCAAATTCGAGATTATGGACTTCTTCATACATTTTCAAGATGCTAGTCGAGCAAGTTTGATAAAATGTGGAGATGTGTTGCTTTTCAACTTAAAAAATACTGGTTGAATCGTGAGACAAGTTTGTTTATTTCTTGAATGAATTGATGCTTTCCAGAATATTTCATAAAATGTATCATACATTGTATTGTGAGAGAGTACGATGATCAAACTCTCAGCCATATACCATGATTTCCAGGTTGTTATCTCTCGTCAGTATGACGCAGGAAGACGGGAACCGTATTCGATATTCGGAAATCGATTCTCAACTTTAGCTTGCACAAGACCAGGCATCTAGAGGCAGTGGACGGAAAGACCGGCAAATGTAACAATAATGGATTAAATTAATTCATTTGTCGTCCTATACCTACCAGTTCATATTTACATAAGTAGTATGAGAAAGCTATATAGTCTACTGACTATATAGACAGCTTGCCGTAATCTGCTTCTAGATAGACGACAATGATTATGTTGAAAACAACTATTGCCAAGACAAATACCCTTTTTAAGAAATCTAATCCCTTTTGAATCGAACACATATGCTTTATGTTTTAGTAACCATAAAGCCATAGTATCCGCAATTGAACATAATGTTCATATTAAATAATTATTATTATGGCTTTTCAAACTATTTCTCTATCTTTTCTATGGTATCGGTAAAAAAGTTTCACTTCCAACACGCGCACTAAATTGCACGAGGTCTTTTTTATTTTTTATGAAATCATGAAGGTATACTTGTTCACATTTTTGCATGTATTTCGAACTCAGCCTGTATAAATAAATCACAAGTCGATTTGAAGGAATGTTCCAGAGATATAAACACTATTTACGAGAAACGAAAGCGAAATTTGTTGATGAAATTTGAATTCTATGATAGCATACTCAATCCCAGTCTGATGTATATTAATTTAACAAGGATTTTGGTAGTCACATGTGCCCATTACGTTTCATGTGCACCAGTTCGCGGGTAGGTAAATGTTCATAAAGACTTCACTGTATAACATTTACTCTCCAAACAGTTAAACTTTTAGGCAACTAATATAGAGGCTACGTTGCACCACTATTGCACTGAGTAAGAAAATTTAATTAATCTAGAAAATTAAGCCGAATGGTCCCCGAGCAATCGCTATGCATACTTAATTTCTAAGAGCGCGTCACTATGTTGTATGTGCCACTTGGAGAAATTCTTTATAAGTACAGAATAATAATGAAGAAACGAGAGATAAGCGCATTGTTTTTTAACGATGATTTAACATATTGAATTTAATTTTGTAACTAGCTTCCCAAAAGAAAGACATACAATACAAATTCATGTTTGATTTTTTATGCATGTACTTGTTTTGCGTAGTAAATCATTCTTGATGGTTCTTTTGGAACTAAATTCCTTGACGCGGCTTGCGGTAGGAGTAACTAGCAGAAATCGTTGCACAAGGATAAAGCATTATGCTCCCACGATGTGACTTTCTCTCGCCGGCTCACTATATTTCCTTCTCTGTCTCTGTCCTTTTCTCTCTTTTTATATCATATTCGAGTACAGGTGTATGCGAGTGCGACTATATAGATTCCAATAGACAAGCATCGTGCAAAGCCGGTTGTAAACATTTATACTAGATTTCTATATCAAAATTGAAAACACAACATAATTAAAATTCTATTATTACTGGTACTTTTAAAATTGGTGCCTTGTGGCCTTTTATATCTCTATAATTGCACAATTAATAATATTTTGGTTTTTTTTTAGTGCACCGACTAATAAGTTGGTCATATTTTTTGTATTTTGTAGACACTTAAAAACAAATAGGTGAATCGGAATAGATTAAATCGAATTAGTGAGAAGAGTTTTGGATATTAGAAGTGATAAAAATGATCTAGATTTGTGCAGTTTTTATCTAACTCAGTGAAAAACGATTAAGTACTTTGATAACTGAGCGTCAAACGTGATCTCAGAACCGTAGCGTACCGTACAAAAAAACTGTTGTGTCCATTCTCACAGTGAAAACTGTGGGCTGTCATTCAAAAAACATATTGATGATGTCATATCTTTTTTACTGATTCAGTATATTTCAATTTTACGTATAAATACTCTAAGACAGAAAAAAATTAACGGGTCCGAGGGATTTTCATTTAAACTCTCATTTCAGATTTTATTGAATTTATCCGCTACTTTTCGAACGCAGTGTATATCTCTTTCTAACTAATTATTCTGATTCGCAAGTGAACCAGTCTCATCTACAATATTTTGATGTCTGATTTTTCTTTTAAACTAAAAGATCCCATCATTTTGACTCCTAAAGATTCTTGTTTCTTGAAAGTTTATTATGTGATGACATTTATTGTCATCTATTGATGTTTCGGTAACGAGCAATATTCTGAGTTTAATCTTTGATATAATAATATATATTTTATACATTAGAAAACGAACAAAATGTCGAAAGGCGAAAAGTAGTATCTCGTGTAGCTTTCTTCAAATCAATACACGCTAGCAAAAGATATGAATTATTCAAGGCGGCACATTTTCTGTAGACGTGTTTTAATGGCAGCTTTAACACTTACAAAACATTGCAAATATTTTAGAACTCTGTTGCTCTGGCAGAAGAAAGTAACAAAAAAAAAGATACCTAAAATGCTTATTTTCAATTCATGTTCAAGATCCGTCAAAGCATATTCTCGTGTAGCTTATGAAATTTTATTATCGTAAAATATTCAAAGCGTGCATTTCTCCTCTGCTCAGCACCACAAATTATGCTGGAAAACAACTGGGAAGGGTAGAAATTTCCTCATTGATTCCAAAGCTAATGAAAGAAAATACCAAAACGGCAGATTTCTTTCTATTCTATAGGTAATTACAGACAGAACCGCACAAAGAAAATATTGTCGAACCTTAGCCAACAGAGAGGTAAATTATAAATTGGTTCTAAAAAACATCTGGTAAATTTCATACTGTCATTTTCGTCTTTAGCTACAGAGTTTAATTAAAATGACCAAAGCTACGTTTGATCTAAGTCATTTCGACTTTCAGTTTCCCTTACACATTTCGAGGGAAACAAATAAAATTTACATAATCAAGACCTCAAAAACATCTCTTGTAAAGATCATCAGCCGTATTCATAATCCAATCTTAGTTTGATACTATTAGTAGTACCGTATTTAAATAGAAAAGAAAATACTATCCTACCATAATACACTGACATAAGAGTCATAAACCAAAATTAAGGTCAGGTTAGTTAGATTGCAGCACAGTCCTCATTCACGACCATGGATTGAATGTTCTTTCAGTTGTGTATTCTGGTAGCCATATACCTCCGCACTTAATATAGTAGCGTAACAAGTTTCGATTATGAATACGGCTGCATGTATTTTATATTTACTTCTTTTGAAATAACTTTTAAAACAAATTCACACTTTTATTATGAAATTTAAAATTTACATAAATTCAAGTTCTAACATATGACTTCATACTAGTACATACTTAATGATTATCAGTCTAATAATGAGCTGAGTTAGACAATTATATAAGAATATAATGATGAAGCTGCAGGTCTGTAGTCAACCTGACGTAGTGCACCCGTCGTTGTCTAGACAGACGGCGAAGGTGGTTGCAACTATGTTGTAGGTGCTGTATCCTGCGGCACCTGGGGTTGAAACTCATGGTTTAGCAGGTCCCAGACGCATCATCATAATCTGTTTCAGCACTAGCGTAAACACCCCGTCATCATAATACAATAGGATATAACATATATATCCATATTATTAACGCACAACCAACAATTTTGATCATCACTTGAATGAATTACAGAACGCAACATCTATAACTAATACTCATTTGAACGCGTATTAGTACCGATCATATATATCTGTTTATTGACGTGTACACCACCACAACATTTATAACCAATTACAGGGTGGGTGAAACATTGTTAAGAAATTAATACTTACATTATTAAACATAGCTCACATACACTTTATGAAACAGTGATATGTAAATAGTGAGATAATTACATTGAGAAAAGGATAAAATAGGTACTCTTTTCAGAGAAAAATCACCAGGCTATAATTATTATATCAAAATCTAAACACATATTTGTAATAATGTAATGTTATGACCGGAGAGTATTTCAAGAACGATTAGTTTTAGGGAGTCAAGAGATACAAACTAAGCAGTCGAGTAAGAAGGCGGGTCTGTAAGATATAAAAAATTCCAATGGCTCGTAGCCAACGTATAGGCAAATTTCACGGATTTTAGTTTTTAAAATATTTTATATCACTTTTAGAAAAAAAATATTTCAAACAAAAGTTGTAGGGACAGATCAAATCCAAAACTTGAAAATATTTTTTATAAAAGTTTGGTCGACCACTATTTGGAAACTACTTGTCAGATCCTGCCCACCGGAGAAATCGATCGAGATCTCTGTAGGAATGATTTTTGTTAGAAATTTAAACTTGATATCTTAAAAAATGCGACCTCTACCGTATTCACATATTTCGTAATATCCCATATTATACACCCTACCGATTTTCCAATCTCGAAGTGCGAATGATCCTAGTGGGTACATTTCTAATGAAATTTACCTAAAAAAGAGCGAGAGGTATCATGGGATACCCGGAAAGAACGAAGTTCCTTGTACAATATATATCTAAATAACAAGCAAAATTAAAATGGTAATAAACTTGTATTTATTATTTTTTTGTTTATAAAGTGACATCAAAATAAAGTATCACGAATTATTCTAAGGTGTAATAATTTCACAAGTATAAGACATAAGTTAGGTACAGCAAATTTTTGAGAGTAAGGTAAACTGTAACATATACCTACCTTAACATATAATAAATAGTTGTTCATAAAATGTTGAATAGATTGGTACCTGAACATCTTGTCCAAAATTGTGAATATGATTTACACGAATACAACATCCGTTCGCACGATAATTTTAGTTTTTCTATTTTTTTTTCTTTATTTTTAGTAATTGATCCCCCTTGTAGATTGTAGAATTAAGGGGTTTTCATTTTACTAACATGGGAACCACACATCAACAGTATCCGTTCCAAGCTGAGTTCGACATGTTACCAATACAGAGCGATCAGAGGCACCGTCAGCGATGAGGTTCTTAGAATCATGTACTTCGGATTAGTACAATCCGTCCTCCAATACGGGCTAGTGTTCTGGGGCTCTTCGGCTCACTTTGAAAAGGCCTCTAGAAAACAAAAGAGCGTAGTTCGGAGCATGGCTGAAGCAGATCCAACGACGAACTGCTCCACGCTATTTTGAAAATATAAAATACTTAGTCTGCCCGGCCTGTATATCCTACATACATTCTTATTCGTACAAGAAATAAAAGAAACTCGCCACTATACCTCGGCACAAAATGTTATAATAAAGTCAAACATATCTTCAGACAGGAAAAATCAAAAAAAACTTAACAACTACCTGAAAGATTTTTTAATAGAAAAATGTTCTTACACTATTGAGGAATTTTTATCCTTTTAACACATCTGTGATATAAATGTACACATTTTATTCTCTTACTTTAACACGCTTTTTTCTGTACCTAACTATATTACTGTTTATACATTTATGTATTAATATAATGACTAGTTTAATAGTTTAATTTGTAAACTTTGGATGATGCTTTTTGACTTTTTGACTTTTGACTGCGACTTTGAGGACTATTGTGCCCCCCATCAGAGCTGTTCTCGCCATTACTTAGTCTACAGCTCGCCCTCCAGTTCCAGGGTTCTAATGAAATCCAAATTATGGGATGGCTTCAAAGAGGATACTTGCTCATTTCTGCATGTTTCTTTTCCTAATCATTTTTTGCGTTGGCTAGCAATGGCGAGGCATTCTGTCATCTGGTGATCCGGAGTTTCCTTCTCCTCCCCACAGAATCTGCACTCGTCGTTCTCTGCTAGACTCATTCTCGTAAGGTGCTACCTGAGGCGACAGTGCCCAGTAAGAAATCCAGTGAGGAGGTGTAGCATATTCTTGCTAAGATCCAGATAATTCTTATATCTTGCAGTATTAAAGGTTCCAAGAAACTTTTTGGAATGATCCAACTCAGGGAGATTCCGCCAGAGTGTTTCTCTTTTGGGTTTTTTCCTTCTCCTGAAACTCTTTCATGTAGGTACAATTACCTGTACCTGTTCGTACTCTATTTCTGGCAAGTGTGTTGGCCGCTTCATTCCCTTTGATTATCGAGTGGCCGGGAATCCAGACTAAACAGACCTTGTTTTTCATGCCTAATTCGTTGTTCCCCTTACAACATTCATCAGAATTTACATTTTCACAATTTGATATTTAATATAAAAGGAACTAAAGGACGTGTTTTTATCAGTGACTTTATTATAATTTTTAGTAAGCAATTAATTTCTGGCACGCAATGAAAGGTTGTAAGCAGAATCCATGTTCTGAAAAACTTGATGGACACCCTTACCCAGCTATTCCTATACTGAACGGATCGAGCCGTGAGTCTCGAATGCTAGACTCCAAGGAAGAATTGTGGAATGGTAAAACAAAACGTGGATTTTACAGTTGGTCAAGCAGAGATGCATATGCATGATTGAGACGCGTCTGCATATTTCAAAAACTTCGTTCTAATATCACTGGTCGACTGGCCCGACTACCTCTCTTTCTAGTTCACTGTAAAACTCAACACACTCTACATGCAAAAGTGTCGGTCGGATACTTTTTACGCTGTAGCTCCTATCGGGCGATGAAGAACTTCTTTCTAACAATAATTGGTGAAGTAATTTGCATGCTTTTTAAATAATAAATGATTTTACAATCATGATCATAATTAGTTTGTTAGTTTCACTTAGGTATTTATCCGATATCTATATCAGTTAGGTATTTAAAAACAGTTAAAATTTTAGCACCGGCAACACCGTAGAGTCTTGAAAATAATAAATTGTGAAATCCGTCTATTTGGTTCTACATATATTGATAATATAATTATTACAGCCTTTTACGAGTTGAAAACATTTTCAAATGATTACTTATCATTGTAGGATTGTATTAAATACAATATCTCGTTAATTTCAAGCCATATTTTAAATTAATCGGGAAAAACCATTACGTGACCTTGAATATCCAACATTTTTCTGTAAATAATGCTTCTGTAGGCAGAAGTGAAAGATACCACTCTCACCCCTGCAAACTACAATTTGCATTGATTCATTTCTCACTTTTGAGTGTAACATTAGTCACGAAAATCGTTGAACGTTCACTAATACCAAAGAAGATAGTACTTATCCTATTACTCTCGTATATTCTTCACTTGTACTTGTTATTATTTAGAGATCTCCAAACATCCCGGCGGAAATACTCATAAGTATTTTAGATCTTACCATTTTACTACCGCTGTAACCTGAAAACCTTAATTCTAGGGAAACAATGTTCATTGTAAATGTTGCTAAATATATTCTGGTCTTTCATGTAGTATCCTCAGAATTTCAATTTTCAAAAGAAATTGTCCCCTTCACATAACTAAAATACAAATATTTGAAATTATAACATTGCTGTAACTCGAAAACCGTAATTCTTTAATTCTGGCACCTCAGATTTTCGATTCTCGGGAAATATTGCCCCCTTTTGGGGTGTTTTTGAAGTAAAGAAGATATCGGATTTGAGTTTTTACGAATATAGGACCGTTTCTCAATTCTCTTCTTTCAAATGAATCAAAAATCATCAAAATCGGTGTGCGTTTACTATATACAACAGACGCACAAACAAAAAAAAGCAGACAGTCGAATTGTATACTTCCTCCGCTTTGGTTCGTAGGTCAAAAATAGGAAACGAATTTAATAAATTTTAAATTGAAATTTAAATTCCTCAAATATAATTATTTCCTAACTAAATTATAGAGATAAGAGGATATGTGCCTACTTAAATAATAAGGATGGTTAACTTAAATCCTAATGACTAATATTATAAACTAATTAAGTAGTAATTATAATTATATATACAGTAAGGGACTGGATATACCGTCTGGTATGAGCCTGGTCTTTGAGCAGATCACCCTAATATTTAACTTTATTAATTTCTAATGTCTCAAGTATGTACCTAAATGTTGTTCTTGATAAATTTACCTAATGTTTATAGTATGATCCATTTATAGGGTGGAGGTACAGATTATATAATTTTATGAGGAGCCATTTTTCAAATCGACTTGATTCTTTGAGTTTTTGTAATTTATTTCTATTGATCTGAGAGAAGTTATATTATGATTTTTGATCAACCCATCTTTGTGTACACGAAGTATGCTCATCTCATTGCTACTTAATTATTTGGACTTTTTACAATGACTGCCTAGTGGGAAGTTGTAAATAATGTTTCGATTAATATTTTTAATATTACTTTTTCAATTGGAATACGATATCAGGTTGTATAAATCCAAGCTTTTTCTGAAGGGGGTGTTGCTTAATTCGCCATCTTAAGAAAGTATTTCTGTAGTAAACATTATTATCAATCATTTTCGTTGAAAAAATATTTCGCTCAATTTAATATCTTTCACGATAAAATCAGTTGAAAAGATTCAATTGTCATTTTAATTAAAAATCTTGATAATAGTTGATATACACCTTAATGGTGGAAAATCATTTTGTATGAAGATTTTAAAACGAGTATAATTATTTGCTAGTAAACTAGAAACTAGCCTCATGTCTCTGTCACTGTTTCTAGTATTTTAGCTTGTTGTTAAACTATTTTCGTGTTTTTAATTTCAAAACAATGTGTAGGTACTGCCTGTAGACTTGAGGTAACTCCACTATATTACTGACGACCCACGTTCTACTTACACAAACACAATAATCTATTCATAACACGTCAAATCAAATCTGACCTAACCTCAACCAGTTCGATAGCTTGTTGGTTACTGGATGTTTGTAGTTTGTGGAGTTTTCGGTGGCATCATCATTAGCTGACTCGCTTCTAAACTTGCTAACAATGTGATCGAGCTTTTATGCAGATGCAGGTGATGCGTTATTTCATGTCTGACGGGTGCTACATTTCACCTGAATAATCCTCGAAAAATATTGATTACAGTGATTTAAAAAAATCTGAATATAAATTATAGATAATTTTCTCAAACATAATTCCATATCCTTTTTATATGGCACTCGTTTTTTTTAGGATGCTGACTAATGCGAACCCCCACAGAAACGAAGATTGATTGAAAAACCAACTTTTCTTGTACTAATTCTCAAGGTTGATGCCATACACGCATACACCTAGACAAAAGAGTAAATCATATCCAATTTAATAATCAAGTTGTAGCAGCATAGCTGTGATACATTTTACTGCCAACGCGCATATACAGGGTGAGGCTGGAGGAGTGGACAATATTATGGGGTAGGATTCTTGGGGCCAATTTAAGATAAAAACTTTGTATGAACATATGACCTAAGTGACTTGAATTTTAAACTACAGGGTGTCAAGTGAAGTATTAAGAAAAAAAGCAACTGTAAATAAAATCTTCAAAGAAGATGAAGAAAAACCACTGGTAAGCTATGAGATTAGATGCTACAAAATGTGTTATAGTGAAATTGAGAAAATTTTAAAGAAAAAAATGGAAAAGAAAGATAAAAAAGTGAACAAGAGAAAAAAATAGTGCATGAAAAAGTTATTTGCAAAAAAAGCAAAACTTAGATCTAGTGACATATATTCTGATGGAGATAATGGAGAAGCCGAAAGTGAAATATCACTTCATGACGATTTGGATAAAGAAGAATGGATCTCTGATGCCACATCATCAAGCTTGGAAGAACTCAACAGAGATCCTGAGGCCTATGATTTTATTTTGATGCAGGTTAAAACAAAGGAAAATGTGTTTTATATAATAGAATTTCAGTCATCATTTCTAAAGGAAAATCATTTCTAACAGCGTTTTGCAGTAAATTTGTGGTGCGGTATGATAGATAATATTCTGATTGGTCGGTCCTGTTATCCTTGCTAATAGTTTAACAAGTGAAAATACCTACAATTGCAGCAAAATGAAGTAAAAGATCTAATATATGATATTCGTTTGACGATACGGCATGGGATGTACTACTCGTATCAGCATACTTGCTCCACCACTCCACCAAACTCTTCCTGGTAGATAGATTGTACGTGGAGTCCCAACTCATTGGCCGCCACGATCTCCAGACCTAACGCCGTTACATTTTGTATGTTAGGATGGCTGAAATCGGAAGTTTGCAAAATAAAACCAAGTACACGAAAAGAATTGCTTTTTCGTACTTTGGATGTTCTGCTCTCAATAGGGCAAGAAACGCTGGACTATGAGAAACAACAAACAATCTTAGCAAACGAGTTGGAAATTTATCGAGGCCATTGGTTCTATTTTTAGATATTTGCTGAAATTAAAACCGTTTCCAAAGTTGAAAAAGATAAGGAAAATAATAACAAAATAACATCGACTGCGAGATGAACTTTGAAAATCTGTATCTTATAATTAACTATTGTTGATATGACATTGAAATTTTATCAAAGTAATACTATTTTGATTTAAAAAACCGTTACAGGGATTAGGATTAGGGATATTACCATGCAGACAATCTTAAAAAATCAAGCGGCCACATTCTCTTATTTTATTTGATATCCAGCATCCTAAATTCATATTTCCGTGTAACACAAATGAATACTGTAGATTCTAGAAAAATTGTCGAATTGAATTGTATTTACCAAGTATAAACAGCATAATACGTTGATTCTGCAATTTTTTAATGCTTATTTCTGAATGTATTCCATTGTCTCTGGTATTTCTTTTATTTACTGGCAAATAGGTGTCCGAAAAGGTTATTGCTATTTAAAAACTTATAACTCATACAGTTTTAAATTTATAATAACAAATACAAAATGTGGAAATTTATTTGTGATAAATTATAGCGTCGAGATGTCACCTCCAAACGTTCTCTGAAAATGGCAAACACGCGAACACAGAGTTCTTGTGGAATTGCTCGAATTTCATCTCGAATTCTTCGCTTCAGCTGATTCAGTTTTGCAGGAATTTCAGTGTACACCACTGATTTAAGGAACATCCACAAAAAACACATGGTAATCACGTCCACACTTCTGGAGGGATAACTGATGTCACCATTTTTCGATATGACCTTTCCTGGAAACATCGAACGAACTGCATCGAAATATTCGCAGGGTGAACAGCCCCATCTTGCTGAAACCAAGTGTTTTGATTGAAGCCACTAAAATTTTGCAATTTGGGTTCAAGACATTTTTCCCAGCATTACCCTACCTACAACGGTCAGAATTTAATTAACGGTGACAGTGCGATGATTTACATCTTCAAAAAAGGAGCCAATGATTCCATATGCACACATTGCTGCCAACACTGTCACTTTGGGACTATGTAGAGGTTGCTGATGTTTTTCCTTTGGTTTGTTATCACCCCAATATCGGCAGTTCTGTTTATCTACGACTCCATTTAAATGAAACTGAGCCTCCTTCTGTAACATCGTGTGAACGATCAATTTAGATAAAGTTAGGGCGGCCGCGTGTTTTCTTATTGAACGGCGAGGCATTCGCCTTACCGCTGCGCGAACACGCTCGATATTTTCTTCTGAGCCGACCGATATGGTAGTTACTGACGGACTGCCCTGCCTTAACTCTGCTTCGAACTTTGCGACCCAGTATCTGATTAAAGGACGCGTCGGAGCTTGATTAACGTCGTGTAAATTAAAATGTGCCAGGTAAGGGCGATGAACTTGAATGTAAGAATGGTTGTTTTCGAAAAATTCTTTATCACAAAAAGTGCACTGCGGCACCGTGTATAGCTCCATTGTTACTGAAATTCCAAGAGACGCACTCACGATTGCAATTGGCCAGATCCTCCCACTCCTAAAATTTCTCGAGAAATACAACCAAAATATGGTAGACACCTTGTATATTATTATTACCATTATTATTATTATTATATATTTTCTTATAAATTAACGAAGATTAGAAAAATATTTTTTATTTAAAAAAAGCAATGGCGAATCAGATTTTTCTTTAAAAAGTATCACTAAAATTCACGCACGAGCGCTACTGGTGGAAATATACAAAAACATTCCACATTCAAACTTGGTTCTAAACACATAGAAGGTATATACCAAATTTTACGAAGCACTCTGAGTTGGTAGAGTAGGAAAGTTATTATAAAAATAATATTTTTTTCTAAAAGCCGCTTAGGACATATGTTCATAGACCGTTTTTTGCTTAGGTCCCCTTAAACATTGTCCACTTCTACTGAATAACCCTGTATACATACATATTCTAGTACAGCGCTGCACAGGTGAATTCGCTATACAAATCGTGTATTTATAGAAGAGCAGGTATAGTTACGGCAGGAGGACCAGCGGTAGTGCGTATGGTAGCTCCAAAAATGTTCCTGCTGGCCGCGATCACAAATCGTCGCGTGGGCTGGCATCAGCTGTAAGCCAGACTTTCTCTCGCTTTGTGTGTAGGCGTTACAAACAAAATAGTATAGTACTATACTCCATATACTACAAATAGGTCAGCAAAATCAATGCGCTTACGAACACCGCTGCTGCTCCTGCTACTGCGGTGTGGAAGGGGAAACAACCCTTACCACACTCCACCCATCGTTTTGCCTCTTCCACGTCCAAGTGGAAACGAGTGGATCCTGTCGAAAATCGCCCTCCATCATGAGCAAAAGGGAAAGTCAAGAGAGAGCCAATGAGTCATGGTCAGTTAATATACTGATACTTCCGTCAAGTTTTTGAGGAATGATTTGTTGTTAAATGTGTGCCGGTTTTGTTTGATCGGTGGCTCTATTTATGGAAATACTTTTGTATACCTCAATAAAAGAGATATCTTTTCCCGATAATGAAAACTTCAAGAGGATCTGCTTATATATAAATATATATTGTATTTTTGACTGGTTTTATATATATATATATATATATATATATATATATATATATATATATAATGAATTTTTAATGATTGGGGTTGCAGTCAAAATGCCAATAAAATTAAAACTCTTTAATCAATGTCGAGCTTTCGGTAACGCTTGTTACCTTCATCGGGACAAACTAAAATTAATTTGTTCGTTATTTTAGTTTGTCCCGATGAAGGTAACAAGCGTTACCGAAAGCTCGACGTTGATTAAAGAGTTTTAATTTTATTGGCATTTTGACTGCAACCCCAATCATTAAAAATTCATTATTAATTAGACAGTCAAGAATTTACAATTCATTTTATATATATATATATATATATATATATATATATATATATATATATATAAGTGTCAACGCATTTACTAGACAAGCTATATTTTCAACACATTAATGTTCTGATTGACAGAAATATAAACTATGAACATAACTATTTTTTTATCATCACTCGAACTGGTTTCTTCCATATCTGAAAATATCTTTTTCCTTTATTCATTTCACCGTACATAAATTTAAGTATTAAAGTCAATAGATACAAATAAAAATGTTACTTTTATTCCAAAGCTTCACAAAGTGCTATGCGGCTAGCAGACTGAATAGTACTGATATTACTTAGGTATGCAATAAGATTGTCAGGAACGTATGCTACGAAAAGTATTATTTATCTGAGCCCAGTAATACTCTTATTGCATATCTAGAAAGTTCTCAAGATATGAAAGAACTTGGTGCCATGATATGGGCTTACCTATAAATAACGACTATCTATTTGAATTAAATTTCGCAGTCCAGGATATTATAACGATGCGGGAACGTTGGTTTTAAAAAGTTCGCAGTAGTTTTTCATACGATGAAATTATCTTACAAAATAGTTGTTTCATCCTTTGAAATATTAGTAGCAATCGACAGTTTGGATTTTCTTTTGGGAAGTTATGGATCTCTATCTTCGTGTTAAGACATTTGACATATCTGCGTTGGTTATTAGAATCGAAATGAATCGAAAATGTAGGAAAATATTTGTGTAAGTTGTACTTTTATAATATTTTCATCGTCTCGAATATAAAGAAAACATATTGTGTTATCGACTCAGGATAAATTTTTAAGGTCCCATATATAAAGTTCCCATGCGAGAAGACTGGTAAATTGCCTCCGCCTTCGCAAGGCCAACCATTCAAAACACCCGTGGGGGATGGAATCTACCCAGTGCTATGGAAACGCCTACAAAGGCAGCAGATTAACGGAGTGAAGATTCCATTTGCTGAACCTAAATACCTTGGATTAACCTTTGAGCAAAAGCTAATATGGAACTCACACACGGAAAAAACATATATAAGGCCAGAACTGCGTAGGCAGGTTAATAGTGCGGTGGTCCTGGATACGGTGAAATGGAGCTCTGAGGCAGCCGAGGGATATTCAAAGGCAAATCTGCCTCACAGGGGTCATGAGAACGACACCAAGTGCCGCCTTAGAGGTAATACTGAACCTATCTCCAATACATATTTTAGTTCAGGGGAAAGCTAGATCTGTCAGTCACAGATTACTGCATGGACGTACACCGATAAGTCAAAAATACGGTAAGGGTAGACTTTACCGTGTTTCGTAGGCAGAGTTATATGAAGAAGTAAACGCCGATCCAATATTGGGAATGCCAATGGATACAATGACCCTACAATTTAACTTAAAAAAAAAATGCAGTGGTCTTACCAGATAGGAAAGACAGGACCGCCCTTGAAAGCAAGTCTCAACTCGTACACTGACGACTCTAAAACTGTCTCAGGAACATATATACGGGGTTCAGAAGAGATATATGATCTCTCTGAGACTAGGGAAATACGCCACGGTCATTAAGACAGAGATAATCTCGATAGCCACAATAGACTGACCCTAGTCTGGGTCGCAGGGCACCTGGGAATTGATGGCAACGAAAAGGCTGATGAACTAGCCAAGTAGGGAGCAGAACAGGGCATGATCGGACCAGAGCCCTGCTGCGGAATTGCTAAATGCCACATTAATATATTCAACAGTGGATCAAGAACCAATATAGAGACAAGCCAAATTATTTCTAAAAAGCCCCTCCGCCAAAATGTAGAGAAACGACAAGAATATTGGTAGGGATGCTGACAGGACACTGTAGACTTAGCATATGAACAATATTGTCCTGGACGGGGACGACCAATGTAGGTTCTGCCAGAAATAGGAGGAAACCGCGGTACACATACTGTGAGTGTGAATCACTGCTAAGAGTGCGGTTTCAATTATTTGGAGGAAGGGAAACCGAAGACAGAGAACTACGTGAAGGACTTGGTATCTAGAATGCTACGTCTGTTAAAAATTATAAATCTAGATACTGAGCTCTAATACAATTGAGAACCACAATAAACTCTTACACTCTTACCAGGGCTTCACACTCACAGTATGTGTACCGCGGTTTCCTCCTCTTTCTGGCAGAACCTACATTGGTCGTCCCCGTCCAGGCCAATATTGTTCATATGCTAAGTCTACAGTGTCCTGTCAGCATCCCAACCAATATTCTTGTCGTTTTTCGACATTTTGGTGGAGGTTTTTTTTAGAAATAATTTAGCTTGTCTCTATCTTGGTTCTTGATCCACTAATGGATATGTCACTTAATGTGGCATTTAGCGATTCCGCAGAAGGGCTCTGGTCCGAGAATGCCTTGTTCAGCTCCCTACTTGGCTAGTTGAACAGCCTTTTCGTTTCCATCAACTCAGGGTCAGTCTATTGTGGCTATCGAGATTGTTTAGGACCTTGCGGCAATCCCATACCAGTCTTGATGTTGTTTGATATGACATATAAATGACGATTCTTTGGCCATTCACCTTCCGTCTTAGCAGTTCCTCCGCAAACTATTGTATCCTCATTATCTCTGCCTGAACGACCGTGGCTTAGTGCCCTAGAATCAGAGAGATCATATACTTCTCCTGTACCCCGTATATGCCGACTCCTGTTCCTGAGACAGTTTTAGATCCATCAGTGTACCAGTACAGACTTACTTTCAAGGGCGATCCTGTCTTTCGTGTCTGGTAAGACTACTGCATATTCTTCTTTGAAGTTATAGGTATTGTAGGGTCATTTTATCCATTGGCATTCCCAATATTGGATCGGCCTTTATTTCTTCATATAACTCTACGTAGAACTTACCGATCTGGCGATCCCCTAAACTAGAATATGTGGAGATAGGTTGAGTATTACCTCTAAGGCAGCAGTTGGTGTCGCTCTAATGACCCCTGTGAGGCAGGATTGTCTCTGAATATCCCTCAGCCGCCTCAGAGCTCCTTTTGACCGTGTCCAGGGCCACCAAACTTTTGACTTGCAAACACCTTCCAAGGGCAATTCTAGAGTTCGGTATGTATGTTTTTTTTCATATGTAAGTTCCATATTAGCTTTTGCTCAAAGGTTAACCCAAGGTATTTAACTTAATCAGCAAATGGAATCTCCACCCCGTTAATCTGCGACCTTTGTAGGCCTTGCAGGTTCCGTTTCGGTAAACGCAATTAGTGTTGCTTTGTGAGGAGTCACTGAGAGTTCATCCTCCCTACACCAGTCGCTTACTATATTTAATGCCTTAAGTAAGTATGTTGGGAGATTGTAATTGGAATTCATCCTATTATAACTATGATGGTTGCCTCTCCTAGGGTGGATGTGATTACAATGCCCTTTAGGTTTGTTTCGATCTACCCGCAGATTACGACCTCTAATCGTTTTATTTCCAAACACCATAGATATGGCTGAAATATTATTGAATGCTCCTTCTATATCAAAAAAGGTGGTCTCTGCAGTTTTTTGTCGTCGATCGCCTAAGACAAGAGTCTTGAGTAGAAAGATTTTTTAACTTCACTTTGCAGACCGTAACATTATGTGGAAATTACATACGTGAATTGAATTTTTCTGCAATGTTCATTAATTCTCAGTTTGGTTTTGTTTCAATCATTGGGTAATACTGGTATTGAAAACGACCAGAAATAAATAAATTGATGCAGATGCAGCAAAATTTGTCATTCTGTAACTTACGTGAATTTTATTTGGACTGGTGTATTTTTACATTTACATTATATTGAAGTAAGAAACTCCTCATAAAATCTACAGAAAATAGAATTATTGACTAAGATGGCCAAATTAAAGAAGAGATTATATGAAGCAACATTTAAATAGGACAATTTAAAAAAAAAACAACGGTTTCCGAGTTACAGCTGTGGGAAGTCTAAAATATGTGTATTTCCACGATGTTTTGAAATCTCTGAATAAGTATAAGCATGTTATCTTTTTCGGAGAACGCTAAATGATTAAACACTCAAAAGTGTAAAAAAATTGTACCGACTTTATTAGTTGGTGCATTGGAAAATACAAATATAATGTTAATTCTATTGGTACTGGTTATTATTTTTACTGCATCATCTAATTATCACGTACAGCTAGTGTAACTAATTTTTTACTTAAATAAATAATGTATGAAGCTTTTGATTCTTCTGGCATTTTATTCGGCTGACAACATATTAATAATTCTATAGGAATATTACCAGAACCAGGTGATATGCTGCCATTTTTCTTTCTTTGTAAACTTGCAGTTCCCACATTAACATTTTGTTAATTTTTTTTGCTACGTTGGAAATAAGGGATATTATATTTTATAAGCTATGTGTATCGGTTTGATTTATCTTTTTTTAACGAGTCTGACCATATGGGTGTTTCAATGCAATGATTGATTGTATGTTTGATATGTGCATTTTTAATTACACTAATGATAGAAATACCTACATTTCTGCATTAATGCTATCGACCTCTCCATTCTTTCATTACAATTTAATGTATGGATGTGAAAAAAATATCAGATGAAATACCGCATCGATAGGAATCTGATAAGCTCAATTTTGGTTAGGTTGAAAAATAAAAAAGTTACTGCTGCTTCTAAAATAATAAAACTGATCGATGCAGGGCAGATTTATAGGTCGTACAGCTAGGAATGTTTTTATAAAAAAAATTACTGTACCACCTATATATACATCATAAAATGTGGTATTCGTTGAACTTAGAAAGAAGCATGGCGATATTACCAGGTCCATCTCGTTAATAATAAAGTGAAAAAGTCAGAATTGAGTCAGTAATACGTAAAGTGTGATTAAACCAGTGATTCTCAACCTTTTTTGTTTAATATTACACTTATAATAATACAAAATGCACGTTTACTAGGGTAAAGCCAAAAGGAGCGTTCGTACAAAAAGCAAGCAAAATCCTCCATTTTTCTAAGTTGGTCAACTGCATCACGTAACAATGAAAAAACTATACGAAAATCTCCTTCATCTCCGAATCTACTGAGCTTAACATTCAAAAAATGAATAGGTATTTTCTTTACAAAAGATGAAGATATAGAGTACCTATACAGAAGACTCTTCAAAATTCTTATTGTAACGGGAATTCTAATTAAAACTGGGTTCGATTTATTTCTTTCGTTCGTGCGTGTATGTGGGTGTATTCGGGTAAGTTTTCACGTTACATTATCATTTTTTCACAATATATATCTTGTGTTATTACATTCTGTTCTATATTCGAAAATTTAAAATTCCATTACCAACAGAATAAGTATTATTTTGATCTTTAATACGAGCAAAAAATACAATCTTTGAAATAAATTCTCTTCTGGAGAATATGTTATACAGTTCCACCTCTCCGTACTCTTCTTTCATATAAAAGAAGAATTATCACAATCGATGGAACAAACAAAAACAAAGCATAAATATTCTTCTTCTTATTATTTTCATGAAATTATTCAAAAATATGTTTTTACAGGAAAATATAAACGAATACGGAACATTCTCCACGCGAGTCCGACTCGCACTGATCAGGATCTACCTTTTCTCCTGCTTCTGTCTATACGTATGTATCCATTAATCTATGATAACGACGTGAGTATTGTTCAAACGGACAGTCAATGGACAAATTCACATTCAATTGTAACCCGATTAGTCATCATTGATAGATAATTTTGCTGCACAATATCAGGATTGACAGAATCAATAGCGTAATTATAATTGTAAACTAAATATTTAGATGGATGTGGACATAATACCTACATTACCTGGCATAGTGATGGAAATAAATTTAGAAAAAATACGGCTTGCACGAACAAAATTTTCGTAGGCCTCAGGGATCTATATTTTCATTTTAGTTCTATAACAGTCATGCAAATTTAGGGTTGTTTTTACAAATATGACTGAGGAGAACTGAATATTAATAGTTATGGAATCAACTTTTTTATCAAAATAATTTGGTTCTAATGAAGTTAAATTTATAAGAATTAATTGACTGACTTCACAGGGAGAGCAGGTATACAATTCAACTGTGTCCTTTTTTGACCTTCTTCCCAAACGGAGGAAGTACCTATACAATTATTGGACTGTATGCTTTCTTTTGGTTTGTGAGCCCGCTGTATGTAGTAAACGTTCTCCGATTTTGATGATTTATTGAAAGAGGAGAATTGAAAAATATATCTAAATAAACTCAAATCCGAAATACTTTTCTATAAATTCAACAAAATGAGACAATATCCGAAAACGTTTAAGGTAAACATTTTTTCAAAAGAGTTACGGTCTTAGAGTTACAGCAGTGGTAAAGTAAATGGTAAAAGTACCAGCACCAATAGAATTAATATTATTTTGTATTTTTCAGTGCACCAACTAATAAAGTCGGTCCAATTTTTGTTAGAAAATATTTATGCACGTATCCTATGTTCATACGTGCATTTCGCATAGTTAACACGTGGTCCGATTTTTATTATTTTTGACCGACGAACCAAACGGAGGATGTATACAATTCGACTGTTTGTCTGCATGTTTTTTCTGATTGATGCTCGCGCCTTTTAAATAGTCAACGTGCTCCGATTTTCATGATTCTTTTTTCATTTCATAAAGGACTATTGAGAGTTAGTCCCATTGAAAAGAATCAACATTCAACATGTCCTTCCCTCAAAAACTTCTCCAAAAAAGGCTGAAAGGGGCAATTTTTGTTCGAAAATCGAAAATTTGAAACACTAAATTAAAGAAGAGGCCATATGCGGCAACGCTTAAATTGGACCTTTAAAAAAAATCACAGGTTTCCGAAGTACAGCAGTGGTAAAGTCTAAAATATGTATATTCCCGCGATGTTTTGAAATCTCTGAATAAGAATAGATAATTATCTTTGGTAAACAACTTCAAATTTACCAGTATACCAAAAGAATTAATATTATTTTTTATTTTTCAGTGCACCAACTAATAAAGTCGGTCCAATTGTTTGTAAAAAATACATATTTTAGTTCAAATAGGAATGCTGAGGAATGGTCCAATATTAAAATAAATGAAATACATCTCTTTCCTCCAAAGAGAGTAAACGCATTTTTTTGAAACTGAACAATTGAGACCTCAAAATTAAAGAAGAGACCATATCTTGCAATATTTTTTCGAAAGTTTTCGAGTTACAGAGACAGTAAAGTCAGAAAATGTGTGTTACAGCGATGTTTTGAAATCTCTGAATCTAAATGAGCATTCAAGGATTTTCATAACCAGTAATACAAAAGAACTGACTTTGTCAGTTGGTTCACTGAAAAATACAAAATAATATTAATTCTTCAGGTACTAGTACTTTTGAAAATTCAAAATTACCAGAAGTAGTAGAAATAACGAGAGTTTTCCATCTTAACTAGTTAGAACCCGCAAGATCAGGGCCGTGTGTAGCGACCGGTTATTTCGTGTCCCAAACGAAGGCGCCTTTCCGTAGGGGCGCCATAATGGTCCATACAAGCTATTTCGACAATCAAGCGAATTATCGTACGCATTGTATACATATATCGGAATTATCTAATATCTTAACATACTAACTTGCTAGCGATTATATCGAGGATGCGTAATGTTAAGATGTTTTCAAAAATAATTAATCACTTGGTAACAAATATAAAAAAGCAGGTAATTTAATCACACAAAAAATGGATAGAGTCATAGAACTAAAGAACGATATTTAAAAAATGAAGAGATAAATAAAATGAGTTGAATATTTCTACAGAAAGTAATACAGTGCAGTGGAAATTAAAGTACATATTATCGATAGTGACACTACTAAAGATACTGAAAACATCTTACTTCCAGCATGCCTTCTCCTCTCACTCGAGCTTATAATATAGATGATTTAATAACTGAATTTATCTGATATCAAGATCAGAATTTAATAAATCTGGTGTGCTCACTCACACGACTTTCCTACCGCCCTGTATGATGTCATGATATGATATGAAAAACGTCTTTTTTACAAATCAGTATTCCACCCAAACATAAAGGTTTTTATTTTCTGTTGAGAGATAAAATGCATCCCGACAAGTTCAAGGTTTACAGACAATTATTGTCGGGTTGCTGTACTTAGAGTTTCAAGTAGTTCTTTTCTGTTGGGTGTGCGATTATCGAATTAAGTACATTTAGAACGAGCAATTTGGGAGGCATCGACTGATGAACAATGTAAATCCATTCAACAATTAATCAATTGATTTTACGAGAATAATTGTGCAACCGGTGTGAATACTTCGGTCGCATTAAATCATTTCGTAGAACAATCGACAAGTACTATTAAAAGTAGATGATTTAATTTGAGAAGGTGGAAGTACGCCGAAATGAAATACTCATGTAATTAACAGCTATGTTTTGGGTATTATATTTAACAAATATATGTTACTAAAAAATGGAACGACTTTATCAGTTGATACACTGAAAACTACAAAATAATAGAAATTAATTCTATTGGTGCTGGTACTTTCTGAGTTGTTGCCTACAACAACAAACTACAATGGCACAACTTCAAAATTACCAGCACCCATAGAATATATAAATTGATAGGAGATTATAGACGATTTTTAAGGCATAAAACGTGCACGGAGGATTATGAAATTTGGCATAGTGAGAGTTTATATGGTGAAGTAGCGCACACTGTTAAAATTTTGATGATTTATGCGTACATATTTTAAATTAAATTCAATTGAAAATATATGATTTAAGCCGTAGAAGTGTATTTTGTATTCTATAACGAAACCAATTGCAATGTGAAGTCAAAGAACAGAGATCTCTGTTCTCTGGTGAAGTTAACGAGTCAGGGCTATCAGATTGTTTTATTCGTGAATGACAAACCTGGCCAAACGCAAATTTAAATATTGTGAATAGTGTATATTTTGATAGTGGATTAGTGCATTTACAAAGCAGGTTTTGCAATGCAAAACATTCCGAATCTGAAGTCACTTTTGTGAAAGGACTGCAAAATCTTCATTTTGTCGTAGGTAAGGTTAAAGTAATATTATCGGCGTTTAGTCGAAACATTACAATGCATTGTATTATGAAATAAATAGCTAGCTGTCATTGTGTTTTTTGAACTGTTACTAGTAGTATAGCTAGGAGAGAGCGAGCCCAAAATCGGTCAATTTTACATGTAATTTCCCATAAGGAATTCTAAGGTTCATTTTGCAATTTTTGGTCAATTTTATAAATACAATATTAAACATAACACATTTTTTCATTCCTAATTTCTTAAGCACTTTTAATGATGCTGTCGAAAAAGTATAATTTGCAATTTAACTCGTATATTCTATACGACAAATCTTGGCCGATTTAAATGAATCAAAAACTGAATCACCATCAAATTTTCGACAGAAGACGATTTTGGGAGTCGTTTGCTTGAAACGATGAGGGTTGTCCGAGCGCACCCAAACAGCCTTATCGCCCTCACGTCGAAGCGGTGTCGACATCGATGTTAACACAGCGATAACATTTCAATTAGCTCGCCGCTTATCTCCTGCCGCAAATATACTTTGCTTTCTCACATTCACATGGGCAACCGAGATAGCAGGCTTGGAAAACGCTTAGACTGTTAACGTATTGGTGTGTGTGGTTGTGGGTTCGATCCCGCGCGTTCGTGAACTTTTTTCCTTAGCTTTAAAATAATTAAATTAAATAATTAAATAATGTAGTTACTTATCCCCTCTCCGCTAGATGGCGCTCATGGTAGGAATCCAAATGCAGTATCCCCTCTCCGCTAGATGGCGCTCATGGTAGGAATCTAAATGCAGTTACTTATCCCCTCTCCGCTAGATGGCGCTCATGACAATCATCACCGACCTTGAACGGGACTTAGAAAAATTTATAAAATTGACCAAAAATTGCAAAATGAACCTTAGAATTCCTTATGGGAAATTACATGTAAAATTGACCGATTTTGGGCTCGCTCTCTCCTAGCTATACTACTGTTACTAACATTAAATTTTGAATTTCGTATGTATTGTAAGGAATTAGGCAAAAAACAAACACTGATGCCGTTTTGTACAAGCTTGCAACTGACGTAATAGATCAAAATTCCCAAAAATTATAGGCACTTATTATATCTTTGACAAAAAAACTTCAATAACATTTAATTTATTTTAAAATTTAAAAAATAATGAATTACGATCGAATTCCGATCACTAGGGCAACCACTAGTTAATATTATTTTGTATTTTTCAATGCACAAACTTATAAAGTCGGCTCATTTTTTGTAAAAAATATTTATTTCATACTTTTGAGTGAAACATTAGCCTTGAGAATTGTTAAACGTTCACTAATACCAAAGAAGATAGTACTTATTCTATTACCCATGTATAGGCTTAGCTTGTACTTGTTCTTTATTATTCAGAGATCTCACAATTCGCGGCGCAATTATAAATATTTCAGACTTTTGAAAACAAATTCATTAAAAAAAAATCAAATTAAACGATTCCGGATATGGTCTCATTGCATTCTCAGATTTTCGATTTTAGAAAAAAATTGACCGTCATATTTTGAAGACAAGGAAATTTCGGATTTGAGTTTTTATGAATATGGGACCATTTCTCAAGTCTCCTCTTTCAAATTAAACAAAAATCGTCTAAAGCGGAGTATGTTTACTATGCAAAACGCGCGAACAGCCATAAAAAAGGAAACATACAACCGAATTGTATACCTTCTCCTTTGTTTTGAAGTCGATCAAAAAGTTAAAATTGTATGGCAGACGCAAGGCCAGAGGTAATTATTTAGATTTATTTCCGCCGTTATTCAGAAAATCATTATCTATTTGAATTAGTATGTCAATTTCATGTTTTAAGTGAATCAGTATTGCAAATCATGAAATTGAGATTAAGTATAAACTAATTCCCATGGAGACAACAAGTAGAATTTTTCATTGGATCTTTCAAGAGCCAAGTACCAAACCACATATTTCATTACACGTTTCTGTGGACGCCTGTCAACATTCATATGCAGCTGCGTTATTTGCTCGCTGTGAGACTCCACATGGTGTAAAACTTCAGTCAATTACCGCCAAATCAAATTTCTGGGCCGCTCCAATCACGACATATTCCGGGAGGTATGAACTTAGCTGATTTACTATCACGAAGTGACGAAGTTGTAGTGTTAAACAGCTAATGAAGTTTCCAGAATGGATGGAAAATAAATCTTGCTTATTAGGTAGGTATCTAGTTCAATATCGATGAGGAAATTGTTAAGGCTTACATAAAGGGAACGGTAAATAGAAAATGTTTTAGAGAAGGAGATGTAGAAGTTATCAAAATAAACAGCTTTTACAACACAACATGACAAATAAATCTGGACGACTAGCTCTTTCGAATCAAAATAATTATGAGGTATTTAGGAAATTTGTGTAAATCAATCAAGATAAATAACAATTATGGTTTAGATAAGGCGAATATCTATTACAATTATTACGCAACAAAAGTGAAGAATAATTCGAGAAAGTATTCTCGTGGATATTAAAAACCAAAAGACATGATATCCTCGTGAAAAACTAAAAATAGCAGTTAAGCGTTTAAGTGTACCTTATATTTCTATGTTACGCGAAAGAGAAATTTCCCTTCTAGAAATTCTAAGCAACGTCATGCAATAGAAGAAAGAAATTTAAAGACTGTGGAAATAAAACTTTCCTACAGAAACTCACTTTATTAGTTAGTGCAATGAAAAATACAATATAATATTAATTCCACTGCTGCTGAAACTTTTGGAGTTGTGCAGTTAAAGATAGGTAGAAGAGTTTTGGTACCAAGCTCATAAGTATCAGCACAAGTGGAATTTAGATTATTTTCTTATTTTCCAGTGCTCCAGCTAATAAAGTCGGTCCTAGTTTTTGTAAAAAAAAGTTTTATTTTACAATTTTGAGTGTATCATCAGTCATCAAAATCGTTGAACGTTCAGTTATACCCAAAAAGTATCTACTCATACTATTACCCATGCTTTGCTTATACTTATTATTTTTATTCCAAACCATCGCGGAAATACATTACCACTACTGTCATTTGAAAACCATACATTAAAAAAACAATTTAAACGTTGTTGGATATGTCCTCTTCTTTAATTTGGCAGTTTGAAATTTTCGATTTTCGAAAAAAATTGCGCACTCCATATAACGAAACCCATATTCCAGACTTTACCATTGCTTAGAAGCCGTTATATTTTTGGAAAAATATCCAATTTAAATAATTCTGGATATGGTCTTGTCTTTGATACTGAAGTCTCAAATTTTCAAATTTCGAAAAAAATTCCCCACCATCCCTTTCGGGACAGTTTTTTTGGAGAAGGAGATACTAGATTTTAAATTAATTTAACGTGGGACCATTTCTCAGCTCTCTTCTTTCAAATAAAAAAAATAATCAAAATAGGGGTATGTTTACAAAACGCGCATACAAACGTATAAAAGTACACTTTTGAATTGTATACCTCCTCTGCCGGAAAGTCTGTCAATAAAAAAATATATTCCGAAATTAGTACCAACTGTCTACTGAAACCTAACTTCAGATATTTTAAATTTTATAATCTGCTGAAATATTGTCAGTGCAAAACTGTCTCAAAATAAGGTGGAAGAATGTTGAAGAATCGAATTTTCATTCAATAACAACTAGAGCTCGTACAAGCATCCCTACAGCCATTGAATTATATCAACAATTATTAGTGCTGTATGGACGAGCTACATCGCCACAATATTTTGCAATAATTGTATTACCAGAATGAATCGGTTTTTGAAACAAAATTAGTCTTTCAGCCAAATATCATGATTTCGAAGATATTGCCATTGCTTCTCCTCAGTACGACGTAGAGAGACGAGCCGTTTACTTTAGCTCGCACTAGCATCGCTGCGACGGTGAAGTACCTAATATAAACAGTGACCAGATATCTAGTGGCAGTTGAGGGCAAAACCCGGCAAGTGTATAAGAAATTATTGATTTGTCATCCCTTACCAGTTCATATTTTCATATAAAAAAGCTATATAATCTAATAAAATAACTATATAGTCAGTGAGCCATATCTGGTAAAGCTAATCTATATCTAGGTAGACGACTCTAATAATGTTGAAAACAACTAGTGCCAGGGTAAAAAGCTTACGGCTGTTGAATTATATAAGCAATTATACATAAATATATAAGAATAGAAAATGGACAGGTGTAATATAAAATCATGTTGAATTTGTTTCTTCGTCTTCTTTAGCCTTCACGTCATCCAATTTCGGTCTCCCCTCTCTTTTTCCATTCTTTTTTATTTGCGCTAGTTGTTTCCATTCCTTCCCCGCAAAGCTTTCGTCACTGTGGTCTTCCTCACACTTATTTCTCTGACTATATACGACTTTCTACTGTCTATGATCTATGACCGATTGTGATCTATGACTGACTGACTATCTATCACTAACTAACTGTCTCCGTGGTCCGTGTCTTTTTATATCCACTTAACCTCCTATCTCGAAGCTTCTCGTCCGTTCTAATATATTGTTCTGGATGTATTTCCCAATATATTCCTTCGAGAGTAATCGAGGTGCTTCCGGGAATCCAGAGTGTTCTTCCAGTTATTTGTGTGTGTGTGGGTGTCTTTATTTGGGTAAGTCTTCACGCTACACTGCCCCCTACTTAGCATCTGATCGTCCCGATCAGAATCATCCTTGGTAGTACCTTGCTGGATTTCGGTTCTATGGCGGAATCTGCACTTGATTCCTGCCAGGCAAACACCCTTGCTGAAGAAGTGACAGTCTATTGTCTTTTCCGAGTACACTCCTTTTGGATTGAAGCAGCACACTGTAATTTGCACACCAGCGTCCTAGAAGATGTATTCGATCATGCTCCTTACAATCTTCCAATCTAACCCATCCAACCCGCAGCCTATTTTGGGAAGACTCAACTTCTTGATGTCATAATTCCAGACTTCATTCCTTAAGCTCTTCAGTGCATGCCAGATGTCCTTGTAAGTGGGTTTTTCTCTAGACATCTTCTTCGTAACCAAATAGAAGAGGTTCCGATTACCATCTGCTTGTCGCAGAACTTTTCCTACACTTGGTCGTTGGGCTGACAATTCATTCAGTCTTTCAAACTTCATTTTCAACACCAGAGCAATTCCTCGGCCCATACGTAGATCCTCCGCTACACAATGGGTAATAGAAACGTCGGCTGTTGAAAAGGTCTTGTTGAACCTCAACTGTCACACCGAGTCTGACCTTCTTCCGATCCGCATAGTCGGCCATGAACTCGTTGAAGCTGACATCTTGCTTTTCAGCGTTCTTTTCTTGAAGAGTCACTCGTGCTTCTTCCTGGTTGTTTGATCCAGCGAATGGTGCGTGTCGGTTTATGTGCACCACTCTAGGTTTTCCCCTTGGTAACTTTCGGATACCATATATGACGTAATTTATCATCTGCATGATTTCATATGGACCTTCCCATTGCCATTGAGTTTGGGACAAAGGCCTCGACGTCGTTGGGGATTATACAGCCAAACCAGGTCTCCCAGGTTGAAGACTCCATCAGCTGATAGAATGTTGTAGTGCTGCTTCATTCTATCACTGGCAAGCTGGATGTTTTGTCTGGCTAACTCGTGAAATTTATCCATTCTGGCTCTCAATTGGTAGACGTATCCTTCTCCTGTGACATTGTCCTCTGTAGGTGTGCGGCCAAATTCCAGGTCACAGGGTAGGCGCAACTCGCGCCCAAACATCAAACTAGCAGGAGTCTGACCAGTTGTTTCATTTATAGCCGCCCGATAAGCCATCAGGAACAAATGGATGTACTGATCCCAATCTCTCTGATGTTCTGAGACAACCTTAGAGAGGTGCTTGCCCATGGTTCGGTTCATCCTCTCTACCATTCCGCCCGATTGAGGATGCAAAGGGGTCGTTCTGGTCTTGTTCGCACCTATTAGTTTGCACACATCTTTGAATAGGGCTGACTCGAAGTTTTTTCCTTGGTCCGAATGGATTTCAAGAGAAACGCCAAAACGTGAAAAGAATTCCTTCATCATCACCTCGGCGACGGTCGATGCTTCTTGGTTAGGGATTGCGTACGCCTCTGTCAACTTTGTGAAGTAATCCATGGCTACCAGGATATACTTATTCCCATTGTCCGTTTCAGGAAATGGCCACGCAATATCTACAGCAACTCGCTCCATGGGACTCCCAACATTATACTGCCTCATAGGTGCCCGCTTCCTGCCAAGTGGTCCTGCACACACTCACACTTACGGCACCACTGTCTCACATCTTTTTTGCAATTCACCCAAAAGAATCGCTGTCGAACATCCTGCAGAGTCTTGGTGATTCCAAAATGCCCACCCGAGGCTCCATCATGTAGCTGACGTAGTACCTCCGGCACTTTGCTTCTTGGCGCAACTAATTGTAATCTGAATTCAGTGCCATCTTCAGACTCAAAGGTTCTATAGAGCAGATCATCTCTTAACATAAAAGAGTCCCATTGGCTCCAATATGCTTTCACTTCTGGGCTTCGTAAGCTTATATCCTGCCAAGACAGCCTCTCCTTATCTCCGCATCTACTCCAAGACCACTCTCAAACATGGGTCGTTCCCTTGGGCCAGTTTCATTTGTTCGGGCTGCCACTCCTCATTCTCTACGGTTGTTCGTCGTATAGGGCAAAGCTTCTCTTCCATCTTCGAGCAGTGGGTGCAGTTATAGTTGCACGGTCTTCTGGATAAGGCATCTGCGTTTCCATGAATCTTTCCTGCCCTGTGCTCGATGTCATAGTTATATTCCTGAAGACGTTCTAACCATCTTGCCACTTGTCCTTCAGAATTGCGAAATTGCAGGAGCCACTTCAACGCTGCATGGTCAGTTCTAACCGGCGACCATACAAATACCTAAGAAAGTGTTCGCAGGCTTTCACTACTCCCAACAGTTCCCTTCTGGTAACGCAATAATTCCTCTCTGATTTTGACAAAACCTTGCTGAAGTAGGCAATCACTTTCTCCTGCCCGTCTTGAATCTAAGAGAGGACAGCACCAATGGCTGTATTACTGGCATCTGTGTCCAACACGAATTTTCCGTCATGCCTTGGATAGCCCAAGATTGGTGCGCTGATAAGAGCTTCTTGCAGTTGTTCGAAAGCTCTGTGACACTCATCATTCCAGGAATATTCTTTGCCTTCTTCTGTTAGTTTAGTTAAAGGCTTAGCGATGTTGGCAAAACCTTTCACAAACCGTCGGTAGTAGGTACACAAGCCCAGAAAACTTCTAATCTCATGCTTGTTCTTGGGAATAGGCCATTCCTTAATAGCTGTTATCTTTTCTGGATCTGCCGTGACACTGTCCCCAGATACGATGTGACCCAGATATCTTACTTCACGTCGGAACAGATAACATTTCTTCGGACTCAGCTTCAGGCTGGCCTCACGTAATCGTTGGAAAACGTATTTTAAATTCTTCGAGTGTTCCTCAAATGATTTCCCTACCACGATTACGTCATCCAAATATACTAGGCAGGTTTGCCATGTCAGTCCTCTCAAAACTGCCTCTCAAATGTAGCGAAAGCATTGCATAGTTCAAACGGCATCACAGTGAATTGCCAGAGCCCTGATCCTATCGAGAAAGCAGTCTTTTCTCGATCTGCGGAATCTATTCCAACTTGCCAATATCCACTTTTCAGATCTAGTGTATAAAACCATCGTGACCCAGAGAGAGTATCTAGGGTGCCATCTTTTCTGGGTAACGGATAACTATCCTTCTTAGTGACTGAATTCAGAAGTCGGTAATCTACACAGAATCTTGTAGAACCATCCTTTTTCTTCACGAGCACTACTGGCGAGGTCCATGGACTATTTGATGGCTCAATGACTCCTTGTTTGCTCATTTCTTGAATCATTTTCTCGGCTTCGTCTCTTTTGGCCAATGGAAGTCTTCTTGGCTGCTGTCTTATTGGCTGAGCGTTCCCCGTGTTTATCTTGTGAGTCACTATACCTATTTTACCTTTGTATTCTTCTTCCATCGCAAATACGTCCTGGAATTCCACAAGCATATCTCTCACTTTTCGTAATTGTTTCTCGTCTAAGTCCTGGACAGTCTTGATGACCACATCAATCAGCTCATTCGAACATCTGGTCCTGGATGGTTTACTAGTCGTTCTTACAGAGCATATCGCTGATACAGGAACACAATTTCCAACCATACTTCCCTTGCTCAACTTGATGGAACTTTGCTTTAGATTCATTACTCTGACAGGAACGACATCTCCTACTCGAACAAGAGCTTTAGCTGTCAGAAATTCCTTATTATTGATTTCTTCTACCAATCTCAGACTTCCAGATTTGCAGTATCCGTCTGGGTTGGTCATCAATATTTTTTCAAAATAGCCGGGTATTATTACGTCACTAGTCGTTATCAATCGGACAACATCTTCGATATCCTCATGAAAGGGCAGTTCTTCATTGTCGACCTTCAAGACACCATTTTTGACATCCAACACTGCCCCAAGCTTCTTCAAAAGGTCCATTCCCAAAAGAAACTCAGATATGTCAGCGTTTAAAACTCTGTGCTTGATTGTGATTTTGCCAATGCTGATGGTCATGCTCGCTTCACCATGTGTTCTTATTGTCTCTCCAGTCGCTGTTCTGAGTTGGACCTTTGTTGATAATATCTGGGAATGATCTGTGATGAGCTCTGGTCTGGCTATTGTTCTTGTTGCTCCGGTATCTATTAGGAGTGTTCTGTCTTCTCCATTGATTTGACCATCGATGTATAAACTCAAGGCTCCGTCAGAAGATGACACATTGACCGTAATTACTGGGGCACTATTTCTGCAGGTCGACGATTGCCCCCTCATCTCGACCCATTCTAGTTTTCCGATTGTTCAACCTTCTTCTTACAACTGCGGCGTACGTGTCCTAGCTCACCACAGTTCCAAAACCTTGGCTCTCTCTTCTTTGATTGCGCTCCCGTAACTAGCTTCTTTATCATGTCTAACAGGGACTCTGTTGGATTGGTCTTCTTTCTCGATTGCTCTTACACGGTGCCCTCGGGAAGTTTGGCTAGCGGCTTCATGCTCCAAAGCAATCGCTAGTGCTTCTTCTAGCAATGGTCTGGCCAGCTTCAACGCCTTCTGCAGCTCGCTCTCTCTTAATCCATTTAAAAATGTGTCCAAAGCAATTTCATCAAGGAAGCTATTGGCAGCTGTAGGATATGCTAGCCGCACAATACGAACTACGTAATTGTGTTTTGTCTACTTGCTGAAGATGACTGTCTCCATACCGATTCTCCAATTTAGAAAGCAAGATATAGTAGTTTGCTTGGACAGCTGGAATAGACCTTAGGATGTCTGCTGCATCACCTCGTAAAGCAGCAGTTAACGAAACAGCTTTCTGCTCTTCGGTCCACTGGTTAGCCATTGCCACTGCTTCAAATTGCTTTCGATAGGTTGACCAGGAACACTTTCCATCAAAGTTTGGCAGCTTAACACTCATACTACCTGCCTTCTTCTCTTTTTCGAGACTTCATCGAATTTCACCCCAAATGTCCTGGTTACTTCCTCGAATTTTTCGTTATTATTTCTAGAAATTTCTTCGAAACTTTTCGAGACTTCATCGAATTGCACCCCAAATGTCCTGGTCACTTCCTCGAATTTCTCATTATTATTTCTAGAAATTTCTTTAATTTCATCTTGAAGAGTTCTAGAAACTTCTTCCTTCATCTCTTTCAGTAACAGTTCTTCCGGAGAGTGGAACTCGAACATATCAAGATAATTTTCAATCAAAGTGTCCCTTAACCGTTTCTGGAGGGTCGCTTTATTACCGGAATCATCACAATCCACCAACTGTTCTTTGAGTTGTTTCACGGTTAACTGTACCAATTTCATTTTTAATTGTCTTTATTAACTCAATTAGTCAATACAGTTTTTAAAGTCTTCGACAAGAAAACGAACAAAATTCTACACACAAACACGAGAAAAAGTCTTCACATTCACACAAAAACGAACGAAAAGTCTTCACACGAAAACGAACTAAAGAGTCTTAAACTTAAATCTAACAAAAAGTCACGAAAACACTCAACTCTGCACGAAACCGCAGTCTCTTAAAGTATGTCCAATTTTATAATCAATCACTGATTCCACACTGACACCAATGTAACGGGGATTTATATTAAAACTGGGTTCGATTTATTTTCACTTATTTATTTACACCAATAACTACACGACTATATACACATTTATATTCACACTTATTTCTCTGACTATATACGACTTTCTACTGTCTATGATCTATGACCGATTGTGATCTATGACTGACTATCTATCACTAACTAACTGTCTCCGTAGTCCGTGTCTTTGTATATCCACTTAACCTCCTATCTCGAAGCTTCTCGTCCGTTCTAATATATTGTTCTGGATGTATTTCCCAATATATTCCTTTGAGAGTAATCGAGGTGCTTCCAGGGCTCCAGAGTGTTCTTCCAGCTATTTGTGTGTGTGTGGGTGTCTTTATTCGGGTAAGTCTTCACTTTACAGTATACTCTAATTCTTAAGAATTGTTGTATCTTTTTATTTTTTAGCATCCACTTTAGTTTTCCAAATCCCAAGCTAATCTTATTCTTCTTCCTATTTCAGTCGTCTGATTATCTCTGTCAGTCTTCATTGGTTGTCAAAGGTAAATATATTCATCTAATCTTTCTAGTTCTTGTTTGTTGTTGATCATAATTTTGGTTTCTTTAAGTTCATTTTAAGGCCTATTTTTGAAGATTCCTCATATCTTCTTATACCTCGAAGTTCACAACGATTAGTACAATATCATCAGCATATCTTAAATAATTTATTTTTTTCCGTTTATGTTTATTCCTTTAGTTGACCAATCGAGCTTTTTAAATACATATTTTATCGTTAATGTAAACAATTTTGGAGATATGACGTCTCCTTGACTGACTCCTTTTGGAATTGGTATTTTGTCGGTGTTTTGTTCTAATTTATTTAGAAATTTGAAATTGCGAACGATTGCAGTAGGTAGGTACATTCCTTAAGACAGAAGAACATTTATTTATATATATATATATTCTGGGATTCAAAATATAGCTGCAATGTCATTGCGCTCTCCTAATGCTCTAACTACTAACTAATAACATGTGGCCTCACTCTACTACCATCAATGGCAGCTATAAAAAAATAAGAAGTTTCTTTCTGAACATAAGAAGTCTACAAAACAAAGTCGAGGAGCTGGAGGCAATACTACATGATGCTAATTATGATATAGTTATCCTATGTGAACACTGGTTAAAAGCTGATAGAATTGACATGTGTACTAATGAGGGTTTTAGACTGGCTAATTGTGCTCTGTCAACCAAGCATAATTCTGGTCAGGAAGCTGATACCGTCAATCCACTAACAATAGAAGCCCTGGACACATGGTTCTCCGCAAACCAGCTATGCTTAAACCGCAACAAAACCAAACACCAAAATTTCTCACTAAAATAGGTACCTAATCATTAGAGTGTTAAGTTCTTAGGAGTTACACTGGACTGCAGGCTTAGTTGGAAACTTCAAATAGAAGACTTAGCAAAAAACTTGACAAGGACTGTATTTTTGTTGCGACAACTTTCGAAGTATGTACCTCATACAGTAACTAAAACTGCATACTTTGGCCTATTTCAAAGTCACTTAAATTACAGTGTCCTGTTTTGGTGTAACTCAACTGACTGGGAAAGAATGTTCATTATTCAAAAATACGCTATAAGGACTATGACCAAAATAACGCCTTCGGAAACATATAGACCACATTTCAAAAAATTAAGGATACTGACAGTGCCGGCATTATTTATATATAACTGCATCTTATCGGCAAGAGAAAAGCAAAGAACACATGTTCACCACTCAGACTTACATGATTATGAGAGAAGGCAAAGACAACAAATATGTGCTCCACGGTATAGATTAACTTTAACAAAAAAGAGCTTCATCAATATGTCCATACATTGTTTTAATAAACTGCCTCAAAATATTCAAGAACTTCCGATGTTACAGATTAAGAAATCAATAAAATCAATACTAATCAAACTCTGTCCATATACTCTCGAAGAATTTTTTAACTGTGATATTTTAAATCTTATGCAAAACGTATGATTACTGTTAGTCAACGTATCTATATGTTATATTTGTAAATTTTATATGTTAAATGTTATGTTGTATGTCGCAAAATTTTAATATGTATTATTCAACTGTACTTCAGATTCTTACCATACCTTTTTTACAATTATGTGGAAACCTGTCCAATATATTTTTATTTATTTTTATTACTGGTTTGGTTTAGATTTTTAGTTATTAACTTAGTCTTTAGTTTTATCTTCTATTTTGAAATTTGACGATGCTAAAACTGTAACTGTTATAGAAGCAAATAAAGAATTGAATTGAATTGAATTTTTATTTAAAAAACGATTTAGACGTTGTCAAAAATGATTCCTTATTTTTTCAGACAAAATTTTAAATTTTTTAAAGAAGTTACTCCCTCCACACCCTTTAATGTATGTTTTTTGGGGGGAATGTTATGTTGAATTTTGGAAAGATAAAAAAGAATCATCAAAATCGGACCTCATTTACTATGCAAAACAAAGACAAAAAATTGAATTGTATACGTTCTCTGTTTAGGAATTCGGCCAACTGAGATAATGACAGAAATTAAAATGTGCATGCTTCACAACCACGGAACACTGCTCGACCACCCTTAATAATGAAGTGAGCTAACGAATACTTGTGTAATGATAGGAGATTTTGTTTTGCTTTGATAAATTTTCAAACATGGAATATTAAAATCGGATCTTTTATCAAAAATCAGTTTTAACATAGACAAATTTACAAAATTGGGGAATCGTTTTCTAACTTGAAGCAAATATCCAGAATCCATTAAGAAATTTCAAGTCTGTTCAAGTATTCTAAGAAATAATTTCAAGAAAACATACTCTCTTAAGTGATATCTATCCAATATGTGAGGGTAAATGGGGATTTTTATCAGGCTATACGTATTTCAAAAGACCAACGTTTGGGAAAAAGGGACAAAACAAATGAGTAGTCTATTTGGTGAATCAATAAACCTTTCCACGATAATACCGAATCGGTTGACTGGTAAATTAAAAAGTTTATCCTCTTTATTTTGGACAGGTAATTATTACGTCGGATAGCGCTCGGTCGATAAATCTAGAGAATCTCATTACCATTCAAATTGTTAGAAGGAGAACGAACGGTTGGTGATATTTCTATAAACCACAAGATTGTGATTAGTTTTTGAAAGTAAAGAAGATGAGAAGCCATTATCTTGTATATTTTTATTTTACGTCTAATCAAGTTGAATGTCTCTCAAATGCTTCAGGACAAAAAGAGTATTCGGAATGTGGAACTCTTGAAATGGAATCAAATAATTATTTGTAATTATTTATTTATTTCACGGGATATAGCCCATTTACAATATCACAATGAATTATAAAATAGATACAAGAATTATAATATATTATCAAGTAAAAATATACATATACACATTTATACATTGCGGCAGTAAGCATGACCATAATTTCACCCATAATCATCAGTATTGAATCTAAAAGAATGTTTTTGTCCATTGGTACACACTCCACATAGTTTTGTGTTGCTGAACCTCAAATGAGTTTTTGACTGACGAAACAAACGGAGCAGGTATACAATTATTGGACAGTTTGTCTGCATGTTTTTTGAGACGGAGAGATCTTGGAGGAATATAAAAAATAACTTTCTCTAGGAGTGTAGATAATAGAAAGTGCATAATTTATGCTAATAAATATTTTTTTGTTCCTGGTGCCGTTTTGAAAAAACTCGTGATGCTGCTAGCTTCATATGAAGTCAGCATGACCACAACAAATAAAAGAACAAAAATTAAAAACAAGCACATAAATAGAAAGTACATAATTTCTGCTAACTTGTGCCATCAAAGTGAAATTCATATTCGCATTCTGTTAAAAAACACTTAATAAATTAAAAACCAAAAATTAAATAGAAAAGTAAGTACCTATCCACTTTTATGAATAGACTCGAACCGCAAATCTTGCAACAGATACCGTTTATTTTGTGCTACTGAAATATGTAATTACAGAATTAATACCAGCGGAATTTCATCAGAAACCATCCAAGAACCAGCTAACGCTCAAGAGTAAAGTGCCATTTGTTATCAGCAAAATCTAGCCGCGACTAGCAAAAGTTAAAGCTTACTTTGTGCTACCAAAATATGTAATTGCAGATTTTGTACCAGTGGCATTTCATCAGAAACTATCTCAGAACTTTGTTGTTCAGTTCCTGCTATTTCCCAGGCTGAAGAACTTTCCGTAATATGTAGTACGTTTACCCCTTTTTGTTGGCTGGTCAATAGAACTTCATCAAGTAAAAAGTCTTTGAATTCTTCTCTTAGTGACTCATTCGCAGATTTTTTGTGCCACTCCGAATCATCACTCACTACACTTCCATACGTGTTATCAGATTTGTTATCATACGAAACTTCATTAAAAAGTTCATTTCTTACATATTCTAGTAGCACTAGTGCGAGTCTGTTCATAAAAGTAGATACTTACTTTTCAATTTAAATTTTGGGTCTTAATTTAATAAGTGATTTTTTTTAAACTGAATGCAAATATGAATTTCTATTTGATGGCATGAATTAGCCCAAATTAATTCATGTGCTTGTTTTTACTTTTTAATTATTTATTGGTGTTGTTCTGCTGAGTTCATATGAAGGTAGCAGCGTCATGATTTTTTTCAAAACGGCACGAGGTAAAATTTTTTGAAGCAGAAATTAACACAGATTATGCTCTTTCTATTTATGTACTTGTTTTTAATTTTTTATTATTATTTTGATTTGGTCGTGCTGACTTCATATAAAGCTAACAGCGCCACGATTTTTTTCAAAACGGCACGAGGTACAATTTTTTTCTAGAAGCACAAATCAGCACAACATAATCGCTAGAATTGCCGATTTGGTCGTGCCTACTTCAGAGAGATGAGTGTAGGACAGCGAACAGAGCCATATATAAGCACATCGCATTTCTTCTTCTATCTTTAAGATTTTCCATATTCAAATAATACTCAAACTCATTATAATTTATATCTTGAGTACGAATATCAATATAAATTTTCTCTGGATACTCTCAAGTTTGTCTATAAAAAATGGGGACTATTAGCAATAATAAATAAGATTATCAAAGCTGATTGATACAAGAAATAAGATGATTCTGCCGTAGTCTACGCAACGAATACTTGGACTTGCTTATATAAACATAGGTGAAAAGCATATTAATACTGCCACTACAAATCAACAATTGAATATTATATCTGACATGTCTTTAGTCAATATCATCATATTCAGAGATAGTTCTGGTTCTGTTAAATAATTGCAACAAAGTTAGTCAAGAATTTAAAAAATTTTGGCAAGCCAAAATATGAGATATAAATAAAATAAAATAAAAAGTTTTCTTAGGAAATATTAATATGTTCAAATGATAAAATATGCAATAAATTAGAAATATCAAAATAAGTAAGAATAATATAATACCAGAATTATGTCTGCGACCCTTTGAGGTCTACACTATGAACTTTTTAATAGATCATTAATTAGCAATACGAACGAATTCTAAGACTACTATGTCGATCATATCCATCATCACAATTGATCTAAATCTTCACCCGATAATGCAGCGAAGAATACTGTAATATGGACAGTAGATTATATAATGAAAATTTGCTCCTCAGATTTTGATGAAAAAGGAATCAGCTTGTCGGTACATACATTTTTCTAAAAAACCCTATCAATGGACCTAAGAACAAGAAATTATGTTCAATTTTGAATACTATTATTGTTTTTCCCTAAAACAAACTACAAGTTTTGAAATTCATAAAATTGGCCTTCTAACCAACTTAGGATTGTTGCGGTTTTGTTTACTTCATACTTTATAAAAATGAAGTACACAAATCGACTGTATGTTTGTTTTGACGTGAATATGTCTTTAAATTTGCTTCCATAATGAGAGGAAATTCAGAAAACACATGATAACAAAATCTGAGGATACAGTTTGGTGTTGCAGCTACATATCTATCATCTAAATCCAAGATTTAATTCCACCACTCGATAGCCAGAGGATCCGTTACGTTGAATGAGTGGCGGAGGAAAAAGCACCGCCATTTTGAGGTCGTCTGGCTGCGTTATATAATCTCAATTTAATAATTAGTTTGAATTTTGACTTGGAAAAGCTATGTCTTTCATTTGAGTTTAGATCGTCAGCTCTCTATCGATTATGTATATAAAATACTAGTTTCAAATAGTTATAGTGGTGTTTAATATTAGAAAAAAATAACACAAAATCGACCTATACTCGTCGAAAAGCCAATTCAAAATATATATAATGTTAAATACTATAATTATTTTCATTTGGGATTCAGTATGAATGAATAACAAGAAGTGTTTCTCTGTAAACAAAGCATTTATTCCATTAATGCAATACTTAAAACTAAAAATTTGAACCCTCACCTGTAAACAAAGAAATCACATTCAATGTTAATTATTCACTTAAATCCTATCATTTAATATTTACAACAATAATTTAACCAATAATCTACAATAGCAAGTATTAATTCTGTCAATGGACCATCATATGGGTGCTCTCTTCTCTGTCTTCGCAATCTGGCGTATGTGCGAATGACGAACTTATCAACAATGGATATGGAAAATTCAAATGAAATGGTTTAAGAGAATATTAACTTCCTTACATATATATAGTTGAAAAGGGCTTCTCAATATTAATCAAGTGATACCCATATGACAGAGTGAAGCGGTGCCGGGAACGTAAAAGAATATATTTTGTTAGCTCATTTCGCATATTAGTAGATTTATACCAACTTTTTGTTCATTTGAAGCAGGACTTCTAAAAGATTATTTTGTAGCATATTGTTCCCACTAAAAACGCCCCCCAATAAGGTTGGAAGGAAATCTAAAAATACCTATGGCAAAGTTTTAGATCATTTTCAGCAATTTTCAGACAGAAACTCAACATTTATTAGTTTTTTGGTTGAGATCTGATTTTCCTGAAAGATTCCTGACCTATTAAAAAATTTATTTTTGAAATCTTGTGTTTGACTTCGTCAGATTGACTTAGTTTCTTGTTTATAAATTATTCGCCTTAGATATCTACTTCCCATATGTAAATGAATACCACTGAACCATAAAAATAACTGAAAGATTTATACTCTCTATTCCGTGCACGCTCAGCATTATTTATAGGCAGAACAAATAATATTCCTGACCAGAATACCTATTTTTCATGCTGTTCTCTATTATTTTTATTTGCTTTATTCACAGCATCCTCAAGCCAGCTCAGCCATTTACCTTTTTCAAAAGAAATTTATATGCCCAAAACAGATGATCTCCCTGAAATACATAATTCTAATGTACAGATTAATCAAATCAGAGACCATGTAGATCCGGCGGATATTCTCTCTCATCAAATGGATTAAAAAACATCGTCGCTAATTTCTGAACAGGATAAGACCTGCTGATTACTGCAATCATTTTTCATCCGTATCAAAATTGTTTAAACGGAAAGCTCTTTACCAATGTAAGAAAATTGTAGTTGTAGTTATAGTTATTTATATTTTGCAGAGATGATAAATGGAAAAACATATTTTTTTATGTTCGTTTGCGCAGTTTGCATAGAAAACGGACACCGATTTTGATGTTTCTTTTTCATCTGAACTAGAAGTGCAGAGAAATGGTCCCTCCAGAGGAGCAAAGAGTTCAATTTTGTATGAAAATCGAAAATTTGAGAGGGCAAAATTGAAGAAGAGACCATATGAGCATCTTCCATTTTACGGTTTCCGAGTTATTTATTTATGTTAATGCAAAAGCTTAAGTCATATGACATACGTCAATAATATTTATAAAGTTAAAAAATGACAAAAATTAAATCATCCCCGTAACCCAAACCAGACATCACTCTCAGTGCCTTTATTTGCAGACTAAATACCCTGTGTACCACAGCTTAGTGCCTTCATACAAGAATTGCACTGCAGACTTTGTTTCTAATCCCAGAAAGCGCAACTCCGAGGCATTCTCAACACTCTCATAGAAAACATTACACCGCTTGTCTTGTTGGTTTTCGCAAGAGTCTCCCCTCTAGGAAGATCATTTATATATAATTAAAAGAGAATGGGGCCAAGGACTGAGGCTTGCGGCACCCCAATATTAACTACACTCTTTGCTGACATCACATCGACAATCCTTATCACTTGACACTTGCACTGCGGGTTAGACTCAAAAAGTTTAAAACTATTTGGGCTTAAGTTATAAAAGTTGAGTTTTTGCAGAACTATACCATGATCGACACAGTCAAACGCTTTACTGAGATAACATGTTATGAAGTGCCTTTATTATATAAGAAGTAAGATTTATAAAACCTAAAACGGTGCTCTCAGAAGCCGAATTGGAACTAACAGAATAGACCATTTGTTTCAGAAAAACTTTACGATTTTAGTGGCCATGCGCTTCTCCAAAATTTTAGAGATTATAGGCAAAAGTGATATCGGTCTATAATTTTAGGTCAATGAAGGATCGCCCTATTTGAAAATTGGTACAACAATAGCTATCTTAAGAACTTCTGTAAAGACGCCCTGCTGAAAGCAAAGATTGATTAATTTAGTGAAGAGGTGGTGATACAGTTTTTGATTGTTTTAATTGATTCTACATTTAAGCCATATATGTCACTACTCTGCTTATTTTTTAGGCTGTCAATTATATCTCTGACATCATTGAAGGTTATCCGAGAAAAACAAAAATAAAATGGTGGTAATGGTGGTGCTTCCTTGCAGATAGTCCAACGGATTACCAACTATTTGAAACTGGAATACCCTGCACGATATTCTGAGCTATTCTGGAAAAAAAATATAATATCACATATCAAGTTGTCAGCTGCCCTTATTTATAAAGTTATATTTTTGTTTTAACTCTCTTAAGAAATGTAGATGCTCCTTCATGGCTTTAAGGTAATCTCCAAAACAATTGATTGTATAAGAATAGTTAGACAGAACAATAAAGGACTTTTCTGGAAATACTTGCTTGTATGCATTTTCCAGCAGTCTTGTTAGATGCTCAAAACGTTTGTTAACAAAACGGTTCTCCCCAACTGGAAAAAAAGTTGGTCTTCTTTATTGACATATAACACCATGCCGTTGAACTGTGAACGATTGTAATAGATACATTTCTACAGGAAATTTACCTAATTGACAGCACTAATAGAATTAACACTATTGTACTATTCAACGCACAAATAAAGTCAGTCCTAGTTATTGTAAAATAAATATTCTTTTAGCATACTAATATTAACTTTAATGCATAAATGTTATTGATTATTCTTTAAATCCCTACAAAATCTATCTACCATGCCTTGTGTATGATCTGCAATTGTTGTGGTAATCCGACTTCACTTTTTTACAAAATAAGTTGTCGTCGTTAAATTGAATAACAATGGACTTTATAATCGCACAAACGTACAATAGCTTACCTACTTTACCGTGACATTGGGAGTGAAATCCCCGCACTGTCTAGTTGTGAGCTTTAAGGTAAAGTAAATTCTAGATATTCTAAGCTCTTTCTTGTTGCACTATTCACCTTTGTTATATAGGTAGTATCGAAATGGGAAAGCTTGTGAGTTTTATAACTTGAATAATAAAATCAAAACAACAATACCCTTCTTGTTTCAGAAGATATCTGATTTCATAAAGCCATATTAGTAGGAGCCTATCGCGTTCTATAATGCATTAGCGATGTAGGTAGGTATAGTTGAGGCAACGAGAGTTCGCTGATATTCATCGGTAATATACCCTTGAAGTAGATATGTCGATTATGTATTTAAATAAAGATATTTTGCCTGCCTTTTTAACGTCTAGAAAACAATGATTCATCAACAAACTCTCCTAGCAAGGCACAACAACAATCAAAAATACCTGGGAATAACATTATATTATTATGCAGTAAGCGAATTTTTTGTTAAAAATTGTTAATACTTAATATTAAGCTTCTTACACCCACTGGTTTAGTGAATATTATTTGATGTTTGATATCCTAAGGGTCTTTTGTAATGTAAAATCATCTGTTCTAACCGAATATACAGCTGTAGGTTTCATTCTAATACTTACTATCTTATATTTTTACATCTTTATATTTTTATATTTTTGTTTTATATTATATAAATTTATTTAATTTTAATTTAATTTTTAGTTTTGCCTTTGTTTTGTTTTGTAGTGTTTGATTTTGATATTTTTATTTTGCTTTGTCTACAAAATTTATATTTTTTCGACAATAAAGCATTTCTCTCTCTATAAGGAACACTATCCTTTAAGAAAACATCTTCAAAATACAGCAGCCAAACTTAGAACCAGAAATAATCTAATAAGCATGATGACTAATTTTGAGAACTGTTCAATGATCGTAAAATATCTCAACACAAAAAATAAAGGTTTAACACAAATAACATTTCAATTTCAAGTTTAAAATTGACGCCAAAATTCTCTCCGTTGTCATGGTGTCTTCTAGAAACGTCACGTCTCTAGTCTGTCTATGGGTGTTATAATCTAGTTATTTGGTGAATTGGAATACGAATTCAAAATCGTAAAAGTAGTAAGAAGTTTCCCAGTACAACGTCCTGATAAGTTATTTATTTACGTTCAATACAAGAAAACAATCCGATATATCATAATCTCTCAAAAAGAGATTTCCACCTCGAGGACGACCATCTTACAGCTTACCATTGTTAGGTAAGCTGTGACAGAATCGCTTTGGCAAGAGCGTCTATTCCGGCTTTATATTATGTTCCATGTCAAATTGCAAATTAATGTACATATGAGTGCAGCCGTTAAAAGTATTACGTTACTTCTTTGAAATGCTGTGATTCTTTTCATCCTATAATGGCAGATTGCTATATTTTATTATTATTTTATAAAAATATCTCTTTATTTTATTACTTGAATACATATTTTTTTGTAAATCTTGGTACTGTCATCAGGCCTATTCAAAAACTATTTGGGGCAACCTGATGTTCAGTGCTAGGACTTGTACCAAAACGCCTTACCTACTAAAAACGTCCGGGAAGATCCAAACTAATCTCAAAATGCCAGTACACACCGAAACTGCTGCTGACAAATCTTCACATTTGAAGATACTAAATTTTCATAGAATTTCAAGGTACATTTTGTTTGAAAGATTAAAAAAAATATATGAATTCAAGATAACTATTAAACAGGTAATGTATATGAATAAATAAAAGGTTATGCTGGCCGTCAGATCATGTTTTTGCAAAAAAAACGACCACCAAAAACTGACCTCAATTTCAAAGTTGGTTTCCTCGCGAACCACGTAATTGATTTTGATGTTTTTTTTATTGTAAAGTGATTTCTCAGTAACGATGTTATGTGAGAAATTTTTATTCAGATTTGAATTTGAGCATACACGGGATGCAAAGATGAGACTAAGTTTATTTCCCGAAATTTGTAACACCCTGTGGAGTGCAACAGCTATAGCAGCTGTTGTCAACTGAAATCACATTGAACCCCCTGATTTTTTCTTAATTTTTTTTTTATAACCAAATTATCTTTGTTTTCAGTGGATATACGCTTTTTTAAAGACAACGCTTCTGAATGTGAAAACACAACAAAGTAACATTGAAACGTAAGTTTTATTAGAAAACTAACACAAACACACAAACATAAAAATTTAAGAAAATAATAAACAAATTTTATGGGCCTAATCAATAAGGTTTTTAAGAAACTTTTGTGGAATGGCATCAAATTCTTCCTGAAGTGGAATTCGCGGATCATGAAGGCTGTCGGGTAATGCAGGTCGGCGACGAATGCTTCTTTCAAGTTGGTCCCAGAGATGCTCAATTGGAATCAGATCTGTACTGCAAGCTAGCCCAACCGTTCGTTCAATACCTACCCACTTCGTCCAAATATTCGTTAACTAGGTACTCGTGCCACGTGTGGTCGCGCATTGACGTGCAATAATACGAAGCTCGCTCCGATAGAATGAGAATAGGGAACAACAGCGTTCTGGAAAATTTCTTCAATATATCGATGCCCATTTAAAGCGCCTTTTTCAACAAAGATTGAAACTGTACGGGCGTCCCTCGAAATTCTTGCCCACACCATCACAGAACCCCCATTAAAACTTACGCTTTCTGAAATTGTTCAGTCCGCAAATCGTTCATTTCGACTTTCGACGTCCCCAAACTCGCTCCCGACCATCACGCGATTGCATGCAAAATCGTGAAAAGGACTTCAGTCCATTGCGCAATCCCCCAATTCATATGTAGGCGCGCAAATTGAAGACGTGCTCGATGATGCCTTCGAAGCAGCTGGGGTCCTGTGCCAGGCCTCCTTGAGGACAGGTCATTTTCTTTAAGTCTTCGTCGGATTGTGCTCTCACTGACCTCAATCCTACGCATGGTTTGTAGTTGATGTTGATTCGGAACAGCGTTGATTCTACGATTTCGTAAAACATTCAGGACAACAATTTCAATTGTCTTCCGTTTTCTTCCGGAAATTTCCCATTACCTCATATCGATTCCAGGTATATTGGACTGTTGTTCGATGTATACAAAGGCCGCACTTTGACATCGGCCATCCTCAGTTAAGGCCACAATACGAACATCATCCGTCACAGATAAAGGCATTTTGTGATTTTAAGTAAACCGTTGACAAGTTGTTGATGTTAATGTCAGAGACAATCAATGTTAAACTCAAATCCGCTTCCGCGTATGCCGCCTTGATTATTTACACCTACAAATTTTTGCCTGCGAACACTTTTTCCGAGGCGTTCTCTTTAAAAAAGTGTATCTCCAGTAAAAATAGAGATAATGTCGTGATTAAAAAAACTGTTAAGAAAATATCAGGGGGTTGAAAACATTGAACCCTGATCTTTTCTTAACATTTTGTTTTTTTTACAGGGTTTTTGCACAGGGTGTTACAAATTTCAGGAAATAGACGTCTCATTGTTGAGATATGCTCAAATTCAAGTCTGAATAAAAATTTCTGACATAGCATCTTTACTGAACAATCAATGTAAAATAAAAAAAAACATCAAAATAAAATTAGCGGTTCGTGAGGAAGCCAACTTTGAAAAGGGGACAGTTTTTAGTGGCCGGTTTTTTGTTGGGGAGTTTATAAAGTATTGTAATACAAGTAGGTGCCCTTTGGATAGAAATTCTACTCTTATCGATCTACTGGGAAGTATGTACCTCGAAAACCTGCTGGTTTAAAATTTTAATCTTTGAGAGTAGTACCTTCTCACTTTTTCGCATTGTTGCGCAATGAAGATTTTTCTTACTCTATCTATATGAGTAAATTAGGAACTAATGTCTTTTGGTTGACTAAAACCAGATATTAACCGTAAGTAAATCTTGTTAATAATTGTCTCAAATTTAATTTCCATGGCCAGTGTTGCCATGACAATTCCCTTATCTACTCATTCAACTAACATAGAAGCCATTTCTTCAAAATAAAATTTTATCAGTAATAGTGAGGTCTTATTGGTTGATGTATAACAAATAATTATATAAATTACAACAGAACTAGAACCGACTTTATTAAATGATACAATAACAAATACAAAATAATGTATTCTATTGGTACTGGAAAGATAGATAAATTTTGTATTTTCCAGACTATCATATATTCGAATAAATTTTTTGGTAGAAAGTTATTTATTTCACATTTTTGAATATTAACATAATCGCATAAAGCTTTTAAATATTAAGGTACAATAATATATACAGTATGAAGGCCGTGCATTAGAAGTTTTCTAACATGTAGTTAGTCATTAGAAACTTGAAATTTGGTGTGCTTTCGAAATCGCTAATGGTCGTTCTATTTCTATCTAAAATATTATTGTTCCTACAGGTATATGGAGTGTGCAAAATGTGGTTACCAACTTTCCTTTTTCAAATAGAAACCTATATTTTTTCTCACATTGTTTGATTGGCTATCAAATTCTGAGCTGAATCAACCGATGTTATAATAACATATCTATTACAATTTTTGACATATTTATATTCTTATGAAAAAAAATACCACCGTAGTAGTACGAAATAGTTTGTATCTTGCAAGTTGTTGAAAAGCCAAATTCAGGGAGCAGTTAGTTGGAAGTCTAAGGCAACTTTTGATGTTCCATTGATGTTCCCATTTTGAACGCAGGCAACATTCGAGTTTTGCATTCAAAAACTACGAGAAACTCACGAACGAAAATTAAATTTTATAATTTTCTATACCTAAACTCAACATTTATCGAGATATTCAATAAAAAACAAGCAATGTTTTATCCCGCAGAGATATTCTTTGCTTTTTCGTGTTACCATGGAAACATGGGACCGTTGTAATATTTAAGATGATATTTCGTGAAAGTGAAAACGATTTGAGTTTATTTCTAAATAAAATTTATCCCAAAATAGAAAATTGTAAATCGTGTGAGAACTGCCCATGAGTTTAATTTGAAATATCCAAACTTACCCAGAATTTTATGAGGAAATTTAATAATTTCATTAATTTTGAGAAAGTACTCGGATCTATTACCAAACTCCAACCGCTAACCATTAAATTCTCGGATATTTTCAAGCATATCCTTAAACCTCATTACTCATTACACTTCACATCTTTTGAATTAACATTTTCATATTTTGCAAGTCATAAGCAACATTCTTTTTGCATTTATAAGACTAGAAGACAAAATAAAATAGCACGCCAGAATTGTAGAAAACATAGTTTGGACTGATTAGGTCAGTTTTGTCGAAAGGAGTATACAATAGACGAAATCTACATTTTTGCTATGGCTGACATTGAAAATCAAGTACGATTTCGAATAAATGTGTTTTTTGGTCATGACCAGGAAGTGTTTTGACCGACGATCCAAATGGAAGAGGTATACAATTCGAATATTTGCATGTTTTTTAAATGGCCTGTTGGTGCCAAAAGTATTCTATCTAACTACAACTGCACAACTTCAAAATTACCAGTACGGTGGCGGGGGCAAATTGGTGGTATAATTAAAAATAGGACAATATCCGGAAACGTTTAAATTGAACATTTTTTTAAAAGAGTTACGGTTCTCGAGCTACATTCATTTTAAAATCTCACATATGGGTATTTTTGCTATGTGGAAGGGGCGATTTATTTCAAACACTGAAAATCTGTGTAGACTACATGAAAGACATGATTATTTGTAGCAACATTTATAATGAACATTTTTTTCCTCAGAGTTACGGTTTTCGAGATAAATCGGTGTTAAAATGGTAACAACTAAAATGCTTAAGCATATTTCCGCAGCGACGTTTTGAGATCTCAATAATAACAACTACAAGCAACGAATATACGTGGGTAATAGGACAAGAACTATCTTCATTGGTGTTAGTGAACGTTCAACGATTTTCGTGACTAATGTTACACTCAAAAATGTTTGAAAATTGGACCGACGTTATTAGTTGGTGCACTGATAAATATAAAATATTATTAATTCTTTTGGTGCTGCTATTTTTGAAGTTTTGTAGTTGCAGTTAGATTGATAACCAAAAGAATTAATATTTTTTGTAAAAAATATTTATTTGTTTTCGATTGAATAACTCGATGTAAGTTGAATTTGAAAGTATCATGTGCCCGTACGGTACACAATGGGACCATCAATGGGAAATCAAAAGTTAACTTAGACTTTCGTCTAACAGCTTCCCAAAATTGGATTTCAAATTTTGAACAGTTTTTCGTAAGCTACTATATATGTCAAAAAGTTTGATAGATAAGTTATTAAAAGTGGGGTTGATTCTACTCATAATTATAAGGCTAATCAAACTTTTGACACACCCTCTATAATTGTAGGACTGAAAATATTTTTAGTAGAGCGGACATGATCCAATACGACATCCAGGTTGAAAAATTTTAATGCACCCTCTAAGTAAATAAGCCTGTATACACCTATACATAAAAATAGTAATTTAAAAATTGAAAAAAATGCAGAAGCCAGTAAATTCATCTACTGAATAAAATACTTTCTTGGCTTGCTGCATAAAAGGTAAGGCCCTTACCGCCCATAAACTCTCACTACACAAATGATACTTTTCTATGTGGATTTTTATTATAATTAGGTTGTCAAGGAGGCAAATGGATGAGAATGTAATTATTTTATAATCCTGGAAAGGTTTCTCTTAATAATACAATCATGGTATGTACCTACCCTATTGTCCTTCGTTATGAGATAGATATCGAGTGATCCAAAAAAAGTAATTCAAAGTATACTATTGTAAGTGAGAACGATTTCTCAGCATGTCTTTGTACAGTTTGGGATCTGGAACCGTTGACGCAGAGAGAATCAAAACAAATACAAAATTAGCCACAATAACACCAACACTTTTTTTGTCGAACCCGACAATTGTTTCGCCAACAAAGATGGTCTCTTCAGGGATAAACCTGTAACTAAACGGCGTTCAGATTTGAGGTTTCTTTTTGAATGATCCGCTATTGACATTGTTTCTATTTATTTGTCGCTCGACAGTTGACGTTTTTGTTGTAAAAATATTGCGATGTTTAACTATGGAGCGATATACGATTGGAAAACGTGTGTTCTTAGTGAAAACTTATGTAAATATGGAGAATTCTGTAGAATGCTCCATCTAAAATGTCTGTTGCGAAGTAAATAAAAAATCCCGACGGCCTGTAGCCAGCGGAAAGGTAAACTTCTCAAAATTCATTGAATTGAAATTTGAACAACATTTTCATTAGTATACTTACATGTCATTATATGCAAATTGCCCATTTTTAACGGCATGTGTCATAGCCTTGTGGTTAGAGGTTGTTGTTTTGGCTGTTGAATATAAATAAAGCAGATCAGGTGGAAATTTATCCAGAAAATTGAAAATCCGAGACGGCAGAATTAAAGGAAATTCCATATCCGGAGACGATTAAATTGGACATTTTTAAAACTAACCACAGGTTTTCGCGTTACAGTCTGAAATATGTGTTTCAGTTATGTGGAAGGGGCAAATATTTCCGAGAATTGAAAATTCGATATTTCAAACTTAGAGACGGGACGATATCCCGAAATGTTTAAATTCAACATTTTTTTAAAAGAGTTACGGTTTTCGAGTTACAGCAATGGTAAAGTCTGAAATATGTGATAGGTGTATTTCCGCTATGTGGAAGGGGCAATTGAAATTCAGAAGTGTGAACGACTGCAGCAGGTACATTTCTATAAGAAATTTACCTAAAATTTGAGGAAATTGGTATCGTACAGGATTCAAGAAAGCGTGTTTACAATCGTAATGCTCGCTCTCCAGAGAATATTGCTGCTATAAGGCAAAGTGTTCCCGAAGCTACAAAAACATCAATTCGCCATCGATCACAGCAACTGCACCTCAAAAATACGACTGTGCGTAACATTTTAACCAAAGATCTTTATTTAAAGGCCTACAAAATACAGTTAACGCAGGAATTAAGGCCACTTGATCACGAAGCACAGCGTAACTTTGTTAATGGAAATTGCAAAGAAAGGAAAAAAATTGAGATTTTTTTAACATCATTATGTCCAGTGATGAAGCGCATTTTCATCTCGGAAGATTTGTCAACAAAGAAAACTGCCTAATATGGGGTGGGGAGAATCCACGAATAGTAAAGCCGATGTACCCCCAGCGAGTTACTGTTTGGTGTGCTTTTTGGGCTACAGGTGTTTGGCCCATATGTTTTTGAAAAGGAAGCCGGCATTGCAGTAAGCTCAACAGCAGAGCGGTATAGATCGATGATTGAGATTTTTTATGTGAAGCATTAGATGGGATAGATATCCAGCGTATTCAACAAGACAGATCCACGCCACATACAGCCAATGAAACATTTGATTTTTTGAGGGAACGATTTGACTCCTTTGGATTTCTTTCTGTGGGGTTTCTTAAAGGAAAAAGTCTAGGCTGATAGTCCACAAACCATACAGCACCTTAAGGATAACATTCTTCGGCAATTGGTGTTATATCGCCGCAATTATGCGAAAAAGTTTTTTCAAAAATAATGATATCCTGCCAAATGACAAGAGGATGTCACTTGTCCGATATTATTTTTGATTTTTGACCGCCATATTTAATTTAAAATATAAATTTCATACAATGTAAGTGATTTGAGCGTTTTGTTAAAAATTCAAAAAGGAATCTCAAATTTGAACACCTATTACAGGTTGTCAACCAAAATTATCAGATACCATCTGTACGTTACGTTATTTTTTGAATAATTCAGTTCGAATGCATAATTTTAGAAAAGGCAACGACGCAAACTTTTTATATTCATTCAATACCTAACTGAAAATTGTCATTGTCAGAGACTTTGTAAACCCATTCATTTTCCGCACTGAAGGGTTAAAATTCATAGATCTAAATAATTAATTAATGTTCTAAATTCTTAAGTAGTGCGCTGAAATGAGAAGTTATCATCAAAGCTGTGGCTACTGAGTACTTTCGTGAAGAGAGAAATTGAACTTTCAAGGTAGGCTTCATGCAAAAAATAAATAATTTATAGCGATCCTAAATTATTATTCGTATGCGAATATAATAATAATAATAATGTAAATGGTCTAGATTTGACTTTATGATGGAAATTTTTACTTTACTCTTCAATAATTTTAGTGAATCTACAATCATTATAAATTTTAAAAAGAACATATTATGTTTATATTGAAAACAACGGAAGGTATACAAGCGTACATGTTTTATTTTGATTAAATATTTTTTTAGTGTGCAATTACGAGAGAAGTTAAAATCAGAATAAATTTTTATAATTGATTTACATCTTTTCATAATATAAAATATGCTGATTATAGTAATCCGGTGTCACCATGTCGGCCGTTGTTACAAGGCGCTGGATTGGATCCTCGTCTCTCATCGTTGAATTTGGTTTCTTAGCTTTAACGCTAGACTTACGATAAATATTGGTGTTTCTTCAATTGGCTGCAATGACATGGAGTTTCGTTCGATTTTGTGAATCTCGTCAAGGGCTATCTTCTCTAATTGGATGGGATGTGTTGTTTGTCGAGTCGAGTTCCATTTGGTTTTGACCCTGGGAAGGGTTGATGGTTGCTCGTATGTTACATCTTTGGAGTGGGTGTAGCTTCTGTAGGTTGTCCGTAATTGACAGCCTGGTAGTAATTCTATCCGAAATTTTCTTTTCAATACTGTGATATCTGTTGAGCAACAGTGGATGGATATTTTGGTTGGTGTTGGAAAGATGCCTATAGCGTGGCCAGGTGAAATTTCTTCGATTTGAATCTTAGGAATTTAGGATTGATCACCATACATGGTTCGTTCGAGTATTGGTGATAATCTGTATTTGATGTCAGATAAGGGGCCGAGGGAAAGAGGATGTTGGAATCGTTGGGATAGAATATAATTGATAATATGAGAATTTTTCGGGAAAAAGGAGAGAAAAATGCAGAATAAACACAATTATTGATTTTGAGTAGTAGGCATCGTAATACTCTTTTTGATCAATGTAAATGAGTTGTTTTTTGGTGTGATGTTAGATCAATAATTCTACCTCTGAATGTATTCTTTCAGGCTGTAGGATAGTGTTTTATAGTATGTTTGGTTTTGGATAGGATTTGTAGTGCAAGATTCAGCTGGTCCAATACGCTCCTTATTCTGACAAAACTTCAATGTCAATTTTTGTTTGTATTGTATTAATTTCTTCGGAAACTATCTTTTGATACGGGTTCTCGATGATCGTGAGAGATCTTTTGGTTAAATCTCTGAAAAATATTATCTCGAGTTTTTCGATTGCATGGTTTTTCCTGAGATAGTTTTCACTATCCTGCCAATACCATTAATCAATCCTCGTCTGATTCTTGTTTTCCAGATGAATTGTTTGGCATCTCTAACGGACAACCGTGATTAGATAACTGAGAGCTGAAGTTCGTCAAGCCTTCTTAGTAAGGGTAGCTTGAGCTGGTTGTTGTTAAATTATAGTAGTGAATGGAACTGTGGGTATCACAGAGGTAAAATCCCTGGATTGTCCTTGAGATTGAGATCTTTGATTTGTATCTTCTGCGCTTACATGTGCATGGTGCAATACAAATTTTGTAATGACGGTTTGGCGTGTGCTTTTTATTTTTCTTATGGCATGTAGGTTTTCATATTCCTACTGTGACATTTTTTCTGACACCTGTATTCTTAGACAAGATTTTGGCTTTGGTTTTTTATGTTGTCGGTTCTTGTCTAGTTTTATTTATTTGTGTAATAATTACCTCTCTCTTTCAATCAATTAGCCAGATCATTGATCTTCTTATAATTTGCCTTTGTTTTTTCTTTATGCTGTTGCATATAGGTACATATACATCAAGTCACTTTCGATGTTGATATCGAATGGGTCTCAATGTGCATTCAAAACATCTATTATCACAGAGAAATAACCTCGCAATATTTTTAAGTGATCAATTAATGTCGAATGAAATATCTCGATCATACCGTTTGATTCTGGATTTTCAGACGTAGTATAATGAATTAAAATTTTGTGTATATTTACAAACTCGTGATTGTGATTGTTTCTGAATTCTGGTCCATTATTGGCAACAATCATAGTAGGTAAAACATGATGAGTGTTGAATATTAATGGTCTAATGCGTCTATATTTGTTAAAAACTTGTCCATTGGCTTGGAATGTATCAATGTGGATATCCTCCAGTTTCTAGAGGTAGGGTTTCGTTTGTATTTATTAACTTGACAGGTTTCCCAGATATTTATGTAGTTCTCAATATAATTTTTCAGGGATGGCCAGAAATAAGTTCGTCTTATTCGCATCTCTGACTCGTTTTTACCTCGATGACTAGTTTTTTCCTCGTGATAATTTTGTATGATGTTTTGTTGTCTGTCTTCGCTGTTCACATCATCTAAAATATCGTTACATATGTCGTAGGCAGTATTTTTCTTAAGAAGTTGGCTGGTACATAGACTCTGGTTCAAATTTTATTGCGTCTTTTATTTTGGGCAGTATAAGTTCCTTAAAGAATTCATTTACGCCATTTTGCAAATCATCTAATCTGATTTGTGCATGGATACGTTTTTTATTCAGAAATATATGCTCCGTTTTTGGTTCTTCGTCGGCTGTATCTGTGCAGGACGTATTTTTTTCTTGATGATAGTCCTGTATTTCATCTGCCGTTTTCCATTGATGAACGGTGATTATGGTCCGATAATTCCTCAGTTGTGTTTGTTGAAGATGTTGAATTTTTTGAGGCTGATCGTCATCTATGACGGAGTTTAGGTTGTTATACACAGATGCACTATCCTCGTATTCTTTATGAAAATTGTTCATATATTCGTCCCAATTGAATGTTTCTTTGGTATGATTCTCCACTCTAGATAGAGCTTCTGCATTTTTATTTATTAACTACTTACTTACTTAATTACTTCATAATCGAGTTCCTCTAATCTCAATCTCCATCGAGGTAATTTTGAATCGATCTTTGAGAGAGAAAAGACATTGAAGAGTATCACCTCTGATACTGTTTTAAATTTTCGTCGGCAAAAGGTATGGCCGAAAATATTTTGTGGCCCAAACAACTGTAACGTGGATAGGTAGTCATGTTCTTACGATTAATATTTGTTTAATCTCTATTTATCTCTACTACCTTGTTTGCTATAGTTGTTTCATATTATAGTTCATTATGTAGTTCTAGAATTATAGTAGATTTATTCTCGATCCTTCCAGACACTGTATGTGAGGTACAATTTGTCCTAGTATTGTCAGTTTGACAAGGCTCTAGAACATTATTATGTGCATCTAGATATTCATAGAACATTCTCGATGAATGTCATGTCATGATTCAGGTGTATAAAGCCGTGTCGATCACGAGACAGGGTCAGTGAGTCTTATAAAGTTAGTTGATAACAGTCAGTCTGTGGAATCAGATGTTAATAGTAGTTCAGTCGGTAAAGACAGTGACAGTATAGATTGTCAAGGTGACAAGCGGTGACAGTTGTACTACAACAGAAAGTCGTGTATACAAAGTGTTCGAAATAAACCATTGGAAGCAATCTGCGAACTTTTGAGTATTACGCAAGTGAACTCACCCCACAACGTTTAGCACAGGGTTAAACTCCTTCTCGATGGTGGAATAATTTTGTTCACTTTCGTTCACGAGATGTGTGTACGCAATTGGTTTATCCTTACTAACTGGTCCTTATGAAAGGATTGCACCGATAGCGAAATCACTGGCGTCCGTACTAAGATTGAATGTTTGTGTGAAGTCTGGATATTGGAGAAGCGGCTTATTGATCAGCAAGTTCTTGCATGTCTCGAAACATTCGATTTGTAGAGTTGTACCTAGAGATTGGTTTCTCTGGCATTCTGAGATATTCGTAGTGTCCTTTTTCTACAGAAAAAACAATTTTCTGAACATCTTCTTCCGCCATTCTTATTTGGTGAAAAGCACTAGCCAAACACATTGTAGAAAAGTATTGTCATCTACCCAATTTGTCCAATACATCATCGATTGGGATATTTGTCGTCAGTAGTTTTCTCATTGACTCTCCAATAATCTAAGACAATTTTCCCCTTTATTTTACTTGAAGCATCGGCTTTTTGAGAACTATCCGTATTGGTAATGACCAAGGTGATTCACAATGTCTTATGATGCCTTGGCCTAGCATTAATTTCATTTGCTTCTCCATTTCTGGCTTATGATGACATGACATGTGGGTATCTATAAGATTTTGTGAACAGAAATTTCATATTTCGTCCTAATTCGATGTTTAACTTGATTTATAAATGTCAACGAGGGGTTTGGAGAATTTCTTGCATAATTCAAAAACGTATCTTCGTTCTTCATCATTTAAACGGTTCGTTCTTATTAAATTTTGTAAATCGTATTGCCTTCTTTCTTTCAATGACATTATATATGCTAGAAACATGAAATTGTTCGAGATGCATAACAGCTGACTTTATGCTGTCGGTCAATGCCAATGATGTTCATAGTCCGTGTCATTGATAAGTTCCGCCCACGCGAGGTTGTTACACGCTGTTGTCAGGGTTTCTCGCAATCTTGCAACTTGGATATTTCGCTGAGGCAGTAGAATATTTGTTACCTTCCGTCTCGGCTTACACGGGTCAATGTATGAGGTCAAGTTGAATGGAATAAAATTGTTTCTGGTCGGTTACATAATAAAGAATATAGTATAAGACTCGCATTTATAAAATCTAGCTGATTGTGCATTAATTTCAGATTATCCAATCTAATAATTTCATCAAAAGTTTTGCGAAATTTAAAGAGATAAAATTTTAAACTAGTATTGAATTCGACAAAACTTGGAATTTTAGTGCTGTAAGCCTGAGAATGATTTTGAACGATTGTAGTAATTAGGTATAAAAGGATCATGTATAAATTTTTTGAAAAATGTGAAAGCGATTTCGAACTTTATGAATGATTTCGAAGACACGGTGTGAGGTATTGGTTTTGGAGAATGAGTGTGGTTCGATTACGTTTCTAGCTGTGGGTTTTCTTCCATGCTATATTCCAAAACATCCTCCTGCAAAGGAAATCCATATATGAAGGATCTACTGTTTCCGTTTGGTAATTATCCTAGTATACGGGTTGATTATAGCAGTCGTAATATTCTTGTGTAATTGGATTGTATTGATGCTCTTCCATGTTGAATAATTCTAACGTGTATCTTTGTTACGGCGATGGGAGTTTTGAAAAATGTTTGCTCGAGGAAACATCATGGAATGTATTTCGAGTTGAGATACTCATTGCGGTGTTGGTTTTGGCTAGTTGGATGATCCGGGGTTGTTCTTTGGAGCCTAAACATTGGGTTTAGGTTTTCCGAATGAAGGTTGCATTGCTGGAAAAAGTTGTTGTGGGGGACTTACTTCTCTTGAAAGGTAGTTGTTGTGGAATAACGGACCTCTTTAGGTACCTTATGTTATTTTCCTCCTGAATATACTGCATGACTTGTGTTTAAGATTCAGGTCGCAAGGCTTGTACTGTGGATCATGGGTTATCTCAGTCCTGTCAAGAATGTTGTTAATGCTTTCTGCCTGAAGAACATTTTCTTACTGTTCCCAATAACCTCTTCGGTATTGTGTACATCTAGATAATGGTACTCAAGGTTCCCTACATTTTTCGTAAAATTGCAATAGTTTGGTTTTTTTTGCGGCTGTTGTCGGAGACGTATCAAATCTCGGGTAAAGTATTCTCATACCTCTGGTCACGAAAATATTGAATAAGGACTTTTTTAATATCGTTCGAGTTACCGCATCTATAGATTTCAAGAGTTCTTTTGCTCTGCTATTTTCTCCAAAAGCCTGAATAACATAGTAGGATACTTTGTATGCACCCTAAATGTTCCGAATTGGAGTAATCATTTAGAATGACGGTGGATACATTCCAAAAATCGTGTAGCTCATACGGGTTCCCATCGAAAGTGGGAACAACTGATAAGATTCTAATGTCGAAATTTGGTGTTACCATATTTATTAGTTTATTTGATTTTAATGAAGTTATTAACAAAATAAAGCTCTCGGATCGGATGTAAGGACTAGAAACAGATGAGGGTGACATAAAACTTACAGAATGGTGATGATGGCTAGCTGCATTCCCAAATTCAGCTTAGCTCTCCTTCTTTAGTGGGCACTATCTTAAAGTTACAAAATTGCAGAGAGAAGTTAAAATCAGACTAAACCTTTATTTACATTTACATTTTATAATAATATAAAATATGCCGTTGATAGGAGTCCGGTGTCACCATGTCGGCCGTTGTTACAAGGCGCTGGATTGTATCCTAGCCGCTTGTTTATATTTTTGACCGACGAACTCCGAACGGAGGAGGTATACAATTCGACTATGTGCATTGTTTTCCGATTTTGATGATTTTTGATTCATTTGAACGAGGAAACTTGAGAAATGGTCCCATATTCGTAAAAACTCGTAGGAACTCAAATCTGAAATCTCCTTCCCTCCAAAAACCGCCACGGACAATAGGACAATATCCCGAAACGTTTCAATTGAACATTTTTTCAAAAGAGTTACGGTTTTCGAGTAAGAAGCATGTTAAATTCTCAAATATGAGTATTTTTACTATGTGGAGAGGGCAATTTCTTTCAAAAATTGAAAATCTGTGGGTTTTACATGAAAGACGTAAAATTATTTGTAGCAACATTTATAATGAACACTTTTTCCTTAGAGTTGCGGTTTTTGAGTTACAGAGGTAATAAAATACTTCTACGTATTTTCCGCAGCGATGTTTTGATATCTTAATAATACAAGCAAATAATATACGTGGAAGGACTATCTTCATTGGTAGATTAGATTAGTGAACGTTCAACGATTTTCATGACTAATGTTAATATTTTTTACAAAAAGTTGGTGCACTGAAAAATTCAAAATAATATTAATTCCATTGGTGCTGGTAGTTGTGAAGTTGGTACCAAAAGTTATCAATCTAACTGCAACTGCACACTTCAAAAGTAACAGCACCCATAGAATTAATATTATTTTGTATTTTTCAGTGCACCAACTAATAACGTCGGTCCAACTTTTTGTAAAAAATATTTATCATTAAATCAAATGAGTTCAAAACAAATAATAAATATTCTAGTTCAATATTTATATTTTCATACCTACCAATAATTATAATCCGGACCTGAAAAGTTTAGTGTATTTATGATTCGGAATAATTTTCCGTGAAAGGGTCTTACCTTTATTACAAATTTGCAAAAACAGTTTGCTAAGATATTGGACAGAATAACCCTTCGTTCATATCTTCATTTCTATAACATATTCGTTTTGGATCTTGAGATTTTACAGCCAAAAATGTTTATAACTAGATGTCAAATATACTTCTCCAAAAGACATTACGCCCAGACCTCCCAAATCCTCCAATAAAGAAGAATGGCATTATGTGGTAGTGTCCAAAATCCCATCGACATATAGCGCTACCCTTCTTGCACACTATGCGAAGGAAAAACTTGGAACTACTGACTTTATTCGATGCTTTCCAATGCTGAAGAATAAGGACAGTTCGCACTCCGACTTCAAAGTTGGTGTGCAGAATAAAAGTCACCTAAAGCAGCTAAAAGACCCAAGGATGTGGCCGCTAGGCACTGAAATCGCAAAATCATCTTTAACACCCTTAAAGATTTCACCACCAGCGTCAAGTTTTTCGAGCACAGGCTGTCATTTTATTCCAACCTCTGTAGACAGCCGTAGCCCAACACCACGCCCTGACTTAACACCTGTAAAAGCTAGGGAGATCAAATCTGTTAAGATTGGATCTGACAGGGAGGCTTTAGCTGCCTGTAAGTCTCTTGCGCAGGAAAATGTAGACTTTGTCATGGAAAAAAGTACAAGGAAAGATAGTTTGCTAAATATTGACCCGATGACTCCACCTATAGTGCGGCTGTCCCGTAATTCGGATACGGCTGATGGTCGTTATTTGTTGGCTAGACTGAGGGACTCTTCCTTATTAAAAGCTCTTCGGCTATTTCTAGCCTATCTCCATGACCAACCATCCAGTGTATGTTTTGAAGGGCACACCACCACCAGCATCAAATTAACTCTAGCTTCAGAGGGACTTCCTAGTGACGTGGACACCTTGCGTAAGTTGTATTATCGCTACCACAACGCATATGGTATTGGCTCAGCCGAAGTGGAAGCTGATCTTGCTGCCTTCAGGTCTTTCTTTTCATCCGAGAAACTTCAAGAGCTTCAGAAAATTAGGGAGAGTCATGGCAAATATTTTTCTACTGGCTCTCCAAAAAGGAATCAAAATTTTTAACTAAATTGACGCGAACAGAGGATCAAGCACCCTCTGTAAAATTGGACGATGGCAAGCTTAGTGTTTTTCTTATTAATATTCAGTCCTTAAGACACAAAACAGATGAATTATTTCTCTTATTAGAAGAACTTAATTTTCCAGAAATTATTGCCATAACTGAGCATTGGTTAAATGTTGATGAGCCTGTGTTTATCAAAAATTACGCTACAGTAACTAGATTTAATAGAAGTAATTTATCTCATGGAGGTACTATGATAATGTCTACAAATAGCGACTTTTCGGCTGTAACTAAATTCGATAAACTATTGTCTGAAAAAGTATTTGAATTTTCCATTGTCTATCATAATGCTTATAATCTTTATATAGTTTGTATTTACAGAACACCTGACGCTGACTTGCATATATTCAGTCAAAAATTACTGAGCTTGCTTGAATCCCTGCCTTTAAAAAGCAAGTTAATTTTATGTGGAGACCTTAATATTGACTTTTCCAATGTGTGTACTGCTCAAGAATCTCTTCAGTCCATTTTCGACTCTTTTGGCATAATCATGCATGTTAACTCACCAATCAGAATAACTAAAACTAGTTCTAGTACTATAGACTATGTCGTATCATCCTTCGATCCAAAATTCGTTGACTGTACTGTCCTTAATTCAGGTTTCTTGGATCATGAAGCAATACTAACAAAATTTTCGGCTAAATATAAGTGCAAAAATGCTTCGCGCAAATTATGCCGTATTTTTTCTGATAAAAATTTTCGTAATTTCAAGCATCTATGTCTAACAACAGACTGGTTTGTCCTATCTGACGATGTCAATATCGAATTTCCGAGATTTATAAAAACATTATCTAACTTGGCATTCAAATCCTTTCCTCTTAGGCCTCCAAAAATCAAACAACATAAACCCTGGTCTACTAAAGGCTTACGTACATCTGCAAAGAACATGCGCTCACTATCCTACATAAAAAAATCATCGGACAGCGTCTTCTACCATGATTACGTAAAACGTTACAGAAAAATCTATCATAAGACTATAAAAGCTGCCAAGGACATTTATTATAATAGGAGGCTGGCCAATTCCGGTAATGTTGCTAAAGAAATGTGGTCTATTGTGAATGACTTAAGAAATAAGACCTCACCATCTAACACAATCTCTATTTCACCCGAGAACCTAAATAATTACTTTGTAGATGTAGCAAAACATTTAAAGAACACCATAACTCCTTCCGATGACCCCCTCTCATTTCTCCCTAAGGCTAATATGAATTTACACAGTTTCTTCTTTACACCCGTAGTATTGGCAGAGCTTAACAGTACAATCAATGACATTAAAAACAAATCTTCATCTGGGGCTGATGGGCTTACTCTGAAAATGTGCTCGAACCTGCCGGAATGCACATTGAATCATTTTATTACTTTAATTAACAAATCATTCCAAAATGGAGTTTTTCCAAACTGTCTTAAGACGGCAATAATTGTTCCTCTGCATAAAGGAGAAGATAAAGATCAAGCCTCGAACTATCGCCCAATTGCACTCCTTCCCACATTATCAAAGATCATCGAAAGATTGGTTAAAAAAAGGCTTCTATCTTTTCTTTTTAAATATAATATACTCTCTACGTATCAATTTGGATTTTTAAGTAACAAATGCACAAATGATGCCATGTTTTCCCTCTTTAATAATGTATACTCAAACCTGATCAACCATCACTCTATAGCAACAATTTTCTGTGATTTCTCTAAGGCTTTTGATTGCGTAGATCATAATATATTAACTAATAAATTGGAGTACTACGGTTTCAGAGGAGTGTCCCTCGAATGGTTTAAGTCGTATCTCAACAGCAGGACTCAGATTGTGAGGGTTGATACGTCGATATCTTCTTGCAAACCAATTGAATATGGAGTGCCTCAAGGTTCAGTACTGGGCCCTATTTTGTTTCTGCTTTTTATCAACGACATTGCTAGTCTTAACATTAGCGGTGAAATCTGCCTCTTTGCGGATGATACTGTTTCACGTGGAGCAACCCGGATATTACGACACTTCATAGGACTGTATCTAGAGACTTAGTCACGATTAAATCTTGGTGCGATTCAAATCTCCTATGCCTCAATGTTTCTAAAACAAAAGTTTTATCATACAAAAGTACATTGCAATCTTTTGTACTTAATAACACCACTATTGAGGCCGTTGAATCTGTGAAATTCTTGGGGCTTATTGTAGACAACCGCTTAAAATGGGACTTGCACATCGATGCTTTATCTAAAAGGTTAAGTTCTGCCTGCTTTGCGCTGAGATCAGTTTCCAAGGAGCTCAACTTGTCTACTTCTAGAACAGTCTATTATGCCATTTTTGAGTCGCATCTCCGATACGCCCTTCCATTCTGGGGTACGTGTTGTGCAACTCAATTTGAACGTATTTTCAAACTGCAGAAGAGAGCTGTTCGGTATTCACTGAGACTTAGCAGTAGGACTCACTGCCAGGATTACTTTAAAAAATTTAAAATATTAACTCTTCCGTCCCTATTCATATTTGAATCTGTATCCTTAATCCGCAAGCACGTATCTTCTATTCCAGAGAGGCCATCTCACAACTATCCGCTTAGAAACACGGAGCATGATCTTTATCTGCCAACCCCTCGCTCAGAGTTGGTTAAAAGCTCTATACTGTACAATGCAAAAAAAATGCACAATCATCTACCATTTGAAATCAAATCCATAAGATCTTTTCCTGAATTTCGAAAGGTTTTGAAATCATACTTACTGGAGAGAGCCTTTTATGCAGTAAGCGAATTTTTTGTTAAAAATTGTTAATACTTAATATTAAGCTTCTTACACCCACTGGTTTAGTGAATATTATTTGATGTTTGATATCCTAAGGGTCTTTTGTAATGTAAAATCATCTGTCACATAAAATTAAATCTATAACGGCTTATCCCAGATTCAATTAAATACCTACTACCTAGGATAATGCCTTTTATGCAGTTAACGACTTCTTTCACTAAGGCACGTTTCTGCTCAGCGCACGCACTGGTTTATTGTTTGTACAAAATTTGTTTTTGTTTTGTGATTTAGTTAGTGTTTACCTTCTGACTGAATTTACAGCTGTATGTTAACTTACTTTCTAACCGAATATACAGCTGTAGGTTTCATTCTGATACTTACTATCTTATATTTTTACATCTTTATATTTTTATATTTTTGTTTTATATTATATAAATTTATTTAATTTTAATTTAATTTTTAGTTTTGCCTTTGTTTTGTTTTGTAGTGTTTGATTTTGATATTTTTATTTTGCTTTGTCTACAAAATTTATATTTTTTCGACAATAAAGCATTTCTCTCTTATATTTCATTTCATAAATTTTACTCATTTTAAGCTTACATGTCATTGCTCAATTGAAATTAAATGTTCCTTGACAACCTTTTGCTTTGCAGGGCACGAATTTAGGCAACAGCGACGCCTCTGACAAGCAGTCAAAAGACCGAATGGGATTTAATTAAAATCATGGCGTCCCTTGGGCAATTTTCTAGTGGGCAGCGTTGAACACACGTGAGTGATTCCGTCACATATCACACATATCCTATTATCCTAGGAAGTGTTGGTTCTCTGACAATGTCACAGTTTTGCAGCCTTCACACTGTTGTGAACGCCGAATTAATTTAGGGCTGTTTCACACATAAATTTACTGTCTTAAAATATTTTTTTTAATCTTGTTTTGTTGCATTTAATGAAATAATACTTACGATAGGTAGATACCTACCCAATGGTAATGAAGGGCATATTTTATTTATTTGTTTTTAAAAAAGTTAATTGCATGAGAAAACAAGAAAATATTTTTATTTTGACTTGACAAGTGACAATATTCTAATGGTAGCCTATTCAAAAAGTTGGCCTGAAAATTACCTGTCTACTATCGCTTTTGGAACAATATTCCCTCAACGCGGCTTGCGGTAGTAGTTAACTAGTACAAATCGTCACGCACGGAAAATGCGTTATGCTCGCTCTCGAACCCCGAACGGAGGAGGTATACAATTCGACTGGCTGCTTTTTTGGTTCGTGCGCGCCTTTTATATAGTAATCGTACTCAGATGATTTTTGATTCATTTGAAAGAGAAGGCTTGAGAAATGGTCCCATATTCATAAAAAACGAAAACCGCCCCGAAGGGGGAGGGAAATCTGAGGTCGTATAATTAATGATAGCACAATATCCGGGAACGTTTAAATTGAACATTTTTTCAAAAGATTACGGTTTTCGAGTTAAAAACATGTTAAATTCTCAGAAATGTGTATTTTTGCTATGTGGAGAGGGCGATTTCTCTCGAAAATTGAAAATCTGTGGGTACTACATGAAAAACCTAACTATTTGTAGCAACATTTATAATGAACATTTTTCCTTAGACTAACGGTTTCCGAGTTACAGCTGTGGTAAAATTGTAACATTAAAATACTTTGCGTATTTCCGCAGCAAAATTTCTAAGCTTTGACTTTCAATTGTATGTATGTATAAACACGCGTTTCGCATAGTAGGTAAACGTGCTCCGATTTTGATTATTCTTTTGTCATTGAGGAGGAAATTTAAAAATCGAACATTAAAGAAGAGGTCATTTCTGGAAACGTTTAAATGGAACATTTTTCAAAAACTTCAACGGTATCAGAGCTAGAGAGTTTTTTGAAAAAATGGTACATGAAAATCTCATATTTAATTTATTTTCGGTTGACACTCAAAAATTGAAAACAAATAACTTTTTACAAAACAAGACAGAGTTTATTAGTTGAAAAATACGAAATAATATTAAGTGCATTACTACCTAAACCTACATTTCAAAATTACCAGAACAATAACAATTAGTATTATTTCTTAGTCTTCAGTGCATCACCTAATACAGTATGTCCTAGTTTTTGGGACAATTGAATTATTTTTATTTTGTGCTATCGAAACTGTTTTTAGTGTTCCGTACATCTGATGAGAAAACACTTGGGCTTGGTAAATATACAGTAGTGTTCTCTGGTTATACATAAGATGCAGACCCAGAGAACACTACCTTCACAGCTAACCGAATCACGTACGAATAGCTTATATAAACGAATTCTGATTCAAAGATTTCATTATTTGGACCCAATTTGAAAATTAAAATGTCTTCAAGTGCATCATGTGATATCAAATAAATGGGCATCTTAATAAAATATTTTTTTATTATTCTAAAATCAATGGCTTAGGGAAAATATATGAAAATTAACTGAGAGTAAGATTTTAAAAAAATACAGAATATAGGCTTTGACTAAGAGTCAGAACATGAAAACCTATGCAAAAATCCTTTCCACGCGAACTCGACTCGTACTTAACCAATGTTCGAAAATATTATTCTTGATTTAACAAATTTTATGGTTCATTTTATTGAAAAAATAATCAAATTTGGAGTAGATTGTATTATATAGGTATATACGTCAGGGTTAAACTTCTGGGCCATACAGAAAGTTCGATTGGCCAAAAGTTTATTTGTCGTATTATAAAATTGTGGATAAAGGTAGGTTCACCTAACTTTTAATATAAAGTGTAGGAAATTGAATTATTGGTAAAGTTTCATCTTTTGATTGTGAATTCCATATTCTGAATATAGGAGCGGACGGACTTCGGAATAACTTTGGTGAGCGCGAGGAAATGCAGCATCTTTCCATAACTAGATTTTAAAATCCATATCATAATACCTAAGTTTTGTCAATTCCAATTTCAAATACTCTCTTCAAATTTCTTCTTGAAATCTTATTTGTTAATTGATGGTCGAAGGTCATATTCAGTTGCTAGAATCACAAACGTAGATTCAATTCAAGCCTTACTTGCGAAGGTGCAAACTACGCGGACAAAAAATGCGTTGGTCCAACCGCATATGTGTTTATCTGGACTCTCAGTCGACGACCTTGCTGGCCAAAAGAAAACGATAATCGTAGCCAACCAACGAATTCACCTAAGAACATATGTTAGGTAGGTAGCTACTTGGAGCAAGAAGATATTTATTTCTAAAGTTCAGCCATTTAATAATAACGAGATGATAAAGAGAGAATTCAGGGAACTTAATATAAATATCATGTCTTTTTTTGTTAACTTAGGCAATGGAGACACAAACAAGAAGCTAGCTCAAACTCAGAATACCTATATAGTTTTCGTAAACAGGGTTTAAATGGCGCCTGAGGATATGTCCAAATTACCTTCAAGAAGGGTAATTTTCTTTAAGGATAAACCTCATTGGATTTATATTACAACAGATTCACTTACTTGTTTTCAAAAAGAGTGCACACCGATCTTTCCAAGAATCAAATTGAGACACCTTCAACGATGGACTTTCCACTACTGAAGGATTAAGCTCATAACAAAAAACATTCCCAAACTTCCCCAAAAACATAAGGGACATAAACACTTCTACAGCCACTTTCTTACTCCAAAATAGCACATGTTCGTCCACAGATAACAATTCAAAAGACCAGATAATCGAAACCGCGTGTCATTGCGAATCTACATACAGCAAAATAGCGACTCGTCAGCTTAGACTAATAACCCAGAGAGCAATGTATTGAACAAAAACAAAATACTAAAAAGAACCACCTCGGATATTTTATATTAGAAATAAAAAACAATCAAGCTTTAGCACAACGAGCATCTTACAATGGAATGCTTTTAAAGGAATCCTCATCATGACATCAGTCCTACTTGCATATGCCACGAAGCGTCCAATTTTGAGGGCGATTTCTGCGCCAAAATAAAGGAATACAAAGAAATATTCAAAAATAGAGTCGAACATCGCCACTGCAGTGGAGGAGTTTCAACATTTATTCAATCCAACCTATCCATTCGAGAAATCCCGTTCTCCACATCACTAGAAGCAGTAGAAGCAGCACTTTATGATATCACAGTCAGCCACTTAATATTGACGACTGAAACTCTCTAATAGATCAACTTTCAAAACCTTTTATAATCTTAGGTGACTTCAACAGCTACAGTCATATTTGGGGCTCCTATAGGCTGGACAATAAGGGTGAGGGAATTGAGCTATGGCTTATGAACAATGAGGCTATATTGAATATTAGCTCTCCAACTCGATTCAATATAGCGTCTAGAATCGACAGTGCAATTGACCCGATCTTTGCTTCTCCAAGTATTGCTCCAATTCTAGACCGGACTGCCATGGAAGTCCTTCATGACAGTTAACCATTATCCAATGATAATTCAAATTACTGACGAAAATCATACAAAACCAGTAACCACTCACCGCAAATGGAAGATTAAATCTATTTAGGTCTACTTAATTTCACAACGCTTGACGATTCTTCTTCAGTTGACCTTACCCTAGAAGAATTAAATAACCTCATTATATCGGCAGCGGACACATCAATCCCAAGATCCTTAGGTCTACTCCATAAAAAAAAAGCAACGGAGAAATTATTCAGGGCCTTAAAAAAATCTATTCAGAAGATAGGAAGATTGAATTCGAAAGATAGGAAGAAAAAAATCTATTCAGAAGATAGGAAGATTGAATTCGAAAGAATGAGAGCAACAGCCCACCAAACAATAAATGAAACTCAAACAAAATTCCTGGAACTTTTAGACATCATCGATGGACGCAAACACACCTACAAGCCCTATTTTGAGGAAGGTCAGAAGCGTCAATGGAGTAAACCCACTTCTCCATCCTGTCTAGACAGCCCGCTACCAATAACACAGTAACTGACATCAAAGATATGGCGTATCTCATAGCGGACACGTTTGCGGCAAACTCGAGTGATGCAAACTTCAGCCTGAATTTCTTGTATCAAAACCCATTGGAAATAAATTCAAATGCAAAATCGATTCCGCCAGGGTCAACTATAAACCACCTAGCCAACCTCGAAGCATAAGCCTACGATGCTCTTGCACAAAACTGTCATTTTTTAATACTTGCCATGACATTGAAAAGGCGTATGAAATAGTCTGGATAGACCGTAGTAATTGGAATACTCAAAGCAAAGAATATATCTGGAAACATCTTAGCTTTTATATTTAACTTTCTAATAAATATAAGATTCAAGGTTAGACTCCTGGACATCGAGTTACGAGCAATTCGAATAGTTAATAATTTCAATCTCTCACGGATCAGTCCTCACTGTGTTACTCTTCTTAGTCATCATCAATAACATTACTCTCCAATCAAATGCCACCTATTTACTGACTATTTGACTATCTATAACCTACAAAGGTAAAAATTCAGATATGAGCAGAAGCATTATGCAGGATGCAGTGAACAAAATCTTCAAGTGGTCCACAGAAACTAGGTTCAAAATATCCGAAACAAAAATCGAGCTCATTATAATATAGAAAAGAAGGAAATGCTCTCAATTCTCTTAAATGGAAAACCCATAAAGAATGTACAAAATATCAATATACTTGGCCTTCACTTTGACACAAGACTCTCGTGGACAAAACATATAAAGGAACCTTAGCTGCAGATCGAGCAAACAATTTAACAAATTCACTTGCGAATCGTATGCTATCTCGAAGGCTCTAGAGGTAGGTAATCAAGGAATTCCCCGTAAACAACGACAGGTTTGTTATATTCTCGTAGTCCAAATCCTGTCTAACAGCTGTTAAAAAACAGATACAGACACCACACAAAATAAACAGAATAAAAAAATCCTGCCTAAATAGAATTAGAATTGGCCACACGAATTTCACCCATATCCACTTCATCACCAAGGCCCTCCCAAATGTGTGCTCAGGCTGCCGGCTGCAGTAACCAAAGCAACATTATTCATATACTTACAGAATGCCTACCTCTCCAAACACACAAAAACAAAACTCTCCAGAAATAGTAGAGTTCTCTCTTTATCTGATTCACTATCGTACCTGCTGGTAGTGAATATCTCAAAGATAATAATATAGCCTGAGAAAAAGTAATTAAATTATATATTTTTTATGGTCGAAAATAAAGTAGGTATTGTTTTTACACTGAAATAAAATTATTGCAACAGGAAATGTCAGGAAATAAAAAGTAAAATCTATTCTTGTAATAACTTAAAGGCAAACATGCTACTGTAATTACTTGAAAAACTGGACATACTGCATTTTTTTATTGGTGGTAGGTAAAAATTAGTACAAATTCAGTTATTTTCAATTCTTGCATTATTTATTAAATTATATTTTTTCAATGTCGTCATGCTAGCTAAATATTAATCTACAAGCCCCATATTTAAAAAAAAATCGGCACATTGTACATTTTGTTTATTGGTGGCACAAATTAGTGCAAATTCACGTCTTTTCAATTCCACCGTTGTTTTTTAAACCAACATTTTTTTTCAATGTGATCCTGCTAGCTAGCAACGCCAAGTTTTTTTAAATACGGCACAAGGTACAACAAGTTTATTGGTAGTACAGATTAGTAAGAAATAAGTACTAAATAGTCAAAAAGATCTGAATTATTTGTGCCGAGTTTGTCCTGCTACCTTAAGAGAGGTTAAGAATTTTGAACTTCATCTCTTGCACAACTTCAATATATAATATTTTATAATATATGTTGTATGGAATAATTAGATTTTGTTAGATTGACGCAATATGTTAGCATCAAGTTCGTTGTTCTTATGTGGATACAAATTTAGATACAAATACTGTTAATAAAAGTATATTTCTTTAATATAACGAAAATTTAAAATAGAACACACAGATTACAATTTATATTCACTACTAACTAATTTATGTCACAATATTTATTTCACTCGGTTGGCACGTTTAAAACTTACTGACTTGCCGTGCTCTTGATGCCGTTGCGTTGTTTGAATCTATCAAATAAGACGCCGAGAAGCTTCTCGAACCCTCTCGACGCATACCGATCGCACTGGAAGATATTTCTTGTGGCATCGAGGTTTCTCCATAACGTAGGTATATATTATCTGTCCATAACAGTGAGCCAGAGGCGTCGTATCGCGGTGGCGGTGGTCTGGGTAACAGAAAATAAAGATTGCTGTATAGATGAGTATTATCGCCGCCCGCCATTGTGTGTCCTGACTGTCACGTCAGTGGTATAGGTTATACACGTAAAGATACGTAAACAAGCGCTCTACCTATACTAGAGCGCTGTGTCCTATACACTGGTGTTGATCATTTTGAAGTTGTGCACTTATATGTAGATAGCAGACTTTTGGCACCAACTTCAAAAGTACCAGCACCAGTGGAATTACTATTAGGTACTTGGTATTTTTCAGTGCACCAACTAATCGGTTCTAGTTTTTGTAAAAAGGTCTTATTTCAAATTTTTGAGTAATCGAAATCGTTCAAAGTTCACTTACCACTGCTGTATAACCTCCTATTCAAATGTTGCTTCATATGGTTTCTTCTCCAATTTGGCCATCTCATATTTTCAATTTTCCAAAAAAATTGCCCCCTCCACACACAGGTTACACACATATCTATTTAAGACTTTATCACTGCTGTAACTCGGAAACCGTATTACTAATTTTTTTAAATATCATATTTAAATGTTGCTGCTACATACGGTTTCTTCTTTAATTTGACAGTCTCATATTTTCGAGAAAAAAAATTGCCCTCTCCCCTCTCCACATAACGGAAACACATATTTCAGGCTATACCAATGCTGTAACTCAGAAATATATGATTTTTTTTTAAATATTTAAACGTTTCGAGAAAAATTGCCCCCTTTGGAAGAAGTTTTTAGGAGAAGGGCATGTTGAATATCATTTATTTAATAGGACCAACTCTCAATAATATTCTTTCAAATTAAAAAAGAATCATGAAAATCGGAGCACGTTTACGCAAAAGGCGCGAACAGGCATAAAAAAGCAGACAAATAGTCGAATTGTATAGGTATACCTCCTCCTTTGCAAAGTCGGTCAAAAATTAGGAGTTTATAATAATAGATACCTCTAGGACGACTATCTCTCTAAGAACTGACTTTCTTAATTCACACCGGCCAAGGTCGCTGTACAGATTTTATGAGGAATGTATAAAATGAACTCTTAAAAAAAGCTATAAATTATAAGATAATTTGTTAACATGATTAAGAGATTTAATCTGCAGATGAATTTTTACTAAGAAAAGCTAAATTAAAGAAATTTCCTTGGGTAGCTACCCACCTGTAATTTCCAGTTTTGTAAATTAATAATTAATAATTTATCAGGAGTATAAATCGATTATCAAGCCATGTTGGAACTTTTTCTTCAATAGAAATAGTACGTTGAAATTTCAAGAATTGAGGATAGGAACTCGACGTATATGTTATGTAGCTTCTGAAATTGTATGGATTGGTTTATTGAAGCATACATTTATATTTTCCAATAAGGGGATTTCATCTAATCTGACTATGCTATCTAAAGGAGGATTTTCAATTTTTCTTATCCTCACAAATGTACGCACTGATAAATCTGCTCATGGCATAGAAGATGAGTATCAAGGATCCAAGATAATAATTACTTCTATTTCATAAGCTGATAAAGATTTAAATGAGTAATAAAAAATAATTTTAGCTCATTTTCAATCAGAAATCTGAAACGTTGCGAGATATTTTACTGGATAACAAACATTTAAAGAAATAGATTAATTACTTGATAATAATTTTGACATGTAGAGAAACCTACGGAAGAGGTTTGTTCTGATAATGATATTGATCAAGTGCACTTCTCACTTCAAAATATAACTTCAGGTTTGTTCAATTAATTTTATCTTTTCTACGTAGTCTACTCGCCCTTTTTCACATGCAAAGAGTACTACGGAGCTTTCACACGAAAAGCACGAGCATTTTGGGCGCGCGAGTGAGAGCCGGTACGGTTCGTGCTTCTCCAGCCGTGCGCTTGTGCAGATTCTCCCGCATCCTCTAAATGTAAAGGGAGAATTGGAGGCTTCACACGGTAGAATGCAAACAGCTCTTGTTTGCAAGTCTCTGGCTACGACTATATTCTAACAAGATCTAAGACTGACAGCTCTGAAAGGCTCCCCATGTGAAAGAGTGGAAGGTAGGAGCGAAAATATGTTCGCGTTGCGACTCCCCATGTAAAAGAGGCCTTAGTATCTATTTTCCATAGCTAGGCTACTTAGTGCATGCATTGACCCAGAATCCACCTCGTGGAGGTTGTTATCTAGACCTCTGCAAATCTAGCACCTCCAAGTGTAGAATTTGATTTTTGAATATACCAGAGGCTATTTAGGTTCTATGTTAAAAAAATATATACAGAAGTGATTTGCTAGTTTCATGTGAGTGGGAGGAGTGATAAAATATCAAATCTCATGAAATAATTAGGTCCTGTACTATATTAATCATATATTGATAGGATTGAATCTATGGCCTAGTTTGTACGTGTGAAATTAATGATTTAGTGTGAAATATTGAAAAATCAAAACGTAAAACATGGAGTGATATATTACATCCAATATATTCAACATAAAATTAGGTATGAGCTACGTAATTATTAAGTGTGATGTTTAGCCTAGAGGCATACGTTTAAAATTTTGGATTCCGGTGCAGACAATAATCATCAATGTTAAACATACATCTGGAGGAAGATCTCCAACTAGTTTACTACATCACTGCAATAATAATAAGTCTATAGGGTCATAGGGTTAATTAAATTGAATAAAGTGAATGGTTTAAGAGGATATAAGTTCTACCAATATTAACAATCTAATAGCAAAGTCTATATATCTATCCTCCTATCCTTTGCTAATAAGGTACATATATTCTGCTGAAGTTCTTCAATTACTTTGGTATTAGGTTATAAATTTTTGGTAGCAGGGAATTCATTGATCGTATGTTCATATTTGTAGTACTTCTAGGAATCTTTCTTTAGCACATTTTTCCAACATTTTTGAAAAATTATTGATTATAAAATATTTTTAATTTTTCTTTCCCTAAATTGTGAATTTCAACAGACATCTGGAGGCTATACTTTACAGCTAATCTTATCTTATATATTAATACAAGCAATTCTTGTAGGGTTAAGAAGGCGTATAAGAGTACGCATTCTACAAGAGTACTTATTGGAAACTTCGCGGAACCAGAATTAGCACGCCATCTGGTTGTGTGATTATTAGAATCTGTTAATACGTTTCTATGTTCGCTAAAAAGGAATCTGTAGTATAAGCGTTAGACTTTGGACTGAAAGTTCTGAGCGTAGCAAAATAAGGGACGAGATCCCAATTTTCTGAAAATAGTTTGAATATTTGCTTTTGCGGTATTCCTGGATATGTGAGGTATGAATTGCAACAATAGTTTTTAATGTAGTATGACGATTTCTGTGAAAAATAACCTAAAATTTGCATCAATGACATAACCTACAAGAGTACGCACCGTCAATTTTATAAGAGTATGCATGTGCGTACTCTTGTATTCCTATAAGGGTGTTCGATCAGCATTTCAAACCGTCAGAAGCATGCGCATTTCTATTTTGAGAACACCGAAATTGAAATGCGCCTGCCTCCAACCACAGAACACAGTTCAAAACTCTTCCAAACTGCTGCTCGAACATCCTTTATATTCCACCAACTATGTTCGCACAAACTTTTAGGAAAAATGAGTTACTACAAGCGTAAAAGTGACAGAAAACTAAGGTTTACGGCCACTTTGATGGAGGAGATAGAAGAAAAAATCAGTAGAAAGCAAATCTAAAGGAACATTGCAGGCTAATTAAGAATCCTGGAAGCAACTTTACGCAAACGTTTTGAAGTTGGAACTGTACCTGAATCACTGAGACGTTGTAATCCCGTTTTTCTTGAAAGAGAACTGACTAATTATGTGAGAGAAATGAATTTAATCATCTGATTTCGATAGCCTTCGAATTTGCGGAAGCTAATGGGGTAGCCCATAAATTTATTATTGAAAAAAGAAAGCTTGGACGACGTGAGTTGAAGGCTTTTGCCAAAGCAAATTACTTTCCGACAACCAGAACCATGTTCTTTGGAAAGGATAATAGGTTTCAACAAATCGCAGGTAGTTCGTTTTTGTAAACTTAAAGAATCTTAATAAAAAAAATCACTTCAGTCCTGGATGCATTTATAACATGGATAAAACGGGAATGTCAACTGTCCCGAATCGGCCACCAGAAGTTTTTGCGCAAACTGGCAGTTGGAAAAGTTGCATGTGCAGAAAGAGGTTACCTGATAACGGCAGTATGTTGTGCTAATGCTCGAAAATGAAAGAGCAGTACATCTCACAATATCATCAAACCCCTCTGAGTTACGACCATATCCTAAAATCCAGACAAAGCAAACAAGACGCCGCAGCCAGAAATCAAAAGTGTTAACAAGTACTCCTTTCAAATGGAACTTGAAGCTAAGGAACAAGAAAAGAACAAAAAAACTGCCGAAAAAAAACAAAAAGAAAGGTATCTACAGAAATTAAAAATAAGAAAAAATAAAAAAATGCAAAGAAAGGTTAGCAAGAAGAAAGACGAGGACGATGAGGTGCAGTGTCCGTCTGTGGCAAAAGTTAGTCCCTGTAAGAATCAATTATTATTAGTGAAGAATAGAGTACCTGATATAAAATTTGTTATATTGTTAAATCTGAAAAAATATATATTATATTAATATCATAAATAAGTTTCTGCTCTTATAAATGAGTTGATTTAACCACTACAGTATGCATATTTTTCAGGAAATAAAACAAAACCGTCAAATTAATTAATCATTTTAATGAAAATTATGGTATACACTAAGAAAGCTAAGAGAGCAATATATATATAGATATATATATATATATATATATATATATATATATATATATATATATATATATATATATATATATATATATATATATATATATATATATATATATATATATATATATATATATATATATATATATATATATATATATATATACTATAGTAATACAAAACTAAAATTTAGGGACAAAAATAAGCTACAGATGAACCCATAAACTGCAAATGTTCATACAGAAACAAAAAGAATCAACAGCTGCAGATTCGAGAACTGACACATAATTTACACAACCAATTGAAATGAAAGTTTTTGTACATTCCGGTCACAAATAGTGTTCGTTTTTTTGCATGTCCTCAGTCTCGGAACAGAAACCAGAGAAACCTAATTGCAGTCTAGAGAATCTATAACATTCCTGGAGTCTCAATCAATATGCTAAGTACACAAGGATTCTTCCAGATCTAATTAAAAATGACATATGCAGCGTCGTATCCTATCAGTTCTAATGAGTTGTCATCATTATCACAGTTTATAAAATGTACTTAGAATCCCTCATCATCACTTTATATTGCTAAGAATTTTAAAGAGTAACATGTGTCCAGCACAACTTCCATTAAGGTCAGTTCAATAAAATAACAAATAAAAACCTTCAGATGTGTTATACGAGGCTTGTTTTTTCTGAACATTATATGGAAAAATTCTATAAATGAATCAAATTGATCAAAATTATAGGGAATAAATGTAAAAATTTAATAAATAAATAAATAGAGAAAAATTACATGAAAATATGATTGTATAATAATAAAAATATATTAAGCAAAAAAGTATTCTCAAGCGTGCTAAGAATATTGTCATATATATTCAAGACCAGGGGTTATCTGGAAGTATCCGCAATGTCACCTCGCATGAAAAAATATTGTGGATGTACCCGAAAAATTATTTTTCATCTGCAAACAAAAGAAGAATTGTTAACTTTCATTATGAATCAATGTTAAGAAAGCTAATAAATTTATAACTTCATTTTTATATCACAATTGTTAGTTAATGCCTTAAAATGGGGATGATCGAATCAAACCCATATTTTTTGAGTTGGATGAAATAAGAGAACACGCGTTTGATTAGCCGGTATTTTTTGGTGAAAATTATATTGTTATCCTATAAACATGTTCTCTTATCACCAAAAAAAGAATGTTTCAATTAAGTTCCCTAACATCTGTATAGGCACATCTAACTGAAAATTATCGAAATAATTTCTACCTATAGAATATAAAACTTGTGTGTGAGATATGAAAGTTTATATTACAAATTTCATTTATACATATTTATATATCTTTACTGGACGTTTCCCCACTGTTTTGCTGTGATCGAACTTTTTTTGGCTATGATCCTTGACGTCTGATTCGTGCAGATTTTGTATATAATATACAGGGTATTCCTAAATATTATGACCAAAAGTTTATTCAAACATAGGTCCGCTTCTTTACCGATCTACAGGGTGTTGAAATTTTAATTTTTTTTAAATTTATTTCTTTATAAATCCTGCTACACATATGCAGGCACAAATTACGATTCCAAATGCGACCTATCAAAATGAATAACGAGAGACTATCCTAATAAAACTGGAGTGTCTTGGACCATTTTAAAAAAAACAATTTTACAGTTACAAAAAAACTTCACAAGTCCAACAAGTTTCTAAATATAACATAAAATTCATATTGTATTTTAAAATCTACCAGCGGTGCATCACAAAAAATTCTGGGAGAGAAAAAGGGGCATGGCCCCTGAAAAAATATCTCACTGTAGATTCTCACAACCATTTGGCATGCCCTAACTAAATGATATCGTATGTTCCAAATATGAGCTAAATATTCCAAAAACTACAAGAGCTATAAAGAAATACAGAAAACATTTTCTAATTTCAACACCCTCTAAATCAGGAAATAAGCGTTTGCGGACCTATGTTTATATGAACTTTTAGTCATGAAATAACCAAACAATTACCCCCTTGCGTATGTACATGATATTTAGGAACACCCTGTATATTCGCTGTTTTGAGTGTAGTTTTTTAGGGAGACTATCACGATATTTCATATTCTATAGTTCTTTTTTGTTTAATTAATAGCTATATTTTATATAATTATGTACATAAACGTATAGCAATGAATGGTGAAATATAATATTTTCACATGCACTGCATACGTATGGTATAAGCAAGGCAAAAATGGCAGGTGAATACATGAATAAGATATGTGGATGCTTCATAAATAGGAAAGTTCAATTCAAATAATACACCGGTCTTTTTTGCACTCGGAAAACAAATATATAAAAACAATAAAACAAACATAACAGATGAACCTAATATTTTTATGCAGTAAAACTCTCTTATAACGTACACGCTTATTACAAAATTACTGTTATAACGAATCTTATAAAATTCCCGCCCCACACTGATACTTTATATATAGATATATGATATAGAGATTTTTGTTGGGGAAGCAGTCATTTAATAAATAAAATTCTTTGTATTGAGCCGAGCTTTCGAGGACGATTATTCTCTTCGTCAGGGCAAACTACAAATCGTTACAAATGATATCAACAAATTAATATTTAAACTACTCACAAAAATCTCTCCTATCAAATATTGAGTCAGTCAAGAATTCAAAATCAAACAATAAATATATTTGATTATTTTTAATATCCTACCGAATTTTCAATTTGTGTGGTCCCCTCAGGTACGTTATAACCAAGCTTCACTATATACAGATCGAATCATCTAAATAAGATCATCTTAGACCGTATAGTGGTTAGCAAATGACATAGACCTATTCACTTAACTCGGACGTGCGCACTACGTGAACGGCTGGTGGATAGGACGATTTGGGATAATAGAGTAATCCTGTTTCAGGCAATGATCCTAGTCGGATGATTCGTATTGTATATATATATATATATATATAGGAGAATCAAATCAAATCGTAGTCTAAGATTTCCACCTCTATTACTACCCTTAACGATTTTTAACAAAATGCAATTTTATTATTCTTTATGATAGACTTTGTACGATAGCTAAATTTTATTGATCATCTTCGAGAAACAGAGGAGGTAAAAAATTCTATTGTATGTTTGTTTTTTACTTTTTTTGTATGTAGGTACAATCCTTTAACATGGTAAAAGTGATATTACTTCGTTTATTCCAAGGAAAATCATAAAAATAAGAAATCCAACATATATTTCTCAAAAAAAAACATGGTGGGAAAGGCATTCTTTTTCGAAAATTTGATAGGACAAAATTGAAGAAAAGATCGTTTCCAAAAACCTTTGAACTGATAAATACAAAATGAAGTTGTGCAAATGCAGTTAGATTGATAACTGCAACTGCACAACTTCAAATGTAAGTGCACTAACAAAATTAATATTTTTTGTATTTTTTAATGCACCCACTAATAACGTCGGTCCAATTTTTTGTAAAAAATATTTGTCAATCTTGTCAATTTCCGTTAATTCCCATGTCCGCGTGATTGTCATAAAGATGTCAATAAACGATTTAGATTCAATTCATGATCTACGAATAATATCATGAATTCAACACCAAGCAGAATTTATTCATTTTTGACCGACGAACTCAAACGGAGGAGGTATTCAATTGGACTGTCCGCATTATCCATTGAAAGTTGCACCTAATTTAAATAAATATTTTTCCTCAAAAAATGGACCGACGTTATTAGTTGATACACTGAAAACTACAAAATAATATTAAATCTATGTACTCATGTACTCAAACGATTTTTAATATTTTTCATCGGTTTGAACAATCGGGATGCATTAATCAATGGGTTAAATGCTATCACGAGGAACCAGAAGAGTTTATTTTTATTTTATACCATATATTTATTATTTATTGTATTAGTTTTTTGGGATTATCATTATTTTCTTAGAATACCAGTTTTATTTCGTTTTTAATTTTAAGGCTAATAAATAACATAAACTTTTATACCGCTGTTGTATTGTCAAATGCAACAGCGAATAACATGATATAAAAATGAAAATATCGCACGATAACAAATATCAATCACTCAATCCCTCGAAGCTCCTTTGTTACTAAATTTGAATTTCACCGGCCCAAGACTCGGCTGCTCGGCCAGACCCACACCACACACATATCCCTACTTTCAATAGCTATGTAGGAGTGGCTAGGTGTCTCTTTTTAACTGAAGGCTTTGCCCATATGTGCCTTCTCTTTTGGTTGCATTAGAGATTTCGCACCCCAGATTTGATTTTGCTATTAGTGTATACGCATCAAGTTCAAATTTGCTACAAAAATCAATCTCTTAGATATCTCGGTCGAGATCGTTATTGGGCATTATCGGGTAAGTAGTTTCAAAATGGCAACCGATCAAACATTTAAAAAATTATCAAAAATGGGCCGTAGTGTCAACATCGTGATAAATAATTTTAGGTTATAAATATAATCAGTACCTACAACTTTTGTTCGAAGCAAAATGCACAGAAAAAATTATTAAAATTAATAAAGAAAAAATCTATGAATTTTGAGTAATTTACCTTTCCGCTGGCTACAGGCCCCATGGGATTTTTGTAATTTGTAACTCAAGACAAAAATTTAAATTTGTAATTATCAAGAGAAATTTGATTTTGGTAAGAGAAAAAATGAGGGTAGTAATCAAGCGGTTGGATCATAGATTGTCGATTTATATGTCAATATTTCACATTCACCCAACCATAATGTCAATCTGATATATATAACAGCAACTATTCCTTCCTATTTGTATCTGTTAAAAAGTAGAAAATATAAGACTTTGTACAATATAAAAAAAATGGAACAAACATAAGTCAAAAACAGGAAGTAATTGATCCTTTGATCTGTACAAAAAAAAACAAAAAAGAAAGGCATAGCTAACCAACAAAAGAGATGGTAACATTGATGCCAAGATTGCCATTGTCAGCGAAATGTTGGGCGATAGAATTATCGAAAACAAGACAATCAGATCCCATTATGGCTGAAGCTACTCCCTCGTGGCTAGATCTTGGCATAGCCTCCCAAATCAATCTACGTCTATTACCATTCAACTCCAATCTAAAAAAAATATTAAAATGATATAAGCACAACAAAAAAAATGAAACTTTTTAAGGTATTATATGTCATGCAAAAAACGTTTAATTACCTGTAGGCGAAATGCTCCGCTTGCTTACGAGAACCTATCAACTGAACAATGGCGAAAAACTGTGTATGACCATCGTTCTTCTCCTGTTTCTCCAGTACCAACATGAAATGATGACCAAAACAACTTTGCATCATCACCCAATCAACAGCACCAGCTAAATTGATTTCAGTTGCTAAAAAGACAATATCTTCCCCATTCAATGTTGTTATGTTCTTATGTGCATGCTGCAGATGTACCATTACTTTATCAAGTTGACCCTTAAACATAAAATGGATAATGGAATCTCTGTCCCAAATTAAACAAAATTTGCATTCTATTACCTGCCACGAGCAGGATGCACCAGGGCATGGGCAACTGTAAGGACGAAATTCACAGACCTCTTCATGTTCAGCTTTCTCATTGAGGCCAAGGGACATGCGACAACCAGTTATTTTGTGTTTACATGGGAACATTAGATTATTTGCCACTTTTTCCATTGCTAAATTCCTTATGTTACCAAGTGTACCACGACATGTTGGACAGCAAGATAGTTTAGGTCTACAACTAGCACAAACTAGATGTCCAACTTGGCATTGCATAATAGGGGGAAGGACTACTTCGAAGCAAACAGGACATTCAAAAAGAGCTGCGAGTTCATCGGTTAATGTTCCTGGTGCTGTACTTAAGGCCGAAAGTTGGGAGGTTGAGGGAGAAGAGGCCGGAGATTGTTCCCCATTGCTGATGCCTCGGCCTCTCTTTTGGCTCACAACCTGAGCCATGACCGGAAGATTATCGATTATCACTACAAAAACCAAAGAAATTGCTTCAAAGATGCAACTATAAGGAATAACAATTCAAACTTTTCATATCTAAATACATCAGGCAGAATATATATTGTCCAAATACATTGCTTCTTGAGCTCAGTGTCATCTCATAAATACTCATAACAAATAAAGCTATCGAATCAAACGTAGCTATGAAAAATTAAATAAGCAGAAATTTTATTATTTGGAACTTTCATCAAAATTTCCCAATTGATGGAGTTTATTTTATATTGTTCATAAATACCAATATAATGATCTAATTGAGTGACTCACGTCTTCTTTGTGTGAATATAAAACAAATAGGTACATAAGAAGTATTGATCAGTTCATAATACACATGTATGAATAGCAATATTAGATTATTATTATTGTGTTATTGAAAAAAGAACAACAGAATCAATTTGTTCTCGTATCTGAATGTTATCATAGGATAGGAAAACACCTCCTAACCTAGAATAAGCTTTTCATCAAAATTAATAAAATACCAAACAAAAACTTGAATCTAACAGATTAAGTAAAAACAAATAATATACTTAACATTGAATTCAATGAAGTTAATTTCTTGATAAAAAATGCTAGCGACTAATAATGAAAGAGAAGATTATATTTAAAATCAATTGCTTCATACAGTTCAAGCACGTTCAAGTAAATAAGTGGTTTCCATATGAAAATATTTTTGAATGTACATGTGTTCAAATCAGTAAGAATTCTTAAAATCAATCTATTTGTTTTCATTCTTACATTTTTTATATAATGATGTTCAGATATGCGAAATTGTGATTGCTAATTATGACTCCACACCGTCAGTACGAAATTTTATTTTTCGTCTGCGGATATAAGGTCGGTAAGTCATAATGTTGGAGACTTGAATACTTTGAACATGTCCATTATTTGAATAAATCGAAAAAAATATTCACTTCACAATAACATGGTCACCATCACGTTACCTCAATTCTACAAATGACAAATGTCAATTAGATGATAATAGAGAATATAGATAGACAGATAGACAATCGGAGTTAGGGAGAAACATCATTAGTAGGGATATTTCAATTTGTTAGGTCTCTATCCTGTTTTTGACGATTTTTATTATATATCGCCTAGTTTATTGTGGTTTCTGTTACAAACGATGATGATGGACTATACACATACAAACAAAAGCATTCTTAGCAATTACATAGACAATTTGCAGTTTTGCAATTACAAATTTAAGAGACAAATTGAATATAAGAACTTTATGAATTTCTGGTTCTGTGACCAGTTTAATTTTCGTAGATGGGTTCGTGGTATCGGTCGCTCTTGCTTTGTCAACTGTTTCCTGTGCTCTATACCATAGAATTGTTTATTTTATGCACGAAATTTTATGTTATCATGATAAGAGTTTATTCTCTATTCTCCCTGCTTTATGATATTAAGTGGTCTTCGAGCCATAGAGATACAATAGAAAATAGAGAGGTGATGTATTAGCACTACTTCACTCCAGGCTAGAGCCACACCATAGGTAAAAGACAGCAGGGAAACTCTCGTCGGCATCTAAGATCTTTCGAAAGCACAAAATTTGACCTCGACTACGCCATTCCGGTGTAAAGCCGAGGGTCGGCTTCGATAAAATTTCATCTCATAGGAAATGTTTACGACAGGAGCGTATTCAGAGATAAAGCGTGTGCCTTTGGAATATTCCAAATGGAGTTTTATATTATAAAATTAAATATTTTAAATCTTAACTGTATTTCATGACAGAAACTATAGTATAATTCATAACTGAGAATTTATAAAAGTTATAGTTAATATTATTTATGATAATTTAAGAAAAAAAAAGACATATAAAATTTAAGCTCCTTCATTCATACAAAAATAAAAACAATTCAATTATGACGCCATATCATTACTTTTCATGCAATACTTATTTGGTCTTTAAATAATTTATTCATGTCTTTCAATATATAATAAATTCTTAATCTAATGTATAACTCGAGAACAAAGTTTTTCTGGAAATAAGGATAGGGATGCTTGAAACGAAGTTTATTTACAATTTGAAATAAATTCAGACAAAGTTTTGGCTGGAGAGCCAATCTTTCATAATTATTTTGAGAAAAATATTAAATTTTTGTGATTAAATCCACATCATTGGGGTTATTTAGATTTCTAAATACACTTGCAACCATAACTTTTGTTTGGGCAACCTTTTGTAGCACAAACAAAACCCATATTCAAAAACACCAGAGAGATCACAATAAAATAAAACACACAACTAAACTCAAACACATATACAACACGAAGCAACGATCGCCAGCACGCTAATGGGAGAATTATCCCTACACCGCCTGCACTGTGTGATTTTCAAGGATTTACACCGAAATGGTGGCATGCGCGGAGGATCGGCGCTAACCGTTCCCGCCACTCGAGTTTCTCTGCTGTATTTTTTCTTATGCTGTGCTAGAGCGCTGTATAGATCTATAAAGCGCTCTACCTATACCACAGATTAAATATTTATACAGATGCGACACTAAGCGTCGGCACGTTTGATGTTTCTGTCTGGTGACCTTGGCACTTTAAATCCTGGTAGGAAGTAAATATAGAGCAAAAAAGAAGATGGTTTTGTGTGAAGCTTCATTTTTATTTAATCTATATCTATTGTACATCTATATCTATACTATATATAAAATTGTAACACGTCGAAGGCTTTACATTAATGATATTTAAGAATAAATAAGAAAGAAGAAGACAAATTGTTGCACAATTTTTATTTTATACCTAAATAGAACATAAAAATCCTTAGATAATTGGTATATTCCAAAACCTAAACTATTGTAAAATGTACATAAAGATTATTCAAATAAGAATTTTACTGAATTAAAATACTTCTACTTTTTTAAAATTCTCATGTCCACTATTGAAAATCCAAGTAGAGCAGCTGAAAACAATTGCCAATTAGCAAAGAATCTAATGTACAAATTAGAGAACGATAAATCTAAATGAAATAAAAATTATATGTACTTACATTGTGATGTCTTTGGGGAAAAAAAATAATGTAAATTGCATTCTTCTGTAATAATAGCTAGTATAATTTTTATAAGCATACGATACACTACCCCATTTATTCTTATTTGGCTTCGAACTATCCATTTTCGCTATACGCTCCACTGTTACAAGACAAAAACTCACGATAAATAATAAATAACTATATTTTATATTCAAAACTCAGTGATTCAAATTCATAGTATATAACCATAGTATCGTTATCGTTATCGTTTATATTCCTTCTGTGACGTGAGGGCGTCATTACTTCTCTACTAGCCAATCCCAATACGGTATTTGTCGAATATTAACGATTGTCCCTTTAAATCCTTTTAATTGCTGGTAGTATTTTATCTCTCACACATTTTCGTTTCTCTGTCTTGAGTGTCGCATCCTGTTCTCTGTTTAATATGTGCCTATACCACTGACGTGACAGTTGACAGTTTGACAGTCAGGACACACGACGGGCGGCGATAATACCACAGTAGAAAGAAATATACAGTATTCCAACCAAGAATATATTAAGGGAGGATGACTAACTCTGTATCCTGTTCTATAAGCAGAAGTGACTGAAATAACGTCCCGTCAATTTGGTATGTTGCGCAGTATTTCACTGAGTGTCTATTGTTGTATTTAAGCTATCTTCGCCCATACTACATAAGGATGCGCAGCGTGATTTTGCGCAACCTACCGAAATGACATACGATAACCCAATGTTTTTTGTGCTACTCCCACTACTAGTGTTACTCGTCCTCCCTATATTTGTTCATGATTCCAACTCTCGCATCTGGCGGCCATGTTTTAATCTTAAAACCTTGAGAATTCAGATGCGTACGACGGTATTTCTGCTGCTACGCTAGGTGCTAGTACAGTGACGTTCGTGAATTCTTTTTATATACTGATAGACGATTTTATCATCTCGATTGTATTTTATAATAAGTACTATTTGTTTTTACAAAATGTCGAAAGGTGGAAATGTGTGTGTTGCGAAGAATTGTAACAACAAAAGCTACAGTTGTGACTTCAGTTTTTTTGGTTTCCCAAAAGATAAAAACAGGTAACTTGATGATGGCCGCATATTTTGTTACTTCAAAAGTTATCATCAAAATACTATTTGCTTTGGGGGTTTAATGATGCCTGATGATAACTTTGTAACACTTATTATTTAACTCGATCATTTTTTCAGAACATCTTTTCAAGATATTGTAATAAAATCAAATATTGTAAGAACTCTTTTAGAAGGTACCAATTGTGATTTTAGAGATCCTTGTGAATTTTTTCCCTATGACTATTTGTTAAAGTTATTTTTCCGTGTTTCATTATATTATACATTAAGAACTATAAACAAGAATTTTAGATTGAAAACAAATCGAGGAAAAATGATTGTATGGAACAATTTGTGATATGTATATTTCTTCGATAATTTGTTTTTGTATTAGAGAAGTTTTAATTACAGTCCATTTATTACTCTTTTAATTTTTCACTACAGCGCTGACTAAAACTTCCACAAGAATTTATTATTTATTTACTTTGAGAACGCTAAATAAAGCAATTAAAACAAATACAACTTGAGATTTTATAGATCTTCGTGATTTTTGATTATGTTTTTCTGTTGACTGAAATTAATACCTACTCCGAAAACTATGACAAAAAATTTCAAATTAAAAACAAATAATGATGATATTATTTCATGGATCAATTTATAACATCTATTATATCATTCCAGTGAATTAATTAATGTCCAGTACAGACCTGACTTTTTACGATTAAAACATGGCCGCTGGCTCTTGACCTTGAATCAAAAAAGCCAAAGGTTCCGCCGAGAGTTGGACTATTGTATATTTCTTTATACTGTGATAATACTCATCCACACAGCCTAAAGACAAGATTACAGCGCTCTACTTTCGTTTCATGGCGACTAGCGGCTATACAGAGCAGCATCCCCTGTCGTGTACGCACGACTTTTCCTTACTCCAAGTAAAGACCGATACTGTGGTTGTATGTTCTATGCTATAATTATTTTAAATGTGGTGAAATAAATTGGCACGCGCCAACAGCTGAAAGGTGAACTGAAAGGATCTCTTTATACACGAAATAAATCTGTCTAACAAAAGAACAGAAATAAAACACTTATTGATAAAGAAAAATATTGTTAACGGGAAATAGGTTAGGTTGATGGTTTGTTGTTCAACTCTATTTGGCCAGTGGCGGCCGGTGGCATTTATTGCAGAGGGGACAAAATCTACAAAATTACTAGAAGATAACAACTTAAACTTTTCCACACGACACCTCACATTTTTGGTGGTAGGTCTTCATAATTACCAAGGGAACTAACGTTTTAGATTTGATACACACCTACGTCAAAAATATTATTTTGCCTTAAATTGTAGAGGAGGCATTGTCTCCTCTATGGAGCTGCCACAGGTTTGAGTACTCTCTAACGATACTAGATGGCGTACACTTCGTTCACGACCGCCAATAAAAATCTTACACGATTTTTAGGCGAGTTTAATCTCTTATTTCCAGTCTTCTTGATCTAGAGATAGGAAGTTTAAATGTTTAGTGATGTAAGCATGGAAACTATTCTGTATTCTGTTGTATTTTCATTCTAAATCTACACCTGCTCATATTCTTTATACATACCTAATTAAATCCATAGATAAAAAAGACTCACAACGGATTAAAATGTGTTTGTTGGATTTTCTTATTAATGAACTATTTGTGTGATTGACATATGTCGGTAATAAAACCTATTTACTGTACTCTATGATGAAATAGAAAATAGAACCAACCTTAGAGCATGGAATTAATAAGGAGACGTCGCATTCGGAAAGCAAGTGAAGCCAAATGAGCCTAAATCAATGGCCGCCAATGGACGTAACACAATATTCTTTTTTCGACAGCGACTCTTGTATCCAAGAGCCTCGCATTTCACCATTGTGTTGAGATAAGAAAACGTCGTTTTCATTGAAAAATAGCACAAAAAATGGAAATCAAAATAAGCTGTAAACACCAAGGTGAGCACGAAACTAATGGCGGCCGACGAAAAATTGGCTTCACTTACGTTTCACGGCGGCTATACAGAGCAGCATCTCCTGTCGTGTATGCACGACTTTTCCCTACTCTAGGAACCATGGTACAATAAGACCAGGAACCAACGATAACCGATAACAGAGACGACAATCGCCTCTGGAACCAACAGCAACATTGCAACAGAATCGAACAGCATGGTTAATGGTTAATGTCATAAATGTATGTTAAGTCAGAGAACACAACTCTCCGAAAGTTTAGTATTGTATTTTATAGGGGAGTCTCGTGATTTTAACTATATTTAATTTAATTCATCCGAATATTGTTGAATCCAATATTTATTGCACGAAATATGTCTGAAGCTATTGAAATTAGAACAATTATTAATAACCGTAACTTAAATAATGTGTCCGATACCCCAGTGACTGACCCAGCTTCTGGTGCGAAGGTAAATATCACCTATTTGCAATTATTAGCATATACAACATATCTATCATCTCATAAATCAAACTAGAACATATGTTTTCTTCCATAATCCCCAGCCGTCCGAATTGTTTTGTACTTATATACATTTCTGTATTGTTTTTTTCTATTTAGTATACAAATCTACAGTTTCTATTAAAAAAATTAAAACACAGTGTTACGATATCTGGTATAGTATAGTTGCGGAATCAGTATAACTACAAGAAATATATGCTCTATATCGATATGTAATTATTACATTAAATTTATTTCTAGGGTTTGGAAGGGAGTAATGCCTTTGTCTGCCAAAGATCTAAGTTGGTAAGATATACATGTATTTGTGTATGCTTTACCTTCTTTAGGTCTTTTTTGCAATATATTGTTGTCGCAGCATGCAGATCTTTTTTAAGCTTTGTAGCTTTAATTTAAAAACTTTGCCTAATGTCAGTGATTCTAAAATGCATTTGACAGGTAAATTTAACAATTATTCACATTGAAATTAGCTCAAGTTTATCATGTTCAATTACCAATTCATTTAATTTTCTGACCACTGTAATTTTACTTGTATACACTAACATTATATATAATTGTGACTAAATTGAGAAAATATAAAAACAGTTCTTTTGTTATTATGTTTTTTATCTGTATATAATTATCTGTAACTGCGAATTTCATGACTGTACTTTATGGTGTAGAATTAAGTAATCTCCACACCATCATTATATTATTTTTAAGTAACAGTTGAATGCTAGTTTTTTTTGTATTAAAAAACAAAGTAATTATATCAAATTATTTTTACAGCGTATGAATGTTTATTACAGAAAGGAATAAGTTTTTTTTATAACAGTTCTTATGTTCACCAGCTTAGGTATTAATGTAAATGAGTAAATTAAATCCACTTCAACTTATTTCCGTAACCTCTCCTGCACATATTATGTTTTGTGTGCTTATATATATATACTCATATACACTTATTCCTATTGTAAATATAATTGTCAAGTTTATTATTAACTTCGAATGTCTGGGTTTTATCGATTTTTTGAAGTTGTTATTCATCTTTATGAAAATATGAGTCATTATATCTATTATCTGCTAAAATACGCACGTATTTAATTGTGTAATCACAAAATTAATTGTTATCTACCTAAATCGCGATGTCAGTAGCATCTACGCCAATTCGAATTTTCACTAGATACACTGCCCTCTTGAACAAAGAGGTGATCATTGAATATTCTTTGTTATTTGCTTGTATAAAAGTAAAAACTATAAATGATTGAACAAACATATACAACCGCAAATTAATTTTTGTAATAAAAAAATTGCCAAAGTAGCATTAGAATTCAACTACCAAAAATGTTTGTTAAATTGTTGAGATAGACTTTATTTTTGGGTTTTGACTAAACGGAGAAGCATGTTGCATGTTTTTTATTCATCACAACGATCATAAATCGATCATTTGTTATAATATGTCATTGTCTAACACTTATAATTGTCATTTGATAAATATTTTATGTTACTAATTCTTCTTAAACCCTCACAGGATACAAAAACGAGTGCATTGAAAAAAACTAGTCGTTACAGAAGTCGTTCTCTATCTGCTTCGTCCACAGATTCCTATAGCTCGGGTAAGTACATCTGTAAATATATCTGGGGTCATTATCCGACACAAGAGTTTTAAATGTATTTTATTGCTACTACTTTTCAGCTTCTTGTACAGGTAGTAGCTCTGACGAAGATGATATTTCTCCACGAGAAAAAGTGCAGAAAAATTCGGCAGGACATTCAGATTTTTGTGTACGAAATATTAATCAACATGGTTTTGGAAGACGGGAGATTGAAATAGCTGAACAAGGTAGGTTTGTTTGTTACAAATAGAATTAGTTCTTATTTTGTTTCTATTCCAGTATAATATAAATTGTGTATTTTTAAAGTTCGATTGTTAGCCAACTGGATCGCATCCAGAGTTTAATATTTACTCTATGATGCATGGTCATCTTTTATTTGTGCTATTGGTTTTTTTATATGCTCTTAAAAATGATAGTAATATTATACTGAATATATACCTATATTTTATTCTGCGTATTAATAGGTTGTTTTGAATGTAAATTTTAATGGGATTGAGTTTTGTGGTTCAATATTAATAGTCTCATACTTCGGACAATGTAGTTGTTTGCAATAAATCATAAATTATGTAATTTATTAAAATGAGCTACCTGGTACTTGAGACTCAAGAGAAGTGACCTTGTCAGACCCAGGCCATATTTACGGCTATAGAAAGATATCTTAATTGGGTTAACATGAGCATATTTTTTTATTTATCAAAATTGAAATAAAAAACTCAGTAACATAACTTGTCATAGACATATAAAAAACAATACGAATAATACTATAGTGTGAAATACACAGAACTTGTAAATAAATCTTATCCTTACTGCATTGATTGTCTTTATTTAGATTTTAACAATTGACTTTAATTATTAGAAATGCCCGGTATTATGGCTTTGAGGAAAAGAGCTGCTGAAGATAAACCACTAAAGAATGCAAAAATTGTTGGTTGTACTCACATCAATGCCCAAACAGCTGTGCTAATTGAAACATTGGCCGCTCTAGGAGCAAGTCTTAGATGGGCTGCATGTAACATCTATTCGACGCAGGTGAGTTATTACTATTATTATGATTTATGTTTGAGGTTCATTATTTACCACTATGAATAATTATTTAATATATAACACGGAGTAGATATGTTATTGTAGCTAAAATATTGCTATTTGGACGATGTGTTTGAAACTCCTGATCGCCGGGTTAGTTTTTAATATGACGTCAGTGATATATGCACTATCTGGTAATGTGATAAGTGACAACCAATGTATTATGTATACATTTATACATTATTTGCCTATACACTCTCCTATAATTTGCCCAACGGTTTGTCACACTGTGGGAATTGGTCTCCATCTGAATAGGGAATCTTCGCATATCCTTCTCCAGATTCTATTTTATGTGGATTAGCTCTGCGTTATGCATGGTAAAAGCAAACATCTAGCTGGTGAATTTTCTTCCCATTTTATTGGTGATGACATTGTCAAAGTGAAGATGTTACCTTTAATTTGTGAGCATCAATTAGTGTAAACACTAATAAATGTGTCCTGTTTTGGTAAATTTTATCCTTCACTTCAATTTTAGGAGTAACTTTTTTATGTTATGTATTGTCTTCCTTGTCGTAATATATGAACTTGGCACGAGCAAGAAAAGTACAGTATTGCCAGATAAATCTTTATCTTATAAATTAATGTACATATTTCCAAATGTATACATTTACCGACTTAACAATGTCGCTGTAACAAAGATATCTAATTTCTCTAAGAGCGGGGTGTCTAGGTCGGAACCTGTTTCTGTTTAGCTCAAAGTGGATTAGGCTCAAGTCAAGGTGAATGTTGCTGGTTATGAATTATTCTCGTATATTTCTTTTGGAGTGCCTTTATCTTTGAAGTCGTGCAATATGACTGAGGACAGTTACCATGACTGACGACAGTTACCAAATAATAGGAGTGAATTTAAGTTTTGCACCCGATATTAGAATGTAATTGTGTTGTCAAGTTGACATATCTACTAACTTAGTGTGGGCACTGTTAAGCCATACTGGTGCACAGTATTTCGCTTTTGAGTATGCCAACCCCATGGTTGACCGTGAAACCACCCCCTCTCCCAGCAGCATTTAATTTCTGGTGTTGATTTTTGCAGTAAAGTTGGCTAGGTGCTACAAAGTGTTACTCCTTGCTTTTTATTGTGCTGTCGCTATTGTTTTTCAAAGTATAGTTCAAGATCTTTGGGTACAGTTTATTGTTGAAATGAAAGCATGAACCTTCTGATTTTGCGGCACTCGGTTATTATATTTGGGAAATATTTTCCCAAGGTGTTCGTCTTCAGTCTCAATTATTTGGAAATCTTTATCTTTATATTATATAAGTTGAAGAGCAGCGGGAGCAAGGACTGACCCTTGAAATAAGCCGTTGTTGGGTCTCATTTGTTTGATGTATGTCGATAGTTCTGTAGCCTAGTATTGGATATGCTGTTTTCCGGGCTTTAAGATGATTTTCACCCGCTCAGGATCTACCTTTATTGAGGATATCTGTATGCGAATGGAAAGCCAGCCATTGTCGAAAATACTTGTCGCAGTGTAGGATTAATTCAAGGTGGATTTTATTAACCTATTGCTACATGCCGACACGTCGATGTTACTTCTTCTGATGTGAATCTTTCACCCACACCATTATGGTCGTGTTCCGTGGTATGTACATACTTTGTACAGTTGACCCGGAAAGTAGTAAGCTCACGTTTTGATCCCTGTTGTGTATCTGTGGGAGTTAATGATTGTTCAATGTTTATAAGGCAACATAAATTTGAGTAATAGCAACCGAACTCTACAGATGATGTCAAAGCTTTGATAATATTAACCTGAGGAAACAACCAGATGTAAATTTCACATTTTCTTGGTATCAGATAACATGATTTAGATTTATGAACTCGGTAATCATATATTTATAGAATATTCTATAAGAAATAAAAAATTGATACATAATATAAATATGCTGAACAAAATTTCGACTATTCATCTGTTTGGTGGTATTACTGAAACCAATTTGCTACTACCTATATATTGTGATTGTAGTTTTTGTATTAGTCAGCTTGAATATTGTAAATTTTTAATTATAAACAAGGTACATTACTAGTTTGAAATAAGTCTTCCAATGGACTACACTTTGAAACTTTTAAAGACATCACAGCTTATTGTTTTAGAATGAGGTAGCTGCGGCTCTGGCAGAAGCTGGATTTTCCGTATTCGCATGGCGTGGTGAGACTGAAGAAGATTTTTGGTGGTGTATCGATCGCTGTGTAAATGCTGAAAATTGGCAACCAAATATGATTCTTGATGATGGTGGTGATGCAACACATCTTATGCTGAAAAAATACCCAGCTATGTTCAAACTTATCAAAGGTTTGGTGTTGTTTTTACTATATTCTCAATTTCTAATAAAATCTATCTAGGTATTGTGGAAGAAAGTGTAACTGGTGTCCATCGTTTGTATCAGCTATCCAAAGGTGGCAAACTAACCGTCCCAGCAATGAATGTCAACGATTCTGTCACTAAAACAAAATATGATAATTTATATAGTTGCCGTGAATCAATCATTGACAGTTTGAAACGTTCCACTGATGTTATGTTTGGTGGTAAACAAGTTGTAATTTGTGGATATGGTGAAGTTGGTAAAGGTTGTTCGCAAGCATTAAAAGGTTTCGGATGTGTTGTGTATGTTACAGAAATTGACCCAATCTGTGCTCTACAGGCTAGGTAAAAAAGTGTGTGTGCTATCTAACGCACGATAGAAGTGAAACTTCTTCAATGAATTCGCCCTGAAATAGAAAAAAGGAAGAAATATGACTTCAGTGATGAAAATACTAATGATCTGTACCATTGATTTAGAATCTTTTGACTCGATGAACGACATTATCGGATTGTGGTAACTAAAATATGAGATGAAAGTTGAGAGATTTCAGTTTATCAATACATTTTGAGTTTCATCAATTCACACGTCATATTTTTCATTCCAGGCGAGCCGTAAGAAGTTTCACTTGAAAAAATACAGTCAATTAATTAATTCTCCAGAAGATCTGTTATAATATGGTATTTTTATATTTACAGCATGGATGGTTATAGAATAGTTAAGCTAAATGAGGTTATACGTAATGTAGATATTGTTATAACAGCGACAGGAAATAAAAATGTCGTCACTAGGGAGCATATGGACAAAATGAAGAATGGCTGTATAGTATGTAATATGGGCCATTCAAACACCGAAATTGATATTGTACGTTTTATTGATTTATATAAATATATATATATATATATATATATATATATATATATATATATATATATATATATAAGATAAAAACACAATTCAATTTTTTTACAGAATAGCTTACGTACACCAGATTTAACTTGGGAGAAAGTTCGATCACAAGTCGATCATGTTATTTGGCCAGATGGTAAAAGAATAATCCTTTTAGCTGAAGGTCGACTTGTTAATCTAAGCTGTTCAAGTTTACCATCATTTGTTGTTTCAATTACATCTGCCACACAAGCACTAGCCCTTATCGAATTATTCAATGCCCCAGCTGGACGGTATAAATCTGATGTTTATTTGCTACCTAAGAAAATGGGTAAGATAACTAAAATACCACCAATAGAAGAATTGGCTTGTTTGTTGAATATCATTTGGATTCTTTCCTGATAGGATAAGCCACAGCTTTTCTCTAAAGAAGGCTGTGGATGAGCATTAGAAACAAACTTCAAGAAGTTGGATTAAACTTCTGCAGGGAGATTATTAGAAAAAAATACTACTGTTATATTTTGTTTAATGTAACCTACATATATATATATTATTATTTTATTATTATTCTTACATTTTCAGATGAGTACGTAGCTAGCTTACATTTGCCAACGTTTGATGCTCATTTGACGGAATTAACAGACGAACAAGCCAAGTACATGGGATTGAACAAGGCGGGCCCTTTTAAGCCTAATTATTATAGGTGAGTGTGATAATATTCTAAATTTAATAAAAGCGCATGATAATTCCGATATTTTATAAAAATGAAATTGGAAAAAAAATTAATTTTTGTTACAGGTATTAACATTAACTGAAACTTATATTACGATGCAAGATGAAATAGAAAGTCAATGTTATTTAATTGTTGCTAGTTAGTTATTAAGATATCGTAGCATTAGAAGTCGTAAAATAATGTACTGAAGTCACAGAACAATTCTTTTTTATATAAAGCGATCAACATTATTTTATATCAGAATCTGATCAACTATTTATAAACCATGAGAGATTTTAGTGATACATTTTTACACACCAATCAAGTAATACAGGCCAATTATGCCAATTATATTTATTAACATTCCTATAAATGTTTTTTTCTACTGTTACTACATTTTTAAGATATATGGTAATGAATTAAGGAAGTGAGATTTTTGTAACAACTTACACAACTGCTCAACATTTGTTGTTACATTAAAGTGAATCAATTAAAAACTTAGCTAATTAAATCACCAAATTTACAACTATGTGTAATTCTTCAACTTCAATTGGATACGTTATTCTCCATATTTCAAGAATCTCTTCATGCTTTAATACACCACAAAACAACAAAAAATAAAATCGATTCAAAGTTATATCAAAATTTTTTAGTCCACTAAAAATTGTTTGATTATAATGATACAAACCCCACATTATTGTTATAAATGTCTATGTCATAGCTATTAATTAGGTTAATATATTCTTAACGCGAGCTTGTGTCACTATTCATCAGAATTTATAATTATACAAACTTTTGTGAAGTAGATAAATAGAATGGAAAAATTATGAAATTTTCGGTAATTTTTTTGCTGTTAAATCTACGGGTCTGTCAACATGAATTATTGGTCATATCCAGATGAACACCAGCTTCCAATCGATGAACGCGGAAAATTTTGACGTAATAGATGACAAAAAAATGGAAAATAGCACTGAAGGAGATTAATCTTTTTTTTTTGACACAATACACTATAGTCACAAGATACAAACTCAAAAAACAACAACAAATGGACTAAACGACTACACCCACTCAAGCGCTCTCTAGTGGCAAAAGTCTTACAAATACCCCCTCATTGATTACTTACGTAATTTGTCGACATGACAGATGTTAGCTCAGTGGATAACGATATTCCCCTGAGTGTTTTTTAAAGAAGTACAGAGAAAAGATATTCCGAAACTTTTATTGTTTAATAGCTAAGAAGCTACCAAGCTAGAATATGCTCATGTTGTATCTTCTCTAACTCAAACAAGCATCGGTCATTGAGTTACCCAGACCACAGGCCAAAGTATCTTAATAATAATGAAATCAATGTAACGGTATGTCATTTTGAATAGAGGAAATTTCTCTTCAAGTGCCGTACATGTTCCCTCAGACAAGGGAACCTACAGTTTAAAATGACTTCACCAATATGTTTCAAGATAAATCTCAAGACATACCCTTCGAGAGAAGTAGTACTAGGGAAATATACAATCACTGGTTTTCCGTTATGTTTGATTCGATCGTGCGCACGTATCGCCGGTCACTCATCCAAACTGTTCGCAACGCCCTGCGCTGCTTAACTTCGATGATCGGAGTCGGCCTGTGTAGCCCGCAGCTATCAAAAGAATACCCAAAATCGTGTGATATATTTTTTACCTCTCCGATGAGTTCTTCTCTTCCCAATTCAACTCTGTCTTACAAACAGAAATCGGTCATCAACTCTATGATGTAAATATTGTCCTGTGTAACGATTGCGCCGCCATCTAACCATAGCCCTGCGATCTAAGTGAGAAATGTACAGCTGCTGAAAAATTTGAAATGTAATATTTCATTACTTGAAATTGTCGTAATATTTACCATCATACTCGCAAGGCTATAAGGTAGATAGATAGGTAGGTGAAAAGAAAACAAAATGAAAAAAAAACTGAACAAGATTCTTTTATTATATATGGGGGCTCGCAAATACTTTGTAAATTATAGGTTTCAAATGTTTCTATTACTGTCTTTTGAAAAAGTCCTAATTTTGTACATTTCTTTTCTTTGACTTCTTGCAATTGTACAGCTTCTCTGCCTGTCATCAGATTGTTTTTTTTCTGTAAATTAGAGATTTTTTAATTATACATCTGTCAAAGATTCTTAATATGCACCATTCTGAATATGACAAATTTTTCAACAACTAGGTATCTGTAACATTATCAGTAATTCTTTTTGATGTATAGTTAACGGGCTTATGAAATAACTTCATATTATAATGAAAAAGAAAGAATAATTAGAAGATGTTGGTACGGTCAATTTCTGGAAAACTTGAGAAATACAACGGCAAGTTAAATGTGTTCCACAGAGAACACTGAAGTGTTCGAGCAGCCAAAATGCGTATTCTTCAGACGGTTTGAGTTTGGTTTGAACTGCTTCTCGAACACCTTTATTATGGAGACGTATGATGCATACCCGAAATACACTCATCCACAATGATTAAGAGGCGCACATACAAGCTTTTCTCATTAATTTCCAGATAAATACATCTAATTGAAAGTAAAACATAGCTCCGCCATTTTGATCGAGACTTTTGATTTCTTCTTATTTCTCACATTTAAGATTCATTTGTTTTTCTCCGGTTCTCTGTGCTCAGCTTGGGCTTCCCAGGCCACAAGGCAATGTTGCTCAGTAATACTGACTTCTATTATTTTGTTTGTTTATAAATAACCAATCAGATGCGTGAAATAACCTGCAATTCTGCAATGTTAGTGTTCATTATTACGTCTCAAGGAAAGCTACAAATCATTTTATAGACGATATGTTATTTCTAGATCAATTATATTTATTAACGCCAACAATACTAAAAATGGAAAAGAGCAGACGATTGTTCAACAGTGGAGCAATTTATAAAGCGGTATCCAGCTACAGGAAAGGTTTTAGGCCTAATTCTGCCTCTAAACTCGAATAACAAGGATCTTAAATTCAATGCAGCCGAATTAATCCAAGCCTGGCAAAAGGAGGAAAGATCCAGAAAAAACATATATCTATGGTCCCATATATAGAAAACCTCAAATCCGCAATTTCATTTTCTCGTAAAATCACCCCCGAAGGGGGTGGATTGGGCTATTTTTTCGGAAATCGAAAATCTGAGATGGCAGAATTAAAAATGGGACCATATGCGGAAACGTTTAAATTGAACATTTTTTCAAGAGTTATGGTTTTCGAGTTTCAGCAAAGGTAAAGTCTGAAATATGTGATATGCATATTTCCACTATGTGGAAGGGCATATTTTTTTCGAAAATTGAATATAAGAGACGAACAAATTAAAGAACATTTAAATTGAACATTCTTTCAAGTTACAGCAGTAAAGTCTGAAATGTGTATGCGATGTTTTCAGATCTCTGAATAATAAATAACAAGTAAAAGCCAAGTAATAAGATAAGTACTATCTTCTTTGGTATTAGTGAGTGTGCAGTGACCTACTTCAAAAAAAGGAGGAGGTATACAATTCGGTTGTATGTTTGCTTTTTTTAATTTTTTATGGCTGCTCGCGCGTTTTGCATAGTAAACATACTACGATTTAGACGATTTTTGTTTCATTTGAAAGAGGAGAGTTGAGAAATGGTCCCATAAAACTCAAATTCGAAAACTTTCCCTCCAAAAACCGCCCTCAAAGGGGGTGGAGGGGGCAATTTTTGGCGGAAGTCGAAAATTTGAGAAGGCACACTTAAAGATGGGACCATTTCCGCAAACGTTTAAATTGAAGATTTTTCAAAAGAGTTACGATTTCTGAGTTTCGCAATGGTAAAGTCTGAAATATGACACGGCCAAATTAAAGAAACAATTATATGTAACAACATTTTAATTTAGTTACGGTTTTCGAGTTACAGCAGTAAAGTCTGAAACATGTATATTTGCGCGCGATATGTTGAGATCTCTGAATAATAAATAACAAGTAGGTACAAGCTAAGCCTATATTTTCTTGGGTATTCATGAACGTTCAACGATTTTCGTGACTAATGTTACACTCAAAAATGTGAAATAAATATTTTTTACCAAAAATTGGACCGACTTTATTAATTGCACTGAAAAATTCAAGATAATATTAATTCTATTGGTGCTGGTAATTTTGAAGTTCTGCCGTTGCAGTTTGTTGTAGACACCAACTCCAATAGTACCAGCACCAATAGAATTAATATTAGTTTGAATTTTTCAGTGCGACAACTAATAAAGTTGATATTTATTAATATAATTGTGGAAAAGGGCCAATAATACTGCTAGCGTATGTCGATGACATCGACATATTGTCGGAAATACCGTATGGATTTAATTGTCAAGGAGGGAATAACTAAATATGTGTGTAATGGGGCAAAATTTAAAATAATATTTCGAAAAAGTAGAGCGCTCTAACTTTTATCTGTAAGGGAGAAGTCACTTGGCAAATCGATGTATGTACAATCTCAGTAATATCTTTAATTCAAAAGACCTAACAGGAACTGGGTGTGAAACGTGGACGATGACAAAACCAACTGAAGAAGGGTTGAATAAGTCTATAGGCTTCATAACCACCGATTTTTTAAGTTGATTTGGGAGGAGGCACCTACAGGGAGGATGACATTGGGACCACCACGTATGATGTGGAGACATCAAAAATGAATATACCCACCAACCCAAATCTTATAGATTATACAGTGTGAGTATGAGGCAAATTGTGCATTCAGCCTAAACCCACCCCGGATTGTAGTGCTGCAATAAGAAGACGTCACATATAACGTCACGACACATTGCTAAATATCGACCATATGGTGACGTCGAGTGGTGAGCATGCGCGAACTTTATCAAATTGAGCTCAGAAATCAATATACTATATGTGTATCGTGCATTGAAAAGTGGATTGTTATTAGGAATTACAAAATGCCTTGTTGCGGAGTATCAGCCCAGAGTTTCCTCGTAAAGAACCCGTTTAAGAGTTAAGGAAAGGGTCCCAGCAAGGTGTTTTGGTCTTTAATACGGGAGGTAGGGGACAGGTTAAGAATTCAAAAAAATGTGCGTAACGTAATTTCAAAGTTTGTACGTCCCTCTGACGACTGGCTAAGCTTCATAAAAAGTTGAGTCACCTCTTCTGGATATGACAAATAATTCCTCCGAACAACTACATAGTCAAGTAGGCTAAAATTATTTCTCATACGACTTAAGCAGAAAGGCATGAGAACTTTCAAAATCAGGAAGGTTGAATATCAAATAAAAACTAACTTTTATACATTCAAAAATGAACTTATGAAAACAATTAGAAATTGGGAAGAATCATTAATAGAAGTGAAGATCTTATCAAAACAAAAGCGGAAAATGGTTAATATAGGGAAATCGAAAAGACAAAGACAAATATCGGACACCGATGGCAGAGTAGTTCTGTAATTTTTTTAATGATAAAATTACAATCTCAATAGATCTGAGCCTTTCCTAATTCTCCATACCTAAAAAATGTATATTGTAATTATAAAATAGTTGGAAATATTAAAGCTTCAATGGATACCATTACTTACAAAATTATTCGTCCATTTTTGTGGCCTGTTTCTTCTTACTTCTATCAATTTCCACCATTTGTTACTGTTCGAATGGACATTAATTAACTCCAGTATTGTGTATTCGAGTAAAACTTTATTAAAAAATATAGTTTTTTTTTCAATTATTGTTAGGTTAGGTTAAAATTGGTTTACTGGAAGATACAATCAACATTAAAGTATTTTTATCCTTGATAAACAGATCAATATCTCTTACAAAAATTTTCGTATTTCGATTCAATTATTATTTTTAAGAAAATAAACTCCAGTAAACTATTTCCACAAATTGAGATTGTTTTTTTTAAGTGTCCAGATAATTTTTAGTAATTTCATATATAAAAAATACTTGTTGGTGTATGTTTTACTTCAGTATTTCTTCTGTGATTTACATTTATTGTTTCATGTGAATTATAGAACTCTAGTTCAATATTTCCTTAAATGTATGTTAGAAATGAATATGTTTAAATATAATTAATCAAAAAAATGAGTTATTAATTCTCCCTGCTTACCCATGTCTACTATTTTTGACCGACCTCCCAAAAGGAGGAGGTATACAATTCGATTGTGTGCATTTTTTTTTTTTTTTTGGTTTGTGCGCGCCTTTCAAATAGTAAGCGTACTCCGATTTTGATGATTTTTGATTCATTTGAAAGAGGAGGCTTGAGAAATGGTCCCATATTCATAAAAACGGGAATCCGACATCTCGTTCCCTCCGAAAACCGCCCCCGAAGGGGGTGGAGGGGGCAAATTTTGTCGAAAATTGAAAATCTGCGTTGATATAATTACAGATAGGACAATATCCGGAAACGTTTAAATGGAACATTTTTTCAAAGGAGTAACGGTTTTCGACATAGAGACATTTTAAACTCTCAAATATACCTATTTTCGCTATGTGGAGAGGGCGATTTCTGTCGAAAATTGAAAATCTGTTTGCAGTACATGAAAGACATAATTATTTGTAGCAACATTTATACTGAACATTTTTCCCTTAGAGTTACGGTTTTCGAGTAAAATCGGTGTTAAAATGGTAACAACTAAAATATTCAAGCGTATTTCCGCAGCGATGTACTGAAATCTCAATAATAACAACTACAAGCAAGGAATATACGTGGGTAATAGAATAAGTACTATCTTCATTGGTATTAGTGAACGTTCAACGATTTTCGTGACTAATGTTACACTCAAAAGTGTGAAATAAATATTTTTTACAAAAAATTGGACCGACTTTATTAGTTGGTGCACTGAAAAGTATAAAATAATATTAATTCTATTGGGGCTGGTACTTGTGAAGTTGGTGCCAAAAGTTACCAATCTACCTGCAACTGCACAACTTCAAAAGTAACAGCACCAATAGAATTAATATTATTTTATACTTTTCAGTGCACCAACTAATAAAGTCGGTCCAATTTTTTGTAAAAAATATTTTAATCGAAAATCAAACCTCTCAAAAAAACACCCTTTACATATGAATAAGAAAATTAGCAAACCATTTTTAAGATACTTTATTTATAATTCGATTAAAAATACATAAACGTAAACTTAAAATCAATAGATAGTGTTTTTACATAGAAAAAGTAACAATCTTTGAGCAGAGTATAAAAACTGAGGTATTTTAGACGAATATTATATCAAATATACAAAGGCAACGCAAATTTGCGTCACAACCTTCAATATCTTGTTTATATTATTAAATGTATATATTTAGATAGAAAATAACAAATCCCATGTAGCAAGATTTTAAAAGTGTAATTTACGTTTACCTCTCGTATCTCATACATATAATGAAATATATATATATACTCCATTTTATGAAGATAGAGAGAGTAATAAATTATGATTAAGGGATATCTATAGTATTTTGCCGTATACAGTAAGTAATGGGCTTTGAATTATATATCTAATAATCCTTGAATCAAGGAACGGTAATTCAACCATTGTTGTTCCTTCAATGAGTCAACTGTATGCCGTCTATCAACCAACTAGTTGAATGCCTCAACGAATAAGGTATGGATTTAGGTAGTAGTTGATTCACATATCTGACGAATGAAAACTTCCCTTTCCCTCAACGAGTTGCTAATTAATCGAAAGCTAAAGACAAAATCAATAATACATTTGATGGCAATTTTTATATAAATGCATTCCACATCTATGTAGAAAACTCGTTCTTAATGCAATATTGAGCCGAGATCGAGGCTAATGAAATATATTTGGAATTAAGTAATGACGTACTATCGGGAGCTAAAGACACCGTTCTTCTAATCAAATTTGGCTTAGTTGATCAATATGTTACGCACACCGTAACCTCTCTTTATTGTACCTTTTCATAAACCTCCAAAATGAAGTACAGTAAAGAAATGGGCAATTTAAATTGCCGACAAAAATGGTGGGCGAAACATCAATTTTCCTGTGGAATGACTGAATGCCACATTAAGGGACTTATCCAACAGTTGATGAAGATGCAGGCTTAAAACTGGTGGCAAGAAAACTGAGGACAGAGACAAACTAAAAAGCCCTTCAGATAAAATGTCACGCGAACTACTAAACCAAAGTCGAAAAATGACAACGATATTGGTAGGGTTGCGGTATCAAATATTCGGGAAAGGAAAACCGAAGGCAGAGAACTATGCGAAGGACTCGGTATTCAGATTGTTACGTCTGTGATATAAAAAATATATTTGTATTACTCATAACAAATAGCACGCCCTTTCAGATGCACTTGAAAGTATTATTTTTGTGTCTAACTACCAAATTTCAAGTTCCTACAGCCGGTAGATTCAGAAAAAAATAGGTTGTGACAAACACTACACTGATCTTAGAACAGAACCCTAAAAGTGTCAAAAACTAAATCATCAATGAGAAGGAAACCAAAATCATGTAAATAAGTATAATTCATTAAATTGGTAAAATAACAACAAAATAATGCTGAACCTTTTATAAGCACCGTTTATTCATGCAAGCTAACTAGTTGATCGACTAGTAGACGAACGGAAGTTAACGTTACGTTAATGGAAAAACTGTCAACGAGCCATTCTTAAAATATAGTACATGGCACGTAAATATTAACAATAATGGTAACTATACTGTATTCATTTAATATGAGCACAAAAAACTAAGCAGTGAAATGAGTTTGGAACTGAGCAAAAAAGTAAGTTTTGTGGCTCTTAGTCAGTCTTACATTTGATTATTGTTTTTTAAGGAAGGAGAAGGTTTAGGTTTGACAAATAACTTTGATTGAACTAGTATAGTTAATCATCGGATCATCATTATCAAAAACAAGCTTGAACATATATGGAAAATTACAGGTAAGAGAGGTATTTCAGTGGCAGTGATATCATATTTCAATCAACTTACAATAAAAAATATATTATTTGAATATTTTTATGTGCTCAATGCTCCACAAGTGCCTTTTCAAGGTACCTTAGCAGCATACTCCGAATTTACTGATCTCGAATACTTCAGCAGACTATTACTGAACTTGAGTCTCGACTTGAGTTTACTGCTTAGCTACCTTGAAACCACTTTAAATTCTTAAAAGCATGTGAATACAATATAGATGGAGTGAAATAAAAAAGAATATTCAGTATTCATATTGATAGTACATAAAATAATTTCATCAAAAGTCCATTCAATAATATTGCAAATCCTCATCAGATATTTATTTTTCTAGAATCTAAAGTAAAAAGTGCTAATTCCAGGTTAATTTGTTTAACAAAAGCCATTTAATATTCCATATAAACAGCAATAAAATTGATGAGAACATTGAAACATACAAACATCTATAGTAGGTATATAAAGTGTATATATTATTCAGATATCACAGTTTGTGTATAGAAAAAAATGCAGCCTAGAATGTACAAAGACTACTCGAAAAATAATAATTTCACATAGCTTATAATCGAAAATAAAAACACACATAGTAAATATACAAATTGTTTCTAATTGAAAATCCAAATAAAAATTAAATCACTAACAAAACCTCATGCCAACATTATTTCATACATACTTGTTTGAACTCTGGCCTACTTATCATAATATTACAAATATCTCAATATTGTGAACTTTGCTAAATTTAAAAATTACATTAAATAATTTATTACCTAATAAATTTGGCTATAAAAATCCTATTAATTAAAAGTTTAAAACTTAATAATAATTCGTTTGGTACAAAATATAGAAATACCATTTTAGCTAGTAACATAATAAAAATATTTAATCGCTTCAAAAAGAATGTAAAGCATATATATGATAATAAATTTATATTTAAAATGTTGTGATTACCCTGGATCTCATTCTAGCACGCCAATGGCAATGCGTATACAAATATAAAGAAAAACTGAAAGGCAATTTTCAGTCACAGCTCAACACTTGGAAATGAAACAAGATTTTTCAATATTTCAATCATTATTTTGAATATAAAAAATTTCAAGGTCATAAATAAATCAATCCACAACTATATAGGCATCGATTTTTTTCAAGGTCAACGTGATCTTCGACCTGGTCGTAAAAAAGTAATTCAAAAATAGCTCGTTAGATAATTCAGGTTTTTAGGCCAAGTCTTACAATGGTTTATTAGTGTTAGAAATTATACAAAAAAATCTGTATAACTTTTACATCCTAATATATATATATGTACATGATATATAATGATGCCTAATTGACCTAGTTTATTTAATAAATTATAGGGCGAATTCATAGAATTTCTCTCATATTCGCGTTAATTTATCTTAACTATCAGATAGAATAACAACACTGGGATATGTGTTAACATGCGCCTTTGTTAGAATGAAGAGTGTAAAAACACTGATGGCTATGATTCAGGTCAAATATTCGATTGAATAATAACCTAAATTCATTATATATTTCTATTGAAAAATATTTGAATGTAGTTGTCCGATAAACTAATAAACAGAATATGGTGATTGGAAAAAGAATAAAATCAATGATACATGTGAGGGCAGTTTTGACATAAATGTATTCCTCCCTCATCTATGCACGAAAAAAAGGCGTTCATAATAATTATATCATTTGAAAAATTTTATATTTCGCTTAGTCACTCGAATGGCATAAATTGGTAATTTTAAATTTAGCAAATATTTACTATTGAAGTTCGTTGAACTATATTTATTCTAGATAACCACTATTTTATTATCTCAATGCATCCGCTGCTCCACTATATATTAATAACTGATATAATTTCAAGATAGCAAATCAACATTCACGTAAGTATATCTGAAAATGAGTTGAATGCGAACAGGATCATTTCCATCAAAACCAAGGAAGGTTTATTATTTGTTGTTCATTGTGCCCTTCAGCATTTAATACGGTGGGTTCTTATTATTTCCGCCATATTTCTTAACCAGGCCTGACTATTTTAAGTATTTACAACAACTAGCCCAAATTTATAACTGCATTACTCGCCTTTATTGTGCCGCTTAAGCCTAGAACACACGCGTTCACTATGAAAATCAAAGTCTACCGTGGCAAATGAAAGGTTTTACGTATATCGCGGTTGACGTGCCTGATTGTCATAGTGGTCGCGTATGTGTATTCCGCCTCTTTTTTTCTAAAATATACATATATAAAAAACTATTCTTTATCACCATTCAAAACTTTGTGAAAGTTCTAATATTACTAGACGGAATTTCTAATTGAGTAAGTCGGAGAATATATATATATATATATATATATATATATATATATATATATATATATATATATATATATATTACATATTACTTGAGGAATAACATCATCTAGCTATAGAATTTTCACATCAGAAAAAAATGTTATGTCCACGGAGGACGGCTTTTTGAAGCTTGAACTTTGTTACACTTATGATAAAGGTGACTACTACTCCGGTTCATTTTTTATTTTTCCAGTTATTGTGTGTAATTCTTCTTCGTATGGTACCTGTTCATCAACAAAATTAATACTGCCAGCTTTGTACCAAACTAGTACATCTACAAAAAAGGCACATAACAGAATAGCACCAGTCGTTCCTAAAATAAATAGAAAACAATCCATTGGTAATTTGTTTGGAAAGCAGCTAATTAAATAAAGTGTCATTTCAATTCAGGAGTTGCTGTTCATTTTAAAAATATGTTTTTTTTGATTGGCGGAAATCATGACTAATCTTTATTAATATTATTGAGCAGGAAAGCTGGTCTATATATTAGAACGCGCTTATCTCACGAACTACTAGTCAGATATAAAAAATGCGTTTATTGAGGAAGGTTATGGACTATAGTATACCACGCTACGATTACGACCTATACAAGCGGAGTAGTATCTGTGAAGCGTCACGGAAAATACTATTTAATTTTGCTAATAAAAGTGTCCTTACTTGAATATGGTCTGAAATAAATTTTACTGAATTTGGTTTATATCTTTCAACAAAAGCTCATCAACTTGGAAATCTATCCGATTTACTGAATATTTTAGAGTTCTCACCAATGTTGAATACGCATAAGTAGGTATATGGAGATAGAACAACGCCGTTCTTTATTTCTTTTCTGTTTATCATTATTATTAGATATTCTCCCGAAGTCAATTTCCAACGTGAACTGTTTGGGATTCTATCAATGCGCATCCGAATTCCGACACCACGAACTCTTTTTGAATCAATTTTGTACTTCAACTTGCAGAAAAAAGATAAAATTCGTTTTATAATTCGATCTCATTTACAAGTCTTATTCAATAATAGTAAGACAAATTAAACATACCGTTTAAACATTTTCTTTTATGCAAAAAACTATACATTGACTACATTTGAAATAGATCTGTAACTTAATCGAGTTCACCTCCTGAGAAAATGTCTATGAATATCGGCGGTTTTGTACAGTGCGGAAGGCCAAATGAAATAAAATCATTATTTATTATTCACATAAAATCCTGAGACACTCAATTTTAGATCATCCCTATATTAAACCTCTCCGCGTAATAGTTTTCATATTTTTTTAAACTGGAAATAGCGGCTTGTGGTTCATCGCTTGTAAAGTTTTTATATTTTCTATACAAATAATATTATTTTCAAATTTATCGCAAAAACTATCATCATTTGAGTGAAGAAGTTCGCTACAAAAAACTAAAACCTTAATAAGTAATAGTCTTTTTCTTGATACTGAACACAAAAAGAAAACATGAATCCTAATAGAGGAGATGAAAAAAATGCTTGCCTTGAACGTCTCAACAACATCCTAATTTTAAATAGAAATGTCATCTAACGTTAATACAGAGGCGTGACCGACCTAATCGCAAGCGTAATTCTTGTTTAGTGAGCTAAATCGATTGGCTTAGTTCTGTATACCATACGTTTCACATATCTTCGTATGAAGTCTAAGAGCATGTCATCGTAATGTTTATTCTATCGATCCTCACCTTCCTATCCACCGATTTAGAAACATGTATCGTCCAAAAACAATACAGGAATGGTTTTGCCTTACTCTCACATTGTAAAGAATGAATCCATATTACTTATTTTCTAGTTTGTTGTAGCGATTTTTCACAAAAAAATTATAATATTTTTTACCGACTTCAAAAAAGGAGGAGTTATACAATTCAGATGTGTGTTTTATTTATTTATGTATGTACACGCCTTTTGCATAGTAAAAACCGATTTGGATGATTCTTTTTATTTGGAGAAAAGAGTATTGAGAAATGGTGTGACTTTTATAAGTTAGTGCACTGAAAAATTCCAAATAAGGTTAATTGGTGCTGGTAGTTTTGAAATTGGTGCTATAAGTCTCAACTCACAACTTCACCTCTCAAAATTACCGGCACCACTAGAATTAAGATTATTTTATATTTTTCAGTGGACTAACTGGTTCTATTTTTGTAAAAAATATTACCTGTATAATGAATGGAAATATGTACTTTCAAACGAAGGATTACAAGACCCTACAACCTATTTTAAAAATTTACGCGCGACAATTAAAATAATGAACGTATTCTATATCTACTGTAAAAGTATAATAAATTCAGAAACTTACCATGATAGAACATTCTGAATACACCAGAGTCATACAATAGACATGCACCTTTTTCCCCGCCAGTTTTCTTCCATACACGACAAGCAGAATCCACAACTGCTCCATACACAATTGGACATGGTACATTACCAAATAATCCAATTGCAAATTGAATTAAACCTAATGCCATTGCCTTATCTTTGGGATCGACACATCTCAATATCAATAACATAGATCCCACTTCGGATGTTGAATGTATAAATACAAATATTGAAAATAATATTATGTAGAGTAAAAAGTTTGGGCATTGAAAATCACAATAACCTATGGTGGCATTACCCAAATAGCTGGTATTTGAGTAAAAATCAGTTTGATTTGGTAGACTGACGCATTTGCAATCGGAATATTGAATGATTTTGCCACCTTTTTCAGTATAATTTATGCATCCTGCATGACAAGGGGATAAGTAGGTCCTTCTATCTTCACCACAAATTGGTGAAAATTTATCGTTTGTGCAATTATTACAGTCTGCCTTGGTGCACGTCAGATCCATTGTTTCAAACCTGAATAAATTATTTAAATTGAGTTTCAGAGCTTTCAAATACATTAATAAGAAAATGTCTTGAATAACGGTAAGATAAGTTGCTGAATGTTTGGTTTATTTTTTCAACATCAAAAAATCTAAACTGATTTATGTGGAACACAAACATGTGTGGATTACAATAGGCATATAAAAGCATATATTACTCACGCCTTTGGGTCGATCCAATTCAAATCATTTGTAGGACAGCCGATAAACATCAAGATTCCCATGCCTAAAAATATTTTTAAAGTAACATGCCATCCGAACAACCAACATATATATAATATGTATTTCCATTTTTACCTAGAGCATATATAACAGCTGTGAAAGCTATCCAAGCGGCTACAAATCTAGCATTTGGTTTAAATCTTAAAATAAACACACCACTTATTATAATTCCAACACCCATCACAAGAATACCGCCAATTCCTGGAACAAATAATTTATGTAGAATAATATCACAAGAACATTAATGATTTAATTGTAGAGTTTGAACATTGTAAACAGTAGTATTGAAAAATGTGTGGCATTTTATTTGAAGAACCACTGATCATTGGCAACTTTTGCCCAAAATTTATTTGATTTTATTAGAAATTCTAAAAAAATGCTTGCTAGGTGTCCATCTGTTAAGTATTTGTTATATGATTAAAAAACATTTGCGCTAGTTTCGACACATTCGCCCAGAACATCGCATTAAATGACATAAGATGATCTAAGTGGTTCGTTTTAAGCATATCTACTTCTTCAACTAACCTGATATCATATTAGCTGAGGGAGTCGGTAGACGAAACTGCGTCTCCAAATACTTGGGAAGAAACGTATATAATCCAGCAATTGGTAGAATATGCAGGACACTACTGGCAGTTCTGAACATCAAAATATCATTCTTCAGTAGCCGTTTAACAGTTTTGGGAAAATCTGAAAAATATTTTCATAAAAAAACAAACACCAGTTAACAGTTATAAAATATATATACCTTTAATGCTTGGGTTATTTCTACCTCTGTGTACTCTACTAGCTGTTTTGGAAGAACTCAATCTTTTTGGGAAGGCAAACATGGCTAATGATGCCAACATTAAAAGTCCAGAAATCAAAACTAAACCTGCAATAAAAACAGAAAAATTTTCGCACTGAAAATTCCGTTGTTCTATTAAATATTTAGATTACCTAGCCACCAGGCACCTATCCATCTCGGATCATTGGGATCTATTTTGGGGTCGACTGACAGATCTGCATAGACGCTAGTACATAGTGACCCAACGATAAAACCAAGAGCTGGCCCTAATATTCTAACACCAATAGTTATCGCTGGAACAACAAAAATAAATATGGAACATTTTACCAGGAAACTAGATGTTTTTTGAACGTGAAGACCAGATATATATTAGAAAATAACTAAATATTTTTTGTATGGCTGAACATATGTACTACGATTTTCATTTTTAAATTATTTCATACTGATTGGTCCGTTCTAAAAACGATGATTTATTGAAACCAAAATATAATTATCTTCTGCCTTTTCGCCCTAAACCATTATATATGGTAGATTATATGTATATTTGTATATACCTTCTGCTTTTCTGTCTTGTTTCAAGGGTCTAGCTTACTAGAAAGTTTAAAATAGATTGCAAAATTTGTAACGAACAGACGAAGAAACAGACAGTCAATAATACTTTAAATTCGCTTAAAAATATTTTTTCATGAATTTAGAGTGTATGTATGAAACATAAATTATTGATCCATTCATTTATCACAAAAAAACAGATAAGACTATTTTTTATAACTATTTCTAATTCATGTGTTGATTGTACATATATTACAAATAAGAGTAAAACTATCGTTCCCAATAATAAAGACATTAGGTACATTAGAAAAATACATTTTTACAAGAAAATTGTAATTATCTTAAGAGTAAACTTGACTGAAAGAATTGATTCTGTATAATATCTTCCAAAATCTCAAAAAAAACTATTCCTTAGGTCCGAGGCCTATAAAGAACTAGCAATACGGGTACAACTCTTGAGGTCCACAGTAGAATCAGTGTTCGATTTCCATATTACGTTTGTTGGATATTTTATATGACATTTAAATTTTTCGACTGCCTCTAAGTAGGTGTTTTAAAACAACTCGGTCGAATATGCTCATTAACAAAATTCATCTTGATCTATACACAAGTGTTTTTTTATGGAATTTTAGCCCCGATAGTTCGTGATATGAATTTTAAAATTCGGTAGTTTTTTAATTATCATCAATCTGCAACACAAATTTTTATGAAAACCTTATCACGTATTGTTACATAGTCTGGTTCTCTAAATATATTCGAGACGGAAATTCTACATACACCTGTACGTAAACACACAGAAATCCTCCTAAAATATATTATTTTATTTGACTCTAGGGACCTTGAAATTTGGTATTTTTAATGTTTATCTTATGTAAAGTTACAGCAGACTATAGCTAATTAATATGTCAATTCCATTTCATCACAATTCTAATATTAATAGAATAGTTTTAAACCGGTATTTTTCAGCGCATTTTGTTCGGTAAGTTTCAATCCCATAAAAAATGTATAATTTCTTCAGCTTTAAATTGTCTGGAAAATATTTTTAGTTAGTGTCCGTATCATTTCAAAGTTTAAGAAAGGATTTGAGATGGGGAAAATACGTAAACTGATAAGCTAAAACTCAATTTCATAAGGCTCTATACATAAATCATTCTCAGAAAATATTATCTTCATTGATAACTTTATATATACCTAAGTAATATTCAATTTTCGAATTATATCCCCGTCATTACCTTTCGGAAATGTTGGGAACAGAGAAACAAACTTGTTTTGTTACAGGATTTAAAAAAACGGGTGGAAATTTGCGGACTTGTGCCAAAAAAAATATATACAATTCCATTGATTCTAATTATTATTTCTTCATTTGAAAGATAGTGGTTAGGTCCAAAGTTCTTATAAGAACAAAATCATTATTAATAATGATGAGGAGCAGTTTTAAATAATTTATGATTCTTTCCTCATTCAAAAGTGAGATCCGAACACACGGTATATAGAAGCGGCATTAAAACTGGGCCTAGGGCGCCACTGAAATTAAATACGGCCCTGCGTAAAGGACTGACTTTTAATTTTTAACACCATATGTGCCACTTTTATCCAAATTTCATTAATGTCCCATAATTTACTGTCTAAAAATTTAAAGAAATTCTAAAATCGAATAATAGCACTCCGCTTTTGTTTAGTGTCAACTTTCATGAACACCGGTAAGTTTAATAATGACATTTTTTTTCTTGACACAATGGCACCTGTGTATTTAAAAAAGGTGCAGAAGTACAATTAATTTTGAAATGATATATTTTCCATTTACCTACTGCTGCAAACAAAATCCTAATCCGCGAAAGTTACAAATTTGAGTGAAACAGTTGATGATTAGATAATCTGATTGTTAAAAACGTATTAAATTACGTAATACAACGGGATGAATATAATAATAACAACAAAACCAAATACTAACGACGCTATTCTCTACAGAACAGAAACATTGGGAAAGTCCAAGGTGTCAAAATCTCAAGGTGTACTACCTTCGAAATTTATCATTTATTTTTGTTTGTGAGGCGATTCACTGCGTCTTGTATTTTACATTGTTCTTCAAATATTTTAAACTTTCCAAAATTACATTCAGGGACATTTTTTGTCTATTTTGTCATTATATGAATTAATTATTATTTATTTCAAAATCAGTGGCATTGTTTATTAATTTAGAAGATGCAAACAACTTTGCACAAAACTAGGACCGACTTGATTTGTTGAAATATATACAACATAATAGTAGAAATTTTAATAAAACTGTTTTAACTTTAATATATTCGGATCCGAGGATAAACTGTAGGTCCCATTTACAGAGTAGGGCACTTCAAGTAGTAGACCGTATCTATCGAGTAACAATATCAAACTATGACTAAATTAAAGTTTAAACATTTATATATTAGAAAAAATGAAGAAAATAGAGAAATAAAAAGTTTTGTTCTAAGACAAATACGTGGCACCCAAGTTTTTTCTTACGGGTGTAGGTTATTTCTTAGGTGAGTGCCATTAATATTTAAAAAAACATTAAAAACCAAAGTATTGAAACAAGATTCTACGAAGCACCCTAATATTTAATATTGAGTTTTAAGAGTAATTTTTGACTGGAACTTTGGTTGGTTAAGTCATAAAAAAATGTGAACAACTTCTGCCCAGGTGAATCTTCTTATAGTCGCTGTGAGAAAAAAAAAACATTTCCAATTCCTCGATTGGCCAGGTTTTTGAAGTCATTTCTTGCGAAGTCGGTTTAAAATGTATTTCAACAACAAAAACGTAAAGTTCTACGAATAGAAATTAAATAAAAAAGAATGTAGGTGAAATTTATAATAAAATCTCGGGTAAACAAAATCAATAAATAAATCTTACTGTCAGGTTATATATTATACATTGTGTGTTGTTTTATTCGGATGAATAAGTTTTTGCCCGGGTAGTAGTTGTTGTCAGCACTGCGAAATTGTAAAAAAAAAACAGAAAACAGCCTTATCGATTACGATACGATTCATATTCCAATTATATGACTGTTAATTGGATAAATCTCCAATTAAATTATAAATATTATGTTTATATAATCTGATTACAGATTTTAAATATATTATTATTTTAGCAATTACCATAAAACTTAAAAACAAATGGAAATATTTAAATAGCATGAAGACGTCTTGAATGAAAATGAATTATTAACAAGAAGCAAACTTGTAAAATTATGTAAGTACATAGGCGTCTATGGAATTTATAAATGGCCAGGTAGCATTGTTGTCATTCGGGCTCTGTATATTATATGTGTTTGACATGCACCAACATTGTGGTCAAACTGTACAATTGTTTTGTGTATGCGTATTTGGTTATTGGTGTATCAATCCTACGTACTATGAACGCAATTGACATAGAAATGAATCGGAAATTAGATTTATTCCTATACCAATATGATATGATTTATTATTTTATTATTTGTCAAATGTCTCGACTGAATAAAAAATATTTTTCTAGAAAAACTACTACCGACATTATCAAACGGTGCAATGAAAAATAGAAAATAATATTAATTTTCTTTTACTGGTAGTTTTGAAGTTGTGCAGTTGTAGGTAGATAAGATTTTTGATTAAAATATCACCGGAAATAATCTTTTCCTTAATCCTGCCAGAAAAAAAAAAAATAGTAGCCCCAATCTGCCACTTTTGGGGAAGTTTTTAGGAGGAAGGACATGATGAATTTCTTATTTTTTATTGGTCAATTTTTCAAACGTGCGAACAAAACCGATTTGGAAGTCGGTCAAATAGTCTTCGTTTGTCTTTTCTCTATAATTGTTTATGCGGAAAACAAATCGCAAATACAGGACAAATTGAGAACTTTAGAAATAGTTGTGCATCTTACTTTTCAGAACAATAATGTTTTCAAAATTCTTGTCTTTAGAAATTTATTTCACCCTTTTTTATGCAAGACTAAGACAAGAAGGGAGCCTCAGCCCAGTTTTATTTATCATATAGATGAGCAATTTTGTTAAAAATTGCAAGCCAGTAACAAATAAATTAAAAATAGGACACTATTCGCATATTATATCGCAGACTTTGATATTCCTAACCGTCGGACTGGAAAGTCGAATATTGTTGCAGTAAATTCGTATTTTCAAAAGGTGAATACAAGTTTATTCATATTTTTTTTCTGTAATGCACACGCCACTGCATTACTGCCACTTACGATCTCTAGTTGGTTTTGTTCCTTTCTCGTTTTTGTGACGTAATAGTAATCTTTCAGGTGACAAATAGTAAATACGTAGCTACACATACACAGACCTCCTTCTAAAAACCATTGTTTTCGAGATTCTTGGGACCTTGAAACGTGGAGATATTTCAAAATTTGAACTTCGGATAAATCGGATCAATTAGAACAACTTTCTATTGAGAAGTTGAAAAAAACATTGCCCGTGATTAAATATATCATCTTAAAAATAATTTGCAAAACACTTCTAGCGGCTACGGGTTTTCCCCAATTAAGATGTTAACATTACACTCGTTGTCTGGTTACGAAGTAGGACATTCGAGCTTCAATTTCTAGCTCTGTGGTTACTTTTTATTTGTTTATGAATAGATTATTTTTGTATTTGCTTTGTCTCCGTTAAGATTTTTTCAAGTTCCGGCTTTATAATCTAATCAATGAGTACTCGCAATTCCCGTATTTTTTATTTCTGTTGATTTCAGCTGGTTGGAAAACATGATTTTTCTGAAGAACGTATATATCATTCAAAAAATATGTTATTATATTAAATTAAGAAAGAAAGCAGGAGTTTTTGATTCCAAATTACATAAACAAAAAAGCTTCTTACCAAAATAAAGGGGAGATTCTTTACTGGCCACATTGTCATCAATATAGGGGATGCCCAATGTGTAGACTGCCGTTTGTCCCATTCCCACTCCAAGTAAACTAATAAAAAATATAGCCAATACAATATTGGTCATTGATGATTCTAATGTTTTAGCAGTTGATATTAGATCTGGTCCATCGTATATGCTCGAATTGGCAATAGATGTAAAATTTTGATCAATACTAAATGGTGCTTTACAAACATTGGGATCCTTTGGTACACCGCTCAAATCATTGGAATCGATCAGCTGTTTGCCATATATGAAATGCGGCAAAGAGCATGTGAAAGATGATATGGCGAACAATACCATACTCCAGGCAATCCACTTAGGTCTATGACCTTGCCCTCCATAGTAAGTCAAAAGTAAGGATGAGCCTATTTGGCCTATCTCTGTAGCGCTCATAATGATGCCGGTAATTTTCGACTGGATTTGAAACAACTTTTCAATAGTGGTAATAGCGCTGACAAAATATGTATGGTACATGCCTTGTATCACCCATGCTATGCAGAACACTATCAAAAATGCTTGTTTGGATGCGAACTTTTGCAGCCAATTTGGGGCGAATGGCCCCAAACCACATTCCGTATCACTCTCTTCGTCTCTGGCATTATTTCGATTGCACTCGGTTCGGTGATGAAAATTATTCATGTCTGGATTCAATGATGTCTGTTCTTCAGGTAATCGGGATTCATCGAAAGTCGGCCCGTTATTGTTGCTGGATTTTTCCAACATTGTTTGTTGCTCTTCTTTTTGTTCGGTGGTAGTCATCGTATCAGATGATTTTTTTTGCTTGTAAAATCAGTCTTGAATTATATGTGATGTATAAGGTTCGTTGCAGGACTGAGCTTCTGATGATGTGTCAGAAAGAATGTGATGCGTGTTTTATAATTTAGATGTGTCAGAGGTCGGTCTGCAACAAAAAAGAAAACAAAAATCATAATTTGATATTTTCATGGACTGTTTCAAGAATAGGTACTTCTTAAATTTCGTATTTATGTTAAGTGTCCAAATACGGAACAAACATCAGCCGAATTGGTTAATAAGGTCATGATTGCAGCTTACCGGTTAATAAGGTCATGATGGCAGCTTACCATATGTTTTTCTCAAAAATCAAAAAAATTGCTATTAACTCGATGTCTTAAAAATATATTCATCATTCTGCTATTCGGCTGAGCGTAGGATTTGTTTCATTTGTTAATTCCCAGTAGGGAGTTAACATTGTAATGGATCCGATTCTCGAACAATTTCATAGAACGGACTTATTTCGAGAGAAAGGAATAGTCAAGAAACCACTTCTTCAGTATGTTCTTTTTGCGATATATCTAAAAAATCGCCAGAAAAATAAAACTTAAAACTTCTGAAATTCAACTTTTCACTATGTCACCGTAGTAAAGAGCCCTAATTTTTTATTCATTATCTTCATCTTTTTGAAGAATCGATCTACAAAGTTCATGTTGCTGGTTTCATGTAATTTTTGCCCGGCTTCGCGCAAGATGACGGAGGTATAGGTACAATTCTACTGATATGTACCTATGCTTTTTTAGGTAAAAGTCCTACAAAAATATACTTATCGCAGTTGTTCGCACTTTCCAATTTTGAAAAAAATTGCTTTACAAAAAATTGAACCGAACGTTATTAATAACGCCGATCTATTTTTTTGTAAAAATTATTTATTTCACACTTTTGAGTGTAACATTAGTCACGAAAATCGTTGAACGTTCACTAATACCAATGAAGATAGTACTTATCCTATTATCCACGTACCTATATTCTTTACTTGTAGTTATTATTGAGATCTCAAAACATTGCTGCGGAAATACGCTTAAGTATTTTAGATTTAACCATTTTACCACCGCTTAACTCAAAACCCGTAACTGTAAGGAAAAAATGTTCATTATAAATGCTAAAAATAATTAGGTCTTTCATGTGGTACCCACAGATTTTCAATTTTCCAATGAAATCGCCCTCTCGACACAGCAATAAATATTTTTTACAAAAAATTGGACAGACTTTATTAGTTGGTGCACTGAAAGATGCAAAATATTATCTATTGGTGCTGGTACTTTTGAAGTTATGCAGTTGCAGTTAGATTGAAAACTTTTGGCACCAACTCCAAAAGTACAAGCAACAATAGATAATATTTTGTATTTTTCAGTGCACCAACTAATAAAGTCGGTCCAATTTTTTGTAAAAAATATTTATTTCACAATTTCGGGAGTAACTTTAGCCATGAAAATTGTTGAACGTTCACTAATACCAAAGAAAATAGTACTTATAGTATTACCATGTATAAGGCCTACTTGTTACGTTACTTGTTATTATACAGAGATCTCAAAACATCGCGGCGCAGGTATATATATTTCCGACTTTACTGATGCAACTCTTTCAAAAAAATGTTTATTATAAATCTTGATAACTACATATAATCTCTTCTTTAATTTGGCCGTCTCAAATTTTAAATTTTTGAAAAAAAATACCCCTTCCACTTAGCGGAATACGCCTTTCATATATTTCAGACTTTACCATTGCTGTAACTCGAAAACCGTAACTCTTTTCAAAAAATGTTCAATTTAAACATTTCGGGATATGGTCCTGTCTCTAACTTTCAAATCTCGAATTTTCGATTCTCGGAAATATTTGCCCCTTCCAGATAGCTGAAACACATATTTCAGACTGTAAAGCGAAGACCTGTGATTATTTAAAAAAATGTCCAATTTAAACGTCTCCGAATATGGAATTTCCTTTAATTTGGCCGTCTCGAATTTTCAATTTTCTGGAAAAATTGTCCCCACCACCTCCTTTGAGGGATGTTTTTGAGGGGAAGGGCATGTCTAATATTGATTTTTTTCAATGGGACCAATTCTCAATGCTCCACTCTCAAATAAAAAAAAATCATCAAAATCGGAGCACGTTTACTATGCAAAAGTCGCGAACAAAGATAAAAAACATGCAGACATACAGTCGAATTGTACACCTCCTCCGTTTGGTTCGTAGCTCAAAAATAACAAAAATAATAAACCGTCAAATTTGCCTATCCGCTGACTAGGAGCTGTCGGTTTTTTTGTATATGATTTTGCTCAACTTTCTCAAAAATATGTTTTCTATTGTGATGGGCTTGAATTGAAACTACAAAGAAATCTTCACTACTGTCATCAAGTTTATATTTATTGGAAAAATACAAATTTCACATTTACATTTTTTATGGTTTTTTCATGTTTAGGGTTAAAATCATCGTTACTACAAAAAAATACAAATAATAACAAACCAAAAATTATTATTCCATATATATATATGTTTGACAATTATTCTGAGTAAAAATAGTCGACTATTTAATACAAGAAACGTATGAATAAATAAAATGTGGCAAACCCTTTCTTGAAATGAAATTCAACTCTCCGTCGAGGCTTAAGTGCCTTCAGATTTTTGTATCAACTCATATCTGTCTATATGCACAGCTGGTCAATAGGTCATTACGAAATAACAGCACTTCAATCCTACCTAAACATATTTCAATTATAAATTTTTCTCTTTTCTCTCCTACATTTATTCTGTAACAATAACACAGTATTATTTCACAATCGTGTCATTGAATAGATTTAGAAGAGATTTATGCACATATCTCTGATGGTAATATATTACAGGTAGTTGTTTCTAATAATAATTACAAATCAATTATTTAATTTATTAGATAATAAACTTACAGCCTATTCCGATCATCCACACTTTCTCTTTGTAAAAAATTGAAAGGCCTATTGTTAATCAATAAGTCACATAAAAAACTATAGGCAGCTTAGTCGTAAATTTCTCAAACTATAAACACATCACATCTTTTGCAATCAAAGCTAAAGTCTAAGTTTTTTATCGATTTTTCTGAAAAAAGTTTCAGTTACAAATTATCACACGAATCAATCTACCAATAACCAAAAACAGGATCGATTTTCATACGTAGAATTAATACTATTTTCCAGATTACCAACTAATATTAGTTTCCAAATTTGCTGAACAGCCACTCATACTCAGCAATTTTAGAATATAGCTGCTGCAATTTTGCACATTCATAGTGTTATAAATCGGAAACCTTTGAAGTTTTTGAGAAATGTTTATTTTAAAGGGTTCTGGAAATTGTCTCTTCTTCAATTCTACAATCTGAAATCCCCCCTTTAGGGAGAAGGTGATACTAAATTTCTTTTTTTATCGGCTGTTCTCTTTCAAATGAAAAAAAAATCCCGACGGCCTGTAGCCATAGGTAAATTTCTCAAAATTCATTGAATTGAAATTTGAACATTCATAGATTTTTTCTTGATTAATTTTTATTTTTTCAATTTTTTTCCGGTGCATTTTATGAAAAATTGCTTCGAACAAAAGTTGTAGGTACTGATTATATATATATATATATATATATATATATATATATATATATGTGTGTGTTTTGATTTACAGGGTGAATAATTAGCGGGGAGATCAACTACTAATATCCTAAGTCTTACCGTTTTGCTATTAAAAAAATACGTAGGTACCTACCTACTTAATACCGTTCGGTTAACGTTTCAAAACTTCATCCTGATTAAGATAACTTTGACAGCTTCTAAATCAGATTAGAATGCAGTTATCAGACCAATAAATGTACAGGATGATGGCTAACTGAGAAGATAAAAAATTTGATTCTTTGCCTACATATACATATAGGTATATATGGGATATAACGAAATTTTTAAACTCGTTAGAGGTAGCATTTTTCAAGTTCAAATTTATTGCAAGAATCAGTCGTACAAGTATCTCGTAAATGGGTTTGATTGGACTAGTAGCTAGAAAATGGTGGCGCCGACCAAATTTGAAAAAAATTAGTAGCTATAAATATGATCTGTCCCTGCAACTTTTGTTTTTCCCTAAAAGTAAAATAATGAAAATTATTTTGTATAATTTTGACTGTTTACTTTTTGTTCAAATGATATTATATATCTGCATTCAGAGAACTGGTACCATTATTTTTTTTACAAAAATAAGTTCTTAAATATATTCAATATTCAATAATAAGTTTCTATTTTCTCCGATTAAGGATTTAATATTGCCACTCTATAGAACGAATTTGATTGATAATAATTGAGTTTCCAGATATTAATCAATGCCTAGGTCATCACCAAGGTTATTTATTCGATATATTTGATAATAGGGATTATGAATGTTGTTTACAAATATTTATTTATATCTAAAGGAGAACATTATCAGTTATCATAAAAATGTAACTCTTTTTAGTATGATAACAATGGAATAATTTATTTTCATTTAATGTTCTCTATGCATTCTGGTATCATAATTTTATGATAAAAAATATTCTTATAGTAGCTTTTAAATTTATTCATTCAATTTGAAATTCAAAAAGCAAAATACACGTAACATCTTACGCATCTTTCCAAATTATTTGGAACCTACCCATCAGTTTTTGAAAAAATCAAATGAGAGCTAGGGAGTGAAAATCAATCTTAACATACATGTATGGATTTTTAGAATAAAGATACCTATAACGTGCATAAATTTTCATGTACATTTCCTATTAAAAAAAAGATGTTTTTTTCTCTCGTCCTTCCGAATCTGAGTATGTTCAGGCAGCTATCATCAAAAATCAAAAATATCACATATTATATATTATTCCTATATCATCTGTCTTTCTTTACATTTGTAGTTGTATTTATAGTTTTGTTGCATTTTAATTTTATTATTTCTTTATTTATTGTATATTAATATGTATATTTAGATTATGTTAAGCTTGTAGATTTTAATACATTATTAAGTTCAGGTCTACACACAGATGCTATTTGCATCTCGGTAGGGGATTGTTGGACTTTATAAGTCAGACAATCTATTAGCATACTATTTTTTAATCAAGATTTGTATGTTAACCTGAATAAAGATTATTATTATTATTATTATTATTTTATATATTTGAAATCTTAGTTATCTTGTTTTTTTAGTTTCCGAACATTTTTGGAGCTGCCTCTTGCTCTTCTCCCAACAGTCCCACTTGTATTATATTTTTTGATAATTTTGCAACTTCAGGTCTTATTATGTGCCCTAAGTACTATTTCCTTTACGTTTCCACTATTTTGTTAATTATTTCCTTATAATGTTATTTATTTCCGCCTGAGTTTTGCCTTTTTAACCGACTTCCCAAACCGAGGAGGTATTTCAATTCGATTCATTCAACTGTGGTTTTTTATGTTATTTTGCATGGTTTGCGTTAGGTATAAACTTGCTCCGAATTTGATGATTTTCCATTTGAAAGACAAGGGCTGAAAAATGGACGCATATAAAGAAGAAACGAACATTTCTATCCCCTGAAAACTAACCCCAAAGGGTTTTGGAAACGGCGTTTTTTCAAAAATCGAAAATGTTTGAATTGGAAATTTTTCAAAAAATTTAACGGTTTCTGAGATGCAGCAACAGTTATGTCTGAAATATGTGTATTACCGCTGTTTTAAAATCTCTGAATATAAACGACTAATCAAAGATTTTGATGACTAAAAATACACTAAAGAATGTGATTTTTTTACAAAAACCAGGACCGACTTTATTAGTTGGAGGGAGATGGAAGAGTTTTGGCACCAACTTCAAAAGTATCTGCATCAGTGCAATTAATATTATTTTGTATTTTTCAGTGCACACAATAAAAATCGGTCGGACTTTCTGTAAAAAAAATATTTATACATGTGAGTGTATCATCATTAGTCATCAAAATCCTTCAACGTTCACTTATATTCACAGAACCGTATTTTCTAAAAAATGTCCAATTAATACATATGGTCTTTTCTTTAATTTGGCAATCTCAAATTTTCGATTTTACCCCCTTTCAGAGATTTTTTTGGGAGAAGGACATGTTGTTGTCCGTTTGAGAAGTCGGTCAAAAACCACCAGCACCAGTAGAAATTAATATTATTTTGTATTTTTTAGAGCACTAACCATAAAGTCGGTTTACCTATACCTATACCTGCTAAATAGAAATGTATATAGAATGTAAGTTTAAAAACTTAAGGACTTTATTTTTGACAAATTAATGTTATAGAATATAAATAGTCTTTTCTAGTCTAATTATTTCCACCAGCTCACCTATTTACATATTATTTAGAGAAACATGGCGTTGACCTTTGCTAACGTGTAATTAGTTACATCACGTATGTCGTAGATATTTGAGATAGAATTGAGAGTTTTTTTTATTGTCGTCTCTAATTGATGCTAAGTTATCCCATCTAATATTTACTTTTACGTATATATAATATATGCCTAACAGTTACCAAAACTGATGAATAAATAAATTATGTTTTATTTCGAAAACTCTCAACAACCTAAATCCTCTACCAAAGTTTGTTGAACCTGGTGTGCAATTTTATTCTTGTTAGGTTGGACAGCCTACTGCTGGAATATCGATTTATTTTAGAAATCGTCTATTCAGTAGCGAAGGTTATACAAATTCGTATATAATACATATATAACATTTACATATTATATTTATTCTTGACTGTCTAATTTAGGAGCATAATTGACTCGCAGGGATTTATTGAAACTTTTTGTCGAAATTTTGGTAATGCTTATTACCTTCTTCAGGTGATTAATCGTAATTTCAATCAATTCAATACAAATAATGTAGGTTATTTATTTGAGGTATAAATTGAACCCCAATCAATTATTTTTCAATTCGATGCTCGATCTATCTCAGGCCTTTCTCCCTGTCACATACTGATTTAATTCAGCTGCCTCGAAATTATTTATGTTGATGAGGTTGATGCTGAGTGTTGTAACTAATAGGAGAAAATTTTATAGTGGATTTCTCTAATATTGTTATACAAATCATCCTTTTTACGTAACAATACGGATTCATGTGCATATACATGCAAGGAAAATTTATTAATTGGGGTTGCCGACTATTCAGTTTAATTGTCAAATAATAACATAAAATGTTATACAATAAAATTTTTGGCTTTGTGACTACAGCTAAAACCAATATTCCAATATCTTCATAAATTTGAAATGACAGCCGTGACTTCAAATATAAATATGTTATTACGTTAATTAACAAATAGACAATTTATAAAATAAATCGATATTCCAGTAGTGGGATGTTCAACAAAACAATATTAAAACTGCACGCAGTTATCTTCAAACTTTGGTAAAGGTATGAGAGATTTGGGTTGTTGAGTTTTCGAAATAAAACATCATTTATTTATTCATCGGTTTCGGTAACTGTTAGATATATATTAAACGTAAAAGTAAATATTAGATAGGATAACTTAGCATCAATTAAAGAGGGGACCAAAAAAAGTCTAAATTTTATCGCAAACACCTATGACACATGTGACGTAACTAATTACACATTGGCAAAGGTCAACGCCATACTTTTCGAATTATCATGAAGTGTAAATAGGTGAATTGGTCTAGAAAACACTATTTCTACTCTAAAGCAATAATTTGTACTAAAAATCTCTTCGAAAGTATGCATTAATAGAAATAAAGGTACCTATTGTCAATTTAAGTAACCAGTTGTATAAACTCACAGATAAGTTGGTATGTCGGCGTTGTCAAATTGAAAAATTATACAGGATAAAACTTATCTTAAACTGTTTCTTAAAACTATTATTATGAGCAGTTTCCACATAAATATTTTGTACAAAAAATTGGACCGACGTTATTAGTTGGTGCATTGAAAAATACAAAATAATATTAATTCTATTGGCGCTGTTACATTGAAAGTTGTGCAGTTGCAGTTAGATTGATAACTTTTGGCAACTTCACAAGTACCAGCACCAATAGAATTAATATTATTTTTTTATTTTTCAGTGCACCAACTAATAACTTCGGTCCAATTCTTTGTAAAAAATATTTATTTTACATTTTTGAGTGTAACATTAGTCACGAAAATCGTTGAACGTTCACTTATACCAATGAAGATAGTACTTATCCTATTATCCATGTATATTCCTTGCTTGTAGTTGTTATTATTGAGATCTCAAAACATCGCTGCGGAAATACGCATAAATATTTTAGATGTTACCATTCTACAACCGCTGTAACTCGAAAACCGTAACTCCAAGGAAAAAATGTTCATTATCAATGTTGCTACAAATAATTATGTCTTTCATGTAGTACCCACAGGTTTGAGAATTTAACATATTTCTTACTCGAAAACTCTTTTGAAAAAATATTCAATTTAAACGTTTCCGGATATTGTCCTATCTTCAATTATACCACCTCAGATTTTCGCATTCGATTATTTTTGGATAATTTTTTTGATTTAGAATTTAAGTTATACTAGGTCTACGCACAGGTTTCTATGGAAACAGATTTTGTGTATTGTAATTCCATACAATAAATATATTCCTTTACACCTAGTGTACTTCCACGATGTTAAAAACTTACAAAAAAGCAAATGTTACGCCAAGTGTTTCTAGAAATTTCTTTATGCCTGAGTAGGTAGAGAGTTGCAATACAAATAATTATACTATTTAATAATGAGATAATGATACCAGAATGCAAAGAGAAACCAAAATAAAAATTAAACCCCAGTATTATTGATAGCAAAAAGCGATATTATCACAAGTGATAATATTCCTTAATATATAAATATTTGTAAACATCAGTCATAATCCCCAACATCGAATTCAAATAAATTTATTAAAAAAATAACCTTGATAATGACCTTTACATTCATTAATATCTGAAACTTAATTATTATTAAGAAATTTATCAAGAAATGATTTAAGTTTATTTCAAAAGATCAATTTCCAAAAAAAAAATATGAATATCAATATAATTTATGTGAATGCAAATGTCAAATCTGTGTGGATTAAAACAAAAAAATAAACAGTGGAAATTACCTAAACAAGATAACTTGGTTAAATAATAAGTTTTGAGATCTCTGAATAATAAATAACAAGTACAAGCTAAGTCTAAATCTTTTTGGGTATTAATGAATGTTCAACAATTTTCATGACTAATGTTACAGTCAAAAATGTGAAATAAATATTTTTTACAAAAAAATGGACCGACGTTATTAGTTGGTGCACTAAAAAGTATTAAATAATATTAATTCTATTGGTGCTGTTACTTTTGAAGATGTGCAGGTGTAGGTAGATTGATAACTTTTGGCACCAATTTCAAAAGTACCACCACCAATAGAATTAATATTATTTTACACTTTTTAGTGCACCAACTAATAACGTCGGTCCAATTTTTTGTAAAAAATATTTATTTCACACTTTTGAGTGTAACATTAGTCACGAAAATCGTTGAATGTTCACTATACCATACCAATGAAGATAGTACTTATCCTATTACCCACGTATATTCCTTGCTTGTAGTTGTTATTATTGAGATCTCAGAACATCGCTGCGGAAATACGCTTGAATATTTTAGTTGTTACCATTTTAACACCGATTTTACTCGAAAACCGTAACTCTAAGGGAAAAATGTTCATTATAAATTTGCTACAAATAATTATGTCCTTCATGTACTGCCCACAGATTTTAAATTTTCGACAGAAATCGCCCTCTCCACATTGCAAATTTGAGAATTTAACATGCATCTATCTCGAAAACCGTAACTCTTTTGAAAAAATGTTCAATTTAAACGTTTCCGAATATTGTCCTATCTTTAATTATACCAATTTTCGAGAAAATTTGCCCCTCCACCCCCTTCGGGGGCGGTTTTCGGAGGGAACGAGATGTCGGATTCCCGTTTTTATGAATATGGGACTATTTCTCAAGGCTCCTCTTTCAAATGAATCAAAAATCAGCAAAATCGGACTACAATAACTATATGAAAGGCGCGCACAAACCAAAAAAAAAATGCACACAGTCGAATTGTATACCTCCTCCGTTTGGAGTTCGTCGGTCAAAAATCATCAAAATCGGAGTTTGTTTACTATATAAAAGGCGCGGTCAAACAAAAAAAAACAGACAGTCGAATTGTATACCTTCTTCGTTCGGGGTTCGTCGGTCAAAAAAACAATTATCTTCATGTGTGATTTCATCGATATTCATTCAGTGATTAGGATAATACATAGAAGAGAGATAAGATACCTAGGTTTTTTATTATTTCAAGCTTCTTTTTACTATCGCTAAAGCGTAGGTCAAGGATCTTATAATATGTATGGATTGAATTTATCAGTTATCTTTCCATACATCTTATATTTATGGTTTGCTAGATACATTTCAATCGTGAGAAAACGTCAAATTTATCCAAACTGGTATGTAGCTGCCTGAAACAGATGCCAGGAAAAAATGCGCCCTTCACGACAATTACATTTTTGTGTGTGACTAATTTATACCCTCACGATGAATTTTTTAAATAACATTAAATACTGCATATGGTATAAACTATAAACAAATCATCAACAAATCTATGGTCGGTCAAAAATAGAAGTAAGTAACTTCGATAAATGAAAAATTTTCCGAAAGAAACACAGATATGTACATGTATAATGAAAATAATCCGTTTGTGCAAGCGATAAAACCATCTGTTATATCTTTTGATGATTTTGAAATTTTATATTACTTTCACGATATTATTTTGTATTATATTTTTATCACAAAGATATGTTAAAACAGAGCTTAACTAGGAACCCTTGAAGTTTTCTGTAAAAAGTTGATAAATGCTATATGAATATATCCAACGTAATAAAATAATAAAATATAAATATTTTTTACAAAAATTTGGACCGACTTTATTAGTTGATGGACTGAAAAGTACAAAATAATATTAATTCTATTGGTGCTGGTAATTTTGCAATTGTGTCGTTGTTATTAGCTAGAACAATTGCACCGTCCACCCCCTTCGGGGGCGGTTTTTGGAGGAAAGAAGATTTCGGAATTGAGTTTTTCTAAATATGGGACCATTTCTCAAGTCTCCTCTTTCAAATGAATCAAAAATCATCAAAATCGGAGTACATTCACTATGCAAAACGCGCGAACAGATATACATAAAAAAAGGAAACATACAACCGAATTGTATGCCTACTCTTTTTTGAAGTCGGTCAATAACAATTCATTTCATTCGGAAGATAAATTGAATACGGGATTACCTTTTGACAGTATTCTCAAAGGATCATCAAAATTTGTGCATATTAAAATGCAAAATCTGCAGACATACATTAAATATTGAAAAGGACGTTAGCACTACCATTTTCGGATTTCGATTCAGCGTGAAGTCGATTAATTGTCGCTTATTTGTCTTAAATTGGTTATGGAAACTGAAAATTTGTCGCATTTGTCGTTTTTTTTGGTGGTTATGCTAACTTGATATTAGCCCCCTAAAAACATAAAAATTTGTACACTTTCGACTGTATTGTGGGTAACTTATTTGTCGCAAATTACTTCCGTTAGTTAGTTACAATTGAAATGATTTGCTCACTTTGATCGGATTAAAGTTAGCATTACCACCCTTTAAAAAAATTATGATGAAAGATGATTTACAATAGAAAACAACGTTACTAATTGAAACTCGGCGTATTTCAATTAAATATACATTGTAAATCGATAAAATTCATCTCACATTTAGTGCTAGGCCGAAATTGATTTGCCGTGTTGTCCGCACTTTTTCATGTTTATAATAGCCGAAAATCAATATCGACTGTAATTTCGATCATAACTAATTAGCGACAAAAAACGCTATAGCAGATTTAACATTTTCAAAAAGCAGGAAAAACTAGGTGGTAGTGTTCACTTGAGCTCAAATTAGCACTACCACACCTTATAAAGAGACTAAATAACTTACGCAAAATACTGTAGAAAACGTACAAAATTTTATGTTTTTAGGGTAGTGCTCACTTTTATATCAAGTTAGCATCACAACACCAAAAAAAAAAGTGAAAAATTTTTAGTTTCCATAACAAATTTACGATAAATAAGCGACAATTAATCCACATCTCGCTGAATCGAAATTCGATAATGGTAATGCTAACTTTACGGACATAAATATTGATAATGAGCTGCAGTAATCTATTAAAGAAAATAATTGCTAGTTTAAATTTCCAGAATGTTCAATCCCCCTTCCAGAAAAAAATCTACTATTAATACAATCACAAATTATAAATCCTTCGTACGAAGTGGGCAAAACAATCGATAGATATATCACAACTCAGGTGTAAAATATATAGACAATAATTGTAACGACAATAAATTTAATAGACAAGCCTCCAATGAAAAATGTACAGTCTCTCTTATTTAAGTATTACCAATAATCCTGAGTATAATACGTAAATTAACACACAAAAATAATATATCTTTCATTTTGTTGACATAATGCAATATCGATTGTTAATATGCCCATCAATTAGACGAACTGCATTTCACAATGTACTTGTTGTTATGAACTATGAACTTATTCTATAAACAATAATTAATCCAAATTGTAATAGATTAATAGATATGATCGGCATTAAATTGTATGTCCAGACTAGGTATTTCAATGGATGTCTTTTAATTGATTTATAAATGCAATAGCATATTATTATTATGTTATATTGTGTTTTTCTTTCCTTTCTTGTTTACAAATTTGTTTTACAGATACAAATTGAGATTTGTACCGACACCAACGTATTAATAGAATTCGGAGCTATAGTTATTTTACAAGTCTGATATAAATGGACTAAGATTCTCATTCACTCATAAATCCCAAAATTATACAATGGAAATTTTACTAAGATGCTATCAGATATATCTCATAAATATTTTTTACAAAAAATTGGACCGACTTAGTTGTTGCACTGAAAAATACAAAATAATATTGATTCTATTGAAGCTGGTTCTTTTGGAGTTGGTGCCTACAACAAACTACAACGGCACAACTTCAAAATTACCAGCACCAATAAAATTAATATTATTTTGTATTTTTCAGTGCAACAACTAATAAAGTCGGTCCAATTTTTTCTAAAAAATATTTATTTCACATTTTCGACTGTAACATTAGTCATGAAAATTGTTGAACGTCCATTAATACCCAAAAAGATTTAGGCTTAGCTTGTACTTGTTATTTATGATTCAGAGATCTCAAAACATCGCGGCGCAACTATACATATTTCAGACTTTATTGCTGTAACTCGAAAACCGTAACTCAATTTAAATGTTGCTACATATTTAATTTGTCCGTCTCATATTTTCAATTTTCGAAAAAAAATTGCTCTTCCACATAGCGGAAACACGCATATCACATATTTCAGACTTTAGCATTGCGAAACTTGGAAACCGTAATTCTTTTGAGAAAATGTTCAATTTAAACGTTTCCGGATATGGAATTTTCTTTAATTCTGCCGTATCGGATTTTCAATTTACGAGAAAAATTGCCCCCTCCACCCCTTTTGGGGGCGGTTTTTGGGGGGAAGGTGATTTCTGATATGAGTTTTTCTATATATGGTTCCATTTCTCAACTCCCCTCTTTCCAATGAAACAAAAATCGTCTAAATCGGAGTACGTAAACATACAACCGAATTGTATAACTTCACCTTTTTTTCCTTTTCGGTCAAAAAACAAAATTAAATCTGTTTTGGTTTATTTCTCTAAATTTATATTTGTATATTGAAGTAGTTCTTTATACATTTATGTAAGTAAATTTATTATTTAAGGTACACAGACACAGTACACAAACTACAAACGTATACAAAATAGACACTGTTATATGTTTTAAATAAATTAAATATAAAGATATTTGTAAAATTAATTGGATATTTTTGAAAATATTCACAGGCGTGTGCATAACTCACCAGAGTCTAATAGATATCTGGTAAGAAAGAATTGAAGAGGCATAGAACAAACATCGAAATCAGATCAATGCGAGGATGAACGGTTATAGGAAAGCATAGAAAAAAAAGCAGACAAGACTAAAATTCATGGAGGAATGGTATAAGAAGAATGCATTGATAATGAAAAAACAAACACTCGATTTTGAACATTCTATTACATAAGATATTTTTATTATTAAAAGTAATTTTTTTCAATTTTTATTTCAAGCTTTCGGCAAATTTATTACTTTTTACTTTCCATCATCAAGGAAACTACAAAAGTAATATAAGTAGTTGATAATTTATATATAAACATTATACAAATTTAAATATTAGTTATTTTTAGAACAATTTGAATATAAATATAAATTTAAAAAAATTTCAATAAATAACGTAGATACAAAAAAAATTACAAAAATTCGGACCGACGTATTTTTAATTTGTACAATTATAGGTAGATTTTTTTTTCAATTGCCCCCACCACATTGCTGTAACACAGATATTTTAGACTTTACCATTGCTGTTATTCGGAAACGTAAGTTTTTTTCAAATATCCAATTCAAACTTCAGTAATTAATATTTTTGTATGACACTAAGTTATTCTATGTCTTTTAGGCATTTTTTTAATAGAAATGTACCTATTGTACTTCAACGGCATGGTATTATACGTCAATAAAATATTTTTAATGTTTATATATATATATATATATATATATATATATATATATATATATATATATATATATTATATACAGGGTATTCCTAAATATGATCTACACACGCAAGGGCGTAATTATTATTTTATGACTAAAAGTTTATATAAACATAGGTCCGCAGATGCTTTTTTACCGATCTACAGGGCGTTGAAATTTTAAAGTTTTTTAGATAAATTTCCTATCAAAATGTACCTATTGCAATAAATGCGACCTCTATAGTGTTTACTAATTTCATAATATCCCATATTCGCCACGATCTCTCTATAGAAAACTATGTGATATCATGTCATTTTTTTCAACTGACTGGATGAAGAATCTCCGTAGGCAAAATCTAAATTTGTTTTAAACTATACAAGGTGTTCAAGACGAAGATACATATCAGTTATATTTGGAATGGAACCCCCTATATTTTTATTTATTTTCGGATTTAAAAACTCAATTGAAGGTGACTTACTTCAATATTCCAAAAGCCTGACGGGCAATATATTGCTTGACCGTACATAGGAAGCGTACAAATTCTGTCAGCCTCTTGAGATAGCAAAGCTAAAGGGCACAAATGCGCTAGAGGTTGAAAGAGGTCATCGGCCTCTAAAAGCAGAGCAAAAAAAGTTAACACCCTCGCAAGTATCCTAATGGGCTAGGAGGTGATCTAGTGAAACCGATTTGTGTAACCTAATAGATTTAACCATAAAATCATTTGAATCCATGATGAAATTTTATATATAGGTACTTATGTATATGCAAGAAATTTAGGTTGCCAGGTAGGCAATAATTTAAATTCATATGATAATATGGTACGGTTGATTCCTTATTTTATGAATTAAATTAAAATTTTAATATGTGGAAAGGTAGTCTTGACTTTCTGGTTTAGTTGAAAAGTAATAAAATTATCTTGAGAATGCAGTCAATAATATTTTTTTACAAAATATTGGACCGACTTTATTAGTTGGTGCACTGAAAAATACAAAATAATAATTCCACTGATGCTGGTACTTTTGAAGTTGGTGCAGCTGTATTTAGATAGAACACTTTTGGCACTAACTTCAAAAGTACCAACACCAATAGAATTAATATTATTTTTGTATTTATCAGTGCACCAACTAATGAAGTCGGTTCAATTAAAAAAATATATATTTCACACTTTGGAGAGTAACATTAGTCATCAAAATCATTCAAAGTTCACCAAAGAAGATGTACACTTTGCTTATACTTACTCGAAGATTTCAAAACATCGCGAAAATACACATATTCCCAAACTTTACCACTGCTGTAACACAGAAACCATTTTTTTAATCTTGCTACATATACCTATACTTTAATTTGGCCATCTCATATTTTCAGTTTTCGTGTGCTCCTACCACATAGCGGAAAAAAAACAAATTTCAGTACTCAGTTTAGCACTCTGAAAAAATGTCCAATTTAAATTTCGCCGGATATAATCTCTTCTTTAATTTTGTCTCAAATTTTCGAAAAAAATGCCCCCTCCACCCTATTTGGGAGACGTTTTTGGGAGCAAATCCTCGCCTCTATCAAATAAAATAAGAATTATGAAAATTGGAGCAAAAGAACACAATACAAATTAAACAGTATTTTCAAAAATTGTATTACTTACTGGAAACGGCCATGTTATCCAGAAATAAGAGTAGAAAGATCTTTCAATATAAATATTTCAGAAATAAATTCAATTGAAATGTGATAAAGAAATGTTAAATATAATGATGCTATCTTTATATTTCGTTCATTACGTAGATCATAAGGTCATCGCACAGAATGATTGCGCCCGGAATATTTTCATTATTATGCGAGTATCGATTATTTATTTTAAGAATATGTATATCAAAAGTTGACTGTCAGTGAAAGACTCTTGCCAGCGACTTTTTCTCTTCGTGAGATGACCTCAATCCCTTTTTATCGTCTTGAAACACAGCACAGACAAAGAGGGTCTAAGCGGAGATGATAAAAAAATTTCTACGGCTTTCACATATGGAATTTTGTATTAAACAAGAATCACACAAAATCTGAATATTATAATATATACTAATATTATCTCAAATAAATCTGAATATTAATTATAATCGAAATACGTCGAAATACATCTTTAGTATTTGAACCATATGACTTATTTGCTTCATAGAAAATGTTCGCATAATCAAAAGTGATCTAGATAAATGAAGGAATTACACCATACCATGGTATACCAAGATAATTTATTGAATAAATGGTACATTACTCAATTCAGACCATTGAATTGAAGAGAAGCACATTAGATGACTTGGAAGTGCGAAAGAACGTGTTCACACATTTTATTTTTGTGTCCGTTGTTGTAGTGTTTTAAATAAAATTGTCACGGTCACTTATTTCACTATTTCACTCTCTATTCAATATCTATATGTATTTGGGACAAACAATTTGCAAATAAACCCATTTCAATGCTGTTAGGCAAATTAGATAGATAAAGAAATCCGTTAGGGAAAGCTCATGTCAAATATCCAAACATTTCAAATTAACAATTTATACTTGTGTGAAGATTTATGATTATTTTACCAGAAATAATATACCTACCCATTTTTCTATAACAGTCCAATTAACTTTGTACCATGGTAAAGTTCAAGTAGATAGCTACTTTATTTAATAATTTAGTATCGGTAGGTACCTATACTGGAGAGAATATTTTGATATCATTATTCTTCTAGTGTTTGCTAAAGAATATCTTTGATCAATAATTTTCATATAGGTATCTCAAAGCTAGTTCCGGTCAGTAGTATTATAAATTATTTATACATTTTGTATTGACTGCATTGAATTTTGAAGATGATCTAACTCCGCCAATGGTCACGTTCACAACCGGTCCTCCTGACGAGGAAAAAAGAAAGGGTTTTTAGGTGAAGATAGGCTACTCTACTCTGCCTGTCTGTGTTAAAAATTACAAATGGATTATATAGATTTCAACCACTAGCAGTGAATCTCATAAGTACCATGTGGGAAATTTAAATTACTCTATATTGAATACCTTTGCAACAACACAATAAATGAATGCAATATCTACATTGTGAGTACCTATTTCAATCTAAATAACAACTATGAAGTGATGCTAGTAGGTGAATTTATTTACCCATTCTTGAAATACCAGTAACGATAAAATATATATTGTGAAATTCTATGATTAATATTACCTACGCTTGTATTGGTCAATATACCAAAGTAGGACTAAGATAGCCTAGATATGGAATATTCATTCAGCGAAAGTAAAATCTTCGGTTATGCGATTCGAAAAGTTAAGATAAAAAACCTGCCAACATGTGTTGCATGAATACCAAATGTGATTTTTATAAAAATGACCATCGTAACCGTAGGCAAGAAATGAAAGAACATCCAAAATAAAAGCTATACCTAGCTACATGACTAAAAATCAATTTCAGTCATGGAAACTTATTTTTTTAAGTTAAGGGAGGGATTATGTGTCTAATTGGAATTACTGTTTTTCTCCTCTACCTAAAACAAGTTTTAGAAATAGAAATATTTTCGAGAAAATTTATTTTTCTGAAAGAAAGTTGCGTCTTGAGATATTAGCAATATAATATTCTTGAATGAAGATGATCTCTCTTATATAAGTATCTAGACGATTTATGTTCTCGATCTCGATATTCTGAAAATCTTATGAGATGACATTTATAAAAATAAAATATCGACGTTCTTACGTGAATATATATATTTTTTAATCCACTAGACTTTGTAAAGCCATAAAAAGACGTTAAAGATTTTTTATGACTTAAAAATTTTGATTAAAAAACAAAATAAGCAGTTATGCAGGTAGTTACATCGACTAGCAGGTGGATTTAATAACTAGACAATGGATTTTTAAATAGATTCTAGTGAAACTGACATTTTAACATATATATATAACTGATTTATGTATTAGAATGAAATTAATACTCTTGATATTAAGCTATTTTTCTCCATTCATGTACATAAAGGTGAACATTTTATATCTTCAGTGGTGTGTGTGAATACCTATAAACAGTAGAGATCCAACAGCGCTCAGATGTATGTGTACCAAGGGTAAAAAAAACTTAATTTTGTAATAAAAATAAGTCCGATTGTATATGTCGCACATATGCAAAGAAAAGAGCCGGCTAACGCCGTGTTGTCACTGTCGCATTTATAGACAAGTAATTAAATTTAAACGAGACGAAAGGGAAAGGATATATTTTTGACAAGTATTAAAGTCTCACCTGAACGATCGTGAAAGGCATTATTGTGTCTTTTTTTATCGATAGTATTTTGACTAAGTTTAGTAATGCCAATTCAGAAGGTGTTTATTAGACATCAACATCACAATAGAGGAGACATCTGTAAACAATGGCAGTAGCAGGCAGTGGTAGTGAAGACGTAGACACGACACAGACACGTTACAAGTAAACTTGAACGAACCGAAAACGAAACAACTGTCGAGAAAGACGAAAGTGTCTAGGGTAACAAGCCAACGAAGCCGACCGAACAGAGAGATCACTTTCTCCGCTGCGCGACAAAACCGAAACTGCACAACACACCCTTCCCTTGCGGTGTTCCCCAAAACACTGTTCGTCATGCCGGTCCCCGGTCCTACAGAGAGAACACTCAATACCGCGACCGCGGTACTCTGCCTATTTGACTTCTCCTTGATTAGCATAAACAACCGAATACTTGCTATTAGCTGTTAGCACAGTTGCTAGCTTATACTTCTAGACTGCAGTAGGTATTTTTTACAATTCTCGTTACGCGGTGCGTCAGTCGTTCCACAAAAATATTCTGTTCTTAATTCTAAATGCGGCGGCGATCAATTCTATAAGCAACAGTGGAGTACCTTCTAGCTTAACCATTCTTAAGCCAGCCGTTCACGGTCCAACATGTAGGACTACATAAAATATCGGACTACCGTCGGATCATGAATGGGGGTAAGGTAGAGGTACCTTCTTGTTGGAAGTTTGAAATCTTTCCGATCATTATACAATACAAGAGATCTACATATCCCAATATCCAAAAGCGTTTGTTTGGGATTATGGATTTTGTCCCACAGAGCATCCTAAAAACTCAGCTTATGTAATAAAAAAATCTTTATACATATTTATTTTTCATACAAAAATATTGGAATCTGGAATAGCTAATCCGATCCCTTGCAATATTGTAAAAGAGTGGCGACTACCTAATCTATCCTACCCGACAGTTGTCCTACATGTTGGACCGTGAATAGCTGGCTTTACTAGAACGCAAATGTGTGGCGACATATTTAAATAAAATTTCACCAAAGGTAAATGAGTATTCTGTATACTTTGGTACCTATAATCCACTACCTAAACCTACTCATTAAAAATACTACTCAACGAAATGTTTGTCATCAATAAAAAAAATGATCACGACCGTAGTTAGATTTATTTTAAATTTACCATATTGGTATTTTTTATTTAAATATTGATGTGACTACGATTCTGCATAATTATATTATAATTTGAATAATTCAATATTCATTGGAAGATAATCGATAAATGAGGCTGTGGTAGGGCAACCCGCAATGCATTATTATCTACATTTGTATAAACAGTCCAATAAAATAAAAGCCGAAAATAGATCACATTATCACACCGCTCATGCTTTTTGATAAAACTTCTCAACCTCAAACTCCTCCTCACCACATGTATTTCAACGTGATTCATGACCTTGAGTACAATTAATTGATGACCACGTTCAGAAAACTGAATATATTCAACAAAAACAAATTGTTTTACAACATGACATATAAATGTCCAACTGATTGTATTACGTCATAGCACTTAGTATTTTTTTAAACTTACAAAGGAAATAATTTTCAGCTGAAGACAATCGTGATATAATTAAAATATTTTAGAAGTTGGAACAGCTGTAAGCAAGAACAAGAACCACCACAAGAGTCTACTTCTGCAGTCCATAAGTCTACCCATCTAAGGAAAATAAATTCCTATAATTATTTTTATGTATTTTGGCTTGTTTTTACTGACTTCAAAAAAGGAGGAGGTAGGTATACAATTTGACGTTAGCTTCCTTATTTTTGTATGTTTTGTATAGGAAACGTGTAACCAGTCTATTATTGGCATAATTCAGAAAAAAATATTGAGTCCAATACAGTATAGTACCACAGCATAAATTTACCTTTGCTGTGATAGTACCTAAGTACAAATATATACTATCTTGCAATTTTTATTTGACATAATTGTTTAAAAACATATTTATATTGTCAACATAAACATCCATTTATAATCAGTAACGTAGCCAAGAAGCTCATTTGATGATTATCTCTCAAAATTATAAGATGTCCCAGAAGATGGCGACATGCAAGAAAGTACGGTCTTAATTGTACCCAAAGAATATATATAGTTTTTTATTCTTTGATTGTACCATGATATAATTCTTTCATAGTTGTCATCAATATATTTTATCTATGGTTGTCATGGGCCATGGGTATAAAAAAGTATCGTAACAAGTACTTGTTTCGGAGGTGGTGTTCTCTGTACTTGTAGGAGCGCTGTGTAAAAAGTGACTTAACTATAGAAATAATATAATTCTATGGACTTCGATAGGGACAAAATGCCTATTGCCCAATTCAGACCACATTATATAACTGATTTCAATCATTTGCAATCATAAAAGCGGAAAAATTAGGAGGTAATAGGTAATTCTAAAACTTATCAGTAATCATAACCTATATTTACTGCAGACAATATCAAAAAATATTTTTATAAATTGTTCACAAATGTTGTTACCGTTATTTCTTATTCGATTTCTCCAAACGTATATTGAATAGAATTCAAATATTGTGTTCTATAACATTTTTAAATTTAAATTGTCAACATGACAGCTAGTAGCTAGCGGCTAGCGATTATCAAAATTGTCATCGTGCCCAAGGAGGTAGTGTTCTCTGCTAAGTGCCCATGATCATGGATATATGTGTATCGTGATCGTGCCCAAGAAAAGACAGCGTGTTCCTTAATGCAAACCGTTAGCATGGCCCTTAGAGTAGCCTGGCCTGAATTATGTTACCAGTCAATGTCATATTTCTATATTGAGCCCATGTATCTGCCAATTTTCGATGGCTTTTTAACCCTGGCCCTAATGGTTTGTATTTCGGAACAGCCACAGCCTATATAAATGACTGCGTCCATAGAATTAATACTCCTAGTACTAATTATATGACTGCGTCTAACAGAAATACAGCAATGTAACATGAACATGAAGCGCTTTATTTTACTCGCTTAAAGCAAAACTGGGTTTTGCTGCAAGTGTGTTGGACGCGTACTCGTAAATGAGAACTTGACTTTCTATTCCATTTATTTTTGTATTAGAATTCAAATTGGATGCTTTTTTATTAATCATCCTAGCCTTGTGCTGAGCAGTACCTCATTATTTTGGTCTTTGAAATTGAAATTTTCCTTATATCCACAATTGTTCAAATAAAATGTAAAAATCTGTGAATATAATTGCTGCATGCTGCAAAAAACAGAATTTTTATTCCTTTATATTTTTGAAGCTGCTTCATGAATCAGCTTACAAAATGCAAGCGTCTAACATCAACGGCTGTGTCTAACACACATCTAGCGAAGAAAGCGCTGCAACATTTTGACAGAATTTGGTATGAAATGCTTGCGCCTTTTAAGCTGCAGCCTCAGAAATACCCCAACAGTCATTTTTGGAGCTTCTGCATAAATCAGTTTAATAGCACAGGAGTCTAACAGCAAATTCTGTTAAAGATGTTGCAGCCATTTTCTGTGTTACGATCACAATCACTTGAAATCACCTCTAATCTGTGAACAAGTTCAGTAATCGTAACCTTCTATGTGATGAGTTTATAAAACTTTTCCCAAGAACTTGACTGTTTCAATGGCTAAGTTGTTCGTGAGAAATCGCCTGACGGATGACAATGTTGGTCGCAGTTCGCAGTGTCGTGAGAAACTAACTTTTTTGGTGCGGAACGTACTCCAATTAATAGCGAGTAATCGTAATCAAGATTATCAGCGTAAAACGACAATACGGCAATAACTTGTTATTAGAAGTAAAATGGTGGTGTTTTGATTCTACATAAGGAAGATTGAAACCTGATTGAAACTTATTCTGTGACTAGTGAAATATATTTAATTTGTTAGGATAGTCTTATCTATATAGAATATAGATAGTTAACGAGTGTGATTGATATAAATCTGTTTGCAAAATGCAACCATTTGGAGAAAACACGTCAAATATTCCTGCCTTTTTAGGAAAACTGTGGAAAATGGTAAATGATCCGAATACTGATCATTTAATCTGTTGGAGCATGGTAAGTTTCATCAACCAAAAAAATATACGTGTTACCGATATTCTTACAACACGGCTACGTAGGAGTTAATATTAATGGAATGGTGGTCTCTTGAATCTCATGGAAAATTTTCAAGGCTATATTTCTTCTTTTTAGGCTGGGAATAGTTTTGTTATTCAAAATCAAGCTCAATTTTGGTATGAATTGTTACCACTCTACTACAAACATAACAATATGAGTAGCTTTGTACGACAATTGAATATGTGTAAGTAAACGTCGCTACGTAAAGTACTAACCTCGATAAACGATGTAGGTAGTAGATACATACCATAATATGAAAATCAGCGAGGTACAGTTTTCACCTATACGCATAGCTTCCGTTTCAATGACAATTATTTGCTTATTCGAAAAATCACGACATAAGATGGTTATCCACCCATTTCTTCATGCTTTCGAAAAAAAGGTAATATGGCAGTCGTACATGATTATACAATTTTCACATTTATCCTGAACGATTTTTTACCTCAATTCACTAATACTTAAATTGCAATCATATTTTTTCAGTCTTTTCTCCTGTAATTTCCTTATAGGTATGTCATTTTTCTCCGATTTTTTTTATAATTATATTCGAAAAACTATGAACAGTTTCCCTTATATCTAAGCTAAAGAATGGAGTGGAAAAATTCTCAAATGAAAAATAATTTATCTAACTGTTGTGTATCTAAATGCCATTGTCTAGAAGGATACAGGGTTAACTAAAAAAAAAAGATGTCAGTGAGATTGGAAGGAACACGTATTGTGATCATACCTTCTCTATTTTCAATTATTATAGTTAGAGTTACTGTTCTGTTGCCTTACAAGAGGAAGAAAAAGAAAAAAGGCAGTTAATGTTCTGTTGATAATAAATCAATTTGAAAATATTACAAATAATTTGCTTCTTTTCTTTCAGTGATTTGGTAAAAAATAGACATTGTTATGTGCAAGTCGTAAATGATTAAATGGCTACTTTTATTTAAATCCGAGATTATAGTATCGATGTGCATAAATGAAAGACATCATGGATATCAAGTTTTTATGAACATTTTTCACCTCGTATCTGTTGTGATGATTTATTTATCTTTCTCAGTTCGTATAGATACAAGTGAATTATTTTCTCTTAAAAATAATGCTCCTAAAATTGTTTTTATCTCAAAATCTAATCAACAAATTGATTGATTTGCTACATGGTTATAATATATTACATATAATGGAATAAATCTTTCTTATTGCAATTTCTATATTGTGAATTTTGGAAACCCAGCAATGGAAACACTATTCGGCTTTTTTATAACTTTTTGTATATAAGTACTTCATAACTTATTTTAAGTTACATTAATTCCCTCATTCTCAATATTGTTCTAAAAATTTGCATTTTTTACTATTTTTGATTGTGATCTGAGATACCCACTGTGGTCTCAACATATTTAGAAGGGATGAAAATGCTTTTTTCTCTTTATTCCTACCACTTTAACTTTTACTAGCAAATTTTATTGACAATTTGTTTTTCTTGTGCGGTTTTGTGACTTTGTCAATTACGCAGGTGAGGTTAAAATAAAAGAAAATTGATAATGATTTTAGACACACGAAATACTGATCTGTTAATTTTCTGTTATTCTTCGCCTCATCTATGTGATGATTATAAAAGGTAAACGAAGTAACTTTACTGTATTGTATGCTAATAGAGGTTTCTCAATCTTGTGTCTATTAGAAGGGCTCCAATAATGGTGGAAAGAGGCAAGAATTTAATCAAAATGTTTTCTATGAAAACAATTTATTTATCACTATTATTTTTTTAGATAGATGATACTGTTATCCAAAGGGGGGCGAGGTTCAATTTAGTCTAAAATATCAATAATAAGTTTTGACGGTTGCAGATGTCCAAATAACTAATCCAAAAAATATTTCGATCACATTTATCAATATTCTATATAAGGACAATCTACGAAAGAGACAAATTCATGCAATTTTATTTAGCTAGTAAAAGTAAGATGTTGTTAATAAGAATGTAATATCAAGTTTCTTAAGAATCCATTTAGATATCACTTTTTATTATAAATATAACAATTTTCTATGTTCTAATTTGTAAGGATTACTTTTAGATGGTTTCCATAAGATGTCGACTGTTGAAAATGGAACAATGGATGCTGATAAAGATGAAATACAATTTTATCATAGATTTTTTCAAAAAGGTCAACCAGAATTACTTAGGAACATCAAACGCAAAGTATGACTGACGAATCAAATTGTCACGATCAATTAATCGATTGATATATTTTCTAGGTAACTGTATCAAAAACTGAGAATAATGTACAGAACATTATCAAAAATGAGGATATTGCTAAAGTATTAACCGATGTTAAACAATTAAGGGGTCGTCAAACCAGCGTCGATACACAGTTGACGGCAATGAAACAAGAAAACGCTGTATTGTGGCGTGAATTAGCAATGTTAAGACAGAAACATATGAAACAGCAACAAATTGTAAACAAGGTATAATCAATTCATTTACGGGATCTCCATATTAGAATAAACTGAGTAAAATTTGGCATACATATTTTTTAACATATTGCCATATGATTATTTCTATCTGATCTATTATTGCTCTATACATTTTTCAGTTGATACAATTCTTGGTCACACTTGTTAACCCATCTCAGCCTACTAGAATGGGTGTTGGCGTTAAAAGACGTATGCCTCTCATGCTCCACGAAAGTCCCAATATCAAAAAAGCCAAGACTAAAAAATCCTCTAAATCAGATAGTGTCGATAATGGTCCTACCATCCATGAATTGGATAGTGAAATTGAAATTACACCTGATGAATTATTTGACCAAGATATCGATGATCCTGGAATGGTATGTATTAATTATTATATGTGTTGTATTGTTCTTGTGAGGACTATACCAATGCTTTTAGCGGAGTAATAAGAATGAGCTTTGCTTAGATACAAAAATATAGTTTTAATTTGATGTACTTAGTTATTAGGTTATTTCATTGGATGCTTTAAAAATAAATTCATTATAACTATCAAAATAATTATATGGAATTGATTTGGTGAGCTATTGAATATAAATACAACAAAACATCAAATTACTCTTTTCGATATAAGAATAATTAATAAAATATAAAAATAATATACAATCAGGTGCAAAAACACGTTAAGTAATATAAATTTGGTAGTTTGTAGTCTCTATAACTTTTTTATTTTTATTATAATTTCTATAATGTTTTAGCAAACTCTATTTAGATGAAATGACCACTTTCATATTGCATATACAGTCTTTGATTAAATTGTATCTTTTTATATCATTATGCAGGGGTAATTGAAATATTGTTGTATTACCCTGATTTTAAAACACCTTATGGAATAATTTTGTAGCCAAATTCTTTCAAAATAGCAATTTCTGTCAGTAACTATTCCTTTTCTAGGTGAAGCGAGCCATACTCCGCACTTTCGAAATTGCAGAAACCAAATATGGTAAAACTATGTGCTTTTTATGTGCTATTTACGTCCCAACATGATTAATTTTGTGCTCGAAAATTTACACATTATTTTAAAAATTCAAAATGCGGGGTGCAGCTCCTGTAGGAAAAATTGCTTTCCTATGGATCAGGAATTAAGTGCTCGAACATAGGATGATGCAGGAATTTCGTGCTCCGTTTTTTTAATTATTGGCACCGCGGAGTGACGCGCGACCACGGCTCACTCCTCGGATCCAGTATAAGTCATCCTAAGCTAATAACGGGCAATCTGCATATTCCCAAATTATGTGCTTTTTATGTGCTATTTACGTCCCATGATAAATTCAAAATTTGGGGTGCAGCTCGAATCTGTTCGGCACCCCGCATTGCTGTTCAACAATTTCTTACATTCCCGGCAGGGTTTTTTTCCTGGTCGGGATTTCCTGACTTATATTTTTCGATCAACCTTGGTGCAATATTACACCTCCAATTTTCCATCCCGCTTATTTGCTATAAACATTTTTTTTCGGACTAGATTTCGTGGCTATATGTATTTCCAGGCCTGGATTTTTTGGCCAGGCAGGGTGCAATAATACACCCATGATTTTTCGTCCAGCTTTCCCAACCTACACAGTTTTTTAGCCTTTGGGGATTGGGAGATGCTATTTCACCTTGCTACTTTTTGATAATACATTCAATGATAGTGTATCTTATACATGTCAATGTTTAGTTGGGCGGATCGAAAATTCAAAATTGATCGATAGGGACATATACAGCTGGATAACTTCTATTGGACTTGTAGATAATCATGTTCGGAAGGTCATTAATTTATTTACCTGTGAGATCTCTACTGGGTTTGAAGTTTAATACTTAATGATATTTTGAAAATCGAGTTTTATTAATTTTTTTATCATGTAAAACTTCATTGAAAATCCTAGCAAAACATATTTGAATATCTAATAGAAAATTCATGTGGGAACCAAATTGGATGAAACGAAAACCCATTTCGAAATTCATCCGGAAATCCGATTGGTCATCTGATTGAAATCCAATTGGGAATCAGACTGGAAACCTGATTTGGAATACAACCAGTCTTATTCGAAGTACAAATAGAAACCTGACTGGGCATAACATTATAAATCCTATTGGATATACAACTGGACACCTTATTGGGAATACAACTAAAAATCTAACAAAGAATCCTGGAAATTATTTATTATTATTGTTTACATACAAAATTAAGTGAGAAATAACGTTTCTGTTTTTGAGCGGCACTTATTTGACCGTCAAATCGTCGATACCCCGCATTTTGATTTTTTTTTAAATGTGTAAATTTTCGAGCACAAAATGTTGGGACGTAAATAGCACAAAATTTACATAATTTTACCATATTTGGTTTTTGCAATGTGGCTCGCTTCACCTTCCTTCCCTAAATTTCGATGCTTTAAGCTAAATTTGTAAAAAGTATGTTCAAAATAAGTCAGTAACAGTTGAATTGGTTTGAATAAATAATAATTTTATTATTTTTATGTAAATTGCAACAACTGCTTATTAAAACAAACAATCTACACTGTCAAATTGAAGGTAACGATGCGGAAAGCCACCTCTTCAAAAAATAACATTTCTTAAATTGTTGGTGACAAGTTCATTTCACTCTAAAAAATGCATCTAAAGACATGAACCGTGAAACAAAATGTAAGAATGGTTCCTAACAAAAAAATTCTTAATTATTCCAAAAGGTGTGTTGAAATTAGGTTTATATAACATTTCCATTACTCCTGTAAAATGACTAAAACGAAATCATTTAACTAAAGACTATATATACAAGTAATTTTTCTACAGTTTGCAATCAAAAACATAGAATAAAAATAAAGTTTCCAGTTTATGAGAATCTGGAAATTTATTATCTCTGTTTGTTTTTTTGCAATTGAATGTAGTTATGGAAAATGATTGTCCCAATTATTTTTTTCAAGTATTTTTACCTAGACTACTTGAACAAATCATATACTAATTAGCTTACAGATATCAAAATAACAATCAAATTGAATTTTGAATTAACGTATACAGTGTATCCAAGGTAAGAATAACATTGCTATCTCGAGAACGGTAATAGAACGAAGTCGGCTAATAGAAAAAAAGTAATTTGATAGTCTTTTATATTACGATTTTTCATTTTCATATTTCGGAAGATTTCAGAGAAAAACTTATTTTTAAAATTTTATTTTATATAATTGTTTTCTGAAGTTAGCAGAGGAGCTGGGAAGGAAAAGAAAAAACTCTCTTAGCTCTACAAAATGGCGTTTACAATATTATACAACGTTTTGCTTTCTAGAAACCATCATCAACTTTGTTTTTTCATACTGACCGAAAGAAAAGCTTACCCTATATTAGATGGCACTTTGTATTACTAAATCAGCAATGTCTCACATGATATGCCAGTAAAAAAACCTGTGTTTTTGAGTAAATAGGCGATGGTTGATGAAAAATGGTTAATAGAAAACTAGTATGTTGCGAGCTTTTGAGTATTTTTTCATATATTTTTTTAAATTTAATATGGACGTAGTTTTTACAAAGGTAAAAAAGTATCGAAACTAACTAATTTATATATATAATTATATAATGTTCAAATGAATAAGTATTATGTTCTAATCATATATGAAATCGTCTGACTGAGAAATCCAGAACATTGTTATGTGCCTAGTGCCTACATATGGTGGAATCCGCTGAAATGCTTCTAGAATGTTGAAGTTATTTTTTATCCGTTTAAAATTCACGTTGTCCGCATCTTGAAACAATATCAAAATACTAAACACTTTCTTTATTAGACTGATAACAAATATTGTTTTTCCAGAAAATCATTAAATGTTTCATTAACCATCGCCTACTAAGAAACATCGTGTAGATTAAAAACACAAATGGGCGTTTTTAATGAAAACAATGAAGACTTGCATATAATGTGATACTTTGTTGATTTGGTAATGAAAAGTGCTACCTAATACAGGGTGCGCTTTTATTTTGGTCCAAATGAAAAAAACAAAGTGGAAGATATTTTTTTGAAAACGAAACTTCGTGCTGTCAAGAAGTTTTTTTCCGTTTCCTGCTAGCTCTTCTGCTAACTTCAGAAAAAAATAAGATCTTAAACTGTAAAAATATTTTTTTTCTCTAAAATTTCTAATAATCAAATAATTTTTTGTAGAAACTGTATAGAAGGCCATTAAATTGCCCAACTTTTTCCTCATTTAGCCGACTTCGTATCTATTATCGTCATCGAGATAGCAAAATGCTGTCCCATCCTTATTTTGGACTCACTCACTATAATTAATAATTATTTTAATTTTACCATATTCAATACTATATAAGAAGCAATTTTATATGAATTAAAGTCAAAATGAATCGGGACTCATCTTAATTACTCTCGCCACAATTTGCAAACTCAAAACAAAAGTTATATGTGCGTATTTCAATATATTTTATTACAAAGGTTAAAAGTCCAAATACCGAGTCCTCTCAACCATCGTCAGTTTCATCGAATGAAGGTAGTAGTGGCGATAGCGCCATCCCAGAAAACTTTTGGGACAAGCCGGAATTTGTGGTAAGCCTATCAATCAATAAGAATAATTTGGTGTTACTGTATTCGAATATAAATCGAATTTTCATTTATAAAAATATCATCGAAAAACTATGTTCTATTTCTTATTGATTGAACATCTTCAATAAGGAAAAAATATGTTTATTGTCTTTTCTTTATTTATGATTTTAACATTATTGTATTTTAATGTAGCTACAAGACAAAAATGTGAATGGATACAGATCAAGCTTTACTGGTGGCTATTCAAATGGTCCGATTCTCCCTAATCAATTCTCGGCAAAGGTAATATTTGACAAAAAAAGAACAAATATCATATTTGCGATAAACGTACAATTCTATCATCGTATACCATTATTCATTCTAGATCTGGGAAATAGAGATTTTGACCATTTTGTTTATATATTTTTGAATATGTTTATTCATGTATGTTTACCCTTAAAAAATCAGTTCATTCTCAGTCGTTCAAGTGAGATTGCAGTTATATAATTAATAATCAAGTTTGTTCATATTATTCCAGAAAATAATAGAAAGATGCATGAATTATATGAATTACACCTAATTTTAGAATAAACTAGAAAGCGACAAGAGAAAATTGTGTCCGTGGGTTACAAATGCATATCTTACTAATAGAAAATAAGTGAGTAAATAATGCTTAACTATAGAGTAAATACAATAAATTGCAAGTAACCGACCCTTTTTAACATTGGTAGTATTAATACTAAAGTCTTCCTCTTAATGGCGACAATTTGATAAATGTTATACATACTAAATACAGAATGAACAAAGTAGTATTAAAAATTCTTTTGTCAATTTTTGAAAAAAAAAACATGTATCAGCATTATGTTTCTTGGAATAAAATTTCCGTTAAATATAGATTTATAATAAAGACTTCGTTCTCACAGTTGATATTAAACCAGGAGTGATGAAAATAACTACACCTTGAGCTATTACCATAGTAGAAATAAAGTAGTAGGTTCACTCCGCAACAAATCCTTTGATCTATTTCTGCCACTTTTTGTTTGGCGTCGCGCTGTCACCGATGTGAGCGGATATGCGGCGGAAGTCTCCGATCGTCGTGACCTGCTATTGGTGGTCGGGTACTCACCAGAAATGTATTCAGGAAAATTTGGGTTCTCGCCAATCCGACTCTCGTTCTGGTATGCAACTCTCGAAGCTCACCGGAAGACGGATCTCAACTGAATGCTCTGCATGCAATTTCGTTGGCAGGCAGAAAATATTTGTCAGAGTGGAGCTACTAGTTCATTATCATTACATTTAATATGCACGGCGAAATTCCACCTCAATATTATTGAACTCCTCACCCTTATGTCTTAATCTCATCGGAAACAACGCTATTTGCTATTTTATCCTTGTTTGAGCCCATCATCAAAACATAGTTGGTTGTGTCCGACTTGATAAACGCACTGGTGGGTAGGAGCTATCCTTCATAGATGTTTGAATTAGGAACCAACTGCTTTTAAAGCATTAATCTGTTATTTGATATCAATCAATAAGAAATAGACTTCCTTTTATAATATAAAAGGCAAAAACGACTTAATGAACTGTTTTTGATGCGACATGGAAATATATAATTCATTCACTAAACCTAACATCTAATTCAGCTCATTTTTCTAGGAGATAAATCATCTAAATTCCGATGATCTATTGGTCACTTCCGATTTCAATGAAGAAAGCTTGAGTGATTTACAACAGCCTCAGAACTCCAGTAATGAGAAAGTATTTTTGAACCCTAATACGAGAGATACACTCTTAACTGATCTGGTCAACGGCAATTACAATAATACTGATGTTTTAAATGGCAAAAATGGAAAGAGAGCATTCAATAACATAAATGGCAGTTTATCTAATAATAATCCAATAAGTAATGAGAATATTGATATGAATCCAGATACTACTGTGGCTACAAGAGATTTGAAAATTAATAATGGGTGAGTTTGATTTTGAGGTAGCTTTTAGAGTAAAAACTAACTGTTCTCTAACAAAAGGTCTGATGATATTTTAGGGGGAGGGTTACTTAACATTTGCTAAATTATAGATTCAGTGCAACAAAATTGTCAATATATGACGTCTTTGATAAAATGATTTCTAAGAAATTATCTGATCTTTAAATTGAAAGTAATATTAATTCGAAGAATAATATTTTACAAATGAATTATTGTATGTGTTGAATTAATCAGGAATCAATGCCTTGCTTTTATTACGAGATACTAGGAAATCTAGTGCCACGAGTTTTTATAGTGGTACTTTTTATTCGGGAAACAATTTACCTACCACATGTCATAGCAGGCAATAGAATCAAGTAAATTCTTTATGTCATTGAATACATGATAAATGAGCCAAGAAAATACGGTTATAAAAATACATTTTTGAGCAGTTTTGAGAAACTATAAATTGTTGATGTATTACTAGAAATTAGTTGTGTGGTAGTAAAATAAAGTGTGAACTCCCTAAAAAATCAGTATATGGCCTATAGTCAGTCAGGCAATACATTTCTAGAAAATGAAAAAATGTGGAATTGTGGATCTTCCAAAGGCCCTTAAATTCATTAAAAAAAAAGAAATTTAACAATTTTTCATTTACAGGAATTTTTAGGTTTATGCTTAATAAAAAAAGGTATCGAACTTTAGTACGTATAACAAACTTTTCTAAATCATTTTTTCTGTTGATAGTAGTACTCCAGGTACTAATAAATGTTCCAGGGATGATTTAGATTTACACTTAGAATCAGCTCAGACTGAGATCGACAACCTCAAGGACATATTGCATGGGTGTACTGCGTTGGATGCAAATACTTTGTTAGGGGTATGTGGTATAGCACCATATGAACAAGTTAGTGATTTTTTCTTATAAATAAAAATGCTGATAAGACATTGTTTGAAAATTTTGTATGTATCTGATTCACAGCCGTTAAATAACAGACAAAAATCTCTACTAGATGTTTTAGGAACTCTCAACATGCCTTTTTAAAAGCCTAATGGTACAATTTACTTACAGATAAACAGCTGAATATTTTTATATTAAAACAAGATACGAGTCTCAATGCCAATTTTTGGTGATATATTTATCAGTAATATTTCCAATAAACTATGTTTTCCCGTTTGTAAAAACGCTCACTAAATTTGTTAAATAAAATAGGAAGATCGCAGATTATCGAAAATCACGTTCTACATAAACTTTTATAGTATACAGTGTATCCCTGATGTAATGTATAAATTCAATAATGATTAAGAACAATTCTACATATATTTTATTTGCAATATAGTTTATCAGAACATTAACCAACGAAAATTACCACAACACATCAATACTTTATTTATTTCACCTGACAATTGTTTTACCCACAAAGCTGGCATATTCAGGGAGAAAACCCGTCACTGGCTATGATGGTGATGTGATATATCTACGCGCCAAATCTTAGATATTTATTAAAAATGCTTATTTGGAAATTTCTATTTAATTTTAAAGAACTTCTAGGCGACTAAAAATCACAGAAAAAAATAAAGAAGTAATTTTCACATAGACGTAAGTTATATGCTCCAGAGTTCAACATAATCACTTACTTCTGGTCCTAAGACCCTCATTCCCTAAAATAAAGATCATCGTTTCCCTAAAACTGTAGAAGATATGTTGTCTAATTAGTTTGTATTTGTATTTTCAAAACACAATATGCTAGCCTTGTCCTACCTCAGTGAGTGTAGCGGCTAAATTTGACAATTATTATAAAATTAGCTGTTGTACGTGAGTTCGTCTGTTTGGAATTTAATTTCATCTTAAATATCTTTAAATGAGGATAAATATTTCGTTCTTGACATCCTGTTTCAATGAAATAAAGACTGTATTCTGCAGCAAGTCAAGTTGTTTTTCCCCGTGACCACCGCATTAATTTTAGAGATATGCGGAAACAAGCAGGCCTATTTCCATTTTTGATACATACTTTCAATGTACAGACAGACACACGGGGTTCTAGTGTTTCATTATATATATATATAGACTTTTTTTTTTCTTTCGGTACATTATCAATGCCTTTCTATGTGTAGGTAATATTTCTTCTCGGTTTATAGTTTTGGCAAACTTTGGTTTTCACGCAATCCAATACCTAAAGCTTTGTTGGCAATTCTGCTCAGTATTGACTTGATAAAGTAGCCTCACTAACTTCTCTCCGATTTTAATTCGAAATCAGTTTAAAATAAGAATTTTTAAATGTGATATGTTTAGAAAAAGGCGAACTTCTCTCCACAAGTAATCTTTGTCCCTGGCGGGTTTTCCTTGCACGGGCTTTGCACAGCAGTGCCTATTCCATATAGTGATATAGTTCAGTAATTCTATTTGAAAAATATACTATTTCGAAAATATTTCAATTAATTAAATTCACATATTTTTTTCAATAAAATACTATTTTATTATTTAATTCTACATTGCATATGGGATGCTCACATTATACATATATGTTTGTCAGTTCTATATACTATTTTATCCAGAATATTTCTAGAATGGTCATTGATGATTCAAACAAAAGAAAACTTCTGCTCATGTTATGAAATTTTCGTAATGGAAGTGTTTTTTTTTGTCATGTTAATACATATGTATATTGTAAATTCTATTATGAATACAGATGTTTATTTTTTCCAACTTTTTATAAGGAAGTCATACGTGGTTTTGGCATTCATTTCATTGATATATACATCCCTCTCACTTACATTTTCAAAACAATAAAATACTGTCTCTATCAACATTTCATTATTAGTGCGGTCGATTTAGAAATAATTGAATTAGATATATATTACATGTTATAAAGTAATCCCTCCCCCATGTTAGCTTTTGTGATGAGACTGCGAATTATTCGATATAATCTTCAAAAGTTGAAATGTGGGTGGCTAGCTACTTTACTACCTTATATTATAGATTCATTAAATTACTGAAATTCATCGAGTAATATTCTTAATAATATGTGTATTTTAATGTTTTTTCAAATCTTTTCTTCAATAAAATATTTTATAGAAATTTTGAAGCTTTTGTAAGCAGGATACTAAATTTTATGTCAATATTATGTACTGTAATTTTACAGAACACCTAGGTGAAATTTTGTTATCAATACCAATTGAAACTGAATTAAGATTCCCATTTTTTTAGTTATTTAACGATGACCCACCTACCTATGGACCAAATTTTGGCAATGGTGATCTGAACAAGAACAGTTTAAATTCGGCTGGTAAGTCAAAATATATCCCATCAATATAACGCCTTCGATTACCGAACAGACGGACTAATAGTATTCTGGAAACCGCAGTACATACATTCTTGGCATAGTAACCACCCTGTAGAAACAAATGTGTCATATACAGTGTTCCCATTTGTTGCAGCTGATCCTATGGTATCAGGTACCGAGCTGACAACCTGTGGGATTGATTTCAATGAGCTTTTTGATGAAACACTTGATCAGGACGATAGTTCGCACGATTTGCCACATGCAAACATTAAAGCTGAACCTCGATTCTCGATTTTGGACCAGGATCTTTAATATTTCATCTTACACTATCACACATATTAGATGGTTATGGTGTTTTGGAGCGGTTAATTCTTAGATTCAATATTATCCAATATAATTTATAATAAGCCGAGCACTGTTTTTATCTGTATCTTTATTTGTTGTATTTGTGATATGGATTGCTTTTATATATATATTTATATTATCATTGGCAGAAGGGGGAATGTTTCGAGTTGTATTTCGAATCTCAGGAATTTCGAACAGAATCTGAATTTTATTTTCGTTTTTTATCACGTTTTAATTTTTAATATTCCTCATGTTCTGTGTTTAATTCAGAATAAATTTATCACTGATAGTTCTAAAAAACGTTAAAATTGAAATATAAATTATCATTTGTTGTCATTTTTTCATATCACATTTTTTAATATAAATGTCATCTATCTTATCTCTCAGTTCCTATTCTATTTTCAAATTTTGCAGATTTTAGATACTTTATCAATATTTCCTAAGGAAATTCGGTTATTTTTCCTATGGAAATTCATATATATATATACATTTCAACGAATCATAAAAAGTCTAGAGATTTTCCGAAATATATTTATATATAATATCATATTAATGTCCCTTTCATCCGGATGTTATCTGTGATAGTAATCTGTAAATGTTGTAATAAGAATAGATAAAAATATGGAAGCAATTCATTCATCAATCATCGTTATGCCGATGACGTTCTATAATAAATTTTTGATTTGATCAGTTATTTATGTAACAGGTTGTCGTAAATATGGAGACTTGTCCATCAAACTAAACGCATTTTTTTCTATACTGTTGTTACATTTTTATGATAGAGCATTTTCATTATTCTGTTTTAAATTTTACCTTATTTACAATTAAATTGTAAAATCCTATTATGACAGGGCAAATTTTTTATTATTTTAGCTTTAATTTTTGTATAAATCTTAGGAAAATGATATTTAAGTTGTTCAAACTGTATTTTTTTTGATCCATAAATGTATATAATTGTATATTATCTTAACACTTTCTCTTGTATATTTGTTTGTTTTAAGTTTCTATGATATATAGAAAAAACCTGTTTCCATATTTTTATAACCTTGTAAAAATGTATAAATATAAAATTATTTGTAAAGGTAAAATGTATTTTTTATTAATATTCACTCACTAGTCTAGCTAAGCTGAAGAAATGTTTGTACTTTTGGAAATAAATTGTAAATATATTTTGTTAAAAATATAATTATTATACACATATATTGCTTTTCTTGTATCTTCATTCAGGACATTCAATAAATACGTAGAATTAAATACTGAGATTTTATTAAAAATCTATACAAATGGCTTACAAAGTGCAATAGTATGATCAACGCCACAAAAAACTTTTTGAACTAATCCCCCCATTGCAACCTAAAATATTTGAAGTCAGTAATTGAGGTAATGAAGTAATTGTATGTAATATCACCTTTAAGGGGAAATACTGGTCTTTCTCGTGGCCCAATCCAAGGCAACAGTTCTTATTTCTGCCCCAAATAAATAGATCACCCAAATTTGTAATAGCTGCTGAATGATACAGGCCACAAACCACCTCAGTTACCTGGGCATTTGGTTGATATTCATTTTTACCAAATAAAACATCTGGAATGTGAACAGCTCTCTTAGACTGTTGCACTTCTGGTCCCACGCCCAACAAGCCATATCCCCAGGAGAATACTTGGCCTTCCTCTTTAAAATAATATTGATTTCAAAATAATACAAAGATCGCGCTAAACATGTAGATTAGGTCCCAAGATATTTTTGTCATTTTTTTACTAGACTAAAGAGAATAGGGTGCTGGGTGGGAAAAATATGAGTATACTTTTAAATAAACGAGAAAAAGAAGAAAACCGAATACAAAATTGCCAATGATTAATTATTCAAATTTGCCATTAATGCATCTATTCTGTAGAAATTCTGTTGCCAAATTTACGCGCTGGTTTTGTATCAAGGTATATATTTATTTCGCTGGGCAAAGTAATTTTTAAATATAATTGAACGCTGACCAATGAGAATCTAAAGCATATATTAGGTCAAGGGAAACCTTTATTTGTTAATTTGGATGTCAAGGAAAGTGCACGTATATAAAAGCATGTATTTTCCACTGACAACTCACCATCAAGTATCTAGACACAATTTAATTCTACATCCGGCAAAACTGTATCACTGGCCATTCCACAGATGCCTCAATCCAGAATTAATCAATGTGCGGCGAATTAAAAAATTGGAATAATCATTCAATGATTTCTGTTAATATAGCTCGTTTTGGTGATTTAGTATGTGTTGTTCGGTTTTCTAGACTTTTTTCTTACAGATTGATTAATGTTTGATTAAAAATATACTTCATTACCCGTATTTTCCCTTCACAACAAGAACCTCCTATTCAATCCACTCTCCAGAAAGTTTATTATACCTTATTGGGGGTTGCCGATGCAAAAAACATTTGGAGTGTATTTTTGACATAATTCGTACAGTATAAAAATTTCGCCAAAAATACCTTGGAATCTAATCTACACATTTACCGAAACAAGAATAACACACCATTCACGACAACGCAGACTGATCCTCCGCATGCTATACTCTTCACTTTCCCAACTCTGTTCAACATTTTGATATGTCTTGGTATATTAACTTGCTGACTGATACCAGGTAATGTTAATTGTCCATATTCAGTGTTTCCCCAACCAAAAACATCCCCTTTCTCTAAATATAAGGAATGTGATAGATGACTGCATTTGAAATTCATTCACTCACCATTCAGTGCCATGTTGAAGTCAGCTCGACATGAAATTCTAGTGATCTTCTCTATTTCAATATCCCCCACAACTCTTTCAAACGAGGATGTACAATGATAATGACCTAAACCTGTCTGACCATCAGCTCCCCAACCACAAGCATACAATTCTCCATTTTCAGTGAGTATTAAACTGTGATCTTGTCCACATTCTATGTCAATGATTTTCTTGCCATCAATAGTTTCAATATAATGGATATAGTTACTCATAACGTAATCTTCATCTGGTATAATTTTCCTTCCACATTGTCCATAAGCATTATTACCCAATGTAAATAAACCTTCTTCAGTTAATACCAATGCATGAGCCCTTCCAGCAGAAATTTTCAATACTTTGGACGTCATATTTTTAAGAGGTACGTGTATAGGCTTAGGATAATAGAGTATCTCCAATGGCTTATTAACTTGGACATCATGATAGCCTATTTGAGAGTCTGTGTTTATGCCCGTACCAAAAATCTTCAAATTGTCACTGCTATTGACACCAAATAGTGTAAATCCAAATCCGCAAGCTATTGTAGAGACCTAAAATATTCATGATTATAAAAAATCCATTGATTATATCCAGATATAGTTCAACCTCATGCCGTTCACCAAATCCTATCCTTTTGGGAAACTTTATATATTTTTGTGTTTGTACTGATTCATTTCTATGAATATATGGAATGCCAAGAGCTCCTGTGTGTATATTTCCCCATGCGAATACTCTCCGATATTCTTCCTTACTAGTTCTGTACTGAAAAACTGATAAATATTTGTAATATTTTCTATTGAACAAAGACTCTGTTCTACCTGGATCCTGGTGCACATGCTCGACATCCAACAATTTATGTTTTTTCGTTTTTGAATACCTTCTAAATAGGGACACTTTTACTTGGACAATGTTTTTTTTTATGAAATTACAATAAGTATTCATTTTTTGGCATTCAAAACCATGATATAAATTTAAATCATGTTCAAAACAAGATACGAAAACGATCTACTCATACTCATATCAGAGAACACTATCAAGATCAAGTGTTCTCTGATCAAGAGGTAGTGGCATAGAATACTAATAAGTAGTGGTAGTCTGGTCATACAGAAAGGTCTTGAAACGAGCGTGAAAAAGTACTTCGCTTAGCGTCCAGTCACAGCATAAGACTTTTAGCTATGCTGTGGTCCAGTATTTTTCAGCTTCCAATGTCTGCCGCGTGGTTTGCAGTTGAAGGGGGATGTAGCTTAAAACATAAAATACCAATTCAAAGGATGCTGCAAAGTTGTAAGATTCACACTGTCTCCGTAAACATATTTCCATCTCGATAGGTTTTGATATTATTCATCATAGTCATAGTATTCTGCGCTCATAAACTCATTGCTTTTCAATATTTTAAGGTATTTTTCTTCCTAGCCTAAGGTATTTTATGTTCTAAGTACCTAACATCCCCTTTTCTCAATTTCACAGTGCCATCGCTGACATTTGAACAAGACGCTAAGCGACCCACTTGCTACTTGCTAGTACCAGAGACAACCATTCTGCTAGTACCTACGGTTGTCTCTGGTAAAACGACCTTCGATTCCAGACCTGTTTGTACGACCGTGTCAACACTCACATATCTCCATCAACACTCACAGCGTGATCCCATTAGTACAGCCATAGAATTTAATTCTATGAGCACAGCCTTAGGATTCCTATTAAAATAGGATTTTTTCGCGAGTTCCCGGTGAACTAGCGGGAACCGAATTGTACTTTCCGGTACGTTTTCGCGATATAAACGGTAATAGGGTAATATTTTCTGACGTCACTAATCTTATAAAACCTCCTCTTGAGCATGGTAACTGGCGGTTACAAATGTCAAAAGTGTCAAACTGTTAAAAAATCCAATTTGGCTGCATGTCTTTTTGTATTTGAGTTTTGGGTTAAAATTAATCATATTTCATTTATTTCATTTTGTTGATCATAATGAAAGAAGAATTAATTGAAATTGAATTAAATAACATTCAACCTGATGAGTTAAAAGAATACTCCTTTTATATCTGGAAATTCAATCTGAGTGGTCGGTAGGTATTCGGATGAAAATATTGCACATACAGTTTTGGTTTTATCACACATGATTCTCTAGTATCTCCCTTATGGGCGAATTAAAAAAATCATCCAAAAATGGATGTACGGCTGGTAATATCAGAAACATACTGACCAATACGTTTAAAATTGAATAAAGAAATAATTATTTTACTTAAATACTATAATAATAGATAAATAATACTATTCTTTTAACATAAAACTTATCAATCAAAACTAAAAAACTAAATATTTGTCAAAAAACTAAACGTCATCATAATAATTTGATAACCGGACCATTTTCGCGATAAACATAACCGAGAATAACCTTCAAGTTTATTTTAAGGTGGGGGTATAACCGCTCTATTACCGACAGCAGATCACCGGTAACTCGCGAAAAAATCATATAGTCTAAGAGCACAGCTTACCATGTGTTATGGTAAGCTGTGCCATTAGCCAGACCAGGGTTAAAATGGCCGTGGAAAATCAATACATATACGGACTCAATATAGGACATTGACTGATGACATAATTTAACAACTATGCCAGCCGATGAACTTTCGTACATTGAAAAACTTTTGATACCAATCGATGAATTTTTAATTGGATTTTCCAAAAATTTAAATATTCAAAACTGCATATGACATTGCTTTTGAAATAATCGTGATCGTAATCAAAGTTAAAGTTGAATTATATCTGTGAACCTGACTACTCCATGATGAAAAACTAAATTTAAAATTGTCAAATTTTACAAACCTAATTGCCAAATGCCAAACCCCACAGTACCCTTGAATTTCCATTTAATGATACCGGAAAGAAGTTGGCGCGGAAATTTTGTTTTTCTCAATATTACTAATATACAAAAATTGCTCACTAAATGCTCATTCTGAAACTGAAATTTCTCAAGCTGAAAAGTTGATAATCAGTAAGATATTCTCAAATTAAATTTATGTTTGTAATTTCACGAACATGTCGCTTAATAATAAGTATTTTCGGGATAGAGTTGCGCCAAAAAATTGCTCAGCAATTGCTCAATCAGAATATATGAATAGTTCTATGTATTTCGATTGATAATTGAATAATATTAATGATTAATAGTTTCTCAATACGGTTATGAAACTATGACGTCATCATGGTATATCTGAATGGTCGTAGTAGCAGTGTAGCAGAGATAACCAGTACTGGATCAAATTGGCAAATGTGCTTTATTGTTATTATTTTCAAGCTGATGTATATTGGTTGTATTTAGGTCAAATAGTAGTTTTATAGACTTGTCCTTTATTATTTAGGTAAATAACTCAATAATAAAGAACCTTTCAGACACAGATAATTGATGTCCTTGTTAGGTTTTGGGGGTAGTGTTCTCTGGTTAGGTTAATGTCCATGTCTCAAGAAGACTGGAAACAAAGAGAGTAAACTTCCTATGCTTCTCTAATTAGAACATGGAATTATCAAGGAGATATCGCATTTGGAGAGCAAGTGGAGCAAAAAATGAGGACTAAATCAATGGCCGCCAATGGACGTAACATTAAATATAGTTGTGTATGGAAAGTCACAATACAGAATAATATTAATTCTATTGGTGCTGATACTAGAAGTTGGTGTCAAAAGTCTAACTACATTTGCATAACTTCAAAAGTACCAGCAACAATAGAATTAATATTACTTTGTATTGTGGACGTTCCATAGATAAATTTTATTTATTTATGATTTAACACTGATGTATAAATAGTTGCCTGAACATACAAATTTTGAAATCAACTTAATTTATCTAAAACAATAAAGAGTCACAAACGATTTCATTATTATATTAAAATTTGTGTTCCACAAACGATTTCTGATAAATTAAGTAAGAAATAAAGAATGTAAAGTCTATTTTCAAGACGTGTTGGCTAATCGGTGTAAACAATTTAACAATCTAATAACTCATTAAATGTTGAGTCACATAAAAAAAACAAACGCGTCACAATCGTTCACAAACGATAGTAAGTAAAATTTGTTGCCCTCCTAATTAGTGTACTGCCTCAGCGATAGATGGCAGCGCAATCGGAGATCGGAGCATATGGATATCTACCAAGGATGTTATAAGGAGGATAACATAGATAAAATATTTAATATTTATATACGGAGGAGGATAAGCGACTCAGTGTATCCCACTGCGTTAGAAATTATGCTCTTTAGAGTCGACGAGGTGGGTGTGGCATAACTTCCCACTCTCTCGCACGTACCTCAATCTTTCTCTGTCATACTAATTAGCACAGCACCTACTTAGAAATATTGACATATTTTAATGTGTCTGGGGTCCGATTTTCAATCTTGTTCGAATTTATTCGTGCACTAATTTTTTCGGATAGTAATTTTCGTGTAAGAAAATAAATTGTTATTTTTAAACCCCACACAAAATGAGATTCGCATTCGAATTAGTGTGGCAATGTTATGAAATCGCATGAAACGGCCGCAGTGAGTCAATGTTAGACCCAGCACGGAATAAAAACATTTAAATGTAATAAACTCCTATGTTTTATTTGTGTTTTTTTTCTGACTTTCCCCATTTTAGCTACTTCCCTCAGTACAATTCTGATTTAAACAAGGTAGATAAAGAATAAATTGACGATCACATAATATTTATGCTCCGATGCTAAGGGCTTTGTAAGCCTATACAGTTTTAAAAACTGATTGTCATTATAACTTTCAAATGGGTCTACGAAAGGATGAAATCGTCTACGTGGTTCATTCATGCCTCTTCTAGTTGGTTTAAATCGTTAAATTGCACTAAATAATAATAAATAAATAAATATTGAACGAAATATTTCGTGCACGAAACTTATTCGCATGCTCGAAAATACAGTCATGAAAGTTTCACACGAGAATTGAGAAATATTCGTCCACGAATGAATTCGAACAAGTTTGAAAATAGGTCCCCTGGTTTGATGAATACAATACAAAATTATAGCCATTTTTGTGATCCATGATCTTATTCCTATTTGACACTTTAATTTTAATCTACTATAAAAACAATGTATTTTTATGAAGTTGTGTCTTACAGGCCAGTTTCATTAGTAAAGACTGGCTGGAAGTAAATAAATCACAAATTAAATATGAACTTACGCGATGGAAATTATTTAGAACACCCGAAGGATTAACATTTATGTGGGGCCCCAATAATTAATTCACTGGAGAGTAAAATCTTTGATGGGATCAATAAGACAGCAACTGAAAGATTATTTCGGACTCAAATTATACAACTTGTAAATTATTTTGAGAGAAATAAATTTAGCTTCGTTGCTTTTAGTGTATACCTTGCTGCACTATTTATCAACTAGTATCATATACATTAATAAAAAATGTAATGTGGAAGATACAATGTCAAATAAATAGGTCAGTTTTTAGGTTCCGTCACGGCGCAAACATAATATGAATGACATTTCACTGTTTACCGACACCAACTAACAGTGATTGGCTCGACTCATTAGTAGACCCGCCTACCGACTCGACAATATACGGCATGCTTTCTGAAACAGTAGTTGATTATCCTTCTTATATCATCCTTGATATTTATATTTTTTTTATATTGTAGAATTGTAGACACGTCTTCTTGATTGTAGAGTTGCGTAGAGAGACATTCTCTTGTGTTGTGCGTGTAGTTTAGTCACAGACAATCTATATTGAAACATATGATATAAAAACAATGGTATGACGAGGCGCATCCACGAGCATCTAGCTCCTCCCACTTCTTAACCACTGACGTCACGACCACTGAAAATAGTAGTAATTTAAGCCAAATCTAAGGCAGATGGCAGATCAGAAGGAGCCCGAGTATACGAGCACCACTCGAACATGCTCAACCTTCTTCTGTCGACGCGGTGGTGAGTCAGTGGTTAAAAATGCGCGAACTTTACCAAACTGAGCTCAAAACGTAACATACCGTATGTGTATCGTGTGTTGAAATCATTGACATAATTATGTCAATGGTTGAAATAGTTGTCTGTGGTTTCGTTTAGGTTAGGTTAAGTTTCTAGTCAACAGCAGACAGCACAGATGAAGTCGACACGTCGACAGTCGACTAAGTCGACGTTGTTTCTGTTCTATTCTGTTCCTCAGAGGCACGAGGCACGCACGTTTTTGCATTTTTCTATCGGTAAATTTACTTACTATGATTATGAATTATGATCAATGATCGGCAAATTGGAGGTAGTGCTCTCTGTCGTCAAATCTTCTCGGTTTATTTGTGCGAGGAGGTAGTGTTCTCTATGTGCGAGATAGTACAAAAGTCTTTATCATGCATATCGGATCTATCCAGAACAAGTGTAAGTATATCTATAAAGAAAAATATATGGAATTTTACATTCAAATTGGTTTTCTGTAAAATAATTATGTTGAGAGTGATATAAACCCTGTTCCACACCACCTACAGAGGTCGGGTTACAGGTGCGTTTTTTTTAACGTGGTTTCCCCATGTAGGCCTATTCCACGACCAAAACCACATACCTACCAAAACTAGATCTACATCAATTCTAACACCAAATTAACTACATATCTAATAACTTCTACTCTGTGACTAATCACTATATAACATTTGGAGAGATGAGGAGAATCAAACCTGAAAGAAATATTTTGTAGAAGTAATAATTTGTCTTGGTCTTCATAGCTGTATTTTAGAAGTAAATAGATAAATCATATGAAATAAAATAGTTCTTTTATGTCAAATATAAAATATTCAAATTAATGAGTGAGATAGATAAATAATAAAGCTGTAAGGAAATCGTTATGGGGGGGAGGTGAAAATTGAATACCTACATATGCATATGAGGAAGTAAAGTATTCGAGATATAATCATAAAAATGGGAATTATATTAAATCATATATGGGTATATTAACAATGAATAAGTATCTGAAAATAAAATAGATATAACGATATTGAAGAAATGTAAGGCGTAAAGAATAAATAAAAATGTACCATAATATTTTCAATACAAATCTGAAAAAATATTGAAGTTCCTGAAAAAAACGTGAAAATAGTATTTATAGAGGAAATTTAAAGTACAAAGATACCTATCAGATAAAAGTTAATTTCACTGAAATAAGTAAATATGATGAAAGTTGAAATAGAGAGATATGCGTGCTTCGAAATTCGTCCCGTTTGGACGGATGTTGGTAGTTGCAGCGATGTCCCCGGGACGGCAAATGGGTTGCAAGAGGAGTACACATGTCTAATATGTTGAATATACCATGTCACTTGTAATAATATGAGGCTGAAAAGGATATTTTAAATTAATTGAACGCTAAACCAAGGAGACATTATGAATTTTTCAATAATTCTTACGTATTAGGCATCGAAAAAAAATTCACCACTTCAGAGTACAGAAGGCGAGTTAAAGCTGTCATTTCCCTGAGTTGGAAAGCTATGTTGAATAGGCCATCCTAATAATAATTTTATATTCCTGAAAAATATATTTTAAGTTTAAAATGAAGACACACATTAAAATAAGCATACAAAAATTGAAAAATTCAAGAAAAATACAGACAAACCTCAAAATAAGCATACAAAAATTGAAAAAAATCAAATTAAATTTACTGAGGAATTTAAATTTACTGAGGAATTTTATAAGATTTTAGTTGTTTTTACCATCATCTTTTAGAAAGGAATCCTACAATTTATATCACACTCACGTAGTTCGGCCAGCTCCAGCCTTGGATAACGGACACTACACTTCACTTTGATTGATGCATCACTATTCACTCACGTGATTCGGCCAGCTCCAGCCTTGGATAACGGACACTGCACTTCACTTTGACGCATCACTATTCACTCACGTAATTACACTTCACTTTGGTGGGTTCATCATCCCAGTGCAGGACATTCTTCGTTGGTGATGTTCTTCGACATCCAGATCCTATATTGTCTGCGATGTGACTAAGGCTGAGGTACTGTTATACACCTGAAACAGAATCGTATTTGTATTGAAAAATAGAAGCTAGGTCAGACAAAGCACCTGACATGTAATAGCAAAACGAAACCAAGTTCAAACTTTTTAAAAAAATGTGAATTTTGGTTTATAATAAACGAACATAGATCGCGATTTCAAGTGGGTGAAATGAAGTTTCTCAAAGGACTAAAATAATGAAATCGGAGAAGAGCTGGGTGTTTTTATAATACAAGGCAGAATCGATGAAGACCAGAGTGGTTGGCATCAGCATTTTAAGATTGCTTACCAAAATTAGCAATGAGCTACAATAAGCCATTGCGAGACGATGTATAGGACATCAAAGTAAGAGATGGTTTGCAGAGATAGATCAGGTCGAATTCCTACTTCTTGAAGACAACCGGAATAGGTTGAGGGTATTCTTCGTGAAGAAATCCGAACTAGGTCGAAAGCCTACACTAAAACTAGACGTTTTCCAAAACCTTGATATGAGTATCGTTGGGGACCTGTTGAATCAATAAATGAAAAATACATAATTGAAAATTGAACCATCCGATAGTATTTTATGGAAAAAATTAAATACAAAGAATTAAAATTACCAATCTTTGAATATCGCCTGGATTAGGGCTAACACTGGCTGACTTCGATCTACAAAGTTGAGCAGTTTGAAGCCTCTTCATGGATGAGACGGGTGATGCTCCGGGCACGTGTTCGAGTATATATTTATTCATTCTTCAAAATTCGAACTTTGAAGTTGAAGGGTGCTACTAAATGATGCGAAGTAAACGAAATACTAACTGGGATGTAATGTCTTTCAATATAGCTGTTTCCTCCCTTATCGTTACGTTGTAACTCAGAATCAATTAGTCGAACACCTAAGACAGAAATATATATTTCTTGGAATGTAAAGAAAACGCCAAATAAACAATAGAAATAGCTACTTACAGCTTGACAAATCTAAGTTGGCACATGGATGCAGGGGAAGTTCAATGATTCGTAGTGGCTGCAAAAAAGAAGAAATGAACACGAGCGGTGTAACAATTTGTTCCCATAAAGCTTTTTCCTCCCTTACCGACAAGTTGTAGATCAGAATCAACTTGTCGAGCCCCTTAGACAGAAAATTAAATGTATTGGAATATAAAAGATACGTTAAATAAACAATAGAATCAGGTATGTACTTACAGGTAGCATGACAAATGTAAGTTGATACATCGAAATATAGAAGAAGGGGCTTCAATGTGTTGTAGTAGAGAGAAAACACGAACGGTGTAACAATCCCATGGTTGGCAATTTGTTTCCATTTAGCTGAATCCTCCCTTATCAATACGTTGGAACGTCATCTTAAATCTTTTGAGGCGTAGCTACACCTGGATCAGAAAGAGAGAAGTTTTAAAATGAAGAAGTTACTTAGTGAAAAATGAATATAGAAACAATTTCAAATAATCCAGAAAATAAATATATACTTACACCTTGATAATTCCAAATTGAGCCATGGAAAGACTGAGGCAGGGGGCGTTCAATGGTCTTTAGTGGCTGCGAAGAAAAGAACATGAATGATGCACAACCATGGCTGACATTATATTTCCATATAGCTGCCTCCTTTCTTGATACGATGTAGATTTTATGGAATTTGTCGAGTTATAGCTCCACCTATAACAGAAGAAAAAAAATGTTGAACTAAAGAAGATATGTTGAATAACCAAGGGAAATATATACTTACAGCTGGACAAATACAAATTGACCCATGGAAATAATGCGACAGAGGCTTTCGATAGTGCTGGGGTGGAATGAACACGAACGGTGTACTATGTTCATGACTGGCAATGTATACCTTCTCCCTCTGAAACGTTATTGCTCCGAATCAATTTGTTCAGCACCTAGACCAATCCAAAATGACATATATGGAAAGCAGGACTTATGAAGATCTGTAATCGCTGTGAAGAAAAGTATACGAACGGTGTAGCATGCCCTTCATTCCCATAAATGGCTATCTAATTCCAGTCTTCGTAAAGGAAACATCCACTTCCTCCTCCTCGAAATAAAAACAGGGATGTAATGTGTTTCCATAAAGTTGCTTCCTCCCGTAACGATACGTTGTAGCTGAGATTAAAACAATAGCTACACCTGGAACAAAAAGAATGTTTTGAAATAGAAGCTACTTCGAATTAATAAAGGAAATATATACTCACAGCATGACAAATCCATGTTGATCAGTGGAAAGAATGCGACAGAGCCAGAGCATGGTTTAAGGTGGCTACGACGTAGTTAAATGTGGTTCCATATTATTGCTTCGCCCTTCATGAATACGTGATGGCTCCGTTCTAATTTCAATGTCAAATACAAAACGGTACAAATGGCAAACAAAGTAGATATGGATATACTTACCATATTTACCTAGACTTTGAATAAATAACTGAAAACAATTTTAGTGATACGATACTGAAAAGTACCCAATAACTTTATCGGTCATGAATAAATTAACACTTACAACATGTACCAGAATCAATATCATACTTGTTGTACTTTGTGTTGGAGATATCTAAGTTTATGGATAAGAAAAACAAAATTCGTACTTACAGATGGAAAACATCCACAATACCTATTGTACCTACCTGAGTTTTTTTTTGTAAATATAAAAATTACTCATCTCATAAACAAGGGAAAATAGATGCTTACAACTTGACAAATCTAAGATGACAGACACCAAGGGGTGTTCGCTAATTTGTACTGGCTGCGAAGGAGAGATCACGAACGGTGTACAACGTCCATGACTGGCAACGTGTTTCTATAGTGCTGCTTTAACGATACCATGTAGCTCTTATTGAATCTGTCGAGCAAGAGCGAAAACTGAAATAGAAACAAATATTTGGAAATAAAGAAGCTACGTCAAATAAACAAGGGAAAGATATACTTACAGCTTGACAAGTTCAAATTGACCCAAGCAGATAATGCGACATGGGCCATCAATGGTTTGTGGTGGCTGCGGCAATCTATTTCCATATAGCTGCTTCTTCCTTTACGTTGTAGCTCATATTAAATTTATCAGGCACCTAAAACAGAAAAAAATATTTTGAAATATAAAAGATATGTCAAGTAAACATGGAAATAGGTACTCACAGCTGGATAAATCTAAGATGACATATATGAAAAGACTGTAAGACGCCCATGACTAGCAATGTTTTTCCATATAGCTGCTTCCTCCCTTTCTGATACCTTGTAGCTCTGATTGAATTTGTCGAACAGTAGCTACAACTAAAACAATAGCATATTTAGAAATTTAGAAGTAACGTCAATGAATCCAGGCAAATATATACTCACAGATTGACCAATCCAAATTTACTCATAATGGGAATGCGGCAATGGCGTTCGATGGCTTGTAGTGGCTGCGTAGGAATGATTAGGAACTGTGTACCATGCCCATGAATGGCAATGTATTTCCATAGAGCTGCTGGAATTTCTCTAATAATAGGTACAACTGTAACAAAAAAAATTGTTGAAATATAGAATCAAATAATACAGGAAAATATATACCTAGATCTTGATAAATCCAATTAGAGCAATGGAAAGAATAAGACAGGGGCTTTGGATTGTTTCTTATGGCTGAAAAGGGAAGAACGCGAACGGTGATGGCTGATTCCTCAGATGTAGCTCATAAAATTTGTCGAAGACAAAAAAACTTAAATATAAAATATATGCCAAATAAATTATAGAAATATGTTCTTACAGCTTGACAAATCCAGATTGACCCAAGAAAAATAATGCGAGAGGGGCGATCAATGGTTTGAAGTGGCTGCGATGTAATGAACAAAAATGGTGTAGCAAGTCGTTCTTATATAGCTGCTTTCTCCCTTACCGATACGTTGTTGCTCAGAATCAATTTGTCCAGCATCTAGAGCAGAAGTATTTTTCAAATATAAAATATACGTTAAATAAACAATGGAGATAGGAACTTACTGCTTGATAAATCTGAAATGACACATATGGACAGCAGAACCTTCGATGATCTGTAAAGGTTGTGGAGAAGAAGAAACGAACGGTTAGCATGCCAATCAATAGCAATATGTTTCCAGTCTTCGGAAAGGAAGCCTCCACTTTGAATCACGCATCACTATTCACTCACGTAATTCGGCCAGCTCCAGCCTTGGAAAACGGACACTACACTTCACTTTGATTGACGCATCACTATTCACTCACGTAATTCGGCCAGCTCCAGCCTTGGATAACGGACACTACACTTCACTTTCATTGACGCATCACTATTCACTCACGTAATTCGGCCAGCCCCAGCCTTGGATAACGGACACTATACTTCACTTTGATGGATACGCCATACGAGTGCAGGACATTCTTCGGTGATGATGTTCTTCGACGTCCTTATCCTATACTGGAATATACCTGAAACTGATAATCGTATGAAACTAGGTGAGATAAACAAAATACCTCATATCTAATAAAAATCGCATAGGGAAACCCAGCTCAAACTATTTAAAACAATTGTGAAACTTGGCTGGCATTAAGGTTCTCAGAGGATAGAGGAAGGTGGCTGAAATGAAGATTCTCAAAGGATTGAAGGAAGGTGGCTGAAATTATGATTCTCAGAGCTTTGAAGGAAAATACTGAAATCAGACAAGAGCTGGGTGTTTCAGAATCGACCAACAACAGAGTGTCTGGAACACACATTTTAAAATCGCTCACCAAAATTAGCAGTGATGGTTTGCCGAAATGGAACAGCAGATGTCCTTCTCCCTGAAGCCTTGATATGACCTATTAAATCAATAAATTAAAAATACATGTTTTAAAATAAAAAAATCTAATTGTTATCTATAAAAAAAATAACAAGAAATGAAAATTACCCAGTAGTGTCTGTCTTGGGGCTAGCAGTGGCTTACACAACGAAATTAAGCAGCTAGGAACCTTGTCCGGGTGGGATGCGTGATGGATGATTCTCCGGACACGCTTTCGACTCTACTTCTCTGTACTTCAGAATTTGAATCTTATTATATTTGTCAAGCAACAGCCATACCTAAAACAGCCAAAAAAATTGAAATATAGAATGGCAAATAAACTAGGTAAATCTATACTTACAACTTGATAAAATTAAGTTGACCCATGGAAAGATGGCAGCAGGGGTGTCCGATGGTTTGAGTGGCTGCGGAGGAGAGAGCACGAATGTTATAGCAAGCCCATGATCGATATAGCTGCTTTCTCATTTGCAAATACGTTGTTGCTCATGTTAAATTTGTCGAACACCTAGAACAAAAATAAAACTTGCAGCATAGGGCACTTCAGATATAAGTAATGTTATACTTTTTGTAAGTACCGCACTGTAACATAAGCATGTTCTGATTTTCTGTCTAGTCCTGTCGGTTACTCTGTATATGGTAAATTGGTTATTTTTATAGAGATATGATCGAGGAAGCTTGTGGGCAGTGAGCTATAGATATGTGTAAATCTTGAACTATTTTGGAATTGAAAACGAATAGTTAATTAAGAGATAAATGATCGTGTTCGTCTCAAGTTATCTCAGAAGAATAAGCCAGCATACACAACATATTGGCGATGAGTTTGTATCATTTTGTATCGTTATTCTTCTGATATCATCGAATTGCTGTAGGGATGTGTGTCAAGGTCGGCCAGTTTAACACAGCAACTGTTGATATCTAGGTGTGGTGGACATCCACTGTGTCCCATTTTTCAATAGCGTCAGGTGTGGATAAAACTACGGATTCGGAGGTGCAGGTTACTACAATTCTGCTGTATTCAGTTGGAGTTGCTACCTACAACCTGCTGAAGGATTTGGTGTCACCAAGCATACCAAGAGGCAAGTACAGAAATCATTCGTGGGATGAGCAGTATAACATTATCTGAGTCAACCCACATATTTACGGATCATCGTCACAGCAGAAAGCAACAGTTTGAGGGCATAAAGGAGAACATTTCGAAACAATGGAAATAGGAACTAACAGCTTGACAAATCTAAGTTGACACATGGTAACACTGAGGCAGGGTGGCGCTCAATGATGGGCAATCAATTTCATATTTCTGCTTCCGCCTTTACCGATACGTTGTAGATCAAATCAATTTGTCGAGCACCTAAACCAGAAAAGAAGTTGTTTTTAAATTAAGGGATACGTCAAATAAACAGTAGAAATATTTACTTACAGTATGACAAATCTAAGTTGACACATGGGAAGACTAAAAAGCTGGGGGCTTCAATGCGTCGTAGAAGCTGCGAAAGAGAGAAAACGAACGGTGTAGCAATATCGTGGTTGATATTTGATTCCATATAGCTGCATTCTTCCTTAGCGATGCGGTGGAAGGTTAGCTTAATTTTTTTGAGCCTAAGCTACACCTGAAAAAAAAAACAGAAATTTTAAAATGAAGAAGTCACTTAACAAAAAAAAAACAGAATTATAGGAACTTCGTCAAATAATCCAGGAAAATATATACCTACAGCTTGATAAATCCAAACAGACCCATGGAAAGGATGCGGCAGGGGCGTGCGATGGTTTCATGTGGCTGCAAAGGGAAGACCGTGACTGACATTATATTTCCATAAAGCTATCTCCTCCCACACTGATACAATGTAAATTTTATGGAATTTGTCGAGTTATCGCTCCACCTATGAGAGAAAATAATGTTTTGAACTATAGAAGATATTTTGAATAAACAAGGGAAATATATACTTACAGCTGGACAAATCCTAAATGACCCATGGAAATAATGCGACAGAGGCGCTCGATAGTTCATAGTGGCTGGGGTGGAATGAACAGGAACGGTTGTCTACGTCCATGACTGACAATGTGTATCCATATGGCTGCTTTCTCCCTTTAAAACGTTGTTGCTCAGAATAAATTTGTTTTAATATATAAATTATACGTCAAATGAACAATGGAGAAAGAAACTTACTGCTTGACCAATCCAGAATGACAAATATGAAAAGCAGGGCCTTTGATGATCTGTACTCGCTGTGAAGAAGAATACATGAACGGTATAGCATGCCCATGAATGGCAATCTGTTTCCAGTCTTCGTGAAGCCTCCACTTTGGAAATCGAACACTTCACTTTGATTGACGCATCACTATACATTCACGTAATTCGGCCAGCTCCAGCCTTGGAAATCGGATACTTCACTTTGATTAACGCATCACTATACACTTACGTAATTCGGCCAGCTCCAGCCTTGGAAATCGGACACTGCACTTCACTTTGATTGGCGCATCACTAAACACTCACGTAATTCGGCCAGCTCCAGCCTTGGATAACGGACACTACATTTCACATTGATGGAGTCGCCATACGAGTGCAGGATATTCTGCGATGATGATGTTCTTCGACGTCCAGATCCTATATTGTCTGCGATGTGAGAAACGTACCTATACTGGAATATACCTGAAACTGAGAATCGTATGCAGCTATGTTATGACTCAAGGTAGCTGAAATTTAGATTCGCAGAGATTGAAGTAAAATACCCAAATCGGGAGAGAGCTGGGTGTTTCATTAATACAAGGTAGAATCGACCAACTCCAGAGTGATTGGAACCAACATTTCAAGATCGCTTACCAGAATTAGCAATAAGCTACAAGCTCGAGCACCAAAGGTATAGATGGTTTACAGAAAGGTTACATGTTGAGGTTCTACTTCCTGAAGACAGCTAGAATAAGTTGAGGGTTCTCTGCCTGAAGAAAATTGAACCAGGTCATGAATATACTCAAAAACTAGAAGTTCTCCATGACTTTGATGTGGTTATCGTTGAGAACCTGTTGAATCAATCAATGAAAAATCATTAAAAATTGAAACATCCAATAAATAGTGTTTTATGGAAAAAAATAAATACAAAGAAATTATAATTACCCATCCTTGAGGAGCGCCTGGATTAGAGCTAACACTGGCTGATTTCGATCTACGAAGTTAGGCACGACGGAGCCTCATCATGGATGTGATGAGTGACGGTTGGTGATCCGAGTACGCTTTCGAGCATACTCTTTCGTGCCTCGGAATTCGACCTTTCATGTGGAAGAGTGTTACTAAAAGGTTAGGTGTCCTCTTCGAAATAAAAACAGGGATGTAATGTGTTTCCATAAAGATACTTCCTCCCGTAACAATACTTTGTAGCTGAGATTAAAGCAAACGCTACACCTGAAAGAAAAATAATGTTTTGAAATATAGAAGCTACGTCAAATAAGTAAAGCAAATATATACTTACAGCATGACAAATCCATGTTGACCAATGGAAATAATGCGACAGGGGCACTGCATAGTTTATGGGGGCTACGACGTAGTAAAATGTGGTTCCATATTATTGCTTCGCCCCTCACGAATACGTGGTGGCTCCGTTTAAATTTTAATATCAAATACAAAACTGTACAAATGGCAAAGTAGATATGGATATACTTACAATATTTACCTAGATTTTAAATAAAAAACTGAAAATAATTTTAGTGATAGATACTGAAAAGTACACAATAACATTATCAATCATGAATAAATTAACACTTACAACATGTACCAGAATCAATATCATACTTGTTGTACTTTGTGTTGGAGATATCTAAGTTTATGGATAAGAAAAACAAAATTCGTACTTACAGATGGAAAACATCCACAATACCTATTGTACCTACCTGAGTTTTTTTTTGTAAATATAAAAATTACTCATCTCATAAACAAGGGAAAATAGATGCTTACAACTTGACAAATCTAAGATGACAGACACCAAGGGGTGTTCGCTAATTTGTACTGGCTGCGAAGGAGAGATCACGAACGGTGTACAACGTCCATGACTGGCAACGTGTTTCTATAGTGCTGCTTTAACGATACCATGTAGCTCTTATTGAATCTGTCGAGCAAGAGCGAAAACTGAAATAGAAACAAATATTTGGAAATAAAGAAGCTACGTCAAATAAACAAGGGAAAGATATACTTACAGCTTGACAAGTTCAAATTGACCCAAGCAGATAATGCGACATGGGCCATCAATGGTTTGTGGTGGCTGCGGCAATCTATTTCCATATAGCTGCTTCTTCCTTTACGTTGTAGCTCATATTAAATTTATCAGGCACCTAAAACAGAAAAAAATATTTTGAAATATAAAAGATATGTCAAGTAAACATGGAAATAGGTACTCACAGCTGGATAAATCTAAGATGACATATATGAAAAGACTGTAAAACGCCCATGACTAGCAATGTTTTTCCATATAGCTGCTTCCTCCCTTTCTGATACCTTGTAGCTCTGATTGAATTTGTGGAACAATAGCTACAACTGGAACATAATAGCATATTTAGCAATTTAGAAGTAACGTCAATGAATCCAGGCAAATATATACTCACAGTTTGACTTATCCAAATTGACCCATAATGGGAATGCGGCAATGGCGTTCGATGGTTTGTAGTGGCTGCGTTGGAATAATTAGGAACTCTCCTACTGATATCTTGTAACTTTGATTGAATTTCTCGAGTAATAGGTACAACTGAAACAAACAAAAATTGTTGAAATATAGAATCCAGGAAAATATGTACCTACATCTTGATAAATCAAATTTAACCCATGGAAAGAATATGGCAGGGACGTTGGATGGTTTCTTATGGCTGAAAAGGAAAGAACGCGAACCATGTAGTATGTCGGTGAATAGCAAATATGGCTGCTTCCTCTGAAGTAGCTCATAAAATTTGTCGAATACCTAAGACAAAAAATACTTAAATATAAATATGCCAAATAAATTATGAAAATATGTACTTACAGCTTGACAAATCTAATATGACACATGGAAAGACTAAGGCATGAGTAGCTCCCTTCTCCCTTACCATGTGGATTTTATGAATTTTTTCGAGATATAGCTGCACATAAAAATATTTTTTTTTGAAATATAGAAGATATGTCGAATAAACAAGGGAAATATATACTTACAGCTTGACAAAACCAGATTTACCCAAGGAAAATAACTTGATAGGGGCGATCAATGGTTTGTAGTGGCTGCGGTGTAATGAACACAAATCGTGTAGTAAGTCGTTCCTATATAGCTGCTTTCTCCCTTACCGATACATTGTTGCTCAGAATCAATTTGTCCAGCACCCAGAACAGAAGTATTTTTCAAATATAAAATATACGTCAAATGAACAGTGGAGATAGGAACTTACTGCTTGATAAATCTGATATGACACATATGGACAGCAGAACCTTCGATGATCTGTAATGGTTGTGGAGAAGAAGAAACGAACGGTTAGCATGCCAATCAATAGCAATAGCCAGCCCCAGCCTTGGATAACGGACACTACACTTCACTTTGATGGATACGCCATAAGACTGCAGGACATTCTTCGGTGATGATGTTCTTCGACGTCCTTATCCTATATTGTCTGCGATGTGAGAAACGTACCTATACTGGAATATACCTGAAACTGATAATCGTATAGCTAGGTGAGATAAACAAAATACCTCATATCTAATAAAAATCGCATAGGGAAACCCAGCTCAAACTATTTAAAACAAATGTGAAACTTGGCCAGAATGAAGGTTCTCGGAGGATAGAGGAAGATGGCTGAAATGATGATTCTCAGAGCTTTGAAGGAAAATACCGAAATCATACAAGAGCTGGGTATTTCAGAATCGACCAACACCAGAGTGCCTGGAACACACATTTTAAAATCGCTTACCAAAATTAGCAGTGAGCTCAAGCCAAGGCGAAACAATGCATAGGACACCAAGGGATAAGATGGTTTGCCGAAATGGAACAACAGATGTCCTTCTTCCTGAAGCCTTGATATGACCTATTAAATCAATAAATCAAAAATACATGTTTTAAAATAAAAAAATCTTGTGATCTATAAAAAATAACAAGAAATGAAAATTACCCAGTAGTGCCTGTCTTAGGGCTAGCAGTGGCTTACTCGTTCAACGAAATTAAGCAGCTAGGAGCCTTGTCCGGTTGGGATATTATATTTGTCAAGCAACAGCCATACCTAAAACAGAAAAAAAATGAAATATAGAATGGCAAATGAACTAGGTAAATCTATACTTACAGCTTGATAAAATTAAGTTGACCCATGGAAAGATGACAGCAGGGGTGTCCGATGGTTTGAGTGGCTGCGGTGGAGAGAGCACGAATGTTATAGCAATCCCATGATCGATATAGCTGCTTCCTCATTTGCAAATACGTTGTTGCTCATGTTAAATTTGTCGAACACCTAGAACAAAAATAAAATTTGCAGCATAGGGCACTTCAGATATAAGTAATGTACTTTTAGTAAGTACCGCACTGCAACATAACATGCTGTTTTAATTTTCTGTCTAGTCCTGTCAGTTACTCGATATATAATTGGTTATTTAATGGTAATTTGATCGAGGAAGTTTGTAGGCAGTGAGGTAGTCAAATCTGTAAATCTTGAACTGTCTTGGAATTGAAAACGAATCGTTAATTAAAGATATAAATAAGGCAGATCAACAATTGACCAAATTGAGACAAATGTTGGAAAAATTTTGGGATTTCAACCGTGATGTCCACCATCTTTTTCTGGTTTTCAGGCAAGCATACGATAGCATACCGTGGGTTAAACTTTGGGATGCAATGGCGGAAATGGGAATTCCGTAGAAACTCAGAAATTTAACCAAGATGTGTGTAAATGGCTCCCAAAATAGAGTACGAATCGGTGACATACTTTCGGACTCTTTTGAGGAAAACAACGGGCTTAAGCAGGGAGACAAGATATCTCCAATTATTCAACACTGCTCTTGATAAAGTAATGAGAACCGCTTAAGTACCTAAGCGTTGAACTTTTTTGTCGGGATGGCCCAAGATTATTGCTGGCCTTTGCCGATAATACTGACATAGTGGTTAACTCGGTACTGACTGTGAAAGACCTGTTTGGGAAGGTAGAAAGACAAGCAGAGCAAATAGAATAAACGAGGACAAAACCAAGAATATGCACACACCAGCAGAATAGGATGTAAAGATTGAGTGGGCCATAATGTAATTATGGGAGAATACAATTTCGAGGGGGTCACAACTTGCAATTATTTGAAAGCTACAATTGCTCAGGATAACAATCTGAAAGAAGAAATCAAAGTCCGAATTAAAAGAGGAAACAAATATCCCTATGCATTAAAATCAGCGCTTGCATCGAAAAACATCTCGCAAAGAGCAAAAATCACAATTTATAAAACCATTATACGACCGACGGTTATGTATGCCAGCGAAACCTGAACCCTGACCAAAGAAAACGAAAGGAAATTGAGAGTTTTTGAAAGATTTTTGGACCATTGCGAAGCCCAGCAACACAACAGCACCGAGTAAGAACCAATCAAGAAATATCAGAATTATATAAAGATCCAGATATTCTGAAGGAGATAAAGGCAACTCCGCCTGGGGTACCCTGATGGGTGAACTGAGTAGCTCATCAGGTGCCACTGCCGCTCCCAAGCCCGGATAAAGGAGGAGGGTTGGGCGTAAGGCTAACAACCTAACCCCGTAAAAACCCACATGTTATGAAACCGCAAGATAAGCTTCGGAACCGGACGGATGTATGACGACGAATCAAGCAATGCAAAAGAACAAAAGAACTAATAAGGAACACTATGTGAACATCGAGAAACTAAAACACCCAGATGTGGAAAAGAGATATGAGAAGAGGATTGTCGCAAGTAACCTTGCAATAGAAGCTGATACAGAGAAAGTGGAAACGCTGTGGAGACTACTTAAGAAAAGCATCGTTGAAACTAATGAGAAAATACTTGGACCTAAACATAAACAAAAACGCAAACCCTGGTTTGATGACGAGTGTCAGAACCTACAATGCCTCAAAGCCGCAGGAAGACTAAACACCACGGAACAAGCGACCGCCAGATACAGAGTACTGAAAGACCAACTTCGAAAAACAATAAAGAAAAGAAAAAACAGCAGCACAGGGAAAAATAATAGAACTACAAGCGGAACACCAACAGTGGGACATGAGAGCATTCTATAAGCGAACTGCATCATAGAAAAAAAGGATCCACGATGATGCTGAATAGGAAAGACGGCAAAATAACTACATCAAAAGTTGAATTCCTTGATACATGGAAGAACTACTTCGCCGAACTTCTGAACCGACCAAGTCAACAAGAACAGCGGGAGATTTATATCAATACAGCTAAAGCTAACCTGGGCCTCCACTACTTGAAGAGACTATACAAGCTATAAAAAAGATCAGGAACAACAGAGCCCCCGGTCGTGATAACATACCGGTAGAGTGTTTCAAAAAAGGCGGAACCCAGCTGCTATAATACGTACACCGACTAATGGAACTAGTATGGACTAATGAATCCATCCCAGAAGATTGGAAAGAAGGCGTGATAATCCCAATACACAAAAAGGGGAAAAAATGACATGCAAAAACTATCGTGGCATTACTCTCCTTAACAAAGCCTATAAAATACTATCAAACATCCTGTTAGATCGTATTACCCCTACGCTGCAGAGATTATTGGAAAATACCAATGTGGTTTCCAAGGCCGAAGGTCGACAACGGATCAGATATTCACTATTAGGCAAATACTAGAGAAATGTTGGGAATTTAAAAAGGAGATTCACATCCTGTTCATAGATTTCGAACAAGCCTACAATAGTATAATCAGGGTACGCCTCTGGGATGCTATAGAAGAACTTGGAATACCCAAGAAGCTAGGCGGCTGGTCAGTGTGTCTGGAAGGGTCAAAAAGTTGCGTCAAATTAGACGGTAACTAAAGTGAAGTTTTCGCATTCAACAGGGGCCTAAAACAAGGAGATGACTTATCTCCGCTGCTGTTTAAAATCGCGCTGGAGATAGCCGCTCGGGCAGTTCCAACCCCCACTCAAGTTTTCGGACCAAATGGACCAAATCTGCTTTTGGCATATGCAAATGACCTAGACATGACAGGTGGAAGCACGATAAAGGTGAAGGAGAACTTTGTCCGCTTGGAAAAGGAGGCTAACAAGATGGGCCTACGTATAAATGAAAACAAAACAAAATATATACACGTCACAAGAAAAGCCGCCACGCGATCGCATAAGGCAAAACGTTACCATGGGCGAGTACAACTTTGAACACGTGCAGGCCTTCAAGTACTTGGGTGTCGTCGTAACATCAGATAATAATGTGCGAGATGAAATGAAACAACGCATCACCCAAAGCAATAGATGCCCATATGCGTTACAGTCGATGATGAGGTCTAACCTGCTATCAAGACATACCAAGACCCTAAGGTACAAGACCATAATACGGCCAGTGGCGACGTATGCATGCGAGGCCTGGACGATAACAGTGCAGGACACGCAAGTACTTCGAAGATTTGAGAGGAAGATATACGGCCCTCACACAGGAACCTACAGGATAAAAACAAACGCAGAACTTGCGCAACTGTATCAAAGCCCGGACATCATCCAAGAGATTAAAGCGAGTAGACTACGATGGATAGGGCACGTACAAAGAAGCCAGAATGCAAGGCTTATAAAATCGGTATGGGGAGAAGCCCCCCGATGAAGAAGGCCACTTGGTAGACCAAAACTAAGATAGCGAGATAACATCCGAAAAAACCTCTCCATCCTGGGAGTGGACTTTAACACGTATCAGGAGACAGCGGAAGCCCGGACGAGATGGAGTCAGATAGTGGAGGCAGCCAAAACCCACCCTGGGTTGTAGTGCTACAGAGAGAGAAAGAGAGATAAAGGCAAGAAGGCTGCAATGGGCGGGTCATGTGCAGAGACAGTCTGACACACGGATGGTAAAATTGGCTTGGGAAGGAGCATTAATAGGACGAAGACCTTTTGGAAGCTCCAGAATGAGGTGGCGTGACAACATCAAAGCGGACCTAAGGACCATCGGGATAGAATACGACGCGAATGGAAGCGAATAGTACAGCCGGCCAAAACCCATCCTGGGTTGTAGAGCCATTGATGATGATAATAAATAATCGTTTGCGCCTCAAGTTATTTCAAAAGGATAAGCCTACATATTGGCGACGAGTTGGTATCATTTTGTATCTTCATTCTTCTGATGTCCTCAAATTGCAGTAGGGATATGTGTCAAGTTCGGCCAGTTCAACCCAGAAACAGATGAAGTGGAGTTGAGGACATCCATTATTTCCCACCTATTAATAGCATCAGGCATAGATAAACCTAAGAATTCGGAGAAGGTGAAAGTTACTGTGATTCTGATGTATTTAGTTGGAATTCCTAGCTACAGTCTGCTGAAGTACTTGGTGGCACCAAGAAAGCCAGAGGAGTTGATTTTCAAGCAATTTAGGAATGCTACAAGTTCAACAAACGTGTTCAACAACGAGGAGAGTCGATAAAACGTGTTACGTTAAAGTTTGATAATTTAGAAATTTTGTTGCAAGATCAATTTGTAGAAGGACTATCTTGACGCTCATTTTCTTGGAGGATGATTATTCACTGTAGCTGAACAGGACGGTGCAGATTGCCGTTAGCCAGAAGATAGCTGATTCAAGAACGGATATTATTCATGGGATGAGCAGTATAATGTTATCTGAGACAACCCAAATACTTATAGATCATCGTCACAGCAGAAAGCAACTGTCTAAAGGCATAAAGGAGAAAGTTTCAAAAAGACTAAAATATTATTATCATCCTCGTGTTGGGGCTGTGGAGGGAACCACAAGAAAGCAGATTGCCCTCGAAGGATATTGAATGTTTCAAGTGCAAAAAATACATTTTTGCAAGTAAATATACAACCAAGACGAACAGTGACACGAAATCAATTCACGAATCTAGTAAAAATGTGCGTGAGAACCAAATGAATCTATTTAATAATAAGAGATTCTTCACAAGATTAGTTTGGACGAAACCGGGGTACCGAAACTCACACGATGCCAAATCAAGTTAGAGACTTATTCTGAAGAAGTGTTCGAAGTTGGGGAATATTGGAACTATATGATGAATGTATGGATACAATGGACAGACATTTTTATTCAGTACTGTTCGTCACTGAACACTCGTGTCTTTAGGAAAGGGATGTTCTCGACATGTTTCGGATGGACTGGATTACAATTTTCAAACAATGTAATGTAGGAAGTGAACAAGGTGAATGTCGCTCAGACTCTGGATTCACTGCTGGACGAATAAAAGCATGTATTTGAAGGATCTCAAGGCGTTATCAAAAACTTCAGAGCGAAGTTAGAAATGAGGGATGATATAGATCCGGAAATTTTCAAAGAAAAACCGGGTCCTTATTCGCTTCTAGAAAAAGTAGACAAAAAACTTTTGCAGATGGAAAAACAAGGTGTCATCATAAGAGTAAAACATTCCGATTGGGCGTCATGCCAAAATCCGGTGGCTGTATAAGGATTACGGGGGATTTCAAATCTTCTTCTTCGTGTAGGTGATTTGATCCCGGCTATATCTGGGAGCAAAACCTTTTCGACTCTAAATGATTCTGATCAAGTTGAGGTGGAGGATCAGTGTAGAAAGTATTTGGTAGTGAATAGGAACAGGAGCTTATACCAGTACAACGTACAGCCTCATGGAATTTCCAAGAATACCAAGAATTATTGGACATAATGCTCCAAGGGATAGGCATGTCCGGGTCATTTATCGATGATGCAATCACGACAGGTAAAAGTGATGAGGAACGCTTGAAGTATCTTCAAGTAATCCTACAGAGAATTAGGGAAGCAAATTATAAACTATCGCGATCGAAATGCCAGTTTATGGAGAAGTCGGTCAAGTTTCTAGGATTTATCGTATTTACTGAGGATGTTCGAATCGATCCTAAGAAGTTGGATGAAGTTTTGAAGATGAGAGAACCAAGCAACGCTGCTGAGTTTAAGTTATTCCTTGGAGGAGTTCTATAGCAAATTCACTCCACGGTTATCTTCTATTTTGGCGCCCATAATAAATTTTACCAGACAAGATGTAGATATTGACATTGGTCGAAGAAGTCTCAAGAAAAGTCGGAAAGAGATTTATTGTTAGGATGAAGACGTTGGTCAGGCAGGTTGTGTGGTGGCCTGGGATATAGATGCAGACATTGCGAAGACTCCAAAATATTATCTACAATATATGCAGAACAAGGATTCACCAGTATCGTCACCAGTTCATGCTTGGAGCTTTCCGGAAAGACCTGAGCTTGTCATTGTATGCGCTGATATAAAGTGGCCTGAAGTTTTCAAGAATGTATTATCGAATTCTGGACCGGATTTTCAACTTTCTGTGTGTGATATTTTGTTAACTTATCGGGTCATATCTCATGCTAAAATTGGACTAGGACCGTGTGAGATTATGATGAAGAGGAAACTTCGCACATTGTTGGATTTGCTGCGTCTAGACCCTGAAGGAACGGCCCGATGAAAGTCAAGAGAAAGTTGTGAAAAATAACAAGAGATAACATGAAGCTCGTCATTTTCAAGTCGGTAATGCAGTTTGGGTCAGTATACCTATCCTCCAAAAACGAGCAAACGTGGACGTTGGGAAAAGTGATCGCGGTATTGGATCCATTAACATACAAAGCTGAAGTGGTTGGCCAGATGTACAAAACACGTGTGTACGATATTTTGCCTGTTTCAGTAATACAAGCGAAAGAAAGGGGCCAATACCGTGAGCAGGTTAAAAAGGATACTGGCGGGCTTGTCGAAATGGGCGATAACGCACCAGAAATAACAGGGCTAAATATTAGATAAATGCTGACCTAGCGTCTACTAAAACATTGACATATTATAATCTTAGCATTTAAGGACCTCGCCGTATGTGGCCAAGTCACTTATAGTCTTATTATATATATCAGCGTCACGCTGTCCGATCAAGTTCTAATTCTGTAAAGTCGGTTGTTAAGTTATCAAATAGATCTTTTTAAAAAGTAAATTTTAGGCAAAAAAACTCAGAGCCCGAAAAAAAAAATCAGATGCAAGTTGGAAGGCGGAATAAAAGGAAGAACAGTCAGTTGCCAAATTATCTGCGAGATTTTGAATTATAGGGGAATGATTGAAGTTTAGGGCACTTCAATTATTAGTTATGTATTAAAAACCACACTGCAAGAAAGACATGCTGTTCTAATTTTCTGTCTAGTCATGTCGGACATTCGATATCTGGTAAATTGATTATTCAATAGAGATGAGCATGTATTTTGAAAACGAATCTTAAATTAAAGAAATAAACAATAATAGTGCTTGCCTCAAGTTATTTCAGAAGAATAAGCCTGCATATAAAATACAATTGTTTTGAAATATAAAAGATACGTCAAATGAGCAATAGAAATAGGTAGATACTTACAGCTTGACAAATCAAAGTTGGCACATGGAGAGGGAGGCGTTCAATGATATTTATATAGCTTTCCATATAGCTTTTCCTTCAATTAACGGTACTTTGTAGCTTAGAAATAATGTGTCGAGCACCTAAAACAGGAAAAAAATGTTCTGAAATATAAAAGATACGTCCAATAAACAAGGGAAATAGATACTTACTGCTTGACAAATTGAAGTAAAGACTGAGGCACGAGGCGCTCTATGATTTATAGTGGCTGCAATAGAAAGAAGGCGAACTTTATACCACTTCGATGGATTGCGATGTTTCCATATATTTCGTTCCTTCCTCTCTCCCTTACTAATACGTTGGAAGGTCAGGTTAAACTTTTCGAGCAATAGCTACACCTGCAAGAAAAAAGATAGAAGTTTTAAAATATAGAAGGTACTTAATACAAAAAAATCATAGAAATATAAAAGTTACGTCAAGTAAAAAAGGAAAATATATACTTACAGCTAGGAAAATCTAAGTTGACACATGGAAAAATTGAGGCAGGGGGGTTCAGTGATCTGTAGTGGATGCAATAAGATAATGAAATAAAGCGAACTGTGTACCATGTCCATGAATGGCGATCTGTTCCATGAATGTAGTTGTTTCCTTCCTTAACGACCGATACATTGGAAGCTCAGATTATTTTTTTCCGAGCCATAGCTACACCTAGAAAAGAAACGAAGAATTTTTTTAGTATAGAAGGTGCTTTACAAAAAAACAGACATAGAAATATATAAGCTATATCATGTTAAGAAGGAGAATATATACTTACAGCTTGACAAATCTAAGTTCACACGTGGAAAAACTGAGGCAAGGGGCGTTAGATGATCATTGGCAGCAATGGAAAGAACGCGAATTGCGTATCACGTCCATGAGTGGCGATCTGTTTCCATATAGTTGCTTCCTCCCTTACTGATTCGTTTAAAGGTCAGGTTAATGTTTTTGAGCAACAGCTACATCTGGAAAAGAAAACAAGAAATTTTAAAATATAGAAGGTACTTTACAAAAACAGACATAGAAGCTACGTCAAATAAAAAAGGAAAATATATACTTACAGTTTAACAAATATAAGTTGACACATGGAAAAACTGTGGAAGGGGCTGTTCAATGATCTATAGTGGCTGCAATGGAAGGAACGCGAAATGTATATTATTCCTATGAATGGCAATCTTTTTCCATAAATGTAGTTGCTCCCACCCTTACCGACCGATACGTTGGAAGGTCATGTTAAATTTTCTTAGTCATAGCTACACCTGGAAAAGAAAAACGAAGTTTTAAAATACAGACGGTACTTTACAAAGAACAGACAAAGAAATATAGAAGCTACGTCAAATAAAAAAGGAATATATATATATATATATATATATATATATATATATATATATATATATATATATATATGAGATAAGCCAAGTACTTATTACACTACTATATTCGACATTTAGTTCATACTTACCCACTTACAGTCTACTCACCTCAAAGAATTTCAAGAGTTCCCAAAATTACAGTTTTGTTCTGTGTTCATTTCGATTTTTAAGACAGATTGTGATAGTCTGAACGTACTTAACTATTATAATTTTATAATAGATAAATCAAGCTTCAAGATGCAGTCTGACTTAAAGGTAAATAATTTAGGTAGGTAGGTACTTCCATACATTTTTTTATCAAACTCACACTGATTCAACTTATGCCACGTCACTATATATTTCACTGATTCACCAACACCTCTGCCTCTGTAAGTTCCGAAAATTAGACACTTACAGGATTTTTCTTCAATTTCTCGAGACAGATTGTCGTCTAACCTTACCTGCTTACTGCTCATGTAATTTAATTTATATATTATTGTTTATTTTTAGGTACTTACTTACTTTGAGAACTTTCTTGTTTTTTTTCACAAAAAATTACGATTCAATGACTTGCATCTTCACTATTCTCACTAACTCACTTTCTTCGCATTTATTGAGGCAAAATTTCATCAATAACATGCTAGTCTAGCTTACCATTCGTTTATGTCTATATTATTTACCAACATACGACTTATACCTACCTCCTTCATTTACAACATGCAGTTTACTTACCTATACATACATCAAAATAACTACTGTACACCTACCTTACCAATTTGCTTCAATTCACTATCACAAAAAACTGCACAGTCACTATTTGCTGAGTAGGTACCTATCACTGATAGGAATAGATGCAAATTATTATTCGCAAAAATCCTTACATTCTAAAACTTACCCTTGGGCTACGTGCGCTCAACGAATCTGAAAAAAGAAAACAAAATATGTTGATAACACTTATAGGTATAAATAGATACCTATCTTAAAAAATTGGTGTCATCTGTCAAGAGATAAATGTATCCAGCTACAGACAACTCTTTACCAACTTCAATTTTGTTATGTGTGTTGATATTTCATACTTTTTAGTGCAACATCTAATGAACTAGTTTTATTTCACTATCACAAAGAAGTTATTTTTAAGCCTTTCATCACTAAATCCACTGCTCAAAAATCTACCAATTTATTATTTGAACATAGAAAAGAAATAAAAAAGTGATTTCGATGAAAAAAAAGTCCACAAATTCTGCTTTCTAGCATTAGCCGCGGCGCCTGATTTTTGACCAACTTCCCAACGGAGGAGGTATACAATTCGACTGTATGCTTTTTTTAACATTGTACACGCGGTTCGTATAAGTAGGTATAGTAGGTGGGTAAAGTACTGCTCATATTTTGATGATTTTTTTTTATTTCAAAGAAGAAAGTTGAGAAATGGTCCCGTATATTAACCAAATTTAAAATCCAGCATCACCTTCTTCCAAAAAAACTGCCTCCAAGAGTGGCGAAAGGGATTTTTTTTTCGAAAATCGAAAATTTGAAACGGGCAAATTAAGGTAGAGACCATATCCAACAGAATTTAAATTGGACATTTTTTATGTACGTAGGTACGGTTTCCGATTTCCGAGTTACAACAGCAGCAAAGTTTGAAATATAGGCAGGTAGGTATGTGTATTTCCGCGATGTTTCGAGATCTTTGAATAATAACAAGTACCTACAAGCAAATAATATACTTACAAGGGTAAAAGGATAAGTACTATCTTCTTTGGTATTAGATTTTGATGACTAATGATTACACTCAACATTGTGAAATAAAACTTTTTTACAAAAACTAGGACTGACTTTATTAGTTGGTGCGCTAAATCTAGTTTGTATGGTTATTAGGTACCTAGGTACTTGTACTTGACACTGCAAGTACTGTTAAGTACTTTTGTAGTGTCAAGTGGCATCGTATAATGTAAAGCTGGGTAAAACGACAGAATTGACATCCTAATCTGAGGTTCCCCCAGCGACAGATAAAATATCCCAGTAAGTCCAAGCGCGGTTGCCAAGTGAACTGTTTTAATTTACTTATAATTGTCATTGCTATTATTAAATGAACATTTGGTAGGTCGAATAGCGTATGTAACAAATACATGTATCTATAGATAAAATATTTCAAATATTGGACGAAATCCACAGAAATAAGGCCACTTACGTAGTAGATTTTCTATTTTTTCTATATCTACATGAGAATCTTACTTCGATTGACAAACGGTTATAAATCTTGTCTCCGTTATAAATAAATGAATCTTTGATCAAAGAGCACGATGGTCTCGATAATTTCAAGTAATTTGTCTTACAAGACAAGAAAAGAATGAAGAGAGCTACCTACGACGGTTAGAATATTGTTATCTTTAAGTAGTTGCCTGTATGCTTTATCAATGCCGTGGTCCAATTTTACCAAAATTTCTAATTGCTCCTTTTTGTATTTTGAGGACCGAGTCAAGCAAGTTTGTAGCAGAAGATATATGAATTGAAGTAGGGGTAGTAGAAAATATAGGTACGAGTATAATATAATTCAAGGTTATATAAGCTTAGATTAGAAAACTTCTAATGTACCTATCTAGAAATGGACTACTAAGTACATGAAATTATGAAAGGAAAAATTTTCATAATATTAGAAAAAGATTCGGCAACGCTGTGGCAAAATCATGGCCATTTGAGCATGCGCGGTAGAACCTCAAATTAGGACGCCAATTCTGCCGTTGTACCCAGGGAAAATAAGCCTACATGGATCATTCTAGAAAAGGCGCGAAAAGTTATTTCAACATGATAAAAGTCAGGTTTTTTGTCCTTCATACCTACTCTAAATAAGTCAGAAAATACAGTATAGGTAGATCAAGTAGAATTGGTAAAATTAGAGAAACTTAACTTAGATTTGCAATCTGTGCAGTAAGAAATTGATCAAATATTGAGCCAAGAACCTATCGCAGATTATGTAGTTTTATATTCGTTTTTCATAATTCTTACCATTGAGTAGCCTTGCCAAGGTTCCAGACATGGATAAAACACTGAACTTCACTTTAATTCACTTTATACGAGCACAGTAACGGTCATTTCAATTTGATGAGAAATGGCGCCAAAGTATTCACAGCAGTATTCACTCGCTTAGGTAGGTAATTTGGCCAGTTTTCGCTTCCAGTCTGTGAAATTAGAACTCCATAACAATTAAATTTAATTCACCACTCATTCTACTTTGATTGGCCATAACACTTTACTTAATTGCAATAAATGCACAAAAAAAATCCACCAAATTTACTGAAATAGTTCACTTGAGACGATCCGAATGAGACTGAAGTCAGGTAATTGTTCTTAATTTGAAAATCATTTATGCAAAATTGATTCTATACTTGTTTCCTGTGTGCCAGTCAATGGGATTCAAGATAACCTAGCCACGTGATTGGCTATTTCGCGCTATTAATTTGTTCAGGAGTGGGGGAAATAATCATAGGTCAGTGAAATTATAAAAAAAATATTAGTATTTCTGGAATTTTCAAAGGATTGGAGAAATTGGTAAATGGTTTTGCTGGAGGTATTATGAAAAAAATGTAGCATTTCAGTATCTATATGTAGCTAACTTTTTACGTTTTTTTTGAGAGGTACAGGTTATATCTACCTACCTTGTTGTAGAAGATTTTAAACTGAATTGTTTCAGATAAGATTTATTAAAAGCGCTTGAGTCATTCTTGTCCCAGTCTTCAAAATAAAAATGAAAGCAAGAAAATCCTTCTATCCGTTCTCAAAATAATCTTGGCATGCAGACGAACAAACAGACTTATAACTGAAAATGTTTTTTGGACTCATAATTTTACACGATTATAATAATAGTTTCATTTCATAAAACTAGAGCGAAAGTTATGTCAGCGAAGATGTCGATTTACCTACGTCAAATACGACCTAAACTAAATTTGATTTTAGGCATATCAACGATTTGAGATTTATTTTAGTGCGCGAGTATATTTTTTAACTGTCTCGTTACATGAAATTGAAGGGTATAAAACAGTGTGATGTCTACAATTATTGTTTGCATGTGACGCCAACGGATTAACTGCTTTCATTATTATTTGTTTAATTTGACGTGACTATAAGACTGGAGGAGAACGAATAGGTAGGGGCGGGCTTATCATCGACCTGCGTTGGCTCGAACAAGGAACAAGTGGAAGATTGTTGATTGTTTGGACTTGGCATCAAGCAGTCAAAACAAGTGTTTCCAGGAATTTTTAATGAAGAATATAATATTTTGTATGAGAACGTTCTGTTTTCTCGTCATGAACTTGCGATACCTACCTAGTAATATTTCATGTCGGTAATTTATTGATCTTGTGTTGCCGCGCAAATTTGAAATGCAGGAGTGAGAAATACCTTAATATGTTCAAAGGTAGATTATTTACTTCTCATTTTTGACCTACTTCAAAAAAGGAGAAGGTAGGTATATCTACAATTCAGTTGTATATTTGCTTGTTTATGGCTATTCGTGCGTTTTGCATAGTAAAGGTAGGTAGGTACCTACTTCGATTTAGGTAGATTATTTTTGTTTCATTTGAAAGAGGAGAGTTGAGAAATGGTGCCGTATTGAGAAAAACTCAAATACAAAATCTCCTACAGTCCAAAAACCGCCCCCAAAGGGGGTTGAGGGGGCAATTTTTCTCGAAAATTGAAAATCCGAGACGGCAGAATTAAAGAAAATTCCATATCCGAAAACGTTTGAATTGAACTTTTTTTAAAATAATCATAGGTTTCCGCGTCTCAGTCTGAAATATGTGATAGGTAGGTATGCATAGATATGTGGAAAAGCAATTTTTTTTCGAAAATTAAAAATATGAGACGGCCAAATTAAAGAAAAGATTATATGTAGCAAAATTTACGGTTTTCGAGTACCTAGTAAAGTCTGAAATATGTAAGTAGGTTTAGGTATTTGCCCGTGATGATCTATGAATAATAAATAACAATTAGGTACCTACCTATTTGGTGGAGGGTTCAATACCTATAGGTGTTTTTGATTTCTGGATGATTTTTCGTGGAACTTTCTATCTGTAGGTATGTGGGTTGGAAGGTTTTGTGATGTTCTGTACGTGCGAGTGGAACTTTTTGATGAAGGACTTCATACCTATAGGTACCTGTCAGAGCTTTATGGATGTATTTTTGTGGAATTTTCGATGTGAATGTGTGTTGGAGGATTAGTGATGGAGTTAGAGAGTGAGTGGGACTATTTGATGGAGGGTTCCATACCTATGGGTGTTTTTGATTTCTGGATGAATTTTCGTGGAACTTTCTATCTGTATGAGTGTTTGGAGGTTTTGTGATGTACCTATAGCTACGTGCGAGTGGAACTTTTCGATGAAGGTTTCATAAGTACCTACTTATAGTTGTGTACGTGCGAGTGGGACCTTTTGATGAAGTGTTTCTTACCTATACCTGTCGTAGCTTTATGGATGGATCTTTTGCGATGGAGTTTGAGAGTGAGTGGAAGTACGAAAAAGTTTAGAAAATTTATAAGTACACGTCTCAAAACGCTTAGGTATTTGATTTCTACTGCAAAATAAATAATAGTTTAAAAAACTTTAAAAAACACGCTTTACCTAATAACAAACCAAACTAAAAATTAAGAATTAATAGCAAAGCAAACTAAAAATTTGAAAATAATTTCATTAACACTTCATATACTTAGGTACCTAAGGGTAAAGTGATTAATAAAAGATATCATTTTACCTATCTATCAACATAAAATATTTATAGATATCAATGTACATCAAGCACCTACGCTTTTTTACATTAAAATTATATCTTTTATTAATCACTTTACCCTTAGGTAGGCATACTTATGAAGTGTTAATGAAATTATTTTCAAATTTTTAGTTTGGTTTGCTATTAAAGCGTGTTTTCTAGTTTTTTAAACTATTTTTTTATGACTAATGTTTTTGTAAATAAACATCTGTATCTAACTTCGATATGACTGGAGTAAATTTGTGTCGTTATCGTTGAAAAACATTTTTCTTAAGCCGGCGACAATTTTTAATAAAAATGTTAGGGTAAAGTGGGGAGAGTTGGACCACCTTTTGAAAAACTCATAGGTAATATCTTCTTTATTAACATAAATAAAAATTCATTCTAAACGGGAAACGATAACTTAAACTGAATAGTTTCTTCTGAGACAGTAGATGAAACCAATAGTGAAACACTGATTTAGAAAAAAAATTTAAACAAAAAATTTAAATTGGTCCGTCTCTCCTGCTCATTGCAGGATAGATGGACCGCATAGGTCAGGAGAGATGGACCTCATTTTTCCCTCCTATTCTTTTTAGTGTCTTGAGCTTTGCAACTCTGGCCCGTATCTTCGTAGGTCGTACAACTCTCATGTAGCCAGCGTTTACATATTGAACACTTTATCCAGTCGTCCTTCTTTGTCGTTTCATAATAATTTTCCAACACATTGGTTTTCCTAATCAAGAATATCTTCGTCACCGCTTGAGGAATCATCCAAAATTAGATCAACAGAGTCTGACGAGGAAGAGTCTCGCCTAAGTTTCTTTGGTCGTCTTCTAGTCCTTGGATCAGCTTTGGTCAGTTTTGTAGTCCTTGTTTTAGCTTTCGTAAGTTTTTTTTCGACAATTTCTGATGCCTCATCTCCATATGTTCCGGGAAAGTTAGAACGCCCGTGAGATTGGCACGAACTTTTCTTGTGGCCTGTTTTATTATAACAGGTGAAGGTGAAATAATATCAAGTGCTGTTCCTGGTGTTAAAGCATCTTCAGTGCCTTCCTGTCGATCTGGAAGATTCTGCCACTCCATCCCAGATGAATTTTGTCAAGGCAATACTGCCGAAGTTGGAACTGTCTTGGGTGGAGAGCCCCTTACTGGGGCGTTTCTTTTCCGAGTGTACACGTTCGGCATTTTGTGCTACAATAAAAGAATAGGTCCATCTCTCCTCCACACTGCAGGTCCATCTATCCTCCACTTGAGAGGATAGATGAACCTGGGAATTCCTTCACACCGGAATATTCAAACACATTCTTTTTTAGGTTAGGATTACATCAACACACGTACGCGTCGATAAAACATCTAAAATAGTCACTGAAACTTACCTGAACTTCACAAACTCACTTAGTATATCACACCCAAATAATTTTTCGCAGATCGAAAACCGATTTTTGCTTAATAAGTCAAAACAAATCCATAGATTACCACATTTTACTTTACCCTGTTGCGAACTGATGCTGGTGTTATAATGTAGCTAGATCAAGCACGCATTGCTCAAGTGATTTGCGAGATATCGTAAGTGGTCCGTCTTTCCGACTGGTCGAACTCTCCCCACTTTACCCTATGTAGGTAGGTACCTACCTACAGGTATTTTGAGATTTATTCAAAAAATGCAACAATAACCTATATGATGATCGATTTTGAAGTAGGTAGGTAGATAAGTGTAAAAAATAGGTACCTAGGTAGGTACCTACTTAGGTATATCTATTTAAAAAAAATGGACCGACTCTGCAAGTAACAGCACCAATAGAATTAATATACCTAACTTATTTTCTATTTTTCAGTGAACCAACTAATAAAGTCGGTCCAATTTTTTTATAAAAAATACCTATCTAATATCTATTTTTTATTTCACACTTTTGAGTGTAACATTAGTCACGAAAATCGTTGAACGTTCTCTTATACCTACCTACAATTATTACCCACGTAGGTAGGTATATTCTTTGCTAGTACCTACCTAATTACCTATGATTATTTAGAAATCTAAAAGCATCGCCGCCGAAATGTGCATATTTTAGACTTTACCATTGCTGTAACTCGAAAACCGGAACTCTATAAAAAAAAATTTCAATATAAATGTTGCTACAAATTCTGATCTTTAATTTTGTTGATTTCCAATTTTCAAAAGAAAATGCAACCCTTCACATAGCGAAAGTAGGTAGGTAGATACACATAAGAATTTGAGATTTTAACATAGTTGTAAATCGAAAACCATAGATACCTACATACCTAACTCTTTTTTAAAACTGTTCAGTTTAAATGTTTCCGGATATTGTCCTATCGTTAATTCTGCCGTCAAAGATTTTCAACTTTCGAGAAAAATTGCCCCCTCCAACCCCCATTCGGAGATGTTTTCTATAAGCAGGATCATTTCTCAAGTCCCATCTTTAAAATGAATCAAAAATCATCAAAATCGGAGTACGTTTACTATAGGTAAAAATCTAGGTACCTAACTTTATAGTGCGCTCCCAAACAAAAACAGACAGTCGAATTGTACCTACCTCCGTTTGTGTTCGTCGGTTAAAAATGAACATCCTAATATCGAAAAATATGCTCATTACAACATAGGTACTTACCTATTAGGTACCTACCAAATTACAATCACAACGAGATTTGCTCGCTTAAGAAAAGCTATTTTAAGCGACACAAGTTTCTCAAAACCGTCCTATTTACATAGGTAGGTACCTTACGTTTTTACAAAAAAAATTAAATCCCTCCATCAGTTTATTTCCAGAGATAGGAACAAAAGTTTTCTACTACTTTCTTTTTTTCCTTTCCCTATCTTAGAAATCTGAAAATAATTTCCAACATTTCCTTATGGCTGCTAAGTAGTCATTAAATTGTTTTATCGATAGTCTCTAGGTAGGTACCTACAGTAGATTCTGAGTTTCTAAGATACCTTTATGTAGCACTTTACATGCTTATTGGACCACCCTGTACCTACATAATAAATAGGCACCTACAAATTTCTATTAATTCCTCGTTAAAGTCTAAATACCTAATTCAGCAAATTAATATTGTTCTGATCTTCTCCTTATGTTTCTATTTACAGAATAATAGATACCTATGTATCATCTTATCAAACAAATCAATAAATTATAACATCGAATAATAAGGACCTATACGCCTATACCTACCTATATTATTATTTCGGAGACGAAAAGTAAATTCTTACCTAGGTATTTTCATAAATTTTCAATCGTCGCATATTTAATGTATAAAATTTAGGTAGGTACATATGTGTTTGAAAGACATCTAAAAGAAGTATCTGTTTTCTCTCCTTCGAAACTCAAATCACAGAAAACTTGTTTGGCTACTTGATTCAAGGCCACATACGCATCTCCCCTTGTTCTTGTTTACGATTTACGAGTATTCAGGCGACGGAGAAAAGATACTATTTATTTATTATTGATGTGCTCTCTGTGTTCATGTTCAACAATACTACCTATGATATATTTTCAGTCGTAGGTAGGTATAGATTGGGAAACAAAATGGTCGCAATAAATTATGGATGTCATTACCTGGATAGGTAGGTAGGTACCTATAATATTTGTCACCAATATCAAATTTATTTCGATATGTGATAGTGATAGTGAATTAGTTCTCCAAACTCGTTCATGTTCGATAGTATGTTACTTAGGTATACTAGGTAGGTACCTACATATACCTACCTATGTACCTATAGTTATTTATTTTCTATAGGCATCGTAACCATGTTTGTAAAAGCGCACGAACCTAGGGATACCTACCTACCTAGATTAGGTACCTACGTAGGGGACTTTCCGATAACTGTGGCGCCAAGATTTAATGGTGTTTTCAAATAAAACACCCCAAAATAGGACGAAAATCAAGAATACTAATTTTCTCGTGTTCGTCTCCTTTTGGAGATATTTGCCCCTTCTTTTCCCAATAAGCTTGCGACATATTGGAGCTAAAGGGGTGTTGAATTGGGAAAAAACGCATTTAAAGGTAAATAATTCGTACTTAGGTACCAGTAAAATCACTGTAGACACCGTCTCAACGAGGTAATTTCTTCATAAATTGCCATTTTTAATTGAATGTTACACTGTAAACACATTCTTTTTTGTCAGCCTTCATATGCCGCCATGTTTCCATACGATTATAAATACCCTGTTGCCATTTACTCATTTTACATCATTTTAAACGAAGAATTATCATTAAGTAGTATTCTTGCTGTTATAGTAGAATACGTTGTAGACAATAGAAAGAAGTATCTTTATATTAAATATAATTCAAATGAAATTTATTCGAACAAGAAAACTAAGGAATAAAATTAAATACAGATTCAGTATTTTGTGGTTGGCTAGGTTTGTGTTTTGGTGACAGGTTTAATTCCTTAATATTTGCTAAATAACCACATTTTAAAGGCAACGGTAACGGTGTAGTATCTGTAACATAATTTCAAAACAACAATTATATGACATACCTACCTATGACAATAATAGCGGCTAGACAAGAGTCAAGGAGTGCAAGGTGATATTTACGTATTTATAGTGATTAATGTGAATGTTTCAAAAAATACTTCGTTGGGACGGTTTCTACAATGTGATTTCCGGTATGTGCGACTTCTTTTATACCTCTACATGCGTATTTTTCCTCACCAAATACTCCTTTTGCCCGAACTTCCCGCAAGCTTGTTGGAACAAAAAGGGGCCAATTCTCCAAAAAGAGACGAAAACGAGAAACTTGGTATTCTTGATTTTCGTCTTATTTTAGGGTGTTTTATCAGAAAACACCGTTAAATCCTGGCGCCACAGTTATCGGAAACGTGCCGTTAGATAAATATCTACCTACCTAACGTGTTTTCTTCCTGATTAGTTTTCAATTTACCTAACCAAGTGTTAAATCATTTAAAGAAATTATTGAATTCAGGATAAGCAGTAGAAGATTTCTGGCAATAAATACCTATTTCTTTAAAAAAATTGGACCGACTTTATTAATTCTACACTGAAAAATACTAAATTAATATTATTTCGCATTTTTCAGTGCACCAACTAATAAAGTCGGTCCAATTTTAGGCAAAAAATATTTATTTCAAACTTTTAAATTACCTAACATTAGGTAGTCATGCGAATCGTTGAACGTTCACTAATATCTACTAAAGAAGATAGTACTTATCCTATTACCCACGTATATTCTTTGCTTGTACCTACTTGTTATTATGTAGAGATCTCAGAACATCGCGGCGGAAATACGCATATTTTAGACTTTACTACTGCTGTAGATAACTCAAAATCCCTAACTCTATGGAAAAAATGTTCAATTTAAATGTTGCTACAAATAATCCTGGTCTTTCATTCGACCGTCTCATATTTTAAACCCTCTAAAGAAATTACCCCCTCCACATAGCGGAAATACCTACACATATTTCAGATTTTAACATCGCTGTAACTCGAAAACCGTAACTCTTTGAAAAAAATGTTCAATTTAAATGTTTTCGGATATTGTCTTATCTTTAATTCTGCATTCTCATATTTTCGATTTTCAATAAAAATTGCCCCCTCCACCCTCCTTTGGAGGCGGGTTTTGGAGGGAAGGAGATTTCAGATTGGAGTTATTATGAATATGGGACCATTTCTCAAGTCTCCTTCAAATGAATGAAAAATAAACAAAATCGGAGTATGTGCAGGCCTAGACTTACACTAGGGGCAGGCAAGTACCGGTCAAGTGCCCAGGGCGGCAAAAATTTGTGATTTTTTTTCAAGATCAAGATTGCTCAATATAATTAATTAATTCTATTAATCGTTACCGTTAATCGTTACTTTCAGTACAATCGCAGGCACTCTAGTACGAATGTATGATTCATATGAAATATATATTCTACCTACCATCGCATATCGCACCGAGTCTCAAGTCGTATCGATTCTGTTCGTATTTGGTACCTATACCTATGGTAATATGTTGTAGGTATATGTTACAATAGCCACTGTCAATAATTCTCATCGTGTTATTTACATTCAGATCTTTTTATGATGGTAAATGGATTACAATGAATCAATTTTAGTAGATACCTATATTGTAGTTTCGCTATTTCATCTCAAATATTAGGTATGAAGGATTTTAATAACAACATGAATAAATACATTTTAAATATGAAAACAAAACAATGTTGAATCCGTTGAAAATACGTGAAGGAATAATTTAATTTAATTTAAATACATAATTAAATTTAATTTCGAAAAATAAAATATATAAACTATAAGTTTAAGTAAAATTCCAGTATTGGGGCGGATTATTTTCCGTTGCCCAGTAGCGGCATTATGTTTAAATTCGGCCCTGAGTACGTGTACTTACCTACTATATAGTTACCTACCTAAGAAAACCATAAATATTCATTAGGTACATATTATTGGACTGACGTTATTATTTGGTGCACTGAAAAATACGAAATAATATCTATTAGTAATTCTATTGGTGCTGTTGTGCAGTTGCAGTTAGATTGATTTTTAGCACCAACTTCACCAGTACCAGCACCAATAGAATTAATATTATTTTGTGCCAACTAATAACGTCCGTCCAGTTTTTTGTAAAAAATATTTATTTCACACTTTTGAGTGTAACATTAGTCATGAAAATCGTTGAACATTCACTACCTAATACTAAAGAATATACAATACCCAACGTATATTCTTTGCTTGTACTCACTTGTTATTATGTAGAGATCTCAGAACATCGCTGTGGAAATACGCATAGGTAAGTGTTTTAGGTTTAACCATTTTACCACCGCTATAACTGGAAAACCGTAACTCTAAGGAAAAAATGTTCAGTGTAAATGTTGCTACAAATAATTTGATCTTTCATGTACCTAGTACTCTCAGATTTTCAATTTTCGAAAGAAATTAAACTTTCCACATTCCAGATTTTAACATCGCCGTAACTCGAAAACCGTAGGTGTAGGTACCTACCTATCTAACTCTTTTGAAAAAATGTTTGATATAAACGTTCCCGGATATTGTCTTGTCTCTAATTATACGATCTCAGATTTTTGATTTTCGAGAAAAAATGCCACCTTCACCACCTTCGGGGGTGTTTTTTGAAGGGAAGGAAATTTCGGATTTCAGTTTTTACGAACATGGGACCATTTCTCAAGTTTTATCAAAATCGGAGTACTTTTACTAGGTATACAACGCGCGCACAAACCAAAAAAAAGACAGTCGAATTGTATAGGTACCTACCTCCTCCGTTTGGGTTCGTCGGTCAAAAATTAAAGAAAATACAATAGGTACGTACCTACCTTTATTTATATTTTTTCTTCATCTACTTTATAGATACAGGTAGATTCACAACCGCATCTGATAGGCTGGCTCTTCCGAAAATCTACGCCACTGGCACAATTTTCGTTACCTATATCATGAATTTTCTAGAGATTTCCACCTACCTATCCATTCTAACGAAATATTCTTTATTTTTCGAGAATGAGTCATATTATTTTTAGGTGATTTGGGTTAAATCATCATACCTATTTTGAGTCAAATATTTGCAATTATTATAAATGAATCACCCTGTATAATATGAATTATGTTGAACGTTAGGTAGGTACATTTTATGTCATTATTATTATTATCATTATTATCATACCCTACCTAAAATAATATATTTATACCTACCTACCTACCTCGGTAGCTACCTATAGGTCTCTACCTACCTAGAGTCTAGAGACTTCCACCATTTTATAAATTCGCCCAATGATACAGGAAGGTACAGCCCTCTTATTATGTTGGACAGAGAGCCTCATGATAATGCATACCTATAGCTATTCAAGTAGGTAGAACCTAATCGAAGGTAAGAAAATATAATCCCTCATGGCCGAGTCTCTATTGTCCATACGGCCGAGGTTATTGCTCTTCCAACTTCCAACTATGGCTGCCGCTACCATTTTACTTATAGGTAGGTAGGTAGCAGACGCAATTTTTTATTGAAATATCTAATTATTTCTCACTGTAGAGAAATATTGATGTCCTTAACATTTTTCGACCGAGTTATTTTTCTAAAACTGAATTGTTCATCAAACTGGAGAAACTGGAGAAAAAATCCTAAATGTCAGAAACATGAGCGTTAATATCAATTCCTGTCTTCTAAAATGAAATATCTATCTACGCTTGCTCACAACAATATCTACACAGCTTTGTGCGAAAACAAACTCGTTAGATTTATTTTCTTTTAACATAAAATATATTAGGTATATCGTTTCTCGTCTCTGATCTGTTTGTATACAGAATACAGAAACAAACGTAGGTATGCGGCGCGAAGTGGAAGATAGTTTTGACTGTTATTTGGATTAAGAGTTGAACAAGTGTGTTTCCAAGAATTTTGTCTGTGAATTTAACACAATACCTATACATCAACAGATAAGAGTTAGAGTTTACAGTACAGTATAATAATATTATTTCATACAATATCTATCTATAAATCTTTAGAATACCTAGGTATATTATTTTATGCATGTTGGTAAAATAACAAAGAAGAAGACTTAACTAAATTTCATATAGGTAGCTACATCTATAAGAGATTAAAGAACATCATAATAAGCGTTTCCTTTATATTTTATTTATTAAATTAGCAGAAAATGCCTTCGTAGCAGTTACCTACTTACAATATAGAAAAGGATTATTTAATTTTTTATTAAATCATTCTGAACTGTGGCAAATAAGATGCCTAGATTATAGTGGGTAGGTAAGTAGGTAGATACCTAGGTAGTCGGTCTCCAAAGTACCTGCAAATTCAAGAACGTATTTACCGACAATCTTGATTGTACCTACCTACCTAGTCAAATCTAATTATGTTCATAATTTAGTTACAGTATTGCCAGGCGTTTCGATTAGTAGAAAAGTTGAATCTAATTAAATAACTGTTTACACTATAAACTTACTATGTAAAATTAATTACTATTTTATCTGCGGCTGAATGCACCAAGAGGGAGCAAGGGCCATAAAATTAGGAAGAAGAAGAAGAATTTCCTTAATGCTAGCGACATCTGTGATCGAATGATTCAACCACAGCCTAAATTAAGTTACCTAACAATCAGCAAAGAGGTGATACAATTTAACCGAATAGCCAACACGAAATTAAAAAAAATCTATTTTTAAATTTCTGTTAATACAGACCATTTTTGAACGTTTGTGACGTGTCAGTTTTAAATTAAATTAAAATAGACCTTATATTATCTTGTTTTTTACTCAATTTATCAGAAATCGTTTGAGAAACGCAAATATAATAAGGAAATCGTTTGTGACTCTATTGTTTTAGAAAAATCAAATTTCAAAATGTGTAAGCTTATGCAACTAACAATACATCAGTGTTGGAGCATCAATAATATAATTTGTGTATGGAACTTCGTGACTTTATTTATTTATTCGTAAAGTAAATTTTTCATGAGCACGAATAGTAAAAAACAGACGTCTCTGGTGATAGGAACATAATCTGTGCCTGTGAATACAGAGACAACTATTAGTTCATAAATATCCAGACATTAGTTGAGCAAATAATACTGCATGACCATGACCGTATCTAACAGAGATAAGACTTCTGCCACCAACTTCAAAAGTACCAGCACCAATAGAGTTATTATCATTTTATATTTCGACGTTCCATACACAAAAATAGAGAATATAAGGTCTGTTTTCAAGATGTATTGGTTAATCGGTGTTAATTATTTAACAATCTAATAGGTAACTGGTAACTCATACATTCAGTCACAAAAAACAAATGCATCACAAACGTTCACAAACGATCTGTACCAACAGAAATTTAAAAATATAAATTTTTCAAAATCGTGTTGGCCATTCGATATATGGTAGAAGATACCTACAATAAAGTCCTCTCTGCAATCAGTAAGGTGCACTTGAACAGTTTTTCTTCTTTTTTTCTCTCTTGGCGTTTTAAAGTCATATTAGGTATCTCAAGGAATAGCCTCTATTTCAAAATACATTAATATTGATAAAATATATTCATAATTTACACAAATATAAAAAATTCTTATAAATATATTCCAGTTAAATTCATTTACAAAAATCCTATTGGATAGCACCATTTTAGGAATAAAATACTGCGTCATTCACTATAACATCTCCAAATTGTGTTGTTATGCTAATAATAACAAAATTTTGTCGAGGTCTGCCATAATGGATTTCTACTGTACCGATACCGAAGATAAGATTAATCTCTGCCACCAGAAAGAATTTGACGCAGATATTTTATTTTTCTGAATATTACTAATATATATACATTGCTCACTAAATGCTCATTCTGAACTGAGATTGGTCAAGCTGGAAAGTTAATAATTAATTAAATCTTTGTTTGTAACTTCACGAACATGTCGCTTAATAATTAGTATTTTCGGGATTGAGTTGCGTCAAAAAATTGCTCAGCTATCAGAATATATGAATAGTTTTATTTTTTTGAATAAAATTAATGACTATTGTCGAGTTCGTCTTCGTAGTAATATGGTTATCTCTGGACTCTGGTATCATTCAATCTAAGAATTATCCAGTGTTGCCAGATCCGAGATATGTGATTACCAGTATATTACTTCGAAATTACCAGAATTTAGGAAAAATTACCATTATCTATTTTTATATACAAAAAATGCATATATGTTACAGAAAAGATAAAAGACTAAAGAATCGTATACCCTTAAAATATTGCACTACTAATTATCAGAGATAACAATTAACATATAATAATCAATAACAACAATAAAAAAGCATAACTTCAATGAATTGAAACAGGCATTCAAATAAGTGTTTTCTTAAAAAATTTAAATTATTATTGTCTAATCAATTTTCACTTCAGAATCATCATCATAATCCTCATTTTTACCTTGCACATTCGACATTTTCTACAAACATCGTCTTTCATGTCGTCATTTTTATATATTATCTATAAACAGTTAAATTACCGTAGATTATCCAATTACCAGGAGCCTATTACCAATTACCAAATAAGTTTCAAAAGTACCATAGATTCTGGTAATTACCAGGCGCCTGGCAACACTGGAATTATCGGTTTATAGAGTAGAAGCAGCATAGATCTTATATGCAAGAAGCATAGAATTTATACTCCACAAGAAGCAAAGTTCTCTGGTAAAAACGCATATATGTCATAGTACATAAAGAAATTGATAGAAATGGTCACAGACAGCCATTAACATGGAATTATTTTGGCCCAAGCATAGTACCAGAGACAACAATGGTTGTCTCTGATAGTACATTCGGCTAAAAACATACATTCAAAAAAAAACTGGCTGTTGCAAACTTCCCGCCGCGCATGCTGAGAACAATTTTCGCTTAATGCAATCGGTCTATTCCAAAGAATAAAGTTTTATATTCTTTGGTCTATTCAATATACATCGATCGTTATCAAAAGTCGTTTATAATTAGTGAGAGAACCAACGACTGATACGCACCTACGTCAAAAAGATGACGTAGGTGCATATTAAATCTAAGACGTTGGTTCTCTCACTAATTATAAACGACCCACCATTAAAAATGTAAAGTGCCGTAGCACTACCTTCAGGGGTCGTGTGGAAAAGTGCAAGTTGTATTCTTTTAGTAATTTTGTATAATTGGCCCCCTCTGCAATAAACGTCACAAACCACCACTGACCAAATAGCGGTGAACAACAAACCATCAACCTAACCTATTTCCTCTATGAAAACATCATATCTATTTTACCGGTTAATCTAATTACTTTACATATTCACTCACACCGCTTTTCCTATTGGTATCCCAAGTGACAAAGAAGTACAACAAATCTCTTGTTAAATAATATTTTTCACCATTTTCTACTAGTATTTCTCTCAGTAAGTGGTTTATTTATATTATTTTGTTAGACAGATTTATTCCGTATATAAAGAGATCCTTTGAGTTTACCTTTCAGTGTTTGTTTTCTCAAAAGATTGGTACATAAAAGACAAAGTTGCATCTAGCCCGCAAAATATTTTTAAATTTATAGTTATTGGCGCGTTTCCTCATCACCAATTTATTTGTTGTTCACCTTTATTTAACGCCATCTATTGGCGTTTTACGTTCGCCAATACCGTTCGGTAGCTAACTCGGTACCGAGATGAAATGAAATTCTGTCAAAACCAACTGTCACAACACACGTTTTTTAATATAACCTAGCAATAGCGATATATATTCATCTGGAAATACATACGTGGGATATACGTGATACATACTTATTTCTGTATTTGATACTTTTATTGATAATAATTAAGGTGAATATGGATAATGGTTTTATAAGAGATGTTAAAAAATTCATCAAACAAGAAACTAGTGCTCCAGTACAACGGTTACAATCACTTAGACTTCCTCCAGATCTAAGATTAGGAGGTACAAAACTAAAAAGAGGTTTATCTGCAGGTACTGTACCAACTAAAAAACAATTTGTACCAAATTTGGGCACTGCAAGAAATAAAGATAAATCCAATGAGTAAGTATAGAGATAGTTCATGAAGTTTACCACTAATTTCTTGTTTTCGAAGATTTCTCAAGAAATTTGAACAGAAAAATCATAAGGAGAAAAGGGAGAAGTCCCAAAATAGAAAAAGAGACAATGCTCCTCGACTTGTTCAATCGAGTGGAATATTTTCAGAAGGGGTTGCTAGTGATATACGTAAAAGCAATCGATGGAATGATGTTCGTGATAAGGAAAATGATGCTACAGCTAGCATGCCTGTACCTACTATCAAAAAGAGGTCTTGGAAGGTATGTATTTTATTAGTTCATAATTAACGAAATTGACATTTATCTTGTACTAGGTTGACAAACAGGAAGAAGATAAAATACTTGATGAAATTATGGAAGATGATGAAGATGTACCAGACGAAAAATTACCTTTTGAACCATTTACCTGGCACTCTGACAGCTGCAAAGGAAGTAAGTTATTTTTTCCGTATATTTCTGATAGCTCATAAACTATATTGTAATCTATTTCAGTTACTATCAAAAAAGAGATGGAAAATCTCAAACTTGAACATTACCAACGTGAGTTATGGCTTGAAGTATGTATGTACTTTCAAAATTTTAGCAAAATATTTTTGTAGCAATGAACTTTCAACTTGACGAATATATGAATCATGGTTTTTATAACGATGACAATCCTTCAATATCATTGTGGGAGGTGAGAATATTTGCATGGAAATTCCGTGATTACTCAATGTGACTTTAATTCGTACTAATCAATTTATAGCTGCCAGATTCATTAGCTGCTAAAGGTCTAAGTGATGATCCGAATTGTAAAAAAGTATTTGATTACAACTTAAATGATATGGTCGAAGGTCAAATAGGAAAACTTGTTAGGAGAAAATCTGGAAAGATTGAAATGCACATAGGAAATATCAAGTATAATTTGGAACCTGTAATCACGGAAAAATATACAGAAGTAAGACAAATTTATGAAATAGACAAAGCCGTAATAGTTGTTTTTTAGCACATTCTAACTTTGGATTCTCACGAAAAAAACGATTCTGGAAAAGCCACTGTTCTGGGTCAAATACAAAATAGATACAAGATAAATCCTTTATGGGATTCACTTTTGAAATGACTGATACATATTATTATTATTACTTTTAAAATTTGGCTGTGTGAGATTTTGAAATCTACCTCTGCTTTTTCTATGAATACACCAAATTAGTTGTGTTGAAAATTCATTTTCCGCTTTATTCATCTGCTCTCATTCTCATTAAAGGCTAAAAGATATTCAACTCTACCTTTTTCCTCTTTTAAATAACATTTCATATTTATGGTTTATTTTCATTTATCATAACATTCCATAAAATTACTACGCGTTATCATAGAAGTAGTGTATGCGTCTTTGGAGTTTATGTTAATAAAATTACAACTATAACATGACTTTTTTTAATTACTGTCAGCAAGATTGAGGGTGGTAACATCAACACTATCGGTAGACCTCGTTTATTTATAAATATTTCTAAACGCAGGTGATATTATTTTTCATCTTATTATTATACTATTTGATAAGTTGGGATACAACCATCGCAATGGGTACGTGTTACGAGGTCCACAATGAATTTTCCAGTAGATTTACACTTCAAATAGAATCGCGAATTTTCTGACAGCATATCCGGCTTGCAGACTAGTGTTGCCTAGTGTAATTGAGGGGCGTAAAAGTTTGAGAATCGCAGAAATAGATGAACACAATCATACATAATTTGAATGATATTTACTTAGGGCCGAGTTCAAAATTAATTTCAATCTTGCATTAAAAATTTCATAAGATTTTTGATTGAACATTAAAAGAACGGAAGATAAGGTGACTGAAGTTGTAAAAGATTTTTTAAACTCTTCAAATGCGCCATTTTGAAACTACTTTTTAATTTTTAATAAACAAAAACTGTCCAGAGATGTTGATGAAAAACTACTCTTACAATGCTATGTATGAGCGGATTGGACTGAGTATTAGTAATTCTGATAAAACGGCAGTTGTGCATAGACCTGTTGGCGTCCGAGTTTGAAGTTCCCCCCAGCAAGTCCAAGCGCGGTTGCCAAGTCTACTGTTTTTGAATACATACGGTGTTTTCGAGATGGAAACACACGACGCGTTTTGATGACCGAATGTCAAAGTTCTGATACCTGATTGGTGCGTTTGAAAGTTGGGCAGGTTTCGATTGGTTTCGCTAAACACAACGCTAGATGCGTTTTGCATCTCGAAATCACTTGTCTAGGTATAAATCAAAGAATGTTTTGTATCCTTTGGTAAGTGAATATGACAGCTGTCAGTAACCAAATGAGCTAACCGATGCATCAGTAATTGGATTGGAGGTATGTTTTCTCTAATCAGTAATCAGTCAGTCGTGTCCACAAGAGTATGATAATCGCATAGGTATTTTTTCTTATGCTGTGAGAGAAGTGCGAACACCAATCTTTAGGTGCCCTATAGATTGACATTCTCTTTTTTACGTTTACGTTGGATTGGGTTTTACGGGATTACGTATATTACTTTACGGGAGCACAAAATAAACGTTACGTTATACTAATGTCTACCGAATGAATATGATTACATACGCTGGGTACAATTTTGAAGAATTTTTACAGGTATAACTTATAGTAGTTCTTTCTCACCATTTTGCTGCTACGCCTGAATTAAACTTACAATTCATATTCAATTAACAAATAATATGGAATAAGAGTTAATAATGCAATAGAGAGGGAATGTAATATGAACTACTGTAAGTGGAAAAGTGTCCTAATAGCAAAGATTTATCTTTGCCAATTGGTCAATATTCCGTTTCTTTTCGAAGTGGCATTCCATCTAGAATAACTGTATAATCTAAAATGTCCAAATTGAAAAACGTATGCTCATAGAATTAATACATGCTTATGGAGACGTGAGAACATTACCTCCATGCGCACAAAGCAGAGAATAAATCAGTTGGAGATTTGACGGTAGTGTTCTCTGGTTAGGACAGGACAGGATTACTCACGGTCATATAACACCAACGCCACCCTGGCCTGCAATATTTCAAAGATCAAATAAACAAATTCATTGAATCGATGTATGCTCCTGCTCCTTCTGATAATGTCATTTGCAAAAACTGCTCCCTTTTATTTTTTGATTTATTGAAAATTTAAGTGTCTAGTACTAGACGACATTTCAAACATCAATATCTCTGGTTTTATCAAATTGTTCGTAATAAATTCAGTTGTAAAAAACTGCTCCTTCGATTTGAAAAAATGCTCTCTAGTTTAATTGTCATTATAATCAGGTAATTAATTTAAAAAATCTATTCACTGGTTATGGCTTTTCACCGTATGATTTTTCGCTATCTCGTTTGTAGTTTGTATCATTTTAGTTAACTATAAGCCATAACCAGTAAATAGATTTTTTAAAATGATTACCTGATTATAATGACAATTAAACTAGAGAGCATTTTATTAAATCGAAGGAGCAATTTTGTACAACTGAATTTATTACGACCAATTTGATAAAACCAGAGATTTGATGTTTGAAATGTCGTCTAGTACTAGACACTTAAATTCACAATAAATCAAAAAATAAAAGGGAGCAGTTTTTGCAAATTACATTATGAGAAAGAGCTGTTTTAAATACCTCGATTCAATGAATTTGTTTATTCGATCTTTGAAATTTTGCAGGCCAGGGTGGCGTTGGTTCATATACATACCAAAGAATAAAAACATCTATACTTTGAAGTACATCATTTGGATCATGTTCTCTGTTTGGAATTTTTTAAAGGCAGAGACAACCTGTCTGTTGCCTCTGTTAAAGGATTATAACAGATGACAGATCGATGAAGACAAAGAAATGCACCAAGGGAGCAAGGGCCATTAACCACATAGAGAGAATGATGTTTTTTATTCTTTGGATGAATCATTTTACACGCTGGCTGTTCCGAATTCCGAAATTCAAAACATTAGCCTGGCCAGGGTTAAAATGGCCGTCGAAAATTGACAGATATATGGACTCATATAGGAATTAGGAATATGCTTAAAGCATGGAATTACCGAAACTAATTACGGCCGACAAAACATTGGCTTCACTTTCGTTTCACGGCGGCTATACAGAGCAGCATCTCTAGAGCGCTGCTCTAGCTCTAACATCTCCTGTGGTGTACGAAGCCAATTTTTTATCGGCCGCCATTAGTTCCGTTCTCACCTTAGTATTAACAGCTTATTTTGATTTTAATTTTTTGTGCTATTTTTTAATGAAAACGACGATTTTCTTATCTTAACTTGATGGTGAAATGCAAGGCTCTTGGATACAAAAGTCGCTGTCGAAAAAAGAACATGGTATTATGTCCATTGGCGGCCATTTTGTTCTGATTTGGCTTCACTTTCTCTCCGAATGCAATGTCTCCTTGGTAATTCCATGGTCTAAGACTTTTCCCTACTCTAAGGGAAAAGGGAATATAACAGTTGGCCAACCTAGGCTAATGATTTATGATTTGTGTTTGTTTAGGAACCAGTAACCCAAAACTACGATCATACAGAAAGGTCTTGAAACGAGCGTGAAAAAAGTGGTTCGGTTAGCGTCCAGTTTTTTCAGCTTCCAATTTCTGCCGCGTGGTTCGCATTTAAAGGGGGATGTTGCTTAAAACATAAAAATACCAACTCAAAGGATAATGCAAAGTTGTATGATGGTTCAAACCCTAATTCTGTGGTTCAAACTGTATACCTACGATAACATATTTCCATCTCGATAGGTCTTTATATTGTTTTCGCCGCTCATAAATTCATAACTTTTCAATAAGATCAAGGTATTTTATGTTCTAAGTAACATCCCCTTTTCTCAATTTCGCAGTGCTATCGTTAACTTTGACATTTGAGAAGGCTCTAAGCGACTCACTTTCTACCTATGCAATCTTGTTACATACTCTATGCTATGCAATTCGACCTTCGATTCCAGACCTGTGATTTTATGACCGTGCCCAAAACACAATGTTTTCTGTTTTCTCTGCAGTAACTTAACGTAGGTGTTCTCTGAACTTAACCTAACCTAACCTATTTACTCTATGGCAGTAACCAGTTAAGAACCAGAGAAAACATACGTGATGCATGTTTTAATAAGCTCATGAACAATTCTCTATATTAAAAAAATCATGTTGTTTCTGATAATACCTGTGTTTATTTTAGCTATACTGATCAAATTGTTGAAACCTGCCAAAAAAGTTAATATAAAAAGTAAACACGTTGTTGTTATTGGTGGATCAAGTGGAATTGGTAAAGCTGTTGCTATATTAGCTGCTCAACAGGGTGCAAATGTAACAATTATTGCAAGAAATCTTGATAAACTGGCAGGGGCAAAAGATGAAATTGATAAACATGCCAGATCTGGCCAGGTTATAACAAAAGTCTCTGTTGATGTTGTGAATTATGAAGATGTAGAGAATAATTTATCGGAAATTGAAGAAATAGTTGGTCCCATATTTATGCTTATAAATTGTGCTGGAATGGCAATTTGTGGTAGAGTGGAAGATTTAACACAACAAGAAATTAGAACAATGGTAGATATAAACTTCTTGGGCAGTTTGTATCCCGTTAAAGCCATTATTCCTAAGCTCAAGAAGAGAAGAGAGGGTATTATTGTCTTGACAGCCTCACAAGTTGCTCTGATGGGAATGTACGGATATTCAGTCTATTCTAGCGCAAAGTTTGCGTTAAGAGGACTGGCGGAATCTTTATACATGGAATTGAAAGATTATAATGTTTCGGTTACTTTGGCATTACCGCCAGATACTGATACGCCTGGATTTGAAAATGAAAATAAAACGAAACCTGAAGAGACTAAGCTCCTCTCAGAAACTGGAGGATTAGTAAAACCGGAAGCAGTTGCCAAAAAACTTTTGAATGATGCTTTGGTAAGAAAATCAATATCGGAACATTCAGATTGCTTGAAAAGTGAGTGGACTTGATAGTTTTTCTAATTCAATTATCCTTTCTTACAGACTGGACAATTTTTCAGTTACATTGGTTTTGAGTCAATGATACTTACCACATTGTGTGTTGGAATGAGTCCATTTTCATCGTTTCTGGATGTTATTATTGAATCAGCAGTCTTAGGTTTACTAAGACTTGTTTCATTATTCTACATAATAAATTTTCACAGGATAGTTAGGAAATGTTTCCTCGCCAAGGAGAATAAAAAAGAACAATAAAATATATAACCAGTATTGCTGTTATTCTAATATATAAAGCTTATGATTTTTCTGACTGACTTATTGTTTACTATGAAATTAGGTTCTATTTTATTGGAGAAGAGAAAAACGTTTTCAACGGTTGTTTTAGCTCATAAACATTGAAGCATTCCACAAAGATCGATTTTTAAATAATATCTGATTTCGAAACAACATCATTGTCTCATTGGAAGAACTGTTTTGATACGACTTCCTTGTCTTAGAGAAATATATTGCTGCTAAAGTATGAACGATATAGTTATTTACAGGTTTATGAATCGATTCAATAGGCTGAGAAGCTTCTTCATCGAGAAATAAAAGGAAAATAAGCCTTATTGAATTTTTTTTGTTTTTCCTAATTGCATTCACATATATTCAATCATCCCCTAATTTTGAAATAATTATCTGAGTGATAATAATTCGAATTCTTGCACATAACCACCTTAATTTTATATATGGACATAACATTGCTCTTATTTACGGTTTCTATAATGTGAAATTGAATAAAAAAATAAATTTATTTGTCCATGCTGCATTCGTAATATAATGTATATAATTCATTCCATTTAAGATCATAGTTTTTTTTGAGTTAATTGGATCGTTTTATTCAGCTTTTCAGTCACTATTCATTAATCGAGAACAATGGCTCTTGTATTCTTATTCGAAATTCCAATTGTGTGCAACGATTAATATGATAGCTGAAACCAAACATTCAATATTCAGTTGTAATATTTTTGATGTTTGAATTTGGCGCCTTGTTTTATCAGGAAGTAGCTATATATACAAGGTGGACAATATTTTTCATGACGTCACCCTAGAATATACCTATGTAGTTTTATAGAAAGTATGCTGACAATTTCTGCTCTTAGTTGACTCTTTTTTATGCTTGACGGACTTCCGAAACGGACCAGGAGTACAGTTTAAATGTGTGCTTTATTATGTCCGATCATGCGATCAACGAACTCGATCGAGATATTTTTACGATCCTACAATTTCACATTGTCACAATATTTCATAATACTACTTACTATAAATGTTCAATCAGATTGATTACCATACAAAGCACCGCTACCCAAACTTAAATATGATTTCAATGTTGTTACCTAACTTCAGTTTGCCGCAGAGCGTCGAGCCATGTATTATAATCAATTCTTATCTTTGAAATCATTTCAGCGTACCACTGACACCAATATGAGCGATACATACACACGGCAAGTGAAATTGATTAATTCAAGATAGTCTTTTACCACTCATATTTTAATATTTCTGAATATGAATTCAGTTACTACATAATTACATCATATAACATCAGACGTTTCTGGTAAATAACTAGATTAAGCTAGGAGGTCTAACTGCCGACAACAACTACTGTGAGGGCTAACACCCTTTCCGCTATTAAATAACATCAACAAATGTTAGAGCAATGTCTACAATTTCACCATAATACCACTATAGTATATGTTCAATCAGATTGATTAGCAAACAATAAGCACCGCCACCCAGACAACTATAATGATTTCATGGTTGTTACCTATCTTCAGTTTGCGCTGTAGGTATACCTAAAACGCCTTACTAGAGCGCTGTACAGCGCTAGAATAGATTATTTTATTTTGTCACGGGATCAGTTAAACCTATTTTTCTGTTCGCTTATTAGCTGTGAAATAAATTCCGCTCCAAAATAAAATTAACTTTTGGTGGTGACCCCACCAGTTCCATAATTTTTATTTATAATAATTAAATGAAATTAGTTGAAGATTTGAAATGTTTTAGGTGAGTCCACCATAGAGTTAATACAATACAGTAAGAATACCATGATAAAAAACAATAAGGAACGCGAACTCCCTCCTTGATTTTATTTATCAGGACGCTACGGCATATGGACTATAGACAATACTTGTAACATGTCTATACTTTACAATACTCCATTGCCAGTAGTGCCTATTAAATTTCCTCTCTATTGTATTATTATGTTTATGGAGTCGACATGTACATTCTTTCATTGCGTTTTGCATTGTTTGTGCGTTTTGCTCTCATTCTGATGATTCTTCTTTTATTCAAAAAGGTGTTGCTCAGAAATAGTACTATATGAAAATTTAAGAAACACTACATGTATTTCCTATCAACAATACCTATACCCTCCAAATTGGGTATTTTTTTTAATCTTCAACGGCTTCCAGCCCTTGGAAGGGGAAGTTTTCTAAAAAATTGTAAATCGACATATTCATTCACTATATTATTCTGTTCCCACTAGAAAATTCGAATTAAATAACTTTTTGAGAAACTAGGACTGACTTCATCAAATAAGGTAATGAAAAATTCAAAATAAAAATAATCTATTGGTATTTGGTAATTTTGAAGCAGGTATTTAGGTTTAGTCTTTTCTACCCATGGTCTATAAATTGTATTATAGACCATGTCTTCTACCTACCTTTAACTAATACTTTATCTCTTGCTTTTAAAAATTACTAGTATCAATAGAATAAATATTAATTTGTATACATCATTGCCTCATCTGACAAAATTGGTTCGAGTTTTTGTAAAATGTTATTTAATAAAAATAGCAGAGACAGTATGTAAACTGGCATAGGGATCACTGTGTATATTTGAACAAGATTAAATCTTGCGCTTGCGCAGAATATTTTTTCTTAGCTCTTAGCAGCGTACGTTGTAATTCTATGCTATGGTAATGTGTCAGTTGCAACCGATATCATAAAGCTTAACTTATTTATTGTGTATTGTTATAAAAATTTATTGTTTTTATATACACGTTTAGTTTCATATACCATCGATTGATAGTGATAATGAACGAAACGGATGTACTAAAAGTTGGCACAAGCGTCAACATAAAAAGAACTGATGGTGAGTACTTCAAAATATATCCTTTGGAATGTACTACTGCATAAAAAAGTATTTATTATTTGTCTTCATTCTCCCAAATGGTCAAGTTCAGGTTTCAATTGCAATTGCAACCCAGAAACACTCGTTGGGAGTTTTCACAGATGTTTTTATGTTGTACACCAACCCATAAGGCTTGGAAGCCGGAACCGTTGGCGAAGAATAAAGTTTAACTTAAAAACACCACTAAATCCCAACATAGTTGAGTGTTATTATCAGACACGTGTTATAGGATATGTAGAATATCTAAATATTGTAACTTAACGGGCTAAACATGCAATGGATTTGAGTCTGTCGTTATTTCATTTGTGTTTGTAAAGGCTACTGCATATCAGCTGGTGCCAGCTGAGTTTAATTTAAAATTAACTTCAGTTCAATGTGACATTAAGATACGGCCCTCCCAGTGAAATGTCCTACGAATTTAGTTCTATTTTGAATATGGTAACAACCAGAACATATCACAGAATCCATGAATAGATTTTTCGAATTGAACAAGTGCGAAGATCCCGGCAAATAATTATAATTAACGGAGCCAACCGATGATACTGATTGACATTCATTTTCTTCTATGATAACATTCAAATCTAATCGAGTTTAACGGACAAATATCGAGCAAATTGTGTATTTTGTTACCATGTGCGGTGGCTACATGTGGGTTTTGTACAGTTAAAATTTAAATAATCTCGTTTATGTCCTAATATCAATGTGCAAAATTCCAAAAAAATGACATTTAAGGGATAATCCCATATAGGTATAATATGATGAATTCGTTACAATGACATATGACCAAATTAGGTGGATTTCATTAAATACTTGAGAAGGTTGATTGTCTGATAAAAAATCGAACTGCACTTGTGTCTGATGATTCATGCTAGTAACTTTCAATCAAGACCAAGTATGTGTCTTGTGACTTGGTTGTCTCATTCAATTCAACTGTATTCGAATTTTCTTAAGAAAACATCTTTATATCCTATGTGATATATTATGTGAATGATTATATTTTTATTTATGAAAAGCATATATATATATGGAGGACAAAACATGACGCAAACATTGTAAATCATGGTTCCATATATGGCCTGAAGAAAACGCAAGGTCGCTTCACCTGAACTTAACAATCGGGGCCTAATATTTACTCGATTTTTTTATTAGGTGTTTGTGAATGTTTTCTTATTATTGAAAAAATCTGATGAAAAATTCAATTAAAACCGGAAATAATGGAAAGTAGCTTTTTCGATAAATTTTTGTTATTTGTAATAAGTTAATATCCACCCGAAATAAGATTCATTTTTATGATTATTTTTTTTTCTTGTCAGACATTTTGATGGATATATATTGGAGGTTCCAATTTGTCTTTTATTTCATAATACCGTAGTAAATCCGCAGTCAGGTTATCTAATTTATTATTGATATTAAATCGATCGTCTATTTATATGCAGTATATGTGGGATAATCACATCAATTCCTGTGCAGAAATCATTATTTTTTAGATTTATTCATTCATTTCATATACTTTTGTTATGTTATTCTTTTAGCTTCTTAAAATTAAATTAAATAAGAAACGGCTGAATTACTTGCCATCCGAATGAATAATTTTAAAACCTAGGACCAACTTCATTATATGTTGCACTAAAAAGTTTGAAATAACAAAATGTAATATACATGGTGTTAGGTAAATATAAAAATGTTCAATTTAAATGTTGCTTCAAATAATCTGGTATTTAATTTGACCGTCTCAGATTTTCAATTTTGAAAAGAAATGGCCCCCTCCACATAGCAGAAATACACATATTTCAGATTTTAACGTTGCGAGAACTCGAAAACTATAACTCTTTGAAAAAAATGTTCATTTAAACGTTTCCGGATATTGTCTTATCTTTTATTCTGCCGTCTCGGATTTTAGATTTTCGAGAGAAATTGCCCCCCCCCTCCACTCCTTCCGGAAATTGTTTTTTGAGGGATGGAGATTTCGGATTGGAGTTTTTATGAATATGGGAGCAATTCTCAATACTCCTCTCTCAAATGAAAAAAAAATCATCAAAATCGGAGCACGTTTACTGTGCAAAAGGAGCGAACATCCATAAAAAACATGCTGACAATCAGTCGAATTATATACCACCTCCGTTTGGGAAATCGGTCAATAATATATGTAATTTACTACCACAAAATCTTCACATAACAAATAAGAAATGACAAACACTCTTGAGAAATGATGTTAAAAGTAAGGGCTGTCAAAATAAAGAATCAGATGTGCGATAACTTATTTTTGACCGACGAACCAAACGGAGGATGTATACAATTCGACTTTTAAATAGTAAAAGTGCTCCGATTTTCATGGTCCTTTTTTCATTTGCTAGAGGACTATTGAGAGTTGGTCCCAATAAAAAAAAATATACATTCAACATAACCTTCCCCTCAAAAAACTTCTCCCAAAGGGGGTGGAGGGGACAATTTTTACAAAAATCGAAAATTTGAAACGACAAAAATAAAGAAGAGACCATACCGATTTTCAAAAAAATCGTATGTTTCCGAGCCCGAAGTCTAAAATATGTGTGTCTCCGCTATGTGGTGGGGGTAATTTTTTTCGAACATTGAAAATATGAGATGTAGCAAAAAATAGGAAAATTTTCAAGAAAATGCACGGTTTCCGATACACAGAAGTGATCAAATCTGAAATATGTGTATTTCCGCGATGTCTAGAAATCTTTGAATAACTAACGTATTATCTTCTTTAGTGAACGTTGTGTGATTTTGATAATTAATTTTACTCTCAAAAATGTCAAATAAATCTTTTTTACAAAAAAATGGACCGGCTTTATTAGTTGGTGCACTGAAGAACTTGTCAAAATTTTATGGAATATCCAATCCAGAAATACTCCAGTGAAAATCCCTTCCTGGATATGACGAATGCTTTTGTTTTACCTTTTGGTCGCCAAAATATTTGTCGTCTTTTGCGGTCTTTCTGGTTCCTTGCCTCATTCCATCCTGTTGAGGTGCTCATTGACTGGTGGTCCTCTGACGACGAGCTTAACATTCATCAAAATTAAAATTTGGAAAAATCGAACATATTACAGTAAATTCCTACTGGAAAGTTTCTTAACAAGCAAATTCTGTTTCAGAAAACGTTATGGACTAGAAGAATAGACAATACCTTTCCAATTCCTATTTGTTGACTTAATCTGCTATATTTCTACGTTCTGGAATAGATAAATGTAAACTATATAATCATTACCTTTATTATCAATGTATAAGATAGGTGTGTTTTTGACCTTCAGCTTTTGTTAAAGTTAGAATTCAGTGCAACTTGTACCTTATAATTGGTGGCAACAAATTTATTTATGGTTGAGATTTATTTTCATCTCCATTGGACTTATTATTGTTTCTCAATGTCAAATGAAAGAAAAGCTTTATTGGTCATCATTCAGTAGACGGCTATTAAATTCGTTTTGATTTATATTTTTTTATGACAAATATGCTCCGTGGCTGTGACCAAATCTCTGGTTTTAATTTAAAAAAATATCTAGCCATGTTCATAAACGAAACTTAACTCGGTATAATACAAGTTTAGTTTGTTAGTTAGGTACTGTGGTAACGAGAATATCATACGTGACAGTTTTAATGTCATATTAAGCTAGTTCCATACTTTTTTTATGAATACGGCTGATTTCATTTAAAAATAAGTTTTTAATTATTCTTCAGAAATTATTGAATATGTTTATATAAGTGAACCGAGTACCGCATAATATGCACCGTTATTAGCTCATAGGGGTTTTGATTTGCTATCTTGGTTATTTAACTGGAAACTTTGATAAACAAACAATATTTGCCCATTTGCATTTCACAGTTTTATTAACAGCAGTTCAAACAAAATGTTGAGAGAGAATTTAGTCACAATTAATATTTATGATATATATTGTACCGCTAATACCAATATAAAAAGTAATGATAATAATGAAAACATATATCCCCGAATATCTCAAGTTGTAACAATGAGAAAACACTAGGAACAATTGTCACGGGTAAAGATTCATCTACTGTAATTTTAAATGACAGACCGACTTTCTCGGAAATAAAAAAATTCAATTCCAATGTACAGTGTTTGTCAAACAAAATAAACTTAATTGAACTGATGGTTGATATAGATGCCTCAATTCTCTGTTTTAGTGAGCATTGGGCAAATAAGGATCAAATTATAGATGTTGAAGGCTATAAGGAAATCAGCAGATTCAGTAGAGTTTCTCACAAGCACGGCGGATCGGTAGTCCTTGCAAAAAATAGTATTTCTAATAAATGTCAAAATTTAGAGTTTCTCTGTAACTTATCAATTGAGCTGTCATTTGAATGCTCTGCTATTTCTTTTGAAAAAGATAGTGCCATAATATGTATGTACAGGTCACCAAGCATCAACGTTAATTTGTTCTTTTTGCAACTCTCCTCCTTATTAACAAAGGTTACCGGAACTTGCAAGAATTTGTTTATCTGTGGGGACTTTAATATTGACAGTCAATTAAGAAATATTGACGCAATAGTTCTACATGACATAATTGAATCATACGGGTTTATATCTCTTTTTGATGAACCCACCAGAATTGGACGTTGGGGTAATCGAGAGACTATCAGTAGTATAGACTACGTATTAACTAATGTCAATAGAGACAGTCTAATGTTAAATAACTTTGATATGGCCTTATCAAACCATAATTTGAAAAAATCCACCTTTACCAATGCCAATGAAGCTTTCAGAGTTTTTTCGGAACATTTTCATTGGTGCTATGAGGCAGCATTTCCTAAAACCTCAAGAAATAAAAGCTATCAACAACCAAATAACAAAATAAGACTTTCTCCTTCGTTAAAAAAGAGAATTAACGACGACCTTAAGCACTTGAATCACTTAAGAAAATTGCATATCTCAGAAATGAGCAACATCGCTTATAAGAAAGCCAAAAAATGTGTTGAAAATGAAATACGACAGGAAAAAATTGATCAGTTCATGAGAAAAATTCAGGATTCTAATAATAAAACCAAAACCCTCTGGAATATTATAAGACAACCCCAAAAAACTAATGAAAACAATAATATAGTACTAGGTCATGATGATAAGATAATCAGTAGCGAAATAGAACTCGTTGAGACATTTGGAGAGTATTTTTCAACAGTAATCGAGGAGAAGATTAAGACGCATTTTTCAGGGAATGACTCAGAAAGTTGTACAACAATGCCAAACGTTAACACAAGTACGTTTTTTGAACCGGTCACTACGGATGAGGTGAAAAAAGTTATAGCGTCGTTACCCAATAAAAAAGCACTGGACATGATGAAGTTTCAACAAATATTATCAAAGAATGTGTAGACATAATATCTGAAGCGTTAAGACATATTATAAATTTGTGTATTTCCTTGGGAGAATACCCTGACTTGCTTAAAATAGCGGTGCTTGTTCCTGTACTAAAAAATGAGAACAGAAAAAATATCGAGAACTATCGTCCCATATCTATAATCAGTATATTCTCAAAAATTTTTGAGAAAATTTTATCTGGCAGAATAAACAACTACCTGGGAACATTCGATCTTATGACACAGTACCAACACGGGTTTAGAAAAAAACACTCTATAGAAACTGCAACCTGTGACTTTGTACAACATGTACATAATTTAGTTGATAATAAAAATATTGTGGTGGGAATATTTTTTTTCGATCTAAGCATGGGCATTCGTGGAAACATAAATAAACTTATAGTGTCTTTTTTGAATAATAGATACTTCCAGGTAAAACACAAAGACATAATGTCGGATAAGTATCTTATAACAACTGGGATACCTCAAGGCAGTGTTCTAGGGCCATTGATATTTCTATTATATGTGAATGACCTACCTAATAACATAAGTCATGGTGCTGTATACCTCTACGCAGATGATACTTCCATCATACTTTCGAGTAAAACATCAGAAGAAATGAATACCCTTGTCAAATCAGTTCTAAACGAATTTAGAAGATGTGAGCAAAAACTGAAAAATGTTTTAGATAAATTTTGTGTGGTTACGACTGAGTTTAAAAAATACTACTAAAAAGAAATAAAGGAGCGTTAGGTCCGTAGATCTAGGGACCATTCAGTAGGACCTTCGTCTACCGCCTGAGTCTGTCGTATTACTCCTAATTCATCAGAGGCTCGATAGATCTCTTTTTTTTGGATGCACTGAAAAATTCAAAATAATTAAAAATCAATTCTATTGGTACTGCTAAGTTACGCATTTATAGAAAGATAGAAAACTCTTTACACCAACTAATAAAAGTCGATCCTATTTTTTGCAAAAAAATATTGCACATTTTTGAGTGTTTCGTGAGTTAGCAAAATAATTCACGGCAGCATTCAATGTTTTCTAAAAATAAACTTCTAACTACCTTCGAGGGATTTATTTTTTATTTCGATGAGACCAAATCTCAGCAGTCCACTTTCAAATGAAAAAATCAATCAAAATCGGAGCTCGTTAAACGCGCGAATAGACATAAAATAGCAGAGAAATAATCTAAACAATGAATAGGTAGGTACGTCCTCCGTTTGGAAGTCGGTCAAAAATATACTCATCACTGAAGCAAATATTTTTAGTGAGTCGAGGTTCTGCAGTAATAATTCTATCTGTCATGATTTCACAAAATGTTTGTTCCTTGTCATCGTCATCGATTTCTTGAAGGATTTGCATTTTTGATCGACTTCCAAACTGTGGAGATTTGATTTAATTGATAGTCTGTTTTTATACCTGTTCGCACATTTTGCATAGTGAAGGTGCTCCGATTTTGATAATTCTTTTTTCATTTGAAAGTCTACTACAAAGAAATGATCCCATAACAAAATAATGGAATTCAAATTCCTTCCCACGAAAGGTGAAGAGGGGACAAATATTCAAAAATTTCAGTTTGCCAGTTATTGTGAAATCACTGAATATAAGTGAACTTTCAACAATGTTGATGACCAATGAAATACAGAAAAATGTGAAATAAATATTTTTCACAAAAAGTAGGATAAACTATTTTGTATTTTCAATGCACCGACTAATAATTTTGATTTTTTTAAAGATTTATTTCACACTTTTGAGTTTAGCATTAGTCATCAAAACAATTCAACGTTCACCAAAGAAGATATATAATACGTTAGTTCAGAATTAAAGATAAGATAATATCCGGAAACATTTAAATTGAACATTTTCTCAAAAGAGTTACGGTTTTCGAATTATAGCAGTATTAGAATCTGAAATATGTGTGTTTATGGTATGTGGGGGGGGGGGCAATTTCTTTCGAATATTGAAAATCTGAGATGGCTAAATTAAAGACAGATTATTTGTAGCAACATTTAATTGAACATTTTTTCCATAGAGTTACGGTTTTCAAGTTACAGCAGTGTTAAAATCTTAAATATGCGTATTTCCGGCGCGGCGTTTTGAGATCTCTGAATAATAACCAGTACAAGAAAAGAATATACGTGGGTAATAGGATAGGCACTATCTTCTTTGGTATTAGTGAACGTTCAACGATTCTCATGACTAATGTTACACTGAAAAGTGCGAAATAAATAATTTTTAGAAAAAAATGGACCGACTTTATTTGTTGGTTCACTGAAAGATACAAAATAATATTAATTCTATTGGTGCTGGTACTTGTGAATTTGGTGCCAAAAGTTATTAATCTGCACAGCTTCAAAAGTAACAGCACCAATAGAATAAATATTAATTTGTATTTTTCAGAGAACTAACTAATAACGTCGGTCCAATTTTTTGTAAAAAATATTTATTTTCTGGCTCCTCAGATTTTCCATTATAAGATTTTAAATTGACAACGTGTATATTAATTGAACCGAATACCCAGTATATTATTAGCAAGTAAAATTATTTATTTAAACTCAATTCTCTTCGATTCCTTTATAAGAGATTTCGGATTCCAAAAACCTAATATATGTAGAAGATTTGCCTCAAAATTTAATAGTCATAATATAAAATATAAGTATGTTATTTGTTTTGTTACAGGGCGAATACATTCGGCTTTTGTTGCTTCCCTTAACAAGGAGCAACATTGTGCCACTGTTGAATGGATCGAACAGGGTGAAACTAAAGGCAAAGAGATTGACTTCGCTACCATAGAGTCTCTGAATCCTGAAATTATCATATTAAAACCAGGCGAGGAATTGACACTGAACAGTAAACCACAAATTCCTCTTACAATAGGATCAAACAAATTACAGAGGGTGAGTACCGCAATATAATAAATTGCTGAATTTAGCTTTGGAATAAACGAGCATCCGGCGTTGTTATTGAACCTATTTCTGATTATCATATGCTTAAAAACATATATCTATTATTTTTGAACGTCTTCATAAAACGGGGGACGTGTATAAATTGATTCTATATTTTTTCTGTGGATGTTATCTCCTTTTATCATAGTAAACGGCACCTATGTAGTAATGCTTGTGGTACAACGAAATTTTGAAAAAAATGGCTGTTTGATTTATGCAAGCAAAAATGTAAGTTTCCGACTGAAGAGTGTTGGGAATCGGGTACCTAATCAAGTGTTAATAGAATTCGATTGAAATTACAGAATAGATACTCAGGTCCCATGGGAATATACAGAACCAGAAATGATGTAAAATTAAGACATCAACATAGTAAAGATTTTTTCAGTACCTAGAGTTTACTATATTTATTAAATTGAAACCATTATGCCCTTTTGATTAATGATATGAAATCTACCTCAATCAAAAATCTAAAATACATAGTTTCATTAGGAAACTTTTAATAATTACAAATATTATTGAATTCCTACCACGGCCCAACCCTGTAAACTGTGATACGTGAACGTAATCTGTATAAAGGAGAGTTTCTATTGTAATTTATAAGCCAAATTTCGTGAAAAATGCCATACTAGTAACAATTTGTTATAATAATTGAACATTGTTCTATTTTAAGTCACTACAATAAATCATTCACCTACTACGAATCTAATATGGCATACTTCATTACAAATATATTACAATGAGGTGGAGAAAATTTAATTTGTCTCAGAATTTGCCGAACAGTACCGAATAATTATAATTACATATTTATCTTTCATATGGTGTTCTATTTCAAGATTATACAGTGCGTCCCAAAAGTCTGGATTCATTTTTGACCGACGAACCAAACGGAGGAGGTATACAATTCGACTGTTTGTTTTTTTTGTTATTGATGTTCGCGTTCGCAAACGTGCTCTCCGATTTTCATCATTCTTTTTTAAATTGATAGAGAAGTATTGAGAATTGGTCCCATTGAAAAAAATCGACATTCAACATATTCTTCCCCTCCAAAACTTCTCTCAAAGTGGCGGAGGGGTCAATTTTTGGAAGATCGAAAATTTGAGACGACAAAAAGAAGAGACCATATCAGGCAACTTTTAAATTGGACATGTAAAAAAATATAGGTTTCCTAGTTACAGCTGTGGTAAAGTCTGAAATATGTGTTTCCGCTCGAAAATTGAAAATATGAGAGGGTCAAATTAAAGAAGAGATTATATTATTTATTATTTAAATTTGACATTTAAAAAAAGTACGTTTCCGAGTTACAGCCGTGAGAAAGTCTGAAATATGTGTATCTCCGCGATGTTTTGAAATCTCTGACTGAGTATAATTAGCTTATTATCTTCTTCGGTAAACGTTGAATGATTTTGATGACTAATGTTACACTCAAAAGTGTGAAATAAATTTTTAAATAAAAAAATTACCGACTTTATTAGTTGGTGCACTGAAAATACAAAATAATATTATTTCTATTGGTTCTGGTACTTTTAAAGTTGGTGCCAGAAATTTCCAATCTCACTACAACTGCACAACTTTAAAATTACCAGTACTAATAGAATTAATATTATTTCAAATGAAAACGCCTATTTTTGATATAATTTGTGAATCTTGTTTCAAATTCTAAGAATGGGAAAAACGCTCAGACCCGTCGTGCAATCTTTTTGATAATAAATTCATGTATACAGGTTAGGCCAAAATATTACGACTGTGATATTTTAAAAAATGAAAACACCCATTTCGTTGACATTTTTCAATCTTGCTTCGAAATTACTTGTAAATCAGTTTTTTAAATAAACAGTAAACAGGTCGTACCTATTGGTATCTTCAATCGTTTCGATAAATGTTGAGTTTAGTTATAGGTTATGGTACATGAAACATACTTAAAATTTGAAGTAAAATTTAAAAAATATTTGTTTTCATTTGAAAAAATTAAGTTGTTGGTCTTGACTTATTTTTGAGATACCCTGACTTCATGAATTTACCATTAAGAAATGAAAATCGATGGGCTCGAGCGTTTTTACAAAAAACATAAGGCTGAATCTATGAATGAATTTAGATATTACTTCTGGGACGCCGATCTTTGTCCATTATACAGTGAGAAGCATATGTTTGAAACAAATTTGATAAAAATCAGGTAATAGTTTTCAAATAAATAACTTTTTACAAATACTAGATCCGACTTTATTATATATATTATATTATATTGGCATACTATTTTTTGCTTTATAAAAATGCACTTGTTAGTGCTCGTACCTACTCCTGAATAAGTCAAAAATCATATCCTTGAATATGTGCATATCACTAAGGAACACCCTGAAAAGTTTATCCTGAAAAATATATTTCACAAAAAAGAAATAAAAATAAATAAATCAAGTCTCTGTTTCATTTCACTGAACTACATCATTATTTTATTTTATCTCATACTGCACGACATCGTCATCGAAATAATTATTGCATGCCAATGCTCGTGTCACAAGGTGAAAACGCAGCAGTAATTATAGTCGAATCAATGAAGGTTTAAAAACTCCATCTGTGGGAACAGGTTAGAACCACCGCAAACAAATTCAAGTAGTTTGGTTAGGGCTGTGGGCAATCAATAGAAGCAGAATAGCTGGGTTTTCCAGCCCACAGTAATAAAAGTCGGTATTTGTTTAAAAATCTTCTTGATAACTTGGGCTTCCAATCTTCCAATGAACTGAACAAGATTCAGTTGAGCATATTGCAAATATTTACTTGTGCAACTGAAATAGAGTATCAGTCAGAATTCGATGAAACGTTTCTCTAATAATAATTAAAGCAAAGAGTGTTTCATAACTAATAGGTGACAAAAAGAACCCTTCTAGTGTCACATTTTTCCGTCTGATCTCTTTTTCGCCTTCTAATCTCTTGCGCAAAAGAAGTTTGCTGGAAAATAAAATGATCCCTCTAATAAATCTAATTGAAAAGTATTTAAATTCAGAATAATCATTTTATACTTTTCCGTTATGTACGAAACCCTCGTAACATGATTTGTTGTACTCGTACTTGTGACATTTTTTTAGCAGCATTGATTGGACTATTTACTATTTCCTAGGAAAATAATTAGACACATTTTATACTTGATGGTCTTGCCCTGTTGGTCAATACTAACATGTGGAGTAAAAAAGCTTATTGTTGAGCCAGCAGACTTTGAATATCTTTGGCTCAAAGTGTTTATGTATGTATATTGATTTTCTATTTATTATTGGTCGGTACACATAGTAGGCAAACAAAAAATATTCGAGAAGACTTTCAATTTTATTACTATTTAATTACCGCTGCTGCACTTCGTTAGGAGGTGAGCTCGGAGGTGAGTAACAACGAGCAACATCCATTTTCTTTACAAAACTTGGACAAACTGTATTTCTGTATTAGTTGGTACACTGAAAAATACAAAATAATATTAATTCTACTGGTTGTAGATAGAAGATTTTTGGCACCAACTTCAAATGTATTTAACAGCCCCCTATAATCTATATATTAATACGTGATTGTAGAAGATTTTTAAGGCATAAAACGTGCACGGAGGAGTATGAGATTTGACAAGTTTATATGGTGAAGTAGTGCACACAGTTAAAACTTTTGATGAATTATGCGTTAATATTTTAAATTAAATTAAATAAAAAAATATGGTTTACGTGTTAGAAGTGTATATTGTGTTGCAGTGTGAAGTCAACGAGTCAGGGCTGTCAGATTGTTTTATTCGTGAATGACAACCCTGGTCATACTTTTGATAGTGGATTAATGCATTTACAATGCAAATTTCGAATCTGAAGTCACTTTTGTGAAAGGACTGCATTATCTTCATTTTGTCGTAGGTATGGGTAAAGTAAAATTACCGGCGTTAAGTCGAAACATTACAATGCTTTGTATTATAAAATAAATAGCTAGCTGTCATTGTAAATTGTAAGAAATTGGGGAAACAACAAACGCTGATGCCGTTTTGAACAAGCTTGCAACTGACCTAATAGAACAAAATCAGTGACAGAAAAAAACCTAACATTTGAATTTAAAGAATAATGAATTACGGTCGAATTTCGACCACTGGGCTACCACTAGTTAATATTATTTTGTATTTTCAGTTCACCAACTAATGCAGTCGCATCTAGTTTTTTGTAAAAAAAAATTATACCAAATTTTTGAGTGATTACTATAGATGTAACTTGTAAACCGGTATTTTTTTGAAAAATTCTCATTTTTAATATTGTCGGATCTGGTTCATTTTTTAATTCTTCCGTCTAAAATTTTTGATTTTCGAAAAAAATAGCCCCTTCTTCTCTCATAGGCTAAGTTTTTAGGGGGAAGGAAATGTCGGATCTTAATTTATTTATTAAAATTTCTCAGCACTACTCTTTCAAATGTAAAACAATATCAAAATTGGAGTACGTTGACTACAAAAAAATCGGCTAGTATACGAGGAGGATCCGTACCTTGAGGTTCCGTACATTTTTATTGACAGTGTTCATTAGATATAATTTGAGAAAACACTCGTGATTCAAATTTAAAGAACAATAAACAAATTCTAAATAACATTATAAACAAATCTCTATTATGCCGGGCTCGAGCTACTATCAGGTTTTTTCTCAGGCAAATTTCACCGTTTGGTTTATATTACGCTTGTGTACGAATTTATTATGTCAGTTTCTTCGTTTTAATTATTTACATCTGTATTTAGTTGTTAATTCTTGGTTTAAACCTAAGCTTAGCAGCGCTCTATTGTACTGTGAGCTTGTGGATTGACTAATCAGCAACAGATGTCGCATCCGGTAGTAGTAGTATTTGTGAAATTAATTCCGGCAGTTAATTTTTGCACCCTAGTGTAGAAACAATGCTATTCTCAAGAAACAGCAGATTATAATAAATGTATAGATCTTTCACTTTTCTCTAATGTTTCTTATACGTATTTATACAATTTTATAAAATACTAGCCGGCCTACCCGCTCCAAAAAGTGACAAATCAAGGAAACTAAATCTTCATATATATATATATATATATATATATATATTCTTAAAGACCGTGTACACGGCGTGTGCGGATCGTGTAAAGCACACAAAGTTCATTTTATGATCTGGAAATAATGCAATTCACCCAAAGACCTATTTAGCATTATCATTGATGTTAGTGTACACAGTTTATTGTATGGTTTGTGGTATAGCACAACTTGTATGCCATATGCACATGCACGGCCTTTTAGTTTGATGTCAAGGGCATAATGTCATGTTTTATATCATTTTTCCTACATTTGTAAAAATTATTGTCATATATTGTTTGAGAGACAAAGATAAATGCAGGTTTCATGAAATAAAAGATGAAGGGTGATCCATTGAAAAAAATAAGTTTAGACGTAACTCAAAAGCAGGATCTCATTTTTGCTTTGTGCGGCATTTTAATTTATCACATTATCTAAAATAGTGGATTTAAGTGTAAATTACCTGTACCAATATAATTAATATTGTAATATTATATTGTAATTGTAGTATAGTACCGTTCTGGTCTATTTTATAACTTTAGGTAATAGGATTTAGAAAATGACAAATATTTGATTTTCACCCTGTATTTCTGAAACTTAGAGAGAAAAGATGATTCTGTTTATGGCATCTATTATATCATAAAAATGTATCAACAGCATAATTCTTAATGAAATTGAAATGACTTTCTATAAAAGTGACGGTAGGAAATTACCCCCATGTTCGTGAGCCTTAATAATGAATATATTCAGAATCTAGTTTAAAAAATAAATTGGACGTGAAAATATCCATCCCCATGATCTTTTTTGGGAGGTCAAATGCATGGAAAGCATTGAACCTGTCTGAACAATACACGATATTGATTCTCAAAATTGCCAAAACGTCGCTTTTGAAATATTTCACAGGTGTGAACAATAAACTCTCCACTTTCGTACGTACCTGGCACTGATACATATATGTGATTTGATAATTGTGTTTTAAAGTATTTATTGATTTTTGTGGCTTCTATTATATATTACTTTGCGCTTTTTTACGAAATTCAGTCAGTATTTCTCGACACTTGATAAAATGAATTCCTCTTGAGGTAGTTACTGTTAACTACCCTTTATCTATTGTATTACACTTGAAGAATTGTGTGCTTAAAAATAAACTTAAACAGGTAAAATTGAAAAAATACAAATATAGATGTTTACGAGATTTTTTGTTATCAATGTTTCATTAAATTTATTCTCGATTTTGATCTCATCGCTTATAATAGAATTATTATCCGAATCTCGTATAGAGTATTGCTTGTACTCATAACTATGCAGAAAGTAATCTGTATAAGTGAAAATACAATATGTATATTTACTTTATAATATGTATCGTGAGATTTTACTCTTGTAAATCATAAAGATTCTTGTTTGAAAGAATTAACATTCAGTAGTTCTCATACTTCCCTGCAGTTGCTTTTTTGGTAAATTATAAATGTTCTATTGATAAGTTTCATATACCTATTTTATCATTGACTATTCTTTCCTCAATGCTGCTCTAAAAGGATTCGTCTGGTTCATCGGAAGAAGAAACCAGTACAGCGATGGCTCATACTGGTCGTTATAATCAGAAAATTGATGAAAGCGATGATGATTTCAATAGCAATCAATTTTCAACGGAGACAGCTACTTTATCGGTATATTTATGACGTACCTTTTTTGTACACTTGTGTATTATTTCTCTTAATATGTAGATGTTTTCTCTGTTTTTGTATTTTTCTTTCGTTGCTGCTATTTATTAGTGTAATATTTATTTTATTTTTCAGAATCCGACAAGACAATCTATGATAAGTGTTCCAACAAATGGTAATTTAACATAGGTTTTTTCGGTTTCAATGGGATTATTATTTTTTTTTATTTTAGGAATTGCTAGATCTGCTATCCAGCCTAGATATAGTGTTTCAACAAACAATGGACATATAAAACCACCCTCTAATGAAAATATTATACATAAAGAAACTAATATACCAAGGACAAATGCTCAGGTAACTACATAAGTATAATATTCTAATAATTAAGTGACGCAATAAAATGTAATTCAGTGAGGCTGTCTGAAATCTAATCCTGATATTTCATTCAAGACTAAGACTAATAATAATAAAATGTCTCTAATGTATTAACCCAATATTTTTATCAAGAATTCAAGAATGAGTAACGTTGTGAAAGAAGTAGAGAAATTAAAAAAGAACAGGGAAGTTCGAAGGCAGAGGCAAGCCGAAGAGAAAGCTGAAAAAGAGGCCTTTATGCAAATGGCACCTGGGAATCCACATTGGGAACTTTTGAACATGATCTTGTGAGTAGAAATATTATATTTTTTATGACAAGTGACATCGCATTTTTTATCATATGCAGAGATTATCGGCGTGGTTTAGATATAAAACCACTGTCTGAGAATGATGCCATTGAAGATCATTTAATAACAGTTTGTGTGAGAAAGAGGCCATTGAATAAAAGAGAATTGACAAAGAAAGAAGTTGACGTTATTACGATTCCAAGCAAAAACCAGCTTATAGTCCATGAACCCAAAAACAAAGTTGACTTGACCAAATACCTTGAAAATCAATTATTTAGATTTGATTATGCCTTCGATGAAAATTGTTCCAATGCAATGGTTTATAGGTAAGTGGAGAAGCTATTAACCAACGTATTACATCTGAGCACATAATCACATTGTAGGTATACTGCACAACCTCTAATTAAAACAGTTTTTGAAGGCGGTTTTGCTACTTGTTTTGCTTACGGACAGACAGGCTCTGGAAAAACTCACACAATGGGTGGCGACTTTAATGGAAAAAATCAAGAATGTCAGAAAGGTATTTATGCCATGGCGGCAGCTGACGTGTTCAAGATGGTTGACTCGCCCAAATATCGACATCTCAAGCTTTGTGTATCTGCCAGCTTTTTTGAAATATATTCGGGAAAAGTTTTCGATTTGCTTAACAATAAAGCGAAATTGAGAATACTCGAAGATGGTAAACAACAAGTACAAGTTGTTGGACTTATTGAAAAGGTTGTCAGCTCAACGGACGAAGTATTGAGATTAATCCAAAAGGGTAATCAAGCTCGCACATCAGGACAAACCTTTGCCAATTCAAATTCATCACGTTCACATGCTGTATTCCAAATTTTCCTCAGGTCACACAGCAGCTTGTCCAAAATACATGGGAAATTTTCACTAATTGATTTAGCTGGAAATGAACGAGGGGCTGACACATCTTCAGCAGATAGACAAACGAGTAAGTGTTCTTTCTTGCCCCAATCTTCTCAGTTGTTTGCTTGTCACTAATTGAAATTACATGTAAATTATTGTAAACTATTACATATATAATTATTCAAGAATTGGAATTGTGATAATTTAAGTCTATGTCTAAAAAAGGAAATTTAGTGAGAAATTTGTGTCGAGGATAGTTTTAGCCATTTCCTTTCCGATGTTGCTAGTCCCATACTTGGGAGCGAACTCTATAGGAAACCCTCTCCAATATATAGGCAAAACCCTCTCGATCTAGAATCTTCCATTCGATTATACCAATGGCACGAACTCACCAGACGTTGCTTGATGGAATTATGACTTTGGCCAGTAACGTCCATACTCGTGTATATATGTTTTGGCTATTTCAAAACATAATAAAGTGAATTTGGACAATTGGTAGCAATATTTAAATCATTTTAAACCTGATTTGATCCACTTCCCTATGTAATTTATGAACTCTACTTAATGTTCTATTTTTTAAGTGTCTTGTCTATGTTTTTTCCTTATCTGCTACACCCAAGAGTTCGCTGACAACTATCTGATGAATTAACATATGAGAATTTTGAATTTAATTCAAAGAAAATTGAGGTTAAAGAAATTATTTATAAATTTTCCTTTTTTTATTGTAGGAATGGAAGGTGCTGAAATAAATAAATCACTTCTTGCATTGAAAGAATGTATACGTGCATTGGGACGTAAAGGAGCTCACTTGCCATTCCGAGTTAGTAAACTAACTCAAGTATTACGAGACTCATTTGTAGGATCAAATTCACGAACATGCATGATCGCAATGATATCACCAGGTGTGAATTCTTGTGAGCATAGCTTAAATACGCTTAGATATGCTGATCGAGTTAAAGAATTAGTTGGCGGAGAATTGCCTACGAATACCGGATCGGAAAATGAAGAACAAGTTAATAGTGAACTGATGGAACTCAGATCATTCAATGTAAATATATATATATAAATATATATATATATATATATAGTGAATTGAATTTATTTAGATAATTAACTATATTTTTTTATAGGAAAATGAAATGACACCAGAAATGTTGAATCTACACCAATGTATCTCAGAATTAGAAATAGCTGAAGAGAATATGCTAGATAATCATAAGCAAACAATCGAGAATTTACAAGAGGCACAAAAGAAAGCCATTGAATTGTATCGTATGGCAGAGTCTGTTGCGTATGATCAAGAAGGTGAGATTATTTTTTTTCTCTTAAAAGTAAACCCAGAATAGCTCGATGAAATTACTCAGGCAGCCGACAAGAATTTTTTAAACTTCTAATTATAGTCATGAAGTTTGATCGAGATCGAATGAATCATTGAGCTACGTAAAAAGTCGGCCTTCAGAGCTTAAAAACATCTTATTTTAACATCCAACTGCGTGATGTAAACTCGGTAGAATAAAATTTTCATTACGTATTTTTGTTAGAAAAAAATTGGTGATCCAATGTGAAGTATAATATTTTTTTGTTATTCATGAGTATCTCAATAACTAAAAGAGATATTAGATTAACTTCATGGAAAGCGTTTTTTAAAATGACATACCCTTCAAAATAATAATAATACTTGCAGACTGTCAGAAAAAAAATTTCATCCATGTTATTTAGTACTTCATACGAATACAATACAGATTTGAACTTTGCCTACGAACTAGAACTAATAGTATCAAATGGACTACATAACTCATCATTGCTTATACGTGCTCTGGATTCGAATTGAAATAAAATTTATTATTTTTGATACTCACAATAGACCCCAGTCACCAAATTAGACCCTTTAGGAACACCATTGTGTTTAACGATACTTACCTAAATTTTCCCCAAGGAACAATGATTGAAATACAGAAAGAAAATTTTTGTAAAATTTCAAATATTCTTCATGTGACAGAACCATTTTGAATGGGTTTTTCTTTCTGTTCAGCTCATGTCATTGATGTGAAGTATGTAAAAAGAAATCTCCCAAGTAAGTAAGTAACTTCCTTTTTGAAAAAAAAGTTTCTGAGATAAGAATTTCAATCTGCTAAGTTTACTCTAAATTATAAATTATCGCGCAGTTGGATTAGAGTATTTCTTTAGCTTGTAGCCTATACTATTTGAATAGGACAATAATTTTGTTTTTCTCAATACAGCGTACTGTAAAAATTGGGAAGAATTGATAAATAATTGCCTTACGTTCCTTGTGCGTGCTGGTGATATCGTAGAAGATTATAAATTGAAAATGGCAGCTGAAGAACAACTTAGTCGTATAACTACTAAGCGAAAGTAATTTTGTCTTTAGATTTCTTTTTATTTAACCTTGAAGATATTTTATTTATTAATGTAATATATTTTATTGAACCATGAATTATTTTGATGTTTTTAATGAATAGTTTATTTATATAGTTCACCATACCTTCTGGTTCAATTAAATGATCTACATTAAATAAAACTTTGTATACTAAATATTTTTCTGAGTAAGTTTGTTATTTATTGTCTTTTATACTTAAAAATTATCGTTTAATATATTATTTTTTATCCTCCGAATTTGTTTAGCCTTAATTTTTTTACGCTTTTTAAATGACTAACCAAATATCGACATTCCTTTGAATGTGTTTTTTTACCTACAATTGTATTCATCTTTAGCTTGCATTTTAATATCCAAACATTAGGCTGTGTTTCTCCCTCTCCCAAAAATGCAGGCTCTTTTTGTTGTTCATTTTGGCATTATCAACAGAAAGTTAATTATTTAGGTTATTAGTAGTTATATTTATATAATTCACACATTATGCTCAATATGAATGTGACATCCATCACTATGTCATTCATTTGAAACTTGAATAAATCTGCTAATTTATTTTGAGCCTACACTCCACTTTTTTTCTTTTTGTTGAAAAATAGATGTTTTTACACGAGTGTCATTACGTCTCATGAAAAATGCTTATTTTGAATGATTCTCTTATTTTGTTTAAATCTATTGTATATTGTATACCGTACTCTCTCAAGAAATTCAAATTTCGTAGTGACAAACGCAAATGTACTAGCATTAAAAAATATGAAATGTTTATATAACAGGCTTGATTGAAAATTATAAATAATAAAAAGTACTGCATGAAACCTAAGATTGCTTTTTATTTAGAAAATACAATAAATGATTGATAAATTATTCAATAGTTGAATAGAATGATAGTGATCGAAGTTAATTTATTCTAAGCACTGAAGAAAGAAGAAATGTTCAATCTGCCCACGACCTCGTTTAAGAAACAAATTCTAACCTGCCGTTGTCAGAAGCTTAATTTTATATCGTTTATTTTTTATCGGAACAAATTTTGTTTGAAATCATTCTTCACCTTTATTATTTTTTTAGTCATCAAATTTCTCTCATTATATGACATTTTTTAAGTGAAATTAGTTGGCTGGATTCGATGACGACTGTCCGTAAAGCCGTTGAATAATGTTGCAATGAAGAAAGTAATCTCGTAGTATTTCGCCGAACGTGACAAAATGTATTCACATATTTCATTGAAAAAGTATAATCAGTATTGGTTTCATTCAATGAAAATAAAAGTAACACTTGAAAATTTGTTTATTTGTTGAAATGTATTTCGACATCTTTAATTAAGTACATACAAACAGGTACACGAAATAAATTATGATTGCATTCGATTTCTCATAATATAAAGGAACAAAAGGCTTATTACATGCTAATACATAGATGAGCTTCAGATGAACATAGAGAGAAGAAATGGGGAAAATATCATCTAATTGAACTTTAAGGCAATGAGAGTTTTTTGACAGGTAACGGTCATCGCCCTAGAGAAATTCATTGAAAAGTATATTTCAGACTCTTTCAATGCTGTCACGAATAGTGTCCTCAACCAAACCCTATGATGTTTCCATGATGATCAGTGTAACTTCTATCGTCGTAATGGTAGTTTGAAGTTGACAATGATTAATTTATTCTATTTATCAAGATTAACGAGAAATATCACTTCTATATTTGATTGCTGTAGGTCTATATTTCTTGCCTTGTGACATCGATGAAACAACCGGTGCATGTAAATATGGAGTAGCTGAGAATCTGTGTCCAGCTATATCTATTTCATATCTAGCATCTTTTGATAGTACATAATCCGAAGTAATGATATTATTTTCCGATGATTTCGGCTTTTTAATATATCCGAGACAAATAAGTTTTCCTGCAGCAAATCCATAACTAGAAAAAAGAAAAGTGGGAATAGGGTGACGAATTATTTATTATATTATTATATTATTACTGTTATTACCCTGCTGATGTGACAGTGCCAACATACTCATCATTCCTATACAGTGGTTCACCACCCCACGGCCATATATCAACATCGGGATCAATATTGTTCAAATGAAAGAATACCAGCTGTTTGGTAATACCCTTATCCTTTTGTTGCAATAGTGCTGGTTTACCAATGAAATTTTCCTTCTGAAAACTACCAGTTTATGACACCAACACACAAAAAACACAAAAAAACGATTTCCCACCTTATCAAGTTTGACAACGTAACTATTGCCAGCTTCAAAGGGTGTCGTAAAACTATTCAATTCCTCTGCCCAAAATGGTATAAATCGTTCAATTCTCATAAATCTCTGAGTTAAAGTACCCACATCTCTAACTCCATAATCTCTCCCAACCTATAACATATATTCATAGTACTAGGGTGAATCAAATAAAAACAAAAATTTTTCATTTGACTATTGAAAAATGTGAGCATTTTTTCCCTTGTTAAAATTACACAAGCACCGACGGAAAAAGGGAGAGGTGGTTACATCGCAAATTATACTTTTTCGGGATGTGGTGACAAATTTTTAATCAAGTAGGAGAAGAGCGCATCCTTGAGGGATATCCTTTATATATAGAAAACTTTGATGAAATTTTGAGTGCATTTGATTGTAATATTGCATCCTTTGTAGATGTTTTATCATAACCTTTTACATTTGTGATACTGGTACATTATCATATGCGTTTTCGAGATCTATATACATACATGGGTCAACCAAAGACGATATTCACCTAAGGTAAGCAGAATAACACTTTGCTTAAAGACATAAGTTACTGTTTTTAACGTCTATGACGCAAAATTTAAAGTATGTTTTCTATCTTATCTGTGTGAATACAGCAATGGGCAACCGCTAACCCAACCGTAATCGTCTGGTTAAGTCACCAGAACGTAGGTACTTTATGAATTTCACGGCATCCTTTTTATCTTCTCTATATTGTAAAGGTCTACTTCTAAGTGGCCTTGCCCTTGAGACCGCCTGTGTCGAATTAAAAGTTTAAATATCTATAACGTTTTGGGACTTTTTATGAATTACGGTGATTATAAGATTGAAGCCGGGTGGACTTCATTTGAGCATCTTCCAAAAAATATTCTCAGCATTGTTGTGAGCTTGTTGAAACCATATTTTATTAATTGACCATTTCAGTTTCAAGTTTCCCTGATATCTCTATACAGGTTTCTACATAAATTTGGGGTTACATGATAAATGAATTCTGAAATGCTTTCGCAGTTCCCCAAGAGTTTTTCTTATAAAACTGCTTTCATTTTGTAAACTAAACCTATTTTTCTTCTTCTTCATGAATATTTTTTTATCATACGACTATTAACAAAACCGTGGGAATTTCAAATAAATAATTATTCAAAAAATTCTACTGTACAGCAGTCTAGCTACTTACGCGCATAAGTTTATAATAAACATGTAGTGCATATTCAGAGGGAACATATAAGCAATAACCTGGCTCTCCAGTATGCGTAAAAGACATAACCATCACATCTGAGGCATAGCCAACGTTGAATTTTCTGTAACAAAAATGCGGGAATTTCATATCGTTATTAGATAGCTCACTCAGAAGAGCACTAGCTTTGGGGCCCACAACATTTATAACAGTATACATTGATGTTACGTCATTCAGATCTATCGTTGTATTGTTGGGTAAATTTCGGGATACCCATTCAAATATTCGGGTTTGCTGACTAGTTGGTGATACCATAAAATAGCTATTGAGTAAAATGAAATTATTATATAGCAGCGAATTGCAATATCATTAAAACTTACCAATTATCAAGTTGTCTAACAAGCATACAATCATTTTCGTAACCACCAGATTCATTTTGCATACCTGTATGCACAATACCACCAACTGGTATATCGATGTCATTAGAACACAAACGTTGTAGGTATCGAACAACTTCTAAACCACCTGACTAGAATTAAAAATCATCAATAAAATGATTATAATCTTATTCACTCAGATACAACCTTTATTTCAATCTTAGAAAACGAGGACATATCAATAATACCAACACCCTCTCGACATGCCAAATATTCTTCTCTCATGAATTCAAAAAATTTTGGCTTGAAAAATGTACCTGGCGGCATTTCTGGTTTATTATCTCCTTCTACAAAATAGACATTACTTTATTCTCGAAGGAGAAATAATCCATCGAATTATTCTTACTTTTATATGTTGAATCAAAATACAATGCTCTTTCATAAGCCATTTTAATACCGAATACCGCCCCTTTTGTTTCTAGTACACTGTAAAGAGGGGAACAACGGAGTTTTCTAGCATATTTGTACTCACATTGAAACGGATATAAAATCGAATAATGTCTGCCAACTACTTCTTTTGTTCTTTGTTGCAAATAAGGTCTACTGTTGTGAACATTAAGGAACCTTTGTACATTGAATGGTAGTAAATCTTGTTTCGGTTTCCCTTCTATGATCCAATCGGAAACAGCTTTACCAATACCGCCAGCACCCTGAGAACATATTCAAGAATCTTTATAGTATCTCATTAAACATATTAAACAAGCAATTTTATGTCTATATTCACATACACATGAGTATAGGTAACTGGGAAATACAGCTGTGGATTTGTAGTTTAATCAGTACATTACATCGTCTGTGCCGACAACACCCGAAAGCTTGGATTAAATACTTAAAAGAGTATTCAAATTTGTTTTGCTGCTTTCCCCTATAAACCTCATAGGTGATTCGAATTGTGTTCCTAACTAGTCAGCAAAGACTTCCCATCATATATATATATATATATATATATATATATATATATATATATATATATATATATATATATATATATTAAAATTCTTTGAATCAAGCTAAGCTTTCGAGACTATTTATTCTCTTCATCAGGAAACAAGTCGTGTATTTAAAATAAATGAGCAAAAACAGGAAAATTTTCATAGCTCTCCATAAAAAATGTCAAATATCTGAGAAATAATTATTCGATTATTGATTAAGTAACAGGGAACTAAATGACATGAATTTTTATGAACATTTAACATTAACAATACCGTAGTGCGAAATTCATATAAATCGTTATCGTATCTTCAATTTCTTCTCTGATGCCGTTTCAAATCTTATTTACTAAATAGCCTCAAGAAGGAGTAGAAAGATTTTCTCAATTCAGGTGTTAACAATTGTTACCCATAATAGCCGCCTGAATCTTGGAGTTCCAGGCACATAATGATGTAAAGAAATCATCCTATACCAATTAATAATTTTCGTGAGCGTACCTTGTGAAAAAAACAAATTTAACTGAATTATTCAGTTAAAAACAGTAATCTTCCTTTTAATGAATAAAAAATTCTCTAAAGATAATCATGTTGAAATCAATCAAATCACCCGTTTCCTGGACAAAAGAAAAATGGTTTGGCTTTTACTATCAAGTGAATATTGAATGACTACCTGTAAGGAGTTGCCATTCATTCCACAAGCAACAAAATAATTTTTAACTTCAGGAGTTTCGCCTAGTATCCATCTGCCATCAGGTGTGAAGTTATCAGGAGAATTTGTTAAATATGGATTACTACAGCTTTTCAATATCGGTAATCGGTGTACAGCTTTTTCCCACAGGGGTCCTTAAATGTTATTCTTTTAGATTTTAAAGATGTAATAGACATTAAATACTAACGGAAATGGTTGAAGTCTTTTTTCACGTGTTTCTTCCAATCTTTAGGAATCTTGCTCTCCTCAAATGCTGGCTTTGCTTCGTGTTCAAACCAACCAACCATCAATCCGTCTTCATATTCACGAGCATATGTATGTGCATCAAAATCTCTAATAATAGGCAAAGAATCTTCAATACCTAAGATAAAACTTACTTAACTTATAGCAATTGAGTTGATATAGTATTTGTTGCTCACCTTGCGCTAGTGGACCAGTCGTGGCATAAAAATGTTGAGCTGGGTAAGCAGGAATACTAACAGGGGGGCTACAATGTAAACCAAGTTCTCTGGCCCACATACCAGCACAATTCACAAAATAATCACAGAATATATTACCCTGATCGGTTTCAACGGCATACACTGTTTTATTTTTGGTCAGAACTCTGTTAACAGTATTATTCTCTACATATTTGGCACCACCTTGTTGTGCTAATGTTGCAAGAACATCACAAACTGACTTAGGATTTACAACGACGTCATCTGGCACCCAAACAGCACCTTCTAAATCTTCTATTCTTAAGTACGGATGGAGATCTTGTAGTTTACTACCACTCACTAATTCACAGTGCAATCCAGTAGGAATATTGTAGGCCATTCTTCGTCGCAATGCAATAAGACGATCTTTTGTTTGAGCTAAATTTATACTTCCACATTGTTTCATGTGTATATCATATCCCATTTGCTGTAATTCTTGATATAATTTAATGCTATACCATATTATATTTCGATGTGCTGTGGGTTTGAACAATCCTAATGTTCCAGATCCAAAATTTGAAGTGCCGCTACCTATTTTACCTTGTTCAACGACAACTATATCATTCCAACCGTTTTGCACTAGATGATATGCTACTGAATTCGCAACTACGCCAGCTCCAGCTATCACTATTTGAGCTTGTGTTGGTAAACCGGGAGAAAATCCAGAATTTGTAGATAAAGCTGCTATAAATTTACAATTTGTACCCAAAAATTTTCTAGATACATTGGTAAACATGGCTGTAGAGGAGGCTATCAGAACATATATTTTGTTACGTTTATAAATAAATCTTGTAATGTTTATATTTTATATGTAAAAGCTTACGACAAACCTAACCAATAATTTTCATCTGTCAAAGCACTCACAGAATACATGATTCCATGATGTATGTGTATTGTGGTGTATCGTGATTAGTAAGTTGTGGTGTTTTCGAGATACAAAACGCAACTAGCGAGGTGTCTGCCGAACTTTCAAAGTTCTGATACCTAATTGGAGCGTTTGAAAGTTCGGCAGGTTTCGCTAAGCACGCTTGTTGCGTTTTGTATCTCGAAATCACCAACAAACAATAAGCTTGCTTCTGCTCATGATCTATATATAGACCATGGCTCCTGCTGGCCAGGGTTAAAATAGCCCAAGTTTCAAAAGGCCGTCGAAATTTGACAGATATATAGAAATATGACATTGACTGATGTTTAGACTAGAATTTCTATGGTGTTTTCGAGATGGAAACACACGACGCGTTTTGATGACTGAATGTCAAAGTTCTAATACCTGATTGGTGCATTTAAAAGTTCGTCACGTTTCGATTGGTTTCGCTAAACACAACGCTAGTTGAGTTTTGTATCTCGAAATCACCACTGACTGATGACACATAATTTAGGTGGCTTATTCTGTACATTTGCGTAAGTCTCAGAAGTTTTGATGTATTCTGACTTTCAACTTTTAGTTCTGAGACTTACGCAAATGTACAGAATACACCTACAGGCTAATGGTTTGTATTTAGGAACAGGCTGGTAGTCTCTTGTTAGTTTCGAGATAGAACACGCAACAAGAGTTATGTATAACGAAACTAGCACACAAAACGCAAAAATCATGTATCAGAAATTTGACATTCGGTCAACAGAACGCGTGTTTGTTTTCATCTCGAAATCAGTATGGTTATCTGTATATAGCGCCCTAGTAGTACTATTGCCATAGAATTCTAATAAAATACTCCCTGTGTCCAACACACATCTAGCTAAGAAAGCGCTGCAACATTTTTGACAGGATTTGCTATTAGACATCTTGCGCTCTTATGCTGGTTTATAAAGAAGCTTTTTAAAATAACTGTTGGGATATTTCTGATGCTGCAGCTTAAAACGCGCAAGTGTTTCATACCAAAATCTGTCAAAAATGTTGCAGCGCTTTCTTAGCTAGATGTGTGTTGGACACAGGGAATGTAATTACATCCACAGTCAAAGTAAGGCGCTTTAGCGCTCTAGTCAAAGTAAGGCGCTACAGCGCTCTAGTCAATGTCAACTATTGACTTATGTCAATGATGTCAACGTAACTTTCAAAATTTGAAGTTTCTTTTTCTGCAGTTTCGTTTGATTATTTGGTTGTGTTCGGGGAGCACTATCTACACCATATATATAATACTATATTTATATTATACACTATACACTAATAATGCTATAATCTGTTGACAGAGCTTAATAAGGTTGTGTTCAGGGAGTCACTATTACACTATCTAGCGCTATCATCTATTCAGGGAGCTCAATTGTCGTACTAGAGCACTGTCTCTATATATATCTATACAGCGCTCTAGTCGTACTATAAACGCTATTTCTTCCGAGGTAGTGTGTGGATGGTATTGGCCTTTGCAAGCTCCATGAACAGGAATAATATACAACTGATATCGACGACATACTGACACTGACATAACAAACCGATAATCTTTTACGATCCAGCCAGAGTTATATGTGAAGCGCAGAAGTATCTACTCTACGGGATAAGTTATACACATAATTCAAAAGAAATATTCTGGCGCGATGAGGAAACTCAGATGCAATTCAAGATTCATTGTTCACTAAATTCTGCTGCAAGAGTATACTCGTATACCTACCGGTATGCCTGCGTTTGATTTCTTCCATTTCTCTCAAAATCATATCTATTTATTCAATCCTCAATATTATTGGAGTTATTTTCAACCTAGTTTATGAAATACTTAAAAAACTAATGTCTCGTAAATTTGAAGGAGTTCCCCAAGGTTACATTCTGGGTCCTCTGTTCTTTTATATCAAAATCTTGACAAGTCACTTTCCACAGGACTGGTCTTTCAGTAAGACGATGACACATCAATCATATTGTCTAACCCATCCCCCAATGGCCTCTCAAAGTATAGTTCTCTCGCAGCGGATAGAATGTACGCCTGGTGCCAAAGATACAATTTGATCCTGAATACTGAAAAAACTGGTCTTCTTTTATTCACTAAATCTGCTATAAGATATGAATCCTTGTACGTTAAACTTAATGATAGATCCATTCCAATACAAGATAAGATCAAATTTTTGGGCCTTTATCTAGAACTGAGCATAAATCCTTCAGTGGCTACTGCGCTCAAGAACCCGGAGGGTCAGATAGCCAGGAGAACCACTGTGAAAGATGACCGCTGGCAACCGGATAAAATGCACAAAAATCAGAAGAAAGATCCCATCCTAAAGGTATAGATTGAATGGAAAAAGGAAGAACAGCGACCGACTTGACAAGAGTATTCACGCTATTCACCTGCTGCTAAGTCGTTTTGGGTCCAGTAGAATTATCTTGTTTTAGAGAACGGCATTTTGAAACAAGTACTCGAGAACTCGGATGGTACTGAGGACAAAAAGCAGTTGGTAGTACTAAAGTGCAGGACGGCTGCAATTTTGGTAGCGATCCACTGTGGGATCAGTGCAGGTCATTTAGGCGTAGCTAAGACCTCGGAGACATTCCGTGAGCGATTTTATAGGGCCAACTGCACGGAAGTCGTGCACAACTAGTGCAGGAAATGTGCGATCTGCGCAGCTAGCTATGGACCACAAAGACGTCCAAGAGCACATATGCGCCAGTACAATATTGGAAGTCAAATCGCGATAGATGTAGCAGGACCCTTTCTTGAGAGTGGAGCTGGGAACAAATACATTGTGGTGGTAATGGACTACTTCAGCAAGTGGGTAGAAGCATACGCATTGCCAAACCAGGAATGCACAACTGTAGCTGATGCTTTGGTCAAGGATTGGGTATGCCGCTTGAGCTACACTCTGACCAAGGGAGAAACTTTGAGTCTGCCCTATTCCAGAATCTTTGCAACAACCTGGGGATATGAAAGACAAAGACAAACGCCGTAGCATTCGCACGGCATGGTTGAGAGAATGAATAGGACTGTAAACCGATATTTCTCCAAAGTTGTCTCTGAATACTAAAAAGACTGGCACAGCTGGCTTCATCTATTCCTGTTTGCTTACAGCCCTGAAGTCCAAGACACTACTGGAAATACTCCAGCTAGTTTTGTCTTTGGGCGAGATTTGCGACTTCCCTGCGATCTCAAGTTCGGCTGTAAACCTGGGGATGATGTCGCTGGTGAGGATTAGGTTTCTAAACAACGCAAGAAAATAGATGAAGCCCATGAGGAGGACCAACATACACCCAGACTGCAAGTGATCGCATGATCCTCGGTGCTTGTGATTCGAGATACGAACCTGGCAATCTTGTCTGGCTATATAATCCTTATAAACGCCGAGGATTGTCATCGAAATGGGAGAGCTTTTGGGAAGGACTCTATGAAGTAATCAAGAAGATCAATGATGATACAGGATCAGGAAGGCTACCAGGGGGAAATCCCTCTGGGTGCCTCACCATTGTCCCAGGCAAGAGGACTTACTCTGCTAAGCGCTGAGATGGACTTCGATACATTCATTCATGGTTGCCTACTCTGACACAGCTAAAGCTAGGTTTAGGCGTAACTCAAGAGGAGAATCGCGAAGTCTTCAAAGTGCTAGAGGTGTACTCGCTGGCACACTGTGTTGCCAGAGATCTGCAAATGTCCCGAGGAATCGCCAAAGCATTCAAAGATTCTTTCGGTCGTGTAGAAGAGCTTCAAAGGCAGAATTGTTAGGTCGGACAAGTATTAGAGTTGCAAAAGGGCCAGAAGCGAATTTTCTACCTGGTATCCAAGGAGTCGTCGTTTCAAAAACCATCCTATAAGTCTGTCTGGGAAACGCTGCTGAGTCTGAGGGAAAAACTGTTGGCTGATAAAATTTTGAAATTTGCCATTCCAAACCTGGCCAGCGGACTGGACGGGTTGGATTGGAGAATCATCAGGAACATGCTGGAAGAACTCTTCAGGTTCACAAGGATGGAGATTTTAGTATGCTGCTGAAATCCATCGGATGCCACGCGACGTTAGACAGCACTTCCCACTGCAAGAAGGGTATCCGTTGCCGCTTTAGACATGGTCCGGAAGAGAACGTTCTGAACCATGGTCTATATTATAGACCATGGTTCTGAATGATCTTAAGGAGGGGGCAGTGTAGTGTTACCCAGACCTACGCCACTGTGCAATGCGACGTTCTCTGACCCTGTTATGGAGATAACACTCGAAATATCTTCCAGAAGCATCAAACGCAGTCGGTTTACGTCGGGAGACTTCGAGAAGCATCTCGGCGTCTTATTCGATAGATTTAAATATGGCAACGAGAGAGCGGAAAGTCAGTCAGTTTTGAACGTGCCAAGCAAGTGAAATAAATATTGTGATATAAATTGTAAATAGTTACTTAGTTAGCAGTGAACAGTAGTGAATATGAATTGTAATACGTGTGTGTGAATTGTGAATTTTCATTATATTAAATAAATAGACTCAATACTCAATTAATTATTGTGTATATGAAGTTCTATCCACACAAGAACAAAGAACATTATAATTGGTGTCAGTTGTGGTTGTGGGGTAGATAGAAATTGCTGGATATCAAAATAAATTAGACATTTTGAGAAAATGCCGTAATTATTTTTCTGATTTTACTTTTTTCTGCTTGTTTCCATAAAATTTTCTGGAATGTAAGAAAAACTGTGCTAATTCATAAGTGTTCTAAGTGCCTTTTGCTCTTGTATAGCGCCTATATTCTAGACTGAAATGTTATTTATATAATTATTTATTAAAGCTTTGTTTATGAGATGTTAATCTTTGGATAAAAAGTATATTTAGATTTGTTCTGATTTTCCTTTCTTGTAGAGTCCATAAATCTAATATTCCCTATCTCTGGTATCAAGTAATATTCCATGGCTGTATTCAGGGAGCCGCTAGTCGCTACCAACGCTACGAATGCAAACTGTAGTGATAATAATATAATAGATAGGTACAGAAGTAGTAAAGTCTAAAATATGTGTTTCCGACATGTTTTGAAATCTCTAAATATGAGTGAACGTTCAACGATTTTGATGAATAATGATATAGTCAAAAAAAATTATTATTACAAAAACCGACTCTATAAGTGGATTGTTGATGCAGTTAAAAGTACAAAATAATATTGTATTTACTGGTGCTGGTACTTTTGAAGTTGGTGCCAAAAGTTTTCTATCCACTGCACTACTTCAAAATTACTAGCACAAGTAAAATAATAATTTTTATCTTTTATTAGGGCACCAACTCATAAAGTTGGTCCTAGTTTTTGGAATTTTTTAAATAGAACAAAATTGTTTTGTGAGTAAGGACTGAATATGAGTTCTCCAATTGCACCAACATTATCTGAAATTCTTATTATTCTGTTTTAAATAATATGTCATAATAAATTTGAATCACATATACCTAATAATATTTTATCATAGAAATGTAGATGACATTCTAATTATATAGCGAGAAACTGTAGAATTTTTGAATTAGTTTGATACATTTATTAATAATATACATAATAAATCGAAATTCATGCGAAAACTTCAAAACATAAATAAGAAAATTATTTAACTGCACAAATTGCGAATATATATTTTGCACGAAATATATTAATCAAAACCTAATTTTGCGATGGAAAAAGTATCTAGTTTATATTTAGACAAAAATTATTGTGTACTTGGAAATTTAAAAAAAAACATTTTTTTCTTAAATTATGAAGAAGGGAGAAAAGAAAATCAAAATGTTTGGTGAAAACCAAACATTTTGATTTGTTCATCTGATAGAATAAATGGGTAACGTAGGTAAGTAAGTACCTATATGTGATATAATACCGAGCAGGACACTCATAAGCCGATCATTCACGAATTAATTGCTTCCCTGAACAAAAGCTCTACAAGCACAGTCATTAGTTAGGTACTCGACCATTTTACTCAATTGTGAATACATAAATTACCTGCTGGTAAGTTTAAAATTGGCAAAAAATTATTTTTCATTAACTTAGCGTAGGTACTGTTATTGGATAATAATGTAATTTTTATATTCTACTCTACAATTTGGCAATATCAGTTATTGTTCTGAGCCGATGTATCTATATTGTAATGAGTAACATTGTAATATTTCGTAGCATTAATTATACATCGACACCTTATTGTATATATATATATATATATAATATCAGTAATTTATAAATTAATTTGTTATTTAGGAATAATTGATTGAAGCAGGAATATATTTATTTCCAAATATGGAAGTTTTGCGATATGCGGCACTTATAGACAGTGAGTAAATTATTTTATTTTTAATAAATTTTTGCTATTTTTTATGGATTTTATATCTTCCATAGTTCTTTTGATTTGATTAAATTACTCCTACGTTTTTGCAAACGCTTGGATAATGTTCATGGCATTTCGCATTCCGATGATGTGTGATATTTCTGTATTAATAACTGACTCATTGATAAGCATTGTGACTTCTACATGGAAACACTGAGTTTTTTTCAAATGTATAAAATAAAAATGCAATATTCATATATTATGCTATGACTATATAAGAGTTGGATTGATTTTTAAAAGTACATGCAAACAAATTATAATAGTTGGATCTATGACCACTGAAAATTTGATTTAAACATCAAAACCACTCCATAAAATATATAGGTACATAAATATAATAAACATAGGTCAAGGTCTTCAAGATCCTTTCTTATTTAAAATATCTGAGAATTATCTTTACAATCAGATACTTAAATTTTTTTGAAAAAAAAACATAGCTTTGTCATCAACACGCCTGGGGGGTGTTGGGGGTGACCAGGTCTACGCTTTTTCAATTTTGCCGTCTCGAATGTTCGAATTTCGAAAAAAAATGACTCAGCTGCTTGTTTTGAGGTCAGTTTTTTCTCTCTCTTTAAAATAAAAAAAAAACGTCAAAATTGGCTTACCTTTACTAAACGAAGCTAGCGTACGAACATAAAAAAGTACTCAGCCGAATTGTATACCTACTTTGTTTGGGAAGTCTGTCAAAAACAAGTTTATATTTAGAGCTTTAAGGATTTTAGATAAATTTCTTTAAGAAATTTACCAACAGCAATCTTTCGCACTTTATAATTAAAAAAAAAATCAACGGCATATGAAAACAAAAATATTTTATACAAAATACTGCACTGACTTTTGTTGTTGCACTGAAAAATAAAAAATAATAATAATTCTATTGGTGTTGTTACTTTTGGAGTTGGTGCCTATAACAACAGAGTACAACGCATAACTTCAAAATTACCCGCACCAACAGAATTAATATTATTTCGTATTTTTCATCGCAACAACTAATAAAGTCGATCTAATTTTTTTAAAAAAATATTTATTTCACATTTTTGAGTGTAACATTAGTCATGAAAATTGTTGAACGCTCACTAATACCAAAGAAGATAGTACTTATCCTATTACCCATGTATAGGCTTAGCTTGTACTTGTTATTTATTATTCAGAGATCTCAAAACATCGCGACGCAGATATACATATTTCAGACTTTACTGCTGTAACTCGAAAACCGTAACTCTTTTGAAAAAATGTTGAATTTAAACATTTCCAGATATGGTCTCATCTTTAATTCTGCCTTCTCAGATTTTAGATTTTCAAGAAATAAAAAAAATTAAACATATAATCGAGTTGTATACCTTCTCCTTTTTTTGAAGTCAGTCAAAAATGAAAATTGTCTCGATATATAAGAATACATGTGTATATATATATACGGGGGGAGCATCGTATACGTATATGTAATTGTTTTCAACTGGTTCGTTATGACAGAGTTTTCATATGCAGGATCTAAAATTATTTTGAGTTATACAGGGCGTTCCAAAAAACGATACATATCAGAGTTATATTTTATCAAATGGAACACCTTATATATTATTTTTATATTTTCCGATTCTAGAGCCCAAATGAGGTGAGTTACTTCAATATTTCCTATACCTACCTTTTACCGCTTTCGAAATATTTGTTGAAATGTATGGTATAAAGTAAAGTTTTGTAATTAACTCATCAGTAATTAGTCTTGAACTCCATTGTCCCAATTGAACAGATGAAAGTTGTAAAAATATCCTAAATCATATTTCAGTGTCAAAAATTGTACAGGGTATTAGAAAACATGGTTTGGAGATATTTGAATGGCGATAAGTTTGGACACAAATAAGACTGAAATGTTCCATAAAGTTGTTTCGTATGGCCTTCGCTTTCAGAATTATTCCTGCTCTCAATTTCATCTTGAAAGCTAGGTGGACCACCCCTAACATAAAATGCGCCTAAAGTTTGATATAACTTTTGCTTTTTTTTAATTTACTTTTTTTTAGTTAAGTTGAACAAGAAGAACACTTTGAACTAACAGGTATCAGGTAGTAAAGCAAATGTACACTATCTCATTTGATATTCTATGTGAGCACCGTTAACAGGTACACATTTTCATAAGCGACTTAGGTAACGCTGCTGAACTCGAAATAACATTTCTGATTATTAAGTCCTTCACAAATCATTTTTCAGAGCGTAATATGAAAGCACGAATAGTCCTGAAAAAAAGGGCCCTACGAAAAAATAGTCATATTGTAACGTGCAAGGGGAACAGCCGCCGGCCACCAAGTCGCGGCAGCCTTTTGATGCAAGCGCAAGATCTATACTGTGGTTGGAAATATCGAGAGCGGCGTTGACAAAGAGAGCGACGGCAGCATGTCGGCATCTACTCCTAGAATGCTGACAAAGGGATCTCAAGAAAAGTTCAGTGGCGGATGGCAAATCAAAGACCAAAAGTCGCTCGAATGATCTGGAGCCTTTGTCGGATATATATATGGGAGAATTGTCGGCATGAGAGACAGAATGTAAAAGACAGTGTGAATAATAGAATAGTCCGAGTAAGCTATTGAGAATATAGAAAAGTTAAGTTGTAATTTTTATTATTTCGAGCATAAATAAAGTTTATTTAACAATTGTAAATAAGTCTCACTTATCTGCGAACCCACATACGCAACCATTTGGTGTCAAAAGAGGGATAAGTGAGTGAAGAGGCTTTTGTCTATGGTAAACACCCGAAAGCAGACAGAAAAAATGGAAGAACAACTAACTAAGTTATTCTCCGATTTTTCGAGAAAACAAGAAGCATGACGACTACAAGAATAGAGAGAAGAGGAAGAGCGAAGACAACAAGAAAAAAGAGAAGAGGAGGCACGACGACAGCAAGAAAAGAAAGAAGAAGAGGAGCGAAGGCTGCGAGAAGAACAGAAAAAGGAGGAACAACTTAAGAAAACAAGATGAGCTACGACAACAAGAATAGAGAGAACAAGAGGTACGACGACAACAAGAAAAGAAAGAACAAGAGGTACGACGACAACAAGAAAAGAAAGAAGAAAAGGTACGGCGACACAGAGATTTCGAGCAGATTGCAGGATTGTTCCGAAATGTCCATCAAGAAATCGATACCGTTAAACAAGAAGTTCTAGAAGAAATTGGGACAGTTCGAGAAGAGTTTGAGGTAAAGTACCGGACTAGAGAAAGAGATGAAGAAAATACGGGATACCAACCGAGACAAAATCAGCAAACAGGACACGTCGGCGATCACTACAGCCAACGAAAAACTTAAGCCACCAACGTTTGACGGCGAAACATCTTGGGCCATGTACAAACGTCAATTTGAGGCTGCAGCCAACGCAAATGGATGGGATCATCAGCAGAAAGCAACGGCGTTGGTATTGGCCTTGCGAGGAAAGGCGCTTGAAATATTTCAAAACATTCCTGAAGCCAAGCAAACTGATTATTCGGCTGTTGCGGGCGCCTTGGAACTAAGATACGGCAACGAATATCTTAGCCAAGTGTATCAGAGCCAGTTGAAGAGCAGAATTCAAGGTTCAACGGAGTTACTGCAGGAATTCAGCAGTAGCATTGAGAGCATTGCGCGACTGGCTTATCCGTAGGCCCCGGACGAATTCATCGAGCAAATTAGTGTCCAGTACTTCATCGATGGAGTTCGAGATAACGACATGCAACACGCGTTGAGACTAAGTAGGCGTAACACCTTAGCCGAAACAGTTGTCCAGGTACTGGAATACGAAGCTGCCAAAAACGCTTCTATGAATCGTCGCAGCAAATTAAGAGAAGTCACGGTGTCAGACGAACCGCAAGACAATGCAGATTTCTTTAAGAAGCTGGAAGCGATTTTTCCAGAAGTTCTGCTCTCGAGGAGGCAAGGAGTCCGGATATAGAAAACCGATTAAGTGTTACAATTGGAACCGAGAGGGACATATAAGTAGAAACTGCAAGCGACGACTCAGATTTGAAGAACAAAATATTCAGAGACAGAATACCTGACTTCAGGAAAACTCTAGTGTATGGGGGCCAACGCTGGCGACTACTGATTATCAAGCCCCCAAGTTACATTTGCGCTGCATTAAGGAGAAACGGCAGAGTTACGACTTTCAAGACCAAAAACAAAGAAGTCACGCCAACAGTGACAGCTTGTCACGAAGACCTTGTGGCAGTTCCTGTAAATTCTGTCAAAGGCAGGAACAAAGAGAAACAGCCAAGGATGTTGTACATATCCAACAAATGCAAATTAGGAATGAAGAAACAGAAATTACTGAGGAAATCATCAGAGATAACTTTAGAAGAGAACAAATCGCTGACAAAGATTTGACGATAGTACGGGGCTGGCTAGACCAAAAGCGACGACCTGAGTGGCAAGAAATCTCCAGATTTGATCAGACGATCAAGGGGCACTGGGCTCTGTGGGATTCGTTGTGCTTACGGGATGACTTGATCACTCGTAAATGGGAAACTGCAGATGGTAGGAGCATTGTGTATCAAACCGTTGTACCCGGAACGATGGTAGCTGAAGTACTTCGTGAACTGCATGGCAGTCGCAGTGGAGGCCATTTTGGAGTAAATAGAACAATGGCACGTGTGAAAGAGCGGTATTATTAGATCAACTGTCGAAGAGATGTGGAAGAATGGTGCAGAAGATGTGACCTCTGTGCTTCTAAGAAGGGTCCGAAGATCCCGAGGGAAAATGAAGCAGTATCTGTCAGGTGAACCTTGGGAAAGAATTGCGGTGGACATGTCGGGACCATTCCCTACGACAGATTCCGGAAATAAGTACATCATGGTCGCCATGGACTATTTCTCGAAGTGGCCAGAAGTAGTGCCGTTGCCGAATCAGGAAGCAGTTACAGTGGCCGAAGCCCTTCTGGAAAACGTGATTTCCAGACACGGAGTACCCTTGGAGCTGCATACCGATCAAGGAAGAAATTTTGACGCAGTTAATGAGGTTGCTAGAGATCCGAAAAACAAGAACAACCTCACTTCATCCACAGTCAGATGGAATGGTCGAGAGGCACAATAGGACCATCAATCAATACCTCTCAATATTTGTGGATGAGCACCAACGTAACTGGGAAAAACTGGTACCTCTCTTTCTCCTGGCCTACTGAAGTTCCCAGCATGAATCTACTGGCTATACACCATCGATGCTGTTGTCTAGAAGAGAAATGACGCTCCCCGTAGATCTAATGTTTGGCAGACCATCAGCCCGACGATCATGAAGAAGTGTCTCTTCCACATTATGTAGCTGGGGCTTCAGTTGAAGAGAGACAAAATGAAAATGAGGCTTGACAAAAGGCAGCCATTGAACTCTTTCAACGAAGGCGATGCAGTTTGGTTGTACCAGCCACAGCGAAGAAGAGGATGAAGTCCGAAATTGCAGAGACGTTGGGAAGGATCATATCGCATTGTCAAGAAGATTAATGACTTGGTGTACAGGATTCAACTTTCGCCGAGAGCCAAGCCAAAAGTAGTGCATGTGGAAAGGCTGAGCCCTTATCGAGGAGATAATCCACCGGTCTGGAGACAAACGGAAGAAGCTGTTCGGGGCGAACTGCTTTAAGGATGGGAGCAGTGTAACGTGCAAGGGGAACAGCCGCCGGCCTCAAAGTCGTGGCAGCCTTTTGATGCAAGCGCGAGATCTATACTGTGGTTGGAAAAATCGAGAGCGGCGTTGACAAAGAGAGCGACGGCAGCATGTCGGTATCTGCTCCTAGAATGCCGACAAAGGGATCTTGAGAAAAGTCCAGTGGCGGCTGGCAAATCAAAGACCAGAAGCCGCTCGAATGATCTAGAGCCTTTGTCGGATATATATATATGGGAGAATTGTCGGCATGAGAGACAGAATGTAAACGACAGTGTGATTAATGGAATAGTCCGAGTAGTCGAGTATAAATAAAGCTTATTTAACAATGGTAAATTAGTCTCACTTATCTGCGAACCTACATACGCAACAATATTTTTGTTCAAACTAACCGCCATTCAGATCTTTCCCAATGCTTATGGGATACCCTGTATATTCATATATGGAATACTACGAAATTTGTAAACACGATAGAGGTCGTAATTAAAAAACTATCAATTTCAAATTTGCTGTAAAAATCCATCGTACAAATATTTCGGTCGAGTTTGTTATCGGGCATGATCGGACTAGTAGTTTCAAAATGGCCGCTTACCAAACTTTAAAAATATCTCAAAGATATCCTTCGAGTAAAGCCATTAGAAATATTTTTGAGTGTGGATATGATCTGTGTCTACAACTTTTGTATGAAGCATTTTACTCTAAAAGTGAAAAAAATATAAAAATAAATTAAGTAAAACTCCCGATTTGAATAATAAGATGGATTTCTCTAAATTGATACTTATTCTAATAATATCTTCACTAAAAAACACCGAAATTATCCAAGTTTCTATCTAACGTTTATTAGAATTAGTTTTAATTTGCTGATACTCAGAATTATAAACAGAACATATGTGCTTAACAAACAAATAAAATATTTTTTACAAAAAATTGGACCGACGTTATCAGTTAGTGCACTGAAAAGTATAAAATAATATTAATTATATTGGGGCTGTTACTTTTGAAGTTGTGCAGTTGCAGGTAGATTGATATCTTTTGGCACCAACTTCACAAGTACCAGCCCCAATAGAAATAATATTATTTTATACTTTTCATGCACTAACTGATAACGTCGGTCCAATTTTTTGTAAAAAATATTTATTTCACACTTTTGAGTGCAACATTAGTCACAAAAATCGTTAAACATTCACTAATACCAATGAAGATAGTACTTATCCCATTACCCACGTATATTCTTTGCTTGTAGTTGTTATTATTGAGATTTCAGAACATCGCTGCGAAAATACGCTTGAATATTTTAGTTGTTACCATTTTAACATCGATTTAACTCGAAAACCGTTACTCTTTTGAAAAAATGTTCAATTTAAACGCTTCCGGATATTGTCCTATCTTTAATTATACCACCGCAGATTTTCAATTTTCGAGAATATTTGCCCACTCCACCCCCTTCGGGGGTGGTTTTCAGACGGAACGAGATGTCGGATTCGCGTTTTTATAAATATGGGACCATTTCACAAGCTTCCTCTTTCAAAATAATCAAAAATCATCAAAATCGGAGTACGATTACTATATGAAAGGCGCGCACAAACCAAAAAAAAAATGCACACAGTCGAATTGTATACTTCCTCCGTCTGGGGTTCGTCGGTGAAAAAAACGATTCTCCATCGGATTACTTCTGAGCTGTTTAACGACATAAAGATTGCATAAGTTCCTTTTGAATTGGTGAAAACTTCTGCGCAATTTAGGCCGAATAACCGGGTAAATAATTCTCTAACTTATGTAGGTATACCTATTGTTTTTTTAAATAACAAAAATGATTCTAGATCTTCTTTGGTTAATAATAAATTCCAACCTTCGAAAGGGACATAAAAATTGATGAAAATGCTTAATTGTACAATTATATTAAAGAAACTACGTTGATTACCCCGGATAAATTCAAAATTAAGAAATAATGAAAAAACTCTAGAATTATAGAAGTGAGATAATTAGATATAAATCTGTGTCGGGGGAATGCAATAGATGAAGAGTGACGCTGATTGTCACGTCATTTCGAAGCGCGCGCAAGCGCATTATCATTTCATTGATACATTTTTGTTTGTGTGTGTCAATTAGGGTTAGAATTAAATTTAAGCTATGTTTTATTATAAATTATGATAATGGAAAGGAAAATAAAGTTGAAAACTCTTAATAGCCACATAACTTGTAAAATATGTAGGGGTTACCTTATTGATGCCACAACAGTTACAGAATGTTTACATACATGTAAGTTATTGATACAATTTATGAATATTGCATCTTTAATATTTTACAAACGAATTGTAAATAAAACGTATCGTTCTAGTTTGCAAAAGCTGTTTGGTGAAACATCTAGAAGAAAATAATACCTGTCCAACATGTACTATTGTAATACATCAATCACATCCATTGCAATATATAAGCTTTGATAGAACTATGCAAGATATTGTTTATAAATTAGTTCCAGACTTACAAAAGGGTAGGTAATAGGACCTTTTAAATATACTGTTTATAAATCGTTACCTTGATTTTATAGATGAAATAAATAGAGAAAGGGAATTTTATCGTCAAAGAGGTATACCAAATCCTAAAGACATCCCTCTCACGAATGGTGAGATACATGGTGAAGATAATCATCTCGATAACTCTCACGCAGAAAATGATTACCATAGACAAGATGAACAAGTCAATGTATGTTTGGAATGTATAAGTTCAAATCTTAAGACATTGAAGCGAAGATTTATTAGGTGCTCAGCTCAAGCAACTATTCTCCATTTGAAAAAGTTTGTTGCTAAAAAAGTTTTGAATGGAATGGAAAAGTATAGAGATGTGAGTAAATTTTGAGTTTCCGCAATTCATATTGAAGCTAATTATCGATGAATATTAGATTTAGTTGAGACGACGAGAGTTTGTCGTTATTAAAGCAGATAAGTTGAAAACATGTTTTAATGTAGCATCATTGTCTCCTAGAAGAGACTCTAGACAGTACCGTTTTTCTTTAAGCAAAGTAATATGTAGTTGAGTGCATCTAAAATAGACAGCTATCGACTTTTATCAGGTGCCCATCATTGATGACGTATCGGCAAACTCTCGTAGCTTCAACTTTTTATTACTATGTCAATTATACAATATAATCTACCGGCAGAGTATAAAATGGTCATCTTAGATAATGCTTTAATCCAACCGACAAATTGTTGAAAAAAATCGTAGTTAACCATTTGACTAGATATTCTATAAAATGTCTACCTCGTTCTCGGCATTTTCACACTGATCGGTGTCCCTCCATACAGCAATTGAATAACGGTAGATAGTTCCCCAACAAGATTAGATGAATTATAGAGTAACTTTCTGTCCCATCCTACTGGGACCTTTTCAGATTTATTGTGATTAGAGATGAGTATCTAGTTTTATCTATTTTTTTTGTCAGATTTATTAGCCTCTATGTAGACTCCTTCATGTAACTTCTGCCTAGTTCAGGATTTGAAGATATTCCCGACCGTGGAACTGAATTTTTAATTGCTGTCAGAAATTAGCAAGCGGACAAGTTCTGAAGTGTCAAATTCAAAAATGTACGAGTCTCAAAGAAAAAATAAAGTGCAACGCAGGGTTTCACAAAGCTCTATCCTGTTATCACAAGTGGAAGGGCTAATACGAGGGTCGGATTCATTGTCGCTATATGTTGGTACACACCAAAACCTGATTCTTCTAATTCTGTAATCTTCGAATAAATCGACGGCGAGTATACCATGTCATCAATGATATGGAAATAAGTTGTTAGCTATCTATTTTTAGTTAGATACATTCAGTTTGCATTTTGCAACCGTTCAACTCAACAACAGATTTAATTGCTTGTAGGTAAACAGTTATAAATACTTTGTGTCTCTTACTTTAAGACTAGGGTACAATGATAATACATTCCAAGCATGTGTTTTATCTTAACTGCTTTTCTGAAGTATCGGAAAACTCTCGACGCCTCAACTATAAATAACATTGCAAGTTTGTCTGTCAAAAAACACTTTCATTCACATCTCCGTTCGTATTTTATGAAATCTCTATTCAACAAATACTTAGCGATTGTACGAGTTTTAGAAACAAGATTCTGAATTATATTCTATGAAAAAACTGTTTATTCAAACTGCTTTTGTCTACAATACCTAGACAAAGTACGTGATACATTGTAAACATTATTAGAATCCATACTTTACCAAAATATACTTATTCATTGTATAGAATGATTTGGATCTTTTACAATAATGCCTAGATTTTATTCTCTGCCGGTAACATATATGCATCTGCTAATCACTAATCACGAATTTAGATTAATCCGTTCTCCCTAAATTAAGTATTAAAGTAAACTCAATTCATGCAGCTTCATTTTTTGTTCGATACTGTATTTTCATTTTCTTTTTCCAGATTGATATACTTTGTAATGATGAACTATTAGGAAAAGACCATACACTTAAATTCGTTTATGTAACAAGATGGCGATTTCAAAATCCACCACTAACATTGCAGTACCGACCACGCATCGACATATGAACTCTGTTATTCGTTATTAATTTCATTTAATATTCAAATTATGTTTATTGTTTATTTTGTTATTTATTTTAATTTATTATTTAATATTTGAAATACATTCTTCATAGATTAATCAAAAACGTTTGAAGGGAAGGTCTTAGCTAATAATGGCTTATTATTTCATTCATATTTTATTTTTTCAAGTTCGTGAATCATTTTCAAAAATGTAGCAGAGCGTGTCTTTTATATTTGGCAATTTTATAGAAGTAAAGATTGTAGTGCAATACAAAGTGTAAAAAATAAGATATATTTTCCTATTGACAAATCATTCAGTGAGATTTTAAACACAATACGTAAGGTAGCCCATACTTAACATTTAACATATAGTACAAAGTTGTATAGTGCTGTTATCAGATGTGAAAAAACTTACCTTTTCTTTGGGTGATTTTGTGTCTAATAATAACTTTGAAAAACTTGAGAACAGTTTCATACTGCAAATGGCTGTATTTTTTCTTAGGAAAAAAATGTGATAGGATAACTTTTTGTAAACCAGTTGTCTAACAAATTTAGTGACCAGATGGTGTAACCGCTATTGTTTAGCCTCGTGATGTTATAATTACTGCCAGAATATTTTGTACATCTTAGAAAATGCACACATTTAGTTAAAAAAACATGATTATCAGTACAAATCTGTTATAGATTTAACTTTTAATATTTCTCGTGCCTACATTGGAGAATAATTTTAAGTGTTGTGATTAGTCATTAAAAACATAAAAAATATTTCAATTTCATCTTATCATCTAAGGTAGATTTTATTAAATAGATTAAATGCATTTTTGTTTGTCTTTTTTGGAATTTCTACACAGAAGTTGTAGCTGGAAAGCAAATCTGATTTTTCAAAATATTTTCACACATATTTGCCTAATAATAAATTTTTTGAAAATTTTATAAACTTAAAACTACTTATGCGATCAATCCTAATCTAACTCTGCACAGATCTTTGTACTAAATTTGATCATTTATGGCACAAAGTTCATAAAAAAAATCAGTAATTTTTACAAAAATCGCTTTAATCAAAGTGGTAGCTAGAAATCATAGGAATCAGTTCACAATATTTATAATTATATTTATATAATGGACAATTTTTTGAATAATTTCATGATGTAAATTTAAAATTTCGGATATTTTGAATTTTTAACAGAAAACTGCTCAACAGATCTGGACTAAAACCTAATCAGCTTATTACTATATAATTATGTATCGAATGAAACTAATTCGATGATATCATTTTTGGTTGTCGATATTCTAGAGGAAAATTAAAATTTTGTAAAATTATAAAATTATAACAGAAGTTAATTTAACTGAAAAATAAGTTACCGATCTATTTTGACAGGAACACCTGGAGATCTTAAATTCTATAAAAAATTGTAAACAGTATAACGAATATGCATCTATGAATAGGACTAACGAAGTTTGGCATAAAACAATCTTAGCAAGATAATTTATCTTGATTTCCGAAGAAGCAAAAGTCTTGGAATAATGTCTATTTATTATTAAATCAGATAGGCTAATTTTTCTCTAGAAATTTGTTAACTATTTTCTACTATATACATTGGTGGGTAGATCATGGTAGTTATTATTTAGAAATTCACATGATTATATGAATAATTATAATTATAACTTAAAAGAATCGTTCATTGATAGATCCTAATTTTTAAATTTTATCATATTCCATTATTGGTTTAAAAGTTTATTGTTTTTAGTTCATATAAGACAAACTGGTGCCTTCTATTTCAACTAACGCCAACATCAAAGACAAGGCATATAGATCGTATCTTTAATAAATAGAAAAAACCGAGTTGGTATATGAAGACGACCGAACACTTGTTTTGCCTTTTGTAAAAAATATTATTTCCCTAATGTTGAATGTTTTCTAACAGCTGGAGTCATAGTAAGTGCATAACATACACCACATTCTTACATTAATCTTAATCATATATTTACTATGTGTTTGTGATTTCAGTGTCACTATGATATCGATTGATTTAATTTCTCAATAAAACTGTGATAATGAGAAAAAATATAGTTTTGCTCAGTTTTTCAGTAAATGATAGGATAAATTCTTCTAATCATTAGATTAAGGTAATATTAGTTTTGCTAAATAGTGAAAGTATTCAGTGAGATATTAACAAAATGGTTGTGCAAAATTGACAGAAACGAGAATTGATCGGGCTAAACAAAATTGGTATTACCATTTAACTTAATAACTATTTAAAAATATAGCCATTTTGAAGAATTGTATAAAATAATGTTTAGGATTTGCCTTTTGGGTTTATCTAAAAGTAGCAAAATGTACATATTAGGTATAATTGTAAAAATTTAGTAGTTTTATATAACATAAAATACAGATTATGAACAAGTAGCTTTAAGGATTTCTTTTAATGTACATAGTATTATAATAAGTATAAGTAGTTACTTGGTATTATTGTAGATTCATATTGAAACATTTTACTTCACCTTTTTGTCAGAAAAAAAAACCTGCTAAATATGAATGGAGCACGCAAAAAATCACTTCTATAAACTGATGGAATTAACTCTAATGACAATCTATATGTTCTCATATTTTTGCTATCAGATCTACATTAAAAATTATAGTCCATCTAAAGGATCTTGAACAGTGTGTAAATAGGAAAGGCAATTCAAAAACTGCATTAATTCAATGAAATCTAAAGATTAGAGATGGATCAATATCGTATGTTGTTCGTAAACCTACTCTAAGTCTAGTTATCATGTACTTTTTAATGAACAAATACAAAAGCAACATTTTCAAGAATAAGTAACCGTAATATATAGAATAGGTGAATATCAACTAACTCATCAAACTACGCACTGTCCACGACTCGTTAGACACACTATACATACTGCGAAAGACGACTTTTGAACGTGATGAAATATGCGTAGCAGCCATTGTTTTTACCCGATATGTACTTCTGTCAAAAATACAGTAATGCTTAAATTTTGTTTCACTATTGATTGAAATATAAGTGTTGATATTATCAATGTGCCGTCCCTATTCGGTGGTAGTAATAAACTTAAGATCCCATATATTTGAGTAAGGGCTAACTTCATATATACATCCCAAAGATCGCTGATACCTAAACAAAGAGTACGGCACTTGAAGAAGAACATGTTAAGTTATTCCATTTTGTATATGGAGAAGTTATTTGGAAGTGTTGTTTGTTTCGATTTGAATCTACTTGAAATTTTGAGCAATGAAAATGCTGTTTTTAAGATTATCTTCTATCATGTGAATTTTTCGAATCGAAGAAATTATAGCTACTAACATAGCAGAAGCAATAAAAGTCAGGGATTTTGACAAAATTGTCAAGAAATAGGTGTTCTTATTGTTGAGATGCAATAATTTTGAGTGATACTCTAGATTATATTTACGTTCTACACAAAATGATAACCAGATGTGTTCCAACAACTCCACTAAAATATATATTTGTATATTAATTATTGTTCATACAGATGGTGAGGTAATCCTAAAAAAATCTTTGTATATAATTATTTGCAAAATCTACCTCAAATTGTAATTTTTGTGTATTTGATGTTTGTAATTGGTGTTAATAAAAATACCATTTTCATTGCTTGATGATGTCTCTGCTATATCTCAGTAACAGATCAAACCATTATATTATTATCACACGATAAAGTATTTTTGATGAAAATTTCATAATTATGCTCAAGATATTCGATAGTCTACTTTCGCTATAGGTGACTATACATTGAGATATTTGATGCGAAGATTGCCACGTGGTGGAAGCAATACAATTATAAGGCCCCTCTGCTTTATTCCGAAATTCTTCCTGTTTCTATTTACCTAGTATTCCTTGTAACTTCATTTAGAACATTATCCATCGATCTATTTAGAATTCTCTTGAGAGAGTGATTTTCGAAAAGAAAAGCAGAGATACTGTTGATTCATGTAGAAGCTATTTGAGTTAATCACCTCCTCAGACATCTATCCTTAACGCTCTCCTCATAAATGAAATTTTATAATGAAATCCGGTAAAGATATATGGCCAATACTATATATACGTAAATATTGTTTAAAGTGAATATTTTAGCACAAATAATTATGCAGACTGTATTTGTAGGTGCCTACTTGAATACATAATACATCCCATTTTAAACGGCTAGTTTTATATTCATGTCAAGTGTTTTTTTTCCTCTATCGAAAATAAAATATTTTATATGCAGGATTTTCTATATTATTGTTGATACCAAAAATAGCCTGCTTATGGATGACGGGGTACAGCAGTAACTGAAGTCATTTTGGACATGATTCCTCTGCAAGAATCTCTAAGAACCCAAATTAATAATAGGCGATAAGGGATCCCCAAGTAAGTTAGAACACCTCAGTATCCTTGAAATATTAATTTTGTTTTGTAAACTATTTGAAATTGAAATGCCTCACCGAAAGCGATGAATGGCTAGATACCTTCTTTCCGGTAGAAAACCTGATAGAACGAATAGCTCAAACAGGAGCAGAAGTCATGACGATTTATGGATACTCGATTACGGTAATAAATAGCTTAACAAAAAGCAGTATTTTCAAAATTTAGAGAAGTTATTTATAAATTATGCCCGTATTCTTCTTGTTAATTGTATAGAAAGGAAGAAGCTAAGTAATTCCAAGGCACATATAAAGGCCATAGAACATGCTATCATTTGAATCTTGTTGAGGAACGTCACACAACTGGCAAAACAGTGCCTTATTTGGGTGCCAGTGCAGGGGATATTTGAAATAATGTACCAGCTAACCTACTGGCTAAAAATAATTTGAAAGAGTTCCAGAAACATTTTGTTAATATAGTCCAGTCAGAACAGTTGTGCTGACATCTTTATCTAGTTTATTAATGGATGTTGGAAAGATAAAGATGTCATGCTATGACCTAACAGCACAACAGTTCTGACTGGACTATATACAAAACAGTATATCAAAGCAGAGACTTGCAAGTGGGGATAACGGCTGAAGTTCTTACATTGGAACAGCTTAAAACAGGTCAAACCTACTGGACTGGCAGTAAGGTTTGAATAATAACCTTCAGTTCATATTTAGGAAGACCCAATCAGACAACCACATAGAAAGATTCTGTGAAAGGGTTAAAGAGTCTGTGTCTTCTCCTTATGCAGTGTGAAGAACTATTATCTTGACGAGGTGAGATGATTCGCTGAGGTAGCTGGAACTAAGATCTGAAGAAATCTGATACAAATTACTAATGTTCTACTTACTACTAAAGAGCTCCATAAATGTAGACAAATCAATAAAATAAGGAATAGTACGTGGGATGCTACAAAAGACCTTGAGTTCAAGGTGCCTTAGGGACCGATAGGCTATATCCTCTTAATACTCTGTATATTACAATTGAGCGGGGCTCGTTCCTGCTAAACAATACTGCTGCACTAGAGAATGATCAAGCAAAAACATCCAGAAAGTAATAGAAAATCTCATGTACTGAGACATTTGTAAAAAAATGAGTTCAAGATGATTCGATAATAAAATTTTATCCCGAATACAATAGAAAATATGCATTTTTTTAGAGAAATTAGTAAAATACTTGTCTTTGGAAATAATTTTTAGTTTCTATTTAAGGAAGACATTTGCATTTAGAATTTATTCTGCTATGAGTCACTGATAATGGCGAGACGATTTTCAAACAATTTTGAGTCACTGTTACAGAGACAACCATTTGTTCTTCTTGGTTAGAAGAGATCAATTTTTAATGATTTATTAGTTAAAACGTACTTTTTTTTAGATCAATGTTGAATAGCAATTTAATAAGTAGTAGCTAAAAAATAGATTCATGAAATGAGGATTTCTCGAAAAAATTTAACACTTATTTTTCTACAAAAATATTTTCGAAGAATACGCTACCTATCACTCTTATTTGGCACTTCTTATGGTTAGTAGTTATAGCAATAATGCATTGTAAGTATCTTAGCTAATGCAGTAGTAGATTTTTGAATATGAAACTTGCTGCACCTGACATGGTATACTGTTCGTAGGGCTTGTCGCTTCTTTACGAATTTATTCTGTCAATTCCATCGTCCCAATTACTCATGTGAAGTGTAAAGTTATATTTTTGTCTAAGTAAACTTAGTTAATTCATGGTGTGAACCCAAAATTAGCTGCGCCCTATTGTTTTGTGAGTTCTGGATGAACTATTCTGTAACAGATGCTGCAGCCACTAAAGAATAAGAATAAAAATAATTATCCTAAAACTGTAGCTTAGGATATAAGCTATCACTATGACCATGAACAATTTTTCACGTAGTACCTAAACATAAAAAAATATGTTTATTATATATATTGATATTTCTATGGGTGTTGATTAGGCATAGTTCAAATAAATATAAAGAAATATAATATGTTATATTACATTTATTGAAAACACAGAGATCTGTTACAATTCATATTCATTCATGTAGTTTGAAGTACTGTCAAAAATAAAAATGAAGAAATATATAGTTTAATACTGACTATATTAAGTAAGATCCTAACATAAAATCACAGATTTAGTAAAATATAAAGAAAAAAACTAGAAAAATATGTTTATTATACAATTTACATCAGACTCATGAATTTAAAAAAGTTATATAAATTTTAAAATTTAGTAATAAAAATATTTTTGCTGATATACGTATATATGATCTAGAAGTATTGCACAGTTATTGCCGTGAATATTTCGAAGCTGAGAAATAAAAAAGGTGATGTTTCTAAAGTTTGAACTAACAAATAGTGTTTACTCAAACAATTTTTCATGTTAGAATTTAAAAAATATATAGATATATTATTATGTATTTATACTACTTTGTACACATATAGATCTCTCAAATATAAAGATTCATTTAACTAAATACATTTTTTTTCTACATAAATAAAAAACTAGTAAAGCATTCAGTTAATAACAGCGAAATCAAACTTTTTTCTCTTTGTACGTTTGTCATGAAACAAAGTTATTCCATAATAGACAGTATAAAGCAACAAACATACATTCTCAAAGAACGAAATCATAATAACAGAAAAAAACTCAATAAAAATGTAGACCTCTCTTTTTTACAATTTATTTTGAATCAGGATAAGAATATCCTCAAAATACAGAATGGCACTGGTCAATATTCGCATAAATAATATCGATTCGTGTGTCTTTTCTTGAGACTAAGAGTTAGCAAAGTATGTTTAGATGTCATGTCAAAAGTGGTAACCATTTAGATTCTACATCTTGAATAATTGTTGAACAATAAAATTAGATTCTAGCTACCGTCTGCGGCCGGGTAATATTACGATACACAGATAATTTATATTCAGGATATTATTTTTGATGTTATTTCCTATTCATAGAAAAATATTGCCTAAATATTCTCTAAACAAGTACCATTTTTGTTTTTTCATTGGTCTATCATGGTTACTGAATAGACGGATTAATAGCACGTGTTCAGCCGGGCAGAGGGTCATTTATTTTTTTATTACGTGTATTTTCAAGTAGTTTATTAAGTATCTAAGGGGCTGGCAAAATGTAAGACAAGTATCAAGTCTTGGAGCATATTTCTAAAGAAGTAAATATGTATGTTATGTTATGACGAGTGTCTAATAGGTAATAGGCGAAATGGCCTGATTTCAGAAAGTCTACGTTTCCTTATTAATATAAGGGTGAATTTGAAATACTTGCGAATATTTTAATCTGTCGATCTTGATTTCACAATAAAATATAAATTAAATATTAACTGTCGAAATTCTCTATTATAAGAAAATAATCATCAAGATATAATTATTTTGTCTGTATTCTAGCGGCGGCGCTAAATTGGGACAAACAGTTGTTTATGTTATTGATCATTGTTAATGGCGATATATTTCTTTCATAGTTAGCTAGTATTAATTTACGGAAAATGCATACAAACAGAGCTATAAATATTTCCAAAACGTACTTGAATTTGAAGATTTTTAAGTTATAACCGGCAACCTATCGTTTCCTTTTATTTTTCATTACTTATATATTTTTATTCATTGTATCTCATTGACCTAATTTTTCAGAATTCAGAACATTCAATAGTCAATCATTTACGTCATGTTGAATAATGAATTTTAATATTCGTAAGTCTTTCAAATTTATCCTGAATAAATATAATGAAATTAACGAAATACTTAATAATAAAATAGACAATCTTAAATAAAATTTCGCTAGTTACAATAATGGTACCTGCGGTTATAATTTGTCCACAAAACCTTCCATGAAAATCACGTGATTACTCCGTCTATTTAGTTATCTTAGTATATTGAATTTGATAGCACAAATAAAATTGAATGTGTAACATATTTAGTTTCAGCGTGCAGCTTGCAGCCCGGCAAGAATCTACTTTCGTTATTCAACAAGTTTGTGACTTTACAAATCACAACTCAAAATTCACTTCTGGCTCAATTCTAAATCTTAGTATTGTACTAGTCTCCTAGGTATCGAAGTCGCTTAATGTCATACAAAATATGGGATAGAGGGGGAGATAACGCATAATATTAAACTCAGGTATACTATTTTGACATTCAAGTTACCTGATGTTTCTGTGACAAAAAAACTTTTTTTTAATTTGTAAGTAGCCGACTTTCAACATTCACCACTTGCTAACTATAAGGAGTGATATTTTTTACCTAGAAAAAGTATCCATGCGATATTCTACATTTTTAATAATAAAATAGATTAATTAAAAAAAATGGGTCAGTAACAATTTTGTCGGTTCTTTCAATAAAATCACTCAAGTTATTCATTTTAAAAATTTAGAGGAAATACTTGGGTAACTTCACCAATACCTTTAGCAGCCCCCTCCCTAAATAACAACCTCTGTCCAACGGTGACATATTCAGGATTCAATTTGAATTTGAACAGCACCGAATCACGTTCATTGGTATGTATGCATTTTGATGAGCATATACCAATAACAACAGCTGTTTGACGTATATTACCAATGTGTACGGTAGTTTGAAAGCCTGGATATATAGCTGTTGCATGGAATAGAACAGATACGCTTGCTTGGAAAAATAAACATCCTTTGGCATTTATATCTTCTGTCAATAGAACCATACCATTTCGAAGACCAGGAACGGGGGTATCCAGGCAAATTGATGCACTCTGGCCAGATCGGACCATTCGGCATGGTACTCGATTACGATGTATCGATTTGATGGATACGCTTAGGAAGGTGCCATTTTTCATGGGACCTATTTGCATTTTAGTGCCTTCAGTGATCACACCTTTTATCAATAATCCACCAATAATTTGTCCGACATCGCCTGCTTTGAAATTTTCATCGATATGGAATTCGGGTGATTCCTAAAAAAATATTTGTTTTTTGTTTATTTTTCTGTTTGGAAGAAGTCAGCAGAATGATACTATTCTATGAAATTACAATCGAAATTTATCAATTTGATTTGATTCGGTAAGGTAAGTTATACGCTAAGTTTTAATTAATATTATCTTGGACTTTTTGACCAACTTCACAAATGGAGGAGGTATACAATTCGACTGTTTGTTTTTTTATGTTCATCATGTTTTCATTTGAAAGAGAAGTATTTATAAATGGTCCCATATGAAACAAATTTAAAATACAACATTTCCTTCCCACAACAAACTGGAGGCAATTTTTTCGAAAATTGAAAATTTGAGACGGCAAATTAAAGAAGAGACAATAATCAGAAACATTTAAATTTTTGAAATTTTTCGAAAGAAAAAAAAAGATGTCTGAGTTAAAGCAATAGTAAAGTCTGAAATATGTGTTATTGTGTTTTGAAATCTGTACAATTCATATTATTTGTATTTTTGACCGACGAACCCCGAACGGAGGAGATATACAATTCGACTGTCTGCTTTTTTTGTTTGTTCGCGCGTTTTATATAGTAATCGTACTCTGATTTTGATGATTTTTGATTCATTTGAAAGAAGAGGCTTGAGAAATGGTCCATATTCATAAAAACGCAAATCCGAAATCTCCTTCCCTACGAAAACCGCCCCCGAAAGGGGTGTTGGGTGCAAATTTTCTCGAAAATCTGAGTTGGTATAATTAAAGATAGTACAATATCCGGAAATTGAGCATATTTTCAAAAGAGTTACGGTTTTCGAGATAGAGGCATGTTAAATTATCAAATATATGTATTTTTGCTATGTGGAGAGGGCGATTTCTTTCGAAAATTGAAAATCTTTGAATACTACATGAAAGATAATTATTATTTCTAGCAACATTTATAATGAACATTTTTTCCTTACAGTTACGGTTTTCGAGATAAATCGGTGTTAAAATGGTAAAATATAAAATACTTATGCGTGTTTCCGCAGCGATGCTTTGAGATCTCAATAATCACAACTAGAAGCAAAGAATATACGTGGGTATTGGGATAAGTACTATCTTCACTGGTATTAGTGAACGTTCAACGATTTTCGTGACTAATGTGACACTCAAAAGTGTGAAATAAATATTTTTTACAAAAAATTGGACAGACGTTATTAGATGGTGCACTGAAAAGTATGAAATAGTATTAATGCTATTGGTGCTGGTACATGTGAAGTTGGTGCCAAACGTTTCAATCTAACTGCACTGCACAACATCAAAAGTAACCATAGCGTTAATATTATTTCATACTTTTCAGTGCACCAACTAATAACGTCGGTCCAATTTTTTGTAAAAAATATTTATTAAGCGCACCAACTAATAAAGTTGGTCCTAGTTTATAGTCAGAAAGTTTTATTCATACATGTTTTTGAGATTTATGTTCAATTTACAATTTTAAGATAATCATTTTTGTTTTATATTTTTTTTTGTTTTATATTTAAGTAGCTTTGCCTTCCCGCTTCCATGGGTTACACGTTAAGTTATAAAAATACGTAATAATTATCATAAATGTATTTCTAAAAACTATGAAACCTAAAGGGTGATCAACTTATACCCCGGATTTCGATATCGCCGTTGGGAGATAGGACAAAAGTTCTAAATCTAAATTATAGAAAGTCAAGTTTCACATCTTAAAATTACTATTTTGTATACAGGCTGTTCCATACGGTCACCTCATATCATTTTTTTAATGTAATACCCTATATAGGGTCTTATTAGGTTATACAGGGATCTTTTCAAGAAATGGCCAATTTTATGTGAAAATTTTAATGAAATTGAAAAATTCTTAGATATCAAAATAACTTAATAACTGTATCATTTAGGTATAGGGAATGATTATTAAAAGTATTTTTAAGAGGTTTTTGAAAATGACATAAGGTACAGGGTGTTTAAATTAACCGATACATAACATAACTTTGGTATGCTGTAAACTCATAAATCAGTATAAGTTGATCACCTTGCATTTTGTTTCTTTGAAGGATCATATAGGTAATAAATTGACTTCCAATTTCTATCATTTGTCATTCTGATACCAAAACTATACATATTGTTATGGTTTAATAACCTCATGAATTTAATTAGAAAAAATAAATATTTAAATACTCCCATTCGAAAAACATAAATAAGAAAGTCCCAAAAAAAAAGGTTGCCAAAAAATACTCTCACTTAATTATTTTGAACAAGTGTAGTAGAGCTAAATCAATATTGCTAGATAATATCACGTATATTAATTCATTTCATAAGTAAATTCTTACTGTAACAAGAAGATAATTATGTCTTACCTGCTCTAGTCTTTCTTTCTCTTTTGTGCTAACACCAGGCGGAAGAACATGCAAAAACTTCAATAAAAGATCCAATCCTTCACCGCTGACACTAGATACACAAAATATTGGTACAATATTTTCAGTAAGTTGATTTGCACCTGCAGTAATGACATCATCCAAATTTTTAATGATCAATGGTACTCGTCTACTACCAACTTGTTTTAGAAATGATTCCAAATTTTGTAATGTACTCGTTGGTTGGACAAGATCAATTTTAGTGATAACAATAAAGAATGGCACGTTCAATGCAACAGCAATGGCTAAATGTTCATGTGCCATACCAACTGCGCCAGCGGTGCTAGATATCTATAAAGAGAATATTGAAATTAAATAACATATTAACATTCCATCTTTTAAAGAAAATACTTACCACAAGCATTGCGTGATGTGGGGAATAACCTGAAAGACCTTGAATTGTTGTCCTTATGTATTTCTTGTGGCCAGCAAGATCCAGAAATGTCACCAATTTGGTTGATGTATCACAAATTTCTTCTGCCGTTATCAGTTCGCTGTAACTATAGTTTATGGGTTGACCCTTGAACAAAAAAAAACAATATATAGATAGATATATATAATCAGATACCCATCAATTTAGGTTTTTCTCATTTACTTGTGAATTGAAGCCCAATATCTCATGTGATATTGATGATGTTCTGCCGCTTTGTATTTCATGTAAATGTCTGAACATATTTAATCTAGCACGACCACGTCCATTATCTAAGCTACCTTGTGTCAAAACACCCAGCAAGGTCGATTTGCCAGCATCGGCGTTTCCAAGAACAGCAACGCGTATCTCAATGTTATTTTGATCATCTGGAACTTTTCGTACAAGTACTTCAGCCACTGTACGTCCATTATCTAATAATCTTTCTCTTAGAATTGTTGTTGTAGCACCCAGCTTTATAGCCATCTGCTTCAGTGTCTGCAAACTATCACTAAGATCTCTTTCGCTCAATCCAGCAAGTATACCATTATCTTCTACACCTATTTCATAGATTGCTTCACCATTCCCTTCTCGTAAACGCCATTTCAACTGAAAATTTAAAATGTTGATAGTCTTCTCAGTTGTAACGAAAAACAAACGGCTGGCTCACTGCCTGTGTTTTTTTGCTTGCAATTATCGAAACTATTTTTCGTCAAGCACGTACTACATACAAATTGTTTTTACGTAATCAATATTCCGATAAATATCTCAATCATTCGTCAATCTTATAGGGAATCCCAGATGGTCAATAATAAAATAATATTTTCATATTTTCTCATACTTGTTTATTTGTATAGGAAATCTAGGAATAGAAAATAGATTCTCTTCATTGAAAGTAAAGTAATATTTCAAAGACATAGAAATTATGTGAGCTAGATCTGGATGCAATATTTTGGGAACCAGGATATAATTTATCCAATGAAAACAAGCATGTTTTTAAAATATACATCACGAGCGTAATAGATTGAAAATTATATATACGTAGTTGGCCTATCGGAATATTCCATGTATTTGATTAAAACAAATAAGAATGTTTTTCATTTATTATGAAATAGTTTCAACAGATATAACGTATGTTGAACCTTCAATTCGGTAACAATCAAAGATATGTACATGGGGTTACCTGAAATATATTTATTCTGTTTAATTTATAGAATAATCGTGAAAAGAAGTATTATTGAGATATTTTTTAATAATAGATATGTATTTAAAGGATAATAAACATCACATGATCCACAGAGGAAAAAAGGTACAGAAAATATTAAAAGTTATACATCAATGTATACGGGATTACCATGAAGATATACCTACATATAATTTACTAAATGTATGCAATAATCAATACATATTTGTTAAAGATTTTTAATATCTTAAGAAAGAGACGCTTTAGAGTAGAAAAAAATCCATATCCATACTTGTATAAATATTAAAGTGAATAGCGAGAACATGAAGGAAAATTATGATTTCCATTAATACTAACGAAATTATCTTTACGTTCCATAAAATGTTTATATAAATATAAATCCCTTACCTGGGTAACAAGATGTTCAAAACGTTGTTTTGTTGGATTGACAATTTTTAATTTGTATTCTACATTACCAAGTTGGGGCTCTGGTGGTAGACACTTTTGATTATTCATATTATCCAAAGCAAATTCTTCATTGTTGCAATCAGAGCATGAGTTGGGGTCAAAAAGGCTGAAGAAACAGTCCATTTTTGGCGATTTTCAATTTTCTACAATAATTGAAGGTCATCATAGAATTGCATATTGCATCATATAAAAAAAACCTGCTTAATATTATGAAATGACGTGAAAGTAAAAGTGAGTTATCACTCAAATAATAACAGATTAAAAATAATATGTAGGATGGCAAGATTAGGATATATCAATTAATTGTAATAGAATGACAATGGAGAAATTGAAATTCAATCAAGAATTTCAAGTACACAAATATTTTGAGCAGTATGTTGAATTTGGCAACTCATTAAACAAAGACAATTTATAATGAGTTCGTGATTGTTATAATTTGTAATCAAATAGCACCAACCTTACTAAATTCAAAGTAAATCACTCACTTTTAATGCCTATACACCAAAATAAACATTTTCAAAATAAGCCAATCATTTCACGCACAATCTTCTCATCCGACATTTCAGAAACAAACAAAATTTATCAGTTTCAGCTTTCAGCTCAGGTAGTACATCTATTTGTAGATAGTCATAGAACCTTAGAACATAAAATACTTATTTTATATTCTAAGCATAAAACAATTATAAAAGTGTTCGCCTTTGTTTTTTTCCATCACTCCTACCCACGATATTTCAGTTCAACCCCTATTTTATTATATGATGGGAAAGGAAGGAAACTACACTTATATATTCACAAGTATAAATTTGGTTTATTACTTCTCAATTTTTGGCGTATATGAAATACCAAATGTCAGTGTCACCGTTACCCTAACAGTAGTGTTCTCTGCCCTAGCTCTAACCTAATCTATGAGTGTCACATTGTGACATAAGATGCAATTATTTACCTTCTTCTGAATTATTTTTATTACAAGAATCTTTTTGAAACGTTGAAATGCATACTGATTTGTCTCCACATTTGCATAATAATGTATGCAATGAATTGATATTGTTACTACAAAAGTGTCATCAAGATGTACGTACAAAAAGAATTATAATTAAATATTGCATGATGTTATCTTATTCTAGAACCCATTCGGAAAGTTTTTTGGTGTCTGTAATACCGAAGATGCTGATATGAGAAAATGCTTACGTACTGAAAGATTGGAAAGGCGAAAACGGAATTACGAAAAGTCCATGGAACTTAAGGAGAAATTACGAAAAATGGTTGTTGACACAGAAGACTTATAAGGATCACTGCCCTAGGAACTATTCAAATTTTATTACATATTTCTATTATTGTGATGAGAAATCTTGAAATCATACGCATATTTCTTGATATTCGGTAAAGCATAGTAAATGTCTTTTATTGGAAAATTTCGTATCTTATTTATATAAAAAACAGTAAATCCATCAATATCATCGTATAGACTAGAATTCGGCTTAAGATAACTCTATTTCAATGACTCGCAGATTGCAAGTTAGGCCTTGTCCGTGTTCTGAGTCAAAGCTCCAGTGCCAGGCGTACTAATGAGTCTGTAGTACTCTAGACATTTAACATCCCAGTTTCAGGCCTTCAAGAAATATCAGTCCTAAATGGATACCGATTTATTTTCTAGGTTCAGGTTCTGGGAGCCGAAGACAAGGTACCTCACCAAATCAATTTCCAGATTTTATTGAGGATTGAGTATAATAGCCATTTGCTAGACTTTGCCCCTTTTATACACGTTTACAAATAAAACATTATTATTGTAGGTCGATGTTTTATCCCCAGTGCCCCAGCCTCTACAGAGAAGATAAAAGTGTCCTACAATAGGTGGTTGGCACGATGTGTTCCTTGCCCTTACTTATATTGCTCGACAAATTCAAACTGAGCTCCGATTTATCGGTAAGGGGAGAAGCAACTATATAGAAACATTCGTGGACGTTTTTCACAGCTACTAAATATCATCGAACGTCTCTGTAACATTCCTTCCTCAGCTCAGATTAAATTTGTTGATCTGTTCTGATCACTACGCGTCGTTCCAGCGGTGTCCTCAGCGTTTAACAATCCGGACCGGACCCTATTCACACTACTTTCCGCAACTTCAGGTAGTTTTGTGCAACATTTGTCTTTGTTGAAATTCATTCTGCAATGGTTTTGTACACCATTTGCTGGGGAAAGAATGCTAAAAATATCAGGAGTATTTATTGAGGATCAAAGCTTCAAGGCAAGTGTAACGTTTTTGAAAAAAACACTGATTCTGTTTACACACCAGCAGAATGAGTGTCTCGAGGTACACACAACGAACTTCCCATTAGATCGATTGGAGTTGAGTTTCTACCTTAAGGGTACCCTCACTGAAATACATATCATAATCTGAGGGCAAGCGTAAAATTGTGTGCTACCTATTGCCTTATTTTCGACTGAAATCTGGAATTTATACGATCGTGTTATGAGAGGAGCGCGTAGCTGCGGGTTAACACTGACCGACTTCGAAGTTAAGCAGCGCAATACGATGGAAACGGCTTGGACGAGTGACCGTTGATGCGGGCGCGCGTTCGAGTCTCTGTCGCATTGCATTCTCCTCCTCTCGCAAGGCCACGGGAAACCAGTGAGAGTATATATTCCCTAGCTCAGCTCTCTGGAAGGGTGTGCCCTTAAGATTTATCTTGGGACACATCGGTGGTTCGGAATCCACGTTAAACTGTAGGACCCCTTGTCTGTGGTAACACTTTCAAGGCAGAGAAGCCGCCAACGCTCAAATACGAGTACGGCACTCAAAGAAGAAGTTATAAATGAAGAAGATCGTACAAATAATCATGCAGGAGCTGCCCATCGGCGATTGCACACGGAGTATTACCTACTTATCCAACCTTTTGTAAATTAATTGATAGTTTACAAAAAGTGTAAAATTTGGCAGGGAATCTACCACCGTTGAAGTTTATGAAATATCAAGAGGCTGATAAACGAATCCTGCGAATAGACACTGACCACGACAAAATAGAATATTTATTGGGTCCACAATTATCAATTTATGTTTCTTGTTAAACAATGATTTCTAAGACTTGTTCTCGTATTATTTATAATAATTTATCCACCAAGAAAACTATGAAAGTTACTTAAAAAAATCATTAATTTCAAAAACTATTCGGTGTGAATTGATATGCATAATACTAGTTACTATTTACACTACCCTGTTAGAGATTGGTTAGTATGAATACGATTAGATGAATACAGTAACTAGATACGAATGAACCGGCAAAGGTGAAACGTCCCTTCCCCGCTATTTTGAAACGAGTCATTTTTACTAATTATTCAATTTTTCTTACCCACTTTATTACTGATTTTTGTTCAAAGTTTGGTTACGACAGTACAAAATATAATATCAACAAAAAATTGGCCAAAGGTAGTATCATGTCGGTATTATTTTTCATTCTGGAGATAAAATGTGAAAAATCACAACGTTCACATAAAAACGAAAACACAGACATCTAAAAACAATTTTATATGACCACTTACCTTAAAATTAAAATTTCGGAAAATCGGACACATTAAAATAATTTCCAATACTTGGAAGTTAAAAACAAATAAAAGTAGCTTTGAACAATAATTACAAAACATAATTGTTTATGAGTTCTATCAGAACATTGATATATATGATTGACTCACATCCAGATGTTATCTACAATATAATTTAAATGAGGTAACCTATCAGAAAATTCTACAGTTCTCTAAATACAATTACCTAATTTAATTCCAAAGCATATGAAGTAACGCATTATTTCGAAGAATGTTATCTGACAAGTACTTATTAAATAATTAGAAGCATAAAGATAACATGTTACCAAATTCTCAGAATTTTTCATATACCTATACAATGAAAGTGAACTTTTTTGATAATTAGTTTGATGAAAAAATAATACATATGAATCGTTTTTCAACTTTTATTTAGTTTATGACATTTAGTTTAACATATAAATGTAATTAATCTAACACAATTAATTCCTTATACAAGGTGTGGCAATATAATTTTCGATTCTCAATATTTTCAATTAAACTATTCTCAAAATAAACATTAACTTTTTTCTCCATTATAAAATTTATTTTTCAATAACGTACCTACTACATATTCAGTAATAGAAACAAATTATCGAATGAATTTTTGCACCTGAAAATTCTGCAGAAATTACAATTTTCAATATCAATGCATGAACAGGTAACAAAATATTTGCGATATTGTGTTGGAACAGAAAACTAAATTTTGAATTTAAAATACAGATACTATCATACTGATTTTGATATACATATAGAGTAATTACAATGTAACCGCCTAGCCTGCAATCTAATCAACTTGAAAACAAAAAAACAATAATAAACAAAAAAACAATAATTGTGGAACAAAAAACAATTGTTTTGAAAATGTAGTTGAAATAGCAATTATCACAGAGAAATTAATAAGTTTAATCAATCATTTTTGGTGATTTATTTTTGATAGGCGCTGATATATTATGATACAATGGATATTTGCAACAAGGTTTTCTGATTTAAATGAAACGACTCTCGATTAAACGATTTCAAATAAGGAATATGAAACTAATCAAGATGAATCATCATTTGTTCAACCCTGTTTCTAAATTGTCTGATATACCATATGTATAATGCAAAATAATTCTAAACTAATATAAATTTACAAAATGATTATTATATGTGTATACCCTACAAGATATTACAGTTCATAAATATGTTCGAATTATTTAGTAAAAGCGGCGAAAACAGCCCATAAAACCTCGCATGTGTTTGGTTTATTGGCCTCTTCTTCAAAATTTAAATCTAATAATTTCCGTACTCTTTTTGTAGCAAGTTCATAATCATCATCATTTAGTGGGGCAAAAGCATTCTCAAGTACATCACTTGCATGAGCCAAGAATATAAGAGCTAGCATGCGTTTGTCCATCTGCTGAGGATTATTAACCCACTTACCAAGAACGGCTTCCTGTATTTTCTTTATAAGTCGGCTCTTTGTGACATTGTCGGTTAATGGATGAGTTGTCATATCAAAAAATAAGAAATTCTGTTTCTCTGTTGTTAGCACACCTTTTTCAACAAGATTTTTTGCCAAACGTTCGCGAACATTTTTCAATTGGTATCTTAATTTCAAAGGATTCCAGGTCTCACCACTCAAATACTCAATCCAACTTTGAACTGTTTCTGGAGGATCAGTTTCCTTCAAATGCTTGAGTGCTTCATCCAAAAGAACATCTCCAATTGGAGTTTCAGTTTTAACAATAAGTTTTCTTGCAAGTAAGCTCCTTCTTCTCATACCAAGCTTTTCCAATTCCACACGACCTCGAAGTCCAAGCTCTATTAAAATACATCCTCGTAGACCACTAGAGATGCAGTCGTTCCAAAATGAGGTGTATCCCTCTTTATCTTTGAGACCAAGCAATAGGACTTCTTCCATCAAGGTGAGTCTGGTTTCTTTGGAATCTCCATCATCGATTTCTTCATCACGACTCTGTTTTTTTTCATTATTCTGTTCTTCTTTATTAAGACCGTCACTGTTTTCTCGTGTGATATTTCTCCGTTTAACAAAACCCTCACTACGATTCATTTTCAGGGTACATATCTAAATGTTGACGTTTACTTTTTTACGTTTCTCACCCCACCTGTCAATACTTAAATGTCAAAATCATAGGCAACCCAAAAACCATGAAACACATAATCTAAATGCAAATATGGGAAATTTTATGTTTTCTTTCTACCACATTTAATAGAATATTATCCTTGGTAATTACGTAATTACCTATATTTACGAGTTAAAAGCTTTATTAATTTATTCAGTGGCGTAGCTAGGGTGGCGGATGAGAAGGTGTCACCCCCTTAAGTCTTAAGATGACCCAGATTTATTTGTGGTAAATGTGTAGAACAGGCTCCCACCGATTTTTGCCAATTTTTTTAGCTAGTTGCGTAGGTATATATTATAGGAACACTTTCCAATTAAAATTTTAGCCCACTAAGCCCCAACAAGCTTACGGAAGGTTGGAGTGAATAGGGGTGCTAGGTGGAATAAATAGGTGTTTATTTATATGCCTTTGTAGTAACTTGACTAATGTAATACTAAATTAACCAAATAAATAGAAATGTAGCTGCAGTTAACGAAAACAGAGCCAAACAAATATTAGGACAAGTAAAAATATCAGCTCGCCGCTATTTATGTTGTAGATACGGCCATTATGCGATGTTGCCAGAATGACACGTTTGTACGAGCATTCGATACATGAAGTCGAATTTGTAGGAAAAAAAATAAATTACCAATAATATATTGATAATACGCCAACATAGTAAACAGTTCAGCAGCGTGGTGGTGCACAAGCCTGTCATATGAGTCGGGCTTAGGAAAAATTCGAGGTCAAAATAGTACCTAAACTACCTATAGAGTTTTTTCACGGCAATGTGAAGTGAGCGGACTAAAATTTTAATTGGAATATGTTCCTATAATATATACCTATCTACCTACAAAAGTAGCCAAAGAAAATTTCAAAAACGGTGGGAACTTGTTCTATACACATTGACCTTACTTGTTTATCATGGATGTTTTGATTAACTAGAAACAATAATACATGAGAGTAAGATTTCCATTTATATGCCATCAGCATTTCAATACATAACATTGAAAGTCTAAATGATTATTTAAGATTTTTTGGAATTAGAATACACCGTTTCTGGTATTAATAAATATAAAATTAGTAATACTTTAGTAGCTGATTTTCTTAGCCTCGTGCTCAGTGGTCAATATCACACAATTGCCAAAGATTGTTCAACTGAAAGTTTAACATATTGTACCTAGAACTCAAATAATTTGTTTATAAGCTTCAATAGTAAAGTTAGGTTTGAAAGGCAATCCTATTCAAGTTCAAAGAGCAGCTTTCTTTGGCTTTTAAAAAGTCAGCTATTGTTAGCTTTCAAACGCCCTTTCAGTCTTAGAATTTATGGAATATTAGTTTCAGTTTAAGTACCTACCTATAACTTTTAACTCTTCTACAATTGCCTACAGTAGAGTTTTGTTTTTTATAGCCGCCAATACTTCATTTTACACTGGATGCGGCTTTTGATCAAATCTGGATTTTGGTAACAAATTGATCGAGATATTCGATCTCGAACATATTTGTTCGATTATCAGCTCGCATAGTTAATCCTCCATCTCTGACTTGTCCCTTCTCCAATAATTCTGTTTTGGCACCGAATTCTTCGCTTCCTTTCCGAGAAAAATGCATACCCTACCTCCAGTTTCACAAAAAGTTACACAGATGCATTTTCCGCACAAAAATGTTGGCCTCATAAATAGAGTGACCAATATGTATGTGTATAGGTAGGTACAACTAACAGTGATTGCGTTTTCATAGCCTTGGGCACTGCACGAACTAAAAAATATTTTACAAAATTTCCTGCTTTAAATTTCTAGTTCTGCTAGGCTGTGGTATACATAAAGTTGCAATTTGCATTGCAATAGCAAATTGCAGTTAGAGGAAAGACAAAAACTATCTTGCAATTGCAATGCTGTATCTGAAATTAGAGCACTACTTTTCTAATTATTATTACCCTGCGAATAGTTTCTGGAAATTTCATTGAAGAGCTCTCAACAATATTTTATCAGGATAATTTCAAAAACCTTTGAAATTGAACGACTATTTGTTGGCTTGTTGGGTTAAAAACTCTCGTTAATATTACCAGAATCATGAAGTCGTGTTTTGGTTCACGCAACAAACGCCTACGTACCTAACTATTTATATTACAAGAAATAAGCGAATATATGTAGATTTATAACTCAGATCATCTTGTTTACAAAATGTTAATAATTCTTTTACTACCTTAACTTTTATGTTGATTCCAATATCCGGCAATTGGCTTCTTTATTAATTGAACTATTGAAACCCGCTCCTGCTTCACTCTAAAGTGGTTATTGTGAATCAATAACTGGAAAGATAGACATATAGCAAAGATTAAAAAAAACACCTCTTTGCATATAGCATCGATGACTTTTTTGTAATTTCTTCAAGATATACAATTCTTTGAAATTTCGGCTGTTCTCTACTATATAAACAACTTTGTTTTATACTAGAGATAAACATGGACGTTCTATCAACTGTTATACGTCCATGGACATAAGTCTTGGAAGTCATAGTCATAGACCATAGTCGTTACCTACTGAATAACTTCTAAGATTTAATATCACGCACACGCGTTTTCAATACGCACAAAAAATCAGTCGAGTACCCGATCAAGAAGGTATTGTTGGTTCAGTTGGTTATATAAACCATAGATCAAATTGATATAAACTTTCTGGGTTCAGGGCAGTTCAGGGTTCAAGTCAGTTGTCTCTGTTTCAGCTGACACAATGTATTTAGCTATAGTGTGAGATTGTAAAGTCTGATACACTCTCAAATTAACTCTTGAAATAAAAACAGAATGACAGGTTTTCTTAAAAAAATGTATTTTATAGCACCATGATGCGCCTGTGGGTAAATTAATTTCCACCACAAAATAATCGAAAATTTCAAACTTGACCTGTCTAAGCTTTCATACTTTCAATATCTACTCTTTTGTCTAAGAATTTAAGTATAGATTTTGATAATGCCGATTATTTGCTACAAGAGCGTATTCTTGATAATATTCGACTACTTCTATGGTTCTTTGTAATTTGGATTTTAATAATTTGATGTACGTCCAATAAAAAACAAACATCTGGAAAATATAAATACAAATAAATAGAGTCGTATCAAGAGTTCCTTTTTTATTATAATAAGAAACTTCTTTATATAAAATTTGTTCCGTTTTCTCGGACGAATGAGGTATATCAATTCGACTGTTTGTTTGCATGTTTGTCTGTTCGCGCCTCTTAATTGTAAACGTGCTCCAATTTTCAAGATCTTTTTTTCATTTGATAGAAATCGAGTTTCAGGTCCTTTCCCCCAAAAACTTCTCCCAAAGAGGGTGGAAATTTGAGACGACAAAATTAAAGTACCATATCCGGCAACCTTTAAACTGGACATTAAAAAAAATCATAGGTTTCCGAGTTACACCAGTGGTAAAGTCTGAAGTACCTATGGGTATTTCGGCGATGTTTTGAAATCTCTGAATAAGTATAAGCAACGTATGATCTTCTTTGGTGAACGTTCAATGATTTTGATGACTAATGTTACACTCAAAAGTGTGAAATAAATATTTGGTGCACTGAAAATACAGAATAATATTAATAATTCTATTGGTGCTGGTACTTTTGAAGTTGGTACCAAAAGTCTTCTATCTAACTACAATAGCACAACGTCAAAAGTACCAGAACCAATAGACTCAATATTATTTTCTATTGTTCATTGAACTAACTAATAAAGTCGGTAATTTTTTTTGTAAAAAATATTTATGTTCCTCCGCGCTTTGCGTATTAAACGTGCTCTGATTTTGATGATATTCATTTTCATTCAAAAGTGGAGGGCTGAGAAATGGTGCCATATAGAAAAGTCAAAATCCAACTTCTTCTTTTCCTCGAAATACTGCCGCCAAAGGCTTTGGAGTTTTTTTAGAGAATCAAAAGTTTGTGACGGCAAAATTAAAGAGTAGGTCATATCCTGCAACATTTAAATAAATAAATTCAAAAAATTTAAATAGTAAAATCTCAAATATGTATTTTACGACTATGTATTGAAATCGTTTTCGTAAATCATTTTATTGTACCTAGGTACCAAATTAAATTCCATTTTATCGATTGGAAATATAATATTATTAAAATTAAAGAATAAAAGATCTAAGCCTAAGAATAGATTTTAAAAAATATTTGGGTTTATTTGCCCTATTCTACAATGTCAACGTGCAACTTTCAATAAAATCGAATGAGTTGTTAGAAATTTATAACAATGAAATTATTAAAAAAATATATGATTGTTCAAATTAACCTATACTGATCTTAGGAATATATAGTATGGTATTTTGTAAAGATCTTTTTGGGACACCATGTGTAAGCAACAAATCTTAAGGAATTTTCAAATAAAAAGTTGCCCATACAAATGAAAATATATTTATTTTATCCATTAACTTATCCTAGTTATGTCTTCTTACAACGTTATTGTTCATAAACCATAAATGAAAAAAGGAACAAATAATGTTACATAAACTAAAATAGATAAATGTACGTTCATTATACACATAGCAACAATAAAATTGTCATCAAATTTCAGCAATCTTAAGGAATTGTACATCTGGCGTCAAAATGATAAAAATATCCACTCTCTTTGAATCAAATTTACTGAAGGAACACTCCGATTGCAAAAACTCTTTAAATGCGATTAACACACATGGCAGGAGACTATGAAGCATGGCTGATAAACGTCTTAAAACATGTACACTTTCAATATCAGTCCAAGATTACAAACAAAAGCGCCAGGCACTGTTCAATGAATGACTTGATATAGATGATGATGAACGCTTTTTACGTGCGTCCTCTAAAGTCTTATAAATCTTGGTATTTATCCCAAAAAGTTCCAGCTGATTGAACATATACATAATTGAATAAATAATTATGGAATTATTCAATCGGTTTCAAGTTTCTGGGATAAATCAACTAGTACTTTGTCTGTAGGTTCTTCTACAAACCGCTTGGGCAATTCTTGGTCCTTTATTGTATCTTCAGCTACCGGGTGCAGAAGTTGACTGACCACCGACAGTAGCGGCACCTGCTAATGCACTCTCGACACGTTTTTTATGAGTACCCACTAATTCCGGTAGGTCATATGCAATTGCCACATCCAGCCTATTTATTGGACAACCTCTGAAGTATGTGCATGTTGCTGATAATTGTTGGAATTCATATAGAGGATTTAGCTTGAAAAAGTCTCTATAAACGTCTGGATCTGGCAAATCGTAACGTGAAATATTTGTCAATGTCGAGAGACCCTCATAGATGTGATAGTCCTGTGGATTTTCAATTATTTCATTCGCTACTTGTTTACGATTACCAAACACAGATTTATGATTGTAGTATGTTGTTAGGTAGCAGTCCACCATTTTAGCATGATTGCGTACACGCACCTAGGATAATAAGATAAATAAATTGATTATTAATGTAACTGATCAACTTACAGCAAATCTTCGTGCGCACGCAATCTTATTTTCGATGCGTTTCTCAATAGCTCCTCTCAAATCTCTCAAGAATGCCCTTTCTTGAGCATGCAATAGTCTAACTGGGGCCCAAGATTCATATGGCCTTGACCATAACGAGGTTGTGTACATCACAGGTGGCTGAGGTGATGACATTAGTGGGGAAATATTCCATATAAGTGCTCCTTGAACTCTCATCAGTTCTTCTGGTTTAACTTGATCAGCTTTGTTCAATATTATTCTTGTCTAGAATGAATTTGATTACAACTGTGAATAAACTTTGTTTTGTCAATTTTGTCTTTTTACCTGATGCTCTCTTCCTTTTAATTGGTCCAGAATAGCCTCAGTTTCTGGTCCAACATCTAATTTCGATGGATCATAAACGAGAAAAATGATATCGGCTCTGTCAATGAACCACTGGCAAGCATCGTTGAATGGAAATACCCTTGAAACCTGCTTACGCACTTCTAGAATACCAGGAATCTCTACTATGTTAACCTAGATAAAATAAATTGTTAAAGTCTGAAAAACGAATTTGAAATTTCTTTGTATTGACCTTTTCAAGTAATTTGGTAGGTAATTTAACTCCTCGCAGGCGTTCTTCTAAGCCTTGGCCGAATTTTTGCAATCCAGAGAAAGTAAAATCTGCCGCTAGCTCTGTTCCGTCTATGACTTCTGGTTCTTCACCATACATCAATATATTGAAATAAGCTGGGGATGGTTCAGCACCTACAAAAATATATTAAACTAATAGAAATTAAACTTATTTATGTACCAACCAGTTCTCAAAGATGTTTCGTTATATTCATTGTTCACTAAATAATTGATAATTGATGATTTTCCACCACTCCAAGGTCCCATAAACAGAACTAATGGTTTCGAGAAAATTTCAGCATCACCAAAATGCCTGTTACTCAGATCTCTATACTTATATAACACTTCTAAAGGTTTGATTGCATTCTCGTACAGTCTCTTTAACTCTTTCAAGGTTATTTCGGATACTTGATTAATTATATTTTCTTTTTCTTTGGATTGGTCGTCCAATTTTAAAAGTTGTTCTACATGATCCCTCGATCTTAGATCGGCAGGTATTTCAACGTCTAAACTTAAATCTTCAACTGGGACAGATCCTTCAATTTCCTGACTTTTCTCTTCAGTACTTTTATCTGCATCATCATCACCGTCAGTAGTTTCTTTTGAATGCTTTTCATCTATTAACAAAGTAAATAATTTAGATTGTTTAAAAGCAGTACATGATGAATACTCACCATTGTCTTCGATACTTTGCCCTCCGTTAGATTCATGTGTTGGTTCTTCAACGACTGCCTTCACATCTTCTTCTCTGCTCTCTTTGTCCTCTTCCAAGAAATCTCCTAATTCTTCTATACCTTCTTTCAGCTCAGCTTCGACCGACTCATCTTTTACCTCTTCTTCGTTTACCTTACCAACGCTAGCATCTTGCTCCTCGGATTTCAAATCTTCATTTTCAAGAGATTCTTGGACTGGTTCCTCAGTATTATCATCTTTTGGATCATCACTTTCTATTCCATTTTTTTCGTTATCTTCCGAAATATCGTTACTTATCTGATCATCCACTGCTACTTCAGGGATCTCCTCAACCTGTTCAGACTGCTCAGCTGACTCTTCAGGATCCTCTGTGCTTTCTTCTTGGTGCTCTTGACTTTCTCCTACTTCAGTCACAATATCTTCTTTTGTTTGCTCGTCAGCATCTTCATTACTGTCTTCACTCTCTGTTTGAGCTATTTCTTCTTCTGCTTCTTCTACGGCCCAAGGTGCCTCTTCGTCCATTTGTTCTTCAGCAGTAGCTGCTTCCATTTTTGAATCAGCTGCTCCATTATCTGCCTCAGCCTCTTGTATATTTTCCACATTTTCAATGGGGAGTTGATCTTGCTGCTCCTGATCTTCAATATCTGCAATTGGACCTCCACCTTCTTCAGACTCTTCTATTTCGCTTACCACAGTTTCTGGTGTATCTGCATTAGATTCCTCACCGATTTGCTCCAAGCTGGCTCCCGCTTCGTCTTGTAACGTATCTTCTTGGCTGGCTTCTTCATCAGTACTTTTCTCTAGGTTGTCAGCTTCGCTTTCTTTCGAATCAGAAGTAGTTTTTATTTCATCGCTTTTGTCTTCCTTTGAAGTGATTTCTTGTTCTGAACTTTCAATGTTCTTGAAAAAAAAGATAGATTTAGAACTGTTATCCTTATTTTTTCATTTAGAGATGGTAAAATATATTTTTTTAAATACGAATTGAGAATAATATTTACCTTGACTTCAGAGCTTTCAGGTTCACTTGCTGCTTCTTTACTTTTTTCCAATTGTGTTGTCTGAAAAAATCTTGACAATATCGGAATTCTTTGGAAAAAGTTTAATCGTACCTCAGGCTCGATAGGTTGCTCAATGGCAACATTTTCTTCGACACTTTCTGTGTTTTCTTGACCTTCGTTACTATCGTTGTCTCCTTCACCATCTTGGTGATCGGAGTCGTCTGTTATTTCAACTGTTGGGATATCTTCTTTACTATCGCCTGTTTCTAAAGATCCAGTCGTAGGCTCTCCAGTTTCCAACTCTTTTAGAGCTTTCTCGATATATGGCCTACATTCGGATTCGGAAGGACCTTCTGACTCTGCCTCACCTTGCACATCTGAAACATTTTTTATGTCCAAATTACTTTCAATCCATCGAATATTCATTTGAATTATTTGAGAGTTGAAAACCTTTTACGAGTTGCAGTGCCAAGATTAAAACGATAATACTGCTTCTTTATACGGAACTTATCACAATTTCTGATAGCTTGAGGAATTCATTAAAATTGGCAGTATATTCATAATTAAAAATGGGTATTTGACTATTTTTTTAGAAGGATGACAACAATTTTTCTCCAGAATTCTGCGAGCAGTCATTACTTAACTTTTAAAGAATGCTGTCAGTTGTCAGTGATAGATTGAAGTTATAGTATTTCTTATACCTAGTAGATTTTAAGACTTGTTCACTAATTTTGAAACCCATTCTGTTTGACGGTGTAACATATATCCCAATATGTAGTTTTTTCTATCTATAGGTATATTATTTATTATTACCATTTTATTGCTTGTTGACGTCAATAATATTTGAGCTTGTGCAACGAAAAATTTGATAGTTTGCCAAGATATTTCATATTTTCTTACTCACATTAAGAAGAAGAAATAGCATCAACTCGTATTGAAAATTATTATAATTGCAGTTATTTTCATAAAAGTTACAGAGTTTTCTATGATAAACAAGATACTTTGAAGTGTCCGATTTCTGGGTAGTTGTTCCTAATTTGATATTCATTTTCTTAGTAAGAATTTTGTTTGGGTGTAACTTTTTTGTATTCTTTGTAATTGTCGGCAATGTTCTTATTTTATTAAACTTTTCGATAAAATTGAAACTACTTGATAATATTATAGAAAAAAATGGAGAACCTTACTTGCAATTAATAATTTATTGGATTTTTGGGATAGACGCCCAATGTGATCTGGAGATACTTGTATGTTTTTAAGTTACCATTGACAACAATTATTTTCGTCTCAAGGTTCTCGCTGGAGACATTCTATCATTAGATCACAACTAAAATAGTTTAAATGAGTTTAAATAGAAAGACACATATAGATAACATTGACAGCCACAATAGCGATCAAGATGATTAAAATATGTTGATTTGATTTGTTATATAATCATTTTTTGGGAAATTCGAAAATGAAAACTTTATCTTGGAATCGTTAAAAAATTAAATATTTATTTAATCTATACAACAAATCTATCGAACGGTCCATTTTCTGAGTATGAAATTCATCTTCTTCTGGCAACTGTGGATATAATATATGGCATATGTGTAGGTACTTGGGCGGTTGATAATATAAATAAAAGATACAGGTTCTATTTACGAGAGTTTGTATAGAATGCATGTTATTTTTGAGCGTATGACTTTGCTAGAATCAACTTCCAATAAATAACGTTTTGAGGAAAATAGCACCGTCTTGATTTAAGAAATTATATAATAAATAGTAATACAGGCTCTTAAAACAATCTGGTGTGATCGCTCGCATGAATTTCCTACCGATCTCAAGCAAATTTCACGCAAATTGTTATGAAAATCATCCATCTGACTAGTGAAACCATTTATTTTTTCCAGCTGGCAGGCTGGCAGAGACAAAAAACATCCTATTGGCCTGATGATGAAATTTCACTTGAGTATAACTACGTATTTTTACTGCTTATTTGTAAAGAATGCCTCTTAAAAAATGATCAGGGGCTTCTTGGAGCCGCTTTTGGGTTACCGTCTTTAGCAAAACAAGTTCTTCGACTATTGTACAGCAAGCATTGCGAACAAGGGGCACATCTTGAACAAAACAAAAAAAAATAACAAAATTGGTCCATATGGGACAGACTGACAGAAGGACAGACAGGTGAATGGCGGAAAATATGTTTTAATGACTCATGGGGCTCTGTTGATATCCCGATAGTGAAAGAAAATTGTACTAGGAAATATACTCTCACTAGATTCCCGGTGCCTTGTAAGAGGGGTATGCAAATGTAAGCCCGTATCACCGGTCATTCATCCAAACCTATTGCCACACCCTGCCCTGCTTAATTTTGGTGATCGAAGTCGGCCAGTGTTAATCCGCAGCCATGCGCTCCCCATCCACTTGTTACAACGGAAATTAAGGAAATTAAGTATTCTCTTTTTAAATCAGTTAGGTATTATTTTTTAATTAAGCTACAATTTTACTAATATACGTATTAAATATCTTATCCATGCTAGTTCAGTTACCCGGAAACCTTTATATTTCAGAAGTAGTGAGTACAAAAAACTTATATAGTTAAAGAATCCTAGGTGTAATAAACGCAAAACATGCTCGAGATTAGGATTGCAAAACAAAGCACTCAATGTACCATATTTTAACTGAGAAACACCAGCAGTACATAGTTCAAAATAATCAATAAACTATCTATTAGAAGTTTGTCAATACTGCTCGCAGCATCCCACGTAACGAACCTGAAATAGTAATCATAAACAAGCAAAAGAGACATTGATCAGCGATATCTCTATATCTATATCTAATCGTCCTCAATATCAAAGTTTGTGGATTTTTTTTTCTTGTCTCATTCTTCGTTACAGCTCTGTACCGCCTGTTTATCATTTACATTTACCTATCTGAAATTTATAGAGGAAGATATAAGATATTTGTGACAAAATCTGAAATATCAGTAACTGAGAAGACTCTATAATCGGTTGTATAATCTTATTTCTCATCGACATGGGTAATACCAAAAATACTAACAAAAGCCTCGAAACTCTCGGATTGCGACGAAATGAAAGCAATACAAGCTTCTACAGAATGATTCTACAAGAATGGCTAGAATAGAAGTGCTTGGTGTACATCCCGTATCTCGTCTAATATACCAAAATGAAGAACCTGGGGAACCTGGGATCGAAAAATAAGAGACAATGACAATTCATTTCAAAGAAATTACAAAATCGTTTTCAAATGAAACCACCTGAGTTCGATGGTAAATCCTCATGGGCCAATAACCATCTACAATTCGAAGATGCTGCAAGGGCCAATGGATGGTCCAACGAAGAAAAATCAACGGTGTTGACTCTGGATTTACATGGTGAAGTGACTTATGCTTTGCGATCAATTGGTGAGACATCTGGAGTATATAAGAAATAGCTGTCGGAATAGAAGGTATAAGAAGGATCCACCAACCCGTAGGAGAATACAGAAGGCTGCTGTCATTTCGACAGGCTGGCCCCGTTTGCTGGAGAAAACGGCAATGGCCAAGTAAAACTATCTTCCATTCCGAAGACATCATAGGAACCGGAACATCTATGGGACAGCCTGCTTCCTAGACTGGTACATCTAGGGACGTGATGTTTCAAGGAGGGGGCAGTGTGGCGAACCCGGAGAAATCCTATACGCACGCCGATGTACTTTCTGCCAGTTAATGAAGGGTAATCCATATGCCGTGGAATATGCCCCATTATACAGGAATGAAGACAAATAGACGCGTCTAGATCCTTCGCACTGCATCTATACGATACGAATGGCCATCATCTCGAACTTCGACGAAACGAAGATGCTCTCTCGACTGGTCACGAGTGCCGAGCAGTGTGCCGGGATATATATAGCATGCGGCTAGGGATGGAGATGGAGAATTCAGTATCCAGTATTGAGCATACATCATTGGTGAGCGAGTGAAATAACGAGACCAGCGACGTATCAATCTAAGGAGTCAACTGTTGTAGTATAGCAAATTATCACGCACAAGTTAGTTTGGTAAATTGTAATCGGTGTGTTTATTTATTTATTTTGTTAAATAAATTGTATTCAAGTCACGAATTGTAGGCTTCCCAATTTGCGAACCAGAGTCTCGTTACAAGTGGTGTCAGTTGTGGAGTTTATGAATTGGGAGCAAGAACAAAGAGAAAATGGTGATATTTAACGAACTAAGAGTTGCTGATCTGCGACATAAGATCGAAGAAAGAGGAGGAGAACCTTCTGGTAATAAATATACACTTCAGAAGCAGTTGCGAGAATTGATGGAGCAGTCGAGCAGAATGGTGCGGGCAGTGATTCCTGTGAGTTCGAGGGAGATCCAATCAAGTTAATGAGAAAAGAGATATCGGAAATCAAAGCAAAACTACCAGGATATTCTCGAGCTCTGGAGAACAAAATTGAAGAAAATTATCTAATAATGAAAGCTGCGATATCAAAAATGAGAATAAAAATGAAAGAATATTTTCGAACTCTGCAAACGGTAATAAACGAAAATTGTCGTGCTCTGGAGAACAAAATGAAGAAAATTCTGGAACAATAAAAGAGGAGATGGTAAAAAATTATAGAATTATCAAAGCGGAGATGTTTGAAACAGAAATAGTAGAGAACTGTCAGGTTTTGGAGGATAGAATCTCGGAAAATTCCAAAAATCCGGAAGATGGAAGAACAATTTAAAAGTGAGGTGAAAGAGCATGAGAAAGACCAGTCTGGGGTAGACCAGCTAAGGAATATGATGCAAGCTCTACAAAGTTCAGAGCCCAGCACTCCTAGGCCCGTTTCGGAAATCCTGAATGAACATAATAGATTTTTAATGAAACCAACTGAGTTCAATGGTAAATCCTCATGGGCCAATTACCATTTACAATTCGAAGATGCTGCAACAGCGAATGGATGGTCCAACGAAGAAAAGGCGTGGACTTTGGATGACTTACGTGGTGAGGTGTCTTATGCTTTGAAAGCAGTTTCTCCAACAGCATATGACAACTGAGATCAGTTGGTAAGACATCTGGAGTATATACGAAGAAACAGTTGGAATAGAAAATATAAGAAGGAGCTACCATCCCGTACGAGGATACAGAAGGCTGCTGGGGGCAAAAAGAGAATTGTCTATTTCAACAGGCTGGTCCCGTTAGGAGATAACGACAATGGCCACGTAAGGCTAACTCCATCCCGAATACATCCTAGGGACCGTAAATATATGGGACAACCTGCTTCGGAAATTGGTATATCTCGGGACGAGATGTTTTAAGTAGGGGGCAGTGTGGTGAACCCGGAGAAATCCCATACGCACACCGATGTACTTTCTGCCAGTCAATAAAGGCCTGGAATGAAAACGAAGACCAATAGGCGCGTCTAGAACCTTCGCACTGCATCTATACGATAGGCCCTCATTTCGAACTTCGGCGAAACGAAGCTGTTCTCTCGATTGGTCTCGAGCAGTGGGCTAGGATATATATAGGGCGCGGCTACGGACTAGGGATGGAGAATTCAGTATTCTGTAATACTGAATCAGTATTGAGCAAACATCATTGGTGAGCGAGTGGAATTAGTCAACTGTTGAAGTATTGCTAATTATTACGCACAAGTTTGATCTTTAAATTGTAATCGGTGTTTCTTTATTTATTTGGTTAAATAAATTGTATTCAAGTCACCGATTATTTGCTTACCGATTGTCGAACCAGAGTCCTGTTACAATATGTTGATTTTGTCGTTTATTTAGGTACTTAGAAATAGTCTTGAGCGAAACATATTTTTCAACTGTTGCTTATAGTACCTAAATAGACTAATTAATCAAAATTTTATATCAACTTTAAGATATAAATAAATATTTATTACAAAAACTTGGTGCACTGAAAAATACAAAATAATATTAATTCTATTGGTACTGGTAATTTTGAAGTTGTGCAATTGTAGTGAAATAGAAGACTCTTGGCACCAACTTCACAATTACCAAAACCAACAGAATTAATATTATTTTGAATTTTTCACCAATAAAGTCCAATTTTTTGTAAAAAATATTTATTTCACACTTTTGAGAGCAGCATTAGTCATCAAAATCATTCAACGGTCACTAAAGAAGAAGTGCGTTACTCATCACCACTTTTACCCCCTAGTGAGGGTAAGAATCACCCCAAAATATTTAAATAGCATTGGGGGTCGAGCAAGATGTCTTTTAACAGCTCGTGTAATTCCCCATACAGTGGTATTTGTAAATTAGGCCTAAACGTTGAAGAAAATTACATTTTAAAATTTCTCAAAGAATAATTGTTGACAAGTGCCGTCGAATTTGTGGAATCACTCCGGAAATGCTTCGGAATGTGCGCGAATGTTTCGAACACAGTCTTTATTATTGTATGGAGGTAGATGGTCATCGGTTTGAACATTTTAATCAACTAAGTAGTGAGAGAGCAGCAAACATCATTTAATCTTGAAAATGTAGTCTTCAAAGTATTAGGCGGAATTTCCAAATTTATAAACTATTGTAAAGGGAATTACAAGAGCTTTTAAAAGACATTTTACTTGACCTCCAATGCTATTTAAATATTTTTGGGTGATTCTTACCCTCACTAGGTGATAGAAGTGGTCGAGTCAAAAATACCGAAAAAAAGAGTGCCCCTTGAATCAAAAAGCGACGGGTCCTAGCCTTTTCCTAAAATAATGACACACTTACTGAAAATGTAATGTCCCATGACACGGATATAGTCTTAGTATTCGAACAAGAAATGGTTATTCAGCAGTCGAATTAGCTACCTTACGCACTAGTGCGATAAAATGAGAAGTTATCGACGACGTGGGTATTGAGCAATTTCTTCAAATCACGTTCGTATATTGACGCTTCAGTGTTCCAAAAACTAATTACTAAATACTAAAAGATAAATTACATGGCTCTTTAAAAGATCAGCGAAAATTAATATAGTAGTTCATATTTATGTTCCAGGTGTGCAGAAACAAAATTATTAGGACTATAATATTGTTATGGATGATTTTAAGTGCCGCTCACGGTAATTTTATGACCAACATGTACTTGTTAACTCATAAAAACCAAAGAACAAAGCAATAAAATGTAGTTATGTGATTTATCGATTTTCTCACGTATACCTATGTATATAACGTAAGTCATTTTTTTTTCGTATTTTGTTAAATTGTTATGGAAATAAACTTTCAATCTAATTCTAAATTATATAAGGTGAAATGATTTCTATTTGGCATTGTATAATGTACGGAATAAATTTCAAAGGGGTTTAACTACAAATCCCTTCAAATTAACTGGAAATGTTCTTCTTATCTTGAATTATTGCTTATAAATTAAAATTATTTAATTTTCGATAAACACTGTGTTGTACATGGTACCTAGAATTTTTTTATTTCTCAAATTGAATACATTTTGGAATTTTATTCCCAACCGCGTATCTTTTCGCGTATTTGTGATGTTATAAACTATTCAACCGACTTAAAAAAATGGAGATTATCAATTTAACACGTATGTGTGGAATACCTATTATTGAAACTGTAATATAATTTATTACGGCTTCCAAACAAATATACATTTTTTATATTTAGGTGTTTGTATGTATGTTTGTCCACATATTTCTCCGAAACTATTAATCGGATTGTGGCCATTTTTTTGGCTTAGGTACATTTACCTACTTTAACTTGGAACAGTGCAAGTTTCATCAAAATCGGTTCTGTAGCTTTCGAGACATAGGCTAGCTAATACATGTACCTAAGTGTGACGGTCGGGCTAATGTTTATAACTTTTGACCGACTTTCAAACGGAGGAGAAATACAATTCGACTGTTTGCTTTTTATACTCTCTGTTCGCGCGTTTGTCATAGTAAACGTGCTCCGATTTAGATGATTCGTTTTTCATCTGAAAGAGAATGTTGAGATTTTGTCCCATTGAAAAAGTTGTAATATAACATGTCAAAAATCTGAGATGGCAACATTAAAGCACAAAAAATATCTGGAAAGGTTTAAATTTGAAATTTTTCGAAAACTTCAACGGTTTTCGACTTACAGCAGCACTATGAATGAAAATAGCAAAGAGTAACTCTGATAAAAAGAATCAAAAATACTGTTACGATGTAAAGATTGCCTATGTGTAATTTTGTAAATAGTAAATTAAACACAAAAATAAAAAAGAGAAAGGTAGATATAAATGAAATATTTGATACTAAGAAATAAGTCTTGAAGAATGGATTTGATAAAATAGTATCTGTAGGTATGTTCCAAATAGAGATGAAATAATAAATCATAGTACTTAGAGGAAACAAATGCAGGAGAAATAAAGAATATTATTATGTCAATGAAAAATCAAAAGGTAGGTGGGGTATCTGGATCTAGCTAAGGCCTTTGACATAGTAGAACATGAACAACTATTGATTATATTGAGTGATCTTAGTAGGTTTCCGAGGGATTGGTAATGTTTTGATGTGGAACTATCTCTAAAACAGATGTCAGTGTGTTGTCATTAATGTTTCTGGAGTCCCTCAAGGTTCAATTTTGGGTCCATTATTATTTAATGTCTATATTCATGAAATTTCTGCAACTTAATACACCGGGTGTTATTGTATCCTTTGCGGATGGCACAGTGATTATGTGTAGTGGTGACAGTTGGGATGAAGTGGCAGCTAATGCTAAGCATTCATTAAACATCATAGAAAAATGGATTAATTATCAGAGGGTGACACTAAATATGACAAAATCAAGTATTTTACATGTGACAAGATGGTTGTAATAATAGTTCAATCTGTAAATGTGATAGAATAAAAAGAGTCAATGAAGTTAAATATCTTGGTGTAACACTGGATTAAGATTGGAAATGGAAGAAACATCGTTTGTGTTGTTAAAAAAGTAAGATATCTCCTGTTTGTTTAATAAAAATAACGTTTAATCAATAAAACAATAGAGTACTAAATATCAGTCAATAATATATTTTGGAAGCACTTATATATAGTTTTTGTATTCTACAAGAACAATTCTATCTTGCTGACGCGGATGTATGCTCTAGACATAAATCACTTATAGTAAATAAACCTAAATTAAAAATTGATTAAAAAAACAGTTTATATCGATCCAAGTTCTACAATAGATTAGATAATAATTTAAGAAGAAAAAACTTCACTAGAGGGATTATAAATCCGTTGAGTAGTTAACAGACAGCGGAAGCGACTTTATTATATACATATATATATATTTTAGGTTCTTCTGGATAAGTGTGCGTAAACAGTTGATAATGATGGGTAGGTATCGATGGACGGCAAATCCGAACGGTCTGAGATTTTTTTACATTATCTGGTTGACGTTTGAGATGATTCGACAATATGTCCTATGGTTATAGGGATAGAACTGATATATTTTGGCAGTGTTCCACATGAACAGCTGTTGGTTTTATATTTTACGAAAATATCTACCTTCGACAGTTTCTCAATCGAGGATTTTTTAAGGTATCTGACTGAAATAGTCCGCTGATTTTTAGTATCACTCAGTAAGGGCAAAATTTAAAATGTTTCTTGTATTATTCCAGTTGTACCCGATTACACGGACAAAGACTTTCCGAAAACCTGGCCTGAAAATTTAAATGGGACTCCTTGACCCTATTTTTCTTTCAATACAAAAACTTAATACCCATTTCCAACGTATTTCAGTTTCATAAATAAATGTATTTTGTTGAGCTTGTATTTCAAGCCTATACTTAGTATCTGAATTTAGATAATTTTGATTCCGTCAATCACATGTTCAAATGACCCATTTCAGTTTTTTGAAAGCGTGATCTGGCAGTGACGTCATATTGACTCACCAATGACAAGCTTACGTCAGGGATAAGTTGACTTATGGTATGGTTAAGCTTCATCTTAGTGTTTTCTCTTTGATAGCTGGATTGGAAATTATTTCAGTGGTATCTACAATAAATTAATGAATCAGATTTTTGTATTGACGGGATTGGAAACATTGGCAATCGATGAAAAAACGAGATTTTTTTTAACACATAAATTTGTATATATCTCTATAGAATAGATCGAATATTGAAAATAATCTTCACGGTCGTATATTCTAAATTTGTAACAGTCTAGGGTATCCTGTTTTGGCGAAATGCCTATAGTAATAATGCATTGAATAAGTAAGTATTGCTACTTATTCTGGATCGACTATTTTGAATAAATAAAATTGAATTTCATTGGATTCACTTATAAAAAATGATGATAAGAGTTTTTCCATCACATGGAAAGTAACCTCTTTGTAAAAAAGCTTTTTAATTTGTTATTAAAATAGTACAAATAGTGAAATATTAGAGGTGAAGTAGAAAATGATATGTGATAATATATTTATAAAAATTGTGAATATGAATTTACAGTTATTTTTAGACGAGTTTTATTTATGATAAATTCTTATTATTAGAAAGTTGCTTCATCCAAAAATAACATATCACAGCACTGTACCGAAAAACGAATGGCCGCTTTTTATCATTATATAATTAATTCAGTGTTAATCTGTAAATTCACTTTCAAATTTGAATTTGATCTCATCAAAAACGACATTACTCATATGCACTATAGTGAAGTAATTGTAGAGTCCTTTTTGTGAAGCAAAAATCATACCCAAGTGAGCGAACACACTTTACACACACTTTATTTTTGTGTTTTTTAAAATTTGAACGAACGTACCCTGCAAGGTAGTGGCGAGTAGAAACAATCCAAGAAGCAGCAATAGCCCAGAGGATCTTCGGTAGACCTCCATGGCCTCTTCTCACTACACCGGTCACATAAAAGTCCCGCACTGATCGCCCAGGTTACGTCGGACCTTCGCATATTATAGCGACGCTTCTCGTCAGTAGCGTCGATTTAAGTGGTGCCAAAAATAAAATTATCTCCTTACTGCAATCGATTTTTTATCGATCTATTATCATTATAGTTAATAACCAATTTATTCAAGGGAATTGTCCCAGAGATGCCAAAACTATTTTGATACTACCTAAAAATTAAGTTGTTCAGTACCTACTTATACAAATGCAATGTTTAAATTCCCTTGAATAACGGGTAATGTGTTTGAAATGTTGAAAAAAAAAATAGGACCGACTTTATTAGTTAAAAGTACTGAAAATATCAAAATGAAGTTATTCTATTGGTGCTCATAGCACCCACATCAAAAGTACCAGCATCAATAGAATGAACCTTATTTTAAAATTTTCAGTGCATCAACAATTAAAGTCGGTCCTATTTTTATAAGATATATTTGTTAAACATTTTTGAGTGTTGCATTAGTCATGAAAATTGTTGAATTTCCATCTATTTTCAGTGATTTTGAAATATGGCGGTAACAATCTTGCACATTTCTAGTGTTACTCGTATATCTTTGATTTTTTTGAGAAATGTCCAGTTTAAACGTTGCTGGAAAGGATCTTTTTTTAATCTTATCACTTACAAATGTTAAATTTTTATAAAAAAATCTTCACCTCATTTGGGAGTGTTTTCTGGAGGAAGGAGATGTATTTTTTGTTTGGTACCATTTCTCAACATTTCCCTTTCCAAGGAGGAATAATCAAAATCGGTAGATCCTTATTCTGCAAAAGGCGTGTACATACATAAAAAAGCAAGAATAGTTAAAATTGAATTGTATACCTCCTCTGTTGTTCGAAGTCGGTCCAAAAAGAACACAGATATCAACCACCTGATTGAAAGTTTCTTGAAAACAAAAAAGTATAATTGAAGTTCTTCTAAAATAATACGAGTAGCACAAAACAACAACAAAATAAACAAATGATTTCAAAAGATAATAAGGGCTGGCCTCGTCCGCAGAATCAAATCATGTTTTTTTCTTATTATACAATTCCATCCCTGCACCGTCAAGTTATCAAAACTAAAGGCTATTTGGGTTCCAAAGTCAGACATTTTATCGTAGCCCAAATACCGCATTTCTGCTATAGGTATCCTATAAAAGAATTCAAAAAATGACAGCACGTTCAAAATTTTAAATGGAACACCCTATATATTTCTGTTGGAATATATCGAACAATTGACCCTTACATATTATCTACTTCGGATTGCGGTAAAAAAATAAAATCTCGTGCGATCGTTACATTTGTTCAGCGCGTCGAGACAAATGATAATTGTTATATTTTTTCCGTGAAATGAGCCCTTCACAAGAATATGAATAAGCCGGTAGAAAATATGAAATGAAATTGAAAGTTGATAATTGTTATCATTGTGAAGTCACTTGTAAACAATAGAACACATAACGAAATTGATACTTTTAGTGAAACAATTTCAGTATAAGAAATTGACCTTATAGAAATGAGAACACAAAATAATATTTACTCCAAGAATAATAATCTCAGACATGGCGAATTCCACTCATTAAAACAACAGCTGCTTTAATTTTCATGAATAACAGAATTTTTATAAAACGATGGATTGATTATGAACATTTTAATTTTAGATATATTGTTTGCCTGAACTTTACAACTTGCCCATGCTTTCATCCCTTCAGCCGTTCTCACTGATATTGAGGATCCATGATTTCGATCATTGAATACATATCAAAATTTCCTTCCCGTTTTTTTAAAATTCTCTTCTTTATTGCTTCATGGCCTTCATATGGTTCCTCACCAACACTCGACCACAATATTTACTTTCTTTATATGCGAATGAATTGGGTAGTAAGCAGATCTCTGAGTACAGAGATATTTGTTCTGCTATATGTCCAGGGGATCCATACCACTGAACGAGAATCGATCATTTCATTATACCTATTGTAATGATTCGTTAAAATGGATCCATTGTTGATCTACGTTGAAATTGCCGTAACAGAATTACCATTTTGTTTATATACTTCTATGCTATGATCTATAGCAAATGAACATGTAGTAACAAGAGCCTTATCCGACTGCTCATACCTTGGGCTGAGGTGAAACATCATGTTTTTCTTTAATTCACCACGCAAAGTAGTTTGCAGGTAAATATATTTATCATTAGCATCGTTCTTTCGACCCAACAAATAATTTAATTTTTTTTACTCATACCTATAAAAGCTGACTACAGGAACCAAGACGAGGTACATACAGATTCGAAATAAAATTTTGGGGAAATAGACATTACATTGATATCGAAAGACAGCTAACTGGACCAGTCAACCAGTAAAAAATTTAACAGATATTACGCTATAGTTTATCAAATATTCAACTGGGCAACTGTAGAATGTTTCCCCTTCCTTCTATTGCGTCTTTAATGATAGCAGACACTTTCTTCGTTAAATCGCCAGACACGACGCATGCGCATTACCTAGTTGAAAACTTGATAATCCGTAGCGTAGTATCTGTTATTTTTGGTCCTGATCGATTGGCTTTAGTAGCTCAATTTTTAGCTCAATATAAAACTTATTTACCCAAAATGTTATTCCAAATCTGTTTACAAACTGACCTTATGTTACCCCTTGTCGCTTTCTGAATGTACACTTAATGATCCAACGATTCCCGAAAGATGGTCCCTCGTCAAAGTTTCGCGAATTCAAGATGTTTTTCCCCTAGAAACACTCTAATTTAGGAAGAGCGATTTTTTTTCTAATTCGAGAATCTCAGTTTCGATGTTTTAAATTTCAGAGGATTCAAAGGTTACCGCACTGAACCATCACAAGTTGTTGTTTCTTATATCATTGATCAAAGAGATATTATTTCTGTTGATATTTATAATATTCGTAGTTAATATTTCTTTAAATAAATTTAAGGCTCCCGAACTACGATAATAGGAGTATATAAGTAAAGTTGTAAAAACTGAGCGCCTGAAAACAAGAAAATAATATTTTATTGTTCTTATAAAAACAACTAGTAACAAAGGCAGGAAGCCTTCATGGGCGTATTCACACCGATTAGGATACTCATTGTACCAACCATTTTAAATTTTATCTGACGAAAATGTTATATTTAGTTTTATTTTGATATATTTAGCTAAATTATACCATTATGACTTTAGTTTAGCCCAAAAAAGTGAAGGAGATTTTTGACGATTTTCCTTAGAAATGGTCTAAAAAACAAGGTTTTTGGCCGTAACTTGACACCAGAGTATATAAACTTCACCAAAAACAATAGGGTTCTTCCTTGGACCGATACCAACCAACAGCAAAAAACCTTTGGTCGAAATTCGGTTCCGTTTTTGAGTTATTGTGCGGATTAACTTTCTTGCTTGCCTACAGACTCACGTTTTTTGCGAATATTTCGAACCGGAATGAAGTTATTTTTTTGGGCTTTTTACAAACGAAAGATAATTTCAGGCACAACATTGGGTATATTCAACACTTTTTGATTGGAGTGGTTGGAGTCAAAATTCCAAGAAACTGATTTTTCAAAAAACCACAAGTAATATATTCACATCGTGAAACGCTGTAATAAATGAACAAAAAGAATACAGCTCGAATGAAACAAAAGAACACATAATATTGCAATTATAAAGTTTTTAATTTTAACTTTACATTATGTGTGTTTTGTTAATATATTCTATTCGCGAGATTTTTTTATATGTTTGATATTCTGGGATCGAGATAATTTTGTTACTTATAACATTGTATTATCCAAAATTCGATTTCATATAGAAGTTGTACTTGCCGTAGTAATTTTTTGTCCTCATCTGATTTGAAGTATATCGATACTTCAAAGTACATAGTGTGTACCTCGAGGGTCGCAACGATTATGTTGCTTACGGATTTGTTGATTTTTCAAGACCCCTCACGACGCCTCTGAAGCGAGATATTTCAAAAACGACGCCGTGCGCCGCTCTGCGATACTAAGACGTTCCAATTTAAAATGAATATAGGTATGCAAAGGTCTCATTGAGAACAACATTTTCGTCGCGTGCTAAATAGTTTAATTGAATTTTCTCACCTTGATAATCAATTAAAAAATATAATACTGGGTGTTTCTCATATAGAAGACGAAATTACTATAGGTATGTGTTATTTCAAAATTAGACTACAGCGGCTCAAAATAGATTTTTATAATTATTATTCAAAATACCTAAACCATTCTCATCCTGTTTTTCTGTTTCTTGTTATGTGGTCACGTCATTGGCATAACCTGTATTATTAGAATCTATTTTTGAAAAACAATGCTTATGTTTATGTTCTGTAGAAGCGAATAATGTATGTGATAAATAACTAAAAAAAAAATTACGACCGACTTCATTAGATTATGTACTAAAAGAAATAAAATAACAATACTTAATATAAGAATTCTGAAATTAGTACCAAGAGGTGATTATCAGCTATAGAAGACCCTTGACACTGACTTATTTTTTATGATTCCTAAATTATGTATTAATTTTTAGTTTATTTTTTTTAGTGCATCATCGGTGCAGTCGGTCATTATTTTTCACGGTTTTCAATTCTTATTATTTTTGGGTAAATGCTTGGAACAAAAGTTGTAGGTATCTATGACTCAAAAATATTTTTAATGACATATAGTCAATGACTACTTCTTGAGGAGTTTGGTCAGCTGCCATTTAGAAACTACTGATCCAATCATGCACGTCAGCGAACTCGACCAGCACATTATTTGTACTATCGATTTGTACAGCAAATTTGAAATTACGAAAAAAAATTATTTTGGTCTTCTTCATTGACATAAAATACCATGCCGTTGGTTTTTTTCGGAATTCTTGAGTGCGAACGATTACAATAGGTACATTTCTATATAAAATGTACCTAAAAATTGATGTGCAATTACTTCAGATTTATAGCTTTTATATCGACAATCAACTATATTATATGTAAATATGAAATGATATGAGTGAAATACTTTTTCGACCTTCTCAGAGCCTTACCTACAAGACTTTTAGATCTATAGAGAAGTTTTCAAGAAAGAATGTTTAAAGAAATTGTGAACCTCCTCTTTCTAGGAAGTCGAACAAAAATACTAGGTATACGCATTTACAATTAAGGTACTAGGTTTTTCAATAAAGGCAAGCTTTCAAGTAACAATGAAAACTGTTTAATGTGTCACAAAAAATGAATAAAAAACAATAGAACAGAATATCACTTGACATTCGACACTATTACCAAGGTAAAAAAATACTACATATCACAAAAAAATCGTCGCAGAATATATAACTTATTTAAGGTGTGTAGGGCGAAGTAGTGAATGGTTATTCATGATCTCATTGGTCACACTGCTAGAGTTACGATTTCATCAGCTTCTACATGTATGGATTTTGGATATTTTCAAATGTTTTTCTCCATTTTAAACGATTTCATATCGCTTGCTAAATACCTGTAGAAATTAGAATTATGCTTTATAACTTCATAAGCTATTGATCTATCTCTATCCGACTTTTCCTTATTGTGTGTGAACCACATGCCTACAGCACATCTTCTTCCTTTGGTGACAGCTTTAACACCGTGCAGATTGTCACTTCCTGATGAAAAAGCCACTAATCTTCCGCATTTAGGTTTCACAGAACTCTGAAATCGAAATATTCCCTGTCAACAGGAAGCTTTTGTAAGAGAAATTTGCAAATTGCACCTGTATTCCTCTTTGGGTCATATTGGATGAAAAAATAAATTCACCTCCTTCAAAATCTTCATTGAGATATAAAATCGCACTGTAATCTCTATATGTATAGGCTGGTTCTTCCTTGGTACAAGTACCGTTCTTGAAGATGTTGCAATTGTCAGCATGGATTTTGTGACTCATATCAGATCTATTGAGTGGTGCGTCTAGAATCAAAAGTATCTATAAATTGATTCAATAAATATACTTCAGAGAGTAATAATTATCAAATGAAAATACAAAAATAGCGGGTAAATATTAAATATTATACTCTTAAAACCTCTACCGTGAGGTAATTTTTGCCTGTTTCAATCGATACAAAAAATTACACAATTACTCCTCCAAGTTTATCGGAATGTAATTGGAATTGCGATTTAGAAATTTAAACATGTATTGCAATATCTCGTACTTTGAAATTTAAAAATAAAATAGTGCTCCTTAGATATGTGAACTAAGTTTTTTTTTGTTAGTAGATTCGACGTTTTGATGCAACTTTAGTAGGAAACATTTGTTGAAACAGGCTACAGATTTTTTTTAAATATACCTAACGTAGTTTATGACTTCTATCTATCAATACGGTACATGCTAATTAATTCTTTAGATTTCAGTTCATCAAATGAAAAATAAAACCCTTCTTAAATTGATGTCCGTCAACGTTTACCTATTTTCTCCTAATCTACTCGACGATTGAAAATTAGTACTTATACAGAATAAGGTGGCCTACTCTCATACAAATATAGTTTTTTTAAATAAGAAGGTATACTGTTGAAGATTGAAGAAAATATACCAAAATCGAGCATTGTTCCATAATCTCTGAAACTACTCATAATTTACATATAAACCTAAAAGTAAATTTCAAATCCATATAGATGCGATATAAACTTTTTTCGTTAAAATAATATAAATTGTCTAACTGAGAAATATCAACATACCGACTTATTTTTTCATAGAGAGTTCTTTTTCATCTGATCTCAATACCACGATGCAAAACTAGTCGAATCAATCGTCGTTAAAAAGTATCTGGAAACACTTGAGTTTGTGAGAGTTCCGTACATCTGATGAATAGACGAAACCCTCTTTGTTTGTCTATATGGCATATCATATTTTCTATGACTTTATTGAACGCAGCGTTAGTAAACAAATTCTGATTCTAGGGGTAAAGTTTTTGGGAACCATATAACATTACCTTCCAGAGCTGTTCTACAAACAAGATGCGTGTAGGCAAAATACAATTCTTCCTTTACATCAAATTGCTGCTTGACAAGCCCCAATACAGTTTCGGTGAGAGACAAATACATTTCCAGATAACTCTGTTTCAACATTCCAAAGTATACCAAAAATACTGTCCTTGACAGTGTTATGCCCTCAAATGACTCCATATTTGTATGTGGTGATTTTTTACCCTCGTATCCATCACCTTCTGATGCGAACAACTTGGAAATGTCCATGAGTAAACGGCACTGGCTGCTTGTAGCTAAATTATCTGCAACAAATCTTCTGCGACCACGTAGCTCTCTTGAGGTTTTGGTTATTTGAATTTTTGGTTTTAGTTTCTGCAGAACAGTTATCAAATTAGATAGGTACTTTCACATTTGAGAGCTGATTCGTTTCAACGAAAATGTGATCCTGAGGTCAAAATAAGCCGATTTAAACATACTTATATACTCAAAGTTGAGTAGTTTGGTCATGGTATACAGATCCAATCAATGCAATAGGATCATAGCCAATATAACTTAGATCCCATAACCAAGGGCATCGTTTTAATAGTTGGCCGGCTGGACGAGGATTTTGCTATGTGGACAGCTGATAGTTGAGTTGGCTTATGTTCCGATTTCGGTGACTTAAGGGCTATAAAAATTTATATTGCAAAGAAAAATACCTTTTGCATAACTTCTTTATAAAGAAACATAATTTGGAAAAAAGATAAAAAGTTTAATTCATATCTGTCCAAATTTGCAATATTTTATATTTATTTTACTATAATTTAGGATAGAATAGTTCTTTTTAATTTTATTTTATTACCAGCTTGATATATATTCGAGAGAATTGAGATAAAAAAAATCATAAAATAAAATTACAAGACTTTCTGTATTCGTAAATTTCTTATGCTTTGGTTATTATCCATCAGTCAATCAATCGCTATCGTACGGAGTGATTAGTAGAACCTTAGGTAGCCCCGACCGGAAATATGTAAAATATTCTTTCGTAGAAGTTTTTTGAAATAATTTACCGTTTTGCGTCCAGAAATACTTTGTAGTCTGCCTTATCAGATCAGACATTAATCTTGTAGTATACATGGTTGCAGATGCACCGGGCATTGCGCATATTTAGATGCATTCTTATAATAGCAAGTAATTAAATTGCGGATAATCATGTTTGACAACGGCTTTAGTTGCGACATCTGTAATTATTATAACCAATTTATGCAGTTCATTGAAGTATTCTTTACAACATATGTGTTATTTTCAGATTAATTTATATGTGATATTGAAGAGTTCTTGCAATAACTTTATGTAATCATATTAAATGCTCTTTAAAAAACTTTTTTACTTTCAGCTCTATTCCTGTAACAGTAACTTACCTATATTAAATACCTACGACGAAAGTATTTTCTGTAAATCCTTGTAGACTTTTGGTAACATTTTGACACTTGAAAATTCTCTTTTTCGATTACAATTGTGCGACTGAAATTGCAGCCAAATTTTGATATAAACATTAAATCCTACCTAAGTACTGAGATCAATTGATAAGGTATATTGCAGAATTTGATTAATATTATTTGTCTTCATATATTATAGTATTGATAATACCACCAGTGCTTGTTTATCTCTTGGAGTAGATAATATGATTCAATGGCAGATATTTTGGAACATGTCTATTGTAAAAAATATTCTCTTGTTTTTTTTTATGATAGCAGAATATATTATTTTTTTCTAATTTTGTATTGAGAATGCAGCTGACTCTCCAGTCCAACATTCCCCAGAGTATCAGGCATGAATTATTGAAAGAGTAATTAGTTTTCATTTACGTTGTCGTTTTTGGAGGGACTTTTGTATGAATGGTCAACCTCGGTCGAGTTTACATCCTTTTGGGAGGATTTTATATTTTTCCGTACGGGTAGTACACGTTAGTAGGAGACTTAGTTGAGCTTTCCCCCTGAGGTGGATTGTGAAGCCGTGCCAGTGGAGTGGTCCGTCAAGGTGTCGGATTTTGAGAAGAGGTTGATTCCTACTAGACTTTGAGGCTAGAAGCATGTTGGCAAGAGGAGATCCTCGCGGATGATCTCGTGAAAGAGATAATTTAACTCTGATTTGAGCTCGAACCTGGCTGTTCCTTATCATGTATATAGACTAAGCTAAGGCTATAATGGCTTCAAGCCAGACTAATGCTCCCTCTCTCAAAGGGTGAAGGTTACACTTTAATGGCCTATGTTGTCCAGCACAAAAAATAAAAAGGATAGAACAGAATTAACCATATAATATTATACAATGACAAAATCAACAAATAATTTGTATTACGCAGATCTTATGTTCAAAATTGAACAATAATATACTGATAACCGAAATTTTTGATTGAAGAGCGCATCTTAATAATTAAATAACCAGGCACAAAAATATAGACACATCTTGCAGATGTGTTTTGCTACTTATTTTTAGAAATTATATTTCAAGTTTATGTAACTTGCCATGAAGAAAATCCATAACATGTTCCATATTTCCATAATTTTCCACAGATGCTTACGTCGGTTCAGTTGAAGATATTCAGCTTAGCTAGAGACTGGGATGCGAATTGTCGTATCAATTACATCCTGTCAACTGCACGTGTACGAATCCTTTCTGTATAATATTAAGTTTAGTGACTCAGAAAATGATAAATGTCTTCCCATGGATATTTCTGCATATTACGATGGAATAACAAGTACGGTTCAATTATATGACGTACCTTTTTTCTAATTTAGGTCGAAATCGAGTAGTATAACATTATTTGGGGATTATCCATTCAACCATTAGTTTATACTAAGGAAAGTGTTATTATATATTTACTGAAGAACGCACATTATGCTATTATTATATTATTATATTGAGCTAAAATTGATCGAAGTGGAGACCCAGGTTTTAGTACATGAGGAAACTTCAGCAAAGCCTAAATAAATAAAATCAGTTTTAATCTTGAACCATTTTCGATGGGTCTATGCTGTTCTTGGCTATTTTGTTCGGGACTATTTTGACGATGCATGATTTCAGGATGGTTTGATTTTAATAGCACTCAAAGCAATATGCAATAATTATTACACAGTGTTGAAAGAGAGTGACGCATATTTGTACATTTTTTAATTATTATGGTCCGTGCCTTTGAAAGATGGTATCCACAAAATGCAATATAAGTGTAATTTGGACGAAATGTTCGAGCATCACATATTGATATGATTCAAGGAAGAGGTTATAGAGTTATAGTAGCCGTGATTTAAAATGAAACTCATTTTTTATGTTACAGTTTATGCCACATAAAGTTCCCCTACAGGGCTAAGCAATAAGTTTTATTATTTATCTACTAAGAAACATTAAAACGCTACTGGCACAACATGGCGAATAACGAGTGAGATGGACATTTACTGACAGTTAAAAACATCAAGAATAAGTTTCATTTCAAATAAACCATCAAATTATTTTGTATATAATTTTGATATTAATAAAGCTTGTCGGGAAATTAATAGTACCACATAATAGCACAAATAATTTATTGTTATTATATAATAATGTAAGTAACTTATAACACAGTCAAATATTTTTGGGTTAGAAAAAGATAAAACACCGCACATACTCTGCAATCTGAGATAAGTAGATATGTAAATTGACGTTTAGGCCATGCAGAGATAAGCGGCTTTGTCCAGTAATTGATTAATTGATTAATTAGAAATTAATCAATAAAATATCAAATATAGTAAAATGGAACATATTCTTATATTATGGGGCATCTCTGGAATTCGGATTTATTAACTTTTGAAAGACATATGAAGTCAGTATTACAGCTGTTTGTAACATCGTTAATTTAATGAGCACACACAGGTTGTAAGTTGTACGTAATTTTATCTAGTAATTTGGGACTTCTTTTTCAACCTCGGTTGAGGTCACATATTGTTGGAAGAAAATTTAAAGTTCCTGTACGGGCAAAATACGTTGGTAAAAGCCAAGACTGCGGGGCCCCCGAGGTGGATAAGGAAGTCATTGCCGAGTGGGCTATTGGGCTGGTTTTTGACATGATGTCGATGCCTAATAGACTTTGTAGGTTAGAAGCACGTGATAGCGTTGCCAGGCGGTGGGAAAAGCAGTGCCTTGCGGATAATCTCATAGTTGTGATAGAGAGGGTTATAATTTGATCGGAGCAGTACCCATGAATCTTTACACGTGTATTTAAAAACAAAAAGTGTAATTGAAAATATCAGTAAGCTGGGGGCATCAGTCAAAGAACTCAGATGCACGAGAGTGCATCCTATTTTTCAAGGATAAAATATCGTAATTATATAAACAAGAGACTGGCCGGATATCTAACGAACAGAGGCCATTGAGATTTTAAGTCGCCTAGAATATATACAAAATACAATAACTAAATTAATATTATGAAACGGAGTCAAAGCAATGTACAAACTGAGCCAATATCATTTGTCCTTTTTAATTAATACATACTTCACTTACACTTACAATGTACTACATTTTCTTATCATTTTATCAAAAACATTTTCAAGAGATGCCCCTGATTTCCGCTAATAAATAAATACCCTTTTGGAGCTTTCGAACCTACGCCACTCTATCCTATAAATAATAATTTACCATCGCCAGCGCCGCCGCCGCCAGCTAATTGGAAGAATATATGTACCATTTGAGCGTCTAAAGCTGATAGTCTTGTTCATGGGAGTTACAAATTGCCATATTAGTTATTTTCTACTAGCATAACTCTACCAATTAGCTGGCGCGAGTCAGCAAATATGTAATATATTATTAGGCTTTTGTGCATTTTTCCAATAGGGTTAATCTTAGATGTACATGATGCGCAAAGAATAAATTTCGAGCGAAGGGATGATCGGTAGTCAGTGATATATTACTGGGATCAGGGTAAATTTTAACATACATATTATCTCTTACTTTTGTAGGTCCCTGAAATTGGATAGAATCTAATTTTTCTATGTATGCCCCTTACATTCGTTTAGGTTTTTGCCATATTTCATTGTATGATTGATTTTTGAGCGAGTTTAAAAATGGAGGAGGTATAGAATTCGAATGTATGTTTGCCGTTTTTAGGAATGATTGTATGGGCGGTGGTGATTCTTCATTAATTAAAAATATGACTGTAGTGAAATGGCCCATTAAAAAAAGAAATCCTAAATATATTTCTCTCCAAATATATCTTTCAAATGGGTTAGACGATGCATTTTTTTTCGAAAATTGGAAATTTTAAATGGCAAAATTATTGAAAATGCAATTTCCGGAAACTTTTATATTAGAAATTTTTCGAAAACATCAACGGTTCCGAAAAAAATGTTGACACTCAAGAATATTAAATCAATAACTTTTCACGAAAACGTAAATATTTTTTGTATTTATCAAATAAAGTCGCTACTAGAGTATCAGTTATTTATCTCATCCAATTTTAAAGGGTTCGCTTTCTATAATACCCTACTCAAAATAACATCACTACGCTAGTGTTGGTCTTTTGATTTTCTGATTTTGATAAGCCATCATGTACATCTTGAAGACCATGCACACGGCGTGATTCGGAGGAAAGCACATCAAATTCATTTCGTGATTCAGTTCTAGTAGGTATAGTGAAAATGAGATTCATCCAGAAGCCTGTTTAGCATATTCATTCATGTTGGTGTACACAGAGTTTATTTTATGGTTTATGTTACAGCACCAGTCTGGAGATAATGAGATTTACCCAGATACCTATTTAGCATAATTATTTTTAATATTGTACAACCGACCCGCTCCGAACCACGCCTTGTGCACGGTCTCCTAGATAAAACTTACTCTATGTGTGATTGGAAATGATTGTGTCATTGAATTTGGAAGAAGCGTGTATAAAAGAGAGTTGGTTAAATCTTTTATGTTTATGAAAACCCAGCATAATATACCTATCTACACAAAGGATAATCAAAGTGCTTGAAACATTGTACACAAAAATAGATATTAGATCGGCATTAAAGTTTAATACATTTTTAATAATATGCTAATGGAACAATATATTTATACAATTTTCTGAAAAATTTCATAGTGATTAAGTACCTAGTTAAAACAGTTTGAGTATCGTGCTTATGGATAGCAAGTGATACATTGGATTTTTTTGTATAGGTACGATAACTATGTACTCATCACTGTATCATCATTTACCTTCTTAGGTCTGGTTCTTATTTTATTGAATTCTTGTGAAATAAATTCCAGTAGTTTGTTTTCATAGGTATTTCTGTGCATATACTGAACTGCCTCCTGAGAAAATAACAGAGGTATGAAAAAAATAAAATTATATAACATCAAATCACTTACCTCTCTCGGTTCAAACCAAGCTTCTTTGGCCTTTGCTTTTTTGGAAAAGAATCGCTTATTTTCCAAGAAATCTTTGTTATCAGGGTAAAAAAGAAGATAACTCACTGTAGCTTGAGCGGCTGCTTCCATATTTCCTACTAAAATTGATATTGTTCGATATACATACAGAACATTTCAATTTAATGCCAAATTGCATAATATATGAATGGTTGTTGAAAATAGTACTCACATTTATAATAGGCTGCTTGAAGATAGTGATAATGACTTGGTAGCAAATCATCATAAACTTCTCCATTTAGTGATTTAAGTTTATTTTGGCATCCCTGTTTGCATTTCAGACACACTGTGAAGTGATCTGAAAATAATTATATTTATATGTAGGAATAGAAGAACAAGATGATACCCGCGACTTCGTTCGCCCGATGCCCGAGAAACGACATTATCCCTCACCTATAAATTGACAAAGATGTGAAAACATATCTTTTAGTTTCTCACATATGCATCATCCACGAAGATCCGAACAAATATTTAAAGCCCCAATAAATTTACCCAGGGGTTGAATTTTGAGAAAACCTTTCCTAATGGACCTTCACATCCTTTTAAGTGACATATCTTCCAACCTTCATAGTTTTCTCCAGGGTTTAGGCAGTGCGTTGTCTTTCACTCAGACACAGTAGGTAGGTACTAATTTATTTAAAAAGCGAATCACCGGAATGAGTTCATAGCCGCACAGATACCTTGCCTTCGACTTCGACCCATTCACATTTCCTGGACTTGCGAGTTACATGCCTAATCTAATATCGTAGAGTTCAGCAACTTACATACCTGATTTTTTAAAGATCAGCACATTAAACGCTGATTCGTCATTTAGTTTTATACAAAACCGTTCCCGCAAGTTAGCATAACTCACTTATAATTTTCTACGGGAGTCACACGGTAATGACAAGTTATATTTTATATACAGGGTGGCCCATCGAAAACGAAACGGCATCGATTTTGGGCATTTAATGTCATAAAAAATAAAACACTCAGACACGTCAACTTCGTATTTGAGGGGGACACTTATTAGGCGTACTAGTAAACCCGCATCTGCATCCCCTTGTGCAGGGTGAAACTCACCCCTAAAATCTTAAATGTATATTCATTTGCATTTCCAAAACCGACTATATTATATACACTAACATGAGGAGAGCCATTGGACACAAAGAAGGAAGAGTTTGAGAAACCTCCCATAGACAAAAAGGAGCAAGCAGCCGTTCAACATACTTTAATAAACATATAGAATCGGAAGATGTAAATGGGTTGGGCTATTTACTAAGCTCTCGTGGTCGGCTGATTAGATCTGTATAGGATTTCGTTTGACGAGCATAATTTCCTGAAAGCTATCGGGAGAATTGTCGTCTGCTATAAAGTATAAAGAATGAATCTGTTATACTTATTATTGTAAAATGTTTTCTGTATTATGTATCCATAAGTTCGGACCCCAGGCAAGGATTTGACTTAGAATCTTTGTGATAGGTGATAGACAGTCTTAATTCAAATAAGTCAATTTTAACAGTGTATCCAGATATGTGTGCTTAAATAACTGAACTCACTTGATATGGATGGAATGAAGTCCGGGTACCAGCCGTGATCGAAGGGCCCCTCACAATGTGCCCTGCACTCTTCTTCAGCCTGCAGATAGGCACTCAAACTCTCTTCCATGTAATTCACTGTATCTTTGTACTGCTTTTTAACAAAAGCTCGAGTACCATAGACGTATAGATAAACGTAATCCTGAAATATATATTATTATACCACACAAAGCAAAAAAGTGAATCAAATGAATTACATAAATTCCTGTTCAAAATTATCGAATTATCAGAAAAAAATCGCCAGCGTAGAAAGATTAGCATAAATCAAAGTTGAATTCATGTACGCTGCATTAGTAGTTTATTCGTATCACTCGCCAGAGGGGGTGAAGCGAGCCACTCCCGCATTTCAGAAACCAAATATAGTGAAATTATGTGCTTTTTATGTGCTATCTACGTCCCAACAGCGGAATGCACCTCGATATCGATCTGCACCCCGCATTATTAATTAACAATTTCCTGTAGGATAAATTGCTTACCTATGGATCAAGAATTAAGTGCCCTTTATGTGCTCGAAGATAGGATTATGAAGGAATTTCGTGCTCCTTTTTTTCGCACCGCGGAGTGACTCTACCACGGCCACGGCTCACTCCCCGGATCCAGTATACGTCAGCTAATAACGGGCAATCTGCATATTTCTGAATTATGTGCGTTATTTACGTCTCAACATGATAAATTTTCTGCTCGAAAATTTACCTGTCTAACTCATAAAATTATAAAATTTCGGAAAAAAATAAAATGAAAAAAGATTAAAAAAATAGTAGCAGTCGTCAATTATTATATGTCATGAAATAGAAGAAAGATCAAAATTCTAAATGCATATTTATACGTTACGGCACAGCCATCACTGCACTATTTTGCTGAATTTATTGCATTGATGTAGATAATCTGAAAAGAAATTCAATAGGTACGCATTAGTTTTCAGGGCGTTTTCTGATTCTTGATGGCTACACAGAAGGAACCAACTTACGAGAAATTAAAGTTACAGAAATTCATAAGAAATTGAAAGAATCTTCAAAACCCTGAAAAAATCTTTGAAATTGTAGGATTTGTTTCCTACAAAGTCCCGTGCTTGGAAACAAGGGAATTACGAAGAAGGAGCGACTCTGGAAACGGAGGGAAATCTCTTGCGATATTAGGTATAGCTCCTGTGTGTTCCATTATACGACTGTGCTCCATCATGAAAACTGTCGCTGGACAGAAATCAACGATTTATCAGGTTTCTAACTGTACTTCGAATAAGAGTAGTTGTATTCCAAATTAGGTTTCCAATTGTATTTTAGTAGAAATTGGAATCCTATTGTGTTTCCATTCGGATTTCCGGATGAATTTCGAAATGGGTTTTCTTTTCACCCAATTCGGTTTCCACATGAATTTCCTATTAGATATTCAAATGAGTTTTGCTAGGATTTCCAATGAAGTTTTACCTGATAAAAGTTTATTAAGACTCGATTTTCAAAATATCAAAATATCATTTAGTTTCAAACTTCAGACCCAGTCGAGATCTCACAGGTAAATAAATGTATGATCTACTCAACGTAAACATTACAAGATAACAAGTCCAATAGAAGATAAAGACGTAAATTTTCGAGCACAAAATTTATCATATTGGGACGTGAATCGCACATAAAAAGCACATAATTTAGGAATATGCAGATTGCCCGTTATTAGCTTAGAATGACCTATTCTGGATCCGGGAAGTGAGCCATGGTAGCGCGTCACTCCGCGGTGCCAATAAATTAAAAAAAAAACGGAGCACGAAGTTCCTGCATCATCCTGTCTCTCGAGCACATAAAGAGCACTTAATTCCTGACCCACAGGAAAGCAATTTTTCCTACAGGAAATTGTTAATTAACAATGGGGAGTGCAGATAAATATCGAGCTGCACCCCGCATTTTTAATTTTTTAAAAATTGTGTCAATTTTCGAGCACAAAATTAATCATGTTGGGACGTAAATAGCACATTATTTTACCATATTTGGTTTCTACAATTTCGAAAGTGCAGTGTGTGGCTCGCTTCACCTCGCCAGAGGCCACAGACTATGCATACTGAAACACCGACGATTGGGAGTCCCGTTTATCTGACGACCAAACCAGTCTTGACTTCGGCCTGTTACGCAATTCATAAAGGCTTAATTATTTTTCATGCAAGATAATGCCAGGCCACATATTGCAAAACCTGTGCGGTGGACTACCTTGATGATATAAATATTTATTTAAATATTGCCACTGTGATGATTAGACTTGAATCATATTGGCCACCTTTGAGGTGATCTAGAAATTACAATCCGTTATCAGTCCCAATGAACCTAAAAAAATTGGAGCATTGCTCTTCTCTGAAGTTAACATTTTATTTAAATTCAATTTTGCTTCTCTTTTGTGATTTTACAGGATTATTTAACTTTTCATTTGTTTGTACCTACTTTGCTCCAACCCTGATCCTCGACAATTCCCAGCTAGTCGGCCACCTGCGTTATGAATAACAAGAAGCATGTATATATACTGTGTGACGCGCAGATCTGAGAGTTTGTATCAGGTAGGGATTGATAGTTGGAACAGAGCTATACTATCCATATTTGTCCTGGTTCGTTAATTTTGAACAAAATTTTAGTGACATACAATTTTATTCATTTTACTCACCTTAGCTTCATAGTTGACGATGTCCTTTTGAGAAACACCATTTAATGAAAGGTAAAAATCAAAATTCTTTTGCATTACTCTGTCATTAGGATGTGCTACCAAGTAAGTGAAAGCTGATGAGGCGGCTTTTAAATATTCTTCTGTCTGTAAAACAATATGGGACAGTTCAAATCGATATGAAATTGCAGAAAAATATATTTATAATGTTATTGTTCTGAACAGTTAATTACGATAAGACCTTAAGCATCAATAGTAACTTAAAAATCTATGACCTGCCAGATCAAATCTTCTTCTTGATTACAGTATAGATTTTTTAAAATTAAAATTCATTTATTCTGTATACAGGGTGTAAACGGATTTATTGGTTTGGAAAATGGAAAATTTCTCACTAATTTGAATTGTTCCATTACTTCTGGCTTAACCGAAAGCTAATCCAAATTTAGAATTTCAAATAAAGCACCATTTATTTTCATAATATTTTTGATTAAGCAGATTTTCAATCTACATCTGCTATACAGCTTAGCCATTTAATCTAGAGATATTGTAAATAAATGCAATTGTTGATAAATGTAAACATATAGCGTAAAAATTGGAAAAACAAAGGAGGATATTGTTCGGATAATATTTACATAATTATTGTTTAGCTTTTAGTATATTATCTGCATTATTATGTTTCTTTACAACAAAACGGTCTAATCGAAAAAATGTTATTTTATTTTCAAGTTTTTAGTATTTTATTTAGTTACTTAATATTTCTCATTCTACTATGATTGGCCATTTGGTACTGACGCCATCTTGTATTTGGATTTTTCCATAGTGTACTGTATTCTCATACTCAAGCACTTTCATTTGATATCCATACTGAGAAGGTTGTAAACATTATGTAATTCACCGTTTGTAGTGGCGGCCATCCTGGATTTACAATGATAGGTATAGAATAATACACATCATTGTATTGCAGGTGCAGGTGTTAGCCTAATTTCAGATCAATCGGTCAACAGGAAAGGGTAAGAGTTTCAGTTACTAGATTCCACCCAAACAATACACAAAAAAGGCAAGCTAAATAAAACCGTTTAAAAATGAAAGTTCTACGTCTATGAATAGATATTTTCCATAATTTTGATATGAGTTTATTTGCTCTGATTAACAACGAACCCGCACCAAATTTCAGCAAAATTAAAATTTCAGAAACCTTAAGAAATTTATAGCAAAAAACTGGGTCTGCGTCGGACTCGACGGTGGAAGTTATACTTCTTTGGCTATTCGCACACAATTCTAATAAGATTTTAATGCGCCTCCTAAAGTATGATAAACTAGTTATGCAAGTATAGAGATTAAAACTACCAAAAACAATCTTGTAATCACACTCAGACAGACTCAGGCAGCTGGAAATCAATCCCATAAGAGGCATTACCCTTACGTACTTGTATACCAAGTTTGGTGTCGATCGGTTAAGTATTTTCCGATATATCGTATTGACAGACAGACAAACAGAAGCTCACAATCAATCGCGTAGGAAGTACCTAATACCCTTACGTATTTGTTTACCAAGTTTGGTGTTAATATGTTAAGTATTTTCCGAGTTATAGTGTTGACAAACAGACAGAGACGCGGTTTCTCGACCAACACCCCATCCCAACGAGCCCAAAGACGTATAACTTCAAATAAGATTTCAAATTTTAACTCGTTTTAATCATTTGAATAGCTCCTGAACAAACTGACTTAGAAAGGTTGCAACTGCAAATATATTCCCAACAACGTCACCAATGCGATTAAGTTCCTGATTTTATTTATTACTATTACTATAAATAAAATCAATCATTGCCTTATTTCTAGCTATATATTTCTGTCGGTAATAAAAACAGTTCGAAAGCTGCAAGAAACAATAATAATCTCGTTCATACTTAATGGTGCTGTCGCTGATAAAATTCAACTCGAAAATATATCAGATTATAAAATTTGACCTCACTGCAGCAATTTCATAACTCGTAAACAACTTTATAGTGTGCCCGTCTAGCGAACATCGTAAAACAATGCGAATGTGTTAATATCGGCTTACAACTTATTTAGCTGCGAAAACAATTGAAAGTTATTGATTTTAGAGGATGACTCGGAGCGACAAAAAAATCGTTGAGGTCTTCTATGACCGACGTCCCAAACGGAGGAGGTATATACTGTAACGTTTAACCCTGTGCTATTCTAGGTGCTTGTCAAACTGATAATATTGGGACAAAGTATACCTCACATATAGTTTCTGGAAGGATCGAGAACAAATCAACTAATTCTGGAACTACTTAATGAAATATACAAGCAATAACTATTGTAAACAAGGAATCAGAACAAATACAAACTAAAAGAAATAATAACAGTCACCTCAGTCCCTTTGTACGGTGAAAGTCTGTCGATATGAACCACTTTCATTTTACTGCGTGGGGATTTCTGAATTCTATATACCACATCGTTTATCCTCTTCATAACGGTATATGGTCCCTCCCATTGTTTGTCAAACTTTGGAGAACGACCTTTTCGTCTTTTTGGATTGTACAACCACACTTTATCACCAGTTTTAAATAGTCCCGTTTCTGCACCAATATCATATCGGGCCTTCATTCGATCACTAGAAATCTTCAACTGTTTTCTAACAAGATTGTGTATTTCCTCGAGTCTTCGCTTCAAATGTAGGCATTTACAGATGTGGGAGGTTCGCTTGGTGAACCAAACAAGATGTCAGACGGAAGTTTCAGATTTCTACCAAGCACAATGCCAGCTGGGGATTCTTTGATCGATTCATGAGTGGAAGAACTATAGGCCAGTAGGATGAGCGAGATACACTTATCCCAGTTTGTTTGGTGTTCATTGATTGCTGACCTCAAATATTTTTTTAGTGTTCTGTTAAATCTCTCTGTTGTACGAGTTTTCTTAATCCCCATTAGGTTACACACACTCTGAACGATTTCCGACTAAAAATTTCGACCTTGGTCCGAATGAATCTCTAACGGCACACCAAACTGACTTATCCAATGTTCAATTAGGGCATCGGCCACTGTTTTTGCCTCCTGATTTGGAATTGCGACTACCTCTGCCCATTTACTGAAGTAAATCCATGATGACCAAGAGATATTTATTTCCAGAGATGCTTATTGGAAATGGCCCCGTAATATCGATGGCTATTCGCTCAAATGGGGCACCCACATTGTACTGCTGCATCCTATGGCGGGTTCTGGTATTTGGGCCTTTACTGGTAAAGCAGATATCGCATCGCCGACACCAGTCCTCTACCTCAGCACGGCTTAATAACCAGTAAAACCTCTCTCTGATCTTCGATAAAGTTTTATTGATACCTAAATGGCCACCACTTGCTCCACAATGAATATCTTGCAGTACTTGTGCAATTCTTTTCCGTGGAAGAATTATTTGCAAATGAACAGTGTTACCATCATTACTTTCTCATTTTTTTTTCAAAACGTCATCATAAATTACTAAAGATTCCCAAAGTGACCAGTATCCTTTTATCACAAGAGAGAAATCTGATATCTCCTGCCAAGTAGGTCTTGCTCCATCCATTTTCCACCTCATAACTGGTCCAATATCATTATCATCCAGTTGGTCTTGCTTGAGTACTTTCGAACTCCAGTTTGGGTCGCCATTTATCAAGGTACGGTTGACTTTAAGAATTTCTGGCAAATTGTTTTCAACTCTTGAACAGTTTTTACAGTCTTTTGCACAAGGCCGTCTTGACAATGCATCAGTGTTTCTGTGATTAATACTAGGACGATGTTCAATTTTGAAGTCATATTCTTGAATTTGTTGGAGCCAGCGTGCTTTCTGGGCTCGTGAACTGGAACAGCCATTTAAGTGATGCATGATCGGTCCGTAAAACTGTCTGACCGTATAAATATTTGTGGAAATGTCTTATTGCCTTGACTACAGCTAGTAATTCGTGCCGCGTCACACAGTAATTTTGTTCAGCCTTTGATAAACTCTTACTGTAATATGCTAGTACATACTCCAGTCCTTCTATTCTTTGGAATAAAATTGCCCCAATTCCTGTTTTACTGGCATCAGTATCTAGGATAAATTCTCCTTATTTCTGGGGATAAGCCAGAACAATAGAAGAGCACAAAGCACCTTTCAGATATTCGAAAGCATCCTGACATTCTGCAGTCCATTTGTAAGGTCTTTCGTTCTCAGTTAGTCGATGCAATGGAGGGGCAATACTAGCAAAATTCTTTACGAGCCGTCTGTAATATGAACACAGGCCTAAGAAACTTCGCAGTTCTGTTTCGTTCCTTGGAATAGGCCAATTACGTATCACCTCTGTCTTTTCCGGATCTATTCTTACACCTTTTGCGGATATTATATGTCCCAAATACTTCACCTCACTTCTTAGGAAAGCACATTTCTCACACAAAACCTAGTCGAGCCATCATTTTTTGTGACTAAGACAACCGGTGACAACAAGGACTGTTCGAAGGTTCAATTATCTTTTGCTTGCTCATCTTATCTATAAGTATTTCCATTTCATTTTGTTTTGCAAATGGTACAATACAATTCGTCTGCGTAAACGTGCTTTGATTTTCATGATTCTTTTGAAATCATTTGAAAGAGGACAGCCGGTCCCATTGAAAAAAAATTGACATTTACCATGTTCTTCCCCCCAAAAATTTCACACAAAGGGGGTGGAGGGGGCATTTTTTTCGAAAATCGAAAATTTGTGGCGATAAAATAAAAAAATAAGTTTTCGGGTTACAGCAGTGGTAAAGTCTGAAATATGTGACAGATGGACAGACATAAGGAGAGAATATCCTTGAAAAGGTCCTGTATTCATTCTTTAATGGAAATCTTCACTTTATTTTATTTTATTTGGACCTGACGGAATTGCTTCCAAGATTTAGGGAACCTCAAATAGAGATCAGTACCATACCTTTGATCTCATAATCTCTAAATAATTATTTTCTTCTTTCTATCAAAGAAATATAATATTGTAACAGGACTCTGGTTCGCCAATTGGGAAGCAAGCAATCGGTGACTTGAATACAATTTATTTAACCAATTAAATAAATAAACACACCGATTACAATTTAAAAAACTAACTTGTACTTAATAAATACTTAATAAATTGCTATACCCCCTTGAAATGATACGTCGCTAGTCTTACTGCTGCTGTTACCAATGATGTATACAAAATATTAGATAAATCGTCCTTCACCGTACGCTATATATATCACACCCAATTAAACCCAGCGTTTCTTCAGAGTTCTAGAAAATCGTTTCCCTATTTAATAGAAGAGGGTTGTCGTTTCTAGAAAATACCAGGCGCGCTCATTGGATTAGCTGCACTTCTAGAGTGTCATCTCGATCATTATTGGCCGAGAAAACATGATGGCTGTGGAGCAGTAACATCGGCGTGCTGATGGGGGTAAATATCTTGGCTCCCCACAATATTTATAATAATCCCATTTTTGCCGAAATTGAATTCATTACAAAACACTGAAATAATGCAGTAGTAATGTGTTAATTTCAAACTTATTGTTTTAAATGTTGCCCCGTATCATCAGTTTTTTGAGGAGTTATCTGAATTTGTCGGGTTAAGATAAACTCCAGTTTTTAAATATCCTTTCAGAAAATAGTTCACTATTTCAAGTCTGAGAAATCTAGAAAGATTAATTATCTCAATAATTAATAATAATAATAATTTTAATAAATTATACCATGCTTTGTTCTGTAGCGTCCTATTTTATGGAATTATTTGATGGGGTTCAGCTTATTCAAATACATTAGGGCCGATAGTAAGAATACAAAAGCGTGCTATCAAAATTTTAACGTTTGGTAAACAACACAACCTTTTTAGTGAGACACGATTGCTAAACATCAATCAAAAATATAATTTGGAAGCACTAATAAATAATTATTGTAATCTACGGGAAGAGTACCTATACTATTGCTGAAGCATGTTTATTTTCTAGACACAAATCGCTTACAGTAAGTAAAACTAAATTAAATATTGTTCAAAAAACTAGTTTATATCGATCCAAACTTGTCTACAATAGATTAGATAACAATCTAAAAAAATTAAACTTCTCTAGAGGGCGTATTAAATTTCATATTAAGAGTTGGATTTTAAATAATTTGAAGTTATAATATACATAGATATTGTTATATTACTTAAAAAATCTGTTTTAATATTTAATACTTCCTATATCATGTGTCTTTCTTTACATTTGTAGTTGCATTTATAGTTTTGTTGCATTTTAATTTTATTATTTGTTTATTTATTGTATATTAATATGTATATTTAGATTATGTTAAGCTTGGAGATTTTAATACATTATTAAGTTCAGGTCTACACACAGATGCTATTTGCATCTCGGTAGGGGATTGTTTGACTTTATAAGTCAGACAATCTATTAGCATACTATTTTTTAATCAAGATTTGTATGTTAACCTGAATAAAGATTATTATTATTATTATTATTATTATTATTATTATTATTATTATTATTATTATTATTATTATTATTATTATTGCCAATGCTGCAGTAAGATTCAGATTACTAGATTGTTAGAGTAGGTAGGCATATTTAATATCTACCTAATATTGTAGTTGGTGATGCAATAAAAGCTGAAATTATATGAAAACTATTATTATAAATTTCTTATCATTATCTTTGAGACTCCACAGATTTTCTGGGTCCAACCATTTTCAAATCGTGTATGTATTAACAATAGCTTTAAATATATTTTTATTTAATTATATATATATATATATATATATATATATATATATATATATATATATATATATGTGTGTATTACGGATTCAGCATTTTTATAACGAAACACTGAAAAACAACACTACTGTCGTCTAGCCGTTCCTCTTCTCAATACCTGTTCATAAATGTTTCTCTCCTCCATACCTTGCCTGATGCCTTCATTAGATTAAAGGTGTGGTCTATTTCTTTTTTTCTTTTTCGTCTTCCTGGCGGCCTTCATTGAAAAATTCTCTTTGGCCATCGTTCTGCCGGTATTTTTAGGATGTGACCGAACCATTTCAGAGATCTTTTCTCGACCCTCTCTGCTCTATCCCTATCACGGATTACGGATTCACTTACTCGTCCCTAGTTGTGGAAGAAAACTTTCTTTCAAAAACTAGAACCGACTTAACTAGTTGATGCACTGAATAATACAAAATAATATTAATTACACTGGTGCTGATTGCTGATACTTTAGAAGTAGTTGCCAACTCCAAATATATCACCACGAGTGAAATTAATATTATTCTCTATTTTTCAGTACACACTAATACAGTCGGTCCTAGTTTTTGACCGACGAACCCAAATGGAGGAGGTATAAATCTGAAATATGTGTATTTCCGCCGCGATGTTCTGAGATCTCTAAATAATAACAAGTACAACCAAAGAATATACGTGGGTAATAGGATAAGTTCTATCTTCCTTGGTATTAGTGTACGATCTTCGTGACTAACGTTACACTCAAAAGTGTGAACAAATATTTCTTACAAAAAATTGGACCGACGTTATTAGTTGCTGAACTGAAAAAATACAAAATAATATTAATTCTATTGGTGCTGTTACTTGTGAAGTTGGCACCAAGAGTCTTCTATTTAACTATAATTGCACAACTTCGAAATTACCAGTATCAATAGAAGTAATATAATTTTGTATTTTTCCGTGCACCAACAAATAAAATCGGTCCAATTTTTTGTAAAAACTATTATATTGTAAAACAGTTTTATGTTTATCTTAGGCTAATGTCGATCCCACCACACGCAATTAAGGCATCCAATTACCTTCCGCGCGTGGTGGGGATATTGTGTTGCTGTTTTTCTTTGCTGTACATATATGCATATAAGGGGCACTCCACTACTAAATTCTGCACTGTTAATGTTATGTTACACATGTTGCACATAGGCGCAGGTTCACTCTTGAAGTGATAGTCGTGAGTCATCCTGGTGTGTCCCCTTAGTGGGCAGATTGTTCCATTTTTATACCTATGGTTTCATTAATTTAAGCTTATTATTTGAAGCATCCCATCTGTTTTGCCATTTGCCCATAATTTTGTTTCTGAATAAAGATTTCAGATCAGAGAGAGAACTATGGTTGTTCTCCTTGAGGTAATTGGGTTGTTTATCGCTCTTTTTGCAGTCACATCTGCGTTCTCCTTTCCTCTAAAGCCACAGTGAGATGGTACCCATAGAAATTGGACAAAGGAATGATTCTGTTGGAATTTGAGGAGTTCGGATTTTATAGAGGACTGTTAAGAAGCTCAATGAATCGCTAATGATGAAGAATTTGTCCAGTTTTTCATTGTTGGTAAATATTATTGCTTGAAGAGGAGCAAATAATTCCGCAGAAAAAATGGTGGTAGCTTTAGGGAGTTTGTACAAATTTCTGGTTCTCTGTTACAAAAGCAGCACCAACACCTGTTTCTGCTTTGGATGCATCTGTAGTGTGTTCTTCCACTTATGCGGGAATTGTATTTTAAGATATGTTGTAATAATGTCCTGGTTCTAACTTTATTTAATTGTTTTGTTAAATCGACATCACAGAATATACCTACCAAAGAACTCAAACAACATATAAATTATTTACAAGAAAATATAATCTCATATTTCTAAGTTTATAGTACCCTATCATGTAACAGAAAAAAATATCTTCGAATGAATACAACAAACATTACTTGCCATAATCGCTGAATCATCATAATATACATTTATTGCTTGGACATCGGATAGTTTTAATTGTTATATTGTCCATATAAGCCGTTTAAATTGAACTTATAAAGACAGTGCAATGCGGTTATAGATTTAGTTAAGATTTAGTTAAGTATCACAGCCCATCACAACTTGTGAGAGAAGTACATACTAAAATCGTAGTTGTTTGAGTATATTGGGCTCATCTATTTTTGACCGACGAACCAAACAGAGTAAATATACAGTTCGACTGTATGTCTGCATTTTTTTTTAATCTTTGTTCCCGACTTTTGCATAGTAAACGTGCTCCGATTTCGATGATTTTTCATTTGAAAAAGGAGCATTGAGAATCAATATTAGACATTCCCTTTTCCTCAAAATCACCCCCGAAGGGGTGGTGGGCGCAATTGCACTTTGATTCATAATTTTTGGCACCAACTTCACAAGTACTAGCACCAATAGAATTAATATTATGTTGTATTTTTCAGTGCATAAACTAATAACGTCGGTCCAATTTTTTTTCAAAAATATATATTTCACACTTTTGAGTGTAACATTAGTTATGAAAATTGTTGAACGTGCACTAATACCAATGAAGATAGTTAACCCTTATCCTATTATCCACGTATATTCTTTGCTTGTAGTTGTAATTACTGAGGTCTTAAAACATCGCTGCGGAAATACGCATAAGTATTTCAGATCTTACCATTCTACCAACGATGTAACTCGAAAACCGTAACTCTAAGGAAAAAATGTTCATTACAAATGTTGATACAAATAATTGGGTATTTCATGTAGTCCCCACAGATTTTCAATTTTCGAAAGCAATCACCCTCCCCATATGACAAAAATACACATATTTGAGAACTTAACATGTCTCTAACCGTAGCTCTTTTGAAAAAAATGTTCAATTTATTTTGGATTTTGTCGTATCTTTAATTATACCACCTCAAATTTTCGATTTTTGAGAAAAATTGCCCCCTCCACCCCTTTGGAAAGGGTTTCTCAGGAAAGGGGATTCCGGATTTGCGTTTTTATGAATATGGGACCATTTCTCAAGCCTCCTCTTTCAAATGTATCAAAAACCATCCAAATCGGAGCACGTTTACCATATAAAACACGCGAACAAACAAATAAAAAAAAGCAGACAGTCGAATTGTATACTTCCTCCGTTCGGGGTTGGTCGGTCAAAAACATAAATTGCCGCTATCCAAATTGCAAGCGAGCACAAAATTTGAGACTATCGTTTTAAACATATGCCTTTTATGGTTGTCACAGAATGACGTCTTTGGAGATGCGCGTGGTCATATCTTTTTTTTCGTAGATTACATGATTACAGTCGTCTTGCCTGATTGACCTATCTTGTATTACAAATTATCATTTCAAACGTCATTCGTGTTTCGTTTAGTTAATGGTAAATTTCGAGTCTTTCGGTCCCTTATTGGTTGAATTTGAAGTGTGAGTGTATACACGTAACGGTCTATCTTGTTTTCCCAAATCAAAGTTGCAGGCTTTTGGTATATTTGTTATGGCAGAGACATTACATTGTAGGATGTAACACATAATTCTTATGGGATTTTACAGATATTTCAGTGATCTGGTAAACTTGATCGGACAGCACATTTTGAACCGTTCAAAGTGGGAGTTTTATATCCTTATTTGTTTATATTCTTGGTTAGGTACTCAGTGTATCGCACGTCGTTTTGCTATTTAATAGCAAGGATTGCATTAAATAGAAATATAAATAAATGATCTGTTTAAAATTCAAAAAAATAAATGACTCTTCAAGTTCTGATTGTGTGTTAATATAATAAAAATAATTATTATTAAGTCTTAGCAAAAAATGTATTCCGAGTCTATGGGAGCAAATGGGCAAAATTATTATTATATAGATCCAACATTTATCGTTTTCGTTACACTTACGGTGTGGTTTCATGATATTTTTATAACATGTCGAAATAATAACTCAAATGATTTATATTTCCATGGGTTACAATATAATATTCTAGTATTATAATTATTCCGCAATGGAATAAAAATTATTTGTTAATTGAAATTGCTCAATTAATTTCAAGCCTGTTCAATATTTGAAATATTGAATGTATTATTATGGTGCTATATAAAGGGTATTCAAGCAGTAGGTCGGACCAAATTTAAACTGTTCCGTGGTTGTGAAGCATGCGCATTTGAATTTCCGTCTTCTCTAAATCGCAATACGCATGCTTCTGACGGTTTGAGTTTGGTTTGAACTGCTGCTGGAATACCCTTATACCAGCTTACTATCACTCTGATGGACACATCTAACAAAACATTAAACTAGATGGCAAAACAAATTTTCACAATTTATATTTTTGAATTTCTTTCGAGACAAATATTTTGTGAACGATCATGAGATGATTGTTTGCATTTGTACCTCAATAGTTGCTTAGATTTTCAAATTTTTGACACCCTAACGGATTAGGCAAACTGTCTTGAAAATAGACCTTATATTGGTACTCTTTTTACTACTTGATTTATCTTTCTCAGATTATCAAAGGCTTGAGCAAGATGTGTCAATGAGAAAAAGCTTATAATTGATGCGGCTGTATAAAGTATCCGAGAATTTGCGAATGAAGTTAAAAGAGTTGCATTAGCCTATCTAATATCGAGCGATCCAAAAAAAACTCATTCGCAGTAGGCATTTGAAATGGGGAGCGGGTCTTTACTTGAATCATCTGCAATTGCATTTATATTTATTGAAAGATCACGTGTCACTTTTAGCTTCCTAGCTGTATTTAGCAATGACATGTTCTCATTTTCAAAGGCCTACTGCGAATGATTTTTTGTTGGAGCGCTCGATAGAAGCATTCTTCTTCGAATAGAAAAGATTTTTATTAACAGTTGATTTTACTACCCATCAAATCCACGATCTTTCAATGAAATCGATTTTTAAGGTGTAAATTCCAAAAAGAAAATATAAAGTTGATAATACCTCCGTCATTCTTCGAAGTCGGTCAAAAACTAGAAAATTTGTGTGTTGGGGGAATTTAATCTTAAAAAAAAAGAAGTGGTTTTCAGGAAAATGTGGCAGCAAATAGTTTATATTTATCTAAAATCGACAGAAAATGGTCCCAAAGTTATTGGTAAGAAGTTTTTCAGGGAAGAATACGACCTATCACTTCGTAGATCGTAGAATTGAATATGTGACTGATCTAATTATTTGATGTCTGACAGAGAGATAGGGTATTAAATTATATTTGTTTAAAGAATCAGTCACACGACGCTACTCTGACCCGCTCCGACCCGCGCCAGCGGGCATTTTCCTCAAAGCGACTGTAAACAATAAAATATCAGAGTGGTGTTGTTCATCTCCCCAATCCTATGATAATAATTATGCTAAATAGGCCTATGGGTGAATCTTATTATCTCCAAACTGGTGCTTCACTACAACACATTAAATAAATTTTGGGTACTTTATCTAAGCCGAAACTCTCCCTCCGCATCCCATATAGGTAGCTCAGCAGTAAACCCAACAATCTATATTTTGATCAAACTCCGGAAGATAGTTCTTCAAGCTTTATAAAATATGCCTTAAAAATTTGTTACAGACACTTACAAATAACCGTTCCGGAAGTACAATTATGTTTCTTTATATATGGGTGCAGGAATCTAGGGTATTTTTCCATTAATTTCTGATGACAACTAAATTCTTGTAAGATTTTGAAATTATCATTGAATGTATAATTATTAACATTGAGATGTAGCGCATAGTTTTATAGTATATGAATGAGCTTGTGTTCATTAATACGGGTTTGAAAATTTGTGCCGGTTTCGTAAACACTCGATTTAGAAGTATCTGGAGTTTTTGATTTATTTTTCTTGATAAATTGACTTAATATTTATTATTATTATTATTATTATTATTATTATTATTATTATTATTATTATTATTATATATTTATATTTATATTCATTCTATTATATTAGTAGAAATTTATTATAGTGTTTTAATTTTAATTTACTAATGATTTCCATCAAGTAAAACACTTACTTATTTATATCAAATGAAATTCTGAAATGGAAAAAGGCGTAAGAAACTTCGTTCCTGACTTAAACAAAACCGAGAACAAAACTCTTTGATTGTATTGATGGATATTTATCTCTCAGCGTAATATTACAGTTGACCGGAAATACTAATCAGAAGTAAAAATATAAACATATATTCATATTTCAGTGTAATCGCTGTACACCAAGTCTGATATATAACTGAGCATCGTAAAAGATATTTTACATGGTAATTATATAATCGCCAAAAATAGAGGTACATATTAAACATCTGCGAAGATGATGTTTGATTGTTTAGACAGTGATGAAAATGAGGTCAATGAACTAATTCTAACTGAAATATCAAAACAGGAAATAATTCAAAACTATATCGATATAAATAAACTATTTTGCATACAGAATGGTTTCTTTCATGGTATTTATAAAAATGAAGAATAAAAACAGAAAGAAGTACCAATAATGCTAAATATAATCTTTCCAACAACAGTTTATATTTTAATAACCAAGCACCAAGTTCCTCTTATCGGGGAATATGGAAGGGTTATGATGAAACTAAATTTCCATAAAAATTTCAGGGGAAAGATGAAAATTTCCTGAATATTTGAAAGACAGAGAACTGTCGTTCTCGAGCATACTGTTTTTTTCTAGATCAGCCCAAGTTACCCAAGGAATTTATATTAAAATCTTGGGGAGTATTTCCGTAATATTCAAGATTTTAGTTTAGATTACTGGAATTTCAAAACGTTAAGTAATATGAAAAAAATATATAAATTAAATTTAGGTAGATACTTTAAACGACTTGTAATGAATATTCCTGAATATAATAGTACATAAAATCTTTAAAGTAGAATGACAAAAGTGATAAACTTCGACCTCCGAATAAACATATTTCATCGTATTATTATTATTAAACATCGAATTTACTTTTTTGACCGACTTCCCAAAAGAAGGAGTAAACGTGATCCGAGTTTGATGATTTTGTTTTGGTAAATTTCTTATAGCAATCGTTGGCACTTTCGAATTTCGAAATACAAATTAACGGCATGCTGTTATATGTCAATAAAGAAGACAAAAATGATTATTTTTTTCGATAGTTTATTTAAGCTTGACTTAACTCAAGGAATTTTACTTATTATGTGACTGCTGTACAAAAATTATCTTTTTATTTATTGTTTATATACATATTATATAGATCAGACAAGCAGTTTTAAAATGGCAGCCGATCAAATTTTAAAAAAATCTCCAGATGTAGCCATTGACTAAATTTCATAAAAAAATATTTTTTAATTACAGATATGATCTGTACCAACCTACAACTTTTGTTTTAAGCATTTTTGTCTAAATGTGATAGACAAACATTAAAAACCGCTGGCTAAAAGTCGTCGAATTTTTTTCCCTTCGAAAAAACCCTTTGGATGCTATACAAAAATATTTTCCAAAAATTAAAGCTTTCTTTGTTAGATCTTGTAGAACACAATATGATTTCTTATATTGAATTAAAGATTTCATCGCCCCCTCTATGATCAAGATGTATAGATACCTGCTTCATATACGCAGGGTCGAAAACAAACACATTTTTTCTTGCGTAACGTATAAAAAAAATACGTAAAAATATTTTTCTTGCAGAAAATTGAATTATTGAGATTATTGATAAAGGGAAAAGATCAGCAACAGAAATATTAACGACAATAGGTACTTAATATTCATAATAATGGGGATGGAGGGGAAATTTTTTCTCGAAAATCGAAAATTTTAGCCAACAAAATTGAAGAGACGATGCCCGGCAACGTTCAAATTGGACATTTTTAAAAAAAAACAAAGTTTCCTGAGTTACAGCAGTGGTAAAATATGAAATATGTATATTTCTGCAATGTTTTTAAGACTCTGAATAAGTATAAGCAATGTATCATCTTGTTTGGTAAACGTTGACTGTTTTGGATGACTAATGTTAAACTCAAAAGCTTGAAATAAATATTTCTTGAGAAAATTTGACTGACTTTATTAGTTGGTGATGATGCACCGAAAAATACAAAATAATATTAATTTGGTTGGTTCAAAGTTACTAGCACCAATAGAATTAATATTATTTTGTATTTTTCAGTGCTCCAATTAATAAAGTTGGCCCAATTTTTTTGCTATTTTTTTTAATACATACTTACCGATAAAAATACCATTTTATTATCTCATTAAACTTGAAGTATTAAGCAGGCCACTAACTAGCGAATATGCTCGGGAGCATTCTCGGCAACATGTTCGTCAACATATTTACAATTTGCCACACACTTGTCGAGTTTCCGACGAGCTTCAGTTGAAAATCTTTGTACGTCGAACGAATGTATTACTCTTAAAAATATTTTTAAATACAATTAACTCATTTATCAACATGTTGAAGATCGTCATACACATAGCAACATGCAACATCTTTATTATGTAGCAATTGAATTAATCAAGATGATTTTATAACATCAGCCGTTTATATACATATAGGTATACATATTATACAAACTCAATCATGCATGTCATATGCAGGGTTATTCACGTTAGTCGACACGAAGCATTATGGCTATTACATTTGATTTTATAAAAGTTTTTCCTTAGAATGGATATGGACCTATTAGCGCTACATTTTAAAAATATTTTAATGTTGTACCCACAAGGTGTGCCAAAAACACAAAAAGTATCAAAGTTGTAATGTTTTAAATGGAATACCCTGCATGTATAACAAGGGTTTTCGGGGTTGAGAAATCCATTAGTGACTCCTCACATAATTTATGGGTGCGACCCGCGAGTTTCACACTAGCTTCTTCGAAAATGACTCGGCAGATTTCGATAAAAAATTGCAGCGAAGTGATTTCAGGGTCGAGAAGTCAATTGATGATAGGTACATTAATATTCTATGGTTGCCACTTCGACGTTCACACTAGCAATTTCAGACATTTTACCACAAATTTTGATAAGAATTTGCAGTAATGGCTTTTTCGGGTCGATATTTCGATTGGTGATACGTACATAGTTTATGCTATTTCGAGAAAATTATCAGTTACTATTATTCCGTATTTTTCAGTTCCTCAACTTATAAATTCGGTATTTTTTGTGAAAAATATTATATTCAACCAATATCGAACGAAATGAATAATGTTTTAATTTGCTCTTATCAGGTGTCCTATGACACCTCTCATCTTTTTTTTACTTCACTTGATTAGTTACGGTTTAAACGTCCCTGTGCTGTCAGTCAGGCGATCCTTGAATAATATTTTCTGCGCGAATGGATTTGCTTAGCTCATAGTGTTTAAGGCTTAGCTGTTTTATTGAAGGGCTACGCACTACGTATTATTCAGGAAGTTAACTAAAGAGGCATACACACTGATTTTGCTTTTGGCTGAAATAGGTAAGTTGAATTTACCAGAAAGTTATTATTTGTTGAAAAGTTGAATAAGTCCATGGAATCAAATCATAATTCTTTTACTTCACAGTCGATAAATGTAGTAATAGCTTTTTACAAAAACTATGACCAACATTTTAGATGAGGCAGTAAATATACTAAGATAATATACATTCTGCTCTTTTGAACTTTTGCAAGAGATGAAGTATCAGTTATTATAGGCATTTATAAGCACCTACTATTTAAATTGTTGAACAAGTGACAAGTGACTATCTAGAAATGTAAAAATATACATGTTGATCAATTTGAAAAAAGACACCGATGACGTTATGATATTTCGACAATGCGTGTAGCTGTTGAAAATCAAAGTATGTTTGTCACTAAAGAGAACAAAAATACTACAAAAAATGGCATAGTATTCTTTGATATAAAGTATACTTTAATCAGAAATCGTCAGAAATATAGTGTTTCGACACATTTTTTGTTGAACTCTATCTATTACTTAGTAATGATGTCGGAAGGATTTACCAAATAATATTTTTTCTAAAAATTTTTTTCACAAAAATACGACCGACTTTTATTAGTTGGTGCACTGAAAAATACAAAATACCTAATATTAATTAATTCTATTGGTACTGGTAGGTAATTTGTAAGTTGTATGCATAGTATATGTGCTCCGATTTTGATGTTTTTAACACGATTTTCACCCACTTCTCATCACTACTGTTTTCATTGAAAACATAATCATCGAAATTGTTAACTATGCGAGACGAGCGTTCAACTAAACTTCAAATAAATGTTTACAAAAAACTACGACCAGCTTTATGAGTTAGTGCGCGGAAAACTAGAAATAATATTAATTGTATTGGTAGGTACTGGCAATTTTGAGTGATGCAATTATAGGTAGGTATATATAGTTCTTTTCAGAATAAATGGTTGACTTCGTTTTTTTTACCTGGGACGTTTTGCCAGAGGTCGGCCATAAACATGCAATAAACTGTCGGTCAGGGTCGGATTATAATATAGCATTATAAAAATATTTAAATAACATTTTTCTACGAAATAATGAACATGTATTCATATCATTAAATATGTTAGATAAACATACAATGTGTGAAAGATTACTTGTTTCCTAAATGCCTCAATAATTTTTATTTTAATTAGTTACCTAGATACATATATTATGTACCGAATTAAATATATAAAGTCCGATCCTGTAGTGTATTTGCTTGTGGATTGTGTACATATTCGGAATACACCAGGTAGTTTTATTGCAGTCATAAAGACAATACCATTTTTTGAGAAAAGAACTATAGATAGAAGATTTTTGGCAACAGCTTCAAAAGTACAAGCACCAGTATAATTAATATTGTTTCCTATTTTTCAGTGCACTTAAAGCTTGGTCTATACTTTTATGTAAAGTCATTTATTTCACATTTTTGAGCAGCAACAGATAATAAATGAAATAAGATTAAGACTTTTAATAAATATGTATAATGATTTAACATTTTTTCGAAAACTTTCCAATCTGTAACTCTGAAACCGTTGAAGTTTTCAAACAATATTCCAATCAAATTCCGGAAATGGTCTTTTCTTTAATTGTACCATATAAAACTTTTGATTTTCGAAAAAAATGGACCCTCCACCTCGTTTGGAGTTTTTTTTGAGATAAAATCATTTGAAGGAAAGGGACCAGTATAATCCGTTATACTTTACTGCTAGGATCATTTCTATTATATTTGAGTGACTTTTCAATTTCGCTAGCGAATACTAGGTACTCTCTTTATCATCCGAAAACTTTCTTCATTTTCTTCGTTTATCAAAAATTTCAGACGGCAAAATTAGAGAAAAGATCATTTTCAGAAAACCTTCAATTGAATTTTTAACAAAAAGTTCAACGGTGTCAGAGTTAGAGAACATGTTCTATTGAAGAATTAATTTGCTCTTATCAGGTGTCCTATGACACCTCTCATCTTTTTTTTACTTCACTTGATTAGTTACGGTTTAAACGTCCCTGTGCTGTCAGTCAGGCGATCCTTGAATAATATTTTCTGCGCGAATGGATTTGCTTAGCTCATAGTGTTTAAGGCTTAGCTGTTTTATTGAAGGGCTACGCACTACGTATTATTCAGGAAGTTAACTAAAGAGGCATACACACTGATTTTGCTTTTGGCTGAAATAGGTAAGTTGAATTTACCAGAAAGTTATTATTTGTTGAAAAGTTGAATAAGTCCATGGAATCAAATCATAATTCTTTTACTTCACAGTCGATAAATGTAGTAATAGCTTTTTACAAAAACTATGACCAACATTTTAGATGAGGCAGTAAATATACTAAGATAATATACATTCTGCTCTTTTGAACTTTTGCAAGAGATGAAGTATCAGTTATTATAGGCATTTATAAGCACCTACTATTTAAATTGTTGAACAAGTGACAAGTGACTATCTAGAAATGTAAAAATATACATGGTGATCAATTTGAAAAAAGACACCGATGACGTTATGATATTTCGACAATGCGTGTAGCTGTTGAAAATCAAAGTATGTTTGTCACTAAAGAGAACAAAAATACTACAAAAAATGGCATAGTATTCTTTGATATAAAGTATACTTTAATCAGAAATCGTCAGAAATATAGTGTTTCGACACATTTTTTGTTGAACTCTATCTATTACTTAGTAATGATGTCGGAAGGATTTACCAAATAATATTTTTTCTAAAAATTTTTTTCACAAAAATACGACCGACTTTTATTAGTTGGTGCACTGAAAAATACAAAATACCTAATATTAATTAATTCTATTGGTACTGGTAGGTAATTTGTAAGTTGTATGCATAGTATATGTGCTCCGATTTTGATGTTTTTAACACGATTTTCACCCACTTAAAAACATCAGGTCGACTTGAAACTTTGTATACTTCTAAAGGACCGATGACAATACAATAATTTCATGTTGTGTAGGTGCGAGTGGGACTCCTTGATGGGGGGTTCCATACATATATATCTGAGCACTATGGATGGATTCTCGTAGAATTTTCGATATGCATGTGAGTTGGTAGGATATGTAATGGTGTGTAAGTGCGAGTGGGACTCTTTGGTGTAGGGTTCCATACATATGCCTGCTTTTGATTTCTGGATGAATTCTCGTGGATCTTTCTATCCGTATGTGGGATGGGAGTTTTGTGATGTTGTGTAGGTATACGTGCGAGTGAGACTTTACGATGAAAAGTTTCATACTTATAGTTGTGTACGTGCGAGTGGGACTTTTTGATGAAGGATTTCATAGCTAGTTAAAAAACTAAAAAACACGCTTTAATAGCAAACCAAACCAAAAATTTGAAAATAAATAAGATACAATTTTAATGTAAAAAAGCGTGGGGTACTTTCTCAGCTAATTTTATAATGAGTCTTATATCAGTATCTATCAACATAAAATATTTACATCATTGGACATCAAGCACCTCACGCTTTTTTACATTAAAATGATATCTTATTTATTTTCTAATTTTTAGTTTGGTTTGCTATTAAAGCGTGTTTTTAGTTTTTTAAACTATTATTTATTTTTATTTGAAAGAGGCGTGCAGAGACATGGTACCAAATCCAAAAAATAAATAAAAATCGAGCACTGTCTTGCCCCAAAGGTGTTTTTTTTCGAAAATAGAAAATCATCGACGTCAAAATTAAAAAAGAGACCATATCCGGCAATGCTGAACTTAGACAGATTTCTAAAAAATACGGTTTCTGAGTTACAGCAATAGTAAGCTCTAAAAAATATATATATTACCGCTATGTTTTAAAACCTCTATAAATCAATCAATATGAATCAACATAGATGAGATTAGCAAAACTAGGACCGACTTTATTAGCGCAATTAGCTGGTGCACTATAATATTAATTCTACTGCTGCTGATACTTTTTAAATTGGTATCAAAAGCCTTCTATCTAACCATACCTGCACTACTTCAAAATTACCAGCACCAGTAGAATTAATATTATTTTATATTTTTAGTGCAGTTTTTTTTAAGAACATTTAATTAAGTAGCGAACAAATTAGTTGAACGTCCACTTATATTCAGCGCTTTTACAATATAACGGTAGCAATTTTGCACATTCATATTGCTGTCACTCTGAAATCGTCGATGTTTTTGAAAGCTGTGCAATTTAAAGGCTTCCGGAAATGGTCACTTATTTAAATTTGCGATCTCAAATCTGAAATTTTCGAGAAAAAAATCTCCTTTGGGTAAAGGATATGATGAATTTATTTTAATTTTTTCGATGGGTACAACTCTCAACAGTCCTCTTCCAAATGAGTCATGCGAACAGATCGACAAACAGACACACTATTTTGAAACTACTAGCAAGAGCTCGTGTCAAATTCGGCCGAAATGTATCGAAGATATTTATGAAGTTTCAAGGAAATATGCTTGGTATGTTGATATAACATATTAATACATTAGAAGGAATTACCTTATTGATTAAGATTAATATTTAACTTACCTGATAATAGCATAGATGTAAGTATTCGTACGGTTTTAGTTCTTCAAAAAGTTTCTCAACTCCCATATTTATATGGTGATTGTCCAAAATAGCTGTACTGTCGTTTTCGCATACCATAAGACACAATGTTTGCCTAAGGGCTTTTTCGAAAAACAACAGATTTTCCACATCAACTGGGTAGAGCGGCTCTGATTGTTCGGCATCGTTTTTACACTTAATGCGACAATCTCGCAATTGTTTCCTGTACGCCCGATATTTGATGAGAGCTTTTTCAAAATCGTTCACACAATCTTCAAATCGATTATCTAAATAAGCTTCGACGCCGTTTTCAAAAAGTTGTGTGGATGTCAATGTTGAATTAGTCTCATCTGCGCGAACATGTGTTAATGAAAGGAGAAAGAAAACGATAAAAAAACATGTGCGCGTCATTGTACAGACTTACGATATGTGTTTCAGTTAGCCGGCATAAAGTAACTGAGCCGGAATGGATGTGGGATGGTTCTCTGACTTAAGGTCTTTGGTATTCAAGTATATTGACTCCCGAGGCTCCCGAGCTCCCGTGGCTCGTCAGATAACCAGTAAATTTGTCGATCCAGAGTGGGTATATTTACATTTACCGGGGTATGTTGAGAAATTCGCTTGCGTCCACTGATGTCTAGATTGAAAAGCAGACCAGATAATCTTGGCCAATTTGTCACTTCTAATTCAGTAGAGATACTTAAATGGGTATTTGACTTAGTGAAACCGTGAAACCATTATTATTTTGTAGAAATACATACACCGGATAAGCTCAAAATATATTAAAATAAGAAGCCGTTAATAAAAATTTCCTGCTTTGGCACCAACTTCAAAAGTACCTGCAACAATAGAAATTAATATCAAGTATTTTATATTATTCAGTGCATTAAGTAAGTCGGTCCTAGTTTTTGTAAAAAGTTATTTATTCCGCATTCTTGAATGCTAACAGAAATAAATCAAATATAAGACTTTCAGATTTTTTTTACGGGGACTATTTCTCATCACTACTGTTTTCATTGAAAACATAATCATCGAAATTGTTAACTATGCGAGACGAGCGTTCAACTAAACTTCAAATAAATGTTTACAAAAAACTACGACCAGCTTTATGAGTTAGTGCGCGGAAAACTAGAAATAATATTAATTGTATTGGTAGGTACTGGCAATTTTGAGTGATGCAATTATAGGTAGGTATATATAGTTCTTTTCAGAATAAATGGTTGACTTCGTTTTTTTTACCTGGGACGTTTTGCCAGAGGTCGGCCATAAACATGCAATAAACTGTCGGTCAGGGTCGGATTATAATATAGCATTATAAAAATATTTAAATAACATTTTTCTACGAAATAATGAACATGTATTCATATCATTAAATATGTTAGATAAACATACAATGTGTGAAAGATTACTTGTTTCCTAAATGCCTCAATAATTTTTATTTTAATTAGTTACCTAGATACATATATTATGTACCGAATTAAATATATAAAGTCCGATCCTGTAGTGTATTTGCTTGTGGATTGTGTACATATTCGGAATACACCAGGTAGTTTTATTGCAGTCATAAAGACAATACCATTTTTTGAGAAAAGAACTATAGATAGAAGATTTTTGGCAACAGCTTCAAAAGTACAAGCACCAGTATAATTAATATTGTTTCCTATTTTTCAGTGCACTTAAAGCTTGGTCTATACTTTTATGTAAAAAGTCATTTATTTCACATTTTTGAGCAGCAACAGATAATAAATGAAATAAGATTAAGACTTTTAATAAATATGTATAATGATTTAACATTTTTTCGAAAACTTTCCAATCTGTAACTCTGAAACCGTTGAAGTTTTCAAACAATATTCCAATCAAATTCCGGAAATGGTCTTTTCTTTAATTGTACCATATAAAACTTTTGATTTTCGAAAAAAATGGACCCTCCACCTCGTTTGGAGTTTTTTTTGAGATAAAATCATTTGAAGGAAAGGGACCAGTATAATCCGTTATACTTTACTGCTAGGATCATTTCTATTATATTTGAGTGACTTTTCAATTTCGCTAGCGAATACTAGGTACTCTCTTTATCATCCGAAAACTTTCTTCATTTTCTTCGTTTATCAAAAATTTCAGACGGCAAAATTAGAGAAAAGATCATTTTCAGAAAACCTTCAATTGAATTTTTAACAAAAAGTTCAACGGTGTCAGAGTTAGAGAACATGTTCTATTGAAGAAGATGGATCTTGGAAAGTGAAGCACTGGGTACGCAGGTAAGGTCGCCTGGAAGGCAATCGAAAGATTCATCCTCAAGTCCTCAGTGTCATCAAACGGGAAGAGGAACAGTTGAGATGTACTGAAAATCGACCTCGACAGGCTGCGAAGTAATGCCGCCGTGTTATCTCCTTGCCGGTCATTATGGGGTGCTGGAGGAGTTTTTAGCGGATACAAGGATCTTATCTCGAGTACCTATAAAAGGTTTTCTCAACGACAAATAAAAGATCTCAACATAAATAAATACTATCTACATATTATTTTGAATCTTATTAAACAATTCACTATAAGTCTATAAAATTAAAATTATTATCTAGGAGTAAGTATAATAATGAGGTGTTAACTGATAAGCAAATCTTAGTAAATAATAAAATGAAAAAAATATTCATTCAGTAATGTGTTTAGAGGCTCATCTCTAGTTCTGCTTCCTAAGGTTTATGGTATGTATCTATAAACATTTTTTATAATTCATTGTTTATGTTTGTAGGAGTAGTCTTCACGTACTGTTAGAAGTACATGTGGACTCATCGACTACGTTACAAATAGTAGCCAAATATTTTTTTAAATATCACAGAATTAAATCTCGGTGTAAGGTACGTGCAACACTGATTTCTTGCTATTTCTTTCAATCTTATAATAGACTTTTAATTAATAATCTAAGAAATAGACTGATTCCAACCAATTCTTGTATCTTCAGATCATCTGATAATTCTTTTAGTGCGCGAAGTTCCTACATAACACCCAACCCAGTGTTAAACTCTTTCTAGCCAGTTATACCTATTGTATAGAAGTCCGTAGATTCTGAGAAATGAATTTTAGTTATATACAAAATAAAATAATATTTATACTACCATTCGTTGTAATGTGAACATACTACATTACTCGTGCGAATATTTCGCACAATAACTTGGTCACTAAAGCGAAATATTTACCGAATAATGTGGAAATAAGTAAATGGAAGTATTCCAACTCGAGTTCTCTACAACGACTAAACAAATTACCCATTGATAAATTGACATTTCAATTTGCCAACTTCATGAAGATATATTATTTCTTCTGTATAAAATTTAATACCTCTCTTATATTTAAAAGGCCTGGCAAAGTCAAGTTCAAAGAGCGCCATCTCTGAGTTTGAGTTGTTAGAAAGAATTCCATTCGAGCTAATAAAATATAGGCAAATACATGTTCTACTGTTTACGTAGCTGCGGCAAACATTAAATATACCGCTGCGGGTCGAATTCCGAGGAGGTCAAAAGGCTTGCCTATCGAATTCCGAGGACACCGTATTCCGAGCTGACCGAAGCTTATCCCCACTCCAACAGGGCCATTTGACATATGCATACCCTCTTGAGGCCATTCTATGGTTGAGGCACTAAACACTAGAGCAAAAAGCAATAAACCACAGACATAACAGCAACTTCATCTGTATATTTCTACCCTCTATGCAAGGTATTCGTATGTCAGCGCAGTCGGTTTGAGTAGGGATAAGTTTCGGTCACCTTGGTGTCCTCGGATTTCGATGCCCAAGCGTTTCGACCTCCTCGGAATTCGACCCGCAGCTACATTTCGGTTCTAGTTGCCTCAAAAGTGTTTAAGACATTATTTCCAAGAGAATATTTTTAAAACATCTTTTTTATTTTTTATCATTAGCGAAGAACGTAGTCTTCAAAATGACATCTCAATTAATAATTTTACTAAAGTATTAAAGTAGATATGGCGTATCGAGAAAAAAGAACCTTTAAGAAATCATATATACGATTTTGGAGATTACAGAATATTTTTTTTCAATTGGGCTGATTCTATTAGTTGATGCACTGAAAAATATAAAATGATATTAATTCTATTGGGGCTGATAATTTTGAAGTTGAGCAATTGTAGTTAGGTATAAGACTTTTGGCACCAACTTCAAAAGTACCAGCACCAATATAATTATTATTATTTTGAATTTTTCAGTGCACCAATTAATAAGGTCGGTCCAATTTTTGTTAGAAAATATTTATTTCACACTTTTGAGTATAACATTATTATATTATATTCATGAAAATCGTTGAACGTTCACTAATACCAAAGAAGAATAGTACCTATCCTATTACCCATGTATATTCTTTGCTCTTACATGATACTATTCAGAGATCTCAAAACATCGAGGCGGACATACACATATTTCAATTTTCAGACTTTACCAGTGCTGTAACCGAAAATCGTAACTTCTTTTTAAAAATGTTCAATTTAAATGGTGCTACATGGAAGGAGATTTCGGATTTGAGTTTTTCTAAATATGGGACCATTTCTCAACTCTCCTCTTTCAAATACAAATACATTCAACCGAATTCTCCTTTTCTGAAGTCGGTAAAAAAGTCTGTATTCATATTTCCTGATGAACAATATCACTCAGCAAACTGATTTTTTTGTTCTCTGGGATCATTAGTTAAATTTAGTTTTTATTATTGACCGACGAACCCCGAGAAATGGTCCCATATTCATAAAAACACAAATCCGAAATCGAAAATCTGAGGTGTATAATTAAAGATAAGATAATATCTGGAAACGTTTAAATTGAACATTTTTTCAAAAGAGTTACGGTTTTCGAGATAGACGCATGTTAAATTCTCAAATATGTATATTTTTGCTGAAAATTGAAAATCTGTGGGTACTAACTAATAACGTAGATCCATTTTTTTGTAAAAAATATTTATTTCTTATAAAAAAAACTGCTAAAGTAAAAGAATCAAAGTATTGATGCCAATTTTTTTCCATTGAAAATATGTAACTGATTTCGGAGAAAGAGATGTTGTTTTATTTTGTTTTTTTATATTGGACCTTTTCTGGACACTCCTCTTTCAAATAAAAAAACGCGCAAGCGAACATTAAAAAAGCACTGCCGAATTGTATACCTCCTCCGTTTGGGGAGTTGGTCAAAAAGCGCTCTAAGCAGTGTTGCCAGCCAGGAAGTTCTAAAATCCAGAAAACTTCGCAATCAAAAATAGCCGTGTCCCATCCATGTCCACAGCAGACCCGCTAGCTAGGTGTTTGTAGCTAGCGCTAGCGATTTAGCGATCCAGTTAGCGGGTAACCAAATTATCGTTTTCGACACAACTTAACTAAAATGTCAATTTGACATATCACGTTGATATCCCAAATATATTTATATTGTATATATGTATATTATCAAAGTTATGTATCACAATAAAGCAGTTCTAAAGTTCTTAGCATAAGCAATTATTAAATATTCAAAAGTAAAAGCTATTCCTCAATGTCTGGTAAAGGTAGGTTATGTTAAAATTTCGTTTATGCTAGTTATCAATTCCGACGAAATTATTTGTTGACCGTATAGTTAGCAATTTTGAGATATGGTTTTTTGCTGTCTGATAGCAATGGCTAGCGTTAGCTAGCTGGTGTCTACCGTGGACACGGACAATATGTATCGGATAAATCTATATCTTCTATACCTTTATTATAATTATTATTGATATTTAATAATTAATAATATAATATAATGTTAATAATTAAAATTGAAGTGTCTGTAATATCAAAATAACAGGTTTTAACTAATTGCATATGGAATTATATGTCTCACTAATAACAAAACCACAATTCTTATCATTTTTGTAAGTCCGATTCCGACGAGATTTTCACTGGCAGGTAGCTAGTTTTGTGAGGAATAACTTTATCATTTTTGTCTGTCTTTTTGTTCCGGTGAATCTACGTAACGGCTAAACCGATTTCGACAGGATTTTCACTGACAGGTAGCGCGGAGGAAGCCGCGAGTAACAGCAAGTTAAACATATTTTTAACTATTAAATATATGAAAAGAGGTCTCACGATAAAAAGTTTATAGCATAATATAATAATAATAAATACAAGAGATTATCTTTATGTTTATGTTATTTTTTTGTGCATTCAACTTTATTTTGAAATCCTGTTGGTTTTTGTTAACTTTTTTACTTGTGTATTGATTTGTGAAAAATATCTTCTATAATAAATTTATTATAACAATCTTGACCTGGTCCATCCAACAATTCTCCGGAAACTTCTACCGCGTTTCGTTACCTCTCGCACAGCTCTAAGAGATTGGTCGTGTCCACAGCAGTGACTGATTACAAATCGCTTAGTAACGAATAATCAGAAAGTTGACGTCAATAATAAAACAGCTATCAGCAAACAATAGTGCAACATAACATAAATCTTTGGTTTCTGCTATTCTATTATGGGCATCAATCGTTTTATTTACCACATAATCATTTTCATTATAACTAATATCGAACAGAAAATACCATTTCTTCATTCATGTTCAACTTCTCTCAGTTTGACAAATGAGCTAAGCGATGCATCAGTAATCAGTCATGTCCACAAGAGAATGATTAGTGATTAAAGTGACTGGTAATTATTTACTGCTGTGGACACGACCATTTTTTGTTGAATGCAGCTTGAAAATGTGATTGACATTTGACTTCGACAATATCAAGCTCACTCACTACCCTCAAGACAAGATTGACAAGGACAAATGACAAGTGGCAGACAGATTTGCAACCTCTTGGGTATTTATGTTGCAAGTTGCAAGCTCATTGTACATAAGAGATAATAAATATTATAAAAATTTTAAGATTGTAGCACTGGGTAAGTTTCTAGTGTTTATTAGTTGATATACTATTTTGGATTAATTCACCATATTTCACTCGAGACATATTTATGTAGCAGTATTGGATCAATAGAGGTTAAGAAGACAAAATTTACAGTATTATACTTATCTGAAATACATTCTTTATGAATATGTATATTACAGAATTGTCAGGTTGAACATGGTAGATCTGCCAGTAAATACGGAGTTTCCAGTATGGGCTCTTTTGCCGAAAAAGGAAACAGGTGTAACATCATTTCTATCGAAATATCCTAAATATGATGGTAGAGGCACGGTTATAGCAATATTAGATTCAGGAATTGATCCAGGGGCACCTGGACTACAGGTTTGATATGAAATTCATAAATTAAGTTATACATATGTAAAAATAATCTTTATTTTCAGAAAACATCTGATGGAAATGTTAAAATTGTGGAACGTTTCGACTGCAGCGGGGCTGGAGATGTTAATACTTCTACAATCTTCACCCCTACTGATAGTTCCATTACCACTCTTACAGGAAAAAAATTGAAGGTAGATTTATTCAGTATCATTTATATCAATTAGGTTTCACACTATTCGCTTCAATTATATTTGCAGATTCCATCCTCTTGGAAAAATCCCAGTGGAACTTATCGACTGGGAGTTAAACATGCTTTTGATTTGTATCCCGAAAAATTAAAAGAGAGACTAAAGGCGGAATATAAGAAAAAGAACTGGGATGATCCTCATAGAATAGCCGTTAGTGAAGTATGCAGAAGTTTATCGGAATTCGAAGCAAAGCATACTCCAAGTGAGATGTTTCCATCAAATAATTGATGCAAATAATATTTTAATTCTTTCTGTAGATAGTACTATAACTGAAGATGAAATGTGTCAATTAGCTGATCTTGAAGCTAGGCAAGATTTTCTCAATAATTTAGATAAAAAGTTCAATGATGCTGGCCCTGTCTACGATTGCATATTATTTAATGATGGTGAGAAATGGGTCTGTTGTGTTGACACAACAGATGATGGCGACTTGTCGAAGTGTCAGTTATTAGGAGAATATAGTATTACTCACGAATATTTAGCTTTGACACCTGCCGACCAGTTAAATTTTACAATGAACGTCCATGAAAATGGTGATGTCTTAGAATTAGTTGGTGTATGTTGTAAGTAATCGATTAAATTAGATGAGAGGGTTGCCATTGAATATGGATAACATTTTAGCCAGTCATGGAACTCATGTTGCTTCGATAACTGCTGGATACTTTCCTGATTCGCCTGAACAAAACGGAGTTGCACCCGGAGCTCAAATAGTATCATTAACAATTGGTGATGGAAGGCTTGGTTCTATGGAAACTGGTACTGCACTTATAAGAGCAATGATCAAAATAACCGAACTAAAGAAAAAAATGGACATTCATATCATAAATATGAGTTATGGGGAACATGCACATTGGGTTGATGCTGGGTAAATATAAATTATAAATCTACATTACTATTATTTATAGATTAAGGAATTGTAATGATTGACAAACTGTAATCTGAACAACGTTACCCGAAATGTTTAAAATGGTTTTTTTATGTAATATCTACTCCATATTGTGCGTAGTCTTGTATGATTCGCTTATAGGGGTGGCTGATTAGTGCGAGGAATTTCTGATTTCTGTAGGCTCGGGCTCAATGGGTACATATTGTAATTCGTCTACCACTGCGCCATCTCTCGGGGGAATGGTGACAAATGAGAGATCCGCAGGCTTGTTTGTACATGGTGGTCAAATAAACGTGCAAGGTACTGTATCTCGGAAACTACTCATCAAAATATAATAAAATGATGGCCAAACAAACTAGTGAAAACCGCACCACGATATCTTGGTCCTAACCTGAAATATAGATAAATGAATATTCAATGAGAAAATTCAAGAGATTTTTATTGAAGTATTTTAATTCCTTTATTCATTATAGACATCAAAACCGGCAGTTATTGTTTTTTTCTATTTAGATGTCAGGAACTTTTAATAAAAAATCGGTAAGTACTAGTGAAACTCATAAAATATGTTATGCCATTGGCTTCTTAATGTGTGGTGTGGTATCCTGGGAGGCAGCATTATTGGACCATATCTCTTCAATCAAACACGGAGCGGTAACGTGTTTTTAGATTTTTGGTCAGTTACCGATTTTACTAGAAAATGTGCCACTGGCCATACGGTAAAATTTGTTCTTGCAACTGGACGATTGTCCAACACATTTTACTTTGAATTTACGTGAACATCTAAGCCCAGATTTTCAACAGCGGTGGATAGGAAGAGGAAATCTATTTCCATAGCCAATCAGATCCCCAGACTTAATATGTTTGGATTTATATTTATGAAGGCGTTTGAAGGAGATCGTGACTCAACTCACAAATATGACATGGAAAACAGGATTCGGAGTGCAATTGGCCACCTACCAAGAGCCGATATTGAAGCTGCATTTCTTTCCACACAAGCGAGGCTCCAGCAATGCATAGAATGCGATGGGCAGCAGTTTGAGCACATAAGAAGGCATCAAAAAACCTATCTTTCTAAGTGGGTCCTTTTCAGGATCACAGTTAACATACCATTAAGAATTTCGTAAAGATAAGTTGAAAAATTTAAAAAAAATACAAAAAAATTGGACCGACTTTATTAGTTGGTGCATTGAAAAATACAAAATAACATTAATTTTATTGGTACTGGTACATTTGAAGTGGTGCAGTTGCAGTTAGATTGAAAACTTTTGGCGCTAACTTCACAAGTACCAGCACCAATAGAATTCATATTATTTTGTATTTGTCAGTGCACCAACTAATAACGTCGGTCCATTTTTTTATAAAAATATTTATTTCACACTTTATTTCATACTTGTTATTATTCAGAAACCTAAAATTTATTTTGGACTTTACCACCGCGTATCTCGAAAACCGTAACTCTGTCGAAAAAATGTTCAATATAAATGTTGATACAAATAATCTGGTCTGTAATATGGCTGCCTCAGATTTTCAATTTTTGAAAAAAATTCCCCCCTCCACCCCTTTCCCGGCTTTTTTTGGAGGAAAGAAGATTTCGGATTTGAGTTTTTACGAATATGGGACCATTTCTCCCCTTCCAATTTAATCAAAAATCATCCAAATCGAATTTAATACATCTTAAGAAGTGTAATTTATTTGTTATCTTAATGAGAAATTTCGAGAAAAAACACTTTCTTTAATTCATAATAGTGGTTACGCTCCCTAACTGCTTAGAATCTTAAAAATAATGTCCACAACTGTCTTTTGGAGGAGTAGTTTTCGAGATTCAGTACCTTGCACGCTTATTTGACCACCCTGTATGGTAAGCTCTGATATAATTATTAAATAAAATTAAGAATTATATGATGAAAATGAGTTGAAATTATAGCTTTTTATTATTTTATGAATTAATTATGCACCTGACATACATTTTGCATACAATATTAAAATGTTGACAGTACGTAACAAATGTACAAATGATATTAAATTCAGATAGTTTACGAATCGTTAGCGGGAAATTGAGTGAGGTTAAATAAGTATGTATCAGTATAACCTAGAAATAAAAGTGTAATTATAATATCTCTATTCTAATGGTTATTATCATACACTACAAATGTTTTTCCAACTTTCTTGTCCGAAAGAAACGATCCAATAAATTTTATTGTGATTGGGTAAAGTTTTGCGGCATGTAGATAGCAGCTCAGTGTCTTTGAGTGATACTGAACATCCTCATACTAACAGCAACCCTGTATATTTCTATTTAAGAATTTGAATTTATCTAAACGTCTCTTTATTTATATCGCATTTGATTAATGTTTTATGGACAGACGAATTGGTGACTTCGTTAATGAAATTGTTAACAAATTCGGAGTAGTGTGGGTATCGTCTGCTGGTAACAACGGCCCTGCATTAGGTACCATAAGTACACCATCAGATATCAATAATGAACCAATCATAAGTGTTGGAGCTTATGTTTCTGGTGACATGATGGTAGCTGAGTATTCTATGCGACAAGTTTGTTCTGGTAATTATAGAAAAAAGCGAAATGGTACCATACTTAAATTTATCTGTAACTTAGGTACACCATATACGTGGTCATCTAGAGGCCCAACTATTGATGGTGGTGTGGGAGTTCATATTTGTGCACCAGGTGGCGCTATTACATCTGTACCAAATTGTACATTGAAATATTCACAGTTAATGAATGGTACATCCATGGCTTCACCACATGCTGCGGGTGTTGTGTCACTTCTAGTATCTGCTTTAAAACAACAAAATATGCAATATTCCCCATACTCCATACGTCGGGCATTGGAAAATACTGCCTATCTTATCCCTGGCGTTGAGATACCAGCACAGGGAAGTGGCTTGATTCAAGTCGAACGGGCATACGAACATTTGATAACCTACAATGGTGAACCAGATAGAGATATAAGATTCCAAGTACAATGTGGCTCATTAAATTCAAAAGGAATTTACATAAGATCAAAGACGCACACAAATATGCATTTGTACAAAATTCAAATTGAGCCATTCTTTTTAGATGGCGAAAATATAGAAGCTGATAAGAAAATCTATTATAACCAAAAATTTGTAATGACTTGTAATGCAAATTACGTAATACATCCAACACATTTAGATATGTCTTATGGGGCCAGAGTGTTCCAAATCAACATAGATAGCAGCGGTTTATCTGAAGGGCTACATTGTACGTATTTGATGGGTTTTGATGTAAATTGCATTGAAAAGGGACCTGTATTTAAAGTTCCTATTGTTATTATACAACCGAAAGAAATAACTGAACCCAAATATATTGTACCATATTCGAAAGTTAATTTCAAACCGAATACAATAAAAAGACATTATTATGTTATACCTAATAAAGCAACATGGGCCACATTGAAACTAACATCCGACGAAGATACTGGTCGATTTGTTATACATACACTTCAAAATGTGCCTAGGCAACATTGTAAAGTATTGGAAACCAACAGGGCCATAGCTATCACATCAAAAACTGATTCATTTATAAGTTTTGCAGTACAAGGTGATCTTGTTTTAGAAGTTGTTATAGCTAAATATTGGGCCAGCGTTGGAGAAGCTAATTTAGATTATTCAATATCGTTCCATGGTGTCAAGCCAAATGAACCAAGTATTACTATGCATGCAGCAGATGGTATACATGTGGTGGAGGTGAAACCGTTGCAAGGTGAAGAAATTTCACCTTCAATATCACTCAAAACTTCCGTCCAAATCTTAAGGTAACGTAAATAAGATTATGTACATTTTTTATCTGGTATCGACAAAATATTAATTATGTAGTTCAAATTAATACATATTTTCTGATCGTATTTCGATTTTAAGGCCTTCAGAAGCAAAGATTTCACCATTGACATCTAGAGATATCATCCCGCCTAATAGACAAATCTATGAATTAGTACTAGTTTATAACTTCAGTTTATCAAAACCAAGTGAAGTATCACCCAATTTAGCCCTTCTAAGTGATATGTTATATGAATCAGAGTATGAGTCCCAATTTTGGATTTTGTATGATTCGAATAAACAGTTTATGGGTTGCGGTGATGCTTATCCTTCCAAGGTAAGATAATCTTTATTTTCGCAAAAATATATTACATATTCTAGATTTCCATATATTGGCCCTTGATAAAAAAATATAATAACTTGCATAATTCCATTGACTTTCAACTAACCTATCTGTAGTAAAGGCAAAAAAAATTAAATGGCTATCTGTTTTTAAACCTTTTAGAGACATTCTTTGTAAATATGCAATGATAGTATTCGTGAATGTATTCCTAGGAACTGTTAAATATAGTTGGGACAGTTTGAAAGGCGAAGTGGCCAATAAAACGTTGATGAGACGAAATGTATATTTATTCATCCCAACCTTATTTGCCTATGGATATAAAAAAGAGAGAAAGCTTCTGGCGTAAGGATAAGTCACACGGGGCTACTTCGTCCCGCGCCAGCAGCTATGAGTATTTCAATTCAATTTCAAGATTATTCAATGGCATCTTTCCGAACTGACTCGGTATCTTGAAAGAAATGGGTAGGTAGTAGAATAAGCACACATAGCTTATTATATGATTTGTTGTACAGCAACATTCTGGAGATAATGAGATTCAGCCAGAGGTCTATGATAATGATTATGCTAGATTTATCTCACTATGTCCACACTGGTGTTGTACCACAAACCATATAAGAAACTCTGTGTTCTTTATCTATTTAGACCTGCGCCGTCTGCATACTGCTTTAGATGTATATGGCGAATCACACTAATGATGCATTGCGTACGTCGCCTTTCGAGGACGTCTCAACTATATCATGCGATGTCCCCTGGCAGTTACTTAAAATTGAAAGAAAGATTCTATCCTTGATTTTGTTTCAGTATTCGGTTAAACTTGAGAAGGGCGACTATTCAATAAGAGTACAAATTAGACATGATAAGAAGGATTATCTTGAAAAGGTGAACGATGCGGCTGTCCTTCTGAATCAAAAATTAAGCAGTGTTCTCTCTATGGATGTTTATACATCGTATTCTCAGGCTCTTGTTGGTGGTAAAAAGACAGGTGTTGCATATTCCAATGTTCATACACCCATACCCTTGTATATAGCTTCTTTAGCTTCTGATAAGTAAGTTGTTTATGATAATTAATCCTTATAATAGTAGTTAATGCTAGAAGTGTGTAAAGTGGCGAATATCTGACAATCGTGATAATGCAACATTAGGCCTGTACTCTATTCCCACAAGGCAGACTCCCAAATGCGAATGGCGACGGAGTTCGATACATAGACTTTTATGGGTCGTTTCTTGTCTTATATGATTGCATCATTGAATGGCATTATGGGCATATAGTAGGTCAAATTCACTGGAGGACATGTTTGAATGCTAGTTGTAACAACGATACGAGTACGAAAGTGAATTTGACAAATACCTAGAAGCGAAAGTTGTAACACGATTGTAAGTTTTGCCCCTTTGCTCACGTGTAGGGTAAATTATTTTTCGCAACACCTGCGTTGGAAGTTCAATTTGAGAGAAAGATAGAACTGTTCATGTGACATAATAAAAATAATCTGAATTTTCTATTCCATGATCAGCAGTTGTTTTCACTTGGCTGACCTTAGGCATTGTAAATGTTACGGTTACAAATTTGATAATATTATAATTATATTGAATGTTGTCTATAAAAAATATTAAATTCCATCCATATGTTATATGAAAGCATATTTTGAGAAAAAGTAATGACGTTCTATGTCTGGCTGACACTTAAGTCAGTGCTTGAAAGTTGAACTTTCGAGGTAAAAAATATTTATATTCAATCTTGTTTCCAAATTTCGGTAGTATGATCTTCTGTTAAGGTTCCAGATCAAAGCAAACAATCCTGCACACTATTTAACTGGTACAATTACCTACGCTAAGGACGAGTTTGGAAAAAAATCAGCTGTTTATCCAATCAAGTATATATTGGACACAAACAGTCCTAAAAAATCTACTACATCATCTAACAATGCAAACAATACTGCTAGTGAAAAAAGTAAACAGGATGAGTTTAACGAAGCACTTCGAGACACTAAAACATTGTGGTTGTCAAAAATGGGTAAAATTATTTCAGAATTTTCATGACGGTCTATTACATCTAAATTTAATGTTTGTAGACTCTACCACAGCTGAAACAATGTACGAAGAATTGGTAAAAGAATATCCTGAACATATTCTCATACATTCAGCGTATCTACAAGTGATTGATCCTCTAGATAAACGTGCAATACCGAGTCTCAAAAAACAATCGTATTCCATTGACAATAACAACAAAGTAATTTCAATTTGTAACAAAGTTATTGATAGCGTCAACGAAGAATCTATATTAGCATATATAGCTACTAAAACTGATCTTAGACCTGATGCTGACAAAATAAAAAGGTTAGTTATTCAGTCTACTGTATTATTCATAAATTTTGTAATTCATCATCTTTTAGTACAATGGAACAGCAAAAGAACATTTACTTGGAAGTTCTAGCACGTAAAGGTATTGCATTGTGCCGCATAAGTATTACTAAAAATGAAACTATACCAGAAATTACTCAAGTATTTAGATCAATAATGAAATTCATTGATCCCAATGATGCGAAGGTATGTTGAAATTTGGTTGTGTTCATTTATATTCAAAAAAAAACCTCCTAGACGTACTTTGGAATGAGATATCATGTCTTTACTCGACTCGGATAACAATAATTATATTTCATATCATAAACAATGTGGTATATTGGATGCTTTCAGATATACATGATAAAATATCGTAGTCAGAAGGCATTAGAGAACTCAATAAACTAGTGATTGCCTCACTTGAAAAAATCAACGGTGCCAATACTTTTGTATATTAGTGGCAACCTTTCAGAGCTGTCAATAATTTCACGTGTTCATAACATTTAAATAATATTTTCAAAGCGATCCTATTGTCCGTTTTCTTACCACTTCTAATTTAAATACTATCGCCCATTTTCATGGGTGTTTCCACCGCCTTAATTGTGCTTTCATCTTTCAACGTTATTGGTAAAATTTCTGTAATTCTGCGTTCATGTGCAATGCAAACGTTATCCAAATGTTTTAACACATTTTAAAGAATATCCGTCTTGTGTAACTGGTTGGAGAAAAAATCACCTTATTGAAACTCTAAGAAAATTAATTGAAGAGGATTCAAATATTCCTCCATAAAATATTTGTGCTTAATATTATTTAATTTTAGCTGAATTGTGAAAAGACGTGGCTTTTCATTCCATAGCCAAGTCAGAAAGAATTTACTTTGGATCACTCCAAGTGATTGATACTTCTTCAGTACAAAAAACTAATCCGTTTTCCTTGCTGCTGATTTTACAGGTTTTAACCTCTCATGTGCTCTACTTTGCTATGTGGCATGCCTATGTGAGCCAACTTTATGGCAAAGTTCTAAAGCATCTGGTAAGATTGCAAGAAGATAAACCCACTGAGGATGTTGAGAAAAAAATTATTGAATATGCTGAGGCCTTGAAGTGGAATTATGTTTCTCAGCACATGCAGCGAAATTTGCCATCAAAATATCCATCAGCTTACAGACCATTCTAGTAACAATTTTTGCCAGTACTTATTCATATCAGGGATTTATTATTCCTGTTAAGCTCAGTCAATGTTAATATATGTGTTGATTGATTTTCTTCGTTACGGGTATGGCAAGTACCTGTTTTACCTTTGAAAACTACAAGTGTTCTTTTAGAATAATTAAATATATTAGTTAGGAATTAGGTATCTAGTTTTATTTCTTTATGGATATGAGAATCATCACACTAATTATTCTAGTGAAAAAGAGTTGATCTACGTTACAGTTGGGTTCAACCCATTGGGTTGGTAAATTGGGATGGATTAGAATCAGCTTATCACCTTTCATAGTTGCTTATTGTGTCTACATCTAAAGTCACATTGATATTGTCAAATATCAAATACGACATAATATGGCAATAGAAACCTACAATAAATCTATTAAGCGACTCAGTAAAACTGCAGATACCATTCAACCTGATATATTTCAAAATACTGTTTGGGATCGATAAAATCAATGACAAAATAAATCAAAATAACACCATCATTTTATTTGTCAAACCCGACAATTGTTTCGCCAACAAAGTCGGCCTCTTCAGGGGTAAACCTGGAAACAGCTACCACAGCTTAGAGGTAAGCTGTGCAGCTGATATATATTCGTTGCAGTTAAATTGTGACACTGACTATTAAATTTATTCTGGTTCTTCACTTTAATGCTAGGGGTAACTTTTTATGTATTGTCTAAAATTGCAAAGAGCATGGAAAGTACAGTGTTGCTAGATGAAAGTTTATTAAAAAAAATGTTTACATTTACTATATAGTGAGTGTATTTCTGTATTTATCGATTTTACTCTTTAACTGTAACATAAACAAATGTATTCGTGATACATGCAACCATTAATTCTTTGTTTTGTAACAATAATTTTCCAAATTCATAGTTCAAGGGAAACATGTTTTTGACTTTGACGGACTTTAAAATGGAGGAGGTATATAATTCGATAGTAACTATTTATATGGGAATCCCCGGTGGTCTAGTTGGTAAGACGTTGGACTTCTAACCGAGAGGTTGTAGGTTCCAGGCCAGCTAGGTCAAGGACTTTTTCATACATAAAAATTTCCTAAAAAATTTCAGGGGTAGAAGGATCGCCATAAAATGGCAAAAACTAGCGGTCGACATCACTTGCCCCTTACCAACCCGCATTGAGGCAGCGTGGTAAGGTACGCCTCAAAAACCCTCTGATCTGGTAGAATGGTATGTGTCTTAGAAACATATCGGTGGTTCGGAGTCCACCTTAAACTGTAGGTCCCCTTATCAGTTGCAATACTAATAAGGCAGTGAAGAGGAGGCCTCTTCAGGAGTGGACGCAAAAAGGGCTGACGACGAATTTATATGGAAAATTACTTTACTCACTGTGTAAGAGAGATAGAATAAAATAATCAATTCATTTTAATTTTTTTTAGACTCAGCTAATAAATATCATTAGTAGCCATAGATTTAGAAGCAGTAGGTATGACCGTAAACTCATTAGCCAACACGAATATGACAAATTTATCTCTTTGAAATTCTGTTGCTTCCAATCGTTTGTGACGCATTTCTTTTTGTTTGTGTAGAGCGCTTCTAGCATGATTAGGCAACTAACTAAACATCACTGCTAAAGCCATAATTATTAACATCATTTGTGTCTTAATCGTAAGTTGGATAAGATATGTTTGTTCTCAGACGAAAGTTATCGGTTATGAATTTTCAATTTATATGTATTACACAAACCGTCCATACTGACACATCCTCTGAGTTCACACCATAAAGTAAAATCACAGCTTACCGGTGAGCTGTGGTAAAATATTATTATCTTTAGTTACTCAAACATACCGAACTAACGTCCCATATACAAATCAAGAAGACTGTTCTAGGTTCCAGTAGTGTTCTCTGGTTCCAGCAGAGATTCCAGTCATAGATAAATTTCCTGGTTCCTGTCTTCTTGATCCAAATAACTAAAGGTCCATGGAAAAGGTACATAAGCGATTGCTGTCAACAATTATCTGCATTATTCATGAACTTATGAAAATAATTCTAACTACTCGATAATAGATGGCAATGTTGTTACTTATGAGATTTTATTATGGAATTATTCAATACTTTACCCATTTAAGACATATTGGATTTTATTAAAACATATTTATTTATTTTCTTCACGACACCAACAAATAATGATGACTAAATTTCGAAACATTCTGGAAATTACTCACGGAATGACTTGAAACACAGTCACACAAACAGGTCGTGCAACGAAGGGTAAGGAAAGGTTTGTCGCATATGAGCAATGATAATCTTCAATATTTTCGTCAATATTCCTTTCAACATAACCACATTTCCGTTCTTGCACTTCATTGTTTTGTCTTCAGCAACTTCTGTATTTTATTTTGTTCTTTAGAAAGAAATAATGTTTTCTGTAGTACTACTAGAGCGCTGTATAGATGAGTATTATCGCCGCCCACCATTGTGTGTCCTGGCTGTCACGTCAGTGGTATAGGTTATACACATAAAGATACGCAAATACGTAAACGAGCGCTCTAGCTCTATGATAAAGAAACACGGTTTATCAGAGGCCCGATAAAATAAGAATTTTAACACTGTCACAAAAGTTTGTTGAAATAGATGAAAGTGATTGATTCAGCTTTTTTCGAATGTATGCTAGTAAATGTCCAAAGCTTTTAATAGTTCATCCTTAATTTAAATCGTTAAATCTTTAGGTACTGATTCCTGATAATGCATTTTCCATTGCTTCTGAGCTCTGTCTTATATTTTTAGAGAAAGACAGTGTCTACAAAAATTCTCTAATATATACTACCTCTAAGAAGCTTCAATTAATATCATCAACATACATAATATTAACTGAACTTGAATTATGTCAGGGCTATCAACACATGTAAATTCAAACCAGCAACATTTTCAATTATGTAAGTAGATTAAAAAATCGTCAACATATATAATATATATAATAATACAAATAAATATTGATAGGAATATCGAATTATGCCCGCATATGGTAAATATTTTAATCAATATCTTTACAAAACCTGATATTTATAAATAATACCAAAAAAACATAAATATCTGCACATGGTGAATATATTGATCAATATTTGCTAACTTATATTGATCAATATATTGACCGTGTGTGGCCCGTATTAGCGTCTCGTTTTTACAGCTTCAATTTTAGGCCGCATAATTCGCATCGGAAAAGGGGTGTGAAAATTCGCATTTGAAACTGAGATGCACATGAGTTTTTCAATAGAATAAATATTTTTTACAAGAAATAGGACCGACTTTATTAGTAAGTGCAGTTGAAAATACAAAATAATATTATTAATTCCATTGGTGCTGGTAATTTTGATGTTGTGCAGTTGTAGTTAGTTGTTCTATGCACGAATTCCAAAAGTACCAGCACCAATAGAATTAATTTTCTGCACTTACTAAAGTCGGTCCTACGGACCAACGAACCCTGAACGGAGGAGGTATATACAATTCGATTGTCTGCTTTTTTTTGTTCGTGCGCGCATTTTATATAGTCAACGTACTCCGATTTTAATAATTTTTGATTCATTTGAAAGAAGAGACTTGAGAAATGGTCCCATATTCATAAAAACGCAAATCCAAAATCTTCTTCCCTCCGAAAAGCGCCCCCGAAAGGGGTGGAGGGTGCAAATTTTCTCGAAAATTGAAAATTAGAGATTGCAGAATTGAAGATAACAAAATATCCAGAAACATTTAAATTGAACATTTTTTCAAAAGAGCTACGGTTTTCGAGTCATAGCAGTGGTCATGTTTATAAGCGTATTTCCGAGAAGATATTCTTCGATTTCTGAATAATAGCAAATACAAGCAAAGCATACATGGATAATGGTGAACGTACAACGATTTTGGTGACAAATGTAACACTCAAAATTGTGAAATAAATATTTTTTACAAAAAATTGGACCGACATTATCAGTTGGTGCACTGAAAAGTACAAAATAATATTAATTCTATTGGTGCTGGTACTTTTGAAGTTGATGCCAAAAGTTTTCAATCTAACTGCACAACAAGACAGGTACCACCACCAAAAGAATTAATATTATTTTGTACAATTATGTAAATAGATTAAAAAATCGTCAACATATATAATATATATAATAATACAAATAAATATTGATAGGAATATCGAATTATGCCCGCATATGGTAAATATGTTAATCAATATCTTTACAAAACCTGATATTTATAAATAATACCAAAAAAACATAAATATTTGCACATGGTGAATATATTGATCAATATTTGCTAACTTATATTGATCAATATATTGACCGTGTGTGGCCCGTATTAGCGTCTCGTTTTTACAGCTTCAATTTTAGGCCGCATAATTCGCATCGTGTTTCCAACATATACAGCATATCATATGTCTTGTACACAGTGCATACATTCACCAAACGCAGTGCAACTTGTTGCATATGTGTGCAAGTTACCTTCGTTTCAAAGACCTGTTTATACAACCGTCCTTGGATTGAATGATGAATGCTGATAGCATGGTACAAGGTCTTATTGTACCATGGCTGATAGCATCGAATAAGTTTGTTCGTTTGTTCATCGCCGGGTAGGAGTGTTTGCTTACGCTGTCGGACGCTTTCCGCACGCTGCTTAAACCAGAGAACTCCTACTTTCAACACTCTACTCTAATTTCTAACATTGCTCAGTTGCTCAAGTGATATGGTTAAGAACGCAACCTACTCCCCCTCCAGGACATGAATCGAAAAATAGGAATCCATGCCAGTGAACAGAGATGTCTGTTTCCTAACGATATCTTTTTGCTTTTCCTACAGTAGGCCTGAGAAGGTAGCCCCTACAGAAGGTACGAATTGGTCTGTTCAAATCTCTGAACTTTTGTTGGGAGAAGTTGAGATGAGATTCATTTACGAATCAAAGATCAAAAACTGGTGGTTCAGAATAAGCCAAGAAAGTAGCACCTGTTACCTGTTGCCTATTACAGCATGCGTTCTATTTGCGACAAAAATGACCAATTATCGAAATTTCGATGAAAGCCAAATAGAAGTGAAAGAAGGTCTGCCATATACGTTGATGATGGAATTGCTTAGAAACTTTGATCTTGGAAATTAATGGCGGAATAAGTTGGAATGAATGTTCATTTTTTTTTCTTATTAAGTTTTAAGTATATAATTTGTATAGAAATAGTTAAAAATGAATAAATTTCCATAGATGTTAATGCAAATGGCATGATCATCGAATTTTATTTTATTGACCGACGACCCAACCGGAGGAGGTATACAACTCGAATGTTCATCTGTATTTTTTTGAATCTTGTTCGCGCCTTTTGCATTGTAAACGTGCTAAGATTTTGATCATCCTTTTTTCATTTGAAAGAGGAGTAGGTATTGAGAATTGATCCCATTGAAAAAATCAATATTAGAGATGTCCTTCCCCTCAAAAAATTCCCCAAAGGAGGTGGTGGGGGCAATTTTTCTCGAAAATTAAAAATCCGTGACGGCAGAATTAAAGAAGATTCCATATCCGGAATTAATTAAATTGGACATTTAAAAAAATAATCATAGGTTTCCCAGTTATACCAGTAGTAATGTCTGAATTATGCGTTTCAGCTATGTGGAGTGGGCAATTTATTTCGAAAATCGTGAATTCGAGCTTGGAAAATGAGGAAGGAGACCACATCCGGCAACATTTAAATAAGACATTTTGAAAAAAAATCATAGATTTCCGAGTTACAGTAGTGGTAAAATATGAAATATGTGGTTTTCACCACGATGTCTTCAGATCTCTAGATAATAACATGTCACAAAAAGCAATATACATTGGTAACAGGATAAGTACTGTTTCCGCGATGTTTTGAAATCTGTTAGTAATAAGTATAAACAACGTATTATCTTCTTTGTTGAACGTTGAATGCTTTTGACGACGAATGTTACAATGAAAAGTGTGAATTAACATTTTTTACAAAAAAAAACAACGTTATCAGTTGGTGCACGGGAAAGTACAAAATAATATTAATTCTTTTGGTGGTGGTACCTGTGTTGTTGTGCAGTTAGATTGAAAACTTTTGGCATCAACTTCAAAAGTACCAGCACCAATAGAATTAATATTATTTTGTACTTTTCAGTGCACCAACTGATAATGTCGGTCCAATTTTTTGTAAAAAATATTTATTTCACAATTTTGAGTGTTACATTTGTCACCAAAATCGTTGTACGTTCACCATTATCCATGTATGCTTTGCTTGTATTTGCTATTATTCAGAAATCGAAGAATATCTTCTCGGAAATACGCTTATAAACATGACCACTGCTGTGACTCGAAAACCGTAGCTCTTTTGAAAAAATGTTCAATTTAAATGTTTCTGGATATTTTGTTATCTTCAATTCTGCAATCTCTAATTTTCAATTTTCGAGAAAATTTGCCCCCTCCACCCCTTTCGGGGGCGCTTTTCGGAGGGAAGAAGATTTTGGATTTGCGTTTTTATGAATATGGGACCATTTCTCAAGTCTCTTCTTTCAAATGAATCAAAAATCATTAAAATCGGAGTACGTTGACTATATAAAATGCGCGCACGAACAAAAAAAAGCAGACAGTCGAATTGTATATACCTCCTCCGTTCAGGGTTCGTTGGTCCGTAGGACCGACTTTAGTAAGTGCAGAAAATTAATTCTATTGGTGCTGGTACTTTTGGAATTCGTGCATAGAACAACTAACTACAACTGCACAACATCAAAATTACCAGCACCAATGGAATTAATAATATTATTTTGTATTTTCAACTGCACTTACTAATAAGGTCGGTCCTATTTCTTGTAAGAAATATTTATTCTATTGAAAAACTCATGCGCATCTCAGTTTCAAATGCGAATTTTCATGTTGACATAATGAACATAGACGCACCGATCAAGTATAATTAAATGCTCTAATAAATATAGTTCGTAAATATTATTTTTGTACTTCTCCGTACACTTTAGTCAGAGATAAACATTTGAAGTAGTCTTTATAAACAAGCTATACATTTATTTCATTGCAAATAATTATTCTTCTAGATATCTAGATAATGATAACAAGCAAGGGAAATAAGAAAATAAACAATGTTTTCGTTTCCACGACTCGAACATATTCCCGCTAGAAAGATTAGAAACACCTTAATCTTTTCTCGCTATGTAGTTTTTTTTTATCATGAATAGTTCCGGTCTCGGGAATATCCACGATCACAAAATTTGTTTACTAGAATGATTTGAATGTAGTAAAAAACGGTTCTGTCATTCCATTAGATTTTGATGCACAGCAAATTTTTCTAGAGCAAATCGAAAATTATGTGATTAGACAATAGTCGAAAAAAAAATGTGCAATCGTATTGGAATAGGAATCACACTGGCGGTAAATAAAAGTGCACGCCATTTTATTGATCGATCATTATAATTTATTATGTGTGTGTGGGTATTATCAGAGAAACCGTCTATGTGTCGCTTCCTATTTCGCGGCCTTAACGCGAAGGGCCAGTTCGTAGTTCGTGTCAATTGATAGTAGAGTTTCAAAATGATACCTATGGTAGGCAATGGTAGGCACCACCATGGCGGCGTGCTGAAAGGACGTCAATTTAAATGTCGATTGACTGGGTCTAGGTAGAGGTAGGGAAGTGCGGCTGTCTCGCTGGTTTTATTCCAGTTCCAACCAAAGCGTCGGCAACCGTAATGAGAACGAATTCAACACACGATAGTAGATAGTATTATGTAGTTGATTCAGTGTTTTATAGAGGGAACTCGTACATTCTGGTTAACTTATACTTACCTACAGCTGGTTAAAAGTGTGTTATGTTGTAGATGTCGCTCGATTTTCAAAGTAAACATTAGCGCGGGTTTGTTCAATTATTGTGTGATAAGAAATTGTAGATTCTCTAATATTATTTTTTTATTGATGGCGATGCCTTAATGGCCGGTAATTATTGTTGGATAATTTTTCTATAGCGTATTTATTAGCAAAAGTGAAAAGTGACAATAAATATGTCTGAACGACGATTTAAAGTATCCAGATCTGAAGAAAGCAGCAATTACAAATATGCCGATTCAGTTGATGATGACAGAGTCACAGAAAAACTACTATCACCTAATGACAATGGCATCAATACAGGTTGGTTATTTTTATAAGATCTAAGTATATACAAAAAAAGTTTCTGTGGTCTATTCCATGCTGATATCGAAGTAAACTTACACGTCCTTGGTATTTACTATCATGCACGCACTATGACCATATATATCATTTTATGAGGGGATGATTCAAACAGTTACTTGCGCAGTTGTGAGGGTTTGTGTCCCCTTTCCCTTTAATACTAGTATAGGATCAGTGTGGATGAAAAAGAGGCCGTCGTAATAAACTGAAGGTTAGGTCAAGAGCAAGTGGTCCCACATAAATATTCTAAAATGAAAAACATTGTCAATTGGTTTTTTTTTTCGGATAGTGCGTCCAATAAATTAGTTTGCATTTATTTATGGATTTATATATCTAGAATAATATATTCCGAAATATTCGATGTGTACCTACCTATACCTCTATTTCATTCTTAAACCAAAAGGAATGAAGTTTCTTAATTCAAATTATTATGTTGATAAACCGGATGCACTGGGACGCGTTTTTTTTTCAAGAATATTATATTTATATATTATCTATATTAAAATGAATTGGCAAATATCTAATCTAGATGTCATCGGGTTGGTTTGCATAAAAATATTGTGAATGGAATATACTGAGAACGTATACCTATACAGAATATGTTTTGGGCCGGAAAATCAACGAAACCCCACACTGTACCTTCCAAAGATGAATATTCTCACTTTTCCATATGATTCTTTCCTAGAATACATAATATTCGTTGAAATATGCATTTAAATCTGGTACTAAAAATATTTTATGGTCAGAGACATACTATGGAAGAGAAATGGGGCATAAAAGTGTTGCAACTTGTCTGCTGAATCGTGTAGATAGGATTATCTGGATTGAGCTTCAAATTTACGAATAATATGGGTAAACCAATAGTATTGAAATAAATCCAAACATAGAAACAGCACCACCAACTTTCAATCACTCATTGGCTTTGGCATTATGCAATTGTTAACGAATTTTGGATAAAGTAAAAAATTCAAGGACATAAGCTTACCGTGTAAATTATAAGAAAGCATTCATCTCAATCCAACATGTAAGCAGTTGGTTGTCGAATCGTGCTTTTTTGACCGACGAACCCCGAACGGAGGAGGTATACAATTCGACTGTCTGCTTTTTTTTTTTTGGTTCGTGCGCGCCTTTTATATAGTAAACGTGCTCCGATTTTGATGATTTTGGATTCATTTGAAAGAAGGGGATTGAGAAATGGTCGCATATTCATAAAAACGCAAATCCGAAATCTCCTTCCCTCCGAAAAACGCCCCCGAAGGGGTGGTGGGGCGAATTTTCTCGAAAATCGAAAATCTGAGTTGGTATAATTAAAGATAGGATAATATCCGGAAACGTTTAAATTGAACATTTTTTCAAAAGTGCTACGGTTTTCGAGATAGACGCATGTTAATTATGTATTTTTGCTATGTGGAGAGGAAATTTTTTTTCGAAAATTGAAAATTTTTCGATACTACATGAAAGATATAATTATTTGTAGCAACATTTATAATGAACATTTTTTTCTTAGAGTTACGGTTTTCGAGTTAAATCGGTGTTAAAATGGTAACGACTAAAATATTCAAGCGTATTTCCGCAGCGATGTTCTGAGATCTCTATAATAACAACTACAAGCAAGGAATATACGTGGGTAATAGGATAAGTACTATCTTCATTGATATGGTATAGTGAACATTCAACGATTTTCGGGACTAACGTTACACCCAAAGTGTGAAATAAATATTTCTTACAAAAAATTGGACCGACGTAATTAGTTGGTGCACTGAAAAGTATAAAATAATATTAATTCTGTTGGTGGTGGTACTTGTGAAGTTGGTGCCAAAAGTTATCAATCTACTTCTACCTGCAAATGCACAACTTCAAAAGTAACAGCACCAACAGAATTAATATTATTTTATACCTTTCAGTGCACCAACTAATAACGTCGGTCCAATTTTTTGTAAAAAATATTTATTTGATTACAAATTTCTATTTACCACAGATCATTCATAGATGTGTATAGGAAAAACGTTAATTCAGTCTCGAATATTTAGTCGATGATGCACGAACCGTTCCATCTTACCATCATTATGAAACAAGATCGGCTAATCTTATTGTTAACCATAAATTTAGATTAAATAAATCTTCCAAGAATACACTCAACTATAAACTTTATATAATGCCGATATCAATGAAAGAACAGAGCTTCATAGCAAAGATGAGGTGTTTCTAATCCTTGCGGTTAAAAAACACGCTATCACTTGACTTCCCATTGCTGTAACTTTGTATTTTGTTTTATATATTTTGTGTTTTATACATTTACTTTTGTGATATTCTTATGTGTTTATTGACTTGTAGTGATTTTAAGTTGCTACAAAATGTTTATTAGATAAATTTCTTATAGAAATGTATCTATTGCGATCGTGCACACTTTTGAATTTCGAAAAAATTTCAACGGCATGTTGTTATATGTCTATAAGTAAGTCCAAAAAAACTTTTGGTTCAAAAGTTTATATATATATATATATCTTTTTCAAGGCTATATTGAGAAAATATATATATGCTATTATGCTATTATTATATTCTTATATGTTTACTGACTTGCTACGATTCTATGTTGTTACAAAATGTAGTCAATAAGTCAATTTATCTATCTTTCTATCTGTCTATCTAACTAACTATCTAAATATTTTTTTTAAAAAATCGACCGACGTTATTAGTTGGTGCAGTGAAAAATACAAAATAATATTAATATTATTGGTGCTGGTAGGTATTTTAGAAGTTGTGCAGTTGCACTTAGATTGATCATTTTGGCACCAACTTCACAAGTACCTGCACCAATAGAATTAATATTATTTTGTATTTTTCAGTGCAACAACTGATAAAGTCGGTCCAATTTTTTGTAAGAAATATTTATTTCACATTTTTGAGTGTAACATTAGTCATGAATTGTTGAACGTTCACTAAAGGTGAGTTTATACAGTAAATAAAATAAAATAAGAAACAAATTAAAATTGAAATAAGAATAATCTCAAAAAAGATTGGTTTATACGGATGACGAAAATGAAATAAGAAATAAGAATGAACCAATCAAATCACAGCATTTTTGACAAAAACTTTTGTGTTGTATGCAAGTTGAGTGTTCTCTGGTGGTTGATCATGCGCATTATCAGTTTCCAAACAAAATAAAATAAAATAAGAAATAAAGATGAAAGTTGGCCATCTTTAGTTCTTATTCTTATTTCTTAATTTAGCTTATTTCGTGTATAAACGCTCCCACGGAAATGAGCATGTTCAACTTTCTTATTTTATCTTAATTTGTTTTTTATTTTATTTTATTTACTGTATAAACTCACCTTAATACCCAAAAAGTTATAGGTAGGTTTAGCTTGTACATAGCGGAAATACGCCTATCACATATTTCAGACTTTACTATTGCGATACTCGGAAACCGTAACTCTTTTGAAAAAATGTTCAATATAAACGTGTCCGGATATGATCCCCTTCATAATTTTCAAATCTCAAATTTTCGGAAAAATTTGCCCCTTCCACATAGCTGAAACACATATTTCAGACTGTAGCGCGGAAACGTATGATTTTTTTAAAAATGTCCAATTTAAACATTTCCGGATATGGAATTTTCATTAATTCTGTCGTCACGGATTTTCAATTATCGAGAAAAATTGCCCCTCCACCCCCTTTTGGGGCGGTTTTTGGAGGGAAGGAGATTTCGGATTTGATTTTTCTCAATATGGGACCATTTCACAACTCTCCTCTGTCAAATGAAACAAAAATATTTTTTGCTGTTACTTTTGAAGTTGTGCAGTTGCAGGTAGATTGATAACTTATGGCACCAACTTCACAAGTACCAGCCGCAATAGAATTAATATTATTTTATACTTTTCAGTACACTAACTGATAACGTCGGTCCAATTTTTTGTAAAAAATATTTATTTCAGTCTTTTGAGTGAATTATTATTCACGAAAATCTTTAAACATTCACTAATACTAATGAAGATAGTACTTATCCTATTACCCACGTATATTCTTTGCTTGTCGTTGTTATTATTGACCGACGAACCCCGAAACGAGCTCCGATTTTGATGATTTTTGATTCATTTGAAAGAGGAGGCTTGAGAAATGGTCCCATATTCATAAAAACACAAATCCGAAATCGAAAATCTGAGGTGGTATAATTAAAGATAGGACAATATCCGGAAACGTTTAAATTGAACATTTTTTCAAAAGAGTTACGGTTTTCGAGATAGACGCATGTTAAATTCTCAAATGTGCAATGTGGAGAGGGCGATTTCTGTCGAAAATTGAAAATCTGTGCGCAGTACATGAAGGACATAATCATTTGTAGCAACATTTATAATGAACATTTTTCCCATAGAGTTACGGTTTTTGAGTAAAATCGATGTTAAAAAGGTAACAACTAAAATATTCAAGCGTATTTTCTCAGCGATGTTCTGAGATCTCAACAATAACAACTACAAGCAAGGAATTTACGTGGGTAATAGGATAAGTACTATTTTCATTGGTATTAGTGAACGTTCAACGATTTTCGTGACTAATATTACACTCAAAAGTATGAAATAAAATTGGACCGACGTTATTAGTTGGTGCACTGAAAAGTATAAAATAATATTAAATAAATAAATATTCACGTATTCTATAATTCTATTGGTGGTGGTACCTGTGAAGTTGGTGCCAAAAGTGATCAATCTACCTGCAACTGCACAACTTCAAAAGTAACAGCACCAATAGAATTAATATTATTTTATGCTTTTCAGTGCACCAACTAATAACGTCGGTCCAATTCTTTTGTAAAAAATATTTATTGAGATCTCAGAACATCGCTGCGGAAATGCGCTTGAATATTTTAGTTGTTACCATTTTAACATCGATTTAACTTGAAAACCGTAACTCTAAGGATAAAATGTTCATTATAAATGTTGCTACAAATAATTATGTCTTTCATGTACTGCAAACAGATTTGCAATTTTCGACAGAAATCGCCCTCTCCACATAGCGAAAATATGTATATATGAGAATTTAAAATGCACCTATCTCGAAAACCGTTACTCTTTTGAAGAAATGTTCAATTCAAACGCTTCCGGATATTGTCCTATCTTTAATTATACCACCGCAGATTTTCAATTTTCGAGAAAATTTGGCCCCTCCATCCCCTTCGGGGGCGGTTTTCGGAGGGAACGAGATGTCGGATTCCCGTTTTTATGAATATGGGACCATTTCTCAAGCCTCCTCTTTCAAATGAATCAAAAGTCATCAAAATCGGAGTACGATTACCATATAAAAGGCGCGCACAAACCAAAAAAAAGCACACAGTCGAATTGTATACCTCCTCCGTTTGGGGTTCGTCAGTCAAAAATCGTCTAAATCGGAGTACGTTTACTATGCAAAACGCGCGAACAGCCATAAAAAAATAAAAAATCAATCTTACAACCGTATTGTATACCTTCACCTTTTTTTGAAGTCGGTCAAAAAATAGAGCAATTTTTTGTTAAACTACAAAAGCAGAATTTAAAAATTATATTTTGTACTATCGTAACTAAACTTGATAAAAAAATCAGTGAGAAAAGTTTGGATAATCAGTATTATTGACTTTGTAGTTTCAAAATGGCCGCTTTTTAAAGATTTGAAAAACCCAAAAATTGTACAATTTTTAAGTAAATGTTATTGAAAATATTCTTGATTGATTCATACATTTATGAACGAATATTCTGAAAAAATTCAAAATCAAGATTTATCGATCAACTGGGAAGTTCTTTGTGCGTAGCTAGAGGACACACTAATTCTGCTAGTTTTTATCTTGGGTAGGGTTCTTCAGGTACATATTTTTAGGTAGATATACCATATATTTGATACTCATATGTTGCATATAACTGGATGTATCACACACCTTCTATCTCTTGCTGTGTACCGGACACGCTTGTGCATATAACATAGGGCATGTCCTCACGAATGTACCACTGCAGTGGTGGTTGTAGTGGGGCAAGGCCCACGGCGGCTGCACTGCTACGACGGAGTCGAAGACTCGTTTCTTGCATTGACGTTGATTGGTAACAGAAACACGGTACGGCTAGGGACAGAGATATGTTTGTCTGCACCGTAGCTTTCGGTTGATTCTCAGACCCAGCTAGCAATATAGAAGTAATCAATGTATATGCTTCGCTCAAAGACCGAATTCGGCCACTTACTGAAATGTATCGTGACCACAACGCGACGTGCACATATGTGTATAGTTCCTTCTTTAGAATAAAGGAAATGAGACTATGTTCACGTCGCGTTCTGGTTATGAATTTCGGTCAGTGGCTGAATTCGGTCTTTGTATCTAACATATATATTAGATACCAACCATATTAATATTTTATTTTCAAAACCAATAGTTGAGAACCAAAAAATGCACATAGTAATTCACCTAAGAGAGCAAATTTTTTTAGCGACTTCATATGAATATGAAATAAGAACTTTATGCCATTATTTTCGTTTTCCATTTCTTTAGTTGCAATTTATCTCGATTAAAAAAATTGTAGATACCTATATACATTTCAAATATAAAATCGGGATTGGCATATAGTTATGATGGAGAATCTTTCAGAAGTCAACGATTTTAATGATTATCAACCACCCTAAAATGTGATGTAAATAACTGATAGGACAGACTCTAGATGATGCACAATTTGTTCATTTGGTACTAGAATTGAGAACTCAGGAATATCGGATTAAATAAACCGGTTAACTCTTAAAGAGAGAAACCTGTCATAAATGTGCATTAGAATATATACCTAATAAAATCCCGAACAATTTAAAAACTATAGACTTCTTAAAGTTATTTAAAAGTAAAGGAAAATTACTTCTATTAATATAAGCGATTTCTTTAATGCTAATTTGTGAATACCAAAGCTGAAACCGTGACGTAATTTTATTTAATTTAGGTATTTACATGATAGTAATGTAATGTATGTTTTTTAAAATAAATTAATTTAAAAAAAAATTAAATATAGACAGAAATATAAAAATCACATGAATTTTGAAGATGTTGCCAAGAGATTTTTAATGTTGTTGTAAATATGTAAGTAGGTAAATTATAATTTTAAAGTTGCTAAAATTGCCAACGTTTATTGCCATGTCATTGATTATGCATAATTTGCATCTTGTTATGTAAGAAAACTATTTTTTAAATTGACAGTGAAGAAAAACATTTCAAATGATAATTGTGATGGTATAATAATTATACAGCCTATTTAACCTGTCTATTGAATTTGACAGAGTTTCAGTTTGAAACTAACCTTACCTAAAAGCAACAAACAAACTTGCCTAATAGTTTAGCTAGGACGTTTTATGTGCTATGATTTAAGCACCTTGCGATGATAACTATCTTGGCGATAAGTTCCTTAAACAGATCTCTACATTCTTTATTATGTAAATATTTCCATCTAAATTTGTACAAGGTTATTAAAGTAAATGAACGATCATTTATTTACAAAATGTATTCAAATAACAAGTTGAGATTATCGCTATGTAGTATGATAACTCGAAGAAGATTTTCAACACGAAACTATTGTGTTTATGTGAAAGAGAGACTATTGAATAATAGCTATCATCCATACGGTTGTCTCTGTCCATACTAAAGTGAAAATTCACAACTAGCTTTTATTACTTTCCTCGACACGTACGTCTTTTGATGATGTGAGTTTAACGAGCGAATGCAAAAATATTTTATGAATATATCATGTTACATGACCCTATTGAGCGATCGATTTATTTAGCTCATTTTACTTCAGTAAGGGAATTTCCTTCTAGAACGAACTGATTTCAAAAAATCTTATACCTAACCTAAATGTAATATTTTGAAATATTCACGTATTCTATTTTTCAGCGAACGATCTATTTTATTTACACCATGAACAAGCATATGATTGACATTTTGAAAGTATTTTTCCATTTTCTTGTGTTTGATTTAGTTGCAACTCGTCGGATACTTATCATGCGATTCAAATAACCTATTTGTGATTTTATATTGCTTTGTTACCAATTATTTATATTTTTTTGTGAATGAAGTGTACAGTGTTTGGGATATTCAAGGATGGCTATAAGTTTACTATTGTACCGAAGATTTAGAAGAGGTATGTACGCATGGACATGAATTAACATATTTATTTATTTTATTAATTATTTATTAAGGAAAATATGCGAACTCTCTTGAAAGAATGTTGATGTTGTTCTATCTGATAAAATTTACAATTCTCAGACCTATTCCAGTTGCTGTTATGTAATGGAAAAATAAAGAATCCCAAGAATGAAGTGTTTTCCATTCTTTACCACATATAAAATACCTCATCGTTCATTAATTAGAAAAGGCTCATATTTTAGCAGCTATGTGTTAATGGATCTGTCTGGCAAAGGACTGTATCTTAACTAATTACTTAAATAAAAAACTATAAAAAGGCTTTGTCTTTGTAACAATTAAAGCAGTTCACAGATAAATGAACAGCTCATTTGATTGATAGAGAAGTTCTTAAATTACTACGATATATTTACTATTTATTCTAAAATTTAATTTTGCTCTCCGAGTCTAGTATTTATAGTTTTTCTCATAATTTTCTACGTAAAAACATGCTGAATAACCTTCAGCATCGGTTTTAGCGACAAGCTGTATATATATATATATACATATATATATATATATATATATATATATATATATATATATATATATATATATATATATATATATATATATAATTTTACGCGAACTATATCACATTACAAATAACTAATTAAACGTATATATTATCGATTCCTATTATCGGCTTTGGTATTTATTTACTTTCGTAAATAATAGGAGATATTGCGAAGTACCTAGAAGTAAATTTCGATGTTGATGAAATTATTATTAACCGATTCAATCCAGTGTTAATCGAAATAGTTCAAAATAATCAATCTACTTGACGATATAACAATTGAACAACTAATTCATTCTTTTTTTATATTTTAAATGAGATCAAATATGAATTTAATTATATTATTGTCCAATCGTTGCATTGGATTTTTTGAATATATTTATTATACCTACATTATTAGGTAAATTTATATGAATGACTTATTAAATGTTAGTTTGACCATGACCTGATCTATCGTCTCCTTGTAGACTTATTATATATAAAGGTATTACTGATTGACTGATAAAATTGGCAGGCGAATGTTCTTGTGTATTGATGGAACTGACTGATGTTTAACATAACATACTAGTAGGTAGATACCCGTGACTTCTTCAACGCGTATCTACTGTTTGTAGCGCTTGTTGCTTGTGTAGGAATTTATTCTGTCAAAATTGTCACTCTATAGTAAGCACGACCAAATCGGCAAAATCTAAACGCACCCATCACACTTTTTAGTGCTTGTTTTGTACTAATTTGTGCTTCTAAGGAAAAAATTGTACCTCGTGTCTTTTTGAAAAAATCGTGGCGCTGCTAGCTTCCTATGAAATCAGCACGACCACAGCAAAAAAATCATTTAAAATCAAAGACAAATACATAAATAGAGTACGTAATTTGTGTTCATATGTGCTACTAAAAAAATTGTACCTCATGCCGTTTTGGAAAAAATTTCTGATGCTCAGCAGGATGACACAAAAAAAAATTGAAAACAAGCGTATAAATAAAAGAGTACATAATTTAAGCTAATTCGTGCCATGAAATAGAAATTCATATTTGCATTCAGTTTCAAATAAAACACTTATTAAATTAAAACCCAAAATTTAAATTGAAAAGTAATTATCCAATTTTATGAATAGACTCGCACCGCAAATCTAGCAACAGATAGCGTTTATTTTGTGCTACTAAAATATGTAATTGCAGATGTAAGAAATGAACAGTTTAACAAAGTTTCGTGTGATGACAAATCTGATATCACATATGGAAGTGTACTGAGTGACGATTCGAAATGGCAAAAAAAATCTGCTAATAAGTCAAGAAATAGTTGCACTAAAACATTTTGAAATCTCGTTTTTAAGAGAGGAATTCAAAGACTTTCTCCTTGAAAAAGTATACAAGTGACGAGCCATCAAAAAGTGGAAAACATACTATATATTACGGAAAATTATTCAACCTGGGAAAAGGCAGGAACTGAACACACAAGTTTTTAGTAGCACAAAATAAACGGTATCTGTTGCAAGATTTACGGTTCGAGTCTATTCATAAAAGTTGATACTTACTTTTCTATTTAATTTTTAAATTATTGAGCGTTTTTTTAAACTGAATGCGAATATGAATTTCTTTTTGATGGAATAAATTAGCACGAATTATATACTTTCTATTTATATGCTTGTTTTCAATTTTTTTTGATTTTTTTTTGTGGTCGTGCTGACTTCATATGAAGCTAGCAGCGCCACGTTTTTTTTCAAAACCGCACGATGTACAATTTTTTTAGTAGCACAAATTAGCACAAAGTAAGCACTAAAAAGTGCGATAGGTGCGTTTCGATTTTGCCGATTTGGTCGTGCCTACTTCAGAGAGGTTTTCATGGTGTCATGGTGTGGACTGTTTGTTGTTTTGTGAGCTTGTGTATTAACTCTTCAGCAGCAGATGTCACAACCCCCTACTGCAAAAATATGCTCTTCCCCAGGATAAAACTTATTCTAAACTACAGCTAAGGATATGACCATTTTAACTAAATATATGGATATCATTTTTCAGGAAATACTCGAACATCGAAAAAAGCAACAGATTTATTATATGTAGGTATATAGATTTTGTTCGTGTGCTTGCATTTTGCATTATGAAATTTGGAAATATTCACCAAATGAAATGTCTAGCAGTACCAGAAAGTTGGCTTACAAAAAAACTATACCAACTAATGAAATCTTCTCTCCGTTCTTATTAATTATTGTGTCGTCAGAAGAGTGGAGTTTTGCCACATATGAATACAATTAAACCTGCCTGACAACGAAAGATTAAAGAAAAATATCGAGGCTATCTATAATATGACTAGGTATTTTATAAAATCTGGCCAAACATGAGAATAGGTACTCTCAGTCTTTTTATAATTTACTAAAATGAACAAGAGAAATAGACTTGAATACCCTCATGGGTTTAAATGTCTGTATGAATTTTCCTTAAAATTATCCATCGCAGAATATACAAGATGTGCGAAGAGTGACCACAATTGTGCTCCATGAATGGAGTGAGAACAAGAGAGGCACTATTCAGTTTACTAGTATTATTCCAGAGATGTAGGGACGTGATTTTGACATTTATGCCTACTTTTTTGATTATCTAAAAACTTTTGAAGAAATACAACACCAGAAAATGATATAAGTACTGAAAGGCACCGAAATGGACGATAAACTTGTACTGGAACCACAAAGCCACCATAAAAATCAACGCTGGAGATGAAACAATAATCTGCAAGGTGTACGACAAGGGTGTACCATTTCGCCTCTGATTTTTAATCTGTATTCAGAATAGATATTTGGAGAAGCTCTGGAAAATAATGAGGATGGAATTCTTGTAAACGGGAAACGACTAAATAATACCAGCTATGCAGATGAAACAGTCATATTTGCAGATGGTTTAGGAGATTTACAACAGTTGGATGGATTAAGTGACGAAAATAAGTGAACGATATGGACTAGAAATGAACACCAGTAAAACAAAATCTATGATGAAACTCGAAGCCTTCGAAATGTGGCTCTACAGAAAAATCCTTATACTACTATGGGTAGATGGGGTTACCAATGAAAATGTACTGGAAAGAATGAAAAATGAAAAAAAGGTGATGAACACGATTTAAAGAAGGAAACTAGAGTATGTCGGGCATATAATGAGAAATGACACAAAATACAAACTCTTAAAATCCATCCTCCAAGAAGAAATGGAAAGAGAGGGCCTGGAGAAACAAGGATATCGTTTGTTATTTCTACGTTACCCTCGATTTTGGAGTGTTGTGAATAGTCCTGATCTCTTTTTCATTGTAACACATTTCAATATTCAAAATAATATCACTTTCCACTCTCTCGGAAGTAGAGAAGAACTTTTTTTGTTTTAAAATACTTGGTAGGTACATGACATATATAAGAAATACTGTATGTTCAATTTTTTTTATTAGAAGCTCATTTGATTGCTTTGGCCATTTGTATTCTCATTGCATTATTTAGTTTTTAGTTTAGAAATATCATTCAAATAGATCCAGTAAGTATATTTTATTAAATTCTTAATGTTACTGATATATCCATTATCTAATATTTTTATATGATTTTATTTAAGTTTGATTCTAGCAGCAACGGCTTTTCAAGAAAATATTATCTTTTCGTTAGGGATATTAATTAAAATTTAATATCTTCTTTTGAAAACTATATTTGATATAAACTTCTCGAGGAATTAGAGTATAGATTTAGTTAATCCGTGATACACAAACCATGATATAAATAAGGCTATAAACAAATTTATGAGCGCAATATATACTCGTTATCTATATTGCTCTTTGCCTATATCAAAACCCACTATAAACTTGAAAATACCTTCGTTGATTTGAGATTAGTTCTAGTTATAGAAAATTCAAGTAATAAATTGTCTCTGTGGAAGAGAAAAAACGAAATTAATAAGAATCTTGAAAGTCTCAAGAAATATGTAGATCCAAATATCTAAAATTTTGCAATTTTACTTAACTTTATACAGGGTAAATTTGAAATACTTAAGAATGTTTGAACTTTTGATTCATCACGAAATTCATTGCATTTCACTATTGAAAATGCCGAATTAAAGAAAAAAAGTTGAGTCAAGAACTTTTAATCATACTAGAGACAATGAATAAAAGAAACAAGAATAATCGCAAAGAATAATTATATTTAAAATCCTGATTATGATTAATATTCAGGTATTTGTATTATTACTCACCATTTATTGTTTTACGATAGGTGTTCATAATAAATTAAGTTATAAGCTAAACACAAGTTTCAACTCGGTGATTACATAGGTACTTCTTTGAACATAAATATCACAACCGTGAACACTTTTAACTGAAGTAATAGATGTTCATAATTAACGTAAATTAAAGTAAACGTACTCCGATTTTGATGATTTTTGATTAATTTGAAAGAGGAGGCTTGAGACATGGTCTCATATTCGTGAAAATCCGAAAACTCTGAAGGGGGTAGGTGGGGGCAAAGAGAATAATTTGTTTTAACAAAAACATATAGTCGTTTTTTAACTCGTAATACTATATGTTATCAGTTAGATATGCTTCATACTTTCAATGACTTTGTCGCAAACGTGCCACAACTTTCAATGCCATAAACTTCACTAACAAATCTCGAGCGCTAATAAACATGAATGAGCATAGTGAATCCCACTTCTGATAACAGATGTATTCAATATTGTATCAAATTTCTATTGCCATATCAAAGTTGTGCACTAATGGTACTCTTTGTGCAGTTTGTTCTCTCTCTGTTATCTCGAAAATAACTAGGGTGTCACACTTTTCATTCTACTGGCGTTCATATATTCACAGTTCAGTCTTTTATTTTCAAACAGCCGATATAGTATTTACCACCACCAAAATTTTGATGATTCAGATATATATACCTCTCTATATATTTCTCGCTATTATGTGAAATTGCCTATTTGAATCATACGATTCGAGTGTTGGTGAATCTTATTGTCAAATGGAAGATGACCACATTTTAATTTTGGTAGTGATGTATATCTCGCCAAAACAAAATACGGGATATATTTAAGAATTTATGCAATGGCTTAAGGGCTTAAGGGTACCTCGGTTATTGGGAACTCGGTAAATATTACCAAACCATTTCCCTTGTCTTGGTTGTTAATTTTAATATTACTTTTGGTGAAGAAGGTATAAAACCACTAAAATAAATATTAAAAGATAAATTTAGATAATAAAAGTGTATTCTCGAGATTGACCTAGATATAGATAAACTGAGATCTCTCAACTTTCATCTTATATTTTAGACCAGAAACCGATAATCTTGTTCATGTACAGATGATTAGCTAGTAGGTATTAGGTATGTTTATTACAAAAGTCATAGGTCTTCCTTTTTTTTCAGTGCGAATTCGTTTTTTTGTCTACATCATCATTTGAAAGCTTGAGAAGGTATTCTACCTTCTATATGCAATTTTTGAAATCTATTGCAAATTTTCGCATAAAGATGTAGAGGGTTATCTTTATACTTCTGGAAAGGTTTCATAATAGTCATAAATACATTATTTTATTTTGTTTTATTTTTTTGCAAAATGTAGTAAGTTTCACAAACAAACTTCCAGTCTTATCAATATGGTAGTTTTTTTCAAAATAGCGGCATTAAGTAAATGTCGTTTAAATTATTTTTGATTGATAAAAACGATTTTTATCTACGATTCCTGTATAAAACTGTTTTAGGGAAAACAAAATAACCAACCCTTAAAAAATACAATTTAACGTATTCAATGAAATCACCTTTCCGCTTGGTCACGGGCCGTCGTTTTTTAATCTACGACTATCTGTAACATAGATTAGGTCAATTAGTTTCAGTCATTTGACCTCCTATACGATTAATTCCATTTATATTTGATCCTTCACTATATCCATAAGTTTTTTGCCCCAAAAAAATCAGTTAGTAGGATTAACGGATTTAATATTATTAGGTGTTATTGATTTTGCATACACATACAGTAGTTTGGTTTTCCATAACTATGACCTTAACACTATATTTTCAATTGAAATACCTTGTAAATATGTGAAGCCGGTTAATGAAGAAACCTTAGTAGGGTTGTTGTTTAGAGTGTGGCAGTTGGTAGTTGCCTGAATTTGTTTTTGTAGGTCAATGAATGAGAATTAAAATCTCAGTGTCCCTAATATTCTAATCAGTTCAAAGAATGTATTTTGACAAATATTTTATCTGAAAAATCATGCCACTGGAAATCACATTTAGAAATATTTCGCAAAAAAAATATTTTTTCATCAAATATATGATCCTCTTTTTTGACCGAGGAAGGAGGTGTACATACAATTCGACTGTCTGTTTCTTTTGGTTTGTGCGAGCGCTGTATATAAAGGCTGTTCGAGCAGTAGTTTGGGACGGTTTGAAAACTGTTTCCAAGTGGTTTGGGATTTTGTTCTGCTCGAACACCAAACTGCAGTTTGCAAACTACCCCTTCCACTTTCTTACAATTTCGTCGTCATAGAACAAATGACTATGCCAATAGATATGTTTTATGACCAAATATAAGAGAGAACATCAATGAAAGACTGATAGACAAAACACAAAACCAGAGTTAAATTTAGGACTGTGGTAATGTTCTCTGAAAGTGATTTCTCCAACAACAGAAGAAGAAGAAGACGCTTCAACTGCGCCTGTCTTAAACTGAGTCTGGACTAGTTTGGAAATCGTCAAACTACTGCTCGAAAATCTTACTAGTAGTTGGGAATAAATTATTTCATCGTAAATTGAAGTGCGCAGGCGTCTGACGGTTTGGGACTGGTTTGAACCGCTGCTCGAACACCCTTATAGTAAACGTATTTTGATGATCTTCGATTCATTTGAAAGAGGAGACTTGAGAAATGGTCCCATATTCGTAAAAACTCAAATGGAGTGTGCAATTTTTCTGAAAAATATAGGACCATATCCGGCGCCGTGAACATTTTCTACCAATGGAATTAATATTGTTTTGTATTTTTCAGTGCACCAACCTATAAAGTCGGTCCAATTGTTTGTAACAAATATTTATTGACATGTGTGTAAAGGTATTTTTTTTTTAGATGATTCTTTTTTAAAGAGGTTGGGAACCCATAAAGACGATATTCATCTTTTATTTATTTCTTATGTGATCTTGTTTTTACTCAAACTTGTTAAGTAATTGCTTATAAAAACTTTGACCGACTTGATTAGATGAGGCGAGGTACTGAAAAATATAAAATATAATTTACTAATTATTGCCCAGTGGTCGAAATTCGACCGTAATTCATTAAATTTAAGTTTGAACATTCTTCTGTAAAATAGTATAGGTACCTCTATTATTGGATGTAATTTTTTGAATTTTATTCATGAATTTCAACTGAGAATGACGAAATAAATATTTTTGACAAAAAATGGAACTTAATTCTATTGGTAGTGGTAATTTTGAAGTTGTGCAATTGTAATTAAATAGAAGACTCTTGGCACCAACTCACGAGTAACAGCACCAATAGAATTAATATTATTTTGCAGGTATTTTTCAGTGCACCAACTAATAAAGTCGGTCCAAGTTTTTTGTCAAAATTATTTATTTCTCACATTTGAGTGTAACATTAGTCACGAAAATCGTTGAACGTCCACTTATACCAAAGAAGATAGTACTTATCCTATTATCCATGTACGTATATTCTTTGCTTGTTCTTGTTATTATACAGAAATCTAAAAACATACGCATATTCTAAACTTTCCCAACGCTGCATCTGTACAATCGTAACTATGGAAAAAATGTTGCTACAAATAATTTGGTCTTTAACTTGGTTGCCTCACAATTTCAATTTTCGAAAGAAATTGCCCCTTCTACATAGCGAAAATGCACATATTTCAAATTTTGCTGAAACTCGAAAACAGTAGCTCTTTTGAAAAAACTTCAATTTAAACGTTTCCGGATATACTCTTCTCTCGGATTTCCGATTAAAAAAAAATTGCCCACTCCAGCCCCTTCCGGGCGGTTTTCGGAGGAAATTTCAGATTTGCGTTTTTGTGAATATGGAACCATTTCTCAGTTTCCTCTTTCGAATAAATCAAAAATTATCAAAATCGGAGTACATTAACTTTTACTGTATACAGCGCGCGCACAAAACAAAAAAAGCACACAGTCGAATTGTATAGGTACCATTTGGGTTTGTCGGTGAAACAATGCAATAGCCAATAACCTAACCCGGTTCAGCTGTAAGCTTTCTAAGAACTAAGAAGGGCAACTGAAATAACCACTACTCCATCGGAGCATTTGACTTTGACAACAATCCGTAATATCGATAACTTGATATAAAAGGCGTAAATTTACTTTATTTAATTTAATGTATTTTAACACATTGTGTATTAATTTCAGCTTTCCGCACTCCTACGTTTTTAATATACCAAATCACATATTCGCTCCTGAATGCAATAATCTTGAAAAGGGGTTCAAAGTATGTATTCGCTTTACCTATTAATATTTTATAGATTCATTTGAAGTATGTGCCAAGAATCTTCTTTTTACATACCTATAACTGATAATTTTTTCCATAACTTCAAAATTATCAGAATCAGCGGAATAAATATTATTATCTATTTTTCAATGCTGCACTTAATAAAATTTATCCTAGTTTTTGTGAAAAGTTTTTGAAATATTGATCGCCACAGCCAGAAAATATATCAGTATTCGGGCGTTTTTAATTTTTTTTCATAATCATAGTTGTTAATTATACTAATATTAGAAATACAATTTATATAACTTCCTGTTTATGTGCTTCTACATCAATTGAATTAATTGAACATTGTATACAACCTTTATTAATTTCAAAAACATAATGAACGTGTAAAAATGAAATAATGCTGTCACTGTATTTCATGCAAATACATGTTATATATGTGGATATATGCATTATATTTTAAACATTTGTGATGATTTATTTATATGACATGATATTTATTGCTTATATATAAATATTTGTTAACTAAACACCGTGAAATTAGCCTTAATACCACGGCAGCGTGCCTTTGGCGTTTTATAATTTGATTCTGTCTTTGTGCTGGAAATTCTCTTTTCCAAATAAATCCAAGAAAGAGCTTCCTTAGGTAAGGAAATTGCATTAATATATTTTTGTTTGCGCTATCTCATGCGTCAAATGGGTATGCTATTTGAATTCTTAACGTGAGAGAATTCAACAGAATAAGTGTGCCCATCGAGGTAAATACACATTCAGAACTTCTCTGCCGATACACATTTTAAATAACTAAATGCGGCGAGTAGGACTTGCTTTGAATGAAGCCATAGTTTTACAGATATTTGACAAGAAACTGTATACACTGTAATGTTCTTTGTTCTTTTGTGGATAGAAATTCACATACACACTAATTTATTAAGTCTATTTATTTAATATAACGAAAATTCACAATGCACACATACGTATTACAATTTATATTCATTACTGTTTACTGTTGACAAACAAACTATTTACAATTTATATCGAACTATTTATTTCACTTAGTTGGCACGTTCAAAGCTGACTAAGTTGCCGCAATCTCGTTACCTTATTTTTTAAATCCATCGAATAAGACGCTGAGATGCTTCTCGAAATTACAATCGTACGATTGGCTGGTGGGACTATTCAATTTTATCTGCGTACCCAGACAAACAACAATCATATACTAAATTATTTTGCAAGACGAACCGCTTAGCCACAATGTCATTTAACAGGTAGAAGGTATGAAATTTGATTTGAGCATGTTTTTTTTGCTGCTTTTTGTCAGCGATACGTCAAGGACTTCTTGGATAATACTTCAGACAAGTTTCATCAAAATCCTGATAGCTAATTCCGTGCTACATTCTTACAGTCTTGAGCAAAATAGGTTTTTTGGTTATTATGCAGTACCTGATGACCATTCTGTACTCTGTACCACTGGCTAGAGGTATCGGCAAAGATTAGAAACACCAAGATAGGACATTCAGGGACAGTTAGACAAGGCAGATAAAATGTGAGAGAGAGAATTTGCTCATCAACTCACCTCAATAGCCAGGTAGGCGATAAGCAATTTCATTGGCGTCGGCGCATCATTTTTTCCAAGGGTGCCATGAGCCTATTACCAACGATTATATACTAATAATCGTTGATATTACTCTATGGGTGCCACTGAATGCACTTCGCAAGGTGATATTCAATTATTTTCTTTTATTCTTTGTGTTTTTGAAATATGGAAGATGAAAATCGGATGAAGACAGGTGGATATTGTATTTACAAAAATTGTCCAGTTGCATTTAGATAGATAACTTTTGGCACACTTCATAAGTACCAGCACCAATAGAATTAATATTATTTCATATTTTTCAGTGCACCAACTAATAACGTCGGTCCAATTTTTTGTACAGAGATCTCAAAACATTTCGGCGCATATATACATATTTCCGACTTTACTGCTGTAAATCTAAAACCGTAACTCTTTTGAAAAAAATGTTAATTTTAAATCTTGATAACTACATAGAATCTCTTCTTTAATTTGGCTTTCTTATATTTTCAATTTTTGAAAAATAAATGGCCCTTCCACATAGCGGAAATCACATATTTAAGACTTTACCATTGCTGTAACTCAAAAACCGTAAATCTTTTCAAAAAATGTTCAATTTAAACAATTTGGGATATGGTCCCGGCTCTAAGTTTTAAATCTCGAATTTTCGATTCTCAGAAATATTTGCCCCTTACACATAGCTGAAACACATATTTCAGACTGTAACGCGAAAACCTGTGATTATTTTTAAAAATGTCCAATTTAAACGTCTCCGGATATGGAATTTCCTTTAATTCTGCCGTCTCGGATTTTCAATTTTCTGGATAAATTTCCCCCACCACCCCCTTTGGGGGATGTTTTTGAGGGGAAGGGCATGTCTAATATTGATTTGTTTCAATGGGATCAATTTTCAATGCTCCTCTCTCAAATGAGTAAAAATCATCAAAATCGGAGCACGTTTGTTATGCAAAAGTCGAATTGTATACCTCCTCCGTTTGGTTCGTCGGTCATTTTTGTATAGGTAAGTGATCAGCAAAATTTACTTTTGTTCACTGTGTGGTATTGTGGAACAAAGGCCTACTTTCTTATTCAACAAACTGGACTCATTAAAAGTAAAAATATTTCATTCACTTACTGTAGTTCAGATAAATGTATACCTATTATTACATTTTCCCTTAATTGATACACTAATGAAAGTCGGTACAGACTTTGGCATGGATTTCTTAAAGAAATCTTGGCGAGCTGTCTTGTTCATCTATTGAAATAAATGTAGGTATATTATGATCTAAATGATTTGAATTTGATTGCTGGAAAGTTATAAATGTAAGAGAAATACTTTTCTATTGCACTTTTTAAGTAGATATATAAAATTATGTAAGAAAACATGAACGACGTCTGTGGGCGGCCTTACATTACAGACGATCAAGTGTGTTTATGCAGTCCTATAGGTCCGTACAGACGCATAAGCACCATCGTCTTTAATGGCCCTCAAGATGTTTGAATTATGTGGTTTCTGTAAATATAAATACTAGACGTATTCAAGACGGAACCACTTCATCCATGGAATTTAGATCTTTTTTTCAAATGTTTACTCTAATAGTTTTTGTACTTATAACAAGTATCTGTTCAGTTTCAGACTTTTGGCCGACTTCCCAAAAGTAGGATGTATCATTTATTTAGGTTTCGATCTAGATTATTGCTTTAAAAAAGCTCATGAAACGAAAAAAATCGTTTCCTAACATTGAAATTGTTTTATGTCTGTCTTATAGACAATAGAATTTCGTGAAACGTTTTACCTGAAAATTTCTTGATACGTTTTTAGTTAGGGCTCTGATAAGATCAAAAATATATCATTGTACTAATATCGGAAAACACCTGGATATAAATTTAAGTATTCACACAATAATGTGTTTCAATATAAAAACTATTAATCTGAATCGCTTTCGCATTAATGAATTGATTTGTGAGTTAAAGACATATCTGTATAATCATGACTCCTGTCTGACCTTCTGTTTAAAGTCTATTAGTGATCAACCAATTTTCCATGGGACCGTAGCCATTTAGTGTCTGGATTGTGAGCTAGCTTAGGAGCAGAATCCGCAGATCGAATCCCCATTGGATATCTACATTTTTTTTTCTATCGAAATCCCTTTTAAACTTTCATTTATGTTCTAGATTATCTGATAACAACATAACTTATAAAATACTTTTCTTTTATAGGTAATAAAACTATTTAGAATATAATAGTTTGGAATTATAGTATTGAATTTATTCATGAAAGAATTTAACATGTGTTATTTGTTACGACCACTCAAAATTGTGAAATCAATAAATTAATAAAAAGCAAGGACTGAATTCATTAGATCATGCAGTACAAAATATTAAAAAACAGCATATAATGTGCCTTCCATATATAGCTGGTGCATCATGTCTTGGCACCAACTTCAAAATCTTTTTAATGATTTTTGCATTATGTGATGTTTTATAGTGCATCAATTTAATGAAATCAGGATTTTTTTTTTAAATCTATTTATCAGGATTATATCCAAGAGTTTTCTAGGAATTTTGCCAAGCATATGTTTTTTATAAAAATTAGGACCAACTTGTGCACTATAAAATGCAAAATAATACAAATTTTAGTGGTGCTGGTAATTTTGAAGTTGTTCAGATATAGGTAGATAGTAGACTTTTGGTACCAAGTTCAAAAGTAGCCGCACCAAAAAAATATTATTTAATTATTTAATTAATTTTAAAATCGTCGAACGTTCAATTTGCCTCCTCCAATTTTCGTTTTTCACGAAAAATCGTCCCTTCCAGCCCCACTGGGGATAGTTTTTTCGGTGAAAGGAAAGGTTTAGTTTAAAATTTTTCTGTATTTCTCTTTCAAATGAAAATAAATCATCGAAATCGAAAACACAGTCCTCCGTTTGAGAAGTCGGTCAAAAATGTGAGAATAGATTATCGATTACCTGATTGATTATTCCTAACATTTTTGTAGGGATATATTATGAATATCACATTAAATACAATAAATTATCTCATTTGCAATTCAATTGTTCTTCACTCAAAACTATATAATATATCCTTGATAGATTGTTTATCTATAGTTGAAGACAAATAATGATGCGCTTCAATTAATTTTCCAATTTAAAGTATTTACAGCAGCAGATATGTCTCTACAGTATTTAACCAATAAAAACAATTATTATGTTGCAATATTAATTTGTCTCGTATTTTCTAACGTTTGATTTTCAATTGAATTGGTGTTGCATGCTTATGTATGTATATTTTCTGTGAAGTGATGTAATTTAATTTTTTTCCCGGTAACTTTATAGCTTCACTGATTTTATTCTGTTTATACTTAAATGTATGTGTGACTGGAATCGATATAGTTTAATAAATTTGATTTCACGAGAATAAGTAAATACATACACAAGGTGGGCCAACGAAAACTTTACATACCGATTTAACGAATGTAAATCAAAAGATGGGAAAATGCTCGGACCCGTCGATTTTTGATTCGAGGCGGAACAACTTTGTCCTTTTTTCAGTCCCGTAACTCCTACCTCCTAACGGGGGTAAGCAGAACCCCCTGAATTTAAATACGGACGAGGGGTATTAGTGTTATACCTTATTTCAAAGATCTCATCGAGTACTATCCAATCCTGAAGTTTGGCTTGAACATTTTCATCGATAACAAAATGACAGCTGAAATAGGGAAAGGGACAATGAGAACATAAAGTGTACTTAAAAACCTTAAAAAATACTTATTTTGCTATTAGTTTATTAAATGTTGGAAATGACCACCATTTACTTCCATGCAGTAAAATAGGTTTTGTTCAAAACGTTACCGTATATTACGCAACATATCGGGTGTTATTTGACGGCATTCATTCATTATCTGATTTCGCAAATCTTCCAGTGAATCGGGGAGGTTAGCATAAATCCTAGATTTCAGATGATCTCAAAGAAAAAAGTCCAGAGGAGACAGATCAGGTGACCTGGGTGGCCACTCAATATGTCCCCTTCTTCCAATCCAATTTTCAGGAAAAGTTTCGTCCAAAAATTTACGAACAGGTTGTACAAAATGAGGTGATGCGCTATCTTGCTGAAAAATGATCGTATGATGGTCTTCTTCATTCTCCAATACTTGCACGAGGGCTGGATAAATAGTGTTTTCTAATAAATCCTGATAAATTTCGCCACTGAGGTTACCTGGTATAAAAAGGGGCCCATAATGTTATTTCCATAAATAGACGCCCAAACATTTACTTTTTGTACATGTTGAGTATACACTTTATGAAATAGTCTAGGATTTTCGTCTGACCAATACCGAAAATTATGCCTATTTACAGATCCGTTAAGTTAAAATGAACACTCATCCGAAAAACAGATATCGAACATGTAATATTAATTATTGTAAATATTTTCACTGATCACTTCACAAAACTGGAGTCGGCGATCAAAATCATCCTCATGCAGTTCCTGAACAAATCGTATCTTGAAAAGTTGAAATTTATGTTGTTTAAGGATTCTCGTTATTCTTGTGCGTGCTACACCAGATGCGTCAGACAATTTCCTAGTACTGAGGATCGGATCCATTGCTACATGACCTAAAACAGCCACTTCCATCGCTTCGTTTCTTTCATGCACCGTCTTTTTATTTTCGACTGAACCAGTAGCTTCAAATTTGGAAACTAGTTGCAAAATGTAGTAGTGGAGACATTTCTTTCAGGATGACGTTCGTTAAATAAATTAACTGTTATTCGCGGAGAGTCGTCATTCTTAAAAAACAATTCTAAAATTTTCACCCTTTCTTCTACGGAATACACCATTTTATTCTAGTGAAAACTATAATTGAGTTAAAACGGTGGTAACATTCGTAAAAATTCACGATGAACTGAGGTAAAGGAGTAAATAGTATGGTCTCAATCTGTTTTGAACCAAAAAAGAAACTAAATAAATTCTGAAATGCCAGTCTGATAACAATAATTTTGCTCAAGGTCAATTACAAATATTTTACCTTGTCGTTTTGTTATGGATGGAAGTTTTTGAGCAAAATTTTACGGTCAGATAGTACTCGATGGGATCTTTGAAATAAGGTATAGCGATACCCCTCATCCTTATTTAAAATCAGGGGAATGTGCTTACCCCCGTTAGGGAGTAGGAGTTACGGGACTGAAAAAAGTTCTTCCCCCTTGAAACAAACATTGACAGGTCCGAGCATTTTTCCCTGTTTTGATATTAAAGTCGATACATCGGGATGTAAAGTTTTCATTGGCCCGCCCTTTATATTATTTCTTATACTTTTATGTATATACTAGGATTACAACCCAAAATAATAGAAATACTATTGCCAACAACTTCAAAATTCTTTTTTGGTTTTTCACGTTTATTGTCTGTAAATACATTATTTTGATCTGGGCCATATTATCTTATATAATAATGATGAAGCAAGTGAGTTAACATTCGGCCAGCCATATTTGGTTCTAGGGGAATGAACTGCAAAAGAGTTTCTTGTTTAATAAAACTATGACCAACAAACCTTGAATAAAATTTAGTATTTTACAGATATATAGTGAAACTAGTATTCGACATTTTTGGGGCGAGTTTGACATGTTTAAACACAATATTTGATAGAAATGTCATATAACATTTTTATTATTCAAAAAATAGATATATCGTTCTAATTATTTCTAGGCGTAATTGCTAGAAATATCCTTAATATTCATTATTATTCATGTTTATTTCAAATATTGTGAAGAAATTTGGAATATATTCAATTATTTTTGGTAAGGAAGAGTACTTGATTTTTTTCACCAGAATTTTTATTATGAAACATCGAGTTTTAGAAAAATTTAATTCTCTACTTAAACTGTTTATTGACAATTAGAAAAGATTACAGTACTGTTCTAAAGCACTATTCTTAATTCTCATCCTATAATGATAATTTCTTATCACATAATCTATTTGGAAGTAAAATGATGAAATACCGCCTTTAAACGAATGCAATAATCCTTACCGTATTAAAGGAATTACCTATATTCTTTCATTACTGGCTGTTGAAAAATTCCACGATATCAGACAAAACAATGTTTGAACCATTATTCTTTTTTCAGCATATCCAGACAAAATCAGTTATAAATTCGGCAGATCAGTTGATCATAAGTTGTTTTCCTGCTTTTTCTAAAGGTTTGTGCATTTAGATGGTGGTCAAACACTTTTTTGGATGTTGTATCACATCAGGCGAGCGGTGTCGATACTTTACTTAACAAAAAATAAATCAAGAGATAATTTTGATACACATCAACAGACATATGGTTGAAAATAAGTGTTTTAAACGTCTTGAGGCTGATATAGTGTTTGCCCCGAGGGGATTACCACTATCATAAAAGGTTCAGTATTATATTGAAAAGATTGGGAATTATGCTATAACCTTAGCGTATTCGACTTCTTACATTTAGTTCTTCGGTTAATTTTTGTTTGACCTTGAGTCGTGCTAGTCGTTTTAGATTTTTAAACCTATTTGCCTTATCCTATCGAAAGTTTGTTTTAAGTCTACCATGCATATGGAGACTGGTTGGTCGCACTAGATTCCTTTTTCTGCTTTTATATGTATATTGTGTCTCTATTGTCGATCTGTTTTGGCAGAAACCTTGCTGCCTCTCGCAAAATCCTTTAGACCTTAAAGAACGGTTTTTTCTCATCACCATTTATAAATATTGATATTGTTATGTTAGTTCGCCATTCTTCAGGTTCTTTTCCTCCTTAGATAATTTTATTACAAAATTTCGTTATCTCTATAGCAACCAAATAATAAATACTTCTATATTGCTAGTTGTGTCTAAGCCACCACCGAAATGAGACGGTGCGGACACACATATTTCTGTCCTCACCTTTGTACAGAAGTTCGGTTACATTTCTAGAGAACTAGAACTTACCAATCAGCGTCATTCAAGAGACTCCGACTTTATCACCCGTCTATGACGTATTGCTTGGCCAATCGGCTAATCTTGTTGATAGTTTACAAGAACAGGGCCTACCACTACAGTGGTACATTAGTTAGGCCAAGACCATGCCGTGTTCCCAATACATAGACAGGAGTATTAAATATATGGTAGCAACATCTTTTCATCCGTATTTGATCCTTTCGTTGGTGAAGTCATCTACTTCCGGGGCTTTTCTGTTTTTCAGCTTTTCTATTGTTGCAATTACTTCTTCTATCGTCACTTTAATCAGAGATAGAAGTGTTCTAAGTCCATTATTGACAGAGATTTGTTATATTTATATCCATCATTATTTTGGCAGGTATTTTGGATATTTTTGCGCTGCTGCATTGAATGTTTCACCATTGTGAGATTTTAAAAGAAATTAGCTTGTATATATCTCGAAATAACGTGGAACATCTCTTTGGAAACAGAATGAGTCTGAAACAACTTGGAAATAGGCGTTTACTATCTTGCATAGGGAGAATTAGGATACCTACGTTGAGAAATAATGCACTCTTTCAAAGTCTAGTATCTCGGTATCTATGGTGTTAAGAATTTTAACTTTTTAAAATTGAAAGAAACTCGATGTTACGAAAACATCTTCCTAATTACTTGTATTAATACGAAAACTACATGATGTAGAAGTGCTAAAACTAAGCAGTTTTTTATCTTTTCAAGGTTCCACAAAGAAATTTTGTTAGATCCCCGAATTTCATTAACTTGGGAATTTTCGCCAGGTCTTGAATACATCTTGACGAATTATTTTTCACCGACTTCCAAATGCGGTAGGTAAAGGTATACTTTTCCTTGCTTCTTTTTACATATATCTCAAATTTCGGATATTTAACGTGCTCCGATTTTGATGATTCTTTTTTCATTTGAAACAGGACAGCAGCCCGAAAAACTTCCCCCAAAGGGCTGGAGAGGTATTTATTTTGAAAATTTGATATAGCAAAATTGAAAAAGTGACCATTTCCGGAAAAAAAATTAATTGAACATTTTTCAAAAACGTTATTTTCTTCCTCTTGTGTTATCTGAATCGGGATAAACATTATGTAATTTAATTTAATTTAAATCTCTATGGTCATCTGAATTAGGCGCTTGGAAGACAGGTCAAATATTAAATATATTAAGCTATGGATAATTGCGTGTGTGATTCCTATCGACGCTATATTTTAACTACGTTCGATACGAAAATAAAATGCGTTCAAGTAAGTTGATCGATACAGAAATAGTGCTGGATTTTGAATTTTGTTTCGTTTAATTTCAAGGTAATGGTAAAGCAGAGCTGGTTATATTTTTTGTTGGTGTATCTTAAAGTTTGATCTTGGCACGTTCTGAGGATATATTAAAATAAATTATTAAAGTGAAAATATGATGAAAAAATATAGAGTGCTTTGATTTACTGTATATTCTGTTTTCATCGGAGAGTAATTTAATTTTAATAGATATCTATAATCCAAATTTATCAGCAAATAATCTCTTCTGAGTTACAATTGTTTTTCGTGTCTTTGGTTCTTCAATACTCTCTCCGCTTTGGATAAACTAAGTATAGAATAAATAATATTTATTTGTGTAGATGTCAAAAATGTTGTTCAGATTTTTGAGTCCCTGAAACATGGTGGAAGGGTCTACATTCACATCTGTATCCTGATATTTCTTTGTTCATTGTTTGGTTTGGAAATTGGTTTGTTCATTTAAGTTATACAATAATCAAGCAATGAATGATGTGTACCAAAATACTGACAAATTTTTATCTTTTGCTTTGCTAACTAGGCAGTATTGTCCATGTGAAACATAGCTAGTATTTTTCTTCGAAACGACGAAGTTTTAGAATTCAACTATATGTTTTCTTGTTTGCTTGTTGCTGTTCTCTATGCAAAACGCGCCTACATACATAATAATTCAGATTTTTGTATGGTTGCCTCAATTTTGATGATTCTTCTTTTATTCGAAAGAGAAGTATTGAGAAACGATAATCAAAAAGGAACGTACCAAAACTCGTCCCCAGAAATAAAATGAAGTAATTAGTTAATCTCCTTCTTGAAAAAGTATACCAAAACTCGTCCCCAAGAAGAGTAGGTCCTCAAAAATAGATCCTTGAATTTGTCCCCGACGTTATCGCATTATGACCAATATAGCTACTTATTATAATATATAGATTAACTCTTTTCATAAAATATGTTTTCATATATTTATAACAAATAAAAAACTCAGTAAGTACCACAAAACAAATTTTATTTAAGAATTGGTATACATTTATTTAAGTATTTAAGAATCTGTAAAGTAACTGAAATGTCTGCTTATGTTTTATACAAGTACATTCATCTTTTATTAAAATAAGGTACCTATACATTTTACAAAATCAAATCTTGAAACAGATCCATTTTTATACTCATCGATTTTCCTAGTAACTCACTACTTACGTCTACCGGATCGCGAAATCTTGCAAATTCACAACATTTTAAGAATTTGTGTTTGGTAAATTTTACAGAGACTACAATTACCACATAACTTTCACGTTCACTCAAACTGACAAAACTTTCCATATTTTCTCACACCTAAATAAAATGCAATTCTTAGCCAGGAATATCATTTCAAAATGAGATAACAATGTAATATGAATGAAAAGTAATTTACACTTTTGGTAGAATTTGTATTTAATATGCAACTACCTATTTATATTTCCAAGAAAGTATAAATCTCTTAATCTCTTGTCCGGGGACAAATTCTGGTAGGAAATTAAAGGACCGTAGTTAGTATGGGGACGAATTATGGTTGTAGAAATTTGGTACTACCTGCTCGGGGACGAATTCAGGGCCGCCCTAAAGAAGAGGCCATTTCCGAAAATGTTTGAATGGAACATTTAAAAAAAACTTTAAAGATTTCAGAGTTAGAGGGTGTGAGGTCTTCTTTTGGCACTCACAAATGTGAAATAAATAGTGTTTTTTTATTGGTGCTGGTATAACTGCACCACCAGTACCAATTAAAATAATATTATTTCGAAGCACTCATAAAGTCGGCCCTAGTTTTTATAAAAAGTTATTAATTATTTATCCTAACTTTAGTTTTATAACTGCTATATGTTCTGTCAACGAGAAATCATTTATGACTGTCTGCTTTATCTGCTTGTTTTTTTGGTTCGTGCGCGTGTTCTATATAGTAAACGAGCTCCGATTTTGATGATTTTTTATTCATTTGAAACAGGAGACGTGAGAAATGGTCGCATATTCATAAAAACGCAAATCCAAAATCTCCTTCCCTCTGAAAACTGCCCCCGATGGGGATGGAGGGGGCAAATTTTCTCGAAAAATCGAAAGTCTGAGATGGTATAATTAAAGATAGGACAATATCCGGAAACGTGTGAATTGAACATTTTTTTCAAAAGAGTTACGGTTTTCGAGATAGAGGCATGTTAAATTTTCAAATATGTATATTTTTGCTATGTAGAGAAGGCGATTTCTATCGAAAATAGAAAATCTTTGGGCACTACATGAAAGACCTAATTATTTGTAGCAACATTTATAATGAACATTTTATCCTTAGAGTTAGTTTTAGAGTTACAGCTGTGGCAAAATGGTAACATCTAAAATACTTATGCGTATTTCGCAGCGATGTTTTGAGATCTCAATAATAACAACTACAAGAAAAAATATACGTGGGTTATAGAATAAGTACTATCTTCATTGGTATTAGTCAACGTTCAACGATTTTCGTGATTAATGTTACACTCAAAGGTGTGAAATAAATATTTAAAAAAATTGGACCGACGTTATTAGTTGGTGCTCTGAAAAATACAAAATAATATTACTTCTATTGGTACTGGTACTTGTGAAGTTGGTGCCAAAAGTTATCAATCTAACTGCAACTATATAACTTCAAAAGTAACACCACCAATAAAATTAGCCATTTAGAAGCATCACAGTTTTTATGGTTCTCTGTTTTTGTAGTGTGTAGTTATGAAAGAAAAAAATAATAATTTGGAAATATATTTATCATTATATCAAATAATGACAATTGCACACTCTTATAAAAATCTTATAAAAAAGGTGTATCAGTTTTTTTATATTTTTTTCTTTTGGATGTTTACATTGAATCTAGAAAAGTAGTTTTTTAGAGCATAAAAGTACTACTCTCTTTATTTTTATTTTTATGTCTATTTGTTATTTAATAGGAAAAAAACTATAAGCGATTATGAACCGTCTCCTTTGAGAAATAAAATATTGCTGTGTGAAATTTGTTTGATTTATCTTTTCTAAAAAAACACAAAGAATTAGTGGATTTTATATTAAATTAGAGGAAGCCCACGACTTCGTCCGTGAAAACACTCTATAAGTCCTGTTCAAAATAAAATAGGTATTTAAGAAAAATCCAAAATTATGGTACCACAACAATGCAGCGTCACAAATCGACACGTGTTTTGCTAAGAGATTTGGGAATAGGTGATGTTAGGTGATGTTAGTTAAATAACAAAATTTGTTTTTTCATGTCAGATGGATAAGTTTGAATATTTTATCGTGGTTTTCAATTATCATCAACATTCCTCAACAAGGATTGTCCATATTGTGAAAAATAAAGGTATTTTACCCTTGTGCGACAACAAAATGTTATCCGATTATTTCATTTTTTAAGTCATGCAGAACTTTTTGTCGAGCATAACTTGTTTTTCATAAAATGTTTTTTTTTCCATATGGATTGTATATTGATGGTCACTTATAGAGATAAAAAGTCATTCTGTAGACAATCATACCCTTTTCTAAATGAGATAATTATTATCAATTTGTTTTCCGGATTCAACTGGATTATGATTTTGGTTTAGGTTGATCATTTATGTAAGCAATAGGTAGGTATTAATCTGATATCGATGATAATGAGAATTTACACAGTTAACATGGAGCTATTTTTAGAAACAGCAAATGTAATAAGTCGATAGCACCGAACAATAATATAGTTATTGAGAACATACGAAATATACATTGGTAATATACGACCGTACTTATACAAATAAATCGAGTATTAATTTCCAGATGTTCTGGATGCAGATATACATTTAGGACGTTTATATTCTTGGCTGAGTCATTCTGGATACTTTGCACATTTACTAAATTTACAGAAATATTAATAAACCGTATCTCTATACAAACTGGAATATTTTAGGTTGAAACCTATAGGTAAATCTTCTATTTACACACAACTGCACCACTTCAAAATTACCCGCACCAATAGAATAAATCTTATTTCTTCTTCAGAGCACTAAATAATAAAGTCGGTTTTGTATTTTTAGTGATAAAGTAGGTCCTGGTTTCTATAAAAAGTAAATTATGATGATTCTTGTTTTATTAAAAAGAAGACTGGATACTAAGAGGTCAAAATAAGAATATTCCCAGCAACTTTTGAGTTAACATTGAAGAAAAATCACAAAAAAAATCCAGATAGATGGGAAAGCTTATGAGTGATATCACGGAATTTAAAAAAAGAAGGTAGATTGTTTTTAGAGTAATGAATTAGATTTTTTCATGTCAAGAATTTTACTTAAAATTGTTGATCTTTTATGAAGATTCTTCTATTGGTACTAGAAGGACAAACTATAGTCAAATAGAATGTTGGTAGGTAGGTTTTACACAATTTTCTTCCAGGAAATATTTTGTCATTTTGTTTGATAAGCGCGATATACATAAGAGTGTAGTTCTAATAAAAATTCCATTTTTGACAATTTGTTTTTACTGCCTGCAACAGACTTCCTTAAGGTTCACGTAGGTTCTGTAATTATCTTTTCTCTCATGTCAATAGATATGGATATATGCCTGGGACATTATTGGAAATCTCATGCATAGCATTACCCAATCCACCTACGCTACGTCATATTCATATTAATGTAACCTCCGTTTCGTCGTTATATATCTGATTGATTGATGATTTGCACACCTGACACATATATCGTCTTGTCCTCTACAATCTGTTTTTTTATGAGCTGAGCAAACCATCAATTTCACTTTATATGTTTTGTCGTAACGATTGCATATATCTGGCAACAACGCTTACCCGGCTGGAAAAGTTATTTCTTTCCCGCAGTTTCCACCCTCTTCTATCGCCCACAAGGTGTTTCTACTGTGTCCCGCTATCTGCTGAATCGTTTGCCCTACACACAGCTGAGATGATCGGTGTTAGGATACGATTGGTGAGGATGGATATGAAAGAAGCAGCAGGTATCTGACGTACTATTTTTATCTACATATTCTACTAAGAAAGAAACTAATTATGTGTTATGTTCGTACTTCAACACATACCTAAGAAACTCTTTAAATCATGTCGATATGTACAGGGTGTTCCATTTTGGGTACTTTTGAGGGGTACCTCCGTTAATAAAATTTTCATAACCCTCTTAGTTTTTAAGATACAGGGCATTTTTGAAAATGTTGTATCTTGGGACCCCCTCGTATCTCCGCTATCCTTCAACTTATCGAAAAGGTAAAATAACATTCTTTTTGATTTTTTCCGTAGAATGCAGTGGTGTAATAATTTTTGTTACATATTCACTATTTAAACCAAACTTATTTTTTTAAATGGAACACACTGTATATTTATAAACTATAAAATTTGTCTTCTTCTCAGAAACATGCAAATAAATGACAATTCTCTAAATTTAAATGCATAATCTAAAGGTAGGCCATGAATAACAATAATTAACAATTGAATGTTACGTATTACTATCGAAGAATTGAATACTTTGCATACCTAGGTATCTTTTTATAAAAGCATAACATTTTCAAAAAATTCTATAGAGTGTTTTAATAACAGTAAGTTTGTAACAACAGTTTTTTAGCATAAAGGAACAATACAACAAACACAAAATTACATTATAATAATATTTTTTTAAAGGTGATGTTCGAAATGACGACCGTTTTCTCTAATGCAAAATTGGCAAATCTTTGTAATTCTTTGCATAGCATTATAAAGAACCATTGGTCTCATTCGCAGATTTCGAAAGGCTAAATGAATTACCTCTCGGAGTTCTTCTATGCTGTCATATCGTGTTTTATATACCTACTTCATTTTGTATATGTATAGCTCCATACAAAAAAATCTAAAATTGAGATAACGTGGAGACTTTCTAATAGGTCCGTTGGTACCCCATCTCTGGGGATAGTTATTATCAAGAAATGGCTTCAAGAGCCCATAGTTATGACTTGGGGCACCATCTTGCTGTAGGTAGACAGCATTAAGCGGCCTCGCTACCAGCTGATCGTTTTTGATGATTTTTTCTGTTAACGTCCCCGAGGTGAAGTATGAAGGTTGATCCATATGATATAATACCCGACAACCTTTATTAAGTGTATTGCAGGTAGTTTTATTGAACAGTAGCGGGTACAGCAATAGTTAGCTGAAAAATATATATATATATAACTCTTTTGGTTTTAGAAAGATAGATTTTTTTCAAGGAACAAATATGCCTGGAATCCACTGTAGAATCGCGGATCATATTTTTTATTTTCAATAAAAAAATAATAACAAAGTTTTCAACTGAAATTTTAGAATTCTTATTTTTGTTATGTGATCCGCGATTCTCCATACTCTTCTCAGTAAGCATACAATAATGAAAATAATGGAACTACGATATCACTCGATAGCGAGCCCCCTTAATAATATATTTTTTTCTGTTTGTTGTATTGTTACTTTATGCTAAAAAACTGTTGTTACAAACTTACTGTTATAAAAAAACTGTAAATATATATTTGAAAATGTTATGCTTTTATAAAAAGATACCTATATGCAAGGTATTCAATTCTGCGTTAGTAATATGTAACTTTCAAATGTTTATTGTTGTTATTCATGGCCTACCATTAAATTATGCATTTAATTTTAGAAAATTGTCATTTATTTGCGTGTTTCTGAGGAAAAGTGCATACTATTATATATTTTTGAAAAGGTAAAAAAGTCAAATTTTATATTCTATTAACATACAGGGTTTTCCATTAAAAAACATAAGTTAGGCTTATATCTCAAAAATAGTTAATATGTTAATATTAAAAACTAAAAGGGCTATGAAAATTTTGTTAAAGCATCTTTAATTTTATGAAAAAGTAGTACACTGTCGCGAAAACCGCAACTTTCTATCTATAAAATTAATGGAGATACCCCGCAATAGTACCCAAAACGGAACACCCTCTACAACATCTGTATATTTTCGACTTATTACCTACCTGTATTTTATACCCGTTCAGATGAGTATCGACGATAAGCATAAAACTCATATATTTTATTATATTCATTGTATATATTACGGTTATATTATTATATATATAGGTATTCAAGATTTATCGCCAAATTTCAAAATACTAGAAAATTACACAAATTGTTTTTGGCTTCTGTAAAAACTATCCACTGTATTTGGATAATATTTCTAGTACCTGATACATACTATGGATAGTAGAGATGGATCTCGTTTTTTAGTGTGTAAACTAACCAATTCCATTTGGTTAATTTATTAGAAAAGGTGAAGTTAGTTTATGGAAACTAATATCTGTTGTTATTGTCAACTGTCATGTCGTTTGAAATTTGTTTAAGAATAAATAGAATTAAGTCTAACTCCTATGTAATACTAAAAGTGTCACACTGCTAATCGAACGAAACCGAAATTGCAGCAATCCAGTCCTTGGTTCCCTAGATAATGAAACATAAAGGTGTTAGAAGTTACGGCAATATTTGTGTCAAGTAAGAACTCGAACATATTGCCCTAACGGCGATGATATAATTCAATGCTTGTTGGGGTATTAGCTCACCAAGTAGTTGTTTTCATCGTTGGTAGTAATTGTGGTCACTTTGTAATCCTTCTATCTATCGAATGGGCGATATATCTTAAATTTAATGTAACTAATTCTATTGATCAAATCAAATACCTACATATGGCCAGTTTCATTCGATTATCTTTAGCATTGACCATATCTGGATGACCCTAAATAATAACCACTTTTAGTAGCTACAACATGTAATAGTCCGGGTGTCAGTGATATCAAAGGGGCATGATCCAAAATGGAAGCCGACAAAAATGAATTAAAATTTGAATAAACGAGCAGAATGAATGTGCCCCTCGAGATACATACACGCTAAGAAATTTCCAGCAGATCGATAAGAGTAACCGTACTTTATAGTAGAAACATAATCTGACGTCAGTAGAAGGTTGTATGCTACCAATGTAATATATGTAATTTATACGTTTTTATTTTAAAAATATTTTTTTAATAGCATTTAAATATAGGTAATTTTTTTATATTTTGAAACCACAAATACAATCACACTGATTTTTCTTAGCCAGTCAACAACTGATTTTTGTATAGTTCTTTTCACAATAAATGGTCAACCACTTTTTTTTACCTGGGACGTTTTGCCAGAAGTCGGCCATAAACATGCAATTTACTGTCGCTCAGAGTCGGATCATAATATAGCAGTATAATACTATTTAAATGTATTTTTGTCTATAAAATAATTAACATGTATTCATGTCATTAAATATATTATATAAACATAAAATGTGTGTAAGATTACCTGTTTGCTAAATACCTCCATAATTTTAATTTCAATTAAATTACCTATAGCTATATTATATACCGACTTAAATATTTAAAGTCCGATGTATGTACATAATGGGAATACACCCGGTATTTTTATTGCAGTCATAAAGACAATACCATTTATTGTGAAAAGAACTATACAAAGTTTGTTCACAATAGCATAAAATATAATTTTTAAAATTTGGCTTTTTTTATTAAAAACTCTGTTTTAGAGATTTTGGCCAAAATCTAATCAGCTTATTGCTAAGTAGGTATAGATTAGAGGTACCTGCCATGTCGCTGCTATTTGTCACTGCGTATACCGTACACACAAAAACTGACACACAGATATTTTTGACCGACTTCCCAAAAGGAGGAGGTATACAATTCGATTGTGTGCATTTTTTTTTTTTTGGTTTGTGCGCGCCTTTCATATAGTAAACGTACTCCGATTTTGATGATTTTTGATTCATTTGAAAGAGGAGGCTTGAGAAATGGTCCCATATTCATAAAAACGGGAATCCGACATCTCGTTCCCTCCGAAAACCGCCCCCGAAGGGGGTGGAGGGGGCAAATTTTGTCGAAAATTGAAAATCTGCGTTGATATAATTACAGATAGGACAATATCCGGAAACGTTTAAATGGAACATTTTTTCAAAGGAGTAACGGTTTTCGACATAGAGACATTTTAAACTCTCAAATATACCTATTTTCGCTATGTGGAGAGGGCGATTTCTGTCGAAAATTGAAAATCTGTTTGCAGTAAATGAAAGACATAATTATTTGTAGCAACATTTATACTGAACATTTTCCCCTTAGAGTTACGGTTTTCGAGTAAAATCGGTGTTAAAATGGTAACAACTAAAATATTCAAGCGTATTTCCGCAGCGATGTACTGAGATCTCAATAATAACAACTACAAGCAAGGAATATACGTGGGTAATAGAATAAGTACTATCTTCATTGGTATTAGTGAACGTTCAACGATTTTCGTGACTAATGTTACACTCAAAAGTGTGAAATAAATATTTTTTACAAAAAATTGGACCGACTTTATTAGTTGGTGCACTGAAAAGTATAAAATAATATTAATTCTATTGGGGCTGGTACTTGTGAAGTTGGTACCAAAAGTTACCAATCTACCTGCAACTGCACAACTTCAAAAGTAACAGCCCCAATAGAATTAATATTATTTTATACTTTTCAGTGCACCAACTAATAAAGTCGGTCCAATTTTTTGTAAAAAATATTCATAAAAACAATTTTATAAAACTGGGTACTTTGGAACTTGGAGATTTGTAAGCATTACTATTTAGGATAATCAATAACTTACTGTTGGGATTTTAATAGTTGCCTATTATTGAACTGACGTTAAAAACGAATGTTTGTCTGCTTTCTTTTCTGTATGTCTGTTCACGCCTTTTGCATAGTAAACGTAATCCGGTCTTCATGATTTTTTTTTGAATAAAAGATTTAGATTAGAGTTGGTATCATTGACATTCAACATGTCCTTCCCCCCAAAAGCTTATCCCAAATGGGGTGGAGGGTGCATTTTTTTTCTAAAATCGAAAATATGAGTCGGACAAATTAAAGGAGATACCATTTAAAGCAACCTTCAAATAGGACATTAAAAAATGAGTTACAGTAGTGGTAAAGTCTGACATATGTGTATTTCCGCGATGTTTTGAAATATCTGAAAAAGTATAAGCAAAGTATCTTTTTGGCATAATTGAACGTTCAAGCAGATGGCAGCTCAGGACTGCGGTAGAATTGGTAATAAGACATGGTAACCTGAGGGGTTTGAAAATTGCTAGAAGTGCATCATCAAGAGTTGTGACAAGGGATGCAAAGAAACACCTATACATGTTCTATGTAAATACCCAGCCCTATAGGTCACTAGACAGAACTGGTATGAACAAATGATAACAACACCGAGGGAATTCAGAGAGTAGAGCATCAAACGGATGTGTTAGGATACTGTAAAGCAGTAGAAATAGTAAAGCGACTCTGGAAGGAAGTAGGGCACAAAAGCTAATGGCACCGCAAGGTTCCTCCGAGAAAAATTCTAATCTAATCTACCAATAATTGAAATAGCTACCCAGGTGAAAGTGATGCTCCAGGTACATTTTAATGAACTTCCAAAATGGCAGACGTAGGTAGACAGTTCGACTGTCTGTATTTTTGTGGTTTGTACAGGTTCTTCGCATAGTAAATGGTATTTTGATGTTTTTTTTAATTGAAAGAAGTTGGTGTCAACGGTGTCAACAGTCTTTTATCCTAGCTATAACTGCACTATACCAAAACTACCATTCGGTCAAAATTTATGAAAAAAAAAATATTTATATCAATATTAGTCGTTAGGATTCAATGCTTTTGCACGTTCTGAAATACTGATATAATATAATATAATTGAACGTCTGGAGGGAGCTTCAGAATATTCGCTAACAAATCTTTCCCATGTCTCTTACATGTATGACATTTGATGTCACTTGCTCCTGGATGATAAACTGAGTAGAACACTTGATCATTAAGTAAGTACATTTCTAGATTCAAAAAATGGAATGCCTTCCATTTCTGACCGATTTCACGCTGACGACGGATGTATGTAATTCAAGTGTATGTATGCTTTTTGAAATTAAAATTCAACATGGTTTTCTCCCCAAGAAAAACTCCAAAGTGTTTGGAGTTTGGAGGGGACAATTTATTTGGAAAATAAAAAAGACCATTCCCGGAATCGTTTAAATGCATATTGGTTTTGGAGATGGGAAGTTTTCGAAAAAATGGTAGGGAATATATTTAATTTATTTTCTGTTGACACTCACAAATGTGAAATAAACATTTTTTATAAAAAACTAGAACCGACTTTATTAGTTGTAGAATCTTCTACCTAACTATAACTGCCTATAATCTGGATTATTCGAAATTGAGAATTATAATTGAATTGTTTTCTTCTAGAAATTCAATGAAAACCGCTAAGGTAGAAAGAAATCGAAACCAACCTCAAAATTACCAGCAACAAAACTAATAAAGTCGGTTTTGATAAAAAACTTGTTTATGTAACATTTTTGAATGTTATCAGTAAATAAAATTAAATATAAGACTTTTTCCAGTTATTTTCCTATTTTTCATTCTCATTACTTTTTAATCATTGTCATATAATTCGCCATAATGCGTGATGACCTGTTTCATATTGATATGGCGCTTTGACATTTTTAGCGATCTTATTCAAATGGGTGGAAAATCGATGTCATTGTATATTTTATGTTTATGTAACTTATAACAATGGGAGTCATATCTGTTTATTCAATGGGTATTCCATAGATGAGAATAATAGAACTAGTTATAAAAGGGCAGTGTTGATAAGAATGAACAATTAAGCTACAATGGACAATTTTCATCGAGTTTATCGACAATGGAAGTGTTGTCTTTGGATTCTTTAATATGTCTTTTATTCCTATTCCTTTACTTCGAATTGGATTTGTTTCTGACAGTTGATTTTTGATTCTTACATGAAAATTAAGTATACAAGACTTGTAACCAGAAACAAAATAGTATAATTTTATAAAATTCAATGAAGATACGTATGTACGAAATGTATTTTATCTACCAATGCTATCTCCATTATCTTTCGTTCAAGTTACAAAACTGGAGAACATATCAATAATTGATTTATTGGCCTAATACCTTCAAATTACAGATTATATATTGAGATTGATATTGGGGATTATCGATGGCTTAAGAGTATTAAGGTATTTCTATTTCAATTCATAGCGTTTTTAATTAATTTTAAATTTCTTCTAACATGCATGAAGTTACTTAAGCTATTCACATGTAATAATAAAATAAGTTCGTTGTTGTATCTACTTCAAAATTGAAATTTCAAATTATATCAAATCTTAATTATTTATAATTGAGTACGAAGCGACGTCCTGGTACATTGGAGTAAGTTACAACATAATGTCTAAGAATAAACACAATGCAAAACGATGACATACTGTAACTTCCATTGTACATCAAACTAATTATTGAAATGATCTGGCAGGAAGTGTTAAAATTATATAGCACAAACTTTGTCTTAAACTTTTACTGAAAAATATAGTTAAATTATACAAACATCAATTACTTCAATTATTATCAGGGTGGGCCAATGAAAACTTTACATCCCGATGTATTGACTTTAAAATCAAAATAGGGAAAAATGCTCGGACCCGTCGATTTTTGTATCAAGGGGGTACAATCGTGAATTAAAAAAAAATGTTACCACCGTTTTAACTCGCTTCTGGTTTTCACTAGAATAAAATGGTGTATTCCGTAGAAGACAGGGTAGAAATTTTACAATTGTTTTTTAAGAATGACGACTAACAGTTAATTTATTCAACGAACGTCATCCTGAATGAAATTTCTCCACTACTTACGTTTTGCAACTAGTTTCCAAATTTGAACCTACTGGTTCAGTCAAAAATAAGAAGAAGGTGCATGAAAGAAACGAAGCGATGGCAGTGACTGTTTTAGGTCATGTAGCAATGGATCCTACCCTCAGTACTGGGAAATTGTCTGACGCATCTGGTGTAGCACGCACAAGAATAACGAGAATCCTTAAACAACATAAATTTCAACTTTTCAAGATACGATTGGTTCAGAAATTGCATGAGGATGATTTTGAAAGCCGACTCCAGTTCTGTGAAGTGATCAGTGAAAATATTAATAAATTACAAAATGAAGCAATAAATATATTTCCACTAATCTAATTAATAATAATCAATATTACATGTTCGATATCTGTTTTTCGGATGAGTGTTCATTTTAACTTAATGGAACTGTAAATAGGCATAACTGTCGGTATTGGTCAAACGAAAATCCTAGACTATTTCATGAAGTGCATACTCAACATATACAAAAAGTAAATGTTTGGGCGGGTATTTATGGAAATAACATAATCGGCTCCTTTTTTATACCAGGTAACCTCAGTGGCGAGATTTATCAGGATTTATTAGAAAACACTATTATCCAGCCCTCGTACATTTTTCAGCAATTTTTGGACGAAACCTGATCTGTCTCCTTTGGACTTTTTTCTTTGAGGTCATCTGAAATCTAGGATTTATGCCAACCTGCCCGATTCACTGGAAGATTTGCGAAATCAGATAATGAATGAATGCGTCAAATTACACCCGACATGTTGCTTAATATACGGGAACGTTTTGAACAGAATTTATTTTACTGCATGGAAGTGAATGGCGGTCATTTCCAGCATTTAATAAACTAATAGAAAAAGAAGTATTTTTTAGGTTTTTAAGTACACTTTGTGTTCTCATTGTCTCTTTCCATATTTCAGCTGTCATTTTGTTATCGATGAAAATGTTCAAGACAAACTTCAGGATTGGATAGTACTCGATGAGATCATTGAAATAAGGTATAACAATATCCCTCGTCCATATTTAAAATCAACCAAAGTTGTTCCTCCTCGAATCAAAAATCGACGGGTCTGAGCATTTTCCCATATTTTGATTAATATTCGTTAAATCGCTAAAGTTTTCATTGGCCCACCCTGTATATTTAGAATTCATATGAGATATTGTTACAAAAAACTTTAAGCAGCATTTGTCAAAAATTTGTTAAAACATCCTTATTGCAATAGCTATCTAACAGGGTACAAATGATACCAAAAGTGCTTGCCCCTTCCACATAGCGGAAATACACATATGACATATTACAGACTTAACCATTGCTGAAACTCGAAAACCGTAACGCTTTTGAAAAAATAAACATTCTCGGATATGGTCTCAGCTTTAATTTTGCCTATTCAGATTTTCTATATTCTAGAAAAATTGCCCCCTCCACCTCTTTGGGGGCGGTTTATACTATGCAAAACTCTCAAACAGTCATAAAAACGCAAAGATAAAACCTCCTCCTTTTTTGAAATGGGTAAAAAAAGTCCGCGATGGAAATATGTCTATCCTTTAAGTTTGACTCACAATAACCATTTTAGTGCTGACCGTGCTTAGAAGGAGCGGGTATCTAGTTAGGAATAATTAAAAGATGGAGCCGAGCCTCACTAAACCAATAAAATATAAGATGGAAGGATTAAATTGAGGATAACATACTTAATTGAGAAATAATGGAGGAAAATTGTTCTCCTGGCAAAAACACACCCAATATTATGGAAAAAGTAAGAAGGGGGGACAACTTTCGAACGGATTATCGCAGTTCCTATTATCTGGAACAGTTATTCTTTCTAATAACATATATTAACTTATATCATCATCGTTATTAACCTATTATTAACCAAGCTTTTGCACTTCTTATTAGAACACGTATCTCTTTATTGGAATAATGAACAAGGGACAAAAGACTTTGCTGCGATGGCATTGATAATTCGTTACCAAAAGGTTCGACACGGTACATACTTAGCTACTCTTCAAGTATGTCAAAAATAAATGGAATAATGCCTGTCGAGGGCTGGATTAATTATTGCACCCATTTTTTAAATCACCACTTACATATATACATCAATCAATGCGGGACTAAGAGAAACGCGAGAGAGGATGTCTAAACCTTCAGTAGCTATTATTATTGAGATATCAAAACATCGCTGCCGAAATACGCATACGTACTTTAGATGTTACCATTTTACCACCGCTGTAACTCGAGAACCGTAACTCTATAGAAAAAATGTTCATTATAAATGTTGTTACAAATAATTAGGTCTTTCATGTAGTAGGTACCCACAGATTTTCAAGTTTCGAAAGAAATCGCCCTCTACACATAGCAAAAATACACATATTTGAGAATTTAACATGCCTCTAACTCGAAAACCATAACTATTTTGAAAAAATGTTCAATTTAAACGTTTCCGGATATTGTCATATCTTTAATTATACCACCTCAGATTTTCAATTTTCGAGAAAACTTGCTCCCTCCACCCCCTTCTGAAGCGGTTTTAGAAGAGAATGAGATTTCGCATTTGTATTTTTATGAATATGGGACCATTTCTCTAGCCTCCTCTTTCAAGTGGATCAAAAATCACCAAAATCAGAGTACGATTACTAGATAAAACGGGCGCTCAAAAGAAAATAAAGCAGACAGTCGAATTGTATACTTCCTCCGTTCGGGGTTCTTCGGTCAAAAAAATCATTTTATAAAAAATCTTAAATCCCAACTTTCCTATTTCATGAAATATGGTATGATGTTTAGAAAATTCTTTTTTTATATTAACATCATACCTACCAAATATTACGAAATAAGAAAGTTAGAAAAATAAATTAATTTAGAAAATTTTCGTAAATTTTTGCTGCGCCAACTAACATTACAGACTATATTTTTCATCAACTATCATATTTTTTTTATCTATAGGTATACTGTACTATAAGTAACAGCGATTTTGAAAACACTGTAACAAAAAATACAAATTATTTTTCTCATCCCTTAAACTCAAAAAGAAATAGTCTCATATAAAAAAATCTCAAATCCCAACTTTCCCTTCCCTAAAAATTGCATCCAAGGATGGTGGAGAGATTAGGTACTCCTTTTTAAATATTAAAATTTGAGAAGGAAAAATTGAAGAACACATACCATTTCCGGCAACATTTGAATTGGACATTTAAATAAATATTTTTTACAAAAAATTGGACCGACTTTATTAGTTGGTGCACTGAAAAGTATAAAATAATATTAATTCTATTGGTGCTGGTACTTTTGGTGTTGTGCAGTTGCAGTTAGGATAACTTTTGGCTCCAACTTCACAATTACCAGCACCAATAGAATTAATATTATTTTGAATTTTTCGGTGCACCAGCTAAAAACGTCGATCCAATTTGTTGTAAAAAATATTTATTTCACACTTTTGAGTGTAACATTAGTCACGAAAATCGTTGTACGTTCACTAATAGCAATGTACTTATCCTATTACCCACTTATATTTATTTGCTTGTAGCTGTTATTATTTAGAGATCTCAAAACATCGCTGCGGAAATACGCATAAGTATTTTAGATTCTACCATTTTACCAGCGCTCTAATTCGAAAACCGTAACTCTGAAAGGAAAAAAAAATGTTCAGTATAAATGTTGCTACAAATCACAGTATAGGTAAAACACAGTAGTCCCACTCAAGCCATTCCTTGATGTGACCCGCCTTTGCCGCCGTTGTGTGCCGTACAATGAACGGGGAGACACGAAAACGAAATCGGCTGGCCGTTGACAAACCGTCGTCAAAGATGAGTGTGTTTAATCTTTGCCGTCGACTTCGCATTTATAATTTGCGACCGCAAAACATGATGATCCAAAACTATCATCTAAGGCGCCGCCGTTGAGTTGGAATACTGTATTTATCTATACTGTGCTACAAATAATCTGGTTTTTCATGTGGTTGCCTTAGATTTAAATTTTTCGAGAGAAACTGCCCCCTCCACATAGCGAAAATACACATATTTGAGATTTTAACATCGCTGTAACTCGAAAATCGTAACTCTTTTGAAAAAATGTTTAATTTGAACGTTTCCGGATATTGTCCTACTTTTAATTCTGCCAGCTCAGATTTTCGATTTTTGAGAAAAATTTCCCCCTTTACCCCCTTCCACTCTTTCGGGAGTGTTTTTTGAAGGGGAGGAGACTTCGGATTTGAAATTTTACTGATAAGGGACAATTTCTCAAGTCTCCTCTTTCAAATTAATCAAAAATCATCAAAATCAGCGTACGTTTACTATATACAGCGCTTGAAAATAGCACAGTCGAATTGTATACCTCCTCCGATTGGGTTCGTGGGTCAAAAAATAGGGTCTTCTGAGTAACAGCAACAGTAAAGACTGAAATTAGTGTGTTACCGCTTTTTGTTGAAATTTCTGAATATAAGTGAACGTTCAACAATTTTGATGTATATAATATATGATACACTTAAAAATGTGAAATAGATAGATAAAGAGCCAAATATTGATTAATATAAGTGGTAATTGTAATTAAGTTGTAGATTGTAGATTGTAGATTGAAAGGGGGTTTCAATGCACTGCGACCTTTAGGTCTATTGTGCCCCCCGTCAGAGCTGTTCTCGCTATTTCGATTTCTACAGCTCGCCCTCCAGTTCCAGAGTTCTAATGAACTCCAGTATCTGGGATGGCTTCAAGCGGATTACTTCCTCACTACTGACAGTTTCTTGTCCAAAGCATTTTATGCGTTGGCTGGCTATTGCGAGGCATTCCGTCACCAGGTGATCCGGAGTTTCCTCCTCTTCCCCGCAGAATCTGCACTCGTCGTTTTCTGCTAGACCCAATCTCGACAGGTGCTTCCTGAGGCGGCAATGTCCTGTAAGGAATCTAGTGAGCAGGTGTAGCATATTCTTGCTAAGATCCAGATGTTTCTTAGATCTCGCAGTGTCAAAGTTTCCAAGAAACTTTTTGGAATGATCCAGCCCAGGAAGATTCCGCCAGAGGTTTTCTCTTTCGGTCTCTTCCTTCTCCTGGAACTCTTTCTTGTAGGTACATTTACCTGTGCCACAGAAAGGTTCTGGGCCAATAAAAGGAGCTTGTGCTCCTTTTTTGGCAAGTGTGTTGGCCTCTTCATTTCCTTTGATTCCGGAGTGGCCGGGAACCCAGATTAGATAGACCTTGTTATTCTTGCCGATTTTGTTGAGTTTTCTTCGGCACTCCCATACTATCTTAGAATCGATGATATGGGAGCTCAGTGCTTTAATCGCAGCCTGACTATCAGAGTGTATGGCTATATCACATTTCTGATAGTTTCTTTCTAGGTTCATTTCCACACATCTTTCGATTGCAAGTATTTCTGCCTGAAAGATGCTTGGACAGCGGCCTAACGGTAGTGAGCATTTGGTGCCAGGCCCGAATACTCCAGCGCCAGTCCCCGTCGTGGTTTTAGAACCATCTGTGTACCATTTGATGGTATTTTTCTTAAGGGCTTGGGATGTAGACTCCCTTTCCCAATCTTCTTTTCTACTTAGCATCGTGGTGAACGTTTTCTCGATGCTAGTTTTCTTTATCATCTCGTCACTGGGAAGGTTCGCTGACAGGATATAGTTCGTCAGAGAGGACCAGGCTCTTTGATTCCTAATTCCCTCATGGCCAGTACCTTCCCTGGATAGTCTTAGAATGGCCTCATGGGCTACTCTATCTATCACCAGATGTAGAGGTGTGAGATCTGTAATGATCTCCAGTGCTCTAGTTGGGCACGTTCTCAAGGCTCCAGTGATACAGACACAGGCAAGCCTTTGTAATCTATCGAGGGCAGTCCTCGTATAGGTTTGCCTTGCCTTGACATGCCAAACTATTGCTCCATAAGTTATTATAGGCCTCACAATCATGACGTACATCCATCGCAGTATTTTTGGGTTACAACCCCAAGTCCTACCAGCGAGTCTTCTGCACGCCATCAAGGCCTTTGTTGCTTTATTGGCAGTAATCTCGAAGTGTTTGTTCCACAGAAGTTTGCTATCTAGGGTTACTCCCAGATATTTAACTTCAGACTTCCATCCTATGATGTCTCCCTGTAAAGAGAGATATTTCGTAGTTGGAAGTTTCCTTTTCCTGGTAAATGGAATTACTGTGGTCTTGGTTGGGTTGATATTTAGTCCTACTGACAAGCACCACTGTTCAATAGTTTTGAGGCCCTCTTGCATCAAGTCGCATAAGGTATTCCAGAATTTACCTCTAACTATTAGGACTATGTCATCTGCATAGCCTATACATTCGAAGCCAAGCTCCGTAAGCCTGTGGAGTAGTTCATCCACTACTAGACTCCATAAAAGGGGAGATATTACTCCTCCTTGAGGTGTTCCGCGAGTGGCCCTAACGGAGGTGGTTTGATTGCCCACCTGCGTCTCAGCTATTCTCGTCTTTAACATCTCATACATCCATTTAATAATGGTTTTGTTCACCCCTCGCCTTTTGAGTGCCTCTTCGACCGACACGTGAGTTGTGTTGTCAAAGGCCCCAGATATGTCTAGGAAGGCACACATGGCGATTTCTTTGTTATTCAGAGTGCTCTGGATGACTTCGGTCAGCTGATACAGGGCCGTCTCTGTTGATCTACCCGCCCTGTAAGCATGCTGACATTTGTGAAGTGGTTTATTCTCCAGATACTCCGTTCTTATGTGGTTATCCACTACTTTCTCCATTGTTTTCAATAGAAACGATGTTAAGCAGATGGGTCTGAAAGATCGAGGATCGGTCGCATCTTTTTTACCTATTTTTGGTATGAAGGTTACCTTTGCCCTTCTCCAAATTTTAGGCATATGACCCAGTGCTAAACAGCTTCTTGATATCCTCAGAAGATGGGGAAGAATCTCCTCCATTCCTTTCTGCAGGAGTACTGGGGAAATTCCATCTACTCCTGGTGATTTATACGGTTGAAAGGTGTTTATTGCCCATTCCAACCGTTGCTTTGTAAATATTTTCTTAGCAATATCCCAATCTTCCCTGCGAGGATTCTTGATTTGAGTTGCTATGTCCATACTGATTGAGGGTTCACTACCTGGGAAGTGTGTTTTGAGGAGGAGAGTGGATCGTTCCTCTTCTCCCTCAGTGTATGACCCGTCTGGCTTTTTAAGCGACATTGTGGGAATTATTCCCCCCTTTGCCATGACTTTTTGAAGTCTGGCTGCTGTGGGAGTGGAAGTGATCTTTTCACAAAAGGCTTGAAAATTAAGCCTTTTAGCCTTCCTGATCTCCTTATTGTACTGAGTAAGCTTCTCAGTGTACCCCTGCCAATTACCATCTCTTTTGGCCCTATTAAAGAGCCGACGGACCTCTAGCCTGAGGTTTGACAGGTTCTTGTTCCACCAAGGTGCTTCCTTACTTGTTCGAACTTTCGAGAGTGGACAACTTGAGTGAAAAGCCTCAGTTATTGCCGCACTAACCTGTTCGACTTTTTGTTCCAGATCGTAGTGCGGGTGTTTTGCCCCATTCTTGTCGATCTGTTCCAAGTTTTGCTTCAGATGGATCTTATAGATAGACCAATCCGTATTTCTAGGATTTCTGCTTGAGGTCGACGAGGTAACCTCCCCCGTTATCCTGAATTCGATAATCCTATGGTCTGAAAGTGATGGTTCGTTCATCACTTTCCAACCTATAACATTTCTCCTCGCAGCAACATTAGCAATTGTTACATCCAGGACTTCTTCTCTTGCTCTCGTGACAAAAGTGGGAGTTGTCCCCACATTGAGGGTTTCGAGGTTATTAGCTAAGAGATATTCAAGTAAGCACTCCCCTCTGGAATTGTTGTTCGTGCTTCCCCAAATAACGTTATGCGCATTGGCGTCACAGCCTATTATGACTGGCAGTTGTCTGCTGTTACAGTATTGTACCAGCTCCTGCACTTCTGCTGGTGGTGTTGTTGGCCCATCTCCAGCGAAGTAAGCGGATGCTATGACAATGTCTCGGTCGATGCCCCCAATATTGAGGTGTACCATTATTGGAGTTAGATCCCGAGTCATGTATTCTGAAACACAAATATATTTAATATTGTTTCTTATGAGCACACAGGCACGTGGGGATACTTGCCTCTGGTCATAAATCAATATTGAGTCTTTACAGGCCAAACCTCTGATTTGGCCTACTTTGTCGATCCAGGGTTCCTGGATCAGTACAATATCCAGTTTTAGCTTTGCGAATAACCTTACAATCACTGCTGAAGCTCCCTTCGCGTGATGCAGGTTCACCTGCGCTGCCTTCGTGAAGATGAAGGGTTATTTGTGTGGGGTGGATGGGCTGGGTAGTCCAGCCTCTATAAATCCCCCTGCCTTCTCTCTTCCTGTCCTTCCTCGAATTCCATACGGGAGGTGTCCTTTCCGGAATTCGAGGAAGTTTCTTGGGTTTGGCCCTCAACCTCCAGGGGTGCAGAGGTATTCTCCGTCCCCCCGGTTGTCTCCTTGGAGTCAGTCGGAGCCCCAGTTCGACCCGAGTCAACTGGAGCTCCCTGCTCCCCAGATTTCCGGGATGTGGAGGGTATCTCCGCATCTCTGAAAACCACCACTGGGTTTGGTTTCTTGCCCAGTCCTGAGACAGGAATGTGCCCGAACCGAAAGTTCATTAGGCACCCCCCTGCTTTCAGGGCTTCTCCCGATTGGTGGTCAATCCCAATCGTGAGCACCTTGCCACTTCCCTCTTTCTTGGAGCTTAGAACTTTCCAAGCTCCAGTGCTGAGGTTAGAGTTCTGAACCTCGACGAGTCGGAGGATTTTCTCCGTCTCCATGTCGAGGCTTCGTGGGAAGAACACGGTTATGGTGACGGGTTTAGGGATGTCATTCTCTCCCAACGCCACCAGCTCGGGTCCCTCCCAAGAACTGAGTGTCGGCACTGACTTCATGAGCCAGTCCGCCGATTTCGGGGATCCACAGTCTACCAGCATCATTCCACAACGGAAATGAATGCCGGTGAAGTGGATCCCCCTCTCCTCGCTGCGGCACATCTCTTCCACTAGCATATCCTCTAGTGAGGAGAGCCGCTCGGCTTCCAGGATAACCTTCGGGTATTCCTTGGGTAATATTCCTACCCTGGTCGCCTTCCCTGCCTTGACTGCTGCTGCAAATCCAGTGGCTTGCCCGGTTTTTGCCGCAGCTGTCTTCGGCTTCTTTGAGTGAGGCCATTCCGGAGGTGTGATGTGCTCCGGACCTCTCTTGCCTTTCCCCTTACCCGTCGGGGTTACTCCCGGGGTTGAGTGGATTGGTTTGATGGGGTGCTGAAGAGCCTGTTTTCTAGCCTCCTCAGGTGCAAGGCCCTGATGGAGGAGTCGCAGGTACTTCCGCACTCCTGCTCCACTGAGGCCCTTCCTCAGTGGATCGTCTCTACCGCCGGGCTGTCCTAATTTGGGCAGCTCGAATGGCAGGCGATTTTTCTTTTTCCCTTTTTCAAGGGGCCCGGATGAAGAGGTGGAGGCTTTCTCCTCCTCTCCTCCGGTGGGTTTACTCTTTGCTTTGTCCATAACTGGTCCCACGAGTAGCAAGGGTCATGTCGGTCCGCTTCTGCAGAGCCCCGCATGCAGAAGTAAGGGGTTTGTTACAATGGAGTTCCCCCCGTAATTAAGTTTAAAATTCATTTTATGCTATAGTTATTTGCTGCAAAAACTTTCTGTATTTTATTTATATCATGTAAGTACTTAATCATGCATATTATTATATTTTGTTATTATGTAAATTTTACATTGTTATGAGTTTCATTCCGTATGATAATAATGAATAGATATATAGTGAATATTGCATAAACTCACAGTTCACAGGACCTTGTGACCACTTCTGCCTGAAGGGACTTTTACAGGATATTTAAAAAAAATACTTACTCATTGCTTTTCTTTGTTTATTTTGACATCTACTCCACCCTGTATATCAGTGTCCAATAGCTGAATGAAAAGTGAATATGTAACATCCATCGTAATTAAATTTTGCAAGTATATTATTTATATTATCGTATGGTTTTTGTTTGAAATCCGCAAGACTTGCTGTACCAACTTGACTTGCTTCCACTATATTTATTTCTGTATACAAATCGTAATAGTATGTCAATATTGAGCAGCTGGTTATACTCTTTGATCTTAAATAAAACGGTACTCAATGGCCTTAGGATGTTGAAAAGGCAAATAAAAGGTTCGCGAAAATTTCTCTTTTGCCGAGCTCAGGTTTTCCCTGGAACTTACCATAACTGAGCAAGGAATTCCGAGTAGAAGGAAACGAGAAAAAAAGACTGCCTACTTAAGTATTCTCCTTGACCCTATTTTACATTGCCTTCTTTTTTGATAACAATTTATTCAATCTAAGAAAACTAAATTGGATTTATACAAGAGAATTGATGAATGTCCCATTTTCTCTGCTACAAACGATTGCTTATAGTGAAAAATTACATGGAAGATATCTTTATTGGAATGTAATGAATTAAAAAGTAATATGGAACATCTCAACCAATTATAGCATCAACATTTATACAAAATATAAATTTGCTCAAAAATAACTGTTAGATTCTTTTGAATAAAATAGTTTGAGCAATGTCTAAATTGAAAGTTCAATTTTCGAATAGTTTTCAATATACACGGCATTGACGATAACTTATTCAATACGTTAGTAAGTAAAGTAGCCAACTCTTCCGAATCATGAGTTCACCATACTAGTGCGGAAATTAAATGACTCTAGGTCTCATGTATCACTGATATGAAGAATCAATACAGAAACTTTACGTCATTACTTTTTCTCAAGTTATGTTTTCAAACCAATGTATTCAATAGATATTTTTGACAAAAATTGTACCGCCGTTCTCAGTTGGTACTCTGAAAAGTACAAAATAATATTAATTCTATTGGTGATGGTACTTTTGGAGTTGTGCAGTTGGAGTTAGATTGAAAACTTTTGGCACCAAATTCACGAGTACCACCACCAATAGAATTAATATTATTTTGTACTTTTAAGTGCACCATTTTTTTGTAGAAAATATTTATTTCACACTTTTGAGTGTTACATTTATTTTTCACGAAAATCGTTGAACGTTCACCATTATCCATCCATTACCACTCTTTTAATTCGAAAACCGTAACTCTATGGAAATAATGTTCAATATAAAATGTTGCTACAAATAATTTGGTTATTAATTTCCCATTCTCAGATTTTCAATTTTCGAATGAAATTTCCTCTTCCACATAGCGAAAATACACATATTTGAAATTTTTATATCGCAGAAACTCGAAAACCGTAGCTCTTTCGAAAAAAAAAAATCAATTCAAACCTTTCCGGATATTTTGGTATCGTTAATTTTGCCATCTCGGATTTTCGATTTGCGATAAAATTTGACCCTTCCACTCCCCTTCGGGGGCGGTTTTCGGAGGGAAGGAGATTTAGAATTTGCGTTTTTATGAATATGGGACCATTTCTCAAGTCGCTTCTTTCAAATGAATCAAAAATCATCAAAATCGGAATATTTTTACTATATAAAACGCGCACACGAACCTAAAAATAAAAAGCAGTTGGTCGAATTGTATACCTCCTCCGCTCGGGGTTCATCGGTCAAAAAGTAGTGTCATACAGATGATATTTATTTATTGATATATTCCATGACTTTAGGAGAATGTGAACTCTGCCAAATGTCAATACGTCAACAAATGCTGCGTCATGGATAAATAAATATCAGATTATTTTCTTGGAACAGGTTGATAATATGAACATTTCAATCTTTCTCTCAACTTCCAAAGCAGGTGTCGCAAAAAATCCTGAGTGTGAGCAAAGCGGCGAAACGTGTAATACTGTAACAACATTCTCTTTTATAAATATGCATTTTTCAAATAAACTTTTCGTACTTGTGTGGTTGTCACTACAAATGGCGACAATAATACGACACTAGTCCTAAAGTGAATCTGACATATACCTATTGACTTATGCTGCATTTACACGATTCTAAATTCGTTCCTTTCCACACATGTAGCTTGTAGATGTACTTCTGCGTTTTCGTATTTAGCGAGTTTCTTCTTCCATTACTGATTTGTGCAAGCTTTATAGTCATGATACATAATTACAATTACTAAGAATGTATTTTATAACAGCTTGTAATGCTCTTTCACCAATTTTTTTTGTGGCATCTGGCTCATTGCCGTTAAAACTGTGCCCATTTTTTTCTGGCAATTAAAATGAAATGACCGTTGCTAAATACTGGGTCACCAGCGCTTAATATGTACATACAAAACAATAAAAATGTAATTACCTTTATGCATTTATATATATATATATATACATGGCTAATAACATATATAATACCTACAGGGATAGTTTATAAAGAAATTGAAGTATATAATGCTATTAAATTATTGAGTGCTCTATTTTTAATTAACAACGTATCACTCACTGACTAGAGCAATATTTATTAATTTTGTATTTCATTCAGGTTCATCAAATGTAGTACCAATATGATGGTTTTAAATATCTTGCTTTTGGATTAAAGTAGGGAGCTCTGCACGTCAAATAAAAGACAAATTGACATGAGAGAAAAATAAGACAATTGAAAAAAATATATCGTTCAATCCACAGTAGGTATACCATAGAAAGATGACTTTCATAATAAAATATATAAAATTTATAGATTATAATACATTACTACTATCAATTCAATTTCCTTTCTTCTTTTGGAGATTTGACACACTAGAAGATACTTTCAACGACTTTTTTTTTCAAAGTTTTGACAGGCGCCGTTCAGGAATTACATGGTCAGTTATATCTATTATTCTCATATAAAATTTTATCAGGATAATATAGATTTTCAATTCTAAAATTCTGTTATACACCTATTAATTGAAAGACTTCTCAAACGGAGGAAGTACCTATGCAATTCGACTGTATGATTTTTTTTGTGCGCGCGCTGTATATGTATAGTAAACGTACACCGGTTTTGATGATGGTCTCATATCTAGAAAAAATCAAATCCGAACTCTCCTTGAAGGGGACAATTGTTTTCGAAAATCAAAAATCTGAAACGGCAGAAATAAAGAGGAGACAATATCTGGAAACGCTTAAATTGAAAATTATTTCAAAAGAGTTACGGTTTTCGAATTACAGCAGTGGTAAAATCTGAAATATGTGTATTTCCGCCGCGATGTTTTGAGATCTCTGAGTAATAACAAGTACATGCAAAGAATATACATGGGTAATAGGATAAGTACTATCTTCTTTGGTATTAGTGAACGTTCATCGATTTTCAAGACTAATGTTACACTCAAAAGTGTGAAATAAATATTTATCACCAAAAACAGATTTTGGTGAAAACTCAATCGGTTTTTAGTTACAAAATGTTGCATCGAAATAAACCAGTCCGACGTCGATATCACTATTGGTTTTCATTATATGCAGAAACTCTAGAAACCTTGAAGATGTATAGATAAACTCTTGGCACATAGTTGAAAAGTAGCTGAATAAATATTATTTTGCCTTTCATTTTTGTGAAAATCTATTAATTTAATGTTTTTGTGTCACCAGGATCACATAGAACTTTCCATAAATATATAAGTCTTCGTTAACTGCCCATTGAAAGGTCTTAACCCTGGAACCGTTGAATTTTTTGAAAAATATTCAGCTTCAAGTATTCTGGAAATAGTAATTAGAATGTAAATTTTGTTATTTAAAATTTTGGAAAAAATTGTCCTTTCTCACCCATTGAGAAGAGACGAACGTGACAGATTTCTTGTATATATTCTCAAAAATATCTTATTTCGTATTTTTTTATAGCAAATATAAAGAACAAATATTTTCGAGGAATCATTCAATAAAACATTTTTTAAACTTCAATGGTTTCTGAGGAAACCCTTTGAAGGGAGAATGTTTTGTTTTCATTCATAAATGTGGAATAATATTTTGATACAAATACTAGGACCAGCTTTATTCAAGTATTCACAGAAAAATTGAGAATAATAATTGTAATTGGAAAAGGAGTCAAGACTCTTTCTTCTATATTATATTTATAACTGATACTTTATCTATTGCACTATCAACCTCAAAACTACGAGTACCATTGGAATAAATATTATTTTGTATTTTTCAGTGTATCATCTAATAAAGTTTGTCCTAGTTTTTAAGAAAAAATATTTTTAAACCATTTTTTACGATAGTTAGTAAATAATAAAGGAAAATAAGAAAATAATTCGTTCATACGATTTACATAATGATATGTGTTTTATTGCACATGTACGTGTATGCTACAAATATTGATATAACGTTCATAATAAGTATATGTAAACAATATTGTGGTAACTGATCATCAACAGTTGTTGTTAATTTAAATAGTGCAACAAAATTAATCAATAACATATGAAAATATTTTTCAAGATTACAACTTATTATTTTAATTACCTATTAAGTACCTATACATAAATATTTTCTCAATAACTAGAGAATGGATGATAATCAATATTAATAAATCGATCATTCAGTTGTACAACAATGGTTTTGATTATTCAGTATTCAGGAAAAGGGATAAGTTTCTGTATGAACTTAATAATGTAATAAACCTTATAGACATTTTAAATTGCTTTCCTAACGCTATTAAATGCTGTGAACAAATTATCTCTAAGATGACATATTTCAAAACTGTGATAGTCAATTTTCTTTTTCAAATGTCGTGATGCATATTTTATTCTGTATACCTAGTTGCAATCAGTTATCTCTAATCCTACGTTCAGCAGTGTGATAGTGTACATTTTCTCTAAACAAAAAATAAGAAAGTTAATAAACAATCTTTTTGATTCGCTTCCTTGCGTATTTTTTTTACATATTACTCGACAAAGTTATTGAACTATCTCGATGACATATGTCAAATATGCGATAGTCATTTTTTTAAATAACATGCTACAATTTTATATTACATTCTTCTAGGCCCCTCTTATCTTCAGTTCTAAATAAATGAGTATTATCGTCCGCCATCTTGTGTCCACTCTGCGCCTGCATACACATCTGAACACCTAGACCACGCTCTCTAAGAGCGATCCAACATCTCAAGACCATTATTCTTCTGGTCCATAATGGTTCGTGTCCGACTGATACGATTAACATATTTGCCAAACTTCTTATGTTTCATGGCAAATTCTGATTTATAGAGTGATTTGGTCTAGGTGTTCAGATGTCTATGGTCGCCTTTCATGCCAAGCACCATTTTCGAGACGAATCCCATCAGCTGACTGGTTACGAAATATGAGTTTTAATTAGATCAAATATGACGTATTATCATTTTGTAACCAGTCAACTGGTAAGCTTCGGCTCGAAAACGATAAACATTTTGATTTCAAACTTGGAATATTTTCTTCACATTTTTCCGAGGGACACGCAAATGGTCTTTTCTATATTTCCCGAAATGCCAATATTTGGGTTCAAAAAATATTTCTTAATAAACATTGGACCTACTTTTTTTGTTGGGACACTGAAAAATACAAAATAATATTTATTCTATTGGTGCACTTTTGAAGTTGTGCAATAATATTGTAGTTAGAAGACTTTTGGCACCAACTTCAAAAGTACCAGCACCAATAAAATTAATATTATGTTGTATTTTTCAATGTTCTAATTAATAAAGGTAGTCCAATTTTTGGTAAAAAATATTTATTTCACACTTTTGAGTGAAACAGTAGTCATGAAAATCAGAGATCTCAAAACATTGCAGCTGAAAAATGTCCAATTTACATGTTGCTACATACAATCTCTTCATTTCTTCTTTGGCCGTCTCATATTTTAAATTTTCGCCAAAAATTGTCCCCCTCACACAGAAAAGTACTCATATTTCACTGTTTACTATTGCTGTAACTCGAAAACAGTTACTCTCTATTGAAAAAATGTTCTATTTAAACGTTTCCTGAGATGGTTTTATCATCATTTCTGCCGTCTCAGATTTCCGATTTTTAGAAGGAATGAGATTTTAGATTTGAGCTTTTGAAATATGGGATCATTTCTCAACTCTCTTCTTTCAAATGAATCAAAAATGATCAAAATCGAAGTACTTTTACTATAGAGGTAGAGCGGACTCACAAACCAAAAAAAAATAAAGCAGACAGTCGAATTGTATACCCCCTCCGTTTGGGAAGTCGGTCAAAAATGTATACATACTCGAATAGAGGAGGCCTAGGAGAAGGCTCTTTCGAAAAAAAAGCACACAGTCGAATTCTATACCTCCTCAAAGTCAATCTAACTTAAACTGCACAACTTCAAAAATACCAGTACCAATTAAAATAATATTATTTAGTATTTTTCAGTGCACCAACTAATAAAGTCGGCTCTATCTTTTGTAAATAAAAAATATGATATAATAATGATGATTAATATGATATACATGAACGAACTAGATTCTACTATATTTTCTTTTTTTTTTTTCAGGTTTCAGCAAGATATTTGAAAAAAAAGTTGAATATCACAATTTTGGCAGAGATAAATTGTTGACTGCACCTACAATTTTTTGTTGAAATAAAAAATTACAAGGTTGCGAATATAAAATTTAATTACCTGGTATAATAACGTTCAACGTTCTGATCATTGTTTGTTCTATCTTTTGGAAAATCTATAACACTGTAGACAATGATTAATCTAATTTGTGGCCTTACGTATAGAAGTGTTAAATTGAATTAGATGCTTCAGTGGCATTCCCAAGTTCAGCTTCGCAAATAAAAAATAATCCTTTCAACTGAAACTCTAGTTTTAAGTATGATATATTATGTTATCTCTCCTGTGCGTTTAGGCTCATAGATCAAAAAGGTTTTACTAGGTGAGTTAATTTTGCCCATTTTTATCGATTATATGTTTATCCAGAAAAGGTAATTTTGATGCTGAAATTGGAGACTTGAATATTTGAAAAGATATTCTATCAAGCAACCAAAATAACGCTGATGTGTATTATATGTTGCGTGTATTGAGTGATAATATTGAATTATATTTTATATGTGGCGAAGTTTCGTTGTGATTGTGGATTGTGGGATTTTTGAATTGTTTCTTAATAATGAATTACACCGTCTGTACAATTTGCGCTGATTTTTTCATTAGACTGAGGATGCCATTAATTTGCCGAATTGTCTAATCATGTTCAGTTCCTGACATACAGGTAGAAACTTAAATGTTTCGCATTTAAAAAATGTCTTCGACTTACGTTTACTACTTTTAATACAGTTTCGTGCTAAACAAATTATGTGTTGCATATTATTTGTGAGTTGAAAATAATTGCAATTTGATGAGATATAGATATAAACGTACTTTTATTTTAAAAAAATATATTTTTGATAATTTAAAACGTGACCTGCATTTTCTGTGGAATATTTGTGGACCATTATTTCTCTCAGAAAGCTTAGATGGTTCTGTGATTTTTGAAAATCAAAAAAAAAAAAATTGAACTGTCTTTCATGATTTATTTTATTACTTTTATGGAAAATATAAAACATTTCATTCACTAAAACGTAAGACTTTCTTATTAATATCATTATTATTGTATTTTTTAAATAAATTTCTTTTAAAATACCTATTAAGACATTTGTATTTTGAGGAAATTTTAAAAACATGGTGGTATATTTGAATATTTCATGAGTAAATCTGATTCTGGCTCGTAAATAGGCAGAAGCAAACTAGCAGTTTGCAAATGGAGGTTGTTCAGATACTCAAGATGTTTTAAATTGGTAAACATGATTAATGATTAGTTCTGAAATTTAGTATAAAACTGAAGAAAAGCTTATACTATTTTATAGAACCTATTATACTCCAGAAATTATCTTGAGAGTGTGATAAAATATATAATTATATGAATGTTTAAAAAATTTGAAAAAGGTCATAGTAGATTCATACTGCTTCCTAACCCATGAATTCACGGGTTTATAATAGACATAGATGCGTCGTCTTTGCTGAACGCGATCACTGAATATCTACGATCGTACCCTATATAAATATTTAAAAAATATTTTTTACAAAAAAATGGACCGACGATATTAATTGGTGCACTGAAAAATACAAAATAATATTAATTCTATTGGTGCTGGTACTTTTGAAGTTGTGCAGTTGCAGTTGACTGAAAACTTTTTGAACCAACTTCACAAGTACCCGCACCATTAGAATTAATATTATTTTGTATTTTATAATTATTATAAAATATTTATTTCATACTTTTGGGTGTAACATTAGTCATGAAAATCGTTGAACTTTCACTTATATAGTATATTCCTTGTTATTATTCAGAAATCTAAAAACATCTTCGCGAAAATACTCATATTCTAGACTTTACCACCGCTGTAACTCGAAAACCGTAACTCTAGAAAAAATGTTCAATATCAATGTTGCTACAAATAATCTGGTCTTTAATTTGGTTGTCTCAGATTTTGAATATTCGAACAAATTGCCCCCTCCACACAAAAATATTCATATTTGAGAGTTTAACATCGCTGTAACTCGAAAACTGTAACTCGTTTTAAAAAATGCTCAATCTAAAAGTTTCCGGATATTATCCTATCTTTAATTCTGATGACTCAGATTTTCGATTTTTGAGAAAAGTCGCCTTCTCTACCCCCTTCGCGGGCTTTTTTTGGAGGGAAGGAGATGTCGGATTTGAGTTTTTACGAATATGGGACTATTTTTCAAGTCTTCTCTTTCAAATGAATCAAAAATCATCATCAGCGCGTGCACAAGCCAAAAAAAGGAGGCAATCGAATTGTATACCTCTTCCTTTTGGGTTCGTCGGTCAAAAATGTCAACTGTATGCAAAAAATATGCTTTTCAACATGTGCTGCCATCCATTGGGTGCTAGGCTTATAGATATAATTATTACGGGTTTGAACATGATTTAATAAAATTTAGTTGATTTACTACATAATGCTTTAATTTGGTATATTATATGTGTGGGTTTTCTTATGGTAAAAGATCTAAAAAGTGGCCACAGTTTAAGGCTTAGCGTCCTTATAATATATGTAACAGATTTTAGTATACAATCAATAAAAAGATAAGTGTCTTATTTAGGATTTATTCAATAATACATCTAAAAATAGGGGTTATATAAAAGTAAAAAAAGATTTTCTTTAAAAAATAAGAGTTTGTATGTATTTATATATAAATATAAAAACTATTTAAATGTCTTATCACTATGTCAAATAGATTTGATTGAATAAAATCTGGACTGGTCTGAAAAAGCATTATAATATAATTTTTGAAAATATGTTGTCTTCAGAGATCATGAAACTGTCCGTTGAATACCAATGGTGAAGGAGTTATTTAGAAGAGAGTAGATATGAGTTGATGTCCAGGAATATCTTTTGTCATCCTGTCAACAGAGGCATCATAGGAATCATGAGAAGAGTGTATTTTTGGATAAAGCTGTAATCAAAAAAAAAAAAAATGTAAACTTATGAGCCTTATGGGTTGAATAAATAATTTCCAAAAGAAAAATAGGACCGAATTCAAAATGTATTTGACGACAATAAATAATGTGAAAATCAAAAAGACTGAAGTTGTCTGATATAAACATAGCTAGGTATAGTCATTTAGCACAAATTTGAAACTGTCACTATTTTCATTGTCCTAGTAAGTACCTTTGTAACGATAGTATTGTAATCGTATGAAACTTTCAGTAAGTTCAAACACGTACCATCAGCCATTGGTCTAGAGTCTAAATATTTCAAAATAATTTCGGGTACAAATGGACAGATTTTGTTGCTTTCTTTCATGTGTCGAATGTTAAGCAGAAGTTCAAAAGCTGAAAAAACGTGTTTAATCTAGGAAAAAACAATGACCATCCTCTTGAAGCAAATCGTTGAGAAACAGCGGAGAAAATATAATGTTTCAATGATAGTTCATATTTTCTATCTGTTTATTCATATTTTGGCTAACCGGTCCATCTTACGACACAATTTAATATGAACATTGACCATTGATGTGTGTCTCGGCACCAAACGGACGATTATCATAGTCGGTGGAATTAGATAGGAAAGTCGTAGATATTTGCCTTTTGTGTCTGTAGATACATTTTATTTATTTGAATCAATGGAACTTCAAACAAAACCCGTGATCCAATGAGAAATCGGTATCTTTTTCTTATTTGCTAGACAAGATCCGTGAATAGCTCCGTTAAAACAGACGATAAATAATTTACATCCTATAGCACTCGGGGATAGATCATTTAGTTTTTTTATTTATTTGTTTTAAGTTACATCGATCTTTCGATCATTAGCGACTGAATAATATATAATACATGTTATATTTTGGACATTATATTGATATCCTTTAAGAATGTATATAATTGTTCATTTTTGTCATTGAAAATATCAGCTAGTGTTTCCTGGATTGAATATTTTTGTCTTTGGTCTATATACTTTGCACATTCGGTTAATGTATGTGTCACAGTCAGTCTTGTGATGCACGTACCACATAAAGGTTCTTCGCTGTGTTTTAGTTTTCTTCCATTGAAAGTGAAACACATTGACTTACCTTCATTAGAAAACGAAGACAGATGTACTATTAACACAGCAACACTGGTTATGTATTGGCTTATGCAATTTCAAAGATTTTGTTTTCTATACATTTCGAATCCATAACATTTTTTTTTCATTGTTGGAGGAGTTGATCAGCGGCTCCAGAAAGATAAACTGATGATTTGAATGATTTCTAAGCCCTTATAATCGTTTAGCTTATCTCCTTTTTTCCGTTTCATTGACCTTCAAGGACAGTTCTGTTTTACAGGTAAGATGGGAAATTTGGCAGACTTATTTGAAAACTAGGAAGAGTAAGAAGTTTCGCCTTGTTTCTAACCATTTTTTGTAACAGCATTTTGACTTGAGATGGTTTATATTATATTCCAACCTATTATTAATTCCCTTTCTCATTGTAATTTTGATCAGGTTTATCAGAATTTCAAGAATATTAAAATATATATATATTAAAATTTTTTTCATCTTTTCTTTTCAAATTATAAAGGGTATTTTTCCGATTTCGTGATCGCAATCGATTGTAATCAGCATAATGAATACGGTCACTACTTAATCTAATGTTTATCATATTTTTTCAATACCTGGACCTTAATTGATTTCTTACTACGTAGTATTATTTGGTATACATTTTTTGTGAGGACATAAATGTTGCATCTTATACAGGGTGATCCACAAAAAAATAAAAACATTGTTTATCTCATACTTCTTTAACATACCCTGTACATTTATTTCTAATCTATAGGATTGTAGTGTTAACCACGCAATAGATTCATTTTTATATAAAAAAATGCTGACTTTGTGACGTCAAAACTTTTCATTTAGAATCTGCTTACCTTAATTAGTTTTTGTTTGAAGATTATATTGACAGAACTCTGGATAAGGGCTTCAGTGTTCTGACGATAGATTTCAGCTGACCAGGGCTAACGTGACATTTGGCACAAAGCAGTGGCGTACTACAAGATATCTTGTTTTCCTTGAGAATAACGACAAATCAATAATAGTCAATTATTTATCAATGGTTAGATTAGGTTATTTCGTATATTTGATCTATACTCGTCCATATTTTCAGATATATCCTATATACCCCTAAAGCTGTATGATATATTTCAGATACTCTGTACAATCAATAAAAAAGTTAAACTTTTATAGATCACGTTCCTATCTATCGATCTGTTCGTCTGTCACGAAATCCAAATATTCTTGATAATAGAAATAAAAATTTACTTATTTGTGATTTTAGGAGGCAGATTAGAAAAAAGAACAGACATGAAAACGGACTGTAGATTCAGAGCTTACAAGAAAATTGTTCTTTAAATTCTTACGTCTAGCCTGAAACCTCTGCACAATACTAGCACAAATATAAATTCGAGTATAAATTTACTTTTCAAAAATAAATGTAAACAACTACTAAATTAACACTGATTTATTATAGTCTAAGAACTGTCTGCAAAAAACCTGGCCGGTCGAGGATCCGGATCAAATGCTTAAAACTTAGTATTTACTAAGTAGATATATATATTTGGGTGCCCCGTTAAATCTTGTTCAAATATCTTGGAACAGTTTTTTGAGTTTTTTCTTAGTCCACTATTGTAACTATCGAGTAAGAGTAACAAACTATATTAAAGTTTAAACATTTGTATATTAAAAATAAATGTAAAAAATAGCACCGACTTTATTTATTGGTGCACTGAAAAATTCAAGATAAGGTTAATTAGTTTGGTACTGGCAACTTTGAAGTGGTTCAGTTGTAGGTGAATAGAAGTAGAATTATCCTTGAATTTTTACTGTTCACCAACTAACAGAGTCGGTCCTATTCTTTTAAAAATATTTATTTTACATTCTACATTAGTCATGCAGATTGTTGAACGCTCACTTATATTCAGTAATTTAAAAAATACGGTAGTAACAATATTGCACATTCCTTGTGCTGTAACTCGGAAACCTGGATATTTTGAAAAATGGCCAATTAAAACCTTGATGGAAATGACTTCTCTAATTCTGCCAGATAACATTTTTGAAAAAACTTGTCCTCCCCATCCCCTTTGGGGGCAAAAATGTTGGATCTAATTTTTTTTATGCGACCATTTCTCAACACTCCTTGTTCGAATAAAGAAGAATCATCAGAATTAGTGATGCTGCGAGGCTGGTCATGGTCTTTTCCACAACACATGTGTCGTGAAGATATTCAATCTGTTTCGTTTTCGGTGCCGTACCCATAGTCTTTCCGTTACGTTGCGTAGCATCAAGATAGTTTGATGTGTTTGAATCGACCACTCGCTTTATTTATCTAGTTCTTCATATTCACGATTGAGTAATTCTCTAGAAGGGTTATCAAGTCGTAGCAACAATTTTTTGACCGACTTCAAAAAAAGGAGAAGGTATACAATTCGGTTGTAAGATTGCTTTTTTTATGGCTGTTCGCGCGTTTTGCATAGTAAACGTACTCCGATTTAGACGATTTTTGTTTCATTCGAAAGAGGAGAGTTGGGAAATGGTCCCATATTGAGAAAAATTAAATCCAAAATCTCCTTCCCTCCAAAAACCGCCCCCAATGGGGGTGGAGGGGGCAATTTTTCTCGATAATTGAAAGAGAAAACAGAATTAATGAAAATATCCGGAAATGTTTAAATTGGAAGTTTAAAAAAATAATCATACGTTTCCGCGCTACAGTCTGAAATATGTGTTACAGCAATGTGGAAGGGGCAAATTTTTCCGAAAATCGAAAATTCGAGATTTGAAAATTAGAAAGGGGACCATATCCGGAAATTTTTAAATTGAACATTTTTTGAAAAGAGTCACGGTTTCCGAGTTTCGCAATGGTAAAGTCTGAAATATTTGATATGCGCATTTCCGCTATTTACAAGCTAAACCTACCTATATCTTTTTGGGTATTAGTGAACGTTCAACAATTTCCATGACTAATGTTACACTCAAAAATGTGAAATAAATATTTTTTACAAAAAATGGACCGACTGTTGCACTGAAAAATACAAAATAATATTAATTCTATTGGTGCTGGTAATTTTGAAGTTGTGCCGTTGTAGTTTGTTGTAGGCACCAACTCCAAAAGAACCAGCACCAATAGAATTAATATTATTTTGTATTTTTCAGTGCAACAACTGATAAAGTCAGTCCAATTTTTTGTAAAAAATATTTATTACATAATTCGAAGATCTTGTTTCTACTTTCTGTATGTTGATTTTGTCTATACAGTTTCGGTAAGGTTTTAAGAAATAAACCATTTTCAGGTTTCTTGTTTGTGAAATTTAGAACGATAAGCTATACTCAAATTTTCAAGGCACATTCTATAAAGCTTCTATCTATCCTTAGATTTTTTATATCAGTTCTGTGGTATTTAATGGAAAAAAGCGTATGTGCGATAGATTTATATACCTCCTTCTTTTGAGAAGTTGGTCAAAAACTCACCGTGCAACACATGTACACAGCGGCCGCCGTAAGTGCATGCGGTGTTGCTCTGGTTACGAGCTCCATATCGAAGGTTCTTATGGATATCTTCAAAGCAGTTTCGGCAATTTGCTGAGGCAGATCGAGCAACTGTTGGAGACATTCGTTCATTTGGAGAAGATCATCAATGTATCTCTTTCTCATAATCATCGCCATACGTCGTTTGTAGAGGACAGATACTTTCTCTGGTTTTTTCGCTTTAACAGGTTCCTTCTCATGTGGCTGAGCATCTTTCTTGGGTTCTGGAGAGGATGCTGAAAATTCATGTTTGTAAGATAACAGAAAGACACAACGCAAATATGTTGTTCGGTTGCTAAACAAGAATTAAATGGAATTTTGTTGCATTAACTTCATTAGCTAATCAAAGTGATCAATATATATTCAGGGATAAATATAAATATAGTGTAGAACATCAAAACTGAATAAACGCATTATTTTAATTATTTTGCATATTAATAAATATCGTAAAACATGTTTTAGATCATGAAATGCCATCCTCTATTGAAACCTGTTTCGAGTAATACTTATAATCTCAATTTTTTTAAATGGAAAGTACAAGCTTATTATATATATTCTGAAATGTCTATGTACACTTTTACGTATAACAATTTTCATGACGATCGGTTAAATGGTGTAGATGCTGAAGTACTGTAGCACCCTCTAACAGCAAGTTAGTGCGTTTGTTACATAAACACCTAAGCTGATGTTTTTTTGGCGGACGGTTAAACGGTGTCGAAGTTGATTAACAGCAGTGGATAGCATTTAAACATTCTCCATGAAAAACTACATACATGTGCCGATAACCGTGGTGATCGGTTGAACGGTTTAAAAAAAGTCCTGTCTTTACTTCTACCATCTCGAATTTTCGATTTTCCAAAAAAATTGTCCCCTCCACCACCTTCGAGGGCGGTTTTCGGAGGGAAGGAGATTTAGGATTTGAGTTTTTACGATTATGGGACCATTTTTCAAGTCTCATCTTCCAAATGAATCAAAAATCATCAAAATCGGGTACTTTTACTATATACAACGCGCGCACAAACCAATAAAAAGCAGACAGTCGAACTGTATACCTCCTCCGTTTGGGTTCGCCGGTCAAAAATGAAAAATTGCCAATTATTTAAAGAACTACTAATTTTTGGTATAGACAACCTTATACAAAGTTCTAGTTTTCAAGCTTTTTTTTGATCACTCTGTACAATTGTTTATCAAAATATAATAAAAATACTGATAAAGTAGATCTTCTCGTGCAAGAAAATCAACCGAAATTAAATAATAAAGTCTCTCTTATAGGAAGGATTGATAAATATTTTTTGGACTGCAAACTTAATTTTTTACATAAAATTTGAAATATGTCAAAAACAATTAGGCTTAGGTATAGGACATTATAAATTTTTTTCAAAATTGTACAAGAAATCTAAAAAAGTGTTAATATACAGGGTATTCCATTATAAATAACAAAGTTGGCATCTACTTCCGGTACAACCGGAAATGCGACTAACATGAAAATATTTTAGACGTATGTGCCCCGGTGACTTTAGTATGTCAAATTAATTTCAAACTGTTTGTAGTTATCGTTTGCCCACAATCGATCAATGTCTTTTCCGGAGAAACACTCTTCAAATTATTACGATTTATGTTAACTATTTTTCATTATTTAAGTAGGCATTTATTTTATTAGAATTTAGTTAAAACTCACATTCAAGAAAGACACAGTATGCCGAAATAATTGTCATGTTTGAAAAATATATTAGAGGACATTGATATTATTTATGTGTTTTAATTTTAATCTACTAAGGATTTCCATCAAGTAAAAGCCAATACAGTTAAAACTTGACTAGTTCTCTGTATCAAATGAAATTCAGAAGTAAAGAAAATGCATAAGGAACTTCGTCCCTGTAGGCGGTATTCCGAAGGCACAATTTAAAAAAAATAAAGGTAAAGATCTATGACTAACCGGAAGAAACTGTTGTGGGTTGATTGGCAGGTTCTTCCTCTTCATAACCAAGTACCTTGCGAGGTGATACCATGGGTTGTTTTTCATAAGCATTCATATCCTTGGCGGCTTTTAAAGCATTGTTAAACATTTCCTCCACAATAATCTTCTTGGAACCAGGAGCAGATGGCAAGTAAGACGTTTTTGCGATGATTTGCAACATTTCCAAATCGGGTTCTGTTGATGGTTTCTTTGTTGCGGCTAGCTTGACCGTCTTTTTCATCTTTGTAATCCTGGATAGGTTAATTCATGATAATATATTATTTGAAATTCACTAGAATTTGGAGAATGTGAACTTACGCTTGAATAGTTGCACTGCAACATGCAGGACAGCAAATATCATTGCACTTGTCTTTAGAGCTATGAGCCATTACGCTGATGGGAGAGGAAACACTGAAATAAACCATTATAAATATTGATAAAGAAGAATAATACAGCTAGACATATGATGAATATAAACATTTTTTTGGCGCCGTTATGCTATTTAATAACAAGGATTGCATTAAGTAGAAAGAAAAATAAATTATCTATTTAAAATTTAAAAAAGAAATGACTTAATATAATAAAAATAATTATTATTATATAGACCCGACATTTATTTTCTCTACACTTTCGGTATGGTTTCATGATATTTTTATATCATGTCAAAATAATAACTCATTTGATTTATATTTCGTTAAGTTAAACATATAATTTTCCAGGATTATAATTATGCTGAAATGGAATAGAAATTATTTGTTTATTGAATCGCCCTATTAATTTCTAGCCTGTTTAACATTTGAAAAATTGTCTGTATTATTATGGTGCTATATTCATATTATTATTCTATATTTGACCAAATCGTTGAATTTCAATAATAATAATTAACATGTTGTGAATTTTATTTACAGAATTATTATTGTCAAATAACATAATTTCAAATGAGAGCATTTATTATAGTTTGGTTCTCAAAATAATATACTCCCTTCATTGAGTAAATTATTTTAATTCATAATTTATTTTTAAGTACATAATATTAATTTCTTAATTTTCCGCCTTGGATTCAAATTTTCTGCACAATTTTTATTCTCAAATTGACATTATGTACATAATATTAATTCCTACATTCTAATTCGACTAAATTCATTCTTGAATTCAAATTATGTATGTAATATTAATCCCAGAATTTTTATTCTTGAATTAAAATCATCGACATTATTTTAATTCGCGAATTTTAATTCGGCAACACTGTTTTTAGCTGTCGGTATAATATATTCTGTCTTACTGGTATATATATATACCCAATGCGTACTATCGTTCTGTTTGACAACACAAATTTTCGCAATTTATACTCATACTTTCATACATACTCATGCAATTGATAAACTTGAACAAGAAGAAATTGATGATGCTGAAAACTCGCCGGAATATTCACGAACAATGATAGGTACGTTCTTAATTACGATTATGACGGCATCTGTTGGAAAGTAGTAAACTCAACTAGCTGGTGCAAGAACTTATGCTCAGTGTTGCAGTATTTTCATTATGTTCATAAGTTTAAATCGTGGATTTTTATTCTTGAATTAAAATTATGTACTTAATTTTAGTTCAAGAATAAAAAATTACGATTCATATTTATATACATAATTCTAATATATATATACTATTCTAATATAAGAATAGAAAAAGAAATAGAAATTAATATTGTATACAGAATTTTAATTCAAAAATAGAAATAAGGTGTATAAGTTTAATGTTCTAGTATTCTTTACGTAAGTAATAATAATTTAAAATAATCGATGATTCAAATGATTATAATTTGAAAATATAAGAATAACTTTCTGAATTTGAATTTAATTACCGAGCAAAACAAATAATTTGGAGGACTTTGAATTATTCAATTGCAATTATTTGTAATATAATTGTCATATATTTTTATAGTCACGAATTTCTTTGTGAATATTTTTTTTTGTTTAAATATTTTTGGTTATTATTCTTTTATGTCATTAAATAGCAAAACGACGTGCCATAGAAAAGTGAAGCAATATTTTTTATGAGAGGAAATTCAATGTCTGGATTTCTTATCAACATATAAACATTTGAGGAAGTAATTATAAAGAGAGATTATTTTTGTATATTTTATTATTTTCTACATTCAGCAGCATAACTATGGACATCGCAAAGTTGAAATTTAATGCAAGTTCCATTTTTTCAATTGGATGAAATGTTCCTTTTCCCTGATGCCAAAAGTATTCAATATCTTAAGATGTAAGTAATCTGTTTTTGAAATATTTTCTTTATCATAAATGATTGTTTATTTGATTCCATATTATAATATTCGATCATAAGTCGACAAGTCAGTCTATCGAAATTTTAAAATGAAATACATAGTGCCCTTCGTAATTCATACAAATCAAAACCGTGCAGTTGCGATATGTGAATAATTCAGATTATTGGAACGAGGTAATTTTTCTATTGAAAAGCTACACATTCAAATCAAAACAACATAAACATGGTACTTATATGAAAATATACTAATTTAATAAAATCTAAGCATATTTTATTGAATTTTATATTGTTTTGTGAAATAATTTGTAAGTTTTGTTTGATTGATCCTCTACTGGTTCATTATCAAAGCCGTTTCATTTAATCTTTGGAGTACAAGAACTTCATTGTGATGGACATCATTCTCTTCCACTCACTTTCGGCACAAAATAAAAATTATAACTGTTCCATCATTCTTAAATTTACGTCTGTATCATTTAACTGTAGACCTTAATGTTGTACTAATTGATTACTCTCTTGTTGTTTATCTAAAATATATACACTTTGTGTCTTCCATTAGTAACAAATCTTCATCATTCTCAATCTAACTTCATATTTCCACGTTCGTAAGATTCTGCTTAGGCATATCTCTAACATATTTCAGTTTTTCATACACGGAAGGCAGATTTTGCCGCATTTTTGCTCAGAGAAAACAAATCTTCACCGTCATATTTAGTGCCTCAGTTGTTATTTGCCACGTGACCTATTATAATAATAGAATACCGGCATCGTTGAGAAGCCAACCACGGTTACAAAATATATATACCTGTTTTACTCAGGGAACCCGCAATTTTATAAAATATATAACACGTTCAAAAATATAATTTTATTTTATATTTCACGATAATCCGTTCTCTGTAGACAAAGTTAACACTTTTGAAACTAATAACAAAACAATAACTTGAAAATTCACTATTCATTTTAATTGAAATTGATTACGAAAAACCCAAAGCCTAGTCGGAGACAAAAACTTTGTATTGCTTTCCAAGCAGACAATGAATAATAAAATGCTTACCCCCAGAACGGATCCGGATTCATAATGATGAATATGTTTATTTTTTTCCCGGTAACCTGGAATTGATAAATGTGATTTGTTATCAATTATTCTATATTACTAAACCAACCTTCATGCTGAGGTAGGACAATAAACACAATTTCGAAGGTATCATGTAATAAATATAACAAAATTGGAGCGACTTTATTAATTAGTTGGTGCACTGAAAAATACAGAATACCTAATATTAATTCTATTGGTGCTGGTAATTTTAAAGTTGTACAATTGTAATTAGATTGAATACTTTTGGCACCAACTTTAAAAGTATCCAATACAATTAATGTCATTTTGTACTTTTATAACCCCATTGCCAATAACCCAATTGATTCATATTTCCATAAGATGTTGTGAATTTTATTTACAGAAGTCAATTATTACTTTCTCATAGAATAATTTCAAATAAGAGAATTTATTATATTTTGGTACAAAACAATTTATCCTATTTTCATTACGTACAAAATTTTAATTGATAAATTAATCCAAAATAATACAAAATTCGAAACATTTAATTGTTGAAATCAAATTATGTAGATACATAATTTCAATTCCTAAATTTTTATATCCGAATTCAAATTATATATATACACAATGTTAATTCGTTAATTTTTACTCTGAATTGGCACATCATTTTTTATTCAAGAATAAAAATTTAAGATCTCAAATTTTGCACATAATTCTAATACATATAAAAAATAATGTTTTGCGTCATGATTTGAGAATATAATCATTTTCTGAATTTTATTACCCAGCAAAACATTTTTTTTATTTAAACATTTTCTATGAAAGACATAAATTATTCAATTGCAATTATGCTTTATTATAACTGTGATATATTTTAATGGACACAAAATTTCATCGAGACTATATTTTTACAATATTTTTAAAACCATTTTTTTCATTAAATAGCAAAAAGGCGTTTCACATATGTGAGAGAGATCAAGACATTTTTTGATATCGTTCTTTAAATATATTATTAATTTTGAAATTTTAAAATGATATCATGATTTCTGTGGTTTCCAGAATTGCAGAAAACATTATTTGACATTCACAATTATGATTAAACAATCTGACCCGGCGAACTTTGTACCGCCCAAGAGTCAATCAGTGCTAATATTAAGTTTTAGCTAAACTTAATTTATTAACGTATATATTGTTCTTGGTAGCGCCACCTTTTGAGGATTAGATGAGACTCACGATCCGATATGGTATTGGTGTGGAAGACTGTTTGACATATCGGCAAGGAATATGGCGGATGTCCAATCTTAATTTATATGAAAATAAATTACCTGTATATTTTTCCAGTTAATGTTCTGATATTTTAATAGTTATTCTGTCATTCTACACGAAGAGACAAAATAGAGAGAAAATAAGAGATATTTTAAATCGGTCCAGCCAATCTTGAATTATAAATGGTGTAACTAACATCACTTTGTTTTATATATATAGATTAAATGATTTTATCTTGTTTCAGGTGAGCATACATGGATTGAAAATAAACTTTTATTTGTAAGTATATCATTCAACATTTCATTATAAATTGCATTTGGAAGTATCACGAGGTCTTATATTGTCTAACAATTCACTTTTTTTAAAAATAACTTCATATTTAATTATACATTAAATACAGAAAACTGTACGAGGTTAATAATTTCATAGAAGAGTTGTCCAGTAATCTCAACAGCTTTGAAAATCAAAAACTCCAATTATCGAAGCCAATACTTTTGCAATTATATTGAAGGTAAACTAGTGTTAATAAAATTATTGGGTCCTTGGGGATTCTTTGGCGCAGAAGAGACTTAATTAAAGTAGTCAAGTGAATATTTCTGGATGAGAAAATACGGTACCTATCCGTTAAAATGTTTTTGACGTGATAATATTCTACTTCAAGAGCTAAGGATGTCCAATAGAAAATACTATACATGAACTATATATTGAAAGAAAAATATTGTTTTAGAAATGTTTCGTGGTTATACGGCATTATGGAAAAAGAATGAGACAGAAAAAATATGATTAAGAGATATAACCGCTGCACATGTCAGAAAATAATTGACATGAATTATGAAAGTTCAGCATAATTCATTTATGCAGGGCAATTCATTAATACTATTTCAAAGGGTCACTCTTCGACTCAAACTGTCAGAATTTAGCCCAAACTACCTAGAAATAATATGTCTCAGAGTTACAAGATGTTTTACTTACACATTGAAACATCTCGAAAAAAAATATTTCGCGAAGTAGAATGGGTGGATTATTTATATAGAAGGTTCAATGGGACCAACCCTCAGTTGTACTCTATCAAAAGAAAGCAGAATAATGAAAATCGGAGCAAGTTTACAATTTAAAAGGCGCAAACATCCATAAAAAACATGCACACAGTCGAATGGTATACCTACCTCCTCCGTTTGGTTCGTCGGTCAAAAATACTGTTTTAACGGTATCTGATAGGAACTTCCATTCTGATTCTGAATATACAAATTTGTTATTATTTGATTTGTAACTATCTAATTAGATTTGATTTTCGGTCATCTAAAATCTAAAAAATATAAACATTTAGCAGAATTTAAATCCATAGTATTTATTTACAACGTAGGTACGTTATTGTTTGATATAAGGACATACCTGATTACAACTTTGCATATAACTTTGTCGCAAAAGCAAAAATAGTTATTAAAACAAATAATATGAAGACATTGATTATTCTTGAAGAAAATGCTATGTATTTAATTATGGTAACCTCTACAAACAGATCGTAGACGTTGTCGGGCCCAACACTTCCCGGCCGTGCTAATGACACAGCCAATCCCTTATGTTTAACGGACTTCCGAAACGGAGAAGGTATACAATAAGAATGTTTGTCTGTTTTTTATGACTGTTCGCCTCTTTTGCATAGTCTACGTGCTCAGATTTTCATGTTTTTTTTTTCATTTGAAAGAGGACTATTGAAAGTTGGTCCCAATGAAAAAATCGACATTCAACTTTGCCCTTCTCCCCAAAAACTTCTTACAAAGGGAGTGGAGAGGGCTATTTTTTTCGAAGATCGAAAATGTCAGTCGACAAAAAAGCATATGTTTCGAGTTACAGCAGTGGTAAAGACTTGAAGTACCTATGCATATTTCCGCGATGTTTTGAAATCTCTGAATAATGTATAAGCAAAGTACTATCTTCTTTGGTAGACGACAAATACAAAATAATATTAATTCTATTAGTTCTGGTACTTTTGAAGGTGCTGCCAAAAACTTTCAATCTAAGTTCAACTGCACTACTTTATTATTTTGTATTTTTCAGTGCACCACCTAGTAAAGTCGGTCTATTTTTTTTTTAAATATTATTGTCATTTTTTTATATTGAATAGGATTAAATTTTAGAAGCATCGTTTCTAAATCATTTGTAGCTTTCAAACCCTGTGTAAACTTTGAAAGTAGGGTTTGGTATATTTTTGTAATAAATTTACCTAATGCCACCATGTGCCTATATCTAATAACAAGGTCTTCGCTCATCTACTCTATGTTTGTGGTAGTTTTATTTTTCCATTAAAGGGTGTGACATTATTTTTATTCGCCAGATGCGGGATTGGTCACGTAAGAGAATATTTGTGTCTGTGAGAAACACTGAATGTGTCCAAGTTCATAATATGTTTACTCCCCATTTGATAACAACAAATAACAAAGCTTTGTTGTCGAGCGATTCTAATTGCTTTTATGTAGGTACATGGCAACAGCGAGTCCGTTATATTTTATGTTCGATTTATTGCGTATTTCTCGTATATTTATATTATTGATGTATTATTTTATTGCAGAAAATGAGAGAGATTTTAATTTTCACCTAAAATGAGATTTCAACGACAATGATTGTCCAAGATGCGCTAATCAATATAAGTATTTTTTATATTGATAATGACGATTTGTTCCCATATCATTTCTCTGAATAATGCTTCCATAGTGGAAGTGCTTGAAAGTCATTTCATTAGTCGTGATGGAAACCATAAAATTGGGCATTGTAATGTGAGATGTTGAAGGTAAATGTGATGGTAATCAATCTATCGATAGTGTTAAACAAATAGAAATCCATAGCTACTGACATAATTGAGATAATTGAATGCTTTCAGCAGAGATTTTGATTGAATATTGGTAAATCTATTAGCATTTTCATATTTAACTTCTTGATTGATGTTGATTATTTATGAATAAACTGAACGCTTCTCTGTGAGTCTCCTTGTGAAGAAAACTACTCCCAGGTCAATAATTGAAGGACACATAAAATCAGACAAGTACATAATCGACGGCTCCAAGATTTTTTTCAAAAGACACACAGCTGAATATTAAATTAATTTAGACATTTCCTTTAGGACGCACAGTATATATTTTTTAATAGGTTTCGCAATTCCCCCCAAAAAAGTAGTCTCCTTTTTTTAGATTGCGATACTTTAAGAACGTAGGCGGCCCCTCGCATATATTTGACGAATATAATGGACCTGAAGTTTATCGCCGGTTTCGAGCGGCATTATTTGAGTGTTTCTACCCGACATAACTTAATTAATCATGCTAGCTGGTTTTAGCGTTTCATAAGGTGGCAGAACATTATCAAAACTCTTCGCCGGTCAGCCGAGATTTGTGAACGTGAAACTTAGCAGTTCGTCGAAATCAGAATTTTCTGAAAAAATAGAAAAATGCATTTTATGCAAATATTTAATCTCATCTCTGTATTTGGTATCAGTTTTACTCATAGAAAAGGTGATTCAAAATTGAGTTAAGCAAAATTAAATTGGCGGTTTTCTACAAGATTTTGATACGAAAAGTTCATGTGAATGTATCTCAAAGAATTATAGAAATAATAATCATAAAATTAGCATTACTTGGATTTTAACCATGCAGTACACTAATCTGGTAATAAATTTGCAGGGTGGTGTTTTCTTCGGAATTGATTTACCACCAAATCCCCGAATTTAAATTTTTGTTGCTTATTTTTGACCGACGAACCCAAACGGAGGAGGTATACAATTCGACTGTCTGCTATTTTTGACCGACGAACCCCGAAGGGAGGAGGTATACAATTCGACTGTCTGCAATTTTCTGGTCCGTTCGCGCATTTTATATAGTAATCGTACTCTGATTTTGATGATTTTTTATTCATTTGAAAGAGGATGCTTGAGAAATGGCCCTATATTCATAAAAACGCAAATCCGAAATCTCCTTCCTTCCCAAAACCGCCCCCCAAGGGGGTGGAGGTGACAAATTTTCTCGAAAATCTGAGGTGGTATAATTAAAGATATGACAATATCCGGAAACGTTTAAATTGAACATTTTTTCAAAAGAATTACTGTTTCCCAGTAAGAGGCATGTTGAATTCTCAAATATTTGTATTTTTTTTAAATAAATATTTTTTACCGAAAATTGGACCGACTTTATTAGTTGGTGCACTGAAAAATACGAAAGAATATTAATTCTATTGGTGCTGATACTTGTGAAGTTGGTACCAAGAGTCGTCTATTTATCTACAATTGCACAACTTCAAATATACCAGCACCAATAAAATAAACATTATTTTGTATTTTTTCAGTGCACCAAGTGATAAAGTTGGTCCAATTGGTTGTAAAAAATATTTATAATATGTTCTATATATAATTTTGCTGCATTGTCTCAATCGCTGTGCCCATGAGCAATATTCCGTCCTGAGACATACTGTACTACATTTGAGGAAGGAGAGTATAGAGGATCAATTTGACGTTATGCGGAAAAAGTAGCTGACAAAAGCTGGTATTAATTATAACAGAAATAATTTATAGACTGTAACATCTCCTTATATTTTTTTATTTTCCCATTCTATTTTCCAGAAGATATTTCTCACTATGATGGCAGCTTGAAGTTAGAAGAAAATTCCTTGAAATTAAAACGAAAATTTTACGTAAATGTCAAGTGTAAAGCAATTCAATTTTACTTTGTTGTGCTTGTGACCTGCTACTACAACAGCGGACATGGCCCTTAATTTTCATTTCACTGAGCAATTTAAAGCATCAAACAAAATTCATAATTGCAGAGCCGACATGGAAAATAAAATTTTTCACCATTGTACAAAGAATATAAATAAATATAAAAAAGACAATAATGATGATGATGGAAAATAAATATTCAATATAAAAACTTTAAAAAGGTCAAAGAGGCGTACACGTGGACATGTCCAATATATTCTGCCTTAACAAACTTTATGGAATATGTTGATCACGTAACAGGTAATAGAACAATAAAATTTATTTTATTGAAAAACTAAATTGTAAAATGAGGATCAATACAACAAAAATTAAACATGTTTTATTCAAAAGTTTTTTTTAAAATCTGCTGATTAAATAAGATCAATAAATCTAGCGAAAAATAAATCATTATATTATTTCTCAACGGTGTTTTTCTGTCGGTACGCCATATCTCCTTTAATACTATATCAAAATTATTCATTGAGACGTAATTTTGTAGATTACGTTTTGCGGCTAATGACGAGAAATAATAAAAAAGCAAATATACAACCGAATTGTATACTTTCTCCTTTTTTTGACCGTCGAACCCCGAACGGAGGAGGTATATAATTCGATTGTGCTTTTTTGTTTTTTTGCGCGCGTTTTATGTAGTAATCATACTCTGGTTTTGATGATTTTCGATTCATTTGATAGAGGGGCTTGAGAAATGATCATAAAAACGCAAATTGAAATCTCCTTCCCTCCGAAAACCGGGGGGCGGAGGGGACAAATTTTCTCGAAAATCGAAAATCTGAGGTGGTGTAATTAAAGATAGGATGTTATCCGGAAACTCTTAAATTGAACATTTTACGGTTTTTAAGTTAGAGGCATGTTAAATAATCAAATATGTGTATTTTTGCTATTTGGAGAGGGCGATTTCTTTCGAAAATTGAATATCTGTGGGTACTAAATGCTATGTGGAAAGGCAATTTTTTTTAGAAAATTTAAACTATGAGACGACCAAATTGAAGAAGAGATTATATGTAGCAACATATAAATTGAAACTTTTTTTCAAAAGAGTTACGGTATTCGAGTTACAGCAGTAAAGTCTGAAATATGTAGATCTGCGCCGCAACGTTTTGAGATGTTTGAATAATAAATAAGAAGCTAAGCCTATATATGGGTAACAGGAACAGGATATACATTTATATTCTTTGGTATTAGTGAACGTTCAACAATTTTCATGACTAATGTTACACTGAAAAATGTGAAATAAATATTTTTTTTACAAAAAATTGGATCGAATCTATTAGCTGTTGCATTGGAAAATATAGAAAATATTAATTCTATTGGTGCTGGTAATTTTGAAGTCGTGCCGTTGTAGTTTGTTGTTGTAGTCACCAACTCCAAAAGTACCAGCACTAATAGAATTAATATTATTTTGTATTTTTCAGTGCAACAACTGATAAAGTCGGTCCAATTTTTTGTAAAAAATATTTATTTCACATTTTTGAGTGTAACATTAGTCATGAAAATTGTTACAACAACTAATAAATTTGGTCCAATTTTTTGTAAGAAATATATATACAAATATTAGAACCGACTTTATTAGTTGGTGCAGTGAAACATACGAAATAATATATATAAGTGGTACTTTTGGAGTTGGTGTCAAAAGTCTTCTATCTACCTATAACTGCACAACTCCAAAATTACCAGCAACAGTGGAAGTCGGTCCCAGTTCTTGTAAGAAAGTTTTATTATGAGACCATATTTCAGCAGTATTCTTTCGAAGAAGAGTCATCGAAATGAAAGTTCGTTTACTATGCAAAACTCGCTAAATTCATAGATCATAAATATTTTTACCAACTAATAACGTCGGACCATATTTTTGTAAAAAATATTTATTTCACACTTTTGAGTGTAACATTAGTCACGAAAATCGTTAAAGGTTCACTAATACCAATGAAGATAGTACTTATCCTATTACCCACGTATATTCCTTGTTTGTAGTTGTTACTGTTGAGATCTCAGAACATCGCTGCGGAAATACGCTTGAATATTTAAGTTGTTACCATTTTAACACCGATTTTACTCGAAAACTGTAACTTTAAGGGAAAAATGTTCATTATAAATGTTGCTACGAATAATTATGTCCTTCATGTACTGCCCACAGATTTTCAATTTTCGACAGAAATCGCCCTCTCCACATTGCACATTTGAGAATTTAACATGCGTCTATCTCGAAAACCGTTACTCTTTTGTAAAAATGTTCAATTTAAACGTTTCTAGATATTTGTTCTATCTTTAATTATACCAACTCAGATTTTCAATTTTCGAGAAAATTTGCCCACGCTACCCCCTTCGGGGGTGGTTTTCGGAGGGAAGGAGATGTCGGATTCCCGTTTTTATGAATATGGGACGATTCTTCAAGCCTCTTCTTTCAAATGAATCAAAAATCATCAAAATCGGAGTACAATTACTATATAAAAGGCGCGCACAAACCAAAAAAAAGCAGGCAGTCGAATTGTATACCTCCTCCGTTCGGGGTTCGCCGGTCAAAAATCAAACCAAATCTATTCATTGTGCTGTCATTTCAACATTATTATTCATTAGAACAATATTACACCCACCTGATTCTCTTTAACATTCAAATAATGTCCTATAAAAATAGTATCTTTCTTCCTTGAGGTTGTGCTAGTTAGAATAACACTGAAGGAAAATAAAAGCGATCTAAGTTATATGTTATTATCTATATCTGGAAACTTCTGTCGCTGTTTCAATTTTCTAATTTTAATTTCGCACACTGGGGAAGTACATAGTAAGTTTCAGAAATATTTCTGCTGGAAATGTTGGAAGATTAGACTCTTGCCTTTAAATTTCCTTTGTATATGAGAACGTTGCGGAAACTTCCAGAAAGTTATTAAAATAATGGATCCTTGACAGGTAGACTGTAATGGTCTATGTATATTAGATCATAGTTAAGCATGTTTTTAATTTAAAATTTTTATTTTTGCTTTAAATAATAGACATAAGCATAATACATTATGTTCCTTTAATATATTTGAATACTTTCCACTGAAAAATACACAACTGTTGCTCTTAATTTTGAAGTTGCGCAATCATATGTAGATAGATGACTTTTGGCACCAATAACTGTGCATCGATTTTGATGAGTCTTTTTTCATTGGAAAGAGGAGTATTGAGAGTTTGTTTCAGTTTTGCCAAAAACCAATCTCCCCCTCAAAAGTACCCTCAAAGGGAGTGGAGGGTACAATTCAGAAAAAAATGAAAATTTTACCTGGTAGGATTGAAGATATAAATTTGACATTTATACACAGACTGCCCCAAGACATGACTGCCATAGCAAAGATTAAGCCATAGTTTGGGAGTGTGTTGCTGGGGTGATGTCAAGTCAAAAATGTCTAATAAACAAACACCCGGAGCGCTATCCTAATTGAGCTAGAATCATTTGAAATTTTTAATAAGTCCACTAATGCAGGTATTAAGTTCGGCTGTTGATCTATTTATTATTAAAAAGACCAGAAGGCTGTGAATTATCATTTATTATTTATTGTGACAGTAATCGTCAATTAAAATAATTTTGCGTGTTTATTTTCGTGTGTTTCATTGAAATAAACTTAATCTTAATCTCGTAGGGTGCCTTGTACAACTGTTTTTGGCAATGTCCATAAATGTTTAAGAGAAACAGGCAAGTTTCCTACAGCTATTTCTGAACGTCCCGTTCAACAGGAACTTGCTCATGAAAATAAATTTTAATTCGATTGATGCTCAACCTTTTATTAGTGTCCGAAGAATAGCAAACACTAAACGTAGACCGGATGAGAGTATGCAGAACTTTACACAATTTCGGTTCGTACCCGTACCTCATCTTACCTGTACAAGCTTTAAAACTTGCCGACTACAATTCAAGACTTGAATTTAGTTGCTGGATATTGAGAAATCAAAGGATAGGTCGGATAATATTGTTTAGTGATGAAGCCTCGTTCACTCGAAACAGAATCAATAACAACGGGAATTGGCCACTTGAAAATCCACGAAAAACTCGGGAATCCCATTTCAAGGTAGATTTTCGGTAAATGTTTGGTGTGGCATTAATGATGACCGCCTCGTTGGTCCGTTTATAATGGAAGATCGTCTCACAGCCATTCGTTATTTACGTTTCATTGAAAATGATCTTCCAATATTACTAGATCAAATTATACAAACCGGTGCATTGGAAGAGGTTATGCAGTTCCTTGGCCAGCAAGGTCACCAGACATTAATCCCCTAGATTGCTGTTTTGGGGGAAGACTGAAAAGTTTAGTTTATGCCTAGTAGATAGAATCATGGATGCCGCAGAAACTATTCGTGCTGAGACTGCTGGCTGAGCTACAACTTCAATTGTAAGAAGAGCTAGACTATGGTTTCAGCAACTGGGTGAATATTTTGAGCAACTTATTCAATAAAATGGTTTCTTTTTAAATGCTCTTTAAATTATTAGGGAATTCCTACTACTACTTAACAAATATTCAGAATACTTCTAGCTCAGTTAGTCTAGAGTTCCGGTATAAGGTCATTAGACATTTTTGACTTAAAATCACAGCAACATACTCTCAAGCTATGGCTTTCATGTGGTATATAAAAACAAGTTCCCGAGTTACACCAATCTGAGCGAGATTGATGCCGCCATACTATATTTGTTTCATATAAGTGATTTTTTTTCAAAACTAATGAAACACTCAACAATGTAAAATAAATGTCTTTTACAAAAAATAGGGCTGACATCATAAGTTGGAGCACTAGAAAAAGTTGATTCTATTGGTGGTACATAGTACTTTGAAGTTGGTGCAAAACTCTTCTGTTTAATAACTACAACTGCACCACTTTAAATTACCAGCAACAATAGAATTATCATTATTTAGTATTCATCAGAGCCGTAATTATTAAAGTTAGTCCTATTTTTTAGCAAAAATATTGTTTTTCTGTATATTCATCAGAATCGTTGTAGGTTCATTTCGGTGTAGACCATTTTATTTTATGGTCTGTGGTATATTCAGATATTTTCTAATTTCTGTTATATACAGGGTGTTTCATAATATATGCGCCGGACTTGAGGATGTAATAGCTTGTCCAAAAATATGAAAAAAAGTTTTTATTAACTTACCCTCTAAAATGCGACATTTTCGAGATACAGGGTATTGAAATTGAAAAAAAAAATCGTGTTCTTGTGAAAATCTCCGGAACTGTTTATCGTACGGAAACGGCTTTTGTAAGCATTTTCCATTCATAATAAGCTAAATTTTAATTCAGAAAAAAATGTTTGTTAAGTCATAATTGGTGAAGATTTTGAAGGATTAGTGGTTGTTTTTCTTCCTAGTTTCTACGCCAATGGAAAAAGTACGGCTTTGAGAGGCCCATTTAAACCGCCAATATTTTTTACACAAAAAAGGTACTCTTGGTCGTGAGCTCTAAAGTCGACCGTTTTCAAGAAAAATCAACTTTTATGTTAAAAAAAACTCGGTCAATTTTAGCTTTTGTTACTTGTTCTAACGTTTACATAAATTTTGTTTCATTACTAAATAAAAAATTATATTTCAAAAAATTTATCGTTTTTTTTCAACATAAAAGTTGATTTTTTTCGAACAGTACCTTTTGTGTGTAGAAAACATTTTTAAATGGACATCTCAAAAACGTAATTTTTCCATTGACGTAGAAACTGGGGAGAAAAACATCTTCACCAATTATGACTCAACATACATTTTTTCTGACTCAAAACTTGGCTTATTATGAGTGGAAAGTGCTTACAAAAGCTGTTTTCTGTACGATAAACGGTTCCGGAGATATTCACAAAAAACTATTTTTTTTTCAATTTCAAGACCCTGTATTTCGAGAATGGTGCATTTTATCGGGTAAGTTAATATAATTTTTTTTTCATATTTTTGGACGAGCTATCACATCCTCAAGTCCTGCGCATATATTATGATACACCCTGTATTGTACTGGTCAAGTGGATCGTGAAGCTTTCTTTCTAATATAATGTCTTTTTATTTTTGACCGACATGCCCAACGGAGGAGGTATAAGATTCGATTGTGTGCTTTTTATGTTCGTTTGCGTAGTAAACATACTCCAGTTTTGATTTATTTTTTATTTGAAAGTGGATTGTTGAGAAATAGTGCCATATTAATGGAATTTAAAATAAAACATTTCCTGTCCTCAAAGGAGGGGTGGTCGGGTCAAATTCGAAAATCTGAGATCGTAAATTTAAAGAAGAGACCATATATGACAACGTTTTCATTTCACATTTTCCAAAAAAAAAACTCAACGATATCCTCGTTATAGTAATAGCAAAGGCTGAACTATGTGTGATTCCACTGATTTGAAATTAACGATTCTGAAACAATTTACAAAAACTAAGACCAACTATATTAGTTGGTGCACTAAAGAATATAAAATAATATTAATTCTTCTGGTACTTGTATACTAATAATACACTACCAAGAACTAATAAAGTCGGTCCTAGTTTTTTTTCTAAAGTTTTATTATAGAAATGTTCGTTATTCTAGAAAATTGTAGCCCATTCAGCAAATATGTCTCACTTGAAAATTCAGCCAGTTATATTGAAAGAACGAGATTCCCGATAGTATGAATAATTAATATTAATTGGATTGGGCCCGGGCCCGTTTTGCGGAAAATAGATATCAGCGGCGCTGATTACATTTTCTAACTAACGAACTATTTTCATCCAAACGCACCCATCCTATCAGGAAAAATTTCTAATGTATTTAGAAAGGAATAACCAAGCTACATTATAGAATAAATATTCTTTCCCATATTTATTGAACTGTATCCATTTGTTTGTAAATATCTATTACAAATTGGAAAGTGTATCATTTATATTCTCCAATATCATTAGATGGTTAAAAAATATGGCTAAAGTTACAAGGGTAAATATGTATCATCAATTTGATGGAAATGGCTGCTCGAGCTTCCAAGTTTCGAGTAAATAAATTCCAAGAAGGCCATTGAAAATAATATTGAGAACTTTTGACATTGGTTTTCATGGTTCCGCCAAATAATATGTAGTAATACTTTTAAAATTAATTTATAAACTTCATTAACAGTAAGTAATTCGTGTTTTTCATAGGGTTCTGCTTAGCAGGCATCATTTATCAAGCTTTAAATGCTAGTTTTCAAATTGGCTCAGCTTCTCAATTATACTTTCTTTGAACAGACCAATTTGAAAATAAATACAATAATCATAATTATAATAATAAGTGGTTTCTAGAACGTCATAGATTTTAGAGAAATATGTATACGATGAAATAGAAATATGTACAGTCATTTTAATTTACTGTGAAAAAAAAATGCTTTCCTTTATCGTCAACCTGTTCTCATTCAAAGATAACAATATATAAGTACATGTCATAGCTGCATGAATCAACTATTACGATACGCATACCTATTATTGATTTGTTTTTTATCGTCTCACTGATGCCTTTAAAATGAATCAAACATATTGCCAAGATAGGGACTGCTATAGCAAAAACAATTTTATCTCATTTTCTTACTAACATAATTCAGAAACTACATGAGAATACTGAAGTGATCAACGGTAGGAGCTTGATCAATTAATTAATAATTAATAACTCTAATTGGACTGGAAGCAACATAAAATCTGATCCTCCAAAAGCTAAAATCTTTTCTACCAAAAACTATAAATAAATAAGAATTACAAACTAACCTTATAAACGTGCTTTACCTTTGATAGCTTTTTCAGAATTTGGCACAACAAACATATAAACACATGAGAGCTTAGTCAGAAACTCTCGATCACAATGACTAACTAAACACTGACTAACTACTAAATGGCGAAGGTCCAGAGACTCTATGGTACATAAAGGTACTAATGTTCCGAAGAAATATGCCCATTGTTCCAGTTATTTATGGTATTTTGATGTGATAAGGACCGCGAGTGTTATGGGTTGAAATCGAAGTTGCAAAAACATAAACACACTTACGCAGCAGCTGCTTTTACATCGGTAATATTCCATAAAGCTTAGCGCGTTTATTTTCTTAGAAAGGTAGACCATATAAAATATAGGAAATAAAAAAGTAAAAAGAATTAAGAACGTTACAAACATATAAGCACGACCGAAAAGAATCGATGCCGTTAAAAAATATTTATTACCATTAACACGTGTGAAGGAATTCCTGTTGTTGGTAAAAGAAGAATTTCATTCTGAGTTATTGTTTTCACGTGGCAGCATAATGAAATTTTCAAGAGCAAATAGGATAGGACAGACTGGAGGACCTGTGGTGATCTACAAATTTGCGGATATACCTACGTACCAAATAAATTGAATACAAAACAATGATCAGAATAAAACACAATTTTATTTTAGTATAAGTAGCCCTTCAAGTCCTTTGTGTCCTTTGGAGCAAAGTAAGGATGCTATGACAAATCATTAGAGAGTGTTTCTAAAAGGTCATTGCAAAATGATTTCACGTATTCTCGAGATCAAAGTAAGTCGATGTAAGCAAACTTACCTTACTATAAAGTTGTGTATTTTGGGCGCCATAGGGACCCAAAATTATAATTTCAAAATAGTTTTTATTTGTTATAGATTTCTCACAGCTCATGGGACTTTTCTGGAATTTAGTGCGGTGATATTCTTAAAAAGAGCGAATAAAGCCATATTGAAATTATAGGAGATATTCATTTATAGGCGTAGAACTTTAAATGTTATAATTTTCCAATTTTTATACCACTTGATAAAAGAGATTATTCAAAGTATAAAATTTTCATCATATAGTTTGTTTAGTATATAAAAAGTACCTTTGACAAGACTACTTTCCCAGTAGTTTTTGCAAATCATTTTTTATTGTTTTTCTTATGAACTGTAGTTTTTTACCGACAAATCAAATGGAGACGGTATACAATTCGACTGTTTGTCTGGATGTTTGCGCCTTATAAATAGTAAACGTGCTCCGATTTTCATGATTCTTTTTTTATTTGATGGAAAACTATTAAGAAGTGGTCCCATTAAAAAAATCGACAGTCAACATGTCTTCCCCTCAAAAACTTCCTCCAAAGGGGGGTGGAGATGGCGATTTTTTTCGGCAACGTTTAAATTGAACATTCCTCAAAAAAATCATAGGTTTTCGAGTTACAGTAGTAAAGTCTGAAATATGTGTGTCTCTGCTATGCTATGGGGCATATTTTTATAAAATTGAAAATTTGAGACGGCCAAATTAAAGAAAAGATTAGGTATATGTAGCAGCATTTAAATTGAACATTTTTCAAAAAACTGTACGGTTTCCGAGTTACAGCATAGGGAAAGTCTGAAATATGTGTATTGATGTTTTGAAATCTCTGTATAAGCAATGTATTTATTATCTTTTTTGATAAACGTTGAATGTTACACTCCAAATTGTGGAATAACTAGTTTTTACAAAAAAATGGACCGACGTTATTAGTTGGTGCACTGAAAAGTACAAAATAATCTATTGGTTCTGGTACTTTTGAAGTTGGTGCGAAAAGTTTTCAATCTAATTACAACTGCATAACTTCAAAAGTAACAGCACCAATAGAATGAGTATTATTTTGTATTTTCAGTGCACAAACTAATAAAGTCGGTCCAATGTTTTGTAAAACATGTTTATATAAAAAAATTACGCCACTAATAGAAATATTTTTTACAAAAGAAAGATTCAACTCTTATTAGCTAAAATAATATCAATTCTAGAGGTGCTGTTAATTTTGAAGTAGTGCGGTTATAGGTGGATAGAAGACATTTGGCAATAATTTACCGTACCGTACAGCAAAATCGCTTAAGGTATTTTAAAGAAAAATATGATTTAAAAATATTCAGGATCGTATAGCGCCCAAATTACCCAAAATATTTAGATTTTAGATAATATCAAATACATGTAAACATTTCCATAGGACAATCTGATTTTAAGCTTCCTGTAAACGGAAAGAAAGATCGTATTCCATTGAATTTTATGGACCGACTTCAAAAAACGGAGATCCTCGTCTTTTGAATAGTAAACGGGCACCAATTTTTATGATTTTTTTGTTAGAAAGTGGGGTGTTAAGAGTTGGTGCCAAAAGTCCTCTATTTACCTACAAATGCACTACTTAAAAATTTGTCGGATTCAAACCCAAACTTTCGACCATAGCCTAGAAGTTTATGAGCAAAAAACTATTCAGTTTTGATTTTTTTTGTAAAAATCGCAGCAATCGTTTCGCATTACAAAGTAACGACGTGCATATAGGGCTGTTAAAGGTGTCAGTATCAAGTTCGTGTCGTAAATCAATGTAAAATATAACAGTCTACTGCGTGTTATTGTTTATAAATCTATTGTAAAGTTCTCAATGGAAAGACAAAAATAATAAAAGAAAAATTTGTTGGCTTGGAGCCAGCCGAAGAGATAAATTACAAAACATCGAGGCTTTGTAGCGTACTGTTTAAAATCAAATACTAACATTCAAATATATCCTAACTTTCAATTTGTTTTGTCGTTAGTTTTATAATTGCGCTATTTATTTTGAGAAATTCTTCAACAGAATGATTAAGTTAATAATATTTTATATAGTTTAATTTATTTATTCGTTATGTGGTTGATTATTGACATATTAAAGCATAATACCCCTGGAAAATTTCTAAACTACATGAAATATTATAATAGATATAATTTTCATTGAAATTTATCTAAGCAACCAGTTATATTCAATATTTTATCCATATTTATAAATCAAATTGATTGTAATAGTGATTATTTAACGCTTACCAATGTTTATAACACAGCACTCCGACTAAGGCACGATTATGAATGAGTTTTTAAAGCCACTGAGAAAAGGTCTCACACATTTTTGTCAACGATTGCAATTTCGCATCTATAGGAAATTATTTGAGCGATTGTTCGTAAACAATAAATATAAATACATAATTAGAGTTGTTTTGATGAATTTACCCATTCTAAGCTGAAGACAGGCAAACCCGAATCAGCAAATGAACTGATTAAATCACATTTTTATGAGCACTGTCATCGTTATGTGTGATTGTTTGTTTCTTAATTAATTTATTCGATTAGTTTCGCCGCAACAGCATCTCTTTTCTTTATATTTATATTCTTGTGACAGAAATTCATTTCGGTACTTGATATGTTTATTTTATCTATTTAGAAATATATAATTGATTACTATAAATAAGCTATCTGTCGGCGAAACACGCATCGCGTAATAATCATTTTCCTAGGATTTTGTCTTTGGGTGTTCTTTTTTAAATAATAATAACAAAGTAAATATTGATGAATTTAAAATACTGGTGATAAGAAACCAAAATTCTGTATATAAACTGTGCTATGTTGATTCTAAAGTACTATAAGAATGACACTACAATTTTATTTTTAATTTAAATTTAAAGATTTTTCGTGAAAATTATATCTCATATTATTTATTGTTATTGTAATATTGAGTAGCTCATCATATAAATCATATAAAATAAAAATAGGTATGTGTTCTATTATATTCATTTATATAAATTTCGAACTATCAGATTCAATGATTCAATAAACCCATTACACTTTTCATTTAATTGAATATTTAACAACTGCTCAAAATATATTTCAGAATCTCATTAAAGTATTGATAATTATAAATAAAACTTACCCTCTAGGCAAAATTCACTTATTACTAATAACTCTTATGCTATGGAAATAGAATTGAATAGTTATCTGCAAGTAAATAAATGAGTAAATTATTGGATAGGATACTACAGACAGATGTCGCTGGTGTTATAATTATATAATTATTATATTATTCAATAAATATTTTGAAGATACATTAAAACAATTTGAAAATTGCTATATTAAATTCTATGAAAAACATCGTAGCCTTCTATTTTTTTAATCTTCATAAATATTTTTTATCTAGAATTGGACCGACTTTATTACCAACAAAAGTACCAGTTTCAATAAAATTTAAGACAATGTAGATAAAATAAGAAATACCAAAAAATATGTGGCGAGTACGAGTAGAACTCATACCCTATATTTTTATGACAGTGAAATACAAGGATTTTATAGAAAAGTTATTAAAAAGTATATTTATACCTAACTATATTTTCATAGATAGAAGTTAACCCCCGGAATATATTTTATTTTTATCATTATATTCAATCTATTATTATATCTTCTCATATTATCATTATGATTTTTTATAGATATTAAACAGGGAAGCTACGGCTGCGGTTTACTTCTGAAAATGTATTCTTTTCGCATGAAAATTTGCTGATGTCAAATATCAAAAAAAAGTAAGGCCATGTATGGGGATCCCACTTGCGACCACTGGATCAGATAGGCTCGTGATGTGACGCCTTTACCGCTGGACAATTGAGCACCGTTATACGTTGTTTCTCATAGATAATATATGAATAAACAAGCATTCTATGTGTGAAGTCTTACAATATTGTGTTCTATTCTTTATATAATTCTGTTTTGTTCGATTTTCCGAATTTATATTATGCGTAGCAATTACGCCCCCTAGCGGTTTAGTTAGAATCTTGAAAATAATTTCCTATGGTCGATTTTCTCAAGAGGAGTTTTCCTTAACGTCCTACGACTATTGATTTCTGACATATGCTACCTGTCCATCCTTAATGAAATGCCCTGTATATAAACTTTCGAAATCATGTTCATTTTGGAATTCTGCCGTTGACATTTTCTCCAAATTCGAGAGTGCGAACGATTGCAATAGTTACATTTCTATATGAAATTTAGATAAAAATTAGTTTTGGATCACTGCTTCAAAAAAGATATAAAAAATATACACAGATCCATTGCAAAGAGCTCTAAATAGATTGACATTATTATTCACAAAATTAAAAATTTACTGGCAATATTTACAAATTTTAAAGCAAATTATTTCTCTTATTTTAAATTGGACCCATTGTATATTTTTATGTCATTCGATGCAAAACTAAGAAACAAACATATTTTTAACTACAACCCTATCGCAATTCCGAACGCATTCGAAGTTATAGGCAGAAATAGTATTTTTTTACACTTGGTGCAAATGTGGATTTTTTCCGGGTTGAAAGAAGAGTGGAAAGAACACTTCTTGAAACTTGGAAAACCGCTTTCGCAACGTGGCCTAAACATTTTTTTATAGATAGTTACAGTTGCTATGTAATGTCATTGGCATAGACATGTCATCTATCTTAGAAAGTTGTAAAGCCGGCTACACATTACACACCACTTGACAAGTGCCAATCACAAGTGAAAGTATTTATCTACAGTATAATTAGAACCCAGAGAGTATTTAGCCTCTCTGCTGTAAAGTATACACAATACTCAGGAAGAATCGGTGTATGCCAATCTCTTTCAATGGTGGGGTACTTTGATGTGTAACTGTTTACTGACAACTGCTGGCAAGTAGCACGTAATGTGTACCTTAAACTCCTGGTCATAATATGACGATTAACATGAGGCAGTTCATCTTATTGGAAACTGCCATTGACATTTTGACATAGGAAACTGCATTATCATTTTGAAAATATTAGCAATATAATGTTTGAATAGCATTTATGCTTAATAAATACAAACAACGATAAATCTTTTATTTTCAGATATTTCTACTACTCAAAATAATAGATCGTGAAAGTGTAACTCGTATTATTATTAAATGAAGAGCGTCCCGTCCCTAAAGCTAGCAGAGCAAAGCATTCAAAATACATATTTGGTGCTTATAGCGCACGTGAGCTGCTAATTATAGTTTTCTGGAAAATGGCTTATTTGCTAGCTTTACACAAAGCTAGCACATGAAGCTTTAAAAATCAACTTTTTGAGATTTTCTTTTTTAGTGCTTGTAGGGTTAATTAAGTGCTGTATTTCGAAATTGTGACTTTGTCAAAAATTATGGACTGGGAGAAAGGAATACAAGAAGTGATCAACTGGCACAGTTTTGCTCCGAAAAACGACTAAGCATTGCCAACACTTTTTTCAAACTCCACATGCGACGTTTATACACTTGGCGTTCACCTTCTGATCGCGACGGACATATTGTAAGTAATCAAATAGAATGAACGAAGAGAACAGAAACACAAAAGTACAGTTAAATATGCCGAAATTAACTTACTCCGGCGATATGCAGGAAAGCCAAATAATCATGGCTGGCGGAAAATGCACGAAAGTAGAAATCCTTCAGAAGAAACACGATCTCTTTAATTTACCCAAAAATATCAAGGAGCTTACAGACGGGCGTTGGGTCACAATGGAATATTAAGAGGTCCCAACAACGAAACACTTATTAGAATGGATGTGAAACTAATACGGTGGAAATAATACACAGAAAATCTTTTTAATGACATGAGACCACACGTACCCCCAGACCCAAGCGCAATTAAACTACGGTAGAGTGTTTGCGGAAACCTTTAAACTCGCAGGTCTAAATCTCATTACCATAATATTCAACAGAATGTACAGATTCAGAAAAATACCCTCGTATTGGCTGAGATCAACTTTTGTTACTCTGCCAAAGAAGAATAACGCATCACAAGGTGACCGATACCGCATGATTAGTCTGATGTCCCACGCCTTGAAAATATTCTTGCGGATCATTCATACACGTGTATACAAAAAGCGTGAACGCCTGGTTGATCGTTCACAGTTTGGCTTTAGCAATGGAATGGGAACCCGACAAGCTCTTTTTGACTATAAAAAGGCTTTTCACTGTGTGTCAATAAAATCAACCGGTATCGTAGCAATAAGAAGAGGTGTGCGGTAAGGATGTGTATTATCTTCCCTACTGCTTAACCTTTACTCGGAGGCAGTATTCAGCGAAGTCATAAAGATCAATGGAAACATTATAACTAATCTTCGTTATGCAGATAATACCGTGGTAATAGCCAGTATCCTACCAGAACTACAGTCTCTTATCGTGGAATATAGCGAGCAATTCGGTCTTTATATGAATACTTCCAAGACCAAACTATTGGTATTCTCAAAAATACAAAGACCTTAAGGCTCCATGGAGGGATTATTGAACAAGTGTCATCTCTGAGATACCGGGGCACACTCGTCAATCAACAATGCGACCCAAAGCTCGAAATCAGATGAAGAATTGAGCAAGTACGGAAAACTCTGAACAACACTTCTGGCAAACCGAGACCTCAGCCTGGAACACCGGACCAGAATACTTCGCTGTTACAGCTTTCCTGTCCTTCAGTACGGATGCGAGAGTTGGACCATGGGTGCGGCCACGGAGAGGAGAGTCGATGCGTTCGAGGTTCTGCAGCAAATGTGTAAAAAAGAAGCCCTAACGAAAATCAAGGAGAGAAAGCTGCAGTACCTACCTGGGACATATAATGAGAGGCGAGCGATATGAGATTCTCTGCCTGCTAATATAGGGGAAGATCGAAGGAAAACGGTCGGTCGGCCGTAGACAGACTTCATGATTGAAAAAATTGCACAGATGGCTCGTACACGTCTATAGAAATTTTCAGAGCTGCGGTTTCTCGTATGACAATAGCCATTTGGATCGTCAACCTTCGTAGGAGACGGCCCCGTATGAAGAAGAATTCCGAAATTATTTGCTCTACCTTTAAAAATCATTTTTTTAGAGAACTTCTTTTCTTAGTGCTTGTAGATATAATTAAGTGCTAATTAACTGCTGTATTCCGAAATTAATTACTCTGCTTTGCTAGCTTTAGATCTACCTAAAGCTAGCACAGCAACCTTTAAAAGTCTACTTTTTTGTGCTTGTAGGGCTAATTAAGTGCTAATTAAGTTCTGTATTCCGAAATTAATTGCTCTCATAGTTTCGAGAAAAATGAGTGCTCTAAAAAGTTGATTTCTAAAAGCAATGCAGCCACTTTCCAGAAAACTATAAGATCAGTTTATGTCGGAATACAGCACTTAATTGGCCCTACAAGCACCAACACCAAAGCTAGCAAAGCAGCTATTTTCTAAAAAACTATAAGTCGAGTTATAAGTGCAATTCATTTAGAAATACATATGTATTTTGGGTTCTACTCACTTTGCTCTGCTAGCTTTAGGGACGTAAAAGCGCCATCTATGAAGAAAACAACTATTTTCGACCATAGGTAAAAACGTTTAATTTTGACTCTCTAAGCGGGGTCGAAAATCAAATTTTCTAACAGTGAGGTATAAAAAACTGTTTTTATTAATAATTTCTATATCTCAATACCGCATTGAATAACATATTTATATATAAATAAACAACGGGTTCAATTTGATATAAGAAAAATGAGGTGCTTTGAAATTTTGCCACAAAATTATGAACACTCCATGATTAATAATATCAATTTATGTTAATTACGGACTCTCTTAGACTTTTGTCTTTTTTTTAATATCTGGAATACACTCCCGAAGAGTTATACAGAATACATGTGCACGGGTCCAGTTTACAAACAACCATGGCTCAGGCAGGGTTCGAACGCTACGAACGCACTCCCAGCACCTTAGCCCACTCAGCCATCGATCTGGCACAGGCGAGGTAATTGAACACCCTGTAATAATGTAACTAATTTTAAAATGTGTAGCTTAAAGATGGCTACAAATTTTGTTAATGACTTTGTTGATATCTTTGTAACAGATCTACGGAGCTTTATCACCCCCTGTATGAGTACAAGTTCATGTTCATTATCATGTATCGATTGTTCGACAATATTAAACATGACCTTCTAGCAATCCGGAGCAAGCATATTCGATTAATACCTACATTGAAATTTTATTACGCTACCAACGAATACACACTATCAAGATATATTTTAAGGATGATAGAAATGTTGTTAATTAACAACTTACCTATTAAAAGCGTACCCTGATCGATTAGATTGCCATTATGAGCCATTTAGAGGAAATGGGACTTTTAGCTGATTGGCAAAACATCCAACTAGCGCTTTTTCCTTTGCCAGAAAATCGGTGCATTTCGGATAGGAAATTATATAATCGATGAAAAAAAGTTATGAGGTCTAGGTAATTTCGCATATGTTTATCTTTTTTTGACCGACGAACCCAAACAGAGGAGGTATACAATTCCACTTTTGGTTTGTGTGCGCACTTTTTTGTTTTTAATAGAGTGAATTCAATATATTTTCGAGTATTTAAATCCACTAATGTGACGAAGTGTGACGTAATTAATTTATTTTCAACATTTAAAAAACATTCCGTACTGAGGATTTTCTCATAGATTTTCATGTAAACTTTGAATAACCTCCTACATTCTGATATTTTTTAAATCGGAATTATGGGATGAACGGTCAGTTTTGGTATATTTTGCAATAAATTATTTATAATGCTGATTTATTTTACTTCTGTTCGTTTGCTGTCAAATATTCGATTGGTTAAGTAATGTAGCTTTTAAGCTAGACTTCGCTGTATTGAGGTACTTCTTTAAAAAATAAAATAACTTAATTTGCTATTATTAAAAGTCGTGATTATTTATTTACTCTTGGCCGTTGGTTTTATCGCCATGAAAAAATATATTTGAATTGCTTATATCTGCCCTTTCATTTCATAAATCATATGATGAATTAAAAAGTACCTTTAATTTCAAAATAAAATGTCGTCGCAGACGAACGTACAGCTGGACAGACACACTCGAGTTATTTCTCGTCTTTCATCGGATGTAAGCAACTCTAAGAAAATTGTTCAAAAAATACACACAACAAGAAAGACAATGAAAACAGATAACATATCGTAAAGATTCAGATTTCCTATCATTTTATTTTAGGAATTTGTCTGTTAAATCTAAATTTATGAACAGATATTATTAGGTTATAACTGATATACGATTGTGGTAAAAAATATCTGGTTTGGAAGACTTCATGTATTTCTAACTCTATTAACTATGCAAATTGTAAATATCTGAAAATTTTGATGAATATTCAAATAAAAAAAATATTTTTTTTACAAAAAAATTGAATTATTTTTTTGAATGCATCATAAAATTCAATCAACTGCAATAATGGATTCATAAGAATATCAGTTTAATTCAGCAAATCAAAACCGTGTTAATTTTTGTTATTATGTGCGAAAAATTTAAACCTGCTTATATAAACAACTACTGCAAAAGCAATAAACAATTAGAGGCTAGAAACAACAGATTACTTAAAAACTATTGACTAAATTTGTAAAAAAGATCTCAAATAAGAATTTTTTAGGATTTCTATTTATATATTATTTTTTTAAATATCCTCCTTTTTTTGAAACCTTTGATTGAGAATTGGTCCCATTAAAAAAAATCAATATTAGACATGCCTTTCTGCTTCCCCTCAAAAACGTCAATCAAAGCGGGTGGTGGGGGCAACTTTTCCCGAAAATTGAAAATCCGCGACGGCATAATTAAAGAAAATTCCATATCCGCAAACGTTTAAATCGGACATTTTTAAAAATAATCATACGTTTCCGTTTCACAGTCTGAAATACGTGTTTCTGCTATGTGGTAGGGGCAAATTTTTCCTTGAATCGAAAACTCGAGATTGGAACATTAGGACGGGGACCATATCCGGAAACATTTAAATTGAAAAAAAATATGCTATATCGAGAACCTCTATATTGACAGGAAACTACTGCTTTAAAAAATTGAAAATATTTATCTTCTCCTCACTTACATAGTTGTAAACCTTTTTGTAACCGACTTCTTCTTATATTAATTTGAATTGAACTAATGGGTTAAGCTTTGGATCGATCGAAAGAAACTTTCACAAAATCTCAGCTAATTTTCAAAATGTGGTTTTCTAGATCCAGAAGCCACAGAATGGATTAAATTAAGAGAGGAAAGCTTTAGAAGCATGAACATCAAAATGTTCTTCTACTATCTCGTTGTAGTTTGATTGTCTTGGGATCCTTTATGTCTCATTTTGAACGAATTCTAATTACCGTTCCCTCAGCTAATGAGGTTAAGGTATACATTACGTTGAACAATTTCGTAGATAGCTGAAGTCGTAATTACTGAAACAGGGACGGTCATAACATTAAAAATATATCTCTACATATACAGGCTTAGTCTGAAATAATCAGCATATTTTCCAGGGGGCATGTGCCTATGTGCAACTAACAAAAAAAAATAGAAAATAAATCCTTGGGATTTTTTTGGCCAAATCGAAAGATGGTATGGAAATGGTAGATCAACTCCGATCCCAGTAAGCGATTAGAAGCAAAAGTTGTCAGATCGAATTAATATTTGGGTGATTGTTGATATCGTTAATGTAATTGATGTGAATCTAAACAGTTGATTTGAAAGTGATAAACTGAAACTGTCCTTCTCAACCCAAAATTTGTCACGGCTACTGTACCGTGATCAAAACGTCGCAGAAACAGAAATCCTCATGTTTGATTAGAAAATCAAATTTTCAATGACGGGTTAAATTTGGTATTGATGAACTGCATTTTTGACCAACTTCACAAAAAGAAGGAGGTATATAATTCGGTTGTAGTTTTTTTATGTATGTCTGTTCGCGCGTTTTGCATAATTAACGTACTACGATTTGGGTGATTTTTGATTCATTTGAAAGAATTGAGAAATGATCCCATATTTAGAAAAACTCAAATCGGAAATCTCCTTCCCACTAAAAACCGTCCACGAAGGAATTGGTGGGGAATTTTTCTCGAAAATAGAATAACTGCGGAAGCAGAATTAAAGATGAAACCATATCCGGAAAAGTTTAAATTGAACGTTTTTTTTTAAGTTATGGTTTTCGAGTTACGGCAATTGTAAAGTCTGAAATATGTGAAATGTGTATTTCCGCTAAAGCAGGCATTTTTTCAGAAAATTGATAATATGAGACTGCCAAATTAAAGAAGAGATTATACCTATGTAGCAACATTTAAATTGAACATTTCTTAGAAAGATTTACGGTTTTCGAGTAACAGCTGTGGTAAGCAATGGTCTGAGAATTCCAACAGAATAAATATTATTTTGTATGTTTCATTGCATCAAATAATAAAAGTGGTTCCAGTTTTTGTAAAATAACATACCCGTAAGCCGACACTGTTCGATGACACAACTCAGATTTTAATTAATCTGTTAACTACTTAGAAAATTGTGGAAGGTCTGTAAGCTATCTAAGAAAGGTAAAAAAAGTTAGATCTAAAGCTAGTACAGCAGCCATTTTTTTAAAAAAATATAAGAGCAATTAATTTTTGAATACAGCACGTAATTAGCTCTACAAGTGCACTAAATAAGATTTTCTGAAAAAAGTTGATTTCTAAAAGCAAAACAGCCATTTTCCGAAAAACTATGAGAGCAATTAATTTCGGAATACAGCACTTAATTAAATCTACATGCACTAAAAATGAAGTTATCAAAAAAAATATTTTAAAAGGTTGCTATGCTAGCATCTAAAGCTAGCAAAGCAGCCATTTTTCAAAAAACTATAAGACTAATTAATTTCGGAATGCAGCACTTAATTAGCTCTATAAGCACTAAATAAGTTTTTATCAAAAAAGTTGATTTCTAAAAGCATAGCAGCCATGTTCCGAAAAACTATAAGAGCAATTAATTTCGGAATACAGCACTTAATTAGCCCTACAAGCACTAAAAAATTAGTTCTTAAAAAGTTGATTTTTTAAAGGTTGCTTTCTAGCTTTAGTATAAAGCTAACAAAGTAGCCATTTTCCAAAAAACTATAAGAGCAATTAATTTCGGAATTCAGCACTTAATTAGAACTTAATTTGCTCTACCCGCTCCAAATATATATTTTGGATTCTCCTCTCTTTGCTCTGCTAGCTTTAGGGACGTAAAAAATAGGACAAATCGATGACAGCCTGTTAAAACTGTTAAATATATTCGAAAAATTAGAATCAAAGTGATAAATATAAATATCTTATTCAATATTCTCAAAATGCTAAATCTGAAAGGTATTCAAGAAAAATTACGAAAATCAAACTTATCTCCGAAAGTAAGGGGACAATTCATTTAACATAAAATAATATTCCAATGGTAATTTTGAAGTTTTGCAGTTATGTGCACATAAAAGACTTTGGCCCAATTCCAAAAATATTTTGTTGTTCTATTTGTACCAACTAATAAAGACATAATTTTATGAACAAATTATTTATTCCACAGTTTTGAGTTTCTTGCATCACTCATCAAAATTGTTGAATGTTCACTTATATTGACTGATATAAGAAGTTTCTAGGTACCTATATTTAGATCAAGTGGAAGCACTTTGATAATTCTTGAATTGACTTTAACTAGCCTTTCAGATGTTTTTATATCATTCAAGATTAATTTAGTAGTTTGGTTGCAACTTCATTGACAGCAGTATTGGAAAATCTTGAGTATATTTTATGAAAATGTTAATTGGATTAATGATGCCTTTGTTTTTCGGTGAAGGTCTCAAGAGAGCTTCATACATATTCTAGTAATTAACATACAAGATTTTCCGATAAATGTCTCACTAATACTCATATTACAGATTGAATTATTAATGAACTACACTTTACGTCAACAGGGCATTATTTATGCCGTCGAATACATGCATGGGGCTTTCATTGAGAAATATAAAAGGCGATATTTTGACGTTAATAAGCAATCCTTCATTTTGCAAATATCGCATTCTGCGTATACAAGGCCACAATTCAGATTGCCTTAGCTTCGTTTAACATTCATGTTATGATAGCTGAAAACAAGAATAGATGTTCTTAGTGTACTGTGAATATTTTGGAGAATTCTATCGAGGAAAATCTGTTAATGAGAATGAAAGGTAGTTGATAATACATTTTATCTTTCGCCTTATTTCCAGGTATATACTGTGTAACATTGAAAATTCAACACCCGTTAAAATATGAGGAAACTTTAGCAAACAATGTGTTGTACTGAAAGTAAATTCTGGTAAAAATCTGGTTCCAGTGGGTTGTAGGAATTGTATTTTTTGCGAGATTTGTTTCCAAACGTCTGAAGCTAATGTTTTTTAATAATAAAACCATATTTTAGAATGATTTGGTTTGATTTACTCGATTTGATAATAGTGGTTACCATGCCTCCAGTCAGAAAACGTTCAGATTTTCATCAGTTGAGTGCATTTAACGGGCAATGATTATAGGACTGCGGGAAGCCGGAATTTTGTTTCCAGGAATTGGCAATCGTATGGGTAGAAAAGTATACACGGTACCACAATGCAAATACAACAACGTCGTACAGGTTCTGGTGTGTCCGAAGATCTACATACCATGAGGAACACCTCTTAAGACTAAATGGCGAAAAGAGACTGATTTTCTACCTCTAGGTCAGTGGTATATGAATGGCTGGCTACTGTAATAGGACATCAACTCTCTTTACGATCTGTTCATTGTAGGATAAGATATTTTGGATTGCAGTCTTATCGACCGGTTCTCATCTTGCCTTTTATCCGAGACATAGCGGCTGAGATTGCAGTGGTGTCAAGAACGCATCTAGTGGGATCAGGAAGGGAATCGAATTTTGTTTCCTTGAAGGGCCCAGGGCGAAGAAGAGTTTACCGAAGATGTAGTGAAAGGCCATAAATTCAATTTTGGCTAAAACGCTCACCCGAGCAGGTATGGTATGGTATACAACTTCATTTGGAAGTAGGTCACTGTTTGTATTCCTTGAAAGAAACATGAATACTCAGGATCTACATCCACAATGTTTTGATATGAAGGTCAAAATGCTTGTCAATCAATTACTCCGGACGACATTGATAACGGCATTCGAAGTATGTATGCTTTGGAGAGACAAAGGATTTTCTTGAATCTTGGTGGACAACATAAACCCTTTTATTTACCAAAACAATTTTAAATATTTTAATTTAACGGTATAGCTACCTAAAGAGCTTAATTAATTTAGAAAAAAAGATATTTCCAGGTCTCTTCCACTCCCAAAATAATCAGATTGATGTATTTTCAAATTGCAATTGCACGGGTATTTGACCCTGAGAATATTATAGCACGAAACATGAATAACTAATTGAGTTGGGAATCGATGTAACCGGCTCCCATTTACATATTAATGGGCCAAGTTTAGATCTGGATCAATGTTGGTGTAGATATGGAAGCTTTAAACTTGGAATATCGACATTGTAATTTTGTATAGCTTTTGTTATTATTATCGAATGCATAATGCAACGATGATAATGATATTGTGGGTGAAGGAAAATTGACACTCATCGCTGGAAATTTGGTCAATCAGGACAACAATATCATTCTCGATTTAGGCATGAAAATATTTGATTTACTAATAGAGGTATAAAATGCAATAATATAAACTGTGACAATTGAAATTGGCATAATGTTTTGAAAATGAGACTATTGCTACTAAACAATGTATCTACAAAGCTGGTCAGCCTTTCTTTAAATTTTGGTATTAAAGCTTCCAAGACTAAATTAACAAATCCTTTCAAATATTGCCCCCTAGAAGATTCATCTTTTCAAAAGCAACAATTGCGTCAAAGGTCACCTTACAATGAAGAATCCAAAAAGCACTGTTAGATACACACCTGCTTTTTAGAAAAAATCTCTAAGAAAAAGCAGGAGAAAACGTTATGCTGTTACTACTTGAACAATTTTCATATTCGGTGGAAGTTGCAGGAGAGCTTTAGGAAAGTCTTAAGTCCTTATGCAAATTTTCGTAAAATGGTACTATAATGACCTAGAAAAAGAAGTCGTCGGGCCAGTCAATTTTAATTTCAACATGCAGATTGCTCAGAAAAGCTAGTATATACTTAGCCAACAGTAAAATCCTCGTAGAATATTTCCTTTTCCTGCCGCTAGTCCTCAAGGTTTTATGACAAAAATGAAACCACAGAACCGAAACACATCTTAGAAGAAAAATTATTTGTTACATTTATTACAGCAAATATTTTCTAAAAAAATAGACGTATACCTTCATGCTATTTCCATATGGAGCATCATGTGATTCTGCGAAATGTAAAATGCGTGGGCCTCGAGGCCTTGCGACAGAACGGGGAATTTTCTTTGTTGGCGAAACAATTGTCGGGTGAGAATAATAAATTTGTTGGTGTGTTGTGGTATTTCTCTGTTTTTATATTGTTGTATCTACGCCAACGGTTCCAAATCCCAAACACTATTTACAGTGTTTATCAATTGTTTTCAATTACCGATTTTCAAAACAAGTACACACAAATGATCGCACAGCCATAATGGATTGAAAACGCTGGACGCTGGCACAGAATCAAAAAATAATGTTTGATTTTTACTCAGAGATCATAATTGGTCAGAATGGTATCACGTGAACTCACTAGACACTAGCTTCAAGCGTCAGTGAAAATGCCCTTTACTAAATTAGTTTTAAAATCGAGGCGTGGTCAAGAGTGTTTAAAAATTCTTCATCTTCAGCAGAGTAATAAAAGAGATGATTAATGTATAAAAGCAGAAGAGTGTGAAAGAATGCGCTTGTCTAGCCAGTCTATAAGGATTAATGTGAGTTTTAATAGAGCAGCCCTATTAGAGCTGAGCTTGACTACTCGAGCGATTTGTTCGAGTTTATGACTCAATAATCACATAAGTATCTATCGTAAAATTGAGAAATATTTATATACAAATCCTAGACCAAAAGGTGACTTATGTGGATTCGATAGAAACTCTCTGATGGTAGACGAAAAAACTGGTAATATTCAGCACCATTTGTTTTCATCCCAAGGTTAATTGTTTTGCGGATTATTACACTGGTGAGTATATTTCGGTAGTTTTTGAGACAGATATTGTAATGAGCTTCGATAAAGATCTAAAAAAAGAAACTATAAACTTGGAACAATACTTACTGCGATGAGATTATCGATTCCTACGAATATACTTGGCCCATTTCTCTTTGTTAAGGTCATCCGAAAATAATTAGAAAGAATATATTTCATTTGACTCGAAACAAAATTGAAATGCTATTTTACATCTCGCTTGAATATTTCCAACAAACTTCAATATCTTGCTGCCTTTCCCGTTTACTAGCCTTGTGAAATATTTAAAATGAAAATATGGCTAGCTCAAAGGATTCTATCCATCCAGAATTTCCTAGGGACTTGTAAATTGACTACGTCATCTATGTTGAGTGAGGTTCGAGCGCAAACGTCCAATATTTTATTCTATTTAATTTGTCGCCCACTTATATATTAAAATTATATTATTAGATATGCGAATTGTTTTAGGGGAATTGCTTTTTTGAATGCATCATATAAAATTCAATTAACTGCAATAATGGATTCATAAGAATATCAGTCTAATCCAGCAGTTCAAAACCTTGTTAATTTTTTGTTACTATAGATAGTTTATTGTAATCGTAATGACAGCCAAAGAATGTGAGAAATTCAAACCTGCATATAAACAACTGCAAAAGTAGTAAGCAGTTAGAGGCTCTAGAAATAGCAAATTATTTAAAAACTATTGACGAAATTTGTGAAACAAATATCAAAAAAGGATCTTTGAGAATCTCTATTTATATATCATTTTAAATATCCTTCCTTTTTTGAAACCTTTAATAGATAGCACTATACGTGATCAATCTAGCAGGTGGTATTTTCGCTCTTTAAATATAGTTTCTCGGTTTCAGCGGCGGGGACGGTTTGTATGTGTTTTGCTATACGTACTTCGACTTTAGATATTTTGTAAACTTCTATAGTTACAAAGGGGACATAAAAGGGCAGTATTGCTTATTCCCTTAAACAATAAGGTCGTCACAGTAGATCTGAGCTGTTAGGTATAACTAAAGAGCTCAAAAAAAACAAAAGGCCTTATTGTCATTTCTCCATATTGATTAAGCTATCTTATATCATGAATAGGATATATAAAATGTATCATAAGATAAACAGAACTAAAAATGGACAATGAATGATCGAGGAATAGGATATTTAAATATTATCAAGGCAATGTAAAACTTATATTAAAAAAGTGGTGTGTATTCCGAAAACTTACATATCGAACAGAAATAATTAATACTGGATTTGCTTGTTTCATTAGAACTAAATGAACGTAAACATTCGGGGTCGATGGTAAGTCCAGTCCCTTAGTTTATATATAAATTAGTTACTACTAACTACAATGTTAATCATCCTTATTATTTAAGTAGGTACCTATTCTCTTTGAATTTAGTTAGTATTCATACTATAGAAAGGCACCGCAAGCCTTGTTAAGGATCTTGGTTCCAAATACTATGAACTATCTTCTACTATTAATGAAAGTTATTTACACCAGCATTACTTAGCCGTAATTTAGTGATAAAATCCTGCGTTAAGATCACATGATCTCTCCGTCTGTGCGGTAACCGCTGTATTGATGGTCATTTAGTAAGTTATCTATGAAGTTTTCGGCTCGGCAACCATCAGTATTTTTAAAGGGTTGCTCGTTCCGTCAAACCGGAGTAATTGGACATTTCGATTCTGTTGAGGGTATTTTTGAAATACAAAAAACTGACATACAGTCTGAGTAGATTTTCAAGCTCTATCTCTATCTATAGAACTAACTTGCATCATCACGTAATTTGATGAAATTGCAAACATTGATATATATGTATGAAGAGATTCTGTGAAATGATGAAACATTCCCGGTGAGGCAACTATCCGGAACGTAGAGTACCTACCTAGTTAAAAAAAACTACCCGACTAAAATTAACTAAAATTAATGATTTGAATACAAAATTATACTCCTCGAAGCGTCAGACACATTCAATTATGACATTATACAGGGTGACTTTGATATGCAAAAATGAAATCCAGTCAACCCGAATGATTTGTGAAAATATTATAATATGCTATGAAACTTTTAGTTTAGAAAAGAAGAAAATAAGTCAATATAATCTAATTAGATCCTAAAATAACTTCAGCGGCAATTGATTTAGGTATTTATCCATATGATATGGTCACTGTGTCTTTCCTAATGAAAGATTAAAGGTTCTTGACCTATTATTATTATTATTATGAAAGACCCGGGTATTAGGGACGTTACCCTTTGTGGGCACCTCGACCTTAAGGTCTTTTGTACCATCCCGTGATGTACTGTTATTTCTGGGTTTAGATCCAGCTCCTTGAAATAATTGATTAGTCCTCTTGCACCACAGGCTTTTAGGTCCTCATAGGTGGGAAAGGCCCTTCCTAGAACCCTTAGTCTTCTATGCGCTAAGGTTTCGCATTCGGTTAAAAGGTGATTTACAGATTCTATTGCTTTCGTGCAGAATCTGCAGGAATCATCTTCAATCAAACCCATCTTTTTTAGATGATTTTTGATGGGATAATGACCTGTAGTGATTCCAACTAGGTTTCTCAAATCATTTCTTTTAAGGAGAAGTAGGTTATTTTTCTTTGAGTATTGCCAGTCTATTAGGCGTTTGGCCTGACTGGCTTGCTGTAGGTCGTGCCAGGTCTTGGTTGATTCCCACTTTTTCATTTCTGTTCTAACATGTTGCTTTGCATATCCACAGAATGGCTCAGGGCCTGTTGGAAGCCTTTCAGAGCCTTTTTTGGCCAAAGAGTCAGCATTTTCGTAGCCTGGAAGGTTCTTGTGCCCTGGTATCCATTTCTTGACCTTTTTTTTTCTCTTTGAATTCTGAAACTGAAAATTCAAATTATTTATCCAATTATTTCGAGTGAATCACGGTTGCGGATATTGGCAATTACCTCGAACTCACCATCTATATCTAGCAATAGCTGTCTAGAGATTTTTGTTGGGGATGTGATAAATAAAAATCATTGTATGGAGCCGAGCTTTCGAGAATGTTTATTCTCTTCGTCAGGACACAAATCAATACTTAAAGTAAGTAATTTGAATATTAATTTGTTTTTGTTGAAATAATTTGTTACGAGTTGTAGTTTGCCCTAATGAAACACACATATTTCAGACGTTACACCAGCTGTAACTCGGATACCCTAGATTTTCGTGAAAAATGTCCAGTTTAATTGCTGCTGGATCTCTTCTTCGATCTAGTCGTTACAAATTTTCGATTTACGAAAAAAATATCCCCTCCACCCCTTCGGGGTCAGTTTTTTGAGGGAAGGAAATGATGGATTTTAAATTTGTTCAATATGAGGTCCTTTCTCAACCATCTTCATTCAATTGAAAAAAAAACATCAATATCGGAATATGTTTACTATATGAAGCGCGCGTACGAACACCTTATTATTTCTTTTGAAACTGTTTCCCTTTCTTCCTTTTAGAAAGGTAAAGAAGTTCACTTCTAACACGTTCTCTGAGTTGTAGGAGACATTTATTCTATCCCACGATTTACCCTAGTTAATTTCATTGACTTCACATTTATCCAGTTATTGTAGTAGTTCCGTTTTCTCGAGTTAAAAATGTTAACATATCTTCACGTTTAGAGATCCCTTGACTCGGAATCCATATAGAAGATATATTATGTATGTACTTGGGTACTAAATTCTGAGCTTTTTTATCTTATAGCTTGAGTAGGTATGCATTGTGATCCCAGCCTCAAATTTTATTTTACCTACGGTGAATCTTTTTCGTCCCAATTCAATAAAAAATTATCGATTTCGAGTATTTTGAGTAAGTTATGATATTGATGATCGCTCATTTCATTAGACGATTACTTGCTTGCATAAGAAGAACCTGAACAGAAACAGAATCAAATTTATACATCTTTATCGGACTAATCAAAAATTAAATTAAAATATAAACTAAAAGAAAATATATATTTATACATATAAAATTACGTATTAATGTACTTTATCATGAACATGCATTGGAAAGCATTAAATGATTATTCTTTTACGTTGTTTTGTCCAAGACATATGAGTTGTATTCATCACCTTTCTTGAATTGGGAATTTTTAATAATGTAATTTTATGTGATGTTGAATCATCGTTTTTATTATTTATAAATATTTGAAATTCACCCTGTTTCTCCATGAGTAAACTACATAGGACATTCGCTTGCTTCTATATTTATATTTTGCTGCAATAATTCCATCGAAGCGTAAAATACGAAAAGGCAATGACGTGGAATTTGCTAACATTTTTTGATATTTTGCTCTCACGTTGATTTCGTTATATATGTGAATCTTGATAACTTCGGAATCTATAAAAGCTAAATCGACATCATATGAATTCTAGCGAATCGTTTGAAAACGAACGAAAATTCTTTAGCTGTCGATACCGCACTCTCGAAAACCATTGGTAAAAATTAAGCTCAATTTTATATTAATTTTATTGGAGAATTCACTATCTCTCCTTTGTAACTAGGAAATATTCCAAATACCTACGCTGTTGGGGTTGCTTGATAATATTTTTTTATATAACAGAAATGGATTCTGATAGAAATCCATCAAAAAGGAAATGAAAATCCGTTGAAATGAAGCCGAACTGTATTTCAATGTAGTTGAATATAATTTCTGAGAATTTATTCGTATGAGATTTCTAAGGAACATTTCGTTAAGTGTTGAATAAAGTTGATGTCCCTCCCGTATGGACATATTATTCGGTTAGTTCAAATTAGCTTAAATTCTGGGGATAATAGGAGAATGTTATCATAGGGATTTTTTTGACAAATTATAATACAAAGATTGATCGACTTATTGTTACATGGTAAAATATAAAATAATTTTAATTCTATTGGTGTTGGTAATTTTGAAGTTTTTAGGTATAGGTAGATGGCACCAACTACAAATGTACCAGCACCAATAGATATTTTTGTTCATTGTATTTACTGATAAAGCCTGACTAATTTTTCGTAAAATATACTTGTTAAAAATTGTCTTGTTATAAGTTATCAAAATTGTTGAACTTTACACATTCATCATAAAGATTTTGATGTCACTTAGAAATTGCTTATTCAAAACAGTGTAGAACTCTGTTGCCGCTCGCTTTGTGCATCTTACTTTGCTTTCGAGTCATACTCTTCCAAGATATTTTTGTCATAGTCGTAACTAGAAAATTGTTTTAGAGCTTCCCAGAGCCTTTACATCAATTTGTGGCTTGCCATAACTATAGTAGGTAAACGACCTTCCATTCTGACAAAAAGAGGACGTTATTCACAAAAGACGATTTTGTCAACAGTTTATCTATCGGCTAATCGGCAAATTCATTAATTTCAAGAAGTGTACAAATATTGTCATCTGGGGGACTTGATCTTGGGTGTCAATCATGACTTTTGAAAACGCATCTCCAATTCGTGCCTTTAACCGAATCAAAATTTGAGTCAGTTTTACTTAACCCTTTTATTCTTGCCTGTTGCTCAACAGATGGAGGAACCTTTCATGTACTTATAGCTGTCCTGAATAGAGAAAAGAACAGAGCAGCCAGAACAGTACTTTTGGTAACATACAGTAGTATCTTAGTACCTCAGTAAATTAATCTATCTATTAATTTTGATAGAAAATTAGAATTCACAGCTATCGAACAAAACTCATACATACATAATATATGGCAACAGTGCGCGGAAGTGTTTTGATTTTGCTCATCAAGAGTATTAGAATATCTTTTATTTATTTAATTGTTTATTTAAAAATAAAAACGCGAAATTGTTGAATTGTTTATAGAAAAAGTTTGAAAATAAAAACAGCTCAAAATCTCATATAAATAGCTTTAGTGCATAAGGTAAAATGTGGTTAAACCGAATAATATTGGCGTAGTGTTACCAAAATACCTGCGGAAAGACAAGTGCAAAAAAAGAGTCCTAAGAAACATGCAGAACTGTTATGTGAAAAATTCTTTATTTGGAGACAGAGAGAATGCTTGTCAATGTCCCCAAAAACGTATGATTACTTGAGTAATTTGAATGATACGTGGTTTTGTGATAATAATAAAACAACGCAAACTTCTAATTACACATTAGATGATGTCATGCATGAACTAAATGACATAGACCAAAAGTATAGTATTCTTCGTGGAAAGTTTGACTAATAATAAATCAAAAGCTGGAAAGTGAATCAACTGAGATACAGAAAATATCTGAAAAAGAGAGAACAAGCAGAACTTACAAATAACCTTATTATTCAAGGAATCTCGTACAGGAAAAATGAACAGTTTGATGATGTGGTAAGTGCTATAAGAGAAAAGGTAGAAATCTCAATACGCAAAAAACATTTACTGTATACAGATAAGGAAAAAACAAAAATGAAAATCAGGCTCTCAAAGTAGTTCTTTTAAAATGATGAGATTAAACGAGAATGGGTAAAACAGTACTAACAAGACAGTAAGAGAGTAATGGCCTGGGCCTTTATGAAAACAATAGGGTCGTCCTAGTTGAAACCAAAGAAAAATTAAAAAAATAGACTAGCCGCGCAGAAGACTAAACCTTCTTTAGATGAACACTCGGCGTCTGCAGAATAAAAAAATAAAAAGGAAACTTTTTTGAAAATAAAAACACCGTAACAGATATCAGTAGTGATAAGGGACAGAATTAAGCAACACAGTATTGAGCTCAAATGTTTCTAATGACCATTTTGCTAATATAGGTGCCTCAATTAATACTGACCTGAATGATGTGATACAAGAAACGATATCAAATGGTTAAGAAAGATGTGATGAAGTCAGAAATAATACCATAATAACCCTAAATCAAATAGAACTAACAAACGAGACGGAAATTGATGAAATCGTGCTGGATTTGAGAAAAAATCAGCACCGGGAAGACTGATTATTAAAAGTTTTCAGTACAGAAAATTTTCCAGTCGGGTTGAAAATAAGTAAAATTAGTCAAATCTTTGAATCAAGTAGCAAACAAATTTTGGAAACTAGACCAGTAGTGTATTTTTTTCTAAAATTATCGAAGAATGCTTTGTTATATCAACATTTCAATTAACATTGATAAACACCAAATTGGCTTTTTATAAACAACAGCAGCGCATTAAGTACAACAACTGATTTTATCAGTCACGTCTCCAAGACAATAAACAATAAAATGAGAGCTGTTGTAGTATATATAGACCTAAAAAAAATGCGTTCGACGTTGTAAGGTTCGATGTGTTATAAAATAAATTGAAAAATATGGGATTCTCTGGATTGATGCATAATTTGATAGAAAAGTATTTGCAACTTAGAAAACCATTTGTGCAATTGAGTGGAGTGGAGTAACATAATGTCAAGCTCAGACGGAGTCCCACAGGGACTCGTTTTTGGTGCGCTATTGTAATTTCTATATTTGAATCTAAGATGTCTCATCCTCAAAGTACGATATTATACTTTTGCAGAAGACACTACACTTGTGTTCACAGGAACAACTGAAAATGAGTTATGTAGGTAGATCAACACTGACATCCAGTGAAATAGTTATACAACAAAAAAATCACAATAAAAATAAAGACAAAAAAATAAACATGTAGAAATCATCACCATTTAAGTACCAATAGATCGAGTACCTAAAATAAAATATTTAGATCTGATTGTTGATAAATTAAGATGGAATGGACATACAAACCATGTTAGTGATACAGTTGTCTCTATGATATCAGCAGCATGTCAATGTAGAAGTTATTTCACAAAAAATCCAAAGACAAGGTATTCAGTGTATTCTTTATCTCTCATTTTAGTTATTTACTGCCAATTTAGGAAAATTGTAGTATGAAAAATTAAACTTCTACACAACAAAATATCTACTAAAGTTTTTATATCACTATGACCGATTAACTAATAAGGAAAGCATATATAGGAATTAAATATTTTCAACTTAAAAGTTCGTATGTGGTATGTTCCAGATTCAAGGGGTACTTAGAATACGTATCCAGAATTTGGAATTTCTCAATTGACCGTGAAATGTGTGTTAAACGGAATGTGTTTGAAATCATTTGCTGCTTAATCGATATTACACAAAGGGATGGCAATTCATTCGATACATTGGGTCACCATCGAATTAATATTGGAAATTTGTCCCTAGCTTATCCACTGTGTAATTCGATGTTATAAGGTTTGTTTCTAGATTAGTTATTAGTATGGTCAAGTAATCCTTAACATAATGTGGAATGGGTAATATCATTGTTAGAGTTTGGGGGCGGAATATTTTTTCTTTCCGGCACAAACAAAACAAAATCACATAGCCAAGAATGTAATATAAAACATAGATGTGAAAGAAAGACAAGTTAATCGCAAAAAAGCATCGATTGAAAAAAACCTGCAAGTTAAATACCTACTTGCATAGCAGCTTCGTTAATAAAAAGAAGTGAGATCTAGCTGAATACCAAATTCTTTTGAAGATCCTTAAATCATATTATTCAGAGATTTCTAAACATCGCGGAAATACACATCCCACTGCTGTAATATGGACACCGTACATTATTTTGAAAAATGTCCAATTTAAAAGTTGCTACATATAATCGCTTATTTAGTTTGGATATTTCATATTTTCAATTTTCGAAAAAATTGCCCCCTTCGCCCCATCTGGGAGAAATTTTTGAGGGGAAGTACATGTTGAATTTCGTTTTTTTCTCAATAGGATCAATTTTCAGTAGTCCTCTATCAAATGAAAACAGAATCATGAAAATCGGAGAATTCTTACTATTTATAAGGCGCGAACATTCATAAAAAAACATGCAGACGAACAGTCGAATTGTATACCTGTTTGGTTCGATGGTTAAAAAGTCCTGAATGTTATATGTCTATCTTTTAACAATAAGTTATGATATATAACCAATAACCATTTTAGTGCAAACCGTGCGAAGCAGGAGCGGGTCTCTAGTTACCTAATAACAATACTAAGGTATGTAACTCAACAGCTTTATACATAATATTTGAAAGTAGCCGCATTAATAACTTTGTCTTCTATATCAACTACCAACCCTTAATTTGATGATTTCTGATTGATGATGATTTTTTACCAAAAAAGAAGGAGGTATACAGTTTGGTTGAGGTTGTATGTTTGCTTTTTTATGTATGGCTGCTCGCGCGTTTTGCATAGTAAACGTGCTACGATTTTGATGATTTTTGATTCATTTGAAAGAAGAGAGTTGAGAAATGGTCGCATATTTAGAAAAACTCAAATCCGAAATTTCCTCCCCTTTATTTTCCATTGAAAACAGATTTAGAAATTAGAAGACTGTCTAAGTTGATACAAATTGTAAGCTTATAGATCAGATATAACCCACTTCCGGTGTTTCATCCTGTTGCTATACGAACTTGTCGGATAATGATCAAATCAACTTCTCTATTTCTGATAATATAAAAGTATTTTCTTTACTATGATTTACCCTAATACAAATGTACGGAACCCTCGGCGTACAAGATTTGTTCGTACTTACCCCATTTTTTGTATGTTACCCGAAATGTATGAAACGTAAGAATCTAGGAATGACCTAGATTTCCTAGATATTTTATACTATGTCGAATCAGTTTAGAAAATCTGTAAAATAATTTGTGAAAGGGTCTTGGATACATATATTTTCGGCCAAATAGATAACTGTATTTTCTAGGGCATGCAATTCCATGATGATACTAGGAAATTTATAACAACTGAATTTAGGCATACTGCAAATTTAGTAGAGGATTGAAAATTTAACGCCGATAAAAGGAGATTTAAAATTGTTGTGTATAAAGGCCCTAATTGGCATAATCAGGTCACGTAAAATCTTTATAGTCTAGAGCCGTCTGCAAAAAACCCTGACCGATCGAACAACAGGCTGAAATGCTTTGGAAAAGTTAGTTTTCACAGCGACCATAAGGAAATTCATGAGGCAGAACTTGTCCACATTTTTTATGACTTCTTTATATTTTTGACCGACGACCCAACCGGAAGAGGTATTCCATTCGACTGTTTGTATTTTTTTATGGATTTTCGCGCCTTTTTCATTTTGATGATTCTTTTTTCATTTGAAAGAAGAGTATTGGAAAAAATCAATATAAAACATACCCTTTCCCTCAAAAACTTCCCCCAAAGGGGTGGTGCGGGCATTTTTCCCTAAAATTGAAAATCCGAGACGGCAGAATCAAAAAAGACTCCATATCCTGGATCGTTTAAATTGGACATTTGAAAAAATAATCATTGGTTTCCGAGTTACAGCCGTAGTAATGTCTGAAATATGTGTTTCAGCTATCCCCTCCATAGGGGGCAATTTTTTTTTTATAAAATTCGAGATTGGAAAATTAGAAAGGAGACCATATCCAGCAATGTTTAATTCGGACATTTAAAAAAAATCATAGGCTTCCGAGTTACAGTAGTGATTGAAATATGTGTGTTTCCGCTATTTAGTGGGTGCATTTTTTTCGAAAATTGAAAATATGAGACTGTCAAATTAAAGAAGAGAAAATATGTAACAATATGGTATTTTTGGAGTTGGTGCCTAGAACAACTAACTACAACTGCACAACTTCAAAATTACCAGCACCAATAGATTTAATATTATTTTGTATTTTTCTTTGCACTTACAAATAAAGTGGGTGATATTTTTTGTAAAAAACATTTATTTGTTCAGCGATTATACTAATAAAGTTACAGCCTGAAATTACTCTTAAAAATTAGTATCCTCTGAGAAATATACTTGGGTGCCCCGTTAAATCCTATTCCAATACTTTGGCACTCTACTTTTCAATGTTTTTAGGGTCCAAATTGTACCTATCAAGTAAAAGTATGAAATTATCTCTAAATTAAAACTTGAACATTTTTATATTAGAAAAATCATGGGTGTCTCTTGTGTATCTGGTAGTATTGTTTTTATTTCTGAAACTATTTTACTCGGTGTTCCTCAAAGGTAGGTTTAAAATTTATTACAGGCATAATGCAAATTCTGGGCCAGCACCTCGTGATTTCCCTTATGATCGGTGTGAGAACTAACATTCCCAAAGTCATGATGTTACTGGATCGGACAGGTTTTTTGCAGTCAGCTCAGCTCACTCACTATTATGTGACTTTTTAAACTCAAAAAACTTGAGAATTCATTCATTTTCGCAGAAATATGGCAAACAAATAAAATTGGGAATATAATTGTTTTTTATTTAAGCTGGCACTGTCATTATTCAGAATAATCAGGTCTCTTATAAAGAGTAAACATTTTCCAAAAACTGAGCTCCTTAATTTTCTTTTGTTCAAAGTGAAGTAGATATATACCTATTTTTTAGAGGGTGTGCTCAAATTTCATGTTTGTAGCTGCAGTAGTTTCGGCTGCACATAGATACAATTTTTTTATTATATTCTTTTCACTGGTTTGGTTTGTAACAATCATCTGTCGTACTTTACTGATTTTGAAATAATAAATGGCGCTTGACATAAAAAAACCTCAAGAAAAGAGATATTGAGTTCTTTTCTGATATACCCTGTATATTTTAGTCTCACCTCAAAAACCTCTAGATTATGAACTAAAATCGACGGAACAATCTTTGCCACCCCTGTCCACCCCCTTATAGGTTTAGTTTAGAGTCTCTACGCCACAAAGCGAAACTTCAGTCCAAATTGTATGTTTTCAGCTTCAGTAGTTTCAGCTGTGCGTTGATAAGTCAGTCAACCAGCTGAAGAAGCTGATTGACTGACTAAGAATTATAACGAAAATTGTATATTTTTTGTTTTATTTCAGTTGATGTTTGAATCACAACTGAGCGTCTTGACAATTTATTTTACATTTAAGCAAAAATTTGTGTGATTTCTTTCAAAAATGCAATAGAAAAACATTTCAATTATTTAGCCCAAAATAAATTACATGTGCCGTCGTTGAAGTTTCTAACAGATGGTTTTAAAATATCAAAAAACACTCTGTAAACTTGCCTTCTAGAAGTGCCACCCAGTGTAAATGTTTTTTTCTCGACATCTTATGAAGTTTTCTTTAGCTTCTTTCACTTACATGTAACATCATTTTTAAAAGTCAAGCATAAATCGTCTTATTAATATTAATATTTCAATCAAAAACTGTTCGATGAAATCAATTATTTACAAAAATTTAATTTTGACCAATTTGAAAGCTTTAGATTACTAGTTAAGATTGATTTATTTATATAATTTTTGAGTCTTATGTAAGTGGTTGAAGCCATACATGGCCAACCTTCAAAATCATCTTCGAAACTTGAGGAGTGAATAATTTTCATTTCAATTGCAGTTGTACAAAAAACTCTCACAGGATTCCAACAATAGGGACACAACTAAATATGCTCTTCCACATGTCCAACTGTCATTACCGGTTGAGCTGGAAGTGAGCTATGATTACTCAACTCAAATAATATTTATAAATATGGTTATATAATAGATCTGTTGTCATCTGGTATGGTTACAAAGTGAATTTATCATTCAAGGTTTCGTTTTATACAAACGATAATTATATGCCAAGTAATTAGAGTCCAAGAAAAGATCTTAAAAATTTTACATTTAAATTATTCAAACAAGCATTATTATAGTTTTAAAAAAGTTTTGAACATCTAATGTTTTTTCTGTCTCATGAATCTTGACTTATTGTCTGTGTATCGCAATATCAGAATTTTCATAGCCATATAACTAAGGAGTGTCATTTATTTTTTGCAGTGGTTATTTTCACTAATTAGAAATCATTTCTGTTATCTTCGATAAGATGTAACACGTGTCAGAAATATCATAAACAAAAGAAACAGTAGGTACTTCGTTTGTAACATTGTATAGTATATGATATGAATTTTCTATACAAAGTCGAAGTAACATTCCAAACGATATAGCGGCCTTATTTCAATGATATTCGTGAGCTTTGGTTTATTGTTTACCTAGAATGATTTAATAGAATTGTAAAACTTTATTGTTCTATTTCTTTGTTATATCAGATCGACCTTATTTCTAGTTAAAAAAATTGTTGTAACATTTTTAGGCTAGAACATACCTATATCAACCAGCAAATGAAAATCGTAATATATTTTTTTTAAACTTAAGAACACGGTTCTTCCGAAATATGATTTAGAATAAACAAAATATACCTATAGAAGAATGGTGGCGGTTCCTGGAAATGATTTGAAGAAACCTGTATTCACTTGATTTTTTTAGTGGATGATTATTAGAATGTAAGAAAATAGCCCTTATAAAATAGAGAAATCTTAAATTGCTGCAGATAAACTTTTTGTACATTGAAATAATTATAAAAGTTAGTGATTGTGGTGGGAAATCTGCCATATAAAATTCCATTTATTCTACTAGTGCTTTCAGTCTTTTGAAAGATTCGGTTGAATCTTTTCATAAATTATATCACTATCACAAATTGCATATAAAATTATTTTCGGTGTGGTTTCCCAGACATCTAGGTACAGATTCACTATAATGGGTTCAGTTGTATTTATCGATATCTATAAAATATGGTCAAGTGCGACCCGAGCTCGCGTGGAACGTATCTGTACTTAGGATTATCGCCTATGTTTTCCTATAAGCTGTCCATATTCTGTATTAGTTATTTCATAATTTTACGCTCAGGAGCTTTGGAGATAAGGACAATTTCCATATGGTCTTCTCAATGATTTGTTAAGAAAATCTCTGATTAGGTCCACAAAATTAATTCCTTGAATTAGAATTCCAACTTTCTCTGTTCAGTACCTAGATTCTGAAAAAGTAGGCTGTGCAGACGGACCAGCAGATATAAGCAGAGTGATGTCTTTTTCCTGGTAAATATGGCTTGAAAATTAAATTGTAAGATTTCATTGCTTGCATTTTTACTTTTGAAGTTAATGTAAAGCTGCTAAAATCGCAAAACAGATCAATTTTCCATTGTCATATCCGACCGCAAGATTGGCATCTTCAATTAAGTGCCCATATATTTTTGATAGATTACATTCATTTCTTATATATGAAATTTACCAACACTTTTTAACTCTCTTGTTACTTCTGACTGGCAAGATTTCTAACAAATGCAACTACATACGCCTCGACAATTACATGGAACTTTTTAGTAACTTGCGAACATTGGTTTTGTTTCACGTTGACTTTATTTATAACTGGACATCCGAAGAAGTTCAATAAAAATGCCATTGCTCATTTATTACTTTGATGCACTGGTCTGGACTTCGACCCGAATTGGTTTTCGGGAAAGAGGTTGCAGGTATATTTCTACGATTTACCATTAAATTTGATATCAAAATAAATCGAGCATCGGAATTTTGTGTTTTAAAATGGTGACGGCACAGAAAAGTATCTTTCAACTCAATTCACACAAATAAATTCTAAATTACAGATTTGATTAGGATATACCTACCTACCAGGTGTCTTTAAAAGTTCTTCACGTAGCTAATGTTACCTCATACTCTTGAGATAAAACTAAAGCTTACATATGCAAAAAGTAGGGCTATTTTGGGCGCTATATGCTATACGATGCTAATTTTATAATTTTAAATATGTTTTTTTGTTGTTGAATATTAAACCATAACAAAGAGATGAAAATATATATATGTTTTCATGGGCGTAGAATTTACATATACAATTTTTTTTTAATATCATATGTTAGATTTCTACGCCAATGGACAAAAAACAAATATAAAATTTGTCGCAAGACAAAGGGAAAACAGCGGGGGTATATTTCTCTAGTATCTATAAATGCTTTTCATCAAAATTATATTTATTATTAATCACACTCTTTTTCTGCTTCTCAAATATTTTATCTTTTGTTATATTTTTTCGCATTCAATAATTTGCTTGACAGGTGATCAAAAAGATTATTCAAAATGTATTTGTTTAGTTCTTTCATCATATAAATCTTTGTATGTGGTATGCATACAAATATCGAGCAATGTCTGCACCATATAAAAATGTATATTGCGATTTTTTCATGACCAGTTCTGTCATGGTCGGATGATCTTTTGAATTCAATACCAAACTAAATCTACCTATTCATTTTTAAAGCGATTTTGTAAATATTTCAATTCACTTTTACACAGTTTTGACCAATTTCATAAGGTCTCCAACGTGAAGTTCAGAAATATTTGTTAGTAAATGGAGTGAACTATTTTCCATTCAAAAGTTGTCACCATTCAATGCTTTCTAAATGGGGCATTTCAGTTCTGATTATCCCCATATCAAAACTGGTCGCATCCCATATTAAAATATAATACCGTGTGATAGCAGTAAAAAGGCTCTTTTCAAAAGTTTTATTATTACGGTTTATGCAGCATTTTGAATAAAAATACTTATCTACGGTTCTTGTCCCAATGGAAATCGCAATTTTAATCACCCATTTTACTACCCCCATAACTTCTTGGAAATAGCGTTTATTTCAAATAAAACTCATAAAACATATTATTTATAGGACGGCGATATGATATCCATAAGCGATAGTAATGGATAAATATAGCTATACACGTGTTCACCTTAACATCCTTTGAACGATATTTACCCAAGTGGACATTGAAAATACACTGTCCCTATAATTCAGTTGGATTACCCTTCGCTGTTATCATTCCTGATTTAGAATACTAATTATGCAATAAACTCTATAAAACAATGCAATCGATAAATATTTAAAGTTAATGTTATGCAATTTTCTGGATTATGTGTATATTTAATGTGTTTCTATTATTATCTAGATTTTCTGTTCGAATTGAGCTGATCAATTCCATTTTACAATCTTTCACCACAATTCTGTTTACACGAATTTAGAGTTACCTGATCCCTTTGGGTTCTTTCATAGTTCCCATTGCAATTTTTTTATTTGGTGTTTCTCAAATGAATAAGCTCTATATATTATAATATCTATTTAATAACAAAATTATCAGAGACATAAATAAATGTTCAGTGGGGTATGAAATCTCACTAAAAATTACACTCACTTAATACATGAATAATACATGGAGTTTTTTGTCGTCGCTTTTCAATAATTTGATTTTTCAAATTTTGCAGCTGCCCTTAATAATAATTTCGCAATGTAATTGTACATATGTTTGTCAGTTAGTTGGCCACCATTTTTTTCTTTCCTCCCAAGAACCTCAATAGCTGGTGTTTGGTATATTAAAGATTGGAATTCTTCAATTGTTGGTGCTAGCTTCACAAAACCGTGTATACACTAAGCAGGCAGATTTGGTGTGGCGCCTTCGCCATATTTTTTTAAATTATGTACAACAATTTTTCTAGCGTGTATTCATTCATTTAAAGTTAATTAGAAGAAGTATTCTTTGGTGGGTATTTTTTTGTAATTATCGTCAGGAAAACCTATACCTGATATTTGTGTTTATATCTGTAAACTGATGAATAAACTTCCCTAAACCAGGTCCGTCCACTTTGCCATTTCTTCCCTGAATTTCCCTGCAGGAATCAAAGTACTTTACAACTGTATAAAGTATGAACTTTATATATCGTAGCTACTTAGTTACTAGGTACTAGTTTAAGTCGATATCACAAATTTAGATAATTGATTTCTATTCCCTCAGCTATGATTGTATCTTGTTTTTATTATTTATACTCGGTCAAATTTGTTTCTATCCTATATGAGGTACTATATTTAGGTAAATGGTAACTAGAACACCGAAATTTTAATACTTCCAAAGAAGATTCACCATGTCTTCTTATTGCAATGGGTTAGGCTTGTCAATTCAGTAAGATCCAAAATTATTGGAATTCTTACATGTCGAATACTCCCTTGATACTGTCGAATATACAAATTTCATGAATTCGATGACACTACAATTCATTCTAAGGTCTTAATATAATTCAGACCAAAGTTAGGAGTCCAAGATATGCTGAATTATTTGGAGCATCGAAATTGTTCACTATCGTGCTCCCAGATTTTTGAAATGTATTTCATTCATATATATCGACAAATTCCTTTTCAGTCTTCTGGCACATTTCATCTTTCAAAATTGTTATTCTTGTTAATTCACTCTTCAGCTATCCAGCAGTTGTTCAGTCATCTGATCTACTACAAGTAGGGTGACTTTCTGTAATAAAAAACAAACCATAAATAAAGATATTTATTTTCTATGTTTAAAGGTAACTAGATAACATTTTTGCATATTCAAAATTATCAAGTAGGTAGTTTAAGCTTGATCCGTACTAACTTTCGGATGAGGTATTCAATTCATCTGTATGTTTGTTTCTTATGCATGTACGCGAGATTTGTAAACGTGTATCGATTTGATGATTCTATTTTCTTTTGAAATAGATTTGTTGAGAGACGGTCCTATATATTTTTTGTCAAAATCCTACATATTTCCTCCCAAATACCTCAAAGGGGAAATGGGCACTTTTTTCATAAATTGAAAATTATATCTGGCAGTATTGAAGAGAATATTTTTCAAAAAGTTTTCCAAGCTACTGCAATACGAAAGTTTATGATTTCTATCGCCATATTTTGAAATCACTGAATATAAATGAAAGTTGACCAATTTACATATTAATGACACCCAAAAAATAAATATATTTTACTAAAAATATGACCGACCTATTAGGCGCTTCTTAACAATTAACACTCTCCAGTAAGTAAAAAGTTGAGGTATATTTGAAAAACTTACATTTAATAAGAAATAAACGCCGAAAGGACCTTTATCGTACCCGAGTTAGCTCTCCCCAATAAGTGGTTAGGTGTGGTGCTCGGAAAAATTCAAAATAATGTTAATTTTATTGATGCTAGTGAGAACTTTTGTAGTTGGTTTCCAAAATCCTCTATATCTATAATTGCATCACTTCGAAATTACCTGCACCAATAGAATTAACATTATTTTAACTTTTTCTTTACACCAACAAATGAAGAGGGTCGGATTTTTTATATTTATTGACTGAAAGATATTTTTTCTCTTTTGTATAGAGCAATACAAAATATCAGTGTGGGTAGTTCAACTGGTTTTTATATACGTAAAAACACGTAGTTTTTATAAATATTTTTTACAACCGAACGACGTTATTAGTTGGTGACCTGAAAAATATATAATAGTATTAATTCTATTGGTGCTGTTAATTTTAAAGTTGTGTAATTGCAATTAGACTGATAACTTTTGGCACCAACTTCACAAGTATCAGCACCAATAGAATTAATATTATTTTGTATTTTGCAGTGAACCAACTAATAACGTCGGTCGAATTTGTTGTATAAAATATTTATTTCACACTTTTGAGTGTAACATTAGTCACGAAAATCGTTCACTAATACCAATGAAGATGGTACTTATCCTATTATCTACGTAAATTTTTTGCTTGTAGTTATTATTAAGATCTCAAAACAGCGCTGCGGAAATTTGCATAAGTATTTTAGATGTTACCATTTTACCACCGCTGTAACTCGAAAACCGTAACTATAAGGAAAAAATGTTCAGTGTAAATGTTGCTACAAATAATTAGGTCTTTCATGTAGTACCTACAGATTTGTAATTTTCGAAAGAAATCGCTCTCTTCACATAGTAAAAATACATATATTTGAGAATTTAACATGCCCCAAACTCGAAAACTGTAAACGTTTCCGGACATTGTCCTATCTTTAATTATACCACCTCAGATTTTCGATTTTCAAAAGAATTTGCCCCCTCAACCCACTTCGGGGTGGTTTTCGGAGGAAAGTAGATTTCGGATTTGAGTTTTGCCTCTTTCAAATGAATCAAAAATCATCAAAATCGGAGTACGTTTACTATATACAACGCGCGCACAAAGAAAAAAACACATTTATACCTCGTCTGTTCGAGGTTCGTCGGTCAAATAGTGATAAAAACCAGATACCTAATTGTAATTATGCTATAAAATAATGTAGCTCATGCCCTAAAAAAATGAATTTATGATGATTTAAACTAACCGATTGGGCATTCACGATGATTAGTAATTTTAGATTAATTCACCTTATTGTTCTACCGTATTCAGGATTGAATTCGGTTATTATATAAAAAATCAAATAAAAACACTTTTTCATCATTCGAATCACGTTAACAGGATAAATATATCTAGTTATGAAATCGGAAAAACCGAGTTGTTCTTGTTCATTCCTTCCGCTAGATACAAATACTTAGGTATACTAATTCAAAACCTCTCGAATGAAAAACTGGAATGCTTCCAGGAAGAAAATTATCGAGACTTAAAGGGAGAAAACAAGTGAACTCGAGAGCAGCATAAGTGGGACCGAGCTGCAGTAATAAAGTCATGGATGAATTGTGAGAAAATTTAATAGGGCGAAAGATTTGGCCCATGAAAAAAATCTTTTCAGAAAAAATCCTTTGTGCTCTTTAGGGTTTCGTGTACGTTGGAAATGTATTTTGGTGAAATTATATATACATATATGTATATTCTGCAATCAACAGTAGTTTGCTCATTATATTCTTTTTCTCTATAAGTGGGTCTGACTTGGATATAAATTATTCAAAATCTTCTTCCAAAGAAACTCTCTTGAGATTTATAAATCCTAATAAAACTCCATGCTGCTTTCTGAGAGAGATGTTTTTTATCAAATCAATTGGATGTATTACTTTGAGCAAAAAATTCTCACTTTGCTATCGTGGTATGTTATTTTCAAACTAAAATTGCCAAAGCGTCTTGAAGTTAACATGTCCAAAAGCCCTAATCCTATCAGCTCTACGAAATACTGGAAGGCGAAAGTCGTGACGAAGATGTTCAGAGTATATAGGTATAAAAATAGTTCGTTACTCGGTATAACATTTATACACTTCGAGAAAAGTTTTGAATAGGTTTGAATGTTGTAAAAATTTATATTACACAAAATAGAATCGACTTCATTAGATGAATGGGTACGAAAATTAGAAACTTATAAATACATATTCCGCCTGATTCAAAAAAAGGTATATACATGGTGCTCAAAGCTTCCCACTGGAATTCTCAAAATTTGTACAATAAAAAAATACTAAAATACTTACGAAATAATAACGAAGGGGACAAATATAATCAAAATTTTCAACCCCTACCCCCAGGAACTACCCTCTTGAACATCTTAAACGGTAAGCGGTATTGTGTGAAAGGTCCTTTTGAATATTTTCTGCTGACGTGTGATTTTTTAAATAGAATTATGTCGTTTAAAAAAAATAAAATATTGTTTTTCCAAGTTTTTTCTAAACTTCCAAATCCTCAGTGGGTGAGAACGGCGGAAAAAAGCTACCCCATCGGCGCCAGATAACCATTGTCGGCACTAAGAAAAAGTTTTCGGGTAGAATGCTAGCCATTTCCAATTCTTGTGCCGATGATAGAGGTATCTAGAGATACATTTTTTGTATCATATGACATATGAATGGTTTTCTGTATCGAAAAAAAAATCTCTTTAATTTAACCCCCTTCCATTTGACAGTTATCACCCCAAATTTTTTAAAGAGAAAATATGAGCTTGCGACATATCATTTGAAAGGTCTTTTTATTTTCTATACAAACATTTTTTTGACATTGAATTTGTCGTATTACAAAAATTAAACCATTTGATTTCCAACAACACTTTTGTAAGTAGGTAGGTAATATCATGAGGCAAAACCATGTTGGTTTTGTTTTTGAACGGTTCCACTCCAGCAAGATGGACCTTATGTTTCCAAATCGTTGGATGGGGAGACCCGGATCGAAGAATGGCCAGCACAATCCACCGATCTTACGCTGATAGACTTCTATGAGAAAGTTTGGTATGGATACAAAGCTAAATCACTCGATCAGCTCAATTTATTCGGTTGGTCACCTTATTACCTAATTATTATGTTTTAAGTGGGTTCTAGCGAATTAGCCACTCATATTTTTGATAATATATAAATATTAATATATAATATATAAATATTTTCACAAAAAAATGGACCGACGCTATCAGTTGGTGCAATGAAAAGTACAAAATAATATTAATTCTATTGGTGCTGGTACTTTTGAAGTTGTGCAGTTGCAGTAAGATTGAAAACTTTTGGCACCAAGTTCTCAAGTACCAGCACCAATAGTATTAATATTATTTTGTACTTTTCAGTGCACCAACTTATAACGTTGGTCCAATTTAAAAATAAAAAAATAAAGACAACAACAAAATTGAAACGGAATTGTGTACCTACCTCCAGCTTTTATGAAGTCGGTCAATGAGGTATCAGATATTTTGAATGAAATTAGAAAGTAATTAGAATGAAAAATTTTCTTTCATATTTAGAGATTCACAAAATGCAATCTAAACATGTAATCCTAACTAACATTATAAATGTGAAAGTGAGTTTGTTGTTTCTTACGCTTTCACGCCTAATTCACTGAACTGATTTTGATTAAATATTTGGTACAGCGATAGACCAGATCTTGGGAAAGGACATAGGCTACCTTTTATTACCCGTGGGACTCTCTGTGGTGGGTTCTGCACCTGAAAGTTGTATATTTCTGAACTTTATGGTTCTTTTTACCGTGTATGTTACAATTTATTGGAATATGATCTGGTTGTGGCTGAAGTGTAACTAGGCCTCCTAGGTGGAGGGTTCTATACCAGTAATACTCAAAGAAATATCTCTGAGCTCTGTGGCTGAATTTTCGTAGATTTTTCGCTATATTTGTGTGCAGTATGTCACTGGACTGTTTTGTGAGAGTCTGTTAGTATGACTGGGACTCATAAGTGGAGGGTTCCATACCGGAAAATCCGTAAGACATATGTAGGAGAAATTCTCATGCTGTTGTCTCTTGATTGGTGGATCTGGGTTGGTGTTCCGACTGGTTCTACGTCCTGTTAGGACTCTGAGGTAGAAGGGTTCCATACTCAAGACATTTTGTAATTATGTTATTGTACCACAATCTACCAAACTGTTTGCCCGAGAAGTGCTGGGAAAAACAACTAGAAAATATAAGTCTGGCCAAAGAATGATTATTTTACAATTTCACTAATAATAATAAAAATTTAATTGTAACTCGAATGTAAAATAAACTCCACCTGTCTATTAAACAATTCTCAAGTAGTAGCATCAAATACAACTTGAGGAAGTTACAGAATGTGTGAGTTTATTCTAAATATAAACACGAACTTCTGCCGCATGCTATTCTAATAGTTTTGGTATTTACCCTACATCACCCGAGAGTGGAAAATAGAATTTTGCATGATGTTGTATAACATATTTATTGTACCTCTTGGTACGGTAACCTTTAATATGCAGATTTTCATCAAAACAAACATGAGAGATAATTTTCAAAAGTTTAACTACTCTCTAGCGCATATTATGACTTGAAGAAAAAGAAAAGTGAATTTAATTAATTTATTGAGAAAAATGGAAAACAATATTGGGATTGAGCCTTATTTTCTGTTTGAATCAATTATTTCAAGTTTCATTGCATTGGAATTCAGCTTTCATTCACAACTATCCTTATTTCGTTTATGTTTATCGTCTTTTTATTTTGATTTAGTTTTGTTAGCTGTGTTTTCTTTATTTTTAGTAGGTACAGTTGGCGTCGGAATTCACCTGAGTCGATAGATTCTTATTTGAATTCAAATTATATAGTGAAACTCTCTTCGAGGCAGTTTCTTTGAGCAGATGGAATTGTTTCTTTTCTTGTTTATTTATTTCCTTTTTGCTTATTTTATTTCTTGTGACATTACGTTGGAAATTTTTATTTAACTAGACTCAGCCGCTGCAACGCGTCAATAGAATGAATTTAAAAAATAATTTTAATTAATTGATGTGGCTATTCACGCGCTTTATTTCATCCTGCGCAAGTTTAGGTATGTACCAAAGTTGCCGTCGCTTCGACAACTGAAACTTTATAATAATATTCAAATTCTTATTTCATTGCCTAATTGCCCAAAAACAAGCTCTAAATTTGGAGCATTTCTTATGCAAAATGATAATAACAGAGTATAATTAATTCGCAGTTTATAGAATTATACAAGGTAACTATATTCATACCTACCATATGAGAAGAAGAAGAGTTTCAAGTTTCTGAAGCGTTTTTTACAATGATTGGCACCAATACAAGGATGCCTAAAATAGCAGAATATTATCATTGGCTATCTAGTATTGTGCCTCTTTCGATAGGAATTGGGCGTGAGACATGTTTCAAGCTTATATATAAAAATATATATAGGTATATAAAGAATGCATTTTTAGTTTATTAGAGACAGTATTTTTTATGTTTTCTGAAATGTGGCTGTAATACCTACCTATTTATCAATTTTGCTGATTATATCATATTTTCAATTTTGTATGTATAAACCTAACTGAAGATGCGTTTATATTAACTTAATTTTCATAAATAAAATTTAAGGGGCATATAGAACTTATTCATGTTACATGTTCCAAGTCAACAATATGATATAATTGTTCCAGCAATTATTGCGAGTTTCTGTCATTCGGGAACATTGAAAATTCCATAGATATACTTTTGCATGCAATTAGTATCAATGTTTGTCATAAAAATAACATTGGATCTGACATGTTATTACTATAGAATCTATTAATATATTTATTACATGTACCGAATGTTTAGAATCGAAACTATTTAATGCATTAGATCTTGAATACTCTTGACTTACATTTTGCATGATAATTCAACAATTAACATTTAAACCATAGGGCCTGATAAAAAGAAACTTTGACCATTTGACTGTGAGCACTGGAACTAGAATGTTTTTCACTAAGAAAGTTGAAAAGGATGTTTAAATTGAACATTTTGAGAAGAGCTCATCATTCTTCTGTGGGTTATCATGAGTTTGTGTTGATAAATCAGATTGACCAAAAAATTAAAAAAATCTAGTGTGTTTTGGGGGCGGTTTTGAAATTTTTGAAGGACCGGTCCTGATCAAATGGGTCTGAGGGATGCGGTGGTATCCAAAGGGTAGGCCAGGGGGTGTGAGGGGATCCGGGATCGGCGGTAGCGGATGCTGTGCCCGGGATCTGATCCCAGTAACGCAACGGCAGCAGTGGTATTCGGTAGTTCGCGCATTTCGGTCGAGGACCCGACCGTCTCCGCACATACATACACATACACACACATACATATATACATACACACAACACACCACCTCCATCAGATCTCGTCGGAGGCTGGAGGAGAGAAAGACTCTAGTTATTCGCACGATGTCTGCTCCGGCCGGCGATGACTGCAAAAAACAACCCCCAACAGCAAAGCCCATGGCCGATGGCCACTGTTCTCCTGCGAAAACAGGTACTTTTACAACACACAAACTACTTACTCACAAACACCCGCAAAAAGGGACGGCAAGAGATGATGAGAGTTGAACCGCGTGGCGCACGAAGCAAGTCAAAAGTTTTCCCGCCATTTTCCACTGGCGCGCCGCAGGTCCGTCGTCGCCAGCCTTTGGCGGCGGGATATCGTATCGATTTTGAATTTTCGCCACCGCCCCAAGGTAGCCCCACGAGATGCTGCTACAAACCACCTAACCTACATTATTTCCTCATCCTATTGATCTCAAAATATTTTCCTTTCTATCCCCAAAAAATTCATTATTAGTACATATTTTATGCGCTCTCTGCTACGCACCTCACTCATCTCTTCCCGTCTCACTTGCTCGAAAAAGTCAATCTTATCGTCGTCTCATTTTTCTTTAAACGAGAAAATTCAAATAATATGAACGCACATTGTAAGCTGGCACTTCGCACATTTTATGTTCTCCATAAAATTCACAATATCACATCATCTCTTACGTACGATCTGAGAAATTCCATGGAGACGACGTGCTTGTTTGTAGTAAATAGTAGTAGTAAAATAGTAGAGTAGTAGTAAATGTGGAATGTTTCTTGATAAATCGGTTATTTTTGAATTCAACTCCCGTTCCATTCATGTTTATGTAATCCCTCTTTAGTGTGGAATATTTAAACGTGGTAGATTTAGAATCGATGGAATAAAATTATTCGCTTCACATCCAAAAATCATATATAAACGTCTTTCCTATCATATCGTCGGGAGTTTTATTTGAATCAAGATGATTTCATTGTTATATTATTAAGTATTCAGTGAATTTTCTAACTTTATGTTACTGTTTACTAAAAATATAAAAGAAAAATTCCAATTTCGCCGTCCAAAATATGAACATATTCATAAATTGTGTCTAAGATATGGTTAGAATAGTAGGTATACCAGGACTTGAAAACTTTGAGTCATTTAGATGCGAAAAAAGTTGGGTAATTTGATGATCTCTTATTCTGTGTTTGCAAAAATTCCAGAGTTCTATTATTTTGCGAGATTTTATAGAGAAACTATCTTTCTTCAATTTTTGGTTTTATTTTTTCCCGTGGCTCGCTTAAAAGCTAGCAAAAAACGAAAAATCCGTCTTCGTGGCAACTTTTTTAGCTCTACAAAATGGCGTTTACAATATTATCATGCGATATTTCATTTTCTAGGAGATATAACATAAACTTACTTTTTATATTCCAAGAACGTTTTTTAACAGCGAGTATAAGATTTTTAGGTCATCTCTAATGATAAAATGATTTATTGTTAAAATCTAATGTGTTGAATATGTGTTGTAATTTGCGGGTTTCTGAGAATTTTTCTGCCTTCCGATTTCTATCTTTGGTGATTTATCAAAATTGATGAGTACTAACGTAACTTTAATTGAATATTGCAAATAATGGTAAATTTTTGAACATATCTTGTAATTAAGATTGAAAACTCTGCCATAAATAATAGTAACTGGGTGCAATATTTTTTTCGGAATATGGGAGTACCTATCACCAATCGACTTTTCGACCTCAAACCTCATACTGAAATTTTTATCGCAATCATCGCAGTCATTATCGAAAAATCTGGTACGGACCTTGACGGACAGTATCGCCAATCGATTTCTCGGCCACAAAAACCCCTTTCTGCATTTTTTGTCGAAATCGAAATAGTTTTTGTAAAACAAAATTATTTCAAATTTTTGAATATTATTATTAGTCATCAAAATGGTTGAACGTTCCCTTACCTATATTTCGAAAAATAGCGAAAATACACATATTTCTGTCTATACTATTGCTGTAACTCCAGAATCGTAATATTTTTCGAAAAATGTTCAGTTTCAATTTCGTCCTATATGCCATCTCGAATTTTCGATTCCCGATCAAATTACCTCCTTTTGGGTAAGTTTTTGTAGGAAAGGAAATGTCAGTGTCAATTATTTTTTTTAATCGTAGCACGTTTAGGTACTGAGTTAAAACCCTCGAATAAAAAGATAGTCAAATTGTTTTCATTCTCCGTCTGAGAAGTTGGTAAAAATAATCAGTAATATTGAAAAAAATCACAATTTAAAATAATAACAGATATCATAGTTTTTGATATTGAATCGTTCATTTTATTATAAACTACCCGATACCTACATATATTCATATTTTTTAATACCTAAATAAAAATCCTTATACAAAGGAAAATAATCAATGCAAATACATGGACGTCATTGAAAAAAATTATCAGAAAAATCTGAGTAATTTACAGAATATGATAAGATTTTGTTAATCAATTTATTCTTATCAAAATGATACTTTTTTAGAGTTTTGTACACAACTAGCCTGATATAAAAATACTAATAGTAAAATGAAACCTTCTTAACAATTAACGATGAAAATTGGATTGCATTATATTTACCTAATTTTCTCAATCCCTATTTTCCAATAAAGTGTATACCTACATTTTCTACATATCTGAATATTGAAAAGAGGGCCTACAAGAAACTATAACAATATATGAGGCAAGTTAATTTAAATATAAAGTTGATTATCGCAGTTTTGACATATATCATCGTGTTTGGGGTTCTATTAAAATTTCTATATGGCTGATTGCATAATATGTACTTAATTGTTGAAGTAAAAGAATTACAAGAGTGTGAATTGCAAACTAAATCACCTAGATAACAAATATACTTTTTTCATCAATTGAATAAGCATGATATTGAAATTGATTGATTTGATCGTACTTAATACTTATAGCTAAGTAGATCTCATAAACAATATTGATGATTTCATTACGAAGTTTCACAAAATTGGTCATCTTAATGTATATTTTTTTTTTATTTTCAAAGCATATTTTCTAAATTCAAATAACAAGTCGCTTGTCTACGCTATCCGTTACTGTAATGTATATCTAGAAGTTAATATTTTGCCATTTGGTCAATCTGAATTTCACATATAATAATATTTTTTTTAATATTTTACGAAAAGATCTTCTGTTATCATTTATATAAAAAATGGATCATGTATGTTGAAGATGTTACATTTCCATGAGGAGGAAATTTCAAAAATTCTCCATCTGAGATTAATTTTTCCTTCACTTCCTCATTCAATATCAGAAATATTCCGACCAATAGTCATTCATATGAGTGACATTCAAATAACTTTACAAATTTGTTTTGCAAAATTTTGATAATAAGCTCAACTTCTTAGTCATCATGTTTATAGTCGTCATGTAACTTTGTTAATTTTCGTGATATCACGTTGTTATATTCCTCAGCAGCTTCTCACAAATCATCATAGAATTATCCAAATTCTTCATATTTTTCTATGAAAAATAAGGTTTATCGATTAGGAGGAAATGAATGTCAAGAATATCAAAGAACAAAATATCAAAAGAGATAATTTTAATAGAACTGTAAATAAAAAATAGTAACTATTCATTAAATACAAATGTTCTATTCAATAATGAAACATCTTTCGAGATCTCTTCCTTAGTCCTCTTTCAAAGCATTTTAACCTATTGTTAAATTTTACATTCGTCTGCTTTTTAATTTCAACACAATCGTTCAAGAAAAGTATAAAAAATACATGACTGCATCTGAAACATAGTGAAAAATAGCCATATTTTTCTTTCGAGAAAAATTAAAATTTCTCATATCTTCGTGTCACTTTCAGAATAGTTGGAAAAAATCTCCCTTTTCCGATATCCCGTTGTGAAAAATGTGCACATGATGCTGGAATTGACTTATTGATCACAGGTCGGAAGGGCGTCAAGTGTCACTTGGTTGTGATGTTATCATAATTTTAGCTTTTGTTCATCATTGGTATCAGATCCAGTCGCAGAAACAATGTTCCTTATTGTCTTAGCTATCTCATTTGCAACAGAAGATCTTCAGTTTTTATGTTAGCTGTTCTCATATTCTCAAGATACATTTAGAAAATCTTTATAATACCTACTTTTCTCGTACTCCTACTTTTCTTAGTCATTTCGTAAATATGAATAGAAGTGAGAAATATTACTCCTTTTAAAAACGATAGCCATTTAATTATTAGTTTTTTGACTTTTACAATATAGTAGGTATTCTTGGAATAGGATAGAATCAATTTAATTCTCATTATTCTCTGCCAGTTTTATATCTTAAATACTTGAAAGTTGATTGATAGACCTTTCGGACTTCCAGTTACAGTTTTCATTGGAATCCTTAGAGCCGCTTTTGAAATATTGGAAAATATCGATACAAGTATTGCTATGTTTCTTAAATGGTAAAAAATGAAAATATGATAAAATTTGAGAAATGTTACATAATCTAGACGTAATATTTGCAAATTTGCAACTGGAAAAATTTCGACTGAAATATTTTGAGAAAACTGAAAATTGTCGTTTTATTTGCTTATATAATATTCGAAGACGAAAGTTGAATTTTTGCATATACAAGTTCTGAACTAAGATAAAGATGATGGGATTGTTATAAATATTTGATCTTTCTTATTTTCATGATATGCCATACAAGTTTTGTTTCTCTTATGGGCACCGTAATTGTTTTCTATGACATTAAATAAAAAAGACCCCTTCATAACTATGTATAACATATCAAAATTTGAAGATACGAAGAAAAAGGGTAAACATAGTGGGTGCCAAAAGTTTCCAATCTAACTGCAACTGCAGAACTTCAAAAGTACGAGCACCAATAGAATTAATATTATTTTGTATTTTTCAGTACACCAACTAATAACGTCGGCCCATTTTTTTTAATATTTATAAAAAATTGTTTTTTCTTGACCAAGACTTCTAATCTCCAATAATCCTTAAAAATATATTTTAAAGAAAGTTCAAAATCGATAGGTACTCACTTACCAATACTATGATTTTTTTGAGGTCCTTGACAATCTTTTTCTTGTGAATATCTATTTTTTTTTATTAATTACTACATTTTAACTACTTATTTTCATCAAAATTTAAAATTTCTGTTGAATTTCGGGATTATCGGTTTTCCTAAATCAAAAATAACCTTAACTCGATAACTTCAGCAAATCGTTCAATTTTAAGTGTAATTCAACACTCATTCAACCTTCGTGTGCTTAAATAGAGAATACAATTAAGAGAGGGAGATAGGTAGATATTTGAAGTTCTCATTCATGTTGAATGCTGATGGCTGTGTTTATTTTGTCTATTTGGCTTAATGAGTGTACACATTTAATAATCTAACGTTATATATATTTCAACTTTTATAGCCAGTTAACATTTTCATCTACCTCATTCTCGAACACTTCTAGCTTGTAGATTCATTGTATATCAATCTCAATGTGCATTTACGGTTGTATTATATATACATATTATATAAAGTGCATCCGGAGGGATTATATATTAATGAAACTAGTAAAAGAAGAACGTGAAGTGATTGATTGAAATTTGAGATTTGGGGCTATACCTATGTATTTAAGACGTTGAAGTACTTCATTGAAATACGGATAAAATGTGATTTTGATGATTAAGACGAACTCTTGATTATGAGCTATGTTATTTCTGAAATGATCTGTATTTGTAACAGTATTTTAAAAAAATGAGAAAAAAATTCGGCAAATTCGAGGGGGAACTCATTCCGTATGTTTTTCTATGTATGCATATTAAAAATGAAGACAAACAGAAAAACCAGGAAGCCTGGACAAATATCAACTCGATATAAATAAATTCTATAAATACCTACCTATATCCTGTATATATAGGTATTATAAATGTGAAAGTCTGTATGTTTGAATGTTTGTTACTCAATCACGCACGCAAATGGCTGAACGGATTTTAGTGGAATTCGACACACAGATAGTTTATCAATTAGATTAACACGTAGGATATCCAGGACAAATTTTAGAGTTTCCTGTGGGACTACCAATGAAAGAAATACTGGACGTGTCTTATATCTAAAAATCAATATAAGTATGTATAAGACGTTTTTTTGGAACGTAATTTGTCGAGTATTCCAATTCCAACACAAGCTAAACGGAATTACCAAAAATGCCAGGAACTAGATCAAAGTATATCATCCTTTTTGGAGCTACATTACAACAGACAGATGGATTAATACATTAAACTCAGCCAGCTGTCAAAGAGAAAATCAAATCAAAATCGGTTCATACGTTTGGGAGAGGTCAATTTAAGACAAAAATTAAACTTCCGAATCACAATTTTGTATTTTTTGTCAGTGGAGGCTCGATTCTGATGCAGGACTTAATTCGTTAAAATGTGGGGGCTCAGTATTTATGAATAAAGTTCTTACAGGGAATATGTGTTTTATTATTTTTATTGCTATTTAATTTTAGAATAGTTGTTCTGTTATAGAGTTGCTAAATTAATAATTTATTTGGGAATGGTTTTAAATATTTGTATACCTAAAGACAAGTATAAGGAACAATATGTGATCTAGAAACAGAAAATTGGTCTTCATTTTGTTTCATATTTGATAATTAGTTGAAAAATATCCGCATACCGCTCAATCAAGAATTTCTTGTTAATTTTGTTTGTCTTCAATAGATCAAGAAAGATATTTTCATTTGCCGCGCCTTTGTTGAATAAACAATTATTTTTTAGTATATGAGAAGTGATTTTAAGGAAACAAATATAGGTACTTATTTTAAATTCGAGTTACTAATCGATTGAGTTAATTGTTAAATATGTAAGTTTGTGGGATTTAGACAGTATAAAATATTGAGATTTACAAATAAAATCAGTTTTGGGGTAATTCCACAGAATAAAAATGGATATTTTATGACCATGTAATGTAAGACCTTGATATTTGTTAATTTCTAAAACTATAATTCGGTCATTTTTAAATGTTTACGTATTTATTTCACACCTTTTTGAAAACAATGTACAAATCAACATGTCGAATGCAAGGTTTGAATTTGGTGATCTCTAAACAATCAATCGAACCATAATATTTCTCATAATTATTATGTATATACGGCATTGTTACTCTTTCATTTGTTTTGGAAATTAAATAATGTAGTACGTAGATGAGAATTTGTTTAATTTTCCATTTATCGATCTTCCTCCCAAAGTAATATAAGTATAACAAAATCAATCTAGATAGGTTATTGATAATAGTGAACAGTTTCGATCGGGAACTTTGTTGCTCAGTACAAGTTTTTTATTGAAAATTGTTATTTTTTTTGCATCTGGCCGACAATCTTTTATTATGTCTGTTTATTAGGTATGTTTTGACAAAATATTTTTTTATAAATTTTATTCAGAAGTTATTTCTTGTAACCTTTTGTTAGTCAGGATAAAATATACAGGGAAACCCTGTTGGTAGCAATATATACCTGTATTATTTCTCAAAGGTGTACAGGTTTCGATATATTATATCTTTATTGAAAACCGCCCCCGAAGATGGTGGAGGGTGCAAATTTTCGCAAAAATCGAAATTCTGAGATAGCAGAAATAAAGATACCAAAATATCCGGAAACGTTTAAATTGAACATTTTTTTTCAAAAGAGCTAGGTTTTTCGAGTTTGTGCAATGTTAAAATTTGAAATATGTCTATTTTCGCTATGTAGAAGAGGAAATTTCTTTCGAAAATTGAAAATCTGAGAATGGAAAATTAATGACCAAATTATTTGTAGCAACATTAATATTGAACATTTTTTCCATATAGTTTACAACACTAGAAATGTGTAAGACTAATACGTCCATAGTCCGTATTTTGAAATCCCTGAAAATAAGTGAGTTGAAAAATTTTCATGACTAATGAAAAATAAAAAAAAATAAATACATTTTTTTTAAATAGGACCGACTTTATTAGTTGCACTGAAAAATTCAAAATAATGTTAATTCGATTGGTGCTGGTATATTTGAAGTTGGTGGCAAAATTTTTTCATCTACCTAAAACTGCACCCCTTCAAAGCTACCAGCACCAATAGAATTTTAAATTTTTCAGTGCACCGATTATCATTTTTTTTACGAAAAATATTTATGCTCATCTTCCTCTCAGTCCTTCTTCTTCTTGACGTGCTCTACTCATATACGGGACAGAGTCTACCGCCGGATCCGAACGGCACTATTTGAAAGGCTTAACTAAGTATTTATTATTTATTGCCAGTACTTTCCACGATATGGCTACCGTTGGACAACCTTCACGCCTTAGCCAGAATCGAACCGGGATCTAATATATGGCAGTCGGATGCGCAAACTACACCATGAATGAATAAAAAAACAATATGTTTAGAAAACATGTAGGTCCAATATGATTTTTTTGACCGACGAACCCCGAACGGAGGAGGTATACAATTCGACTGTCTGCTTTTTTTTTTTTTTTTTTTTTTGGTTCGTGCGCGCCTTTTATATAGTAGACGATCTCCGATTTTGATGATTTTGGATTCATTTGAAAGAAGGGGATTGAGAAATGGTCCCATATTCATAAAAACGCAAATCCGAAATCTCCTTCCCTCCGAAAACCGCCCCCGAAGGGGTGGTGGGGGCGAATTTTCTCGAAAATCGAAAATTTGAGTTGCTATAATTAAAGATAGGACAATATCCGGAAACGTTTAAATTGAACATTTTTTCAAAAGTGTTACGGTTTTCGAGATAGACGCATGTTAAATATGTGTTTTTGCTATGTGGAGAGGACAATTTCTTTCGAAAATTGAAAATTTTTCGATACTACATGAAAGATATAATTATTTGTAGCAACATTTATAATGAACATTTTTTCCTTAGAATTACGGTTTTCGAGTTAAATCGGTGTTAAATGGTAACAACTAAAATATTCAAGCGTATTTCCGCCGCGATGTTCTGAGATCTCAATAATAACCACTACAAGCAAGGAATATACGTGGGTAATAGGATAAGTATTATCTTCATTGATATGGTATAGTGAACGTTCAACGATTTTCGGGACTAATGTTACACTCAAAAGTGTGAAATAAATATTTTTTACAAAAAATTGGACCGACGTTATAGTTGATGCACTGAAAAGTATAAAATAATATTACTTCTATTGGTGATGGTACTTGTGAAGTTGGTGCCAAAAGCTATCAATCTAACTGCAACTGCACAACTTCAAAAGTACCATCACCAATAGAAGTAATATTATTTTATACTTTTCAGTGCATCAACTATAACGTCGGCCCAATTTTTTGTAAAAAATATTTATTTAAATATAGCTTCAGAGTTCTACAGAATGATATGAAATTTCGGTAGAAAATGTTATTATTTCACTTCCTCATGGCAAGATACTTGAATTTATGTCAAATTTTATTTGATTAGATAATGTCATTAAATTAATTGGTTTGTGGGGACAAATTATGATAAGTAAATAACATGGAAAATGGTTTATTGTTGTAGAAAGCAGGCTTTCAGATAAATTCGGTAGTAACAAAATTATGTAAATTATATATTTCTATTGACGTACTTTTACTGAATGAACAAGCTTAAATAAAATTTATATTACGATCTCTCGCACAAGGACGGTCATGAATATTTACTAACCTACTTGTTTTTGTATCCTTCAAAAGATTTTCGAATCAAACATACCTAATATTTATGTTCGCTATGCTTTCGTAAAATTTAAAATATTATGTATTGCATTGCTTTGTTCTTCAGACTTTGTGAGTAGGTATTCGCGAATCTAGTAATACTTGTAAGGAGATGAGATTTTCTAAAATAAAAATTTCTCCATTTAAGGCCCTAAAGTGACAGGAAAAAACTTGTAAGATTTGCATATTAAAAAAATTTAATAGAGCGCCATATATATTTTTTTAAAGAACAAAAGTTCAATCTCTCCTGATTTCAAAAATATGTATTATAATTATATTTATATTAGCTTTTTAGGGTTCCGTACCCAAAGGGTATCAGCAGGACCGTATTACTTAAATCGTGTTCCGTAATGTAAACCAGTACCTAGGTACGCTGACCAGTGACCAGTGCTAAAGTATGTCAATGAAAAATGATAAAAATAGAATAAAATTGAATATGTTCGATCCTAATATTAGTAGACACTTCTTGTACGATTCACGATGGAAAATTGTATTCATGTGAGGTGTAAATCGCTCGATGGTCAATAAAGCCGATAGTCTAGATGTCAGGTCAATCATGCATTGGATGTTTAAATTAACTTTATAACCTAAATGAATGTCGCTTAGACTGACTTCATTCGTCCTAATGAATTCATATCAAAATTTATCTTTTAAGTTTCCTTTACATTTACTTTTCCCATCTACTCACTAAAATAAACATTTGGATGAACATCCCGGTCAATAGTTTCAGAATGCGAGTCGTCCAATGTTCTAGAATACATTCAAAGAAGTTATTTGTGGATAAATTAAGAACTAAAATCTCAGATGCATATCCAGTCTCATTAAACAATATAGCATTGAGAACTTTCAAAATAAAGAGATATAAATTTCAGTTTTTAAATTCTTATAAGGTTTCGGTCTTTCAGTTAAAAATATCCTTGTTACTTTGTTAATAAAATTTCTGAATAATTGCCTCAGTGTTTTTGACAGGATTTTAATATTGGGCAATTTATAATAGCCAGAGTATGTATGCTTTTGACTCTTGATTTTTCTGCTTAAGCCATCTCTGTTTCATGTTTAGATTCGAGATTTCTGAGATGAATATTTAACGATTACAAAAAAAGTATTTGCTTCATAATAAATAACACTATTTGCATTTTCTATTCTTTTTGTAAAATAAATATCTATAGCTTTTGTCAAGCTAAATTAGCTTCAATGAAATATTAGTGCGAAACCTTACATTTTAATTTGCATCTATTTTACGTAATTGTATTTTACAATGCCACTGTTTATTCAACTGTAAAATATTTTCCCTAGAGAAAACACCAGAGAAGTTATGGGCTTCATTTCACGGAAAAAAGCTGTATATAATTGGATAATATTTAATTAAAATTACTATTTTTAACGTAAGTATTTGAAAACTCTATCGCAGTTTGCTAATGACAAAGAAAAAATCATTCATCGACGTAGTCTATACGTCAAGGCGACCATTCCAGATGTTTTTCTTACATAGGTAGATACCATAACACTAATTTATATTGAACATTTCGAAATAAAATCCTGTTGCGGTTTGAAATTTGCATCGAATATCTTATTTTAACGCTACCGTATAATTTCCAAACTAAACATCTTGGTATTAATTTGTTAGTAAGCTTAAATATGTAAACCCAGTCAATGGACATTTGAATCTAAACCAGCAGAATGAGTGTGACCACATTACGAACATCCCAGTTTCCTTTATTGAACAAATGTTGTTTTGAAGTCGTATCGAATCAAAGTTATTTTCATTATCATTTGATTCATGGACAATTTTTGTTATTTCTTTAAACTCTCGAAGGTAGCCATTTCAAAACTACCAAGTCAATCACACTGATTATTTAAAGATATTTATATTACATGGGGTACTGGGGTACCTCAAAATGTCGAGATTGGTCAAAATTACAATTTCTGAAAATCGGAGGTCCCACTGTTATAAATTCTTACTGAAAAGTTAATAATTTTTAATCAAACTCTAATATTGAACTCTGAGTATTTTTTATCGTATGTCTACACATGGCTCTACATAGTTTTTCAAAAATATGACAGGTATGAATAGATACATTGTATATTTACACAAGACAGACTTTGTTTTTAACAATATACAAACAATTTAGTACATTTATATATTAAAATTAAAATTATCAATCGTATTAGCGCACTCCTGTACTATCATCGACTTACGATAATTTGAAACTAGAGGAATCAGAGAAAATTTTCAAATTATCGAGAGATTCAACTTAACAAGTGTCAAATTATCGAGAGTAGACTGTTCAAAATAACAGGAGCTTAAATAACCAAAAAGGAAGGAAGGAAAAAATTAAATAAACAAGAGTTTGATCCACATTCGTGATTTATTATTTCAAACGTTTATACAATAATTATTCACAAATGATCGTTTTGAAGAGAAGTCCGTAATTTTGTGTTGAATGAGCGATTTCTCTCTATCATTGTCCAATGAAAGACACTTTTTGACCGACGAACCCCGAACGGAGGAGTTATACAATTCGACTGAGTGCTTTTTTTGAGTTTGTGCGCGCCTTTGATTTTTGATTCATTTGAAAGAGGAGGCTTGAGAAATGGTCCCATATTTATAAAAACGGAAATCCGAAATCTCCTCCTCCGAAAACCACCCCAGAAGGGGGTGGAGGCAAATGTTGTCGAAAATCGAAAATCTGAGGTGGTAAAATAAGGAAAGCACAATATCCGGAAACGTGTTAAATTCTCAAATATATGTATTATTGCTATGTGGAAAGGGCGATTTCTTTCGAAAATATAAATCTGTTGGGACTACATGAAAAACCTAATTATTTGTAGCAACATTTATAATGAACATTTTTTCCTTACTGTTACGGTTTTCGAGTTAGAACGGTGGTAAAATAGTAACATCTAAAATACTTATGCGTATTTCCGCAGCGATGTTTTCAAGAATAACAACTACAAGTAAAGAATAGTGGATAATAGGATCAGTAAGTACTATCTTCATTGGTATTAGTGAACGTTCAACGATTTTCGTGACTAATGTTACACTCAAATGTGTGAAATAAATATTTTTTACAAAAAATTGGACCGACGTTATTAGTTGGTGCACTGAAAAATACAAAATAATATTAATTCTATTGGTGTAGGTGCAACTGCACAACTTCAAAAGTAGCAGCAATAATAGAATTAATATTATTTTGTATTTTTCAGTGCACCAACTAATAACGTCGGTCCAATTTTTTGTAAAAAATATTTATTTTAATTCATTTTTATACTTGACACTTATCTAACATTAACATAACCTACTTTTAAGTTTGAATGATGACTAGACAGGTAACAGGTAGGTCAGCCCGGACTTAAATGTTGTTCTATTGAATGTTGGCGGGCAAGATACTATTCCTTCAACTTCAAATTACCGAGGGGACCAATTAATATTGATTTTATTCAATTTATCGAGTATTTTTCAAGGAAGCAGGGAAAAGTTTCAAATTATCCAGAAATTCAATTGACCAAGTGTCAAATTATCCTGGATCAGGGTCATTGTTCCATTTATGGAGTGAGTCTTGTTTCTTGCGTATCGTGTTGGCTATTTTCCAAGTACGGCGTGGTTAGTGTCAATACCGGCTGGTTTAATATGGGTTTTAATATGCTGACTTACTTCTGGAGGGACTGCTTGGCTCCATACCAGTTCCCAGCTCTGGTCTATGGAGGCATTTTCATCGTGGAGTTTCTTGGCGGTTTTAATGGCAGGGCACTAGATTTCAGTCTGGTAGACGACGCTGCTAGGGAGCTCTGTGTTAGCTAAAATTTTGTCGTATTCACGGGTCAGGGCTTCATGTCGCCTCAGTTCGGGGTGTGAGATATGGCTGAGCGTTGTGGGAGTGATTTTTAGGCTGCCGGTGATTGGACACATGTTAAAAATTAACTTTGTAGCTAGTTAATGGCAATTTCGGCTGTTCAGCCAGACAGGAGCACCGCAGAGTTGATCACCATGTTGTACCACATAGTTTCTGAATAATGCTGTTTCGTGTGCGAATCCAAGGTACATCCTAGGAATTTTGGTGTTGGGTTAAATTTTGGTGTTGGGTTATGTTTAATATGATTAAAGTTAGAATGGTTGTTAAGTTGACGTGAGGCCTCTTTGTACCTACTCTGTTTTGATTGGCTTTGGTGTTAATCGCCGTAGTTTTCCCACATAATAGACAGATCATTTATCAGAGCTCTTTCCGTTTCTTCCACAGTTGCACAGCTTGTTGCAACTGCCATATCATCATCGTATGCAAATTTGTTACTAGTTATATATATATATATATATATATATATATATATATATCTTTGCTAGTGTTATTCAGTATATCTGCTATATATAGACTGAAAAAGGCTGGTGCAAGGACAGACACAAAAACTGCCGATGTCTTTTGTTTGTTTTGAAATCTAACTTCTATATAGCTGGTATGGCTGAGCATAGCATAGCATAGTCTTTTCTAAAACCTCTCTACTCTATTGGGCCTTGTTCTTTGATATTATTGTAACTTTTGTTAAATATTAAGTGCTTCAGCAAGCCCAAGCAAGACATTAGACTACCGTATATACTTACATGAATTTACCATCAGAAAGGCCGGATAATAGAATAGTAATCGATGGGTCCGAGCATTTTCACAAAAAAGCACACCGCAGAATATTAAATGAATTTAGACATTACGTCTGGGTCTTACTCATTTTGTTATGTTCAATCGTAGTTTTTTCGATAACTGTTGAGTTAGGTCTATCACGAGGTACATGAAAAACTCAAAGATGAAATCAATAATAGGTATTTTCATTTGAAAAAAATAAGTTGATCGTCATAACATATTTTGTGTTACTCAGTATATATGAATTTACTATCAACAACACTTAATTAGCATTTTGTAAAGTCCTTTCAGAGACAACCTCTTTAACTATATAGACCCTGCAGTCACTCTATGAATTTATAATTTGCGGAAATTTTCGTCTAATAACGGAATCGGTAACATTGAGATCTGTTTTGTTTCTTGTGAGTAAAATAAATAGTATCTTGCTAATCAACAAATTGATTGTTTTAGCAATTGGAAGATATTTATCAGGTAAATGTTAAATATCTTAATTTCTTATTTTGCATAAATCATGTAAATAAATATTTATACCGGGAGAAGAAATCATGTTTGTTATTTTTACATGAACATAAGGTCGAGTGAATTGAATTTCTCTAATAGAACACACTTTATAATACTTATATGAACCAATACTACACCTTTATTGAATACCCTTTAATATTTAAATGAAAAGGAATTAGTTTTGTTTCTCGATAGATTTTCACATGAATTTAGATTTCCTACATGACTCCTTGATAGATTATTATGATTTTGAGATTAATCTTTCTCTTATTAGACTTGTTCCGTCGAATTCTCGTCTTTGCGCATCTGATGAAAATATCTATAGCAAAAATTTATATTTAATTCAATTCAAAGATATGTTTATTGTTAACCTCATTTTACAATGCAGTGCTATTTATTTTATTCTCTCCTTGTCTGATAGGGGGCTGTGCCCCCTGTCAGACTAGCTTTGAACTGTTATACGCGGGGTAATATCTGCAGATATTATCTAACGGAGAAAATGGCCACAAATTCGTCCAATGAAGCTGGTGATGGGGAAAACTGCATAAGACCCCGTTCATGGTAATGAAATAGATAGGTACCTAATATCTTCTTCGCAGGTTCTGCTGAAAGTGAGTGGTGCAATGTATTGACACAGAAAATACTGCAAATCATTTCTGAACCATTAATTATTATTCTCCATCACTTGTTAATGAATTTGTGTCAAATATGTTTTGCTTGTATCAATATGACAATAAGATAACATAATGATTTGTTGCTAGTTAACATGTTAATTTCACCTAATGTAAACTGCATTATGTTGTTAGCGTATTAGTGCTTACTATCTGATTGAATCAAGGTTAGTTTGCAAATTAGAGGAAATGCATATTGGACCTACAATATGCCATCTCAATTGAGTTGGTCCATTAATAAATCAATATGAATTTCTATGCTGATTTAGTTTGGATCTTGGTCAGAGTTCATGTCGAATAATTAGCTCAAAGTATATCCTTTTCTTAGAAACTTGATAAGAAGTAATTTATGAAATCGACTAAAATACAGCTTTTCCATCGAGTGAGTCAGATGGTCGGTGACATATTTTTTAATTCACAAGAATTACAATTTCTTTGCAATTACATTGGCTATTAAGCTTTATGTTTAAAAGGTCAGGCGAAAGATCCAGGCTACTTGACTTACTGGTACATGGTATATTGATGAGAAGGCGACTCGATTTTCATGAAATATTAAATTATATTATTTTATACGTTTGTAAGTATCTAATAAATACATTAACGAACACTGCCCGAACTTTTTCCTAAAAAATCAAAATGAAACTCCTAACATAAATCACTGGTTGAGGTCAGAAGTTCAATCGTATAAGTATAATCTGATAGATCTTCAGAGAAGTGTTACCGTCCAGAATTCATAAGATAAGGTTCTCTCTTCATTGGTAATACATAACATTCGATGATTTCTTACGTAACACATTAGATGAATATTGCTGATTAAAGTTTCGGGCTTCTTCTTCAAATACTATCTATTTGAATCTGAAAGTAAATTTCTCTTCATAAAAATATTTCCTATGAATATTTTATTAAAACTTCATCGCGAAACTGAAATATAGATACAAACATCCATAAAAATGTATCTGTTCTGATATTTTCCATTAATTATATGGAAAAACAAATACATATATCGAAGACAACAACAAAATGACATTTTTTTTATTTTTCTAACAAAAGATATATATATTTTTTCACAAAGTAGAGCAAAAACTATTTCTGCAAAGAGTCTGCTACTTATGATCTTCTTTTTTCGATTTATAAGAATATATCGCACTGAATACATTTCTATTTCTAGCAATCCGCTTATGTTACAATGTATTCGATTGATTGTACCTATATGATAAAAATCTTTTTTACTTTTCTTTATGCTTACAACAGCATCATAAAGTTGGGAACATTTCTTCTGATGATTCTTCTTCATTATCTTTATCAATCCCAATCTTTTCATATATATGTGTGTAGTAATGTCGCAAGATCATTGTCCATATCAAAAAAATCTTCTCAGGTGGGATTGAATTTTTTTCGATATTAATATCGTTATTAAGGGCAAGTTCAAATTCGAGATATAGGTTATGCTATCAGCTTGTAAAGAAGAAAATAACTGACAATCGTGATCATGTAACCGGAGCCAATGTACTTATACCTATGTCAATTTTTATCAGTAAATTTGACATGTACTTAGAAGCCAAGGTGATATCACGATTTTAATTTTCACCTCTGTAGGATACATTATAATTTGCCACAACTGCTTTGGATGTTAAATTTTGAAGGAACATAAAATTGTTGATATAATCTGTTTCAAATCATTATATTATTCTATAAAACAGCAGTTTGGACTTTAAATTGATTGATGTTTTTGGCATTGCTATTGTGACAATTCACATTCGCTTATAAAAAGATATAGAATATTATCAAGTAATTATAAAATCTACTAAATATAGTAAATGTTGTCAATCTAAATTATCAAATTTTATCTGTATGACACGTTTATCAGGGCGTCCATACATATTTATTTTTCGCACAAGTGCACTAAAGCATCTCATGACTTGGAAGAATGAGATACTTACCAGTGTGGTAAAGTGAGAAGTTATCGTCAAGGCTGTGATACTGAGCACATTCGTCACGACACTCATTGTTCAGAAATTGAGCTGTCATTGTAGGCACACTATTTACCAGAAGACTTTTATTATATTTGAGGTTGAAAATAATTTCCCGAACTTTTTGTTTGGTATAAATACAGATATAGGGATAAAATATACACTGTATCAATAGTTATAGATTCGCCATAACCACATAAATCTCAATACGTTCTCTATGCGAATTTCTCATTTTCTTGGCCCGGTGATATATTATCTCACCCTACTTTGCTTCGTTCTAAATGGAATTGTCACGGTGCCAGCCAGATCCACTCATCCTTGATTTCTCGTCTTGGATGCAAAAACTCTCCAGCAGTATACATTGTCCTCTTCCATATATATATATATATATATATATATATATATATATATATATATATATATATATATATATATATATATATATATATATATATATAGTACTACATCAAATGACCAGATTTTCAAAACAATTTCCTTACTCTTTTCTTGTATATTTTAATTGTGACTCGTAGTCCCTCTTGAGTTGAATTCATCAACTCTCCGAGACCGGCTTCGAATATGGTGATGAATGTTTTCTTGAGAAATTGAGTCCCAATCAACTAGAACTTCATGTCTTGGGTAATGCAAATCCATATTAGGCCAGGAAGTTGACCCAATAATCAACCTATTTTGTCCCTACGATGTTCAGTGGATGAAAGATCAGGAGATCTAGCTGGCCAGGGAAGAATTGTGGCTTGAGAGTCATGAAGGATGCTGGTTGCGACTGCTGCTTCAAAATTCAATGTCTCACATATCACCTCGTTTTGGATGAAGTCTTCTTCGTCCTTGATGGACCCATGAACAGACGCCACTGCAATCTCACCCCCTGTGTCTTTGGCTTAACGGTAAGATGAGACGCTGTCGATAGGACACACGGCCAAATAATCTACTCTTACGATAAATTGAACATAAAGAGAGTCTTTGGTCTATTATAGCAGACAGCTATTCCTATGCCACAAATCTAGTGGTAGACATTCGATAAGGGCATGTAACTCTTAAGAGGCGTTCTTCACGATCTGTAGTTTTTCGGGTAGTACCAGTTCTTCTACATCATTGCCCTTGCTCTGTGGTCCAGTCATTCAAAACTCGATATACCTTGAATATATTTCTATCAATCCTAATTTCTGAAACATAATTCCTTTTCCAGAAGTACTTCAATCATACCTTGTTCAAATGCACTTAATTGATGAATATTAGCGCATCATCTCACTGGAGGCATAGTAACCAATATTTTGGATCAAAAGTTCTCAGTATTTGTTCCTTTTACACAACACATCCCTTTCCTCAGTTTCACTGAGTTTTGCATTTTCAATGTTACAGAATTTATTACAATACTGCCTGAGCAATTTCCTTATTCAATTAAATCCACTAGAAGTTCTTGTCATTCCGTACCATCTGAAGCTGAATAAAGGTGCGAAATATAAGATTGAGTGAGACACAAATAAGTATTTATATATACATATATATATACATATATACGTACCTGAAGCTTACTGTCATGGAAAAATAACGAGATTTGGGATAGAGCCAGCGGCAGGAAAGCGTAGATAATGAATTTGGTTTAGAAAACATGAACTCACTCGCTTCGCTCCTTGTTATATCCTTTTATAATAAATTTATTCGTTTGTAGGAATGGGGAATAATTTCATGCCAAAAAAAATCGGTGGTAACCTTTTTGTTTGTTGTGACGCTAGGGAATTAAAATTGAGTATTTAGAAACGCATGTACTACGTAGGTATACTTCCGCTAAGGACAATATTATCTTTAATAATTGATTGAGAGAAGTCATTTTCGGTTCTTCATTGATGTTCTTATAAATGAAGTTCCGTTTTTGAGGTAGAACAATATTTCCTATTTTATCTATGGTTTTCAGGTCCAAATTTATATTTAAAACAGTATTATCTATAATACGATTACCGAACAGACTGAGTGATTTCTGATCATAATGTTTTTTTGAGCACGTTGTGACCAAGTTGCACTGGCTAACCTAGCAATTTATTTTATAAATGATTCTGTATTTTATTCTTTATCTTTATTGTTATAGTCTACTTCACAACAAGAGATGATAATGAAGGGATCTCTATTGTATATGTACTGCCGTATAATCGACGAAATACAATACAGTAAAGATCCATTCATTAGCGTAGTATTAAATTATTTTAAAGATGTTGAAGGGAATAGACAACTCTCCAGAAAGGGAGCTAATCCTTCGTAACTCTTAGAGCTAGACTAGACTTAACATGCACAAATTTTGATGATTATATTTTAATTGAAAAGAGGAATATTAAGAAATGGTCTCCAAAATAAAGTCCAATATCTCCTTACTTCTTGAGAATTATATGAATCGGACTAAAAAATAGATCATACGTAAGAATAACAATAGGTATATATGAAATGACCATTTGCCAAACTGATCACGTATTTTTTGATCGATTTTCCAAATGAAGAAGGTAACCAATTTGAGTGTTTGTTTTTGACCGACGAACCCCGAACGGAGAAGGTAGCTTTTTTTGGTTTGTTCGAACTTTGTATATAGTAAACGTACTCCGATTTTGATGATTTTTGATTCATTTGAAACAGGAGACTTGAGAAATGGTCCCATATTCGTTAAAACTCAAATTCTAAATGTCCTTCCCTCTGAAAACCGAAAATTCGAGGTGCCAGAATTAAAGATAGGGCAACATCCGGAAACGTTTAAATTGAAAATTTTTTCAAAAGCTACAGTTTTCGAGTTACATTCATGTTAAATTCTCACATATTTTCGCTATGTGGAGGGGTCGATTTCATTCGAAAACTGAAAATCTCTGAGCACCACATGAAAGACAATAATATTTGCAGCAAGATTTATACTGAACATTTTTTCCTTAGAGCTACGGTTTTCGAGATGGTAAAATGTTTAAATCTAAAATACTTATGCGTTTTTCCGCAGCGATGTACTGAGATCTCTACATAATAACAAGTATAAGCAAAGAATATACGTGGGTAATAGGATAAGTACCTACTATTTTCTTTGGTATTAGTGAACGTTCAATGATTTTCGTGACCAATGTTACACTCAAAATTGTGAAATAAATAAATAAATATTTTTTAACAAAAAAAGGAATGATGTTACTAGTTGGAGCACTGAGAAGTACGAAATAATATTAATTCTATCGGTGCTTTTATTTTTGAAGTTGTGCAGTTGCATGCAGTTAGATCGATAACTTTTGACACCAACTTCACACGTATCTGCAACCATAGAATTAATATTATTTTGTATTTTTAAGTGCACCTAATAATAACGTCGGTCCAATTTTTTGCAGAAAATATTTATTATTTATGTAACCTCATTACTCATTACTAGTAAACGTACACCTATTTTGATGAATCCTTTTTCATTTGAAAGACGATAACAGAGATGGTGCCATATTGAAATTTTCAGATTTTTATTAAGTTTGTCACTAACTTAACCTAACCTAACCACTGAACAAGTAATCTTGGACCTCCTGCGAATATTTGAGCGTGAAAGCAAGAAAGTCGGTCTTGAGATTAATAAAACCATTACAAAAATAATTGTAGTTGATAGATTTTGAGCTGACTGACCGCTTACGTGAATACGACATTGTGGATAGCTTTAACTATATACCTATATGTCTGCTATAAGCAACAACGGCAAATGCGTGGCAGAAATTCGGAGGCCCATTGGTATGGCAAAAAATGCGATGAGTCGCCTAACCAGAATATTGAATGATAGGTCTTTATCTCTGAAAATCAAAATGAGACTGGTAAATACACTTGTATTCTCCATATTTTTATACGGAGCAGAAACCTGGACGCACAAGAACGCCAGAGAATTGATACCTTTGAGGTGTGGTGCTGGAGAAGAATGTTGTGCATACCTTGGACTGCTTATCAGACCAACGTTTCCATCCCAAATGAGCTTAATCTTAAGAAAAGACTATTCACAATTTGTCTTCAACAAAGCCTCCAATTTTTTGGCCACGTCGTCCGAAGGAGTGATGATAATCTAGAACGATTATTTAATTATTTCAGGGGCGATCATCAACTAGATGGTCTGACCAAATACAGAATTTAACGGGCCGCTCATCCTATGAAACTCTTAGAGCAGTCGAAGATAGAAACCAATGTAGATCCCTAGATCACAATATAGGTGGAAATCACGATCCTCAGTAATATGGGTAACCGACAAGAGAGAGAGAGGTAACTGGACCGTCAAATATTGGTACGGCGGCTGAATTCTCAGAACAAAGTAAACGCGTATAAGTATAATTAGAGTCTTAATGATGTTGGTTAATGTGTTACCAAGAAGTAGGTAGGTACTGAACTTGGGCGTTTTGTTAGTTTTCCGAAGAACAGAGTCATTTCGTAACTGGTTTGAGCAACAATCCGAAACAGCCTGGATTCGCGCCAGCGCCAGGATGCTGATAGGGCCACTTTCGGCAATTAATTTAACGTAGTAAATATCAACTTGATGGAGTTAGAGAGTGTGGCAAATACGTTGAAGAAGGATCGATTTATTAATGTGAATTTGGGTCGAAGTTTCTCTAACAGATTAGATTTTGTTCATATATGTACTACGGATAATTTCAACGTAATTTCAGAGAGTATATTAATACCTAATTGTTTACTGAGGGAAAATATAGAAATTCACTGAATATACTTCGACCAATTAGAATAGAACTAGTCTATGTACAAAAAAATACTTTTAAGCGTTCTCTTACTTACCGTTAGTAGCGTGATAAAACTTTTCAAAGCTATAGTTAGAATTCAAAAGAAAATAATTTTGACATACGAAACTTTCAAATTATGTTGTGGACAGTCGAACACTGAACAGTTCTTTGATTATATTTTTCACAAGTGAAAAATATAAAATGATATTAATTCAGTTAATCATTACTGACCATGGCACGACAGCCCATTGTGGGCCTAATCCAAGAATGTTCTCCATTCTGATCGGTTTTTCGCCAGTCGTTTCCAGCATTCAATCTTTAGTGTTTTTATTTCTTCTTCTATTGGATCCATGTATCTATTCCTTGGTCTACCAGCTGCGCTTCTACCCACTGGTATTTTTCATAATATCAGGGTGTTTGTATGCCATAACCCGTTTTCCTGAATACCTTTAGGTATAGCTACACGTGTCGGATCATCCTTTCTTGTTGATGTCCATGGTTGAGAACCATAGAGGAGTAGTGGCTTCATAAGAGTCATGTATATCTGACTTTGTTTTTTCTGGAGATCACTTATAATCTTCGTTGTTTTGTGAAAACGTAGTATACTTTGTTAGCCAGGTATATTTGTCTTCTTATTTCTCTACTCATGTTGTTATCACTAGTGATTTGAGTGAACTCCATTACACTTGAGATGTTGTAATCTCCAATGGTAGAATTTTGGTAACGCTTTTGTCGTTTGTTTGTTCTGTACTTGGTTTCTGCTGCCTTGAGTATAGGTATTGTTAAATGCTTCTATTAGCTATATTTGTGCGCGTTCTATTTATAATTGCACCTCTTGTGTTTACTGCCGAGTCTCTGATTATTTTCTCTAACACAATATTAAAGATTATGCAGGTGAGTTTTCTTCACCTTTACACAGCATTAGCATTGCACCTTTGACATTGTCATAGTGACTAACATGACCAGATGCTTTGGTATAACAAGTTCTATCATATCTCTATATAGATACATTCTACACTATTATAAGTGATCTTAAAATATATAAAAAGGTGGTGCGTTCCGATGTTAATTTTTTTTTCTTCTAGAATTTGGCGCAGCACAAACATTTGGTCTGTGGTTGATGATTTATCTCTGCTGAAGCCACATTGATATGTGCCGATCATTTTATATGGTCTAAGCGTTAAATAAAGTTATGCCCCTATAATTACTGCATATTTTTGGGTCACGTTTTTTTTGTAGTGGAATTATTAGACCTTTGTTCCATTCCTCATGTAGATCGATACTAGAGTCGAGATTTTGTGTACCAGTTTAGTTAATGCTTCTACTATAATATCGCCGCCAAATTCACCTTTGATTTTAACAGGATCTGAGGCTTTATTGTTTTCAAGCTTGTAAACTGCTTCTTTGATTTCTTACATATTGTCTTGCTCGTCTGCATTCATTCTTGCTTTATTTAATTTTACTTGGTTATAATTTCTCCACTGGTTCATTATTTCCTCTGTTTCAGTTAGTATGTTTCCTTCTTGATCTCTGCTCAAAAAGATTCTTGATTTTTATTGACTGGTAGAATCTGTTGTTTGATTTTTCAAGGGTTTGCAGTTCTTTCTCCATAAGGTCTCTTTTTGCGTGCCTATGGATATGTTTTTCTTGTCTTCTTCGGTCTCCATGTTCTTCCCTACCTCTCCTTGTTCCATGCCTTTCTTGCATCCTTGAATAAGCCTCGTTTCTTCTTTATTATTTCGTCACACTCCACGTTGAACCAGTCGGATCTGCCCATTCTCTTATTTTCTTCTACCTTCAAAGTTTCCTCAGCTAATACGATAATATTCGTATGCTGTCCATCGTTCTTTGGTATTATTAAATGATTTATGTAGGTATAGTGATCCCTAGTTTCCCTTCTATATTTCTTCTGTATTGACGATTTTCTCATAGTAGATATGTTAATTTTCTATTGTTTCATGCCTTTAAACTTTCTTGCGTTTGAGATTCTTACTCTTGACCTCTCTTCTTCCAAGTAGTGGTCCGAGTCAATGTTGACTCCCTTTCGATTCGGACATCCATCACATCCGAGAAGTGTCTGGAGGAGACAATAATTATATGATCTATTTGGTTTACGGTGTTTTTGTCTGGGAATTTCCAAGATCGTTTGTGAATACGTTTATGTTCAAAGTATGTACTACACTACTCTTTCAAATAGAAAGTCAGTCATCAAAATCGAAGCACGTTTACTATGTTAAATGCGCAAAAAAACATAAAAAAGTAGAATTGTACCTCCTTCTTACTCGTTCAAAAATACATTTTAATTCTAAAACAGCTTGGATATAGGTGTTTACTGTCTTGCAAATAAAATAGAGGTGATGTCCTTTATGTTAAGACGTAGATAGCATTCGATCGGTGCCACCTTAGATTATTCTGGAAGAGATGATTTGCATCAAAACATCAAATGTTAAGTTTGTTGTTCGGAAAATAATTAATGAGAAAGGATATTTAACTTTTCCAATATCAATAGTTCCTAATCTTCTCTCCCCAAAGGACACCTATTTGTGGTTCATCCACCAAGACAACATATTAATGAAAAATAAATCACAGAGGAAAATAGAGCTAACTATAGTGGTTCAATATGTTCGGAATTATTTAGGTATATTTATTGGTTATTGCTTAAATAGACTAGATGACATCGTACTTGGTTGTAACAAGTATTGAAAAATGCATTAGTGTTGTAAAATTCGAAAAATTTAATGAGAAGGGAATAAAATCAAGTTCTCTACAATTTCTTCATGTTATATTTAAAGAACTCTACTATTAAAAATTGCATGATAAAATATGTCTACTTTTTCCAGTCAGAGATTCTGTCTGAAAAGTTCTCTCAACTTTTAAGATTACCTAAGTTTGACTTTCACGCCCAAAACTTTATATCTTTGTTGAATAGAAGCTTTGAACTTCTTGGGGGCTTATAAAAGTTAATTTTTATTCCAGCTGCCCAAAGTCAGTTCCACTTCTCAACCATATAATCACTCTGGGAAATGTAAAGCTAAACTTTTTCAAATCATTTCTTGTCCCATGTTTTCAAAGAAAAATTCTACTACCACGTTGCTGATTTCTGATTTCACGGATTTACTCGCAAGTTTGAACATTGAGTTTTATACGAATAAATTATTACCTAATCTTTATTTCCCTCAGAAATAAAAAGTTCATTCTCGGTTGAACAATCAAGTTTTCGTTTTTGTTATTTCTTGAAGGAATTGTAAAAGGGGGATAAATGAAGAAGTTTAAATTATACCTACATAACCTCCAGATTAAAACCGGCCGATTTTGATATTCAAAATAAAACAGCTTCGAGCCTGAAAAAGTATAGGTTATTGGATGGGAGATAACACCTTCGACTTCCTACTGACCTACTTGCAAGTAATTTTACTCTTGGAAAGGGCAACTACCCAGAATATAATATTGTCCTTCTAGGTGTAACATTTTCTGAAATGGGATGTAAGTCTCGTTGATTTGGATTCTACGTTAAATTGTGAGAGGAGAATTCGCCAACGGTTCTATACCTACCTACAAGTACGTTGCTTAAAAATGAATTATAAGTCTGCTAACAATTATTCCAATGGCCTCTTTCGGTAATACCCGGGACGGGGGTAGTTGTATGTATTTCCTAGTTTATTCAATGCCATGAAAATGCATTGCCCCAATATGAAATCCCAGATTTCGAAGAGGGCTGGATCATGTAGGCCCCACCTTCTTGCCTAGTTATTGGTAGATCTTATACTCGACCACGTGCGCTACTACCAATAGTATAATAGCAGCGCAGGACCGTATTGCAAACTATTTAATACTTTGTGTTATTCTGAGTAACAATTATTTCTATTTTGATCAAGTTCAAAGTTATTTGGAATATAATGGGTACAAATGAATTTTACTCTTTGTGTCTGAAATTCTAGGATTAACGTTGTCGAACATTCAGTTTGAAATGAAATATTTTATCAAAGAATTTTCTGGAATAAAACAAGAGCATTATGTCGGTATAATTATTTTTTTCATTCGGATTCGTAATTTGAATGGAATTTTTCACTGAATTTCTCGGCAAATACAATTTCTGAAAATGAAATAAATATATTACACATAAACAATTGTAGAACATTTCAAAACCAAATAAATGAGTTTGAATTGAATTGAATTCAATACCGTAGCAGATGGATTTCATGGAAATAATTAAAGAATATACCTATTATACCTACTTATTGAGTAAATTCTCAAGTTTCAAGTTATGAGAAAAATTGAATTGACATCCTACGTACCTACGTTTCGAGAGAAGTCCTCTCGTATAATAGAATATAAGGAATATTTCAAATAAAGAGAACATAGGTACAAAGGGTTCCACATCTGAATAAATTTCACAAGGGATATGAGGAAAATGTCTAATTCTATTGGACTGTCAAACGGATAAGAAGATTTTAGAATCCATTAGGGAAATTGTATAACTGCTTTGAGATGTAGAATGATAACGAAAGATATTTCATGGAAAATGCTTCAATGCACACCATTTAATAGCGAAATACTTTTTTGATTCAAAACTCTTAATAAAATATAAACAAATAATTATTAATTTTTATAGTGACATATTAACATTTCAATGAACTTTATCCATATTTATGTAGTTATGTTTTTTTATAAATAAAATTACGAATATTCTTTAACTTCACTTCGCATGCATTAGAAACATTTGCTAATAATTAAAGTGAATTGTTGAATTTCCTGACAGTAGGTATTCTTCAATTGTTAATTTCTTTACATCGCCTTCAGACGAATATAAACTGTTTCATTCAATGTTTACGGAATTATTTTAAAACTTAAATTGAATTGTATCTTGTGTAGATTTTAAATCCAGCCTCCAAGGAAAATAATATTTCGTTGGAACAAGGCATAGGTACCTACATGCAAAATTCGCAACAACTAGAAAAAGAAAAAAGAATGCTTCTTAAATTTGCTATAGTACCAATGTTATAGGTAGGTATTCATAAGTAACTCTAAATCAAATAGGAAATGTATTTTTTTACCTCGAGATACCTACAGTTATTTCCTACTATTGATTAAACTATATATTATCAAATAACAACGATCAAACTTACATCAGCAAGTGAATCTATGTCAATAGAATCTTTCAGGCTTATATTTTAAATTAAATACCTAGTTATATAAAATAATCCTTAAATATCGAAACATAATAAAATATTCATCCACTCTGTTAGGTAAGATTTAAACTTTTTTCATTGAAATAAATGCATCAAAAGACAATGGGATAATAGTTTATAAGTTGTCACAATTTGCTTATCGTCAGTCGCTTGCGATGGAACGCGCAGAATCCTGACTGTGACAAACTGTTTTTGATGGTGATTTGAACGAAGCGAAGCCATGCTCTCATATTCATTCAAAAGTCTACTTACTGATGCAGATGTTTTTTGGATCGCTCGCTAAAAGTACCAAGTACTTAGACTTTATATCTCTCAAATTACATCGTCGACGTGAATCTACTTCGATTGAGTTATCATCTAATATCATTGTCATATTTTCTCTGATACTTGCAAAGGTAGGTACCTATGGGCGATATTCAACATAAACCACATAGCAATTTGAGGTGAGTTTTCGATTATGCGATGTTAATCCTTTTTGGTTGGACCACAAATTGGATGTGCCATCAGTATTTTCGAGTGAATGCGTAATTACCTTTTATTAGCTAGGTAGATATATCTGCGATCCCATCAAGTACCTATCTTAGGTAAGTATAATTGGTATGTTCAGTTTTTTTGGAAAATTTCCTAATGAAATTCAACGGCATGGTAGGTATTATATGGCAATAAAAAAGTCCCGTGATAGAAAAATAACAAAAATTCAAAACCGTGAAATGTACCTACCTATCCGCTGACTACCAGTCGTCGGAATTTTTTACCGACGAACCTTAACGGAGGAGGTAGATATACAATTCGACTGTGTGCTTTTTTGGTTTGTGCGCTAACCTACTCCGATTTTGATGATTTTTGATTCATTCGAAAAAGTAAAAAAGGAGACTTGAGGAATGGTCCCATATTCATAAAAACTCAAATCCGAAATCTTCTTCACTCTCGAAAATCGAAAATCCAAGACGGCAGAATTAAAGATAAGAAAATATCCGGAAACATAAGAAAATATCCGGAAACGGTTTTTGAGTTTCAGCGGTGTTAAAATTTGAGATCTGTGTATTTTCGTTATGTGGAAGGTGCAATTTCTTTCGAAAATTGAAAATCTGAGAATGACTAATTAAAAATATAATGGGTAATGGTATAAGTGAACGTTCAATGATTTTCGTGGCTAATGTTACATTCAAAAGTGTGAAATAAATAATAAAAAAAAATTGGACCGAAGTTGTTAGTGGTGCACTGAAAAATACAAAATAATATTAATTATATTGCTGCTGGTACTTGTTAAGTTCGTGCCAAAAGTTTTCAATCTAACTGGAACTACACAACTTCAAAAGTACCAGAACTAATAGAATTAATATTATTTTGTATGTTTCTATGCACCAACTAATAACGTGTGTCCAATTTTTTGTAAGAAATAGATATTTATTTATATCTATTGATGGATGATTATTAGACTAGAAACATTTAATCCCATCCTTTTTTATTTGTTGTAATATTCCTATAATTTTATGATCGGTTAGGTTAGGTTAGGTTAGGTTAGGTTAGGGCTCGGATTCATTGGGTTCCCTGCCTAGTTTTCTAAATTTATTTATTTCAGAATGCTTAGAAGTTATTTTCAACAATGAATAAACGTACTAATCAAATATCAAGTTATTATTTAGATAACTAGATAACTCTTCTACATGCAAGAAATAGTATTTTATAAGTTATGTTGTTATTAGAAAGGCTAGAAAATGAAAAAAATACTGTGTCTACGTCGGAACAGTCGGTGGAAGTTATACTTCTTTGGCTATTCGCACACAATTCTAATAAAATTTTAATGCGCCTCCTAAAGTATGATAAACTACTTATGTAAGCATAGATAATAAAACCACCGAAAACAATCTTGTAATCACACACAGACAGACAGGCAGCTGAAAAACAATTCCATAGGAGGTATTACCCTTAAGTATTTGTGTACCAAGTTTGGTGTTAATTGGTTTAGTATTTTCCGAGTTATAATGTTGACAGACAGACAGGCTGGTCAGAACAATAACTACCTCAAAAAAAAAATCGGTAGTTAATAAGGAAATTTTATATATAAGGCAATTATTAAAAATTCCTCGAAAAACAGAACGTACAAAAAAGTATACGAAATCGTATAATTGTATAATCGACGATTTTTCTCACTTTTACCGTGACGCGGTTTCTCGACCAACACATCATCCCAACGAGCCCAAAGAAGTATAGGTAACTTCAAAAATAAATTAAAAAGTGATCGATGACGTACCTAGTTATTGAACGGTACTTTGATCCATGGATCCAACTTCCTAGCTAACTTACAGCCATATCATTATGTCGACTGGCTACGGCCGCATAAAAATTTCGCGCATAACTAGTGGACTTAAACAGAATGTCACACAGGAGTCTTGATTATAAAAAATGTTTGTTAGGTCATAAATTAATGGTTTAATGCAAATGCAACCACTTTAGATTTTCGAACATTTTTTATATCGTCATAAAGTCCTAACTACAAAACCGTGAGGTTTACATGAGATTAACAAAAGAAAATTTCAATATAATTTGAAGAAAAAGTTCTAGCATTCAAAGGGCTTTTTCGAAAGGATAAATTTGATCAAACCCTGAAAATTGATATACCTATGGGATATCTCTCCGCCATCCATTTCAAATAAAAAAATCAAAATTGGTGCACGTTTGTTATGAGAAACGAGGTTAGGTAGGCATAGAGTCGAAATTTATAGGTAATTCTTTTGAGAAGTCGCAATAAATGAAACAACTTTGCATCAAAATTCTTTAAAAAATATATATATCCTATTGTGATATGATGAAGTCGATAAATTCCTGGAAATACCTAGGTATGTTCGAAATTCACGAAACAAAGAAAAAATTCAGAAATATCTTTGAAATTTAGCAAATTTTTTTTCAATACCTCTCATAAAAAACTACGAGAAAAACAACTTACAAATTACATTAAAAAATAATAATTCACTTAACAATATAAATAAACGCATCAATTTATGTAAGTAAAACAGTTCTTATTATTATAAAAGATCTATTGATCAGAATTGCGTATTGTGCTTAGAATTAATTTAAGTAGATCAAATAAATAGTTCGGCGTTTCTAATTGATATTTTTTTTCGTCACTCGTTGCAACTATGTATCTAATTGACGTTCAAGTAAATAAATATGTATATACACTAACAGATGTGCGTCGGTGGACTTGATTAAAACAGTTTAAATCCGGTATTTGTTGATGTTTGATAAAAGGTTTCTCGAAATGACACATTCTCCTTCATAACAGTGAATAATTGACTGATATTGTGATCGGGTTATATTATTCTCAACAATTTATATTTATTCGAAATTTTGTTATGTGAGGTGAGTCAATCCATTCATATACCTAACATTCCAAATAATTTTATAATCTAGAGAGGATTGTTATTTTCACCAAAATAGTTGATTTAGTTATCCATTTATAATCCGTACACATGATTATCGTTTTAGTGTTTATGTGAAACTGGAAATTTATTATCGGTATAGGAGCTAATTTATAAGGTCATTTTATTTTAAATTTGTGACAAATTATATAAGTAAAGCGCTTGAGAATAGCTAGACTGGTTCGGATAAAAATCGTACTAGTCTGAAAGGTGATTCTAAGATAAAAAAATTGGCAGAGCTACTTAGAAAATGTAAAATCTCTATAAGAAACTGAAGTGTTTTTTGTATGGTTCTTTTTGTATGGGATTGAAACCAGAACTGACTACTGGAACTATGGATATGCTTGATTATTTTTCTGTTTTCTTCTTTATGATCCTGGAAAAAAATCGAGATAATTATAAAGTCAACCTGGATGATAACTGACGGTAGTAGCAACATAGGTAATTATGTGATTCTTTTCTACAATTGAATTTTTCCAACGAAACGGACACGTTTTAACAACTTTCTCCAATGAGTTTAGATCAAAATTAAAAAACAATATTTGTAGGTATTACTTGTAATGAGCCCTTTCAATTGATTTATCACAACAACGACTCGAAAGAAATTTGTTTTCAATTAAATCAAATTAAAATAAATCCACAATATCGGAATTCGTTGATTTGCGCTCTACGACCAAGATGCAGTCATCTAACTCTGTAGGTATACCTAAATACTTGAAAATCTTGATATCAAGGTTGTAGCTTATACCTATCTTCTACAACTTTGAAATCATGATATTTGTCTGGGTTGCCGGTGCTTGGTTTGGTAATCAATCTGATTGAACATTTATAGTGGTATTATGTAATAAATATTGTGACACCAATGTAAAATTATAGGAATTGCCCTAACAATTGCTGACGTTGTTCAATGGCGGAAGTGGTGTTTGCCCTAGCAGTAGTTGTTCTCGGACAGCTGGCCAAAAGTAATCTAGTTATTTACCAGAAACCGGCTGATGTTATACCTATTATCATCTTGATTACGTAGCATTTTTTATTCTTTGGACTTTTTATTGACATATGACATATAACACCATGTGGTTGTTATTTTTTTTCGAAATTCGAAACTGCGAACGATCTCAATACCTACATTTCTATATTTACATAATTTACTTAGTAAGATGTGATACAGGTGTTGGAGGAGTGTTCGAAAAATTCCGTACTTACTCGTACATCAGGGACATATCACAACTGCCTGATATTACTTAATCTTGCTCGAGCTTTTTCAACATTTATTTAGGAAACAGATGATAGGTATGATACTGTCTTGGTTTGCTACTGATGTTGGAAATTGATATTGGTTTTTTTTGGATTTTTTTATACGGTGTGCTATTTTCATGTACACAAGTTAAATACAAACCTATAATTTCAAGGGAATTTCAAATATATCCAAAACCAGTCATTTTAGGTATAGGGTATATTTCAGAAAAAGAATAACTTAAATGATTGTACTTTTGTCTATGATATAAAATATAGGGTGATCCATTTGAAAAAATCGAAAAAATATTGTAGGTATTTGTGTTTTGAGTCACTCTGTATTAGATTTAGTGAATATTAGCAAAATCAATACTTTTTTTCTAAATTTTGACAATCATTTAAAAACTGACTGCAATAGATCATTACTCTTGTACCACTTTCCATTTATACAGAGCGTTTAACTTATTTCGATTTTCTTCTAAAATTTAAAATAAAATACAAGGCATTTCTTGAAAAAAATATAAGTTTGATCTGGCACGGCGTTAAAAATATGTGGCTAATTTGAAAAGTGAAACTCACCGTTTTTTTTTTCAATAACTTATTTTGATATCTTTTAAAATAACAGATCTACAGAACTTTATCATCGATCTGGTCATTGTGGAGACTACCCGAATGTTTTCGTTTATTAATTTATAAGGAATCACGTAAAGACAATGTTGATCCTTTCTTTTCGGTGTAAGAGATTTTGAAATTATCATTAAATTTTTGATTATTATAACTGAGATGTGGCGCAATAAATTTGGTAAACTTATCAAGAACAATAAATAAAAACCTCCAGGTAATTGTAAATGGGGGTTTATGAAATCAAATCAAACTGTCTGAAATTTTCAAACCCGTATCAATGAACACAAGTGCTCATTCGCATAATAAAAAAAATCTACTTATCCTCTTAGCATTTAGTTAACACTCACATTTGAGAAAGCCACAGTTGGGTCTATTCTGTAAGATAACCCTTAATATTTTATGCATTTAATGTAAATTGCTATTTTGTAAGCTCAGCATTTAACGTCTCCGATAAAATCTAATATTTCAATTTCTATGGAAAGTGATCACAGAGTCTTTTGTTAAGTATTGAAATGAAATATTGAACTGATCAACTTTCCATATTCAAGATCAATAAACCTTCACATAATGAATTGTAAACTAAAGGCCACATTTTTTGTAGTATAGTTGAGTCTGTAAGATAAGCGTTAAAAATTATCGGACGCTAATATTTTATGGTTTTAACGTTAATTGCTATTAACATTTACCGCGTCTGATAAAATATAATATTTTAAAGCATCCCATAAATCTTCTTCCAGGTGCCACGGAACACGCTGTTTTGAAAGGAAACTGATCAAAATTGTCGATTTTTGTGTTGATTTTAAAAATAATCTGTAGTTATATAAGTAGATAATGAATTCTCTTAAGAATTTAGGTTAGGTTAGGTTAAGCTAATCAGAAAGATGCAAAGAGGTTATCAAAACTTTTTGATATACAAAGATCAATAATTTATATATATATATATATATATATATATATATATATATATATATATATATATATATATATATTCATCTAACGCCATAATTTGTATTCTAATGCGTATCAAACTAAATGCCTCTAGAAAGACCGAAAAATACGCAAGCCTTAAAAATGTTTCTCAATATATTTGTACGATGGTATCAGTAGGTACCATTGTAAAAAAAAATCCACTCTCAACCTATTACTGTTCATGCGATACAGACGGCTAACAGACGGACGCAAAGATAGACAGACGGGCGAACAGCTGATCTTTAGTAATAAGGTTCTCGTATTCACCAATTTAGGGAGAATAAGATGGAGTGAAATTCGACTAGCACTGATAGAAATGTATCTTTTCGTGGCGCCTCCGCCAAAATTTGAAATGTATCTCCATTTGATGAATGAACCCTTCGGAAACACCATTAAAATTCGTTCTGTTGAATACATAAGACAAACCCAAGAGAAACTAATTCCCCTTTTATCGTACCTACGCAACCAACACTAATGAGTATAATATCCTTCCAGGCTTTTCTTCTGAGCCCTAACGAAGCACGAGTCCCGTCCCTTCAGAGCTCAGTGATAGTAGTATACTTAATCAACTTGAATATTTAACCCAGTTAGTCAGGCATTGCAAAGATGTGCTGGCATATATTCTGTTAATGCAGTGAGAGAGAGCTTAAAATTGTTCTTATTATAATGCTGCCAGCAATTAATGTGTTTGGAAATGAATTTTAGAAGAGAGACAGCAGTATACATAATTAATCTTAATTCGGTAATAGTTTAGTATCATACTAAAACTATCACGTTTGATATTATCGTTACCGAAGTAACTAAACTAGGACCTAACCAAGATTCACCAGCCACAATCAATTTTCCAAAGATCTAGTTTGATCTTCTCTGATACTCAAAGTTCATTACCTATTTTCTCCAATTAAAATAAATGCGAGACACGGTGTAATACGTAAAATAACTACTGTGATCGTTATCACCGTTCATATAAAACAGCGTATTATGTGGCACCGAGAGGAAGATTTATTGGATACACTAAAATATTAGATTTTATTGAATGCTTTAAATGTTGAGCTTACCGAATACCAATTCCCGCAGAAAGCGTATAAAATACTGACGTTCTATAAATTGTTGTCTTAGGAAACAGACCTAACAGAGTGTTATGTGTTTTACTAATAACCGCTGAAAAATTGCAACAATCTGAGAAGATGTATATTTTTTAACTTAGTCTGTTTCTTTAATAAAAATATATTTTGACAATAGGTTAGGACAAATAGTCTAAATTAAAGTTATTTCTATATATTCAAAACAATGAAAATTATGCCAGTTTCATTAAATTGTTGAATTTCAAATACCTCTATCCTGTCGAATGTTGGCACAAACAGAATTTTAGAATCGTATATTTTGTTGATCTCCATAGGCGGTAAATAGTCAATCAACCCCCACCCCCAATATGCTCATAGAAATGTTGATTTATCCCCATCCCTAAGGACCATCTGTCAGTTGTAATAAACTCGTGCACGCTTTGCGAAAACTGAACCGTTATGTGTTTATTCCAGTGCAGCCAAACAACTCTCTGCGGAATAAAATCTCTATAAGCTATAATTCCCCAACAGTTCATGCTCTGTCAGAGTTAATCAATTGATTTTTCTCTTAATGCCGTCCCCAGGGGCTTTGACATTTGCCAATAGAATCAGAGCTAAATAATATATGTATATATATATATATATATATATATATATATATATATATATATATATATATATTTCTTCTATTATTTGACCATAGAAAATAAAAATGTTTTCCTCAAAAAAATCACATAGAATATATACAGGGTCCTGTATGCTAGCTCCCATCTTCTATAGCTCATTTGTTAGTTGAGGTATAAATTTGATATTTTCCATACTTCATTTGTAACATATGTTTCAAATCGGGAAATTATTTTGAATTTTATGGTTGTATGAGTGTCCCAAGAAATTGTGACGACATTTCGATGATTTTTTTGGCAATAAACTCATCCAAAATGGAATATTCTTTATTATCACGTATAGCTTTATCTTGGTTGGTAGAAATTACATACTTAGTTGATTTGGTTCATTTTCAAAATTTATTTCCATACCACGGATTTTTATAAGTACTAATTTTGGTTACGAAAGTATGTATTGTGAATTTTGAAACTCGGTTCTTTTATCACCTATATTAACAAAAAACAAGTCTGATGTGGCTGTCATTTTTGGATCTCGAAACCAATCGATTCCGACGTCCATATCATATAGTTCCAAGAAATACGAATGGTGAAAATTAATCACGAGCGTATACCTATACCTAATTAAATACCTGAGGATTAACAATTATAAAATTCAGTTACTTTTCTAACAAATAAGTATGACTTCGCTATCATTTTTAATCCTTGAAGTTGAACTTTATTCTAAAATTATTTTTGCACAAGAAAATTTATCCTGACTTTGTATGAATCAATCGAAAATATTTTGAATGGCATTCAAATTTTGGAAGATATAGGTACCTATCTACCAAATTTGATTGGTATATACATATTACAAAATATAAAGGTATAAAATTCGACCATTTTTGTATTAACCAGAAGTTGCTCGGAATATTTTGCCTAAAATAAGCTTATAGCTATTTTAGTATGCATTACCTATGCATGGATTAAAACTACGACCATATCATGATCATTTTTAGTTTTTCAGATAATTCAATAGAAAATTCACTACAGACAGTTAGATCGTACTCAAACAAACTGACAAGAGGATATTTTCCTGAAAACCATTTTATATGACATTGAAGACCTTGAAACATGTAGATTTGATAAAATAACTTTCTATTAGCAAGTTAATAAATAAATATGTACTTAACTAATTTCAGTCAGTATTCTGGAAAGTAAAACATGAATCAACCTATTTTATAAACCATTTTCTTCTAATACATAGTCTGATATCAATTTTTCGACAATTTCATTCGGTTAAAATCAGCTACTATTAGATTATATTGAAACCACAACAATCTAAGAAATTTTGACCTTTGCTCTGAGAAAATGGGTTTTCCCGTATCTAATCCAAAATTTTCACATTGATGTCAGACATGGAGAAATGGAGAAATTTTCCATGTAGTCTGAAGAATGTGTGGATATCCATTCGCAATACCTAAACTATGCGCCATATAACCAATTAAATCGAAGAATTATTTATACAGTTTTCTCGTGACTGTCGTGCAGGAATCCCGAATAAAACAATTTTATTTTACTTGGAGGATCATTAATTCATTTTGCGTAGAGCTTGAAAAAAGTAATGGCAATAAGATAATATATAATGTTAAATTCCACCCCAAATCAAAAATGTATTTATCTTTTCGTGACTATCTACAATAACGAATAACCGATCATAATTTGTGATAAAGCTCATTCAAACAAATTTATTAGAAATCAAATGGAAAATTTATTCCGATCCAAAGCGATACTGTACCAATGGAAAAAGGCACAAAAGGAAACAACGTTTCAATTTGCTATTAGCCTTAGCCTGGAATTGCGAGATCCTCTTCATACAGTGTTTATTGAATCCAGCAGAAAACTTTTGTTAAAACATTAAAAAGTATGACTCTGACATTTTCTTCGGCTACCGTTTATCGGATTAGGACCGAAATTGATTCCAACAAATAATTGAAGATTTTACTCACACTGACAAGATTTTTTTTAACCCAATTTATTTTTGTTTTTTCAGGTAGGTGTCGAAAGCATTTATAAATATAACAATCCAAACAATCAGGGTGAGTAAGAAGTTTAATATTAATTAACGAATTAATTGTTATACTACAAGTTTGTAAAGAGGGAAATATCTGACAATCATGATATTGCAAAATGAGCCTAGGTTTATCTCCAATTTACCGAAGGACGAGTGTATTATATGTCACTACGAGGCATGAACGAGTAGTGACAACCACCCAATTCCGAGGGCGAAATTGATAGGCTTCGCCTTTTTTTCTCTCATGTAGGATACATTCTTTTTGCAAGAGCTGTTTTGGATATTCAATTTAAAAGAGGTAGAACTGTCCATATTACCTGTTCCAAGTCAACATATTATTAATATTGTTCTATGAACCAGCAGATTTTATTTTCAGTTGATTGACATTTGGCTTTACCTGTCATAGTCGTGTATATAAAATTAATGGAATTCCTATATCACAAATATGTGATCTACTATTTTAAATCAAATTTAGTCAATTCCATCTGTAGGATACGTTCGTTTTTGAGTATTGTGTTAAGTAAGCACTATTTAAGAAAATAGTAATGACCGCAAATGTGATTACGTAATGTTTCTATCTATGAATGACACTCGACCCCAAGCGTATGTAGAGTTATTTAATTTCTGCACTGGTGTGGTAAAGTTAATAATGGTGATAATACTATAGTAAAATAAGAAGTTATCAACAAGACTGCGTTTCGTCTAGTCACTCAGTGCTCAGAATTCTCTAGGTAGGTGTTACAAAAAACTATTTGAGCAAACTACAAAAGTATTCCTTATATTTAATACATAAATCTTTCTTCATCATCCATGATCTCATATAATACAGAAATCATTTTTAGTTTTTATTTAAGCATCGTCTTCTGTGCGCCGTAGCTTTTATTGATACTTCTTGTAAATATAAACACGAATTGTAAGATATGCTCACATCAACAAGAATCTTAGATTCTGATATACTTTTTACAAAATTTAGGCGGAAGACGCTCTTTTTAATGATTTGTCAATAAAAAATGGCGTTCTTAGGATTTACGACTTTATGCTGGAATTTTCGATTTGGAAGTATCTTTTCAATCCCAAATAGTATATAATGATCCTTGCATTCTATTAAACACTAACATCCTTCAGAATTATCAAAAATTTGCGTAAAAATAGTAAATATAAGTTCGCGAACAAGTTAGGTTAAATGAACTGATTATTGACTTGATAAAAGAACAACATTTTTCTCTTTATTTATTACCAAATCATTAAAAATAAGCGTCTTCCACCTCAATTTTATTAAAAGATATGCAAAAATATATTTTGCAAACATTTGATTGCTTAGGGTTTTTATAACAAAAGCTGCAAAACTTGTTTTTCAAAAGTTCATAATTCATCTTTGTTCTCACATTATATACACATGATTTAAATAAAAATAAATAATTCACTGGACGATAAACCACGGCATACAAATATTTTTTTTCCTTCTGGAACTTATATACATAAACATATTCGTAGATGTAGTTCTGAAAAGCTATATAGTATTATCATACCACGTCTACTAGAAATGTATATACCCATTTTCTTCGAAATCCATTCAAAGTTGCATACTGACTTGATAAGATACAAAAAAAACTGAAAATTATTGCTTTGAGGTATCTTTCATTCCTAAACTCTATATAAAAGTGAATTCTTAAAAAAAATATTCCATGTTCAGACTTTACGTATCATACATTTGATCATATGATGAAATAGCATTTTGATGTAAAATATAAAAGTATCGATATCATAAACGAAATGAATTGTATAGTTGATAAATACTTGTTGGGCCAACTATATGACCTAAGTGATATGTTATTTAATTGATTATTTGAAACAGATGTGAAGATATCTTGCTGCAAAAAATAGTTTCAAAAGATCTACGGTATAAACAAGAAGATCTATGCTTCAATTTGTTTATTTACTCATGCCCACTACACATGACAGGTTGTATATAAATAAAAAAGATAGATAAGAATTTTATTCATTTCTTAATTGTTTCTGATTCTGGAATATTTCTACCTGTTAGGACGGCTGCCAGTCTAAAGTCACTAGTCCGGGTCCGTTATACACAGTTCAATATGTACCTCAACTTAAGTCTCGAACCTACCCGAACTCGTGACTTCGAGTAGGCTCAAAAGAACAACGTGAAATATTCACCATTTAAATACATGTGTCCAGTTGATCAACTGAAAAAAAATGGTTCATGGACACGCAAAACTGTGTATTGGGGCTATTCCGTAAGCAGAACATTCATTTTTAAGGCCCGTTAAAAAATAACGGATCTTTATTCTAAAGAGCTATTGGGTAACGAATGCGATAATTTTAAGGCTTGATTAAAATCTATAACGTTAGTTGCTATTCTGTAAGCCAAAACCAGGCGTTAAATTTAACGTCAGTCGTTTAATTTAACATATTGTTAGCTTAAGTATTTTTTGGTCTTAAAATTTTTTAGGTGCATTTAAAGAAAGTTTATTTATAAAAAAATATAACAGCTTTGCATGTCTCTGATTAGTATGCTGAAGTGTTCTACAAAACGGTCCGAATTATTCGCTCAAGTTCAAAATGAGCAACTTTGGAAATAAAAGAAAAATACTTCATACCTTACATTTCAACAAATCTTTGGATATTTTCAAAATGGACAGAGATATGTATAGGGAATAATGATGTAAATCACTTTTATTTTGGCTGTTATATCCGAAAATAATAAAAAATATTGGACATTCAATTAAAAAAAGCATAATTTTGATAAGTATCTTTTTTGAGCACACTGTATATACAAAAATAATTTTAGATTGTGGCCAGAAAGATTCTGCATCTATTTCGTTGTATAGGGAATAATGAATTAAATCACTTTTATTTTGGCTGTTATATCCGAAAATAATAAAAAATATAGGACATTCAATAAAAAAAAACATAATTTTGATAAGTATCTTTTTTGAGCACACTGTATATACAAAAATAATTTTAGATTGTGGCCAGAAAGATTCTGCATCTATTTCGTTGTATAGGGAATAATGAATTAAATCACTTTTATTTTGGCTGTTATATCCGAAAATAATAAAAAATATAGGACATTCAATTAAAAAAAAACATAATTTTGATAAGTATCTTTTTTGAGCACACTGTATATACAAAAATAATTTTAGATTGTGGCCAGAAAGATTTTGCATCTATTTCGTTGTTGATAAATACTTTATATTATATGGATTACCCTTAAGAGACCGTGTCGTATACGGTACCCCACCCTGTATAATATAAAAACACCACTTTCATACAACAATAGTCTAAGATATTTAACCCTCTTAACTTCACCTTATTAACATTCAAACTGCAGCAGCCACTTTTAGAGAAGTCGCAGAATTCCTTCTGTCAAAAAAACGACATTTTTGGGGAGCTTTGGATTGCTTTCATAAATGATCGTTGATCACTTTGTTAATTTGTCGTGCTCATTTTTCATTGTTGCAGATATGTAAGCAGTTTTTCTCATTCTTTCAACAGCTAATGGCTGTCAATATTCAAATATGTTTCAACAACTAGATACTATGCTCAAAGAATTGTGTAAAAGGCCACAATGCTCATAGTAGAAATAATTGTTTTGCATTATTGCCAAACTGCAAGTCGCGTGGGTGAAAGCACTGTAGATTCATTGATGTAGAATCTAACGATATTAGTTGCAGGATTTGATCGGCGCGTGCATATTAGTTGAGATAATCCAAATGAGCTCTCCCTATACAACGAAATAATTTCATTAAAGCTATATCTCGATGTTACAATATATCATCATGCAATTACACCGATGATTGTCGTTGATGTTCATACAATTAGTGTCATGCACAAAGATGCACATATACCTAATCTAACAACGCTCTAATATAATAGCACTTTACTTAGTGAACTGGATTCGGTGAGCCTCTCGGATCAACATTAACTGGAAATTATGTCTACAGCATGTGCAAATTACTCTTTTATTATGAGCATTACGTATTTGATTGATTCGCTGTTAACTTCCCAGTAGATATTCACTTCAAATTATATGAAAACAATCAGTCTACTACGTAATACGGTGAAGTAGTGCAGAGAATATATATTTTTTTACCAAAACTAGGACTGATCTTATATGGTGGTGCACATAAAAATACCAAATAATATATATTCTACTGATGCTGGTAATTTCTTTAGTTGTGTGTCAAATCAAATGAACGGATGCGTTATGAGTAACTCGAATAGATTTTATTTAACATTATATCTTCAAGAGAAAAAATGAATACCTATGTAAGGAACCCTTACCAAACGAGCTGGGCTTATGATTAAAAATTATAAATTTATTTTAACTAGTCTACCTGGTGATATGTTGTCGAATTTTTAATTTCCCAATAGGACGTTATTGTAATCGACCTTTGAATCGACTACGACAGTTTTTAGGTAGATGGTTCTGCTGGAAATTTCATATTGTACATTTTTTACTTCACAATCATCAGAGATTATAAACGGACACCGAACTGTACCACAGTTTCCATTATTCCAATTCACTGTTTGAGCTCTGGCAAAAAACACCACACCGTATATTGATTAGAATTAATTTCAGGCACACAACATCATCTTGTAGAACTCCACATCTGTTTTTGCTGCCGATGTCCATGTTGGCAGCGAATGGACTCATTGCGAATAGGATCTCATTACATATTCACGTGATCTAATGCATCTATCCTGTTTAACGGGCCTTTGGTTTTTTCTATTTAGTCAAGCGGGATTCCAATTAAATCTCCAGCTAATTCCTATTTGCCTACAAATGAGAATCTATACAAATCAACATATTTAATTTACATTTCAACTGTAATTGCATGCAAAATATTCTATTAGGGGTTATATTCTTCCATTATTTTCTATTATGATCTACTCCCAATTGAAAATTATAGAATTTGTATACGTTAAAACAAATTATCAGAGTGAAATTCTGTTAATTTTGGAGCTAGATAACAAATGACATAATTGTGTATTTATTCTATGACTTACGCCTTAAGTATGTAGTTTTGAAATAGTGTCAGTGTCACTACTTCACAAAATATTTAAGTTTCGGAAGAATATTTAATAGTAAAGACTTTTTCTAGAAACGTTTTTCGTGGTATTCACGTATCTATCTGATAGAGCTTTTTTTTGTGCTACCTAGTGTAAAAAAACTTCTCCATCATTTAAAATAACGTAAAAGAATACTGTCTTGTTTGTATAATATATATTCCTTTATTTATTGGTCCGGAAAGCAATAAGGCCAACTTTTATATTTTATCTTTTATTGTTGCAGATGTAAGCATATAAATACAAAAACAATTTGTAAATGATGTTTCTGGTAATAATTTAAGCGATCTGTAATTTTAAAAACCTGAATTCATTATATTATACGTTCTTGTGTCCTGTCAAATTGCATTCTTGAAATCTGCAGCGACATATTTTAATGGGATGGATACTCCCAATTTTACAATGAACATAATCATTGGAAATGTCTTCAGGTTCAACGAAAAGAACAATTCCTGGCATATATTTTCAAATCTGTATCGTAAAGAAAGTTTTTCCTGTCAATATTCTTACATTGTGTTTTTTCTGTGATCAAGAAATATTCATTCAAAGTCTGGAGCATGAATTGACATCTCAGATTTGAACGTGAACCATGAAGTTTATTATACAGTTTTCTTCAAACCAATTCGTATATTCAAATGCTGACATTCAAAATTTCAATTCAGAAATTATTCCATTCCATATTTCAAACCATGAATATCGTTTTTTAATTAATTATTTTCAATTTTTATTTTCAAAAGTTAACATCCTATGGATACATTATACATTGTTAAAATTCCTCTTCTGATATTCTATATTATATAGCTAATACCCTAAGAATCGGCTGGATATTTAGTAATTGGAATCTGGTCCCTGAAAAATCGTATCTGTTTATTATCATAATTCATTAAACATGATAGGTACTTCCTTTACTACAATGACAGCTACGTTTTGACATTCATTATGATTAATTATAATTTATTATCAGAACGATGAGCAGGTAAGGTAGTCTAGTAGTAAGTAACGAGATGACAATTCGCTCCAAAATGGCGGACGAGAATATCTACGTTTATAGTGTTCAAAAGCGTTGGCAACCCCTCACATATAGTTGTGAAGCGTGGATTCTCAAAAATATACCGAACCTACAGTTTATCACCGGATTCACTATTTTAGAGGAATACTTTAGAGTAGTTGGTCATTGCTTACCAACTACTTCATTAAACTAATATTCCATTATACAGTGATATAATGGATACGTTTTTGCAAATATCAAAGTTCCAATTACTTTTAGCAATAGAACATGTCATGCTGGTCAATCTAAAAGGGCTTTATTAACGTTGAAAATTGATCACAGTACAAGTATTCTATTAATTCTGTAACAATTATATTATTATTTGTTATTTAAATTTCATTCACAGCAATTATACACATGATTCAATTTTGGATTGTTCGCTCGTATATATTAATTAGCGTAGAGATTTTGGTATTAATGAACTATTATTATCTGATCGTTGATCGTGAACATGCATGGAGTTCGGAATACATATTTGCATAATACTGATGCAATATACTCAATGCAAAAAAATAAGCGCATTTTTCCATAATTTATTAATATTGTTTGTGATGTTTTAGTTCTGATGGTTTTCTGATTTATTCTTAAAGTTTATTCGAGTTTACTCCTTAAGAATCCATTTCTTTTACTACGAAAATTGTAGAGTGAAATTGAAATTTAAAGAAATGATTACATGTTATAATTGAAGATGCTAATTTTGTCTTCGTTCGGGGTAATCTCAGACAAAGCTACCCTGACGATGATATGTGATTTAAGTCGGAAAAATGTATCCATTCTGAGAGCTTTGCTTGTGTACGCTGTTAAAATATTCAGAGATACACAAAAATAATGATATTGGATTAGTTCCTCTTGAAAATATCTAAAAAAAAGCCTAACTAACTAAAATGGTTATTGGGAGTCAAACTTAAAATTCTATCGCCGACTTATTTTTAGAAATAGATTTAAATCGCAAATGTCATATGGGTAGCTCATTTTCACTAAATCTTGATGAATTACAGCCTATAAACATCCTAGATAATCTCTCTGTATACAGTTGAAAACCGTATAAAAATCCATACTGTAATTTCTTAAGATTAGACAAACTCATCGCGGCGAGGGGCTTTAATTTTTTTGTTTATAGATATTATGTATAGACAGAAGTATATATAGATGTAGATTTTTACCTACTCGCATCTCATCTTGGTCAAACAGTCTAAATTTGATAATTCCATAATCTAAGAATTAGTGGTGACGAAGAAAATTTCCAACTATCGAATGTAATGTCTAGTGTTTTTAAAAACAAATCGTTAAAATTTATTACGAAACAATGTTCAATATATATAGCATAGTCGATCGATCTTGTACCAATAAGTTATCTAGGTATCTGTATGAAATTTTAAGAAAGACGAAAAAACGCAGCAAACAATACAATATACTTCAATCTCTAGGATTTTTGATTTATCTTCAGTTTAGCCAGCGTGAGCCTTAAAAGCTCCCGAAAACAGATTTTTTGATAATGACTTCGCATCGCGAATTTTCTCTACCATACAAGAACCTAATTAGAATGTATTCTACATATAAATCATCTGCAGAAATCTAAATCTACTGTGGTAACCAAAATCCTTCGCGTGATTTTGAAGAAGAAGCCGGTGAAACAAAACTGAGGACAGACAGAAAAGGGTAATGACTTCATTTTATACTATATAGACATAAGTTAATATCAGTATTCAATCTCCCATACAAATATCAACAATCATTTTGTGAATCTTGGAAATTGGGTTCAAAAAGTTGGTATAAGTACTATTCGACACGTTTTGCATAGACTTATCGAATGTTTTAACTTCTTGGCATTTCTTCTTTCTATCCGTAAACGATTTTTTTCTTGGAGAAGGGCGTCTTTGGTTATTGTATTAATGGGCGGTGTGGGGATATCACCAATATTCCTTGTCATCGAGGCCTCAGATTTTGTATGCTAATATTTTCTTAAGTTGAGTATCCGTCAGTTAGAGGAGGAACGGCATTTTCTCAGGTGGCAGTCGTGATTCAGTTATTGCTAATATTTGACAAGGCAGTACATTGAAAGGGCTATATGACTCTGTTATTCACAATTTGAGCTAATCTTCGATAACTCGGTGAGGAATGGTGGGGCTAATATATGACATTAAAAGTCGTTTTGTTGGCAATATGAGAAGACGTGCATCAACTATTTGATCACTTAAGGTGATTGAGCCTCGGTCTTTTATGAAGTTGTCAACTTTTCTTTTATCTGGTAAATCTATGCATACTCTGTTATTCTGTCCTATTTTTTATGCGAGAGCGAAAATATTATAACGGGCATATAGAAATGACTGGGGATAATTTATCTTCATGTTTATTTATTTGCCCACTAAAATATCACAGATTATTTATACACTATTTTTATACAATATCGACTGCTTTGTACAATTCATATTTTTTATTTACACCATTTAAACTGTATTTGAAACGAGAGTTCTTCATTTCTGTTTTTGATGGCTCCGGTCTCCACCGTATTCACTATTCACCGTACTGACTGACTCGGCAGCAAATCCTCTCCAATATATAGATAAGCCCCCTCCATCTAGAAGCTTCCTCCGACATCTTCCAACACCGTGAACATTCCACCAATAGCGCGAACTCACTAGACGTTTCAGGATATAATCTTGACGTTGGCGTGTATCAGTGGCCAATAGCAGAATGCCTTACACTCACGCTACCCAGGCCTATTTTTCGTACTCGTAAAAATGCTCCGTCCTCTGAAGAATTGCACACGCCTTCTGGGAATGGCATCGACACTATATCCCAAACTCGTTACAATATAATTTGAAGTGGCAATCCATCAATAGCTGGAAATAGGATGGCTTGTTCTTTGGTAGGGAATCTATTGATTAGCTGTTGTGGTAGGTTCAGTATTTTGTGAAGGATTCCTGTATTCAGAAACCGGTTCGATGTTGTTCATCATTTATATTTTAACGCGTTTCTTTTTTTGGTAACTTACTGCAGTGTTCTATATGCCAGGGGTAGGTATAGATAAGTCACTCTTATGGTTCTCGACGTTTAATTTGCGTGTTTCACTAAAAATAATTGACTGCTGGATCTAATTTAACAATACGTATACCGTATCAACGATCAGGACCGGCTGAATCGTATTTTTATTTGTTTATACCACATGATCCTTCCTAGAGAGTTCTTGTATTTACTATGCTTTACCCCTTAGTATAAATGTACGGAACTCTCAACGTATGAGTTCTACTCATACTTGATATTTTTTCCTATTTGTTCGAAATTCTAGCAACAATATAAAACAATTATTTCCGCGTGTATCTATTATCTAATGAATTCGTTCGAAGTTCTTGTAAAAAAGGTTACTTAATCATCTAAGTTAGAGGTACTGAGAAGCCCGTAAGGGCCATTGTAACAAAGCTTCTTCTGTTCCCCGTCGATTCAATGGATTGAAAAGAAGGGAAAAATATATGCCGCGCGTTCGAAACCGAATTGCCAGCTCGTCATATTTTTTTTTATTTGTCCGGCGTGAAAACGGAAAAAAAATATATATCTCAACAAACTTTCCTTTGTGTTATAATCCGCGAGTTTTGTGTACCTCGTGTACTGTTGTTGCCTGTTCGCTATTGTTACATAAGAGAGAGTTCATAAATTGGCTTTTTGCACAACCCATAACTTGAATAAAGCGTTTATATTGTACGCTTTGCGCATATAATATAGCTCTGTATTGGGAAATGGTGTATATTTATAGTATGCTTCAAGATATATGTATTGTACTAACTTGAATAGAAATCAATGTAAGTTATCATAAATCATTTGCCACAGGTATATGATTGAGTCGAATACATTTTTTTCTTTAAAACTCTTTACCTGAATATGTACAGTTAGTCTTAATTCTCATACATTGCCGCTTCGATGCAAGGAGAGAATACCTTAACTTAACAGTTATTGCAAAAATTACGATTGAACATATCAGTATTGAGTCAGAGAAGTAATGTCTAAACTCATTTCAAATTTTGAGACTTCCCAACCGGAGGAGATATAAAATTCGACTGTTGTCTGCTTTTTTCTTTACATGTCTGTTCGCGACTTTTGCGCTCCGATTTTCATTATTATTTTTCATGTGAAAGAGGTTTATTGATAATGAACATGTTCTGCCCCGCAAAAACTTCTCCCAAATGCCATGCAGGGGGCAATCTTTTTCGAAAACCGAAAATTTGAGACGACAAAATTAAAGAAGAGAGCATATCCGATAACGTTTCAATTTTTTCATACGTTTCCGAGTTACAGCAGTGGTAAAAAGTCTGAAATATGTGTGTTTCCGCTATGTGGAAGGGGCACCTTTTCCCGAAACTCATAAATACAAGACGGTCAGCTTAAACAACAGATTATGTGTAGCGACATGTCAATTTTTCCAAATAACACACCAATGAATTAATTTATAAATCACTTCTGAGAAAAACGAATTAAGAAATAAAAATTGATGGATCCAAACATTCCTACGAATTATGGCTGAATTTTAAATGATTCTCTATATTACTTCTGGGATACACTGTGCAAAGTATGACATTGTGGTACAAAATAATGTAGGTATTATATATTAGTAGTTCTCACACCAGTTATTGATTTTACCTTCAATGGTGAATAACATTTCGGAAGTGATCAAATGAATAGCATAGTAAACTATGCCAAATTATTATAGGTAGGCGAGGAGGATCAGACAGCGTATGTAACAAATAAACTCTATCATGTGTGATTATCCTCAGATCCAAAGCTATTTACGGATCCTTATCGATTGATTAGGGTTAGTCTCGTACGCTGCGGAAGTAATATGTTGAAATCAGCGGGGATGTAGGTATAGATGTTCCATGTTTCTCTCTTGCTAAAATTAGATGTGAATATTTGCATGCAAGAGGATATAAGTTGATTGATTTTGAAGAATCTCAGTCTCCCCGACGTGATTAGAAATTTCGAGAACAAGATGAAAATAAATTAAAAATGTTTGCATTCATGTAATTAGCGTTGGTAGAAAGATCTCTTCTAATCAAATATGGTTTTTCATCTTTGAAAATGTTATTCTCCTGTATTTCTAATTTCTTTCACAATAAGAGCCATGTTGGTAAACAAATGTGTCATCTGTCATATTGTCAATGATTGGAATTCGTTTATTTGCCATAACTCATACCTATTGACATTCGTCGAATTAATTTCTTGAATTCGTTCTCTCTGTTTGAAATATTAAAAATATTGTCTGATAATCAATCCTTATCTTGAACTCATATAAGTATCAATCTTCAGCATGCCGCTGACGGTGGACGGATGCAATATTGTGACAATGTGAAACAGTTGACGTTATTCAATGGCGGTAGGGGCGTTTACCCTCGCAGTAGTTGTTGTCGACACAGTTAGACGTCATAGCGTAATCTAGTTATTTACTAGAAACGGCTTATGTTATATAATCATCTTGATTATGTATCAATTGAATTCATATTCAGAAATATCATGATGAGAGACATGTAATTTTATGTCAAACTTTTTGAAAATGTTTCTCTATGAGTAAAAGAAAACTCGGCTTTTTTACACTAAAATCTTCCAGTGACACATTAGAAAACAAAACAAATACCATCTGAAGTAAATCAGTCAGACAATTCTCAGCATTATCTATATTGTAACAAAATGCAGTGTCTTAATCCCCCGCATTTTCCATTCGACGATTGCCTAGTTTCACGAGATTATCTTTGCTTTAAATTGAGCTTTTCGTAAAGAACCATGCTACTGGGACGGCAAACGAATTGCATTTTATATTATAAAATATTACATTTGGAATTTAGCCAATATAAAACGCGATGAAGCTTTTTACTGCTGGTGTGTTGTATAATATTTAAATTGATTCATTATCTCTTATAATTTGACTAAATTGATATAATCATTTTCTGTTTTCGGTACAGAAATTTCGCGCATTTGTCGATCTGTCCTTCTGTCAACAAAAATATTCATAATCATTTCCATTTCCACAGAGAATTATTGAGAAAATTTGGAATTTTATATGAATTTCTTTATACAGTGGAATTTCGACGAGCGATGCCAAAAATAAGCACTAAATTAACGTCTACCGCTCAATTTAATTTCACCCTTCATGTTACGAAAGCTGGGGCTAGCGGAAAAGACAAATGGGGAGTTTTAATTTATCTCTTTAGCCCTCAAAAATAATGGGGACGTTGTTAACCTTTTCTTAACTCAGATAAATTTAGAAGCAAGGAGAGTATCTCAACACCTTACTCTTTCAATTTCGGAGACATTTTAACAAAAGTAAATGGAAATATCAATCATTTTTAATAATTTAACTAATAAATCTTGTGCAAATGTTGAGCTTTCAGAATATCATTTTTATTATTTCAATAGAAGATGCTTTAACTTCGTCAACGCATCATGCGTGTAGCACTTGTCGTTGTGTACGAATGTATTCTGTCAATTTCCTCGCCTCAATTATCCATGTGAAGTGTGAACTTACTTGATAATTTATGATGTGAACACAAACTTAGCTGCCTATCGTTTTTTTGTGAGCTTGGGTATTAACTGTACAGATTATGTCGCAACCGGTACTATTCCGTCCAATTAATTCGGGAAGTTGATCTTTGAGCCCTACTGTAAAAACAAATATATTCTCCATGATAAAACTTATCCCTAACTGTAAATAAATGTATAATCCTATTACTCTATTACTATGACCAGTTTCAAAAAATATAGATAAGAATTATTTTTCACGTCGTACCCGAACATCGAAAAAAAACACAAGAGATTTATTATATCTATGTAAGGATAGTCTTGAAATTTTGATAGACTGGCTGTGATGTATAAATACGTGGGATATGTGGTATGGCCATAATAAAATTTCATTACAAACTATCTGGCAGAGTAGAAAATAGGGCGAGACAGTTTTTTTGCATATAGTAATGGAATTTTATTCTGACTTTTCTTGTATAACGCCTTTTTGTTATAGTGAAATTACAAAACGTTCTGTCATCATTAAGAATAAAAAGGATGATTGTAGTATTTACATATTCATGGTGAAATATTTGCGAATATTCTAGTGACCGAAAGAGCTAGGTGTAGTTATTTTATGTATATAACCTCAGTGAACAAGCACCGATTTTGATAATTCTTTTTTTTATTTAAAAGGGAATTGCTTAGACATTGTCCCATGTCCAAATTTTTTGAGTTTGATGAAACAGCCCTCCGAATGATAGAAATATATTTTTTTATTGATAACATTGAAATATTTGTATATCTATCTCATAGACCATATAATTTCTTGAAACATTCGTACTTCAAAATTTCTCAATAAATTTTGTAGTTGTGTTAGTCTTACTCATTTCTGAAACACCTATAAAATGAAATATTTGCACAATAATGTTGTGTATAAATATAAAAGCTATCAATCTGAAGTGATCCCTTTGACATTCATGAATTGAGTTGAAGGTGTTTTTGTATTATCACGACCCCTGTGTGATCTTCTGTTTATATCTGTCGTTAGTGATCCGCTAATTTCCCATGCCACCGTAGCCTCGCCATACAGCATCTGGCTTGTCCTGCTTAGAAGCAGAATCCGGTGATCGAATCGCCACTGGATCACCCCGTTTTATTTCCATCGAAATGGCCTTTCTCACTTCTTTTTTTATGTTGTAGAATCTACAGTGTAGATTATCTAACAACATAACTTATAAAATAGTTATTCTTGTAAGTAATAGAATTATTAAGAAAAAATTGATATTTTAGTAGAAAGGCTTGAAAATTACTTAGTGAGATAATAACTTTGAGGAAAAAACCCGACCGACATCAATATCTACCTGGTTTACTTTGCCATAAGTATAAGTTTTACATAAGTTGCCAGATATAATATGTACCTACATGTACACATACGACTGAGTTTATAATTCTGATATTATTGTAAAATTAACTTCAGGAGTTGATGTATTTATACAGTAAATAGATAATACCAACTTTACGATTGAAGGTTTCCTAATTCTGGAATTTAATACTACGGGCTACGATTCAGCAATCACGTGATTATAGAACAGAATTTTAAAAAATCCAGATTTAACTCCTGTGAACTTTCGTCTATGGGTTAAAATGAAAATAGGTGTGCACGATTGTTCTTATCAAATAAAGTTCAAAGTCAAATGTCTTGTATTTTTCTAATAGTGAGCCATATCATATCGTATCATTTTATAATGAATGAAATAGAATTACCTACCAATAGAGTGAGAAAACTCTGTTGCGAAGCTTTAAATGGTGAATAACAATTACGATGGTAGGGTTTTTATGTTATTTGCTCAATGCATTTAGTATTTTGTCTGTTGAATGGATATAAGAGTTTATAGCGTTTTTTACCAAATTCGAAGACTACTGTATATCTTGAATTATGATTTTGAATATTAACAAATATTTCCAAACCACCCTGAAGATAAAGATCAATATCTAAAATAATCCTATGAGTCCATGAGTACCTATAAATTTGAATAAACTGAATCTTATTCAGATGGTTATCAAAATCTATAGTTTCATTATTTAGTAGTTTTGTAAGATTTAGTATCTAAATATCCAGGACTTTGGATATGAAACACGTTGCTGGCTTTCTGACTAAATAGACGTTTGGCTGTCGCCAGCCTCTATAAAATGCCAATCTGGAATCTCTTGCGATACCTACTTGGAAATACAAACACTATAACTAGCGATCCAATCAATAAAATTTTATGCTAGAAATAAACCCAAAAGCCCTTCAGTCGGAAAACGATGTTAAGTGAGTAGTGTATTATTTACTGTTTACGCAGTATTTCGGATGAGATTTTTTCTCTAACTTGTTTTTATTACAAACAACGGATATTTACGATATGAATTATACATAAATATTTTTTACAAAAAATTGGACCGACGTTATTAGTTGGTGCACTGAAAAATGCAAAATAATATTAATCCTATTGGTGCTGTTACTTTTGAAGTTGTGCAGTTTCATTTAGATTGATAACTTTCGGGACCAACTTCACAAATACCAGCACCAACAGAATTAATATTATTTTATATTTTTCAGTGCACCAACTAATAACGTCGGTCCAATTTTTTGTAAAAAATATTTATTTCACACATTCGAGTGTAACATTAGCTACGAAAATCATTGAACGTTCACTAATACCAATGATGATAGTAAATACTTATCCTATTATCCACGTATATTCTTTGCTTGTAGTTGTTATTGAGATCTCAAAACATCGTTGTGAAAATACGCATAAGTATTTTAGATGTAACCATTTTACCACCGCTGTAACTCGAAAACAGTAACTTTAAGGAAAAAATGTTCATTATAAATATTGCTACAAATAATTAGGTCTTTCATGTAGTACCCACAGATTTTCAATTTTCGAAATAATTCGCCTTTTCCACATAGCAAAAATACACATACCTATTTGAGAATTTAACATGCCTCTTACACGAAAACCGTAACTCTTTTGAAAAAAATGTTCAATATAAATGTTTCCGGATATTGTCCTATCTTTAATTATACCACCTCTGATTTTCAATTTTCGAGAAAATATGCCCCTTCCACCCCTCATTGGGGGCGGTTTCGGGAGGGAAGGAGATTTCGGATTTGTGTTTTTATGAATATGGGACCATTTCTTTCAAATGAATCAAAAATCATCCAAATCGGAGTACGTTTACTATATAAAAGGCCCGAACAAATAAAGAAAAAAAAGCAGACAGTCGAATTGTATACCTCCTCTGTTAGGGGTTTGTTGGTCAAAAATCTTCCATTACTCTGCTCAAATACCACTGAGTAACCTGTGCTCTCACTATCCATATCCTTGTCGATAACTATTCATTTTACCGCACTAGTAGGTAAAGTGGTTATACATAATTGAGATCTGACGGTATTTTCACAACGCATGAACACCAATATAATTCCTTATTTAAATGTTCTCCCGGATAATGACGATAATAGTAAAACATAACTTATTTTTACAATTATAAAATATATATATTCTCTGTAATAAAATCCTACAGATAAACGCCATAGAGTGACAGATAACTAACATTATCACATTTTATAAGAGATAATAAAACATTTTTCACGTTTCTTCTATAACATCAGCTTTTACGGCAAATTTTTATTTTATTCAAAGATTTGATTTTAGTATTCATTACAAACACCAGCACAATCTGTTCCAGATTAAGAATAATAACAATTGAATGTACTTGTGGGAAGATTTCGCAGTAGAGTAATGAATTTTCTGAGTTAAAAGAAAAAACTACACCTTGCATTCAAATTGAGCATATATCTTGGGAATTGACTTGAATATTATAATCAGAGAAGTTCGAGAGATAAATTTTTTTCGATAAAGTTGGTTCTCTTCATTTGAATATTTATTATTTGACATACGAGTAAAATTTACAAATTTGATAAAATGAATTATTCAGAGCTATATTCAGAATTATTATTTAGAAAATAAGTCAGGAACATTTAATTAAAAGCAGCTTTAAAAAATGTATTACTCCAAATGGAACGAATATCGTTTGATCGTTCCTATTTTTAATTTCTCCTCTATTTCAACATTTGCCAATATTTTTCTGTCATCTTGAAATACTGTTTCGAGAAAATAACATCATGATGTTGATGATGATCAGTTATTTGAGAAATTTGTTGAAAATCAACTATCTCAAGTTAAAATGAGTATATTTCCTGTTTTTAAAACCATTTCAAATGAAAATGAACATAACAGAGCATTTGAGTTCTAACTTTTATTACACATAATATGCATTCGATTCACAATTACTATGCTTATGGTGATTTTTTTGAACGAATTGGCCATAAAAAACAATAATACCTACCTGTGAGCTAATATGAATAATATTGTTTATTCAGAACTTGACTTCAATAAAGTCAACTTGAGTGTGAATTCATTTTTCAAGCAACTGTTGCATTCATACTAAGAAATAATTGTCATATCTTAAAAGTGTTGTGCTTTTAAATTGGTGTCAGTTGAAAATGGACACAGGTAATAATGATAATAGAAAAAGTATATGTTATTGCATCAAACAAACATTTCTTGAAAACTCATGCAAATAAATATCTTCAAGTATTTTGATAGAAAAATGTTACTTGAGGTGTTTTGTGTGAAAAAAATAATTGATTTGTTTATTATTTTATTTATTTAATACAAAAACCCGCTAAGTTGGATCTTTCAGTCCTCTACGGTGTGAATGTGAAAACTAATGAACAGCTTCATTATTTCCAAAATATCACAATTAATTCATTGTTGATATGATTACCCAAATACAATAAAACCCCCATTATTTATTTGTCTCGATTTTATCTTTGTAATAAAGCATGCAAAGAAATTATTGAATAATAATGAACAAATGAAATTATTGATTAGTAATGAGAGTATATATTTATTATTATCATAGGTATAAAATAAGTACTATTCCAATACCATAGTGTAAAATTAATTGAACTCGTAACAAAATAGCTATATCTTGTCTTTAATTATTAAAAGAGGTAATTGATTATCATTCTCATTCTCTTATCAACGTAGGGAAAGTAAGTATAGCTATATATGTTTTTCGATTCTTTTCTAAACATTTGATTCGAGTCAAACTCGTCAAAGGTTTTTTGTAGGTCTTTTTATTTTATGTTTCTAACGAAATACGATGGGCCTTTCGAGGTCCTAATCGATTTTTTGTTCTATAACTTTTGCTCTGGATAATCTCCTTAATTTTCAAACGTTAAGTTGTAAGTAGAGCTCCTGGTGCTTTTATGAGCAGCAGTTTTATGAAACGTAGGATTAGCACTTAGGCAGGTGCTTTATGTGCTGTAACGCTCGCAAAATTAGGAAGTAACATTAAATGATCTTTTGCAACAAAAAGAGCGCCTATGTTAGAAAAAAATGGCGTGAGGCATACTGGGTGCGGCCGAAAGAATCGAAGCTCATTATATAATTCATATACAGTGTGTCCGGAATTCATGATGCCTGTATAGGTATTTTGGAACCTGGAAAAGCTATAAAGGATAGAAAAAATGGTTAAATGAGGAAAGTTTAACATAGACTAATAACCTCTTTAGAGAATACTTGTAACAACTTTGAATATATAGAAATAATTTCATGCATTTTTGAAAAACTCTTTCACTTCAAAAAAATCAAACTGGTTGAGTCATTGTCAGAACAACTTTCTACGAAAAATACGTTTGCATACACAATTCCAATTTCAATTTCATTGTTTAGAACCATCATCATTTCTGTGTTTTCGGGCACCATATTGTATTTCATCGGATATAAAGGAAGGGTCTTATTAACTTTTCAGTGATGTATTAATAATAGGTAGAAAAAATTAGTCGTGGATGAAAAAATAAGAAAATATGATTTCGGTATTAATTTGGCAACGTGGATTGGCAAAGCAATAGATCGCTTGGATATCCTATTTAATTTTTTCAAGGATGCATTTAAAGCAATAATGAATTTACCATGGTAACGTTTATGGAATTAGTCAGTCGGAGTGATAAGTCAGTAGTTGTTCATTCGATAAAGACGGTGACAGGTGATTGTCAAAGTGACAACTCGTGACAGAAAGTAAGGAGAGTGGCTTACAAGCCAAATAAGGGTTTGGAAGCAATCTGCGAACTTGGGAATGAGTTACTCTAGTAAACGTTTGTACCAAATTTTCTCCAGATTCTAGACAGATAAAAATGATTAATAGATCATGAATATGTGAAGTTATTTAATCAAATACTCTTTTTTTCTATTGGTGGCTATGAGTTTTTGAATTTTTGAAAGAAAAAAGTCTGACATGTTATTTATTTTTCAATTTAAAATCAAATAATACGGATAGTGCCGTAAACAAATATTCCAAACTTCTTCGGGTAGATTCAAAATTATTTGAATCAGAATGGAAATAGTCATGATCATTTTAAAGGATTCTTACATACTTACATACAAGATATTTTGCTATCAAATGCCATCTCTAGAATAATTCAATAGAATATTCTTTGCGCTAGGTCTCGTGAACCCACGTTGCCAAATTTGTATCAAACTCATATTTTCTTAGTTTTTCATTCACAACTTATCAATCGCAAGAAGTTGCCTTAACAATATCTCAATGCATTTGAAAATGAGAGAGAAAACTTTTTCAAAAACGTTTAATAGACCAAAGTATATACAGGGTGAGCCAAAGAAAACTTTACATACCGATTTAACGAATGTAAATCAAAAGATGGGAAAATGCTCAGTCCCGTCGATTTTTGATTCGATGGGGAACAACTTTGGTACTTTTTCCAGTCCCATAACTCTTACCCCCTAACGGGGGTATGCACAACCCCCTAATTTTAAATAGGGATGAGAGGTATTGCTTTACCTTATTTCAAAGATCTCATAGAGTTTCATCGATAACATAATGACAGCTGAAATAAGGAAAGAGACAATGAGAACATAAAGTGTACTTAAAAACTATTAGTTTAATAAATGCTGGAAATAACCACCATTCACTTCCATGCAGTAAAATAAGTTATGTTCAAGACGTTCCCGTACATTAGGCAACATGTCGGGTGTAATTTGACGGCATTCATTTTTTATCTATATCTAATCAAAGCTGGTCTAAATATTCTTTAACTTACTTAAATTTTAACTGAACTGGTATATTTGAAACCTATTCACTTGGAACAGTTTCATTTGGAGCATGTAATCTATTATTAGGTCTTAGGTAGATTCAGCTTGGAGTTGAATCTAAAACATCTTCCGACCCTGCAAAACAATACGCATCAATGACTGACAAAAGACATGGACAGAACAGATTATAAACTAATCATAATTTATTGTCAATATACATATTTTTTTAGTGCAGTTATCTTTTTTATGACAATTTTTGATAAAAAAGACCATATCCGGCAACATTTGAATTGAACATTTATAATAAATAATAAAGCCAAAGCCTGAAATATGTGTTTTATCACTATGTTTTCAAATTTCTCAATATAAGTGAAAGTTCAACTAATTATAAACTGAAAAATGGGAAATTAAACTTTCTTAAAAAGACTAGGACCGACTTAATTGGTGCACTGAAAATTACAAAATAATATTAATTATACTGGTGTTCTATGATTGCACAGCTTCAAAATTACCAGCACCAGTAGAATTAATATTATTTTGTAATTTTTAGTGTACGAACTAATAAAATTGGTGAATTTTTTAAGTTATATTTTACTTCGCTTCTAATTCATCGTCAAAAATTATAAAGCTTATATTTTCAACGCGTATACGAAACTTATTTTCGTCAACTCGAAATATGCTCATTTCGCATTTACGTAAATCTTCTGGTAATCCGTCCACGTCCTTCCATGTTTGGCTGAGTTTTACATGGAAAAAAATCAAACAGCACAAAAAGCAAAAAAGGAGTCTTCTGCTACATGCAAATAACACGGTATTATGGAGATGGCAGCCACGTTTTGCAAGTCTAATTTTCGAATTCAGCTAAAGACCTATTGTTTTAACTTCCGTCTACGTGATACTACAAACTTGGCAAGATTTAGCTATTCACATCTTCACAGAAATCATTGTTTGACTATATGTTCAGCGAGTTTCATCTACATATACAAAGTGTCTTTAAGAAAATTTTACAAAATGCAACCACATATCATTTAGATAAAAGTTAGTTGATTCAAGCAGAGTTACCCCACAATAAAGTTAGATATTTTGCTTAAATTTGGCGCGATGATATTGTTAAATAGGCAAATTATCCTAGTTATCATAATAATTTGCGTAAAAAAAAGGTTCATTATAAAAAAGTGCTCTTAATATTTCTTTCAGTTAGCTATTGAGAAATATATGATTTAAGAATTCGCTGTTTTATAGAAATACTAGCAAATGTCCGCGATTTCGAACGCAAAAAGCAGCGGGATCCCCTTCATATCATGTCTCAAAAAACTTCGATAACCACACCCATATCAATTTTTGACCGACTTATATGTATATAAGCTCGGTTTGCATAGTAAACTTGCACCGACAAGAGAGATGTTGGCATATTCAAATTTTCAGATCTTCATAAAGCTCGTTCCTTCGAAAAAGGCCCTTCGAAAGCTAGAATAATTAATAAATGTATAACTGCTTGAAAACTTTTCGAGTTATGTAATTATAGCTCTGAGTAGGTCGAAAATGTATGTCACTCAATTCATAACTTGCAGTATTTAAATTAAAAAAACTAGATTTTGACTTGACTTCTAAAAAACTTCATTATTTTTATATCAATCCAATGCGTTCCAATTCATATACAATAACCATGCGAGAAATGCCGATATTTCCATTGCTGAATTCAAATCATCAATTTATTATTGTCATCGCAGTGGCTTATATATTATAATCTTGAAAACAAGAACTCAACGATATCTTGTATTTGTACTTTATACATCGTACAATTTTAGCAAAATGTGATTGAGTTAGATTACCCCAGACGATGTCAAATATTGAACTGAAATAATTCCGAGTCATAGAGTCTGTAGGTGCCACATACTTTCGCGCTTTTTTACTTCTAGATTATCAGGAAAGAGGTTTGGTACGTTGTCTCATTACATGCTAGGCATTATTTGCTGCTGAACAAATAATTAAAATTTAATAAACATTACAAATATAATTAAATAAATGTTCAAATAAATCACCTGATTCTGTCAAACAGTAGGAATTTTGTTACGCAAATGGAAAACTTTCTCCCTTAATTTATCCAGATATCAGTAGGTATCTCGAATTCTTGTCGATAAGCAGTATCTTGTTGAAATCAAATCTATACAAAATTAACTGGAATTTGCTGAAAACTAATCTTAGTTCCACCAGATAGGTATTCATAAGATTCAAAAGAAATTGTTTGCAAATCATAATTTTATTTATTGGTTCTTATCAAATTAAGTTTTTTTGAATGAATGAATTAAAATTTCAATAAATACCTATGAACAATAATCAGCAAATGTTTCGAAAACTCCCCTACCCAAGGGAAAATTTCAAATTTAAAGGTATCAGGAAATGATTTCTTTCGATTCTCGAAAAAAATCCCTTTCTACTTCCTGTTGTGGTATTTTCTCGGAGGAAATACATGGTGGATTAGCAGTCCTTTCTCTGATAAGTGCATACCTCCTCAGTTTTTTGAAGTAGCCTCATGGTAATATCATTGTACAAATCCCTAAGTACGATTATGCATGCCCGTCAGTTTTATTCCATCTATTCTATTAATATCTATTGTTGGTCCCCATTAGAAAGATGGATAATAAAGTTCTTATTAATGTGTTAATCTGTCTTCAGAGTATTTGAAAATGATCAAACAAAATGATTTTCTACCCACTCAAATAGCAGCTGCTCATACATATAAATACCTACCTATATGAAAATCGATTGAGCGATCCAATGCTATATATTATCTCTGTACGCTGATCGGATCTACCATTTACCTACATATACATATATTTCCAGTAGATATTGGAATTTTTAATTACTCCAGTCCAGCCCCAGGTTGAGTTTCCATTTAGAAATTCTGTTTTCGATCCAGTCCACCATTTAGCGCTTCATGTTTTAATCAAAGTATGTACTCCGATTCGAATTGGTCATGTGATAGATTTATGTTTCATATTATGCTTTGACAAATGACAACTTAGACAGTTAAAATTTTCAGATTGATGAGATAAAATGACATTAGCAGGTTGAAAACCGTCTTTCCTTCTCCCCCGTTTCTTTCATTTTGATCTTGAGTTAGTTTGAATAGTAATTTTCCTACGTTGGATATTATTTATACTTAGAAATCTACTAGAAACTTTCATATAGCATAGCATTATACACAGTCGTTGTTGGAGCTTTGTAATAATTGTTAAGCCTTCCTTCTATATCAAAAGCATTTCTATTCATATTCAAGTCCCTAGTGAGAACACAAATGCACTTTGTTATCAATTATTGAAGATCTCTCCTTCAAAGTGATGACTGTATGAAAGGTCCTAGATGTAATATAGACGAAATGATAATAGAATTATTTTGAATGCATTGTTATAGAGAAGTTTTCCTTTTTTCATATTCTTGTTAAAAAGACTTTCTGGCTACAATATATGCATGCAAACAAAGAAATAACTTAATTATTGCCCCATACTTTCCTAAATTCCTGTATTAATATTTCTCATTTATTAAAACTATATATATATATAAAACAGAGTGGTGTTAAGTAGTTACACCATTTATAACTTATTAACTTATTTCTTGGATTTCTCTTCTCATAGAATAAGAGAATAACTATTCAAATATTAGAAAATTGACTGAAAAACTATACAGGTAATTAATTTTTATATAAATTAAGATCTACCATATCGGATCGTGATTTTCATCTAACCCTCAAAAGGTGGCGCTACCAAGAACAGTATATACGTTAATAAATTAAGTTTAACAGAAACTTAGTACTTAATACAGCACTCATTGACTCTTTGGCGGTACAAATTTCACCGGGTCAGCTTGTAATGAAATAAATATCAGTTCCACAATATCAAAAATATTAGCCAAATCTTAATTGTGAAAATAGCGATGCAATTATAGCACAATTATTCCTCTGTACCTACTTTTTTTTTCTCAAAAGACATTATAGGAATTGAAGAGTCTTCGTTTGCGAGCATTATTGATCCTAACTTGCCAGACTCGGGCTATTATGAAGTGCTTACATTGTAACTATGATTGTTCACTGGAGAGAATTCGAACTAATTTCTACCTCGTATTCCAGTTTCATTTTAATTGCAAGCTAAAGTGGATCATTCCCTGATATTGAGGTCAGATTTTTCATTCTTTTTTTCGTAGTCAAAGGATCACTTCTTAATATAGCATGTTCCCAAAAATTACTCATGCCATTACTAAGCAAGCCCAGAAACTGAATTGAGGATTGTATAGTTCCAAAACAAAAACGAATAATTTTAACTAGGCTATTGAAAATCAAAGCATGTCTTTGCTAAAAGTCAGATGAGAATTAGTTGTCATGCCATAAACAATCTATTCATTTTCCAAACGATTTTGTAAATATTTCTAAAAAAAACATTTGTTGAAAAGGCCAAATAATATATTTCCTGCTTTAATGGAAATTATTAGACTATGAACTAAATACAAATACACCAATTCAGTAAAAATTACAGAATATTAAGACAACCTTTGCTTACATTTGCAGAAATTTATCTCTTTTAAGGAGCTTTTAGGACAAGAGTTTTCAAATGAGTCAAACTGAAACTAATAATTGAAATGTTAAAATGATACCAATACAAAAATATTTGGATGGACAGGTTTATGCATTTCTTCTATTGTTGATCAATAACATATTTTCGCTTCAAAAAGCGACAAATGATGTTTCAATATTATACAATTTCAGATAATTCAAGTAAAGACATATTCCCATAGTACATTGCACACTTCGAATGAGTTTTTTTTGATCGCTCGATATCTTTTATAAATTATTCTATGGCTGAATCCTCTGAAAGGCTGTTTTCGCCTTTAAAAGTGTAGAATAATACAAGCCACCTAAACGGATATTGTTATTTATTGTAACAAACAAAATTTCTTATTCACAAGTACGCTCAAAGACAATGTACGCATAAGCACTCCTTCAACGTTCTTTTCTCTTATACTTTATGGGGATTTTTGTTGATACTTTGTAAATTCTCAAAACATTGAGGTGAAACTTTATTTTTCCCTGCAATAAACTCATCACACTTTAACAATGTAGCAGGGAATTTTCTTGTTATCAAATTCAACTTACTTCGAAGTTGAATAAAGTTTCCGGTCTTTGACATGGTGCAAATAAGTTTTAAAGAGAAAACTGAAGGGTAAAGAAACTTCTTCCCAGTCTTGTGATGTGATCTATCTTTATTTTTAGAAATTTCATGATGAATTGTGTTAGGTATCAGCAGCAGATGTTGGTATTTCCAATTTTGCCTGAATTCTCCACGAGTCTACGAGTAAGGAGAATTCAGTCGAAAAAATAAATCTAGAAAACGGTATCAATCGCCATTACAGACAGCATTGATTAAAGTTGGTCGCCAACATACGCTTGGATGGTAGAAATATAAAGAAAGAAAAGAAAGAATTTCGCTCGCTGTGACAAAAGGAGGATTTATATTCTATATAAATATCCTTCTACGAAAAACATCATTTAATCTTTCGAGGGAAATATATCTACTATACTTATACTTTTTGTTATTCCCCATTTTCGCATTGTCCCAAACTTCGTATATATCATGTCATTCTTATAATATCACAAACACATATGAAAAACTTGCATAAAGGGATTTTCCAAAATAATTGTGTCATCAGCATTTATTCCTAGGTATTGTTGAAAATACAACTTTTAACTCAGTCGGAATTTGAAACCTCCCCTCAGATTTGTTTTTTAAATAGATGAAAAATAAAGTTATCTAGCAAATTATCTGAAAGTATAAAAAAATCAATATAAAGTCGTGGGAAACTTATAAAATATCAAATGTAACAAAACATATACCTACCTATCTAAATATATTTATAAAGGAGCATAGGGCCAAAACCGCCAAAAAAACGTAAATGGAACAGATGAAGAATGAATGAACCGCTAGAATAACACTTGACGGTATACCACAAAAAACACTGACTATTAGGCTGTCAAAAATATTTCTTACAAAAGATAGAACCGAATTTACTAGTTGGTGCACTAAAAAACTAAAAATAAAGTTCAAAAGTAGCATCAGTAGAATTAACTTTAATTCGAATTTTTAGTGCACCAACTAATAAAGCCAGTCCTATGTTTTGTAGAAAATATTTATATCGCATTTTTGAGTATTTCATTAGTCATGAGAATTGTTACACATAGTCAGTGACTTGAAAATATGGCGGAGGAATCTTGCACATTTCTAGTGCTGTAACTCGAAAACCCTTTGTTTTCTGGAAAATGTCCAGTTTAAACGTTGCTGTAAAAATGATATTTTCTCCAATCTCACTAAAAATTTTCAATTTTTGAAAAAATTTGCCACCTTTGGGGGAGGGAAGATTTAATTGGATTGTACACCTCCTCTTGGTCTATATTGAGATTAAAAAGGTCGTAGGGATCCCTACTTTCTAAAATTATTATTTAGATAATGCAATACAATAAGCAATTTAGCTGATTTTAAGTGGATTTTAATTCTTCGAACAAAATATGTAATGATGGATTTAGTTATGCCTATTAGTTCGTTTAATAATATTAATTCTCCTTTCAATTTATTCGAAATAATAATAAGTGGTTTAATAATACGATTAATTCTGCTATTTTGTATATATCAATAAAACTATCTAGTAATGTCAATATTTAATTCATTAATACCAAATTGATCTGGAGTTAAGGTTTCAAATTGTGCATACTTTAAAACTAAATGAATAAATTTCCATTCACATTCAACTTATGAATATCTTAGTACATACTTGAACAAAAATTATCAATGCCTTCTATGCATCTGTTACCATATCTTATAATGAATATAATAATTTTGTGCCAAGTCAAGAAGTCAACTGTCTTATCTTCCAATATGAACTCGACTAAAGATAGCTGATTTTAAAAACTGAATAATATTAAAATGAATGGAACATTAATGTAACCAAAAAAATGGATTATTTAGTAGCTATTGAATCAGTGAGAAATGGAAATACTACTGACTGTAAATCCTACATTTCTAAGATAGTAATTGCAAAGTTTATTAATTCATACCAGTACAATTATTGTAGTGAGAAATGTGTGTTCAAATTTATGTTGAAATTTTCATTGAGAATTGAAGAAGTGTCAAAATATGTGGTATGTAGAGAGGTATGTAGATTTATGCAATTCATTATTTATTATTATTATTATGATTTATACTAATGTACTAAAATTGATGTACTTGCCATGAAGATTTGAGACAAACAATGAACAATTTGATATAAAATCTATTATCAGTAGGATTCCACCTATATAAAACTGTTTATCATTATCCCACGCTTTTCTCTATAAATCTTTCTTTTAAACCTATCTACTTTTAACAATTTTTGCTCATTTTAAAAAACGAAGGAGGAATACTATTCGAATGTATGTTTGCTTTTTTATGCGAGTTTCACAAAAAAAAACTTTGGATGATTCATTTTTTATTCGAAAGATCATGTGCACTGTTGAACTTTCACTTAAATTTAGTGATTTAAAAATATAAAGATAACAATATTGCACTTTTTTTAATGCTGTAATGTGGAATTATGTAATTATTTTGAGAAATCTACAATTCGAACATTGCTGGAAATAATCTTTTCTACAATTTTTTAAGGAAAAAAATCAATTTTACAAAAAATCGTCCCTTCACACACATTTTCCAATGAAAAAAGAGAGTCAGCGAAATAGGTGAACGATTACTAGGAAAAAGGGGCGTAACTACATAAAAAAAACAACCAAACATATAGACGGTCTGTATACCTCCTCCGTTTTTCGAATAAATTAGTTGATGTGTCGAAGGCCAAGCCCTTACGAATGTATGATAAAGTATTTGCTTTTTCATGTTGCGTTCTAGTATCAAGGTAAACTGAAACTCTTTTAATATCCCTTCTATGTTCGTCGTTCCGATTTTCCAATCTCCGAAGATATCGGAGTAAAAATTCTGAGAGACAGTGGTGGTAGAGTTTCATCTTTATTTTGCAAAAAAGTAGTATCCTAAAAAATATTTAGCAACTACTGTAACTCATTTGATCAGATCGCTGACTTAAGTGCGACTCGAGTCCCGGCTGGAACAGCCATTTCAATTATTATTATTTTTATCCAATCTTCCTCTCTTTCTATCGCCTATATACAAGTGTGAGTATGTGTGCGCGTGCGATGTATATAGATGTGAATAGCATTCATGGAATCATTGTGCGCAGCCGGTAGTCTAACCATAATATAATATGTCTAAATTGAAATTAAAACACTATTAGAAATGTCCGCTAATATATTGTTAAAACATGACAACCGTGTCAGCACCCTGCGCCTTTCTCAAATGTGAGTTTTAAATTCTAATAGAATAAGTGCCTACTTAATCCATAAGGAAGGTTAACTAATTCAAACTATGTGCTACATATCAATGATGATAATCACGCATTTAATGACAATTTCAAAATAATACATGCCGAAAAGAAAGGATTAAAATTCAGTGATTAGAAAATAATAAACGTAAACACTCGGGTAATCTCCCCAAAGACGAGATTGATGTATGTCCAGCTCCTGAATGTTTATATAATGTAATTAGTTCAGGTACAACATTAGTCATTTATGTTAACCATGCTTATCATTTAAGTAGACACTTATCCGCTTAAAATCAGGTGAATGTGAATACTCACATTTGAGAAAGGCATAATATGCTGAAACAATTATTATGTTCAAACAATACTACTAGATTTCCATCAATTAACAGCTAATACAACTGCTATAACTAGATCTATATTTCAGATGGAATTCGGAGTTGAAGAACGTGAGTTCTCCGACCACACAACTTTTTTTCCATAAAGTACTTAGGTAAATTCTCTGTTAGATAATAAATATTTCTGTTATGAAATTCTTAAAATGTATTTCCTTTGTTTCACCGTAATATATTATCATATTAACCCGCTGGGAAACCCTGGTCGTACTTGCATTATTTTTATTCGTTTCAATCTCGACTTTTAAGGTACACTGCGTTCATTCGATCTTTCCTATAATTGAATAATTTTATTTCAACTGCGGAAAAAGACTAATGCCAATTTATTCCAGGACGGTGGTTTCTTCGCCGCAACATTTCACCATTAGGGCAAATTTTAAAGTCGACACAAAGCTTCTAAGCTTCGCGGTTGAATCGAAGCAGGAAAACAAAGGGGACAAAATACGACAAAATAATTCAATTATTCTCTAATTTCAGTTTTTCACTACCATTCTCAAAAATATTTGAATTGCTCCACCGTATGTATATGAATTGACATATTTTCATGGTTTTACCAGAATCAACATCTTAGCGGTAGGTACACGTTCACATTTCCGCAAAGTTGAAAGTCACCAATTTGTTACTATCACGTGAATTATTCGTTCACATTTCCATGATGATATCCTAGGCAAATCTCATCCTGTAGGATTGATTTTCAATTTGTTGGGTCGAAATAACATTTTTTTCTAACCCCTAATAGCGTGATGGAGATCATTTCGGAAGACTGAATCGGGATGAAAAATAAATAAAATCGTTCTATATCTCCCAAACGCATATGTGCTCTAATGTTTGTAATTTTTTTATGATAACTTTTAACATTTTTAAATCCGTCTCTTCCCAAACATATTGAGTCAAATCCTTATGTCTTAGAACCACAGAAAATAATGCTTAAATATTATTTAAATCCATTAATATTTTCCGATTGCTGAGGGCAATAAGAGTTGATGAAATTACGAAAAAAATACAAATAATAATAGTCCAAGTAAAACCATATTTCTTGTGATTTCTCTATTGAATGCAAACATACATTTTTTTAAAGAAATTACTTTTCGCCTTTAGTAATATTTGTAAACAGAGTTTTTTTTAAGTGAAACATATCCGATTTCTTTCGTTCTTGGCTCAAGGTAACATTTCAATTTGTTAATCATAAAGAAAATAAAAAAAAAGATGAGAGATTTCGTGGAACACCCGATAGGAGTGAAACTTTTAATTAGGTAATTCAATATTCATTTTGTTATGATATTGGTTACGTTTAACAAATAGAAAGACGAAATTTTATTTCAAAAAACATTATTTTCAATATAGGTACCACAAATAATTCCATTTTTCAATAAGAATCGCCTACTGATATAAGAAAAGTGCTCAAATCATAAAAAATGCCGTTTTTATTGGAAAATCTTCTAACTGGCACATGATGTGATACATTGTTGATTTGGTAATGAAATATGCTATCTTATCTAATACAGGGTGCACTTTTATTTTGGCCCATTTGAATAAACAAAGTTAATGATGATTTCTAGAAAACGAAACGTCATGCACCCCATTTTGTAGTGCTAAAAAAGATGCTGCAAAGAAGTTTATCCGTTTCTTGCTAGCTCTTTTCCTACCTATAGACAGAAATATCATTAAACATTTTTATTTTCCAAATTCGCAACTTTTCGTGGTATTCAATTTGAAAATATGGTTTTCAGGTGCTTCATTAAAAAGTTTTCAGAAAACCAACGTAACACTTTCCCATTTTGTACCTACTGGAATGATTTTTTAAATTTAATTTAACTGGGATATTTTAATTTCACTCTGTATCTCTGAAAGTAAAAGTTTTGGGTCGCTTCTGTTCATGGCGTTTAGTTTCATCAAAACTATAGTAGCATAGTATTGAGGAAACGACATAGGTACTATTATCCTCTTTGTGTAATGACACAACAACCGAGAAACCTTGCAATTACATCCAAATTTGGACACACACACAATGTACAAGGCGAGAATAGACATTCTCACATCAAACATAGATAAATTTATCATCTCTCTCTAGCTATCTCTCTGTTTGATACCGGCAGCAGCAGGAACATATAGAGCGCGGGGTATTACGTAATACGAAAGGGAGCTGGAGAAATTTGGGCCACCGCTGAAAGCGCGTTGTGCGGGATAACACGCCTGCCACCATCGATTTCACATTGTAGCGCGACCCCCCGGTCTCTGCCGCAGCTTTTCTCTTTTCAACAAATGTAGGTATATAGGTACCCTGTCTACTCTCCTACAATACGACAAGAGACCTCGCAGAACGTGTGCGCACTCTTATCACTTGAGTGTCTCACCTGAGCCCCTGACTCATTTGAAATCAGCGATTTTTTCATTGACACTCCCCCAACTGACTCCAAGGTGTCAGACAGTTTCCCGCAAAAACAAACTAAAACCACTCCAATGAATTCTGAGCAAAACTTTTCGTATATCTTTGCTATTTTCTAAAAAAATAGGACCGACTTTTTTTATTTGGTGCACTGAAAAATTCAAAATAATATTAATTCTATTGATGCTGTTAATTTGGAAATGGTCCAGTTCTTAGTAAATAGAAAACTTGTAGAACCAAATGTACCTAAGTCGGTCTTATTCTTTGTAGGTAAATAGTATTTATAGCACATATTTAACTGTTTCATCAGTCATGAAAACTTTTGAACGTTCACTATATTCAAAGATTTGAAAATATGGCGGCAACAATTTTTCATATTCATAGTGTTCGTACTTGAAAACCATTGACGTGTTTTTTAAATATCTCCTCTTTCCAGCGCAAAAGGAATGATCAAAATCAGTGCGTTCATACATAAAATAACAGAAAACATGAAATTGAATTGAATACCGCCTTCGTACTGACAAAATCGGTCAAAAAGCTCATCCGAAAATATTGCACTTCTTTGAAACACCTACCTTCAATTTTCAGACACTGATTCTTTTCTCATTGGAGAGTGGTGTGCTGAGAGATGCTCCCATGATTAAACTTAAAAATTCACGACTTTCGACCTGACGAAGATAATAAACATACTCTAAAGCTCGGCTTAATTCCAAGAATGTTATTATTTTTAATAAATGCATCCCCAAGAAACATCTGTTTTGTCCAATATTAAACCAGTCAGGAATTTAAAATCATATTCATGTGTGGGATATTACGAAATTTGGAAAGAAGCTAGAGCTTTTATAAATCCATCAAGTTCAAATTTGCGGTAAAAATCGATCGTCAAGTTTTTGGAGGAGCTTGATCGGACAAATAGTTTCAAAATGGCGACCAGAAATTCTCTTGAAAAAAAACCACAGAAAATATAATCTAGGCGGCCAATTAACTTGAAGTTGTCGAAAAATTATTCGATCGCCAAAGCTCAGCCTCACTGACTCCAAAAAGATTATTCTTCACAAAAACTGTTATTTATTATTAAATTTTTCATTTAGATGATATGCAGACTCGAACAGAAAATTAGCACTTGCTTCCGATTTTTTCATTTTGCTAATAAGTTTTAATAACAAATACGAGTTTTTCATTCGAAATCCTCTCCTTGAGAAGTAAGTCTCAACTAATCTAAAAATAAGCTCAAAATTGCATTTACTTCATTTTTCTTTTTCAGTCCTCAGTCGGCTCATCTATATAGCTGAAATTTTTTGCAGCAATTTGGGATCATTTTTCACCATCTGCTTTCTGTCAATTGTTATTTGTGTTGGGCTTCCAAGTTGTTGCAAGTTACATCACCTCTTGACGTTCTGACATAATAACAAATTTCCGGAATTTCTGGTTTTTGTTCCTACACATCATTAACGTTTTGACTCCTATTAGGTTAGGCCATTAGGCCATTACTCTTTCTCCACCGTATAGAATTCCAGAGCGCTCGTTCTTTTGCCTACTCAATTTAGTGGGGTTCCTGGGTATGCGGCTCTTTTGAGGCTGACCCCACTGATATTTCCCGCATATTCCACGTCCCTTTCAAATCGAAAATAAATCGGATTATCTGGAGAAGGTGAGATGGAATTGTATTGATTCGTCTGCGGTTAGTAATTTTTTTCCTTCTAATAACTTAACGCTCCCTTACATCCAAGAAAATTACTAGACGGATCTCAATGTGTAAAGATAATAATTTTAATAAAGCTGAAAAATTGGTACAAAATTAGGTACTAATAATGAAAAACTACACAAAAATTAGCGGTAGATTGCTTTTAACTATAAAGATAAAAGTTGGCTGTGTCGATAACACGGCCGAGTGGTATTGGGCTTGATAATATGTATAATCTCCTTGAACAGATTCCCATATTGCATATTTATTTGACTGTCGGTCTGTTTGTTTCGGATACTCTCCGAAAGGGCTGAACCGATTCCAAGGGGATTTCCCCTAGCAGATAGCTAATGTTAAAAGGAATAACTGTTTTTATTTGAGAAAAAAATTATACAAATGAATAAAATAGAAGTGTATGTTTGTAATTTAAAAATAACAGGTTTTAATTAATTGCATATGGAAGTATATGTTTTACTATTAACAAAAACGCAATTTTTATATATTTTTTCTGTCTGTTTGTTCCGGCGAATCTCCGTAATGGCTACGCCGATTCTGACAGGATTTTCACAGGCAGGTAGCGCGCACGAAGCCGCGATTAACAGCTAGTATCAAATAATAACGTCGTCGGCGTATTTGGTAAGCGGGTTCAAATTTTACGAGATATCGATCCACTTTTTTGTGGATGATGGATCATCTAGGTATATAGGTATTACCGAAACTCAGAGTTAGATAGTTGCATAATGGTATGTTATAAAATGATTCCCTGTTGATCTTGGATTTTATTTACTAGGTGTTTAGTTCTAGTTCAATAAGAGAAAAAATGTACCAAGAATAAACTTTCCAAGTCAAACTATTGAATTGCAAAGAACATATTGCAAAGAACATAACAAATGTTCTTATAAAGCAAATGAACTTTAGTTAGGAGCTATGTTTCAAGAAAGTTCCAAAGAACTTGATATCCATTTAGATCTTCTTTTAATAGCGAAGCCGTTATCCAAGTATCAATCTTGCAGGTTTTTTTGCCGAACTTGGCTCTTCTTAACATTTAACATTTATGTTTTTGGCTGGGATCAGGTAATCGCTAATAAACTGGAATTCTCAGAATATACGTTGCCTTTTTCAATATACTGATAACATATTTGATAAAAATTCTTTGAAATAGAACATTATCTGCCTATTAGGTACTATTACAAAACGTTACATTTGAAGGTAATTTACAAAAATCACTTCTCATTCATTTTGATTCCATCACTATTTTTGACTTAGATTCACTTATTCATCCGTATGCAACCTAAAATCCATTCTAATAACTATGATTCAAACTTACGTTCAAATCCAATTCAGATTCCAAGCAATATAGTTGCTTTTGAAACAATATATTTTTCTTTAAACACTAAAGTTCTGCATCTTCTAATTCACTATACGTTTTAGCTAATGTGATAATCTACCTGAATTATATTGCATGTATCAGTAATGGTCTCCAAGAAAAAAACCGAGCAACGTTGTGAATAAAATGACAAATGCCAAACATAAATCCAATTGTTTGCTAAGCGGATACGTATAAGAAGTCATGTTCTTGATGCCATGTAATCGCGACTTCAATGTATTTCCAGTACAATTTTAGCTACCACCTCTATTCATAGCCGATGAAAATATCGACGTGAACAAACAACAAGAAAATGACTCGAGAAAACTCCATGTTCTACGTAGGATATGAACGTAAAATGGATGAAATTATTTGGGGCGATACAGGCTATTTCTGTTTTCCCGTTACACATTCATAAGCTAAAGCTAAACACCCCTTCCATCTTGAAGAAGTGCCTCGAGCAATATTAGATGAGATGTTTTAGCTGGAGTGAAGCTGCTGCTTCCCATTTAATCCTTGACAAGGAAAATTTGAGAATTCGGCAACTACCTACCATGATAACATGAATGTTTTACCGTGAACTTGTCTACACAGCCGCTTGTATTCTAGCGCGGTAGATACAATATACCTACCTTCTGGGAACAATATGTGCTACAATTTCCTTCTGCTTCTGTGTGTACAAGGTTGTATAAAAGTGGAATATTATGTTCTATTTCCACCTACTTCTTCTTATAATAAATATTTTTTGGTTGGTTGGTGCAATGAAAAATACAAAATAATATTAATTCTATTGGTGCTGTTACTTTTGAAGTTGTGCAGTTGCAGTTAGATTGATAAATTTTGTCACCAATTTCACAAGTACCAGCACCAATAGAATTAATATTATTTCGTATTTTTCAGTGCACCAACTAATAACGTCGGCCCAATTTTTTATAAAAAATATTTATTTCACACTTTTGAGTGTAACATTAGTCACGAAAATCGTTGAACGTTAACTAATACCAATAAAGATAGTACTTATCCTATTACCCACGTATATTCTTTGCTTGTACTTGTTATTGTGTAGAGATCTCAGAACATCGCTGCGGAAATACACAAAAAGTGTTTTAGATTTAACGACTTTTTTACTCGAAAACCGTAATTCTAAGGAAAAAAATCATTATAAATGTTGCTACTAATATTATTGTCTTTCATATGGTACCCAGAGATTTTCAGTTTTAGAAAGAAATCGCTCCCTCCACATAGCGAAAATACACATATGTGAGATTTCAAAATGAATGGAACTCGAAAACCACTTTTGAAAAAATGTTCAATTTGAACGTTTCCAGAGACTGTCCTATCTTCAATTCTGGCATCTCGAATTTTTGATTTTCAAGAAAATTTGTCCCTTCGGAGGGAAAGAGATTTGGTTTTTCGGAATAAGAAATCATTCCACAAGTATTCTCTTTAAAATAAATCACAAATTATCAAAATCGGAGTACTTTTACTATATAAAACGGGCGCACAAACCAAAAAAAAGTCGAATAATTGTATACCTCCTCCGTTCGGAGTTCGTCGGTCAAAATTGTGCATCCGCAAGTTAATAGGTAATCTCAATATTGTGTGCTCATTTTTAACTAACTAAATGAATAGCTTTAACCTTGAAAATAATAAAACTGCTACATTGTAGCATTTAATTTTCAAAGATATAACAGATAAAAAATGCGTGTTTTCAACAGTATTGGTAATGCTATACTCAAGTTTCACTCATCAGCTTAATGAATTATCAAAATCAAAAGTTAGTTTATTGTACTGATTTTGGTAAATAGTTACAATGTTATTGGTAACGTCGTTAACCTGATAAATATAACCTTATGTCGATGTCAAACGTGAAAAAAATAATCCGATACCTAAGAGAAGATAGAACTTCAAACATGTCCAGGAAGAGGAGAACCTCTGAAAACGTTCAGAACTAAGCTTAAAATATGAAATCTGTTGTAACTATGGCATTTCCATGTTAATAGAGTGTACCTAATAGTGTTTTGTCTTTAGGGTTTCATACCTGTGACAAAAATAACCCTGATAATGTCACTTTTGACCGTCTGATGTTCTCCTTCCCTTATCCATTTCCGGAAAACTCCAGAAAACTTAAATTCACAAAATCATTTTTTTCAAATATTTTGTCTTGCAAAAACAATCATTGTGGCATCATGACGAAAAAACTACAAAATCATATGAAGCATAATATAGTTTTTTTTTAATTTACCAGTTTGAATAGTACATTTCTCCGAGTTGTCGAATCGATTCATTGTTGACGTTTATGCCACTTATAATGTTGTCGGTTATGTTTCGTATTTATTTTTGCCAATACTTGTCAATACCAAACCAATCACAGTACAAGTTCGTTTGTTTATGTCAAATAGTTTGAACGTTGTATGTGACATAATATTATCATAACCTATTAAACAGGTGATTCAAATCAGATTCGATTTTACGATTTGACAACGTTGGATATTATATGGCATGTTCGTTGATTAGTTACTTAACGATAGCATTTTGATTTACCTACTAACTTTAACGATGTATGAATACGACTGAATAGGTTATGTATTTTCTTCTTTAATGATGTCATAAATTTGTGTAACAACTGCTGTTAACTTCCGCATTGTTTCGTTTACAATAATTCACATGTTACGAGAAGCCGGAATCCAATTCTCCACATAAAACTACCATAAAATAAAAAACAAAAAGAACATCTATGCATCCTTCTTAGATATTTTTAGCTGAAGGTTACTACTTCATTATTTTTTAAATACATCTTGTCTCGGCTATATTTAATTTTAACCAAAGCTTATAAAAGCTGCTACTTTATTTCTAAAGTACACAAAGCAACAGCTTGAAAATGGGATGTAAAATGTCAACATTTTACCCCGTAAAGAAAATTTACGTAGGTACGAATAACGCGTCTAAATATAAAAGAAAATAAAATTTGGATATATTCGTTTTGTTTCACAAATATGCTTGAATTTTATGATAAATTTCAATGAATTCATAAGTAAAGACTATTTAGCTTATTCTGATATTGATAACTTTTTACAAAAGGGCCGACTTTATTAGAGAAGGAACTGAAAAATAACAAATAATATTGAGGTATTCCATGGCTAGGTAAGTACTACTACTTTTGAAGTTCTGCAAGAGAAAATCAGTCAAAGGTAAATAGCAGACAGAAGACTCTTGGTTTAACAATTTCGAGTGTCAACAGAATCACATGAAACTTTCAATAAATATTTGCAATCATATACATAAAAAATACAGTCGTATTGTCTAACTTCTCGATTTTTCGATGTCGGCCAAAAATTGCATTTGTATTTGGGCTTTGGGGTGTGTCAGATCCACTATTCTGAGATGGGAGTACATTCCAAAATAAATATTTATTCACCCCAAGGACCAAGCACATACTTTCAAGTAAAACCCACAAATTCTAAACAAATAAATTTCAATTTCACAGTTCAATGTGCCAATTGAAAGAAATGATGATATATATTCAAATAAAAGGTCGTATCTTCTACCCTTGACGAAATGGAGTATTGAATAAAAAATATACATATACGAGTGTAAGTATATGTACATTGGGATTTCAAAAGATGGCAATTTGGGAAAACAACCTGAAGCTCTTTCTATCGTAAGGGTATCTTCAAAGTTAATGCAGCATACAAGTGACCTATTTTATCCTGTCCATTCCCTGGATATGGGTGCTTATCTCTCTTTCTATATCACAGTGGAGAATAATAATTCGGTCTTCATATTGAATTGGAGTTTATAAATTATATGTATACTTTTACTTACTTAGTATCTTTTATATATTAAAAATAAGGACAAGGAATAGATTTTTAATTATATATAAGTCAAAAGTAATGTCTAAATTCATTTAAAATTCAGCCGTATGATTTTGTAGAAACGCTCGGACCCGTCGATTCTAATTTTTTGATGCAGTTTTTCTGATAATACATTCATTCAAATACCTACATAGAGTGGCCTAAATCATCAACTTCATTTTTTCAAATGTGTAAAAGCTCACTTATGTGAAGCCTTTTAATAAGCAAAAAAAACATGTGAAAGAAATTAAATAGCTTTTTTATTTACTACTTACATTAAATAAACAATTAATTAGATTATCTTAAAGAATAATAACTAAGTTGTCCGTCTTCTGCTGATTTTGATATTTACCTGCAAGTAAAAGAAAAACCAGGTGTTGAGGAAAATAATTTGTTTAAATAAGTAAATAAATAAATTTGACACATCATTTGTTATTATTTATTTTATTGATTACAATAATTAAAACTGGCCAGGATAATACTGAAAAACAAATATTCCGAACGACAGGAATGTGGGTGTAACACTGAACAACAGCGTCTAATTGACACGAACGACTGTCTATCTGAACGACAGATAATTAATTAGGCCAAAGTTTAAATATTTAATTGTAATTAATAATTCTTAGATGCTCAATAAAATAAAAGATCAGCGAAATCATTAAATAATAATATTATTTAAACTATTAATGAAAAATGCAAGTATATAACTAAATTACATTGCCCGTGAGTATAGACTCACCTAATTTGTTGAGCACTAATTAATAACACACACTAATAACTTGAACAATACTCGTACTATCACTGGATATGCAATTCTAACTGAAACAAAATCACACGAACTCGACAAGATCCGATATAAAAAATTAAAATAAATGAGAACGCAGTGTACATATTGACATTAAACATTCTTCTATCGCCTTCATCGGCAATAAATATATAAACTATCTGTTTTGCCTATCGAGTGATACATGCTTTCCTCAGAATTAGGTACCTATTGAGTTTTTATCAAAGAACTTTTGTTAAAGGAAAAATGAATTCTCACAAATGATAATACCTATTTTTATTTCATTTTGGAATGTTGATTTTAAGGTATGTTTTATATAACATGTCCTTTACTTTTGAAGTTGTGCAGTTGAAGTTAGATTGATAACTTTTGACACCAACTTCACAAGCACCAGCTCCAATAGAATTAACATTATTACGTATTTTTCAGTGCACCAACTAATAATGTCGGTCCAATTTTTTGTAAAAAGTATTTATTTGACACTTTTGAGTGTAAGTCACAAAAATCGTTGAACATTCACTAATACCAAAGAAGGTATTACTTATCCTATTACGCATGTTATATTCTTTGCTTGTACTTGTTATTATGTAGAGATCTCAGAACATCGCTGCGGAAATACGCATGTATTTTAGATTTAACCATTTTACCACCACGTCACTCGAAAACCGTAACTCTAAGAAAAAAATGTACATTATAAATGTTATATTATTGTCTTTCATGTGTTATCCAGAGATTTTCAGTTTTCGAAATAAATCGCGCCCTTCACATAGCGAAGATACACATAATTCTCTTTTGAAAAAATGCTCAATTTAAACGTTTCCGGATATTGTCCTATCTTTAATTCTGGCATCTCAAATTTTCGAGAAAATTTGCCATTTTCATTTGCCATTTTCAGATAGAAGGAGATTTCAGATTTGAGTTTTTACGAATATGGGACCAATTCTCAAGTTTCCTCTTTCGGTAAAAAAATACGAATGAACCAATATGAAAGCGTCCCTGAAGTAATGTCGAAATTCAAATATCGGCGATGTGTTTTTTGGAAAAAAGGCTCAGACCATGAATGTTTGTTTTATAATGCGCCTTTTTATGCTGAATTCATGTATACAGGGTCAGCCAAAATGAAGTTACAACCATCAACTTATTTTTTTCACATTAAAATACTTATTTTTTATGTCTGCAGTGAATTTTAAATGTGTTTCATGTACCATGCCCTATACCTAATCTCAAACGGTATAGAAAAAAATACAAGGGGGATACGAATAGGGGGAGACACTAAGAAATATTTCCGGATACTTCAAGTAATTTACGGCTCTTTATTTTAAATTAATTTAAATAACTGGAATACATTCCCGAAAGAGGTATAAGAGATACCTCTGCAAGGGTCCAGTACAAACAACAACCAAGGCTCCGACGGGACTCGAACCCGCGCTCACGATGTGCTCTCTCAGGCTACGAACGCATTTCCAGTGCCTTAACCCACTAAGCCATCGTGAACTTTAAACAGAACAAATTTCGTGTGAGTTCTTCCTAAGGCTATGTAAGAAACAAACAAAAATTACAAACTTAATTTTTTATTCTTAAATTAATTATTAATTATGGTCAATGGTCTTTATCTAATAGTAAACTATGTAATATCGTGATAATTTAAGATCTTAGCAGAGGGGATGTCAATGCAGAGATTTGCCGAAATTATAATTGATTGTGGATTTTTTATGTTTTATGGGCGATCTCGTCGAATATTCCAATATGTTTTCTGTTTAAGGTATGTACACAGTATTCAGATATTTTCTAGAGTAAAAGTAAGCATAGCTTCAATCTATTAACTACATGGTATTGAACCATGTATTTTTAATATTTATAGGTATTTGCAAATAATCCTTAATTTCCATAGCTCATACTACATCGTTCAAATTTCCATCGTAAACTATTAGGTATAACAAATTTAATTAATCTGGAGCGCTTTTGGATTTAATTTCACATCGATGGCTTTGATTTGATAAAATCCATTATTAATAAAATTTCTGTATTATGTTTGATCAAACAATTTTCCACAAATCCTCAATTACTTGAATAGCTGAATACGCATTTACAAATTGAAATGAATATCTTTTTCGAATAACAAATAAGACTGAAAATTTATTTTATTATTACCAGAATTGCAAAATTAGGAATACCGCGTATCAAGCGGCGTTTTTGCCGTTTATTGATCGACAATTTACTGAATACGGTTTTTTATTTGTTTATTTGTATATTTATTTACGGATTCATTCCATTTCACAATTTCAAAAATATATATACCAAATCCTTCAAATTATTGAAGTCAATCTAATTAAATATATCTATTTAAAGTAGTAAAATCTTGTTTTATCATATAGATTATTTATATAAAAAATAGGGAAAATAAGTCTACATTATAATACAATAGATCACAAAAATTCAGTCATAGATAAAAATCGTCAAATGTAGAAAATAAATTATAAAATATTTCGTATGAGTACAGTTAAAAACAATAATAAGAACCGTAATAAAAGATACGTTCTTCTAAAAACAATACATCGATAAGCAAAGATTTTGTGACTTTATGGTCTCCAGGATCGCCTGATCTTAATCTAAGGAGTACTGGCTGTAGGGCTTAAAAAATCTGATGTTTAGAACATGACCGATAATTCTGACTGACATAATAGACTCTATTAAGGAGCAAATTGGCAATTTAACCACCACCGCCTAAAATCCTTCTATCTGATTGATACTGAGATTTGCGATGTCTGCCTCGTTGATAATCGAATTTAATGTTAAAATAAGTAATTTGTTAATTCTGATTCACCTACTGATTGACCTTCATTTCACTATGATGAATGCAATGAAAGAAAAATCATCATCAAAATGTATGTCTACATGAAAACTGCAAACTATAATTTTAGGAATCATGCGCTAAATAGATGGTTAAAACATATCATTCGAATTATTGTTGAATTACGTGAAATTCCATATGACCTAAATCTACCTCTAGAAACTCATATATCATTACCATTTTATGAGCAAATAAATATGTGTATATCCTCCGGGTACAATATATCATCATCTAATTCTAATTCTGCATGGCGTACGTTCATCCATTCATCCGGCTGATTTATCTCCAGGTTTATTTTTACCGGTAATACGGCCATCTAAAACTGGGTTTACTTTGTTGAACAGAAAAAATTGCAAAGCATATTTTGCACATGTATTCTTTTCAATTTAGCCGGATCATCATGACGGGCATAAATTTCAAAGTATGCTAGTACTAGATGTAATTGTCATCTCAGGTATGAAATGCCTGCGAGGAAGGGAGAGGGAAGATGGAATACAGAGGGATAGGTAACAAAATAGAAAAGGATAACAGAAAGGAGCCTAAGGCTAACGAATAGCTGTAGCTGCCTTAGTAGCCTAATCTAACCTAGATGTGGCAGTAAATTTATAGAAGTATTTGATAATGTAGGTATATCGAACATAAAAAAATTGAAATGCAATAATACTTAATGATCACCAACCATTTCCTAACAATATTACAAAACAACGTATAAAACAATTGCTTTGCTTACTCTATATCGAGCGATCAAAAAAAATCTATATGTGCTATGGAATTTGAGACGATATCTTTACCTGAATCATCTGAAACTAATCACATAATAATCAAACATCACTTTTAGGACCCAAAATCCCATATTTAGCAACACTGAAAAATATACACAAAATATTTTGGAACTAATCAAACGTAAAAACATATTTTGGTATTAATTGAATTGAGTAGTTAATTATTTCAGTGTAAGTACTTGAATCATTTGAATACCCATTTCTCAAAGCTTCTAATTTGATGCAAATGCGGCAAAAAAAAAATCATCTGCAGAAAACTTCATTCACAAATGAATCGTTACCGTTGACTGAACGCAACCAGTGTTAACTGAAGGCATGCAAATATGCTATATTCCTTTGATAATTGGATTTTATGTTCCAATTTTGACTATCGACATTCTTTCTTTAATTTTCCTATGGAATTATTAAACAAGACAATAATTTTAAAATCAGTAAGACAAACTCAAATTCTATATACATACCTATATGGATTTCATATTGGTATTAATTCATGAATTTTTGTTTATTTATAAAAATTAGGTATGAAAATTTCTCTATTAAGCGCTTTCAAATGATAATGTCATAATTAAAACTAAATTACGTTACTGGTTTGAACTTATGCATATCACGTGAAATTCAATATTCCATTAATAATAGCACTCATCAATTGTTCAATGGAAAGCTATTTCAAGAAATTTCTAAAAATACAATTTATAGGCGTGATATTTTGGAGCTATAAATTTAATTCAGCGCTTATATTGATAGTACAGTAAAAGCAATTTGATATTTCTGTACATGTTTGTGAATCAGCGTACATGTGTCATTTCTCTAAAATTAAAATACTGCACGCGAGGAGTATGCTATCATTTTACAAAGATGGTGAGTAATTATTTATTCTATAAATGAGAAATTTGAATTTGTGAAGTTGAATAAAGCTTCATTTAGAAACGGAGGAGGTATACGATTCGATTCTTTATTTTATTTTATGGATGTCCGCGCGTTTTGAATAGTTAACGTGCTCCGATTTTGTTGTTTTTTTTTTTGTTATCCGACTGCTAAAATATGCTCACATACAAAAATTTTGCAAATCCAACCCGCACTTCTTCTCAAAAATACAATCTACCTGGGGTACAAGATATAATTTTCTCTAAATCGAAAATTTGATATGACAAAATTGAAGAAAATACTATTTAACCTTTAAATTAAACGTTATTCAAAAACAGTTTCATAGTTAGAGCCCTTAGAGGAGAAAGTTTTCAAAAAATGTAATTGTAACTTTGTACTGGTGCTTTTAAAGTAGGTGCCTTAAGTTTCCACTGTTGTTTTATCGTTTAAAATAATTTTCTTTACTTCTGTACTTTCTTAAGTATAACTGTCAGTTACTTACCCTGCTGTGCTATGTTAGTCTTGAATAATTGACTTTTTACTTTGATTATATCTGCTCTCATTCTATACCTATTTTGTTTTCAACCTTGTTAATTCTCAATCATTATATCTTAACAATGTAAAGTTTCGATTTCTACCTTGCCTTCCAACGCATTTCAAAAAATTCTAACCCATACGCTTTTATTTCGCCGTTCTTATTAGAACTCATCCGATATGACTCGTGGATATCTCCGAAGAAGCCTTTTTTTTCGAGGCGTGGTTTAGGAATTCTTCAAAAAGACGAACCGATCTTAATCCTTGATCGGAACAGTGTCGGATTTTTACCGACCAAAAGCTTTTCCTTCCCGTTTCTACTTCGTTTCCTCATAGAACCTTTCCTTCCTTTGATGACTTTGTTCTTACATTCCTATTTGTCCTTTTCAGATTCTTGCGAGCTGTCTAGTGATTTTTTCCATCTTCACCCTTTATAGACTCATTTGATATCTTGGCCCTCTTATACCTCCTGTATTTGTCAATGAGTTGTCCATCGTAGTCAACTAATCTTCGTAGTTCGGCATTTTTATGGTTGGTGGCCTTCTATAAGAATGGTGTCCTCTCTAGGTCCTCATATATTCTATTGTTTGACATGTAGTATGACGCATTCAAAGCTATTCTTTGGGCTTTGTTCCCATGGGCTTGAATCCTTTTTCTTTGGGTATTACATGCAGAGTCCTAGACTACACACTCATATGCCACTATTGGAACAATCATGGCTTTGGTGAGTGCCAACTTATTTTTCAATGACATTTTATTATTTCTCCCAATTGTTTTTTGGACAGTCGAATTGACATGGTCTTTCTATGTGAGATATCAATACTGACTCCCATGTACTTTGCTTTATCGCTCCAGTGAATATTCCCCCGTTAATTTTAACGATGCCGGTTGTTTTCGCTCGTTTCCTGCCTCTTGCTAATAGCGCTTGACTCTTTCCCGCGTTGATTTTTATCTTCCATCTTCTGCTCCAGCTTTCAATAGCATCTGCTGCTTTTTGAATATTTCTTGTAATAATCTCTGGCCTCTTTGATGAAGCCGCAATCACTGTATCGTCGGCGAACAACGACATACTTGTACCGCTTGTTTTCGGTGTATCCGCTCCGTAAATAGTATATAACAGAGGACTGTGCCTTGTGTTACAGCTGCTTCCATTTGTCGCTTGTGACATGCCCTATTTTCTCTTGGAACCTTCATTGTCTCAAGTACGAGTCAATTAATTGGAGAAGTGGAGTCGGGACTCCAAATATATCCATTTTATTTACTAAACCGGCATGCCAAACCCAGTCAAATGTTTTTTCAACATCTAGGAATAATATCCTCGTTGCCCTTCCCTTATTTAGTTCGGTACTCTTGTGTTCTACACGCCTGAGTGCTTGTAGATTCGTAGAATGACCTTCACAGAATTTAAACTGCTCTTCTGGCAGAATGTTCAGCGTTGTCGTAACATTTTTAAGCCTGCGAAGAATGAGTCTTTCTGCGACTTTGCTAATGGAAGACAACAGGTTGTATGGTCTGTAATTTTCTAGCAGAACGCTGCTTTCGGTAAAACGTTGATCTCTGCTTTTTTCCATATTGCAGGAAAATAGCTGTCTCAGAATAACATTAACTATGTCTGTGATATGAGACAAAGTGTGTCCTGGAAATTTTTTTTTAAATCTTATTACCGATCTCTACTTCTGGCGGTTTATTATTTTTTAATCCTTCTATAATTAACGGAGGGATTAAGTTACGTCTCTAAGAAAAGCTGGGGGCGAGGGAAAACTGCAGAAAACCTCGTCGGGTAAATTTACAATATTTCCAGGGACCTAATGGCTTCTTTTTCTGATAATGATTGGTGTTTCATCAATTAAGTTAAGAACTTCAGAACGGACTGCATCCATGGCCTCGAGCAAGCAGATGGTTAAGTTTCTATATTTCGACTTCGGCCTTCTAGGTAAGGCAGGACGATTGGCCCAATACGATGTAAAGATATCCCTCAGTTGAGCTCTTTCTGACTGGTCGGGGGTGCGGCTGCATTACCTCTCCTGGAGTTCAGCGGGCCTGAAATTAATTTGGATTATATTGTTGTTCACTCCTATCTTATAAAGATTCACTGAAATTGTTCGAGATATAGGTACTTCCTCAGGACCTTTCTCTCGAACAATGCCAGTCTTTGCAAATCACGAGTGGGTAAGGTTGAGTATGGTACGATCTTATAGTACACCACGGGTCGCTCAAATGTTTTTGTAAGTGTGCACTAAAGTTTTTGGATGGCATCTAACAAATTTTCCACATAGAGCAGTGATGAGAAGAGGCCCTTTGCTTCACTGTAACCAGAGTGTTTTGGATATCAGTGTGCCAGCTGAGAGTGGGTGTAATGCCCCCAGGTAGCTCACACCGCTCACCCTACAACTCTAGTTGGAGTTATTTGGGATCTTGAATCCTTTTTAATGTGCGGTTGCGATGCTTAAAAAGAATCGTCTGTGTTTTGTGAGAGTTAGGTGTATCACTCTTGCAAAGTATTCCCTTGTAGACGATCATCGACGGTCGACTGTTTAGGAATTATTGGCAAAACTCTCAGCACCGCTTAGAATTTGATGCTAGACCGACTGAAACCTAACGGGAATCCGCTTATGGCGCCACCTATGAGTTAGAGGTTGAACGCGATCTGCGTCATCAAAATGAAACATTTGAAGATTTATACATAGAAGTCATTTATATTTGACTATACAAATTATACATTTCTTTTCTGAAAAACTGTACCTACTACCTGAGTACATACGTATGGCGTACCTATTATCGCTCTTCCTGAAAACTATTTTAAGAAAAGGATGGACAGGTCAATCTTTAGCTTAAATGATCGTCTCAAGAGATACAACCATGCACTAAAATAAGTTAATCAACTTCTCTGTATTCTAAAAATAAAAAGCATAATATATGTAAGTCTATGTTTTAGTCTTGACTATTTTTGTTTTTTTACTGTTGATCAACCTAACATAAATATTTGCGATATTAGCTTCAAGTTATGATATATTTCTGTAATTGTCACAATGGGCCTTTCCTCTCTGTTTTTCAAAATTGTATTACCGACGTTATTCTGACAGAAACTTTACATACGCAGTCTTTAGAGAGTTCTCTCTAGAAACTTCTATTCTTATTTAATTCAAACTTCTTATACCTAGATATATGAATATGAGCTCAAGAATAATCCGTTTCCCATATTGCCTCCAGCTATTTTTCTGCAACTTAGAAATTCGCGAAACTTTGTTGGTCTTACTCGTGCATGGATTTAAATTTCCAAACTCTCCTAGAAGCAACCACGTTATTATTCTCAGCCGTTTTGCATTTCGCTTCATTACTGAAATGTTTTAGTTTTCATTAATATTTTTTATTAAGGCGATAATTTATTTGATTTTGTATTCATTACTGATTCAATATAAAATTAAAAGATGATTCTTCGAGATGCAGTCATTTAATAAAAAAATTGTGAATTCAATTATATTTGATTGAATTGATGGGTGATCTTTCCCGTTTCTAGCTAATTTATTTTAAGGTAAGAAAAACTAAGTCAAATCAAAAAATAAACGTAAAACATTTTTTGAGAACTTGTCAATGCCGTTCAGGAAGCCCTGGTTCAGTGGAAAAATCTTTTAATGGGACCTGAATCATGTATTATGGTTATACCACAACCAACGTTCCCGAATCAAAAATAATATATACAAGGAAAGATCTAAATTCCTCTCTGCGTCGGAATGTTTCCAGACAACCTCATCTTCGAAATCAATTCAATTATTTTCTTTTATATGGCATGGAAGAGAACTCTAGAGGGGAGAAGTAATGCTAAAATAAGTGAAATAAGAAAGCTTGAATCAGTAATGACAATGACCAAAACAAAAAAATAATAGCTGGAAAACAACATGGAATGAAAAATACAATAAAAAGAGAGATCAACCAAAAGGGAAATGAAAGGGCAAAAAGCACCCAACTCTAAATAACCTTTTATTCATACTGGAGTTATTTTTATATTAAACGAGATCAAATTCAACCACAAAAAATAAATTCATTAATGTTTTTACGCTCGTTATTGCATTGTATGAGATTATAATCCGCCTTGGAAGATACTTAAATTCAAAACGACTTTAAAGTAAAGAGGATGTCATTCCTCCTTTTCCTGTATCTTTTATTATGTTCCTGATATAAGCCTTGAATTAATTTATTTCGAGCTTATAACAAAATATAACGAATGTTTAAATATATACCTAAGGAAATACTGAAACTGCAAAGATGACCTGAAACGCTTCTCAACAGTATTATCTGAAAAGAGCATTTTTATAATGCAACAGTATTACAGCTTTTTTATTGCTTGAGAGAGCCTGAATCTGAAATGTTATAAGTAGCTTATCTTGTGAAGTTCAGAATTCATATATTTATATGGGAATCCTTTGAAGATGCATAATATCCTTATGTCACTATTGTACATTTGCGTGCAAGCGAATCACAAAAGTGACAGATTTAAACCAACATTTTTGTCGTTTGAAAAATTTAAAAGAATATATATATATTCTTTTCAGTTTAACATACCGAAATCTATTTGTCGTCTGTAATTCATTATTTTTGGTCTTCAAAAATTGTTAACAATAATACTAATTCATAAACTAACAATAAAATGAACTACCGAAAGATTATAGATAGGTATATTTTTGGGAACAAGCAGATATCATTGAAACAAAGAAAAATAATTCATAATTAACAGCTTATACTTAGTAAATGGTAAATATATAAATAGTAAAAGTCAAAAAACAAATTTATTGATTGGATATACATAATTATTTCAACTTGAAAAATATTAACCAATTTCGTATAAAGATTTTAATGATTTCCTACATCGTTTTGATTTGATTTAAACTTTGATAATATTTTCACATCTTTAGGTAACGATAGATACTTATTACACAAAATACAAATAACCGTAAATAGTCGCATTGGTGCGAGAGACCGTCAAACAATTTAAATTGGAAAAAGTTGGCTCAAGCTCTATTAAAAAAAACCGTATGCACCTACTATTCGGATAAGAAAATTTGGAGAAATCTATAATCTGTTGGTGTTTTTTCGATGTTCGGGTGCTTCATGAAAAATAAAACTGGTCATAGTGTTAGCTTAAATCCTAAGTTTCAGTTTAGGATAAGTTTTATCCTGAAGAATAGCATCGTCTCAAAATCAACTGCCTGCGTAAGATTGTAATGAATAGGAGCGGTTGCGACATCTGTCGCTGAATAGTTAATCCGGAAGCTCCCAAAACACTATACCTTACTCTTAAAAAAGTGTTTGGCGACCTCTCGCGTATATTTCTAAAGCGAATCATATCACAAATATACGGACGTACCTACAGTTTATTGCCGGTTCGGAACAGCACTTTTTGCGAAACTTTACTTGGGAATACTAGTAGATTGCCACGTCTTTCCACAACATGGCCTCAGCATAGTTTCGCGAAAGATCTGCACGTCTTAGCCAGAATCTAACCGGTACCTATCCAATGCAGGGCAGGCGACGGGCAACCCACCACGCTACGGTGACCACTAAACAGGATTTTACGTAAGACCTCATTCAAGAAAATAGAATAGCGTATTGCATAAATCGTACTTGTATATATTTTTTTCTGTGCTTGGAATGATTATCGTTGAGGAAACTCGACGCAAACTACACCAAAATATTCGAATCGCAGAATTGATCACTGCAATATTGGTATTTTTTGTTTCAGGAGATGGCACAGAAGATCAACCATTCGTATCCGAAAAAATGTCTGGCTACGAAACCAATTTGTACCTGTACTCCGAAGAAATGGAGGACAGACCACGGATATCAACCCTCATCAGTTCACTTGCAAACTACTCCAACACCATTCCACCCGCGTCCAACGACCCTGATGCGAGACCTACCGGTGGTGGTGCCCGTATGGGCACCCTAATCGGTGTATACCTGCCATGTATCCAGAATATTTTTGGTGTCATTTTGTTTATCCGTTTAACTTGGGTAGTTGGTACAGCTGGAGCACTCCAAGGATTTCTTATTGTACTTTGTTGTTGTTGTGTGACAATGTTAACTGCAATATCGATGTCAGCAATTGCCACCAATGGGGTGGTACCTGCAGGTGGTAGCTACTTCATGATATCAAGATCGATAGGTCCTGAATTTGGTGGGGCTGTTGGTATGCTATTCTATACGGGCACGACGTTAGCTGGTGCCATGTACATTGTTGGTGCTGTTGAAATTCTGCTGGTAAGTGCAACGTTTAGTTTACTTACCTCTTGGTTGAGGTATTTTGATTTTCTTGCAGAAACTGTTTTGATTATACGGATTTGCAATAAAATCATCAGTAAATGGCCTTTACATTGCGTTGAAAAGGTTAGGGTTAGTCGAATTTCGTTACATAATCAATCTTCTACTTAGACAACTGCAGAAGAAACCACGTAGAATCTTTCCTGTTTCTAGAGCCTCCCAGGTCACTAGATTTGTCTTCAAATGATTTTTTTGCGGATATATCTGAATTTTGAGGGAACTACAAATCGCGATCATTCATGGAAGAACATGATCCAACTATGTGTCAATTTACTTGGAGATTATTTGAGAATTACATCGAATTTGTAGTGTTTTAAAAGATTTATTTTTGTAAAAGTTAACGTTATATTTTTAATTATCAGAATTTACTTTATTTTTTATGGCCAAAAGGAACCATGGCAATTATATTTGAAATATGAATTATTTATTATATTATGGAATAATTTCCCGCATGCATTGAAACATAGGCATAATCTCTTCTCTGTACTGGTCGTCTGGTCCGAATATCTCTCATTCTAGCTAAACGAACAACCCATTTTGCGATAATTTTATTCTCAATCTATATACTGTTCACTCAAATTTTTGGTTGAAGTGTTCAACTGTCGATGTACCTTTATTAAGCGCAATAAAATGTCTAATTAATATATGGAAAATATCTACCTATCTATTATGAAGACTAGATGCTATTGATTGCCTGAAATGCTAAAATGATTATCAGAAAATTTTGCATTTTGCCTTCATATCACCACTATGTTTTTCTATATTTGTGAGACAGATATATGCCAATTTTTATATTTGAAAGAATAACTGTTTTTTTTTCTTCCATCTTTTTAAGCAATTTGTCGTTATTTTCTCATGATGTGACCAAAATATTTATATGGTATTGCTCAGTTCTCATTCTTGTACAATTATGTACTCGTTGGTTATTTCTTCAACTCATGATAATTTTAGCATGCATCCACATGTTAAGATTTCAAAGCCTTCAATACAATTTTTATTATCTGCTTCAAAGGTTCACGACAACACAACAGTGTTTATATCAGTTTTATTTTTGTAGCCCTTCTTGTTCTATTCTATCATGCACATATTTTGAAGCTTTAGAGTGATTATTTTTATGTTCATTTCCATTATATTTCCACCTCTCAGAATATTTTTTCTGCTGTATATAAACTCTTTTACCATATCGATTTTGCCAATATGTGCGAGAGTTAGTTCTTTTTCTTTTGAGATTAGAATCATCTTGGTCTTTTATCTGCTACTGCTACTCTAACATCTCAGCTGACTCCATTCACTCTTGTTACCAAGCCGATGATTTCTTTTACAAAGGCTTCGGGAAGGGTAGTACCTTTCGCATACCGGAGATGTTAAATTAGCTCACCCCTAAGAATATTGCTCGATCCCAGTTATCCGTTGATGTCTCCATTCGCCTTTTATATACCTTGAAATCCTCAATTAGGTATCATGTTAGTTGTTTTTCGTTCGAAATTAAAATCATCTTGGTCTTTTATCTGCTATTGTTACTCTAACGTCTCAGCTGACTCCATTCACTCTTGCTACCAAGCCGATGATTTCTTTTACAAAGGCTTCGGGAAGGGTAGTACCGTTATCATACCAAAGTTAAATTAGCTCACCAATAAGAATATTGCTCGATCCCAGTTATCCGTTGATGTCTCCATTCGCCTTTTATAGACCTTGAAATCCTGAGTTAGGTATCATGTTAGTTGTTTTTTTTTTGAGATTAGAATCATCTTGGTCTTTTATCTGCTATTGTTACTCTAACGTCTCAGCTGACACCATTCACTCTCATTACCAAGCCGATGACTTCTTTCACAAAGGCTTCGGGAAGGGTAGTACCGTTCGCATACCAGAGATATTAAATTAGCTGTATATGACATGGCAATAATACTTAGTCGGTCAAGAAGTATTGATTATTCGCATTTTTCTCACTATTCTTTATTTACACAAGAATAATGCTGCGCACGGTGGTTTATGCGAAAATAACGAAGCAGCACGCCGATGATGGCAAAATGTGTTTCGATAGTTTTGCTTTCTGCTTACCGATACGGCATATCTACGTTCAAATTTGTCGAGCTCTATTATGATTTTTCTGAATTAAGTTTTGATAAAGTTTGCATTCAAAATTCAATTGCAATCATCAAGAATCAATAAATTGTAATAATATTATAACAACAAGCCCATTTGATTTGTGTTGTATTATGATGCACCAGCTTTCTGGTTAACATACCTTACATAATTTTTATGCATTTGTTTGTGGGCGCGCTAAATTCTTTCGGTATTTCAGAATACCCCGCTTTCACGAGTGAACAAGTCTTCAGAACGGTCGATAAGTCATAATTTTTTTACACCATTTTAAAACTTGTATCTTCTTCCTGAATGCTAGTTTTAAAAACTACCTTAGATTCTTGTTCCAAGATAATATCTTTGTACTTGCGGTAATGGCTTATACTCAATAGACTATTTTCAGTTTTTTATGCAAGCTGATAAGCTGCTCCGTAATTGTCAAAGCAGATTCAATAAACTTTCAAGAGCAACCTCCCAAATATTACCGCGATCACCGCTGCGTTGCCTTGTATAACCTGGAGTATTTTCTTCCTGAGACGATGTGAGCTGTAGTTTTGTCATCCCATGAATTGACTTCTTTTTAGCAGATTTTTGTTCAAATCGCAGAACATCAGACTTCCTGTTCGGCCGTCTCAAAAAGCAACTCACAGTATTGTTTCCAACTCTGCAGTAATTTCGTCTTTTCTATTTTTTCTTGAAAATTTGATAAAGAGATACTTAGCATCGTTTCCCTGATCATGATCTTTAGTTTCCTTTCAGACTCAAGGCTCAATAAATTTCCTTTTTTGTTCTAGATCTTCTTCTGTCATGAATAACATGCCACGTAACCTCTTGGATCCAAGGTTCCTTTTGTTTTTGGTGGTTTGGGCTTCTTGAGACTTCTTGCTCTCGATGCTAGTTTTAATTGCTTCTCACAGTTTGATCCTATTTCATTCGTGTTTAATTTTCTTAAAAACTGTTTTTGGCTCATCATTTGTGTTAGTTTTTTCTATAGGTACTTGGTTAAATTTGACTTTAAATGTTTACAAATATAAATGACTTTGATCATCAGTAGATAAATAAATACCCCATTGGGTTCAGTGTTTTAGTACCGACTTCTCAGTGTTGCTTTGGCTTCTTCGAATACATCCAGTCATTTGTGTAGCTGATGAATTCTAATAAGAACGAAATTGTAGAAATCCTACTCTTGATTCAACTGTGATGTGTTTCGAATGAAATAAACGCATAAGGGTTGGCACTTACCAACAAGTTATTTATCTATTGTCGATCAAACTCATTTATATTTTAACATATTTCACAATATAAAACTTCACATCTTTTATTTTGAATGTGTAGTTCCACTGATTCAGAGAGCTCTCCTATTTCATAAGGAGCTCATCTTTTCTACTATCTTCCAAATAAGTCCTACATACCTATTATCAAAGACAAGAAAATTTATTATAAAACCTGATTTTTTATTAATATTTCTCTCTTCAAATTTCAAAATCCGTTCCAATGCGACCTATATTTACGCTTATATACCTATACACATCTATAATATAATATTCCAATGAGTTCCAGGTTTTATATGAGAGGTGTATTTCACATTTGATAGGGTAATAAAGAACATTCCATTCATCATCTAAATGACAGCCAATTAGCTGAATATATGGAATAAGCCATGATGGAAAACTACATCTATTTATTTAACCTGATTTACCGAGAGCCCAGAAACGTTGTTTAAATGTTCGTTACCTACTTATTACTCGCAGTAGTGTGTCGTTAATAAATTGATTCGAAGTTTTCTCCAAGCAGCAAGAGAGCATAATTAATTTTAGGGGCAAATGCATACTATATCTATAGCATGGCGTGGCTAAGCGAAAAAAAATGTTCTTGAAAGTCTGTAACTTTTGACATCTCTGTATGAAAGACATCAAAGTAAATATCCCTTCCCGATTAACCTTTAGTTATTGTCACAAAAACAAAGACTATCTGACTAAATCAGAAAATGTAAAAAAAAGTTGCATCGACCATCAAAGGGACAAAGGATGATATAGGGTGAGGTTACTGCCACCGGGAATAAGACTAACAGCTGCTACATTGAAATAGAAGATCTCGTCTTTGAAAGTGTCTTCAATAAAATCATAAAGTACATGTAGTTGTTAGTTTTAGATCAATCTAAATCTGAACTATCAGAGAAATCCTAATCGAATAGGCGCTATTCATCTTACATATAACATACGATGTGGATAAACTAAATCATTTTCAATAACAAAAAATGATAATTGATTATCTATTATCATTTAATAACTGACACGAAGAATTGATTTATTCTGCTTTGTTTACCCGAGTGAAACTGGGTGGTCCTGCAGTAAATATGCGACGCTCCAAGTCCACAAAATGAACAAGTATCTTCGTACATTAGGGTTTTATTAAACACCTTGAATATTAGCTTATAATTCAAAAATAAAATATATCCTCTGTTTCGTCTTAAGTATTTTGTAAAAAACCCTACATTTTTTTTTACAGATGTACATGACGTCAAGTCTCACGTTATTCGGTGATATCTCGGATGACGAGGTGAAGTACAACAACTTCCGACTTTATGGTACTGGAGTGCTTATGGTGATGGGAACTATTGTGTTTGTTGGAGTTAAGTTTGTCAACAAATTTGCCACTGTAGCACTGGGATGTGTACTTTTCTCCATATTGGCTGTGTACATTGGAATTTTTGTCAATATCAACGGAAATGATAACCTACGGTTAGTACCTATAACTGTTTTAAATTCTTTATCATAAGAAAGCCCACACAAATAATACACCAAATTGAAGATGACAACATGTAGATTTGCCGAAAACTATTCAAATTACCAAAATCTTAATTGATCATGTTCGAAAGCGCAATAATTAATTTTATCTATATTTGGACTAGCTCCCAGTAGATGGCTGCTTATAGGTACAGCTTTATCATGTTCAAAACCGTAACATTCATTAAATTTCTATTATGCTTACCTCCCAATGGATGGCAGCATATTCAAATAGCAAATTGCATTCAGTTGATATTTTAAGGGAACGATCCGAAATACTCGGTGCTTCGTTGTAGTAGAGCGCTGTATAGATGAGTATTATCGCCGCCCGCCATTGTGTGTCCTGACTGTCACGTCAGTGGTATAGGTAGAGCACTTGTTTACGTATTTTTACGTTTATAACCTATACCACTGACGTGACGGTCAGGGCACACAATGGCGGGCGGCGATAATACTCATCTATACAGCGCTCTAGTTGTATGCACCAACTCCACAATAAACTACAACGGGACAACAAAAGTACCAGCACCAATAGAATTAATATCTATTATTTTGTATTTTTCAGTGCACCAACTAATACAGTCGGTCCAATTTTTTGTAAAAAATATTTATTTCACACATTTGAGTGTAACATTAGTCATGAAAATTGTTGAACGTTCACTAATACCAAAGAAGATAGTACTTATCCTATTACCCATGTATAGGCTTAGCTTGTAAATGTTATTATTCATGGATCTCTGGAACCATGTAAAACCACAGTATAAAGAATCTATATACTGTGGTAAAACTGTAACTCGAAAACCGTAACTGTTTTGAAAGAATGTTCAATTAAATGTTGCTACCTACATATAATCTCTTCTTTAATTTGGCCATCTCATATTTTAAATTTTCAAAAAAATTGCCCTTATAGCGGAAATACACATATCACATATTTCAGACTTTACTACTGCTGTAACTCGTAAACCGTAATTGTTTTGAAAAATTGTTCATTTTAAATATATCCCCGGATATGGTCCTTTTTCTAATTTTCCAATATCTAATTTTCGAAACACATATTTGAGACTATAACGTGGAAACCTATGATTATTTTAAAAAATGTCCAATTTAAACGTTTCCGGATATGGAATTCTGCCGTCTCAGATTTCAATTTTAGGGAAAAAACTTCCCCCACCACCCCCTTTGGGGGAAGCTTTTGACAAAAAGGGCATGTCTAATATTATTTTTTTTTCAATGGGATCATTTCTCAATACTCCTCTCTCAAATGAAAAAAGATCATTAAAATCGGAGCACGTTTACTCTACAAAAGGCGCGAACATCCATAAAAAATGCAGACATACAGTCGTTTGGGTTTGTCGATCAAAAATTGCACATTATCTGAAATAGTGGAGGTATATTTAACATTTTCTGATTCCTGATAATCGCGAAATTCGAGTTGATAATCTTTATGAATATTTATAATAGTATTTTTCCGAACAACGATAAATTCCTAATTCCTATCCACTTTTATTATGAGAGACAAACCTACAACTACTTCATTACTATGTTCATTTATTATCAAGAAAAAAACATGAAAATCCGAAAATTTCTCAAATAAAAGTACCGAAAAATAAACGAACTAAACTTCTCCTCAACTGCAACGTAAGAATAACGTAAGTAGGAGAAATGACCATGTGCCAGGGTGATCGCAATAATTGTTTCGTCTGTTGGATAATCGCAGTACAGGGCAAAAAATTGTATAAAGAGCATTTTTTTCTATCTCAAGAAAGAATATAAATCTCGATATATTTAGTTCGTTGCTTATTATATATATATTATATAACTATGTTAACATCAGATACAGTTTCGGGATTGTTCTTGATGATGGAAGACGCTAAAAATCTAGAAAAAGCTAAACTTTAAATTTTAATATAATAATTAATATCTTATTTTTAATATTTTCTAATGTTCTAAAGTTTTTCTTATTAATTCGAATAACGAGCATTATCAGTATTCATTTAGATATATTTAATAAATATCAGCTGATTTTCAGTTTCAGTTTCAGTTTTTCTTATTAATTCTGGAAATGATTAGATCACCTATATAAAAATTCAATAATATAGGTATGCAGATTTATCAAATAAGAACCGAAATTCAATATGTTGCCTATATATCCGATGCCGATATTATGTTCCATTTATCAAACTGGAGGCATTTTCAGACATTATGCAATAATATTCATGAGTTTTGATCAACGTAGGATAACGCCAAGGTAGAAATATTATTGAAATATCGGAATCTCTTACCCAATTTCATTGAAGCTTCCAATCAATATATATTCTGAGCCGAGAGCGAATGAAATTCCTCGGGAAATGCAACGTCCTTCATTTTCATAGATCGACATAATTCCGACAATTCCGACATTTCAATGTCAAGAAATTACATAAAACAGTGGAAGTCCGATTAAGCAAGCCTCACATTATCGTGGAATGGAATGGAATGGAAAGGAATGAAAATTTTGAAAACAATGTAAACTTACTGAAATTCGCACACTACCGCAGATCGGAACAGAACATTTTAAACCATATAAATATATTAAAACTGACTAATTCAAAATTGGACAGAACATTCAATAAAATTTCTATAGCAAAAAAATATATTCAGTGATTTAAATACTTACAAATCTCAAAAGGTATGGAATATTTTGGTTACTTATAGTTTGAAAAATTGCTGAAAAATACTCTGTTAGCTCATATGTATTTAATTTAAAGAGTCATCACAATCAATTGATTATTACTTTTCAACAATAATAGGTACACGATATCAGGTGCAACATTTAATTGAATTTGATTCTAGTCTACAGTCGCTATGGAAAAGTTTCAATAAAGAATTCCACAAAGCTGTGAAAACAATGTTGTTCGATTAAGGAAGATCAATTTCTGCTAAACAGTGAAACTATAATACTAGGTCTTAGTGAAGCACTTACAACAGAATCGAAAAGGGAAAGAAAAGAATCTCAACTACTTCCAATGATTGCCTGCCATTGAAATCTATTGCTTCTCGTGTTTCATCGATTTTGTATCAATATTTGATATTAATCTATATTCTGAAAATAACTGGTATTAAATACATAATATATTGAACTTGGAAATTGTTGAGTGAATATTCGTGTTCGATTTAATTTGAAATAATACGATCTTATAAGGCTCATATTATGTGCCATATCATCTATTTTCTGTTTATTCTTCGACATTCGACAATCATAAAATGACCTGCTATAATTTTTTAATGGAAAATTGTTTCTTCTGATCTCAAATTTTAACTCTCTAAATTGTAGAATACGTTTAATATTTGTTAAATAGTATATAATTACAATATGAAACATTTAAATTGGCTGAAAGTTCTAATCAAAGAATGAACGTTTTTACAGTTAGGAAAAGCAAGTTTCAAATGTTCCCGGGAACAATTTCATTTCAAAGTTAAGTACTTTAGACAGGTTATATGATACAACAGTCTGACTTCAGACCATCCCTTTGGTTTTATAATCGTGGTTTCTACGAAAAATTATCTTTAAGCATCAGAGAAACACTCAGGCGGAATCTCCCTGAGTTGAATCATTCCAAGATGTTTCTTGGAAGCTTTAATACTGCAAGATCTAAGAAGTATCTGGATCTTAGCAAGAATATGCTACACCTCCTCACTGGAATTTTTACTGGGCACTGTCGCCTCAGGAAGCACCTATCGAGAATGGGATTAGCATAGAACGATGAGTGCAGATTCTGTGGGGAGGAAGAGGAAGCTCCAGATCACCTGATGACAGAATGCCTCGCCATTGCTAGCCAACGCAAAAAATGCTTTGGAGAAGAAACACGCAGAAATGAGGAAGTAACCTCCTTGAAGCCATCCCAGATTCTGGATTTGATGAGAACCCTGGAACTGGAGGGCGAGCTGTAGACTACGTAATAGCGAGAACAGCTCTGACAATAGACCTCAAGGTCGCAGTGCAATGGAAACCCCTTAAATCTACAATCTACTCAAATTGAATAAAAAAAAATATGAGACGGCCAAATTAAAGAGACAATGTGTAGAAACATTTAAATTGGACATTTTTCAAAAATAGGGTCTCCGAGTTACAGCAGTAGTCAAGTCTAAATTATGTGTCATTCCGCGATGTTTTGAAATCTCTGAATAAGTATAAGCAAATTACTATCTTCTTTGGTATAAGTGAATGTTCAACGATTTTGATGACTAATGATACACTGAAACGTTTGAACAGACTTTATTAGTTAATGCTCCGAAAATACAAAATAATACTAATTCCATTGGTCCTGGTAGGTACTTTTACTTTGGGTTGCTGCCAGAAGTCTTCTCACTACCTAAAAACAAGCAGGAAACAACGGAACGCTCTCTGACGTAAAAAAGACCATAAAACGATAGCTAATAATTTCTGATGGATATCAGAAATGATATAGATACTAGTAAATTACCGGATCGACAATAAGTCCATCGTCTATCGTCGATAATAATTAATTAATATTTTTGATCCTATAAAAAAACTTCAAGCTTTCTTCGCCTTGATTCCCGGTGAGGCTTGACTTTTGATTTCTTCAATCTACTTAGGTAAATGCGACCTCTAAACTAGTTTTTATCGCATAGACTATAGAGATAATATATGGCTATTGAAGGGTTGTAACCAAATCATTGTAAAATTATGACAATCAACAATTAAGCGATACTCGACCCTCGATACGGAATAACATCCTACCTGAGGTATTCACGTTAGCCCTACTAGAAGCGCGTGTTCACCGAACATCTGTTCAACCCGCTGTTTTATGACGTACGCAAAATCCGGCGTCGTCACGTTGCCATGACGATGTTATAGATCCCGAACAATCTCAGCAAAGTGACGGTGTTAACCGATATGACGTCACTTGTGGGTACCGCACAGGACCGGTTTGAATGCCGTTTGGATCTAAAAGCCAGCTGACCGATAATGCATACATGGGAAGAACAAAGTTAATAATTTAGAAATCAAATGAAATACTTACTTATCATTTAGAATATTCTTCTTATGAGCAACTAAATGGCATAATATTTAATTTAATTGTTTATCTTTCAATGATTTCAGAAAAAGGTTTGCACGTTTGCTGTGCTAGTGTGCTCCGATTTTGATGATTATTCCTTTATTCAAAACAATTCTGCTGTGAAATGTTTGGAAATCCAATATTCAGTATTCAGTTCTCCCGAATGGAGTAGAGTTGTATTTTTTGTCAAGAATCTAAAATTTGATATAGCAGAATTCAATCTCATAAGATGAAACAATTTTAACGTTTCGCGATGTACAGCCTCTGGAAAGGGAAGTTTTCTAAAAAACACCTTGTAGAGAAATAGGATCAATAAGGCACTGATTATTACAAAATAATATTTTCTCTATTAGTCATCAATACCCCCCAGTATATCATCATCCATCTCATCAATCATTGATTTTTCGGCTGTACCTACTTAAATAATAAAATAAATAAAATATTGGATTTGGAGAATTAAATTTATTAAAATCTTCTTAGTTTTTCGTACGTACATCTTGTAGGATACCTCTCGGGTATGTCTGTCTGCTAGAGATAAGTTTCCCTGAATCTACTTTACGAAATAAGTTTCAGATTTCTTGCCGACGCGAATTCGAATCACAACTGTTTAATTTTTTATTTGAAATGAAAAAATTCCGTTTAATATTATTTTGAAAAAATAAAAGATCTGTGTAACTCATACTCCCTAGACTCTGGACGTAATATCTAAAGATTTCTTCAATATTGATCTATATTTTGACCGATAAACCCCGAACGGAGGAGGTATACAATTCGACTGTCTGCGTTTTTTTTATTTGTTCGTGCGTTGTAGGTATATAGTTAACGTAATCCGATTTTCATGATTTTTGAGGAGGCTTGAGAAATGGTTCCATATTCATAAAAACGCAAAGCCGAAATCAGCACATTTTCTCGAAAACCGAAAATCTGAGGGGGTATAATTAAAGATGGGACAATATCCGGAAAAGTTTAAATTGAACATTTTTTCCTTAGAGTTACGGTTTTAGAGTTACAGCGGTGGTAAAATGGTAACATCTAAAATACTTTGAGATCTCACTAATAACTACAAGTAAAGAATATGTGTGGATAATAAGATAAGTACTATCTTCATTGGTATTAGTGAACGTTCAACGATTTTCGTGACTTATGTTACACTCAAAAGTGAAAAATACAAAATAATTCTAATTCTATTGGTGCTGGTACTTGTGAAGTTGGTGCCAAAAGTTATCAATCTAACTGCAACTGCACAACTTCAAAATTAACAGCACCAAGAGAATTAATATTATTTTCAGTGCACCAACTAATAAAATATAAAAATATATGTCGTTATATGCGTAGCATTGGAGAGTATTTTATGTTTTTTGGAACTTAATATATATAACTTACATATTTTACCTTCAATAAAATCGAATATAATTTGAATTCATAGGAATTAAAGAATGAATTTTATTTATTGACCGACGAACCCCGAACGGAGGAGGTATACAATTCTACTGTCTGCTTTATTTTTTTTTTTGGTTCGTGCGCGCCTTTTATATTGTAAACGTGCTCCGATTTTGATGATTTTGGGTTCATTTGAAAGAAGGGGATTGAGAAATGGTCCCATATTCATAAAAACGCAAATCCGAAATCTCCTTCCCTCCGAAAACCGCCCCCGAAGGGGTGGTGGGGGCGAATTTTCTCGAAAATCGAAAATCTGAGTTGGTATAATTAAAGATAGGATAATATCCGGAAACGTTTAAATTGAACATTTTTTCAAAAGTGCTACGGTTTTCGAGATAGACGCATGTTAAATATGTATTTTTGCTATGTGGAGAGGACAATTTCTTTCGAAAATTGAAAATTTTTCGATACTACATGAAAGATATAATTATTTGTAGCAACATTTATAATGAACATTTTTTCCTTAGAGTTACGGTTTTCGAGTTAAATCGGTGCTAAAATGGTAACAACTAAAATATTCAAGCGTATTTCCGCAGCGATGTTCTGAGATCTCTATAATAACAACTACAAGCAAGGAATATACGTGGGTAATAGGATAAGTACTATCTTCATTGATATGGTATAGTGAACATTCAACGATTTTCGGGACTAATGTTACACTCAAAAGTGTGAAATAAATATTTTTTACAAAAAATTGGACCGATGTTATTAGTTGGTGCACTGCAAAGTATAAAATAATATTAATTCTGTTGGTGGTGGTACTTGTGAAGTTGGTGCCAAAAGTTATCAATCTACCTGCAACTGCACAACTTCAAAAGTACCACCACCAACAGAATTAATATTATTTTATACTTTTCAGTGCACCAACTAATAACGTCGGTCCAATTTTTTGTAAAAAATATTTATATTCATCTATTCACTTCATGTTACTAAATAAATGATACACCTCATATCTGCGAATATTCAATATACTATTTTGTAAAAAGTTTCTTTGAAAATCACCATAAAATAATTAATTGGAATGTTCGTAATACAAAGAAAGCAGTCGGAGCTGAAATTCAGATTTCCAAATTCATTAATTAATAAATTGAATTTCATCGCTGAAAGAGAATGAGAGAGGGTGAGAGAGAGAGAGAGTTCAAAACACAGTTAAACTTGATGTCGGCTCCAGAATCCCGTCATTTTAATTAAGGGTAAGGTATTTAATCGATATGGAGACCAATTATAGGAAATCGTGATTGCATTAGGGTAGGTATACCTACGTACTGCTAAATGTATACGACTGGAAGTTCGGTTGAGCAGATCTCATTTCAATTACAACAATATCTATTAATAGCCCACTTTTTTTCACGACCTAACCCACAATAAACATTTTCTAGAAAAAATAGGACCGACTTTATTGTTGGTGTATAGTTGGTGCACTGAAAAACCCAAAATAATATTAATTCTATTGGTGCTGGTACTTCTGAAGTTGGTGCCAACAACAACTAACTACTAGTGCACAACTTACACAATGTTTATTCCACACTTTCGAGTGAAACATTTGTTGTCAAAATCATGCATCGTTCACTAAAGAAGAAAATACTTTGCTTATACTTATTCGGAGAGTTCAAAACATCGCGGAAATACAAATAATTTAGACTTTACCACTGCTGTAACTCGAAAACCGTAACACTATAGAAACAAATTATGCTACATATAATCTTTTCTTTAATTTTGCCGTCTCCTATATTCCATTTTCGAAAAAAATTGCCCCCTCCACATAGCGGAAGCACACATATTTCAGAAATTACTACTACTGTAACACGGACACCAATGATTATTAAACGTTGCCGCATATGGTTTTGTTCTTAAATTTTGTCGTCACAAATTTTCTATTTTCGAAAACAATTGCTCCCTCTACTCCCTTTGGGAAAAGTTTTTGGGTGGAAGGACATGTTGATTGTCGAACCAATTCTAAATAGTCCCCTTTCAAATGAAAAAAGAATCATGAAAATCACGTTTTCTATTTATAAGACGCGAACATCCATCGAAGAATACCTCCTCCGGTTTTTGACCGACTTCCCAAAAGTAGGAAGTATACAATTCGAATGTATTTTTTTTTATTTTACCTCGTTTCTCGTAACAAACGTGCACCGATTTTGATGATTCTTCAGAGGATGGCTGAGAGATGATCCCATATTAAAATTTTCTGGGTTTGATGAAGCTTATCCATTCAAAAAGCCCTTCGAATGCTAAAAAAAATATTTTTTTAAATAAATATCACGGTCTTATAATTAAGGCTCTGAGACGGTAAAACATTTTCATACTTACTTCGAAAACAGGTATCAAATGTGTGGCCTTCTGTTTACATCTACTAGTGATACGAGAATTTTCCATGCGGTGGTATCTTGTCGAGATAACGATGTGGCTCGTAAGGTAACTACGAAGCAGGAACTACGGATCGAATCCCCGTTGAGTACCTACTTTTTTTCCATCGAAAGTGGGCTTAAACTTTTAAACGCTTGAAAATGACGTCTTTGTGAGTTATTAACCACGATCACTAAAAATTGGTACATAAATATTTTCGGTAAAATAGGACCGACTTCATTTGATGTATAAAATATAACAACATATAATGTAGAAATCATCACAAAGAGTTTTGGCAACAACTTCAAAATCTTTATTATACCTATATTATTTGTTACCACTTCATACTTTTTAGTGCGAAGCGCTTCTAGTTTCAAATTATTTATTGGCCTATCAAGATAGGAAATAATAATATAAACGTACCATATAGGTCTCAATTTTAGGATAAGATAATATTACAAACTATATTCTCCGTGCACTACTTTTGTTATTATAAATCTAAGGAATTCAATTTTTAGTGCGTCGTTTTTTATCGAGTTGGATCCCTTCAAATATACTGGACAAGTTAATTATAAAAAAATGACTTGATTTTTGACATATTAAGGTTGGGTGTTTATCCGTAACTTTTGAATAATAGTTCAGAAAATCTGGAAATATCTAGTACCTAGAGCACCTAGATAGATGAAAATTGAAACTCTCTATCCTTTGAACTTTTGAGAATATTAGAAATTATATGCAGTATACAGGGTGGCAGATTTGCGTTAAATATTTTCGTTGTAAGTATAATAATCGTTTATCGTAAATCTTTTTGAAATATCGAAACTTGCATGTTTTAAAAATATTATGAGATATACCTGGTACCTATGCGCAAATAAGATAAGTAGTATGCGCAAATGAAGCGAGGGATCAGGAAAGTTATTTTTTTTAGGATAATCTCCATTTTTATTGCCAGCCAGCTAAAAAAGTACATTTTATAGTCTATGTTATAAACAAAAACTTCAAAACTTCTAAATCTGAATTTATAGCAGTAGGTGATAATACATTCAAAAGTCTATATTGGTTATCTTAGATTGTTTTTAAAAGTAAAAGTTGAACAATATAATGAAATTATATATCTTTCTTCAAATATTACCTATGTAGGTACTGACCATGGACATCTTAAATACCTTTGTCGCACTTCGCAAAACTAAAGAGTTGCATTGTATAACTCTTTAGTTCTGTGAAGTGCGAAGTTCTGTATGTTTTCTTATGAATGAATGAACGCGCATTTTGCATAGTGAAAGTGCTCTGATTTTGATGATTCTCTTTTTGACCGACGAACCCCAAACGGAGGAGGTATACAATTCGACTGTGTGCTTTTTTTTGGTTTGTGCGCGCCTTTCATATAGTAATCGTCGTCCGATTTTGATGATTTTTGATTCATTTGAAAGAGGAGCCTTGAGAAATGGTCCCATATTCATAAAAACGGGAATCCGACATCTCATTTCCTCTGAAAACCGCCCCAAAGGGGGTGGAGGGGGCAAATTTTCTCGAAAATTGAAAATCTGGGGTGTTATAATTAAAGATAGAACAATATCCGGAAACGTTTAAATTGAACATTTTTTCAAAAGAGTTACGGTTTTCGAGATAGACGCATGTTAAATTCTCAAATGTGCAATGTGGAGAGGGCGATTTCTGTTGAAAATTGAAAATCTGTTTGCAGTACATGAAGGACATAATTATTTGTAGCAACATTAATAATGAACATTTTTCCCTTAGAGTTACGGTTTTCGAGTAAAATCGATGTTAAAAATGTAACAACTAAAATATTCAAGCGTATTTCCGTAGCGATGTTCTGAGATCTCAATAATAACAACTAAAATATTTTTTACAAAAAATTGGACCGGCTTTATCAGTTGCACTGAAAAATACAAAATAATATTAATTCTATTGGTGCTGGTAATTTTGAAGTTGTGCCGTTGTAGTTTTTTGTTGTAGGCACCAACTCCAAAAGAACCAGCACCAATAGAATTAATATTATTTTGTATTTTTCAGTGCAACAACTGATAAAGTCGGTCCAATTTTTTGTAAAAAATATTTATTTCACATTTTTGAGTGTAACATTAGTCATGAAAATTGTTGAACGTTCACTAATACCCAAAAAGTTATAGGTAGGTTTAGCTTGTACTAGCGAAAATACGCATATCACTTACTTCAGACTTTACCATTGCGAAACTCGAAAACCGTAACTCTTTTGAAAAAATGTTCTATTCAAATGTTTCCGGATATGGTCCTCTTTCTAATTTTCAAATCTCGAATTTTCGATTTTAAAAAAAATTTGCCCCTTCCACATAGCTGAAACACATATTTCAGACTGTAGGGCGGAAACGTATGATTATTTTTAAAAATGTCCAATTTAAACATTTCCGGATATGGGATTTTCGTTAATTCTGTCGACTCGGATTTTTAATTTTCGAGAAAAATTGCCCCCTCCACCCCCTTTGGGGGCGGTTTTTGGAGAGAAGGAGATTTTGGATTTGATTTTCCTTAATATGGGACCATTTCTCAATTCTCCTCTTTCAAATTAAACAAAAATCGTCTAAATCGGAGTTCGTTTACTATGCAAAACGCGCGAACAGCCATAAAAAAATAAATAAAAAAAAGCAATCTTACAACCGAATTGTATACCTTCTCCTTTTTTTGAAGTCGGTCAAAAAGCAAGGAATATACGTGTGTAATAGGATAAGTACTATCTTCACTGGTATTAGTGAACGTTCAACGATTTTCGTGACTAATATTACACTCAAAAGTATGAAATAAATATTTTTTACAAAAAATTGGACCGACGTTATTACTTGGTGCACTGACAATAATATTAATTCTATTGGTGATGGTACTTGTGAAGTTGGTGCCAAAAGTTATCAATCTAACTGCAACTGCACAACTTCAAAAGTAACAGCATCAATAGAATTAATATTATTTTATACTTTTCAGTGCACCAACTAATAACGTCGGTCCAATTTTTTGTAAAAAATATTTATTATTATAAAGATAAGTGCTGAGAAACGGCTCCAATATTTTTTTATTAACGTTGAGATTTTTCAAAAACGATTTCTCAGTTCTAGCCCTTGAAATAGGGGAGTTTTCGAAAACATTGTAAATCATTGCACATATTTATTGAAATTGAAATAGCGTGCACCGAGACAGGGTGGCGACAGGCTTCTATGGGTCGTTTCTCGCCTTATAATGTATAAGAACCGACTTTATTGATTGCACCCTGAATTATACGAATTAATATTTATTCTATTGATATTAATAAATTTGAAGTTGGTGCCAAAAGTCTTATATCGAAGTACATTTCCACAACTTTAAAATTACTAGCATCAATAGAATTAATATTATTTTTTATTTTTCAGTGCACCAACTAATAAAGTCGGTCCAATTTTTGGTAAAAAAATTTATTCAGAGCACCAATAAAGTCGGTCCTAATTGCACCTTTGCACAAGCACATAGATTAGATTATAGAATTTTTGGTGAAGGTATTTTCTCAATAGGGTGGCGTCTTTGAGTTTTAGTAATTTTTTCATATATGTGGTTTATAATTAGCTACATTTGGATTTGTAAAGGGGTTTGTTAAAAAAGTAAATAAGAATGAAACTTGGTATAAAAGTAAGATACTATTTTGGAGCACACGGGGTATGTGAGTGAATTAATTTAATACTTTGAAGTATACGGGTGTCGAAGAGAGTAACATTTAGATTTTGGTGTGAACTTTGTGTGAGAGCAGTGAATTGAGAAATTGTGATTTTTTGTATTTTTAGTAGGAACTGAAGGTCTGAGTATAACTTAAGTGATAACTTTGAATTGATGTATTCTAAGAAAAGAGTAAATTGGAGTTTTGATTATATGGCGTAAATGAGAATTTAAAATGTTGATGTACCTATATAAGTGGCAGAGTATTAAGTTTGAATTATGATGTTTACAAGGTGTGTAGGGGAATTTCATCGAAATTATTGTCTTGGGGTGTGTGAAAAGAGAATGTAATTGAAATGTTTGCTTGCACTGGCTGCGATAACTAATTTGGACTGTTTGTGTTTAAGGAGGTTTTGGAGAAGTAATTGCGATCTCAGGATACTTTTGTTAACTAACATCCTACCTGGAAGCATTAAATTATGTTTCTTACTACTCATGCGCAGAAGATTTTCCTGAACCACCAATAACTATCTAGAATTTTTAAACGTTATGATGAGCCGAATTTTGAACACACTTTTTCGATCACGTCCAATATCTCGACTTTGATTTTTATACGACTGATTTTTCTATCAAATTTGGCCACGATAAAAAATATCGATTAATAAATCGGATCATTTTTCTGATTAACTAAAAGCTGCTTTTCATTGCTACGTTCTCAATTTATTGCTGCCTATGTATTTGAACACATTACAAATTGCGTAATCCCAGTAGTTGAATTGTGTCTAAAGTCTTTCTTGAAAATGTACATTTTATTAGATATGTACCTGCTTCGCGAGCACCCACAAAGCCATTCTTTTAGCTAGTTATAAGAGCAAGTCATATCCATTCAATATATGTATACAAAACAACACTCTTAACTAATATGAACATCCAATAATTTAGATTTATTCCTTTCAGTATGTGTGTTCTGGGCAATAGACTCTTGAAAGTGGATGATATAGCGGACTGTCATAAAAATGAAACCGGCATCTTGCATCGAACGTTCTGCCCAAATAAGACATCTTGTGATCCCTATTACATGAAGTACAATCTCAGCATCGAGAGAGGAATAAAAGGATTATCATCTGGCGTATTTTTCGGTAATATCAGTAGACATTTTTTTATCAGAATTATGTTTTTATATATGTAATGTTTGCTCTACAGATAATATCTACGATGGTTTTCTTGAACAAGGTCAGTTTATCAGCAAAGGCAAATTACCAACGGACTATGAAAACATGGGTACTGATAACTACAACCAGGTTTTTGCCGATATAACAACGACATTCACTATTCTCATTGGTATTTTCTTCCCATCTGTTACCGGTATTATGGCAGGTTCCAATCGATCTGGTGATTTGGCGGATGCACAGAAGTCCATACCAATTGGTACAATTGGAGCTATACTGACCACCTCTACGGTGTATCTATCGTCAGTTCTTCTGTTTGCCGGAACTGTTGATAATCTACTTCTCAGGGATAAGTTAGTAAATCAAAACATTTATACATGATCTCCCTAAAAGGTTATGCAATTCAGTTCATAGTAGTACTCGTCCTCCCACATTTGAGAATTTCCTTAATGCATTCCGCATTCTGGTAGGTAGGGTTCAAGAGATACTATGTTTGAAACTCTAGTAACAGTGGTTTGAATTCCTCCAATAACTCACAAACGGGCTCAACTCAAAGAAGATCAATGATTAACATAATTCAACCAATGCATATTGTTGGATAATAAAGAGGAGCTTTAATCTCCTGAAGCATTCAGTTGCTTTCAACGATAAGATTATTAGGTTAGAATTCAAAGTGAATGGGCAGTTCTGACGTAGGTACTGAAAGGTGGTTTGAAAACACCTTTCCTATACCTTGGACAAGAAACGTAAACTTAGGTCATGGATTCAAATTAGAAAAGGGAAGCTGTGGATGGTAGAAGATGTAAATCTGTTCATTCATACATTCTCAGTACGCTACCTCTAAGATAAGGAATTACACAAACAAATTGCATTATTTTTTGGACAGGACATGTAAATTGAATTGTCATAAATTGAGTTTGAGTTTTCCTTCATCTATGAAAGAATTTATGTACTTTTAGGTTTGGTGAATCGATAGGTGGTAAACTTGTGGTGGCAAACATAGCATGGCCGAACCAATGGGTAATCCTTATTGGTTCCGTGTTGTCCACTTTGGGTGCTGGTCTGCAATCATTGACTGGTGCACCAAGATTACTTCAAGCTATTGCTAAGGATGGTATAATACCATTCTTATCGCCTTTTGCTGTATCATCGAGTAGGGGAGAACCAACGAGAGCCTTACTACTTACGCTTTTAATATGCCAGTGCGGTATTTTGCTGGGTAACGTCGATATCCTAGCTCCATTGCTATCGATGTTTTTCTTAATGTGTTACGGATTCGTTAATCTAGCATGCGCTTTACAAACACTACTGAGAACGCCTAATTGGAGACCTCGATTCAAATATTACCATTGGTCTCTATCATTCATCGGACTATCATTATGCATAGCTGTTATGTTCATGACATCATGGTATCTAGCATTACTAGCAATGGCCATGGCTGGTATCATTTATAAATACATCGAATATAGAGGGTAAGTAGATTGACACATTATCTAAATGAAAAACATTGATAGAAATATAAGCAGATTTAGATTGTTATCTCCATGTCTACACCTTGATTGGAGCAATGACCGATCATCAATTATCTCACAACACTATCTAGTGTTTGAATATGAATTCACTGTAGACGTAAAGCACAACATAATAAAATTTCGGGTTGTTCACAAAATGTTATCTTATACAAATACACAAGACTTCAAAATCCAAATTGACATTCAAACTAATTTCATAAAACCCTGTCATTGTTAACTAATCTAATTTGCATCTTCTAGAGCCGAAAAGGAATGGGGAGATGGCATTAGAGGATTGGCATTATCTGCGGCTCGATTTTCTTTGTTGCGTTTGGAAGAGGGTCCTCCGCATACTAAAAACTGGCGACCACAAATCCTTATCTTAGTTAAATTGACTTCCGACTTGTTGCCGAAGTACAGGAAATTGTTCTCGTTTGCTGCCCAACTGAAAGCTGGTATAATATCCATTCAAGTTTGAGTCACATTTGAGTCTCAATAAACTTATTTTAGGTAAGGGTTTGACAATCTGCGCCTCTGTTGTCGGTGGTGATTTCACAAGGTCATATGGTGAAGCTATGGCAGCCAAGCAGAGTTTAGGCAAAACAATGGATGAAGAAAAGGTGAAAGGATTTGCTGAAATTCTTGTTGCAAGAGATATTGTCGAAGGTCTATCAAACATGTGAGATTCTTCTATATTTTCATAGACATTGGAGTTGAATCCATTCATTTCTAGGGTACAAACAGCTGGCTTGGGTGGGTTGAAGCCAAACACTGTTATTCTTGGTTGGCCATACGGTTGGCGACAATCGGAAGACGATCGTACCTGGCAAGTGTTCTTGCAAACTGTTCGAAATGTAACAGCAGCGCGAATGGCTCTGCTCGTACCCAAAGGTATCAACTTCTTTCCGGACTCCACAGATAAAGTTGTCGGCAATATTGACATTTGGTGGATAGTGCATGATGGTGGTTTACTCATGTTGTTACCATTCTTACTAAAACAACACAGAACTTGGAAGAATTGCAAAATGCGTATTTTCACCGTTGCTCAGATGGAGGACAATTCGATACAAATGAAAAAAGACCTAAAGACATTCTTGTATCACTTGAGAATCGAAGCTGAAGTGGAAGTTGTGGAAATGGTAATTATACAACAACTGATAGAAGAAGAATTTCTCTTCATTTTTAAATATGATTTCAGATGGACCATGATATATCAGCTTACACCTACGAACGTACTTTGATGATGGAACAGCGTAACCAGATGTTGCGAGAACTCAGATTGAATAAAAAAGAAAGCTTAGGAGTGGTTAGTATATAACTTTACTTTTATGTTAATTTATAAATTTTATCCTTTCCAAATGTATTAACCCAAATTATGTTTGACATGCTATGTTCAGTCTTTGGTGGATTTTAATCAAATGTCTACGGAAGAGAAGCTGCCATTGGTAAAGCAATGTCGTAAACTGCTAGACTCATGGTTTTATTTATTTCTGCACGATTTATTTGATTTTCCATACAGTTTCCCTCCATTTCATTAAACAAAAAAGTTACAATAAGAACTTGAATTCAAACCATTAGAGGCATTATTAAAAGTACAAAAACTAGAATCTGTAAGCTCTTCATCCCAGCATTTCAAAATGTCCATGATCATAATTGTTAGAACTTATTGTAACTTTATTAAGAAAGACTCACCGCCAGCCTGTGTTTCAAATCATATGTTTGTGATGATCGACACCTGAAAAATATTCTAGGTTCAATCGATAGTTGATCAGCACCATCAAAACGATACGAAAACAGCTACAAAAGTTCGTTTCCAGGAACCAGGTGCAATCGATGGTGACCACAAACCTGCTGAAGAGCCGACAAATGAAGTAAATCTGGAGTGATTTCCCCAGAAATAAAATTTGATTAATTAATTGTGTTTATTATAGGTGCAGCAATCTAATGGTGAAGCAAAAGACGATTGTGATGACAAAAAGTCATTGGAGAAAGATGATTCAACAGAAAAGGAGAAGGAATGTACAAACGAACATAATAATACTAATTCTGTATCAGATGAAACTAAAAGCTCTGCTAAAACCCCGTAAGTTAATAGAACTAAAAATGTTGAATTAACAATTATTAATAATTTTTTTGCTGCTACAGTGACGAAGGCAATGTCCGTCGTATGCATACAGCGATTAGGCTGAATGAAGTGATAGTGAATCGTTCCCACGATGCTCAATTAGTTATTCTGAATCTACCAGGGCCGCCCAAAGATACCAAAATGGAGAGAGAATCGAATTGTAAGTACAAAAACCATTTCACACATCCAATCACTCGTCACAGCTATTAACAGTATTTGAACCGAATATCTCATTGGATCACTTAATTTCTTTCAGATATGGAATTCTTGGAGGTGCTCACCGAGGGATTAGAAAGAGTATTAATGGTGCGTGGTGGAGGACAAGAAGTCATAACAATCTACTCGTAATTTCTTACAAGACATTATTATCTAACAACTGCGATGCTGGTATATAAAAAACAAACATAGCAGTAAATACTCTCCGTAACATGAATCAAAGAACTATTGCTAATATGTAATTGAAATATGATTGATGATAAAATAATGGCGTAGTACAATATTTTAGAATGTTTTCACAAAATACTAATATGAAATAGTGATCACACGCCACCAGTAAAAGATTCTATTTATTATTCTTAATGTAATAGATCTGTACAAGGCCTGGTGTGTAGCCTCCACTATGTAGATTTCGTGATTCTTAAATCTTTGTATGATGGTACTGTATCAAAAATCAAAATTGAAAAGTTATATTAAAGAAAAGTGCTCATTTTCCTGTGAATGATCTGGCTGAGTAGGTATCTACTTGGTCGTCAAAAAGCTTGCAGTGTTATGTTTAGGATTAAATATATAATAGAATAATTCTAAAATGTAGTCTAGATAATTCGACACTTCCGAGTGCTAAAATCATATTTGTAGTTCGATAAACCGGTCTTAACAAAAAAAAAACATGCGAACTGTCCTCGTTAACATTCTCAGTGATAACCAATATAGTATTCTTATTTTTTATTAGGAGACTAGGATAATATCTGTAATGAATGCGTTTTTTCCATTGTAACTGTTCTTTTCATTTCCATTTAGTGTTGGGTTTACAAAAAATATAAATACAAAATATTTACAAAAATATACAAATATAAATATTATATTATATGAGATCACATATTATGGAGCAAATGGAAATATTGAATATTTTTTTCTTGCTCACTTGTTAACAGTTCCTGTATATTTTCATTCTCTATTTTTTGTAAATCTTCTGCTAAACTGCGTAATAACTGGTAGTCATCTTTATTTTCATTTAGATGGTTAAAAAAATTAAAAGATTCTCGTACCTATAGGTAATATAAGGAAGAATTTTGAGCAATATTAACTTAATAAATATATACTGTATTAAATGTCAAATTATGAGTGATAGAAGTAAGTTGTGTCTTGTTGACATGGTTCCCATGCCATACCAATTTGTAGATTGGTATAAAAGAAGAAAATTTACAAAATTTGAATAAGGACGGAATTTTTATTATGGTTTTCCCTATATTATCTACAAATTGATATTATGGGATTGAACATGCCTAGAAGATGTTATCTATAAATAAGTACAATCTCTACAAAAAAATGGTGATTTAAAGCCTTTTCTCTATAACAATGGAATAGTGTACGTGCAAGGTAAAGAATACTTCAGATCTCATTTAATAATTCAGTCAAATTAACTGGAAGAAAAATTCGAGTAGGTATAAGGAATAGTTGCGACTCAACTGATATATTATTGAGACCACAAATGCGTAAGAACCAATAAATTAAAAAAAACATCAGAAAATACAAGCTAGAAAGATTCCGGAGATATATTTTCCAAAAAAGTACATCAGTATTGCTAAAAAGTGGACATTTTGTCATAATCAACATTAGTATAATTATTCGATTGGACAACTAATAATGAAGTTGACAATGAAGCCATATCATATACGAATATGGTTTATTTAAATACGATATAGATATAGTAATAAAAGCAAAAAAGTGGGCAATGTCAATCATCTATTTTCTAATAAATTCGTTTGCGTTATCAAAATGATATACAGGGTAGCTAGTAAGATTCTAGTAAAAGATGTTAAATACCAAAGGTTTACGGTTCCTAATGATCTATTACAATAAATAGAAAAATTACTATACAAGATGAGTCAAAATCATCGTTATCTTATTTTTTCAGAAAACCTATATATTATGGAATATAAAGTCTCATAAAAATTATTCAAGGAAATGTCTAGCAGGACATATACCTAAATTTGATCGTTTCCAAGATATCGGCGCCTTTCAATGGCATTAAGCAACAAACCAAAAAATTACATTGATTGTGAATATTTTCAATACCTATCTTATACTATAAAGTCATTCAAAAAAGTTGAATTATTTCCTCTGTAAAAGTTTACTTGATCCTGTATAATTATTTTATTTTTGCATATATATTTAATACCTACCTACTAGCTATCTTAACCTTAAATAATCGACCGACATATGAGCCACCCTGTATATTGCGTATACTTAATAGGTTTCCTCTTAGAATAGATACATTTGATGTTTGTAGTGTTAATATACCCATAAAAATTAACACCAATTTCTAGACTGGTATATAATATATAACATTAATATTTATTCAGAATGCAATAAGCCTAGATTATTAGATTGTAGAATAAACATCATAGATGAGTCAAGAGGATAATAATATTTTTATGTTGATATACGGAATGTTCCACTTAATTCAGCTGATTACGATTTGTAAAGTAATGCCGGATTCTGATTAAAGAAAGGTTTCTTGTCTTCTGACAATAAAAATAGATGAGCAATACCAGAGAGTCCAGGCAACCCAAATTTGTTCTGAATAGTGATTTCTGAAATAAACAAAATAATAGGTACTTTCGAAACTCTTTTGCTGCAAGGTTTAAAATGGTTCGTCGATATCTCCTACTTAACGACGATTTCAAGTTCAAAAAGCTAGAAATATGAAAATAGTACGACAAAATTTCTACCACGATCAAAATTTTCGTACAAACGAATCTTCATTCTCATTCAAGAAAGAAATTAATGATAAATCGAACAGGAATTGATATTTAAAAAGTTTTATCGTACTATTTTATAATCTGCCAAGAGGTGGCTCAAAGTTTTATCCTAAACGCATAGTGGCCAAGCCTGGTCTATTTTGTTGCGTTTAAATAATTTACCGCATCAACACTTGCTTTGGTAAATATAAATTTCGATGAAGACATCTTCGGTTTTTTGTTAGAGAGTGTTACATCTATATATGTATTTGTTTTTAAGATTTCATGTTATTTTTGTGAGAATTTCTGTGATGGTTGTGCTAGATGCAACCGCCTTTAAATTACATTAATCATGATTTATTAGTACAAGGTTATACACATGAAATTCTATATATTATAATCCATTTATATAAAATAAAAATTTAATTTTACATATATAAAAATATTATTGTTATATATTTGACCACTGTGTATGTACATTAAATAAAATATATGTTTATTAAATTTAAATGTTATTTTTGGACAAGCTTATTGTTGTTATTATTCAAAGATATATTTGACGAAAAATATATTCCTATGTCAAATTATCCTTCTATATTCACGTTATCTTTGTTGAATTGTTAAAAAGTTTATTATTATCTCTAGGACATATTAATTCTATTCTAATTAAAATTTTATGAAAAACACTATATTTAAAGACAATAAGCCAATGTCCATTTACGTATGAATAGTACACAAAAAATGTTGAAAATCTCGTTGTACTTAGACTTTATCAGATTTGATGGTTTTATTCACGTGAAAAAATTTCGAATGTTCGAAGACTGTATTATCGTGTTAAGTACCTCATACTTAATAGAAAATCAGTCTCAAATAAATACCTTCGAAATTTTCGAGATGAAAAGAATATTCATGGTGGGTCAAGACTCACTGCACCATTTTAAATTTGAATAAGTTTATTTTTTAATCTTTTGCAAACTATAGTTCTTGGGGATATCCTAGATATGTAAAATTATATCTTTCAAGTAATCTCCACTCTTTCCAGTAGTTTGCACTACTACTTTCAACTTGGCTCTGTCGAGTCTCTCAGTTTATTGTCGAATATTGTCTTTCAGGGTCAGGAAGCCTTAGACATGCTGTTCTAAAAATCTTCACAAAAAATCAGACACCATCAGATTTGAAGTCGACCCTCTCGAATTCTATCGCCGGTAATCGTGGTTGTATTCTACCATCACAATGAAAGCAGTGAGTTAAATATTTTGCAAGCGTCTTATACTCTGTGGACTAACGCTGTCTGATCTTTTTTATTTCGATAACGTTGATGTTCAATGTAAATCTTATCTTACTTCACACATGATGATGATTATATTCTTTTCTACACTGTTTCCGAACCTTTTAGACAATATCTAAAGCAAAGCAAACTTATGACAACAAAACTGGGAAAAGTTACTTTTGGCCCACTATGTACCTGTATATGGATCCTTGAATTAATAATATAGCTTAATCAACTGACACAAAGGGCAACTTATAAAACTTTCTGTTCTTAGAAAAAAATAGTTAAACATAAATAATTTCAGCCCTTACAATTGGATAGAGCAAATAATAGTGATATTATTTCAAAGGATCCATCTACCGCCCATGTGACGATTTGTGTTGAGATATAAATTTTGTGCCTCCTTCAGGAGCAATATGATGGAAAAAAATCGGCTAGAAGCCGTCTATTCAATACTATTTCGTGCAGCCGCGCAAGTGTAGGGATATATAGTGCACTAGTGATCTCAACTAGCCTTACAGGTACCTTACTTACAATATTAAATTATATTTATTTATTCATGTCATTTATAGTAGATAGTATCTGATAACGCCATATACATATTCACAAATAGATGAAGTTTTTACTAAAAAAAACAACTGTAACAATTCCATCAATTTACTTATTCAAAGAATATTCTAATCATTATTATCATTAATCTTATTCATATTAGTAAAATGTGCCAAAATAAGTTCACAGATTGAAATGAACATTAACATTTCTAATAGATTATAAAGATAATATCCCATGTATATGGCGTAATCTATCATTTATTATTATTGACAATGTGTTCATTCGATAAAATAAAATTCCAAATAGTAAAGAAGTTTTTCATTTATTCTGTATTCCTACTTGTAGAATGTAAATTGTGAAATTAACTAGAAAAGTCATACTTATTTTCATTGAGGGCTATATTTAATGCTATTGGTTCTTATTTCTCATCACTGAAACGGGGTATGTCGTAAGATTATCTTGAGACATATCAGTGGTTCAGAATCCACCATAAACCGCTTGACTGTGATAACACCTTCAAGGCGGATAAGTCGTCCATACGAGTACGACACTCAAGGAAGAAGGTCTATTTCTGATGTTAATGGTTCTTATTTAGCTAGTGTCCCTTGCTTATTGGAGACCATATGATCATTATTTCTACTTATATTGGATAGCTATCACAGCTATAAATGTAACGTGTAACTTTACTATATAGATGATTCAATCAAATATGTGAACAGAGCGAAACATATAGGCCGTATCGAAAAATCGAGAATACTATGAACAGTAACTATAACACGTTCCACACTGAGCAGGCAGTGTGACCGGCTATTGGAAATGGAATGTATTACCACAGTATAAACAACTACAGTTCTTTATACTGTGCCAGTATTCTGTTAAATAATAGGTGGTATTTGTATTCTGTCTTCTGGTTCATAATATAATGATTAGTGTCCGACTGGCACGTTCACTGCATTTGCCCACGATTTTTATATCATGCATTTTACAGTTTTACGGTGAATAAATTTCAAAAACTGACAATCCGATAACTGTTTTTGCCCATATTTAATCAATAAAAATCATAATTTTCGGGGAACGAACGAACCATAAAGTAAATAGGTTAGGTTAGTTCCGAACTTGGAGGTTGCAGGCTTTGTTATGAACGAACTACAAAATTGCTCCGGTACCCGTATGCCAGTTTCACAGATTCCAGTTAATTTGAGAAATATTTGGAAAATATTGTACAATCTTCAACGTAGATTTACACATAAGTCAGAGATGAAGAAAATATATATTTATTTTATGGAAACTCATTCAGAAATTTATACTGTCAATTTCATCGCTTCAATCCAGAGAAGTATGAACTTTGTTAAATAATTTATGGTGTGAACAGAAACTTAGGTGTGCCATCTTGTTTTATGAGCTTGTGGAATTCCTACTGTAGAAACGATGCTTTTCTCAAGATAAAACATCGTAAACTGTATCTTAGGATAGCTATGACCGACTGATTATGTTCAACAAAACATATGGTAGGTAGGTACCAGAACAAAAAAAACAACAGATTTATTATATGCATATAGACTAGAATCGTAAATATAGATATGCCGAATGAAATTGAATTATCTGCCGTTAGAATTATAACCACAGACTGAAATTTGAAATATGTAGGTATAAAAGTAATTCAAATCTAGTGAAAATCGACTCTATTAATTCAAATCACACAGGGTAACTAAAATCATAGATAGGAGTTACAATAAAATATATAGCTACCTTGAAAATTATTTTGAAAAGGAATAAACATGAATTCGAGTACATAATCTAACAGATCAGTAAATTCGAGATTTCATCAAATCATACTGATGAAATTGTTACATTTTCATAGTGGGAATGTGAATGGAATAAAATGTGAAAATTTGTTGTTTTGAACCAAGGGCGTCGATATGTGGAGGTAATAACCCCCACAAGAATAGAATTATTAAATTGCTATTTTGAGTTTGTTACAATGAACCAATAACAGTAATCTAACATGTCCGAAATAAATGTTTTATTTGGATATTTTATTTATTTATTTTCCATTCCTATCGTTGTCACCCAGTTTCGGCAACGGCTAAGGGCAACAATAGGCCAAGAAAGGTTAGTGGCATTAGCATCGCTATATATTCATACGGACATAGATTTAAATAGATATAGATGCTGTAATAGACAGATTTGCCATAATTTAAAAAAGGCATTTAGATTTGTTTTTGTAAATAAAGTTTTTTCCCCTCTTTTTTTTAAGGTATGTTAATGTCATTTTATTGTACAACGAATTATTGTTTTGTTGCTAATATATTATGTTCTTTATGATGCGTACTAATTCATAGCAAGATTTTTTCCATCACCTAAACCAAAAAGCCCAGTGGCGATGTTAAGGGGGGACTTATATTAAATCCCCCCCACAAAAATCGTGTGATACAATCATATAACTAGGCATCAAAGGCATCTCAGTATTTTTAACGCAAGAAAATTCAAAAGATTGGCTATTGCCAATATTGAACAAGCCTTTACCCCCCAGAATTTTTTTATCGACGCCCTTGTTCTGAACTAAATTAAGTAGAATTTTTCAAATACATTTCAGTAACAGGAAGCTTTATAAAGAATGAATGAAATAAAGAGTACAAAAAAAGGCTCAACTCTCAAACAAATCTAACCAAGCGATATACAATGTTGAAATCACATCAAAAAATCACATTTCTATATCTGCAATAACAAACAAGAGCTACATAAGTACCACAACGAACATAACGAGAAGTTGAGCAGCATTCAAGAAAAAAAAAATCAGAATAATATAGAATGTGATATGTGAACGCTGATTTTATAACAAAATTGTATAAATAATCACAGAACATAAAATCAGACCTTAATCTCCAGTAATTTAAAAAAAAGATTATTGCACATACATACATATTATGTATATAAGATTCACTATATGATTGTGACTAAAGTTTTAACAAAATATTATTGCAAAATATAATCTTTGTAATTTTTCAAAGATTTCATTTGTTTTTTCATTTGTTTTATTAAATCTAATGGTTGTACCAATATCGATATGTCTTTACCAACAGAATTTAATCTATCGCGTACTTGATTTTTCTTGTAGAACAAATTCAATGGACGTCCATTTATCTCAGTTAAGACCCAATTAGTCAATGAAGTTCCTTCGCAAGTTTTCGTTTTAGCTGTTAGACCATGCCTAGCTGCCAAGCCATCTGCAATGACATTTTCAATTACAGCTGTGTTATTTTCTTGCGTAATACCCAAACACTGTCCTTCAGTATCTCGATGAATGACAAAAACTTGTCCATATGGAATCCTCTTTATCACAATATTTACCTTAAAAATAAAATAAGAGCTCGAATAATAACATAAGATATATCAATATACTTACATAAAGACCGCAATATGGGGACTGTAATATTTTATGTGCTAAAGCTGCTGATTTAATACTGATACCTTCTATGCTCAACAGACAATCTCCTATATGAAGAGCATTATATAACATAGGATGCTCCTTTTGTTTCCAACCACAAATCCTACGACGCAATATAAAAAAGTTATACATCTAAATATGCCAATTATGGGAAGAATGAATATAACAGTAATAACTTACCAAACTGAATCAAATGCATCGACAAAACCAATAGAACTAATGCAGTCTTTTCTCCTCAATTGTATTCTAACACCACTGGGATGTTTCATCTCTTTCTGTAACTGCAAAACTTGTTGTTCTCTTAATGTTTTGTAAGGTTGTGGTGGGGGCTGTAATATTCTTGGTGAACAACTAGCTGATCTTTCCAGAAGTCGACTTGTTTCAACTCTTTCTAACTGCCTGTTTTCTACACTTCTAGTGGACGGACCTGGAATATAGATGTCCTTGCTATTTATCTCTAGGTCTAAGATACTGAGTTTTTAACGATTTAACGTTGGTGACTTTTGGCCACCTTATATAGATAATTCAAGGATAATATCCTTACCTGGTATTTGTTGCATTTGAAAAAGCATTTCGTAATGAGTTGAAGTGACAGGCGGTGCAGTTGTTGTCGCATTACTATGATTTAAAACTTCATGGAAATTATCAAAACTAAATACATCATTCATTACTCTTGCACTTCTAGGTGTACTTATATCACTAAATCTCTGAGATGTGCTACTACTTTGTGACTCAGATCTTCGTCTATGATATGTTTGTACATTATTGATATTGGAGACCTCTGAATGATCCAATGGCTCGATGCCAGGAAGAATTTCCGGAGGTACTTCTGGTGGAAGGGGTAAAGGTGATGTGGGATCTCTGGTTGGTAATAAAGGGGCAGTTCGGTCTGGTAATTTGGAGTACAAATTTTCCTTCGGACTTAATATACGCAATTCATATAATTTTCCTCTCAAACTTTCAACCCAATCCAACATTTGTTCCCATGTGGGCGCTGCAAGGCGTATTACTTCTGAAGCAAGAGTCAAGACAAACTCATATTCTTGTTCATGTGCACAAATTGTGGGAGATATGTGTTGTACAGTGTTGAGAGAAACAAACCATTCCGGTTTATGAAATACAGCCAATTTATTATCTACATACGTTTCGAGGAATGCATCTGTGTCATCATGAACACAGAAAACAACCCAGTATCTCTCTTTTTTCTAAAAATTAATAATGTATATTTATATATACCATCAACCTTCACACAAATTTGTACCCACCTTCTTAGAGTTAGAAGACGATATCCGTTTCAACCAGGTATTTTTGTGTATTTCTCGGAACGTTGGATTTTCAAACTGTGTTTGTCTAATAACAGGTACAGAATTTTGGTCTGCCATTATTGTTCACATCAAATCATTCATAGTGTTTTCATCATGATTCTAACACTAAGATCTTCTGCACTTTATCCATTGATCGAGCATGTCTATAATAGTTAACCATTTCAAACTCACAGTTTTCAGAATGGAAATACATAAAAATATTTTTATGGAAATAGAAATGTCAGAGATAGTAAGTAGTTAGTAGTGCCTGACCTTAGCACAGCACAGGCACCTGCACCTGCTCCCTGGCAGCACGGCAGCACTGAGACCCAACTGTCAAGTCAAATGTCAAATTAAAATAATAAACAAACACCAGAGTCCAGAGAGAACATACAATTGTTCGCTCTGACAAACCTATTTTCCATGTTTCCATCTGCATCCATTTACAGTAGGCGTATTCTGAACATTTGCGTAAGTCTCAGAAGTAAACATTGAAAGTCAGAATACAACTAAACTTGTTAAGTTTTAATGTATTTTGATCTTCAACCTTTAGTTCTCGTAATTCGTAGTATCATCACAGCTTATATACTATAGTATCATGGTATATGCTAACCAGAGACTCTCTGTACTAACACTTCCATTCTCTCTCTCTCTCTCTCTATATATATATATATATATATATATATATATATATATATATATATATATATATATATATATACTTATGTCTCTGCTTATATACCAGTCTAATCTGTTTTCACTTGTAGTGTTGTCTATTTATTAGTATTCTGTGGATCTGTGGCTGTGGTGTTCTCTGTCTTTGGAGGTAGTGAGGAGGTATGTTTTCTCTGGTAGTGAGTTAGCAGAGTTAGTGAGTCTTAGTGTTCCCTGCCCTGTTTGGTACTGATTAACTGATTTGAATGAGTCGAGTAGTGAAAACTTTCGTTAAAACAAAATTTATTCATATGCTCTGCTCATATTTGAACCACAATATCCATAATATATTTGAATCTGAGTGACTGGTGGAAATCTATGAACAGTTCTTTCTAACCAATCATGTATTCACTTTATGTTCTAACCGTTTCAAGTTCGAATGGGTTGAGGAGGTGACTAACCAATTAACCAACAAACGACCAACTATTGTTTTTTTTTCGGAAGCGGGTGGAGTCAATTTGTATCTAGAATATCAACAAGTGTCATTTACAAGTATAGTTTTAAGTATAAATATGGGTTGTGCGGTTAGTACAACAGGGGATAAAGCTGCCCTAGCCAGATCTAAAGAGATTGATAGAGATCTGAGAGCAGATGGAGAAAGGGCAGCTAGTGAAGTCAAACTTCTGCTTCTTGGTAAGTTAGCATGTGATACATCTTGTAGAAATGTTTGCATAAAACTCTATTTATAGGTGCGGGAGAGTCTGGTAAAAGTACTATTGTTAAGCAAATGAAAATTATACACGAATTAGGTTATTCACCTGTAGAATGTGAGCAGTACAGGCCAGTTGTTTATAGTAATACTATACAGAGTTTAATGGCAATTATTCGTGCTATGGGGCAGCTAAGGATAGATTTTGCAGATCCTACAAGAGCTGTAAGTATACCTGAATTCAAAATTAAGTAGCCTATCTACTGTATTCTCAAGTCTCCATACTGGTTAGAGTCAGGATAGCTTTCTCATTTTTCTACTTTCAATGTACCATACCATTAAATCATTATTATATCAATAAACTATTGATGCTTTGTGTTCATATATTAATTCTATCGCATAAGTGAAGAAAACTCCATAAAAAAATCTTCCAACTATGTTTAGGACATTGCAAGACAATTCTTCACCTATGCTAGTGCTGCTGAAGAAGGTGAACTCACGCCAGAACTTGTTATGCTTATGAAAACTTTGTGGGCTGATTCAGGCGTTCAAAAATGCTTTTCGAGATCCAGAGAATATCAGCTGAACGATTCGGCTGCTTATTACCTGAACGCATTGGATAGGATCTCACAACCCAACTATGTACCATCTCAGCAAGATGTATTGAGGACCAGAGTGAAGACAACTGGCATTGTTGAGACGAATTTCTCATTCAAATCTTTGCATTTCAAGTAAATAAATTCATACAGAATATTATCAAGAGTTATTAAACTATTGTCATTTTTAGAATGTTTGATGTCGGAGGTCAACGGTCCGAGAGAAAAAAGTGGATTCACTGTTTTGAAGGAGTTACGGCTATTATATTTTGTGTTGCATTATCAGGTATGATCTAGTTTTAAACTGTGTAAACAACTACTTCGAGGGCAAACACCCCTTCCGCCATTGAATAACGTCAACAACTGTTAAGGCAACACCTACAATTGATAAATCAGCAGAATTGGCGTCGTAATCTGAGGTTCACCCAGCCATACATAAAATATAAAATATCCCAGCAAGTCCAAGCGTGGTTGCCAAGTGCCAAGTCAAAGTAAAGTAAAATATTTCAAATACTTATACTTTTCTATACAATATATTACAGGTTGCGTTACATTTCATCATACAAAATAGGTATACTATCTTATTCCTATTTTGTGAACTTAAATTTTCTCTATTGCACCTAGAGGACCAAACCTCTGTATGTGCAGATATATGAATAAATAAAATATATCAAATATTGGACGAAATACACGTTTATTAAATAAAATAAGTAAAATTCAGAACATTTCCGATTATTTTATTATATTAATTTATAATCATTATTCTATTGTCAGATCATCGTCAAAACATTTTTGTAAAATATAATAGAGCTTCTTTTTTCTATAAATGTCTAAATCTACATTAGAATCTTTGACTTCGATTGGCAAACGATTATCTTGACTCCGTTATAAATAAATTGATCTTTGATCAGTGAGGACGATGGTATGGATAATTTAAAGTTATTTCTGGAACTTTGTCGTATGGAATAATGAGATAAAACGATTTCGAAACTTCAGAATATGTTTCTTACAAGACAAGCAGTTTCCAGAATAAAGATAGCTACGACGGTCCGAATATTATTAAGCATAAATAGTTGCCAGCATGAATCCCGTGGTCCAATTTGACCAAAATTTCTAATTGTTTTTTTTGCATTTTGATCTACCACATGAAATTATGACAGGAAACATTATCATAATATTAGAAAAAGATTCGGTAACACTATTGCAAAATACTAGACATTTTCGAATGCGCAGTAGAACCCCAAATTAGGACGCCAATACTGCCGTTTTATCAAAATTTATACTTGTATGAGTTCAAAATAGGATTGATTATCAGACACGGCTCGATGCTCTTAGGCAAACTGAAGATAGGCAACTACCTTGAAGTCATGATATTTGTCTGGTGCATTGTTTGGTATTCAATCTTATTGGGCATTTATAAATTTATAGTGGTATTATGCAATATTGTGACAATGTAAAATTGTAGGTATTGCCTGCCCTAACAGTTGTTGACGTTATTCAATGGCGGAAGGGGTGTTTGCCTTCGCAGTAGTTGTTGTCGGTACAGTCAGAAGTCCTTAATACTAAACAGAAAACGGCTGATGTTATATAATCATCATCTTGATTTTATAGCCATTTGAATTCATATTCATTCATAACTGGTACAGGATAATTTAGATTCACCTATATATATATACATATATTCAAAACATACATACTATAGCTTGATTTTTCTATTCAAGGATACGATTTAGTCTTGGCTGAAGACGAAGAAATGAATAGAATGGTAGAATCAATGAAGTTATTCGATTCCATATGCAACAGCAAATGGTTCGTCTCTACATCAATTATTCTATTTTTAAACAAAAAAGATCTTTTCGAAGAGAAAATCAACAGAAGTCCTTTGACAATTTGTTTTCCTGAATATACTGGACCTAATACATACGAGGATGCTTCGGCTTATATAAAAATGAAATTTGAAAATTTGAACAAACGTAAAGATCAAAAAGAAATTTACACGCATTTCACTTGCGCAACTGATACCCATAACATACAATTTGTATTTGATGCTGTCACAGATGTTATCATTAAGAATAATTTGAAAGATTGTGGTCTGCTTTTGTAAGTAATAATCTCTTTATACTATAAGGTTAAGAATATCTTTTTGTGTGATATATCCATTTGTTGTAGTTTCTTTTTCGAGTCTTGGATAGCCTTAACTGGGGCGGGGTTTAGTTTCGATTTAAAAAAATGTCTATTAAAAATTAACATTTTTTGACTTTGAGAAATTGCTCTTAAATCTATGAAAAAATCATGAATGTTGTATATTCGGAGAAAATATTTATTTAAGGGGTAAGAATTTTGTGCTAAAAGATGCATGAATATCGCAATGAAAGACACATGGGAAACCCAGGAGTTTCACTCACAATAAACACAATAAATTATAATAAATCTTTTTAACACTTGATTTATTTTATAATTTATTTTTACTCAATTTATGTGAGAAAGCTCAACCATATGAGCGCTAATTCAAATCTCTTCTGATTCATGTAAAACATTTTTATTCATTATCCTGAATTATTTACGTTGATTTCGGGGCACTCTTGAACATTTATGAAAAATCCATGTTAAGAAAACATATTTTCTACAAGAAAACAGCTGTGTAAATATTTTTTCTGATAACATCAAATCTCTCACACAAAATCTAAATATATATAATATACAACATCTATCTACATGTCTTTTTGTCTACTTAATTATTTTCGTAATGTCTTTTATAGAATAAGATTTTAAATAATATATGCTAATATTTTTATGACGATGAGGCACAATTCAAAAAGACTTTTTTGCACTTTACTATCGATCTTCGAATAATCAGTATTGAAAATTTTGATAGAAATTTACAAATTTAATTAATAAATTATTAATAATGACTGAACAATACATGACGTATTTGACCATATAGTGCCAATACCCATTTATTTAAAATAAATAGGTACATATATAAACTATAAATTCCTGTCAATTACAAATAATAGATGGTACTTTTTAATGCCAACATTCCCTATTATTATTTCTCACTTATTTAGGCTAGTGTTGCATTTTGTTTGTTATCTGATAAATGCATTAAAAGTTTGAAATGTTAAGACTTTGTTCAATTCTGATATTGAGTCTTTTTATTTCAAAAAATGACAAGTACTTATGATTATAATTTATATTTTTGGCTTTTATAATATCTAATAAAAAAATTGCTCTGCTTACTATTACTTTTCATTTATTTCTTGAATAGAATAACTATTAAGGTTTGCTACACCTATGAAATGATACATCATAACTTTGGACATTTTTATAATTAAGATTCTAAAAACACATGGAAATACATTTTCTTGTTATATAGTAAAACACAAATATTTTCCCTACACCATTTTATAATAAATATTAGAGATAGAATGGGATATTCAGAATATAAAACTTTATAATACAAGTATTTTACTATTACCATTGTAATAAAAATTTCAAATTGGTACTTTATGTATAAAAAATAATCTGTCCAAGGTTATGAATGTTATTTGTCGTCAATATATTTATTACAAACACTTCCTATATGTTTAAATATTATAAGGTATGAATTTCCAATATTTTCATAACTAGTTAAATATTAATTGTTTGAGGTATGGAATGTATTTTTTGTAAAACGAAAGATAGAAATAGTAAGCGACCCTTGTATTTTCTATTAATAATATTTGACCATTCCGTAGTTATGTAGGGTCCACAGCAGGATTATCTAACACTTGTTATTCAACAATTATTATGTGTAGTAGTTTTTTATTTTTATATTTTTGTAACTAATGATTAAATTACAGAGTATATGTTGTAAGATATTTGATTAAATATAATAGGATCAAATTTACTATCGTATCTTTTTCTACCTCTAAAATATAATATAAAAAATCTAAGCAATACTCTATTCTATTTCACAAAAATACAGAAAATGTAATGAATTTAAAAATAATCCACTTCCATTGGCTATAAAGAATTACTGCTAATGTATATTTAGTGGCCCGAACATAAAATTGCCCATATCACGAAATGGTGACATTTGACATTTCATGAAATATTACATTGTTTATTGGCTTCATCTATGAACAACTAGACGTAGGACCATTTCATGGTATGGTGAAATATAAACAATCATATCGTAAAAAAGTCATATTGAGCACCGTTTGAGCCGGAAAAGAAATCATGCTTAATGAAAGAGAAGGAGCTCCTGTATATCGATAGCACTCTTGGTTTTTGAATTAGACCATTTTTATTTCAGTTACATATTCCACATTTTTCAAAATGTTCGAAAATCTTACTCAGAAACCCTTCAACTTTTTGATAAATTTCGTGTTTTTAAAGGGGACTGATCTTTAAGACATTCTAAATTAATGTATAATGCTTTTGATGTTAATAGTATATACACAAGAGAGAGATCGTAACTTCTCTCTGATATACACTCCATACACACGCCATCTTCAAAAGTTTACTTTTGAACTGATTGAGACTTAGATTATGATATTGAAAATTTACTTTGTTCATGGCTCTTGAAAATTTATTGAAAAAAGAACGCTTGAATGTCTCAGATTTGTGTAGGTAGGTACATTAAATGTGTTCTTGTAGCGAATATTTATAGTATGAATATGAAACTTATTTCTGATTTTATTATATATATAACTTGAGTTGTATTTATCAGAATTTTTAAAATGTGTTTAGTGAAGCGTAAATCAGTATATATCGTCAAAACATTATTTTTTATAAAATAGATAATTTCCGTATTCATTGCAACCCTATGACTATATTCTGATAAAAAATATTTGCATTTTTCCTGCCAAACTAACTGATTTACTGGAGTTTGAAGATAAACAATTTAACCTAATGACTTGCTGACTTGAAAGTAAAATGCGCGATATATGTAATAAAGATCAGTTGTCACTATGACTATATTCTGATAAAAAATATTTGCATTTTTCCTGCCAAACTAACTGATTTACTGGAGTTTGAAGATAAACAATTTAACCTAATGACTTGCTGACTTGAAAGTAAAATGCGCGATGTATGTAATAAAGATCAGTTGTCCTAAGATTGATCCCTGATCCCTGTGGTACTCTACAGAACAACACAAGACAGAAATAAGTATTGAGTTAAATCTATTGCCATATTTGAAAATCCAGTACGTTGTAAAATCGCTACCAGTATATCAGTATTAATACTGTTGAACGCTTTGTTATAATCCAATCATAAGAATAGTTAATAAACCTTTATCTGTTGCAGCCAAAATATCATGAGTTACCTGTATTCAGCATCACAGTTGGGCAACTGTGGCCTGATTGAAACCCCGATTGATTATTAGAAATTATTTTATTTGAATTAAGATAATTATCGCATATTTCTTTGTAACTCTAACTGTTTTTAAGGGAGCATGTAAATTATTATTGAAAAATATTAAATATGATGGTTACATAAAATATGTAATACTCGTAAATATTACATAAATCATATTAAATCACAATTTTAAAGTAGAAAAATAAAATATTCTTTTGTCGAGTTGTTAACATGTACATAAAAAGAATAAGCTTCTAATAGGATAAGTTGTGGGCTTTACCACGCGGATATTCTGTTTGAGCTTCTGGAGGCAATACATTTTCATCACAAAAAGCCTCAAAAGTTTCGAGACACAAATGCTACTGCAGAGTGTAACCGTAATTTTAAAGCAAAACCTACATCGGTTTCGTATTGTGTCTTTAAACCATTAGACTGGATATTTCGGAAAATGCATTAGGTGAAATCAAAAAAGCGTCCACGGTGCTTTGACCGAGATTATTCCTTTGATATAGCGGCTATCATTGCAGGTTCGAAATCTGTCATAATCGATTGCGGACAAGCAACCTAAATGTAGGTGCTTTTGGTTTTGTTCGGTAGTAACGCATAAAGTAATGGAATGGCGTTTTTGTATTTCACCCCGTCGAATGTGTACAACTGGTAGAAGGTAGAAGAGGTGCAGTCTGCGGTACGGTTTCAAATGTTCTATCGATGTACCAGCGGTCAGCTGCGCACAAAAGCGATATATTTCATTGGGTACTGAAAATTAGCAATCTCTCGTCGTTTGGACCCGAATCATCTTTTCAGGCAACGGCATTCGGGGAATTTTCCTTCGGTAATTCATTTTCGGTCAATTTTCCTAGACATATATATATATATATATATATATATATATATATATATATATATATATATATATATATGTGTGTGTGAGTGCATATTTAGTTGATAGGGAACAAAAAAGAACCTTACAATTCCTGATGATGAAATTGTAATGTTATTTCGAAACCGGTAGCAGATTAAAGAAAGGTTTTGTGAGAAAGAGGTTCTTTTTCTTCCCCATCAAGTATATATATATATATATATATATATATATATATATATATATATATATATATATGGAGATGCTCTACACCTTTGTGCTTTTATTTAGTCGGACACAGCCACCCACTAGAAGGCGGAGTGTATACCTATCTCTTTCCATTTGAAAAGATCCACAGATTTGTTGAAATGTAAGGTATGAAGTATTTTTGTTTAATTTCCAAAGTTGCTCATTTTGAACTTGAGCTATAACTTTTATCATATTGATGAAGTTCAATGTTATACCCTCTGTCATATTTCAATGTCAACAATCATACAGGGTAGTAGTAGTAGTAAAATTTCAATATCAAAAAATTAAAAACCTCGTTATCTTGAATGGTACACCCTATATATTATAACATATTCTGGTGAATGTGTAGAACAGGTTCCCACCGATTTTTTGAATTTTTTGGCTAGTTGCGTAGGTATATATTATAGGAACTCATTCCAATTTTAGCCTGCTAACCCCTAACAAGCTTGCGGGAGGGTGAAGTGAATAGGGTTGCTGAATTGCGAAAAATAAGTGTTTAGTGATATACTTTTAGTAGTAACGTGGCTAATATAATACTAAATTAACACGATAAATAGAAAAAGTGCTGCAATTAGAGAAAACAGAGCCATTAAAATATAAAAAAGAAGGAACAATCAGCCTGCCGCTATTTATTTTGTAGATACAGCAATAGTGCGATGTTGCCAAAATGACATGTTTGTACGGACATTCGTTACATGTAAGTCGAATTTGTAGGAATAAAGTAATAAATAAATAAATAACCAATGAAATATTAATACGCCATCAAATTAAACAGTCCAGCAGCGTAGTGGCGCACAGACCTGTCATAGGTATGAGGTGCAATTAGGAGAAATTCGATGTAAAAATAATAAACTTTAGATTTTTTTCTCGGCAATGTGAATTGAGCGGGCTAAAATTTGAATTGGAATGTGTTCCTATAATATATACCTACACAACTAGCCAACAAAAATTGTCAAAAATCGGTGGGAACCTGTTCTACACATTGACCCATATTCTATTGCAGAATTGAATCCTCTCTTATACTTCTTTTATACTGTATACGGGTTCCCTATACCTAAACTCATATTCATACTTATATTCCCAATGTCATTATGATTGGGTCACCTTTAAAGATAATAATGATTATAGTTTAAATTCTATTATCATTATTCAGTACTAAATGATTCACGATTATTATCCAATCTCCGATAATCCGAAAACTCATATGAAACAATTCCTTAAAGTTTGCATATCATATTGGTTCGTATGCGGGTTCGCAGATAAGTGAGACATTAAGCCCGCTGCAGACGGAGTATGTTTTGCTGCATGTTTCCTTGATGGGAACTAGGCTTGGTGCTGTGCATTCTTCCGTGTAAGAAAATGACATCGCGTGCACGGTTGGGTGCTTGAAATCGTGCCTGATTTGATGATAGAACCGGTGCTATTTTCGGTGATTGTTTTCACGCATCGTGCCTTGTCGAAGCACTCGGAACTAGTCGAGTAGTTATTGCACACTGTCTTTTACACTCTGCCTCTCACTGCCGCCACTGGACTTCTCGAAATCCTTTATGCTGACGTCGCACTCTTTGTCATTCGCCACTAATCGAGATCCCCAATGTTTTCTCTACCCCATCACTCGTGCATGCATCAAAAGGAAGCCGCGACTTTGTGGCCGGTGGCTGTTTCCCTTGCACGTTACAATATCCAAAACCACAGTATAAATATATAGGTACAAATTAAACAAATTAACTGACGGGTAATGATACTATTCTTTCTATTGATGTCGGATTTACGCTTAAAAGACAACTACCTATACCATTTTCTTTGTTTGGAACATCAACGTTTTACATTAACATAGATACTGTGAAACATAATTAAATACCCATTAGTATTTATTGATGCGGTATTATTTTATGAAAGCACAAGGAAAAGTCTGGTGTGTCTACTCATACTACTATCCTACCCCTCTCAAACAAATACCCACGAGTATGAAAACAGATAGACAGACCAATGGCTAAAAATATGTTTGTTGGACTCAAAAAGCCCTGAAATGTAAACATCTGTATAGTTCTTTATACTTTGGTCATACCATTGTTTTTAGCATAGATAAACTATTTATATACGGAAGTTTTTTATATCATGGCTCAAATAACGTCAGGTGATAAGTTGTCAATTTGGGGTGTTGCGCAGAATTCCACTGAGTGTACATATTCAACAGTAGCTTTTAAAAGCTTCCTTCGCCCATACCATAAGGGTGTTCGAGCAGGATTTCAAACCAAACTCAAACCGTCAGAGGCATGCGCATTTTAATTTTAAGAAGACGGAAATTGATATGCGCATGCTCCACAATCACGGAACACAGTTGGAAACTGGTCCAAACTACTGCTCGAACACCCTTTACATGAGGATGCGTGATTTTTCGCAACACCCTGAAATGACTCTCCCACTACTCGTGTTAGTCGTCCTCCCTATAATTGTTCATGGATGCATGTTATTGTTTGTTTTCAGGAGAGAGTGAGTTAGGTATATATTCTCTGGTTAGGCTCTACACAAACTAAAATTACTCTGGTTTCTAGGCTCTTATCGTGGGGAAGACGTGGTCATAGTTCTCATTAACTAGTTTATCGGAAGCAGAGACAACCATGTTTGTCTCTGTCGGTGTTCTCTGAGTGTGACATGTCGGGCTTCCAGTTCTCTAAATACATATTTCAGTGATCTGTGTCATACATTATAGGATTTGTAGGTTAGGAGTTAGGATTTCGTTTAAAAATGAAATGGTAAATATACGAGTGTTAGCTCTAGTCGTGTATTATACATTGTAATAGTGAATTAAAATTATCTTTATAAATAAGAAAGTTTGAAGAAAATGCCTAGAATATTATTATCATTTGTTTTTGCGGTTACCATCATACTAGTAGCTGCCAAAAAATCAAATCCAGAGGAAAAACCGCAATGGGCAAAGAAAGACATCCGAGACTTTAGCGATGCAGATATGGAAAGACTACTAGATCAATGGGAGGTATGTTGATTCTTGGTAGACATTGTTTTTGAGTCTTTAATTAAGTGTGAATAGATGAACTAAAAATTCGACCAGACTTAATTTTGAAAAAAACACTTAATTAGGAAGATGAAGAACCTTTGGAAGAAGATGAATTGCCTGAACATTTGCGTCCTATGCCACAACTTAATCTTAAAGAGCTCGATCCCGACAATCCAGAGGCTATTCTTCAAGCTTCAAAGAAAGGCAGAACATTAATGACATTTGTGCAAGTTTCTGGCAATCCAACTCGTGAGGAAACTGAAGAGTTGACCAAACTGTGGCAAACAAGTTTATGGAACAGTCATATACAAGCTGAAAGGTATGTACATCTTTGAAATATTATCTATAATTAACCATAAAATTGTAGATACCTGGTTGACGAGAACCGTGCCATATTCCTATTCAAAGATGGATCTCAAGCTTGGATTGCTAAAGAATATCTTATTGATCAAGAGAAATGCGAAAGTGTCACTATTGAATCAAAAGTTTACAATGGTAAACATACAAAAAATGCAAAAGATGAACTATAAATGTGGTTAAAAATATATTTTTCACTTTTCGCCAAACATTCTCATTATGTGTGTATATGTTTAACTCGAATCATCTTTCATTTGTGATCTCAGTTTTTAATTGGAACTGATTATTAAAAGGTGATGGGAATTCGAAATTAAGATACATACAAAATGTGTATAATAAAATAAGAAAATTAAATATATTTATTTCTAATCTGTATTTATCAACTTATTTATTAGTGATGGAACAGACGCAAGTTAGTGTGCGCCAGTACAATTTTATGTTCGTTACATGCCTTGATAACTTGTTCATCATTGGTAGAACCAGCTGGACTGCCAATAAAAGATACACCACTCTAGAGCAAAGAAAAATCTTATTAGAATCACATGATATTGAAAATCACATAAGAAATGACTAACCAATCTAGCACGATCCACGTTATCACGGAATGGGAAAAATGCATCGGATGCTAGAGCCACACCATTCAATTGACTGAGCCATGTTTGGCGCTCACTGTCTGTGAAAGCCACTGGTACTTCTTCGAACATTGACTCAAAGATCATTCTGTCCATATCTTTGCCTTGAAACAAATTAAGATTGAGACAATGCATTCAATTAAATATCTAAATAATAGTTACCAACAGTTCCGTTAACGAAATTGTCTATGGCATTGGAGATGTCGGCTCTCTTAACTCCTTTCTTGAACTTCATGTTGAGCACTTTAGGATGCTGTCTCAACCACCAATTGTCAGCCTTATCACCAGCTAATCTAGAATAATATATTTATGAGTAAAAAATATGCTACCGAGAAAAAACAATCAAAACTAACCTAGTGCAATGGATTCTGGATTGTTGTCCAGCTCCGATACCAATAACTTGACCATCTTTGGCATAGCATACGGAATTGCTTTGGGTGTATTTTAATGCAATCGTAGCAACAATCAGATCTCTGATGGCAGATTCAGGGAGATTCTTATTTTCAGTAACGATGTTTTGGAAAAGAGATTTATTAATGACAGCATTATTTCTTTTTTGTTCCAAAGTTAATCCGAAGATTACTTTACGCTCAATGGATTCCGGCTCGTATGCAGGATCAATCTATTATATAGGATATATAAGAAGGAATTAAAACCGACCATGCCGAATAAACTTATAATTATACCTGAAGAATACAGTAGTTCCCATTCTTCTTCTTTGAGAGGATCTCCAATGCTTTTTCTGTATAACCAGGTGCAATAACACCGTCAGATACTTCTCTTGAAATCAGTCTTGCAGTTGCTGGTGTGCAAACATCTGAGAGAGCAACAAAATCACCGAAAGATGACATTCGATCAGCACCTCTCGCTCTGGCATAGGCTACAGCCAATGGATCCAGTTCTTCCAGCAAATCATCAACCATGCAGAGTTTAGCCTAAAAATTCCACTCTTGCCACCAATTTCTTTGAGCTAAAACCTTCATCTTACCTGATTCTTATCTAGTGCATTTCCAACAGCGGCTCCAGCAGGTGAGACATGTTTGAAACTTGTGGCTGCAGGCAATCCTAATGCACTCTTCAGCTCTCGAACCAATTGCCAGGCATTTAGTGCATCACAAAGGTTAATATAGCCTGGGGAACCATTCAGAACTGTAAGTGGCAATTTTGGCAGTGTCGTGAACAACTGGGCTGGCTTTTGATGTGGATTCATGCCATAGCGAAGTGTAAGTTGAGATGTACCATTCGAATACTGTTTACGAAAATAATCAGATATGGCCATATCGTACTCTGCTGTATGCGTGAATGCTTTCAGTGCCAGAGTTTTTCTGAAAATAGATACAAACCTTTGGTCAGCTTAATCACTATTTTGGAATAGTAATTCATTTACCTAGTTTCTAGAGAAGTATCTTTAGAAGGGTTGTTCTTCATTTCATTTATAACCAAGTTATAATCAGATGGATCGCAAATCACTGTCAACCTTTGATGATTCTTGGCTGCCGCCCTCAGAAGGGTCACACCTCCAATATCAATATTCTCCACAGCGTCTTCAATGGTAACATTTGGTTTTGACACGGTCTCCACAAATGGATACAGATTGCAAACAACAAGTCTTATCATTTGAATATTTTGAGTTTTGAGATCTTCTTGATCAGAAGGTATTAGCCTATGATATATAAAGTCGTTACTCTTTCTCATAAATTAGGATTTGTCTAACATATTATTTTTAATAATTGCGAGACTTGACTGGTCTCTTACCTTGCAAGAATACCGCCATGAACAGCAGGGTGTAGGGTCTTAACTCGACCTCCAAGGATCTCAGGAGCTCCTGATATTTCAGATACATCCTTGATAGGCAGACCGGCATCTCGTATAATAGATGCAGTACCTCCACTTCCAACAAGTGTAAAACCTAAATTACTCAAGTTTTTTCCGAGTTCTACCAAACCAATCTTATTGGAGACCGACAATAAAGCTGGAGAAAATAATTAATCTTATTTCTCAGTCAAACATTAAACTGAGGATTGAGGTTAACTCACTCACCTAAATTGCCACCTGTTGCCATGGTTTTCACGTGTTGCACAGTTCTGAATCCAAAAAATAAACTTGGACCTGATCTGGTATATAATATATCGATTGACCACCAGCAGAGATAATACGCACAAAGATTAAATTGTTTTGCACTAATTTTTAATCAAATAATTGTGCAATGCACTGAGACTGGGGGTCATGGGTCATACCAGATAAACCATAGAACAGATAAACAAAATCAATGAAATAATTATAAATAATAATATCATGCGTCTCAAATCATTATGGGGCTGACATCGATATTAATATTTCTGAACGTTTCTAATTTAGAAAAAATACATAAGCCGTATTACACTTACGATAGTAATTATAAAAAAAATTAGTGGTTTGTCAGATGCATATGTAACAAGAATTTCCATGTACAAGCAATTATAATCTCTGAAATAAGGCTTTTATAAAAATTTGAATTATCTTATTATATATTTTCTTTTATAGTCTGTTTTATATAAGAACCAGCGACAAACCTGTAAGAACGTCTTGGATTTAAGAACGACCAATGAATTTAAGTTCTATGTTCCATGTCATATCAAGATAACCTAGTAATGTCTATGCTCAAGAAAAGGTAAATAAACAGCTGTCAAGTTTTTTTGTTGATTGATATCTTTCTGATATCAACAACTATAGTTAATTATTGAATAATTACCGTAATGAAAAAACTTTAAAGTTTATACAAGTCTGGGTTTGAAAATGACTGAAAAATATACACAAGAAAGCTCAGATGAGTGCCATATGTTCAATGAAGAGGACAAAGCGATTCACGATTTGAAAAAAGATCTGAATGAAAACCTTCCCGAGTCTAGCCCCAAAAGTGATAGTAGTAATAATGAAAGTATCGACAGTAGTGATTGCAAACATATTCCAGACTCAGACGACGTCTCAACTAGTGATTCAGAATCATCAGAATCAGTTGTTAATACCTTGGATAATAAACTCACAGAAACTATAGCCATACAACAGAAAAAAATAGACGAAAATGCTGCTCGTATACGATTATTAGAAGAATCTCGCTTAAACTTGGAGCAAACTAATAAAGAGCTTAATGCCAAATTGGAACAAGTATGGAATTTTCTGAAAGGTATTCTGTAATAATTCATATCTTTTTAGGCTATCAAACATAAAGAATCAGCTATCAAAGAAAAAGAAGCTATGGTAGTACGATATGCAGTTGGTGAGAAAAATGTCTTAATTGAGAAACAGCAGAAAGAATCTGCTGAGAAAAGGTGCAAGGAGTTGCAACGAGAAAATGAAATCCTGCAACATAAAAATCAAATGATGTTATCAGAAAAAGCTCGTATAACTCAAATGTTAGATAACAAATGCTACGAGCACAAAACTGTTCAACAAGAACTTGAAAAAAGTAAATTTGATCTTTCTGCCCTCGAAACCAAACTCAAATGGAACCAAAACAGTCTTAAAAATGAAATGGAGGCCCATAAAGTACGTTGTAATAAAAATTCGAAGCATTTCTATATAGCATTTTATTTCCAGGAATGTCAAGCTAAACTCGAATTACTGAATTCGAAGCTCCAAGATGCATCTGATCAAATAGAGCTTACCAAAAAAGAAGCAGAAGACTCAATAAAGGCATTCCGTCATTCACAAGACAATAAAGCACACGTTCTAGGTTTGTAATGAATTTCTCATCATTGATAATCTGATGAATTTATAATATTTGCACTACTTTTCAGACCAACAAGTTCAAGAGCAACAAGCTTCATTGATACTTCTGAAACATGAGAAAAAGGATAGAGACCAACAAGTTCAATCACTGCAATCCGAATTACAAAGACTCCAACAAAAGCAGAAGGATGTTTTACAGGAAAACAATAATTTATCAATCAAAGTGCAACAATTAGAAAGAGAACGTTTGGACACAGAACAGAAATTGAGCGAAATGAGAGGCAACGCTGATCAGCAAAGACAAGATTTTGTTGATTTGCAAGCCAAAAGCATACAGCTGGAACAAATGAAACTCCAGCTTAAGCAGTAAGTATTTTGGTAGAATTGTATATTTGATAGAAGTTAGATATTGCTATTGCAATTCGGTAATTTTATTTACATAATAGTGAACAGGAACAGTCCTTAACATATCAAGAGCAAATAAGTTCATTGAAACAAAGAAATTGCGAACTTGAGCAAGATATGGAGGCCTGCAGAGTTAGAGAGGCAGAACTTCTGCTATTTACCCAGCAATTAACTGAAAAGAACGTACGATTGCAATCAGAATTTACATCAATGGAGACAAAGGTAACTTAGCTCATTCATTCTTAGATTCGATTCAATTACAACAAGAATACCTAGTAACTTGAGACCTCTATAAAGGTTTAAGAAAAAAAATGCAAATCATATTTTTAGGTACAGCAATTGATCTGCGAGCAAACTTTGTTGAAAAGACAGATAAAGGAGCAGGAAACACGGGCAAGTATGTTCTCAGCTAAACTATCAGAGGAAAAGTTGAAACATACGGAGGAACAAGAAGTGCTTTCAAAAAACCTTGCAGAAAAAACTAAACTTTCTGAAAAATACAAACAGGAAGTGTTGGACCAAAAAGGAGAAAATGCCCTGGTCAAACGAAAACTGGAAATGTCATTGAGAGTAAGTATTTTATATGATGAATATTTATGTATGTATAGAATATGGTGATTTTTAGGAGGTTAATAAGGAATTGCAACATTGTCGCAAAAGATTGGAGCTCCATGAAAATACAGACACAACAACAAGTCGAAGTAGCTCCAACTCCTCGTTAAATGTTAATGAAAGACCACCCGAATCTGAACCAGTTCAGGTAATCTTTTATCTTGTTATTGTAATCTTTTATCTTGTTATTTTGATATTATCAAAAATTATATACTGAAATATAATCGTTGATATTACCAAGGACAATCAATTTAATTTACATTTGAAGGTTATACAACCTGATGCTGAAATTGATAAGCAAACTCTGATTGAACACATTGTAAAATTGCAACGAATAAGTGCTAAGAAATCTGAAAAATTAGATTTTCTCGAAGAGCACGTTAACACTCTAGTAGCTGAATTACAGAAGAAAACGAAGCTTCTACAAGTTTACATGTTGAAAGAACAAAGTGGAACGCTCACATCAAATTCAATGGACAGGAATAAGGTTTGTCAATTTTTTGTAACTTATATAGAAACGTGTTAAGGAAGAGCAGCAGTAAATCCAAAATACTTCAATCAACAGGAAGATTCTAAATAGATATAGTTGAGGCGAAGAGAGTTTGCTGATTTGTCATCATTGATATGCATCTGAAATTAATGAATTACTTTGTATCTTTCGTCAAAATATCAAAGAGGTTTAGAATTATTTCACATAAATAAATGACGAAATATGTACTTACTGTAAAATTTAAGTTCAGGTTAATATTAGTAGTGAATGCCAAAATACTACAAAATAAATAATACTTCACTTCATATAAAAAGCACGATATTAATATATTCTATCACAACACCATATTTCGTTGCTTAGACATATGGTAGGTATATTCTGCCTCTCTTGTCGCCTTTGGAACTCAGTGATGCCTCAGTATCTCAGATATGTTTTATCCTATCTGCTTTGATGAGTCCTTAGCTAACTCTAGTTGACTCACCTATAGCGGAGATCACATTATTTTATATTTACAACTGGTGGAATTATTGCTGAGCTAGATAGTGAAATTGTCTCAATTTCGGTATGATCTTTGAAGTTTTTGTTTATATCTTATACCTAGAATTCATAATCTATTTCTTCGACTTTTCAATATCCTCATAATTTAAGCTGTTGTTTTTTCTATCTCTCTCCTCCGCATCGACTTATAAATAGACGACAAGATTGTGGTGAGTAATTTGACCGATTGGAGCACTATAAATTGGTGTTAGAAAACCTGCACACATCTTCGTAGACCTATGCCTGTCAAGTAACAATACATTCTGATGAAATATTTTGATTGTCTTATTTACTATTATTACTGGGACTTGTTAGATAATCTGTTTTTTTTTTCAATAAAGGCGCAGCTAGCCAAAATGAATGGCGTAATGGCATCCATGTATAGCTCACGTGTTGCCGATGAAACACTCACGTTGGAGTTATCTTTGGAGATCAATAGAAAACTGCAAGCTATACTTGAGGATGCTCTGTTAAAGAACATAATGCTTAAAGTAAGTATTCATTTATATGAATGTCTTGTCTCATTAATTTCAAATAATACTTTTTTATTCTTATTCTCAGGAGAGTGTTGACACGTTGGGAAAGGAAATCGATAGGCTAAATAACTTGTTGAAAACTTGAATTTTATCATAATACTTAATAAAATGTACTTAATATGTGGACATATTTGATCTCAGTTACTCTATAGATATATACATATGACAATAACTTAATCATATATACATATATTTATGATATTTTTAAAGATGTCCCGGGTGTAGTTAAATGGAATCGTTGGTTTCCGGGTTTGTGCTTGCGTTGTTTGGGTCTGGTTGGCTGTTGGATAGGCGCTGGAGGGGGAACAACGTCGTTCTGATTTGTTATGGTATTACTAGCACTATGCATGATAATAATGTTTGAGGTAATGATTGTCTCTTTTAATTATGTTTTCAAGAAGTTTTGTGTATTACCCCCAGTTACTGTTTTATGTAATTTTTAACAAGCGACAGTTTTCGATCAAAATATATTGAATGTCCTATTGAGTAATGTTTAAATAGAGCAGATGTTCTGTTACTTTTTTTATTCTGCAGTACATGCCGAAATTTAACATTTGATCCGGATAATTCTTACAAGATACATATATAGATATATAATACATTCAGAGTCCAATGTTGTTGAATAGGTCAAAGAAATATGGACGGATTGCACCCTAGCCTATATAGTGTACCAAAAAGTAAGTCGAAATGGAAGCAATGCCGTTTGTGTATTTTGTAACCCCCCCGCTCACATATATAAAAATTTGCTTCATTCATTCATACGATCATTTTCGTGAGGAAACCTTTTTGAATCCAAGGGCATTCAATGACGGAACTTTCCATGGTGATTTTTTTGGTCCTTTTCAGTCTACTTTCTATTCATTTGACGACAACGTTTCCCGGGAAATTCTAACACTTGAAAACAATATGTATCATCTTATCATCTCTACATATCCTTATATAAAACAGCACCCACTGTCGATAAAAATATGAAACTGTGGAATATATGTATAGAGATGTAGTAAGAAAGGATTTCTTAAAATTCCACCCCTTAGTACTTTTTTGGGGGGTTTTATTATTTGCATGAACAATTATATATCGAGTCATATCGGCCTCTCCTGTTTGCGAGGACTTCATGTACTTTGCGGATGTGTGCGTGGTACATCTGAGAAAAAAAGGTGTTTTCACATGTTTATTAATTTCTAGAAAATATTGGACCATCAATTATTGATATTGGGCATACAACGTCGCTGGTATAATCTAGTCTATATACATATATAATAAATAGTACCGTGACTTACTGACAGAATACGAACAGCCTAAAACTTGTAGAGGTCCACTGAGAAAAAAATGCCAAAATTCTACCCCTGAGTATAATATTTATTGGGGCTCAAATATTCGCATGGAGAATTATATTCTTTTTGCGACTCTTCCTTTACATCGCGGATGTGTCCATGTGTGTGAAAAGGAAAAAATATTTTTCCATTTCTTTGTTAATTTGTGAGAAATATTCCCGACTGTCATCTATACTCTATGCACCAAGGCAAGGTCCCAAACGCATCGGATGACGTGCCGGGGCAGGGGGTGTTCAATACACAGGCTGTTATGAGTCGCTTCTCGCCTTATATGGTTGAATCATTCCACGGTGTGGGCATATATTATATAGATATATAATTAATTGATTGTCATATTGTTTGTAATCAATCTAGATACTGCCAACTTATTTATCAATGTGCATTTATCATGTTGGAAGCTGTTATGTATACCCAGTATGTAATTTTAATGACATCTTTACAGTTGTATTGTTATGAAAACTTTCCATTTCTCTCAGAAAATCTGTTTCATACAATCTGTACATTCATAATTTTCAGATCTGTATGTAATTTTTTTTAATTGTCAATGACTATAGATAAAGAAAATATCTTTGAAAAATATTTATTGTTGTTAATATATCTTAACTAGAGCTGTACAAATTATATAAATCATTATGTACAAAATATAATACTGAAATAAAAAATAAGATAATGAGTGTGATATGTTTTTGGCCTTTTTGTTTGGAATCCAATTGACATATGTCTTGTTTTTTTGTAATGCAGTAGGTAATCTCACTTGTTGAAATCTTACGTTTTCAAATATTTTTTTAAATCATGATTTCATATAACATGTAAATAATACTGCACAGAATTTTTCATAATTCTTATGATGGACCTTAGTATCTATTGAAACGTTTATAAATTATTTTTGATATATTATCATTGGCAAATTGTCTTAGGAATAGAATGTCAAAACTGACTGTTGATTTCCTCTCACTAACAAATATGGAGGCATATCTCTTGTCAGAGCTTCCAACCATGCCATGTAGAGAACTGCCGACACTGTACCTTTTCTTGGCATTGGTAGTGACCTTAAAGCAAATGCAATGTTAAAATAACATTATTATTCTTAAATTCGAAACAGACACAGGGGGTCCCAAATCTGGGCTGAATGTATTGCTATTTAGGTTAGGATTTTATTTGGAGAAGCCATTGAGTTTCTGATTTGATTCCGATTTTCTACCATATAACTTACATTGTTATCTTTAGGTAAGATATAATACATTCAGCATCTGGGACGTAATATTATATACTTACATCACTACCAAGTTGGACATATTCGAATGTTCGAGCAGTAGCTCTCTTAAGCGAAGCTGTCTGTATGTTTTGTCTTGAAGAGAGGTTATTTCACTATCATTAAGTTGACAATCTAGAAGCAAATGTCGAAGTTCTGTAACATTTATTTTTTCAATGTATTGAATGATTTTACCTTCATTTGTTTGAAAAGAAGCGAGCAAATCATTGAAGAATTTTATCGTCTCCTCTCGAGGTTTATCACAAATGGAGACCATTTTGAGACTTGAGTATTCAAGCCTAAATTTCGAAAGCAAATGTGCCATACTGGAAAATAATAAGATTAATATTGAATGTGAGTCATTCAAAATTAACTTACTTCTTTTCCTCTAATTCCAGTTCGCTTTTATTTGTAGCTAATGCAAAAACTCTCAGCTTACAGTTAGACCAATCATTTCTAGTTGATATGATATAAGGTAATAACATTGTGAGCCCACCATCATCATATAACCACCAAACATCAATAAAACCTTTTGGTTGTTTTTTTCTAAATGTGTTCATCTTATCAATTGATAAACAATGGTTGGAAGATAATGAATATAGTGATTCAAGAGCCAGGCGTTTCTTCTGTTTCATTTTTTTGGTACTGTTTCTTGGAGTGTTACCTAGAAGCATATGTTTTTTATTACTTTGCAGCCTTTCACCTTAATAATAAAGTTGTACCTCTGTCTGCTTGTTGATTTATTCCCATTGTTGACAGGCTAAGGTTAGAATCGGCATGCATCATATTGCTAGAGGCTGATGTCCTTATCTCGTCAATCACTACTGCTGTCAATGTGGAATCCTGTTGACTGCCATTATTTGATTCATCGTCTTCATTTATAAGCTGGCTGTAGTCCAAACCGTCAGGTAGTCTAAGTATTGTGACTGAAAGTCTATGATCGAATGCAGCACTAATGAAAAAAATCTTAATTACAATTATAAACGTCATGAGGAATATATAACATACTGTAAGACGTTAAAATATGCAGTCAATTCTTCCCCACTACAAGCTGTCCAGTTACTTTTGTAGCCCATCATAAGTACATTTGGACTGAGCTTGCCTATACCTGAGGTCTGCAGAAGAGCTTTGGAACCAATTTCGAAAGACATATTGTCGATAATCGTGTAGAATGCTTTGATCTTGTTATTCTTCAGGTAAGTATACGCTTTACTGCTTTTATCTGAACGTATTCTATAGTTTAGATTCTTCTGAAATATATAAAAATAATCACATTTACCAATGTCTTCATTTGCTCAATAAAAAACGGAACTATGGCTTCGAAGTCTCAGAAAATAATATAGTTAAATAAAAACTGATGAACCAAGGTAAACTATTTCCATAGAGTGAACAAGTTGAAATGTTACTTACATTCTCAACGTCTCCTATGATCAAGAGCGACTGGTGTTTGGTAATCAGATTTGCAAAATCAACCAACGGAGGTCGAGACTGAGGACTACCGCATAATACCAGGATTTGTGGCTTGTAATTTTTGACGTGTTCACCAATATTGTTCAACCTTTGAGCTGTGGTTAAAGCGGTTTTATATGTTTGGGCTTGTGTCGAAGATCCCCAATTGACATCTGAAGAGATAAATTTTGTAATTCTTTGCTCATTATATTATCATGAAATTCGCAGCTACCTGGTTTTCTGTACACGACGACTAAATATAATCCCAATATTATTATGAAAGTTATAAGTGAGGACCACCAATTAATGAGAAACATAATGATAACACAAATAATAAATCCAAATAGACTCAGCCATGTATTGTAGTACTAAAAGTAAAAAACATATTAATACAGGGTATCCCGAAACTAAGGCACAACCTTGAAATGGCTTTTAGCAGAACCTATGTTATGTGTAATATGTAATTCACTAATTACATTAAATACATCAAAAAATTATACCATTTTGAAATCTGCTTAAGAAACTTATTTTTTACAACAGTTGTTCACTTAGGTTTTTATATTTATTGCAACCAGAGATTTCTCAACAAAAATATTTTTTGCAAATTATAATAAAACAGTAAAGTAGCTAATCATTGGAACAGTTATCGTGACGTATTATAAGCGCAAAACGGTGAAATACAATCACGTGTGGTAGTGGTGTACGATAACTTAGGTAAAATAATGTAAAACAAACCATATCTCGGGTACTACTTGGGATATATAAGTTTTTGTATTTTTCTTTGAACTGTCATATGTTGGGCTACAAGCCATTTCAGGGTTATCCATTAGTTCAGGGACACCCTGTATATCAGAAATAATAGGTAATATAATCTATCTACCGGTTCTTAAACAGTGCGGGAGAAGGTATTTTAAAAATTCACGAATATTTGACGAAATATATGGTTTCTAAATCTATTATATCAAGTTTTCACGTTTTATCTATGCCAAGAAAATCATGATGACAAAGTTAAGAGAAATGTAGTATACATTATATCACTATCAGAATACATATATAGAATAGTTGAATATTCATTACAACTATCGTTCTGGTAGGTACTAACCAAAAGGCCTCAATGATACCTTTTCTTTGAACTACTAGGGACTCGACTAGCCAAGTGACTCATTCCAAACTTCATCCTGTTTAGCTGAATATCACTAATCGCCTCTTTTTAGAAGCCGTTGATACCAAAGCTAACAATGTTCTATTTTTTTAAACTAAATTTAAAAGGAAAACACGCTGCTCCCGAGTTTTATTGTACATTTATGCCACTATTTAGAAATCTGTAGATAAACTATGTGTCACGCTATAATTTCATACTCTGAAGGTTGGTCTCCATCCCAATGGTTTGATCAGAGCTGCATGGAATGTGCAGAAGTTGATGAGAGCATAAGAGGCCAGGTAAAAATTTGATATCAATGGAGCAATACTATTTAGATTTGCTAGAATACAGAATAACTAAATATTATCAAACAGAAAGATAATATCTTGATATTTTTTCTTACCTATTAATACAAATGCACTTGAAACAAAAAAAGTAAGAACATATCCCCTGTATGGCTCTCCATGTTTTCCGTACCCTTTAGAAAAAAATATCAGACCAGGATAGATTTTGTCAATACCCAATGCTTGTATTAGCCGAGGAACTGATAGGAGATTCGTGAGAGCTGTACTTAGAGTGGCTGCAAAGCATCCTGCATATATGAGTGGCCCCCAGCTTGACATTATTTGCATCATCTGTAACAGTTAGAAGATATCGGTGCCTGTCATATAACGCAGATATTTTAAATATATTTATACCTGATAGCTGTTGAATAGTCCATATTTACAATGTGTCTTTACACAATCAACCAATGTACCATTGACTAAATCAGCCACATTTCCACTGGCATCTCGAAGTGCAGCTCCACCAGCAAATATAACAAATATGGCATACGATGCCATAGATATCAACAATGACAGAAATGTGCCCTTGGGAATAGCTGACGCTGGATCCTACAAATCCACAAAAAGATAGTTTCAATTCAGCAAAATGATTTCACAATGAAGATGAATAATGTACCTACCTTTAGATCACCAGAAATATTCGCTCCTGCTTGTATTCCCGTTACAGATGGAAAGAATATGGCAAAAACTTGGAAGAAATCATATGCCATGCCATCATTGTCACGGTATTTGGGACCCCAGTTGTCAGCAAATACGGTCACTAAAACCAGACAAGTTTTTTAACCTGCGAGAGAATTTAAATGTATTGTTTTAACGTGTAACTTTTGACTATTCCAAAATTCCAATACGGTTTTATAACTGTCTGTTTTATGAAAAGCAAATTTATTTATTTATTTATTAAAGGTATCGCTAGTCTGATGTATAGCTACTTTCCTACCGCAACTCTAAGTAGCTAGTAAGGAAAATATTGTAATAGTTTAAATTTTCGGTTTTCAACAGATGTTTACGTTTCAGATGGTCCTGAGTCTAAAAAATATATTTTCAGCCGTTAGTCTGTCTGTCTGTTTGTGCCAAAATTATCTCAGGATCGAATGGACCGATTTTGTTGCTTTATTTTTTTGTTTTATATGGTTGGTACGGCTTACCGGTGACTCAGATTGGGCATACCGCCAAAAACGAAAAAAGTTGAACAGTGGGGTTACTTACTTAATTGGGTTACCCAATACGTATACCGTAAATATGCATATTCCGATTTTGAATGGAAAATTAACATATTATGTATTTGTTCAAGTGCATCATGTGAATCACCAATAGCAAAGAATAAATTCCTTTTACAAATTTTTAGAGGCAAAGTTTAGAAGATATAGAAGAAAATGCATAAAAAGCGAGTATTCCCCTCGGCTTACCTCGGAAATCACAAAAAATCTGGGAAAATATGGGATCATATTTGACAGGAAAACCTAAGCAGTCTTCAATTTTTCACGAGCAATAAAATAGTACGTAACCCACTCCGACACACAATTGACTATTTTGATTAAGTTTTTAGGGTTCTGAATAAATGTTCATCACAAAGAATATCACTCTAACGTTTTCAACGGCCTCCCAGAGTGTCAAACTTATCCTTGACCCTTCTTAATTTTAAATCCCAAAACTTTGAAACAAATTATTAAAATCTTGCACCTCGTCAGACTGTTGCTCAGAGTAATTTGACCGATAAAACTATACGACTATAGCTAGTTGATTGCTGAAATAAAAGCAAGTCGAAATTTTTATTGCAATGATCCTCTGATTATTTGAAAATTGAATGAAATTTTTGAGATTAATTGAAGAAACTCAATAAGTGCAACTGGTAATTTCTTAAAACAATAGTTTTCACTTAATTACACATCTTAAGTGACGAGGGATGAAGAAATAAATTTGTTTTCAAGTTTCCCTATATCTTGCGTATTTGAAATAAAATGAAAAATTCCCAAAACCTATCAAGTCGTAAGGTAGTTGATGAATTTTTAATTGTAAGCCCTCAAATTTCTTGTACAAATTAAGTGGTGATGTGATGGCGTGCTAAAGAGCTTTTTCAAACTGATATGTAAACATGTTTTCTTTCAAGGTATCGAAGATGTCATTGTCATTATTCTGGGGTGATAAATTATGTGTCGAGGGTAGTTTGAATTTTCTATTATTAATGCTGCTTGTTTACTCTACTCGCAAATATCGACTTTTCGAAGAATCCTGTTACATTGCATCATATATAATGAATCGATCTTATATATATGTATATTAGGTGCGTCACTCAGTCCTTGGGATGATGAAATTCATGCAAATTATAATTGAATTGGCCCAGGGAATTTACGTTTCACAATTATGGTCAATATTCGCCATTTTACTTGGGCATTCGTCTACTTATCGAAACATCAATTCATTCTACTACTTTAAAGAAACACATTCCAATGTTCACTTCGAAAACTGGTAGGGATATCAGGATAACAAATAAATGTCGAAAGTCTGGATTGCTGCCAAGGACATAACGTGTCTTTAGCCAAGTTTTTTCATAAAGCAATGACTATTTGCACGTGCCTGTGCACTACCCATGTAACATCTCTGAGGAAAGAAGCAACACTTCCTCATGACAAGTCTCATATGCAGTTTAGAATAGAAAAATATTGAAATATTATATCATAACCCTGTATTGATATATCTATATAGTATTTTACTTTGTTATAGATGTCTCCTGCGTACAGTGTGTCTTTTTACTTTACCCGTGTGCCTGAGGCACTAGTGGTACTGTTTTGACGTCCATTTTAGCACTGGTTCAGCATGCTGGGTTAGATTAATTAACACGCACTATATTTCATTTTGGCCTGATCACTTTGCTTACCCAGGCAATATGAATATTCCATAATCCGATTTCATTTAACAACTTACTATTAAATCCTACAAATCCCTGAGCTCGCTGTTCATCATCCACAGGTCCAATTATTGTACCAACCATGAAATCAATCATTGCACCTACAATAGCTGCTATCAGAAAATTTTGGGCCTTTGCCTCCCATTCCATACCAATTGCACATATGAGTATCATTACCATAATGGCAACAATTCCTACAAATAAATCATATATAATTTTGTCTTGTTCTGCTGAGCGATATTCTAATCCATGCAGTGGAATCACTGAATCACTGGATAGACTGGTTAAGAACAATATTACAACCAGTTAGGGCCCGTAGATATCTTTATCATCACAAACAGACCTACAGTAATGAGACAGGTATTGGCTGCGCATTCGTTATGCCTGTTTCTAGAGAGCGGTTGATTTTCCAAACCAATTGGGCTGTGCATACTCTTGTGCCCAACACAATGTCTCAGTTGATGATCGAATATATACCGATAGATAATTAATAATTAAATTCAAAGAAATTATTTCATAATTTATAACAGCAAGACATATTTCCGACAAATAAAAAAAATAACAGCTGTGATCATGACCTACAATCTTAAACACCAATTATTTTTCTTATATCCCTGAAAATCGGAAAACAATGCCCTTTATTTATCTTAATTATGTTTTGTTTTGATTTCCTTATTATTGACTAATAAATATCTAATTCTCATTGTTATGAAATAGATCTTGAAATTCTGAAAGAACATAATTTTATGTTCATCCATCTATTTAGTACATTAACATATAAAGATTGTTTTATCCCTTGTGATGAAATAGAAGTAATAAGAATCCGGTTAATCTCAGACCCCGACAAACGTTCAAGGCACTGATAGGGATGATACTCGTAAGGAGTAAATTCGAAGAAAGTGATATTTCTAAAGAATATTTTTGTTGTGCAGTTGTAGGTAGATAAAAGACTTTCGACACCAACTTCAAAAGTATCAGTGCCAAAATAATTAATATTTTTGAGTATCGCACATTTTTGCTTGGTTCATTGGTCGTTAAAATCTTCCATTTACTTATATTCGATGGTTTCAAATTACAAATAGCGGCAACAATCTTGCACTCCCTAGTGTTCTATATTAGAAACCGTTACATTTTTTAAATAATGTCAAATTTGAATTATGCAGAAAATTATATTTTCTTTGATCCTGCGAGAGAAAATCGAATCATCCAAAACGGTGGACGTTCACTCTGAAAAACGCGGGAAAAAAATTAAAAAAAGTCAACATATAATCATATTCTATGCTTCCTCCTTTTTAAAATGATGGTCTAAGCATTCAAAATCAAATGTAAATGTGTTTTTTTGGAGAATATAGGTATCGTTATTAAAAACCTGTTATGGCGAAATTTGATGCAACTTAATTTTGTCTATCTGCGTTTTTTATTACTAAGTCTTAGATAGTTATCTAGTTATGTTTGAAATACTCCTCAGTCTCATAGGAGTATTAATTTTATGGTCTCATAGCTATCATTTTGCCTCCATCATCCGTGTGAGACCTTTAGTGTCGTCTGTGAGCATGTGGACTATTCAACAACAGATGTCGCTATTGTTACCATTCATTCAATTTCATTTTGAAAATCGTTTTCAAACCGTAAGATCGTAACGCTTTTTTCAGGATAAAAATGATCCCAGAATATGACTCAGGATGTATGTTATCACTAGGATCAGTTTCATTAAAATCCATCTAATATTCATGATGTAGTACGCGAACATAGAGAAAAATCTCATCAGATTTATTTATATATAGAGACCGATAACTCCATTCTCCTCAAAATGCAACAAGTAATGAATTTCTGATAACAATTATTATAAGGTTCCACAGTCTCTATGGCCTGTCTTTCTTCTCGAGATACAGAGGAGTGGTGTCGAATGTAATATTAGTATCAACGATTATTATAATGATAGTATTAAGTAAGATAGGGATCTTATTATTGCAATGAGTACAGAAATTTGTAGCTTACCAACGATTCTAGTATCATTCACGTCACCATCGATGATTTTCATGTCATAGTTATTGAGTAGATCGCTGAGTGAATTACAAAAGCCAATTGTGTTCATTGAAGCTGATACTGCATTTGCGAATGCAAATACGATACCAACAGATGCACCAAATTCAGGTCCCAAGGATCTCGATATAATATAATATATACCACCTGGAATATGATAATAAAATAATTAAAAATGTAGTTAATTGTAAGTAAGTTCTTCGGTAGAGCTCCAATCATACAGTTCTCTTACAAGTCTTACAACCTGATTTGGAATACTCATTTATTTCGTAGAATATACAAAAATGTTCTTAAATATTTCCCCCAATCAGCACTTGTGATATATTCTTCAAAATATATTGTCATTAGATTAGCCCTATCGTCTCACATGCTCTAAATTCTACTTACAGTTACTACATATAAAAAAAATAAACCTGTAACCTCAACAGAACAGAAAACTTTTTATTAAAGAAATCGTAGCTAGCATATTTATTAAAATACAAATACCCTGCAGTGGATGTACATGTCAATAGTAAAACTAGAGCGCTGTATAGATGAGTGTTATTGCCGCCCGCCATAAATATACGTAAATACGTAAACAAGCGCTTTAACCCATACCACGGACGTGACATTCAGGACACAAACTGGCGGGCGGCGATAATACTCATCTATACAGCGCTCTAGTAAAACCGATCGTCACTTATTACGGGGTAGTAAATTGGGAAAGCAGATCGAAGCTAGCTGTTCAGAAGTACATCTGTTGAAAATCCAAATCCTAGCAAGTGCATGCATAACATGTGCAACGAAAGCATGCCCACGAACAGCATACCGAATGACCAGAGAGGGATTCTCCAAACGCAAGTTTCGTCTTGTCTCTGGAAATCATCTAAATAGGATATGCCGCAGGATGAGATGACAAAAAAGTTTAGCTTTGTGAAAGAATTCAACACAGAGCAAAAGTGAATGGGAGGAAGACACCACCTCAAAACGCAAGTGAAATGCCATTAAATGGTACACAGATGTATCCAGAACAACAGAAGGAATTGGAATAGGAGTATATGGAACCAAATATTCCGAAAGTCTAGAAAAATCCCTGATCATTTTCAAAGCAGAAAACCACGCCATCGGAAAGTGTGTCAAATTCAACAAAGAAATAAAATAGTCATTAATTTTCTGAACTCCCATCTCCAAGATGGTTTGGGAAGGCCTACAAAAACTAGATGAACTAGACAAGAAAAACATTGTTGACCTTTTATGGATTTCGGGACATACTGGAGTGGTGGACAATGAAGTAACAGATGTACTCGCAAAAAGTGATAAATCACCATTTTTGGGACCTGAACCCTTCTGGGGAGCGCATAGCTGCGGGCTAACACTGACCGATTTCGATCATCGAAGTTAACCAGCACAATACGTTGATGCGGGCGCGCGTTCGAATCCTCTGACTATATTATTGCATTCTTCTCCTCTCGCAAGGCAACGGGAAATCAACGAGAGTATAATTTTCCTAGTACAGCTCTCTGGAAGAGTGTGCCTCGAGATTTATCTTAGACAAATTGGTGGCTCGGAATCCACGTTAAACTGTAGGTCCCCTTGTCTGTGGTAACACTTTCAAGGCAGAGAAGCCGCTAACGCTCGAATACGAGTACGGCAGTCACAGAAGAACCTTTCTGCAGAATACGTACTAATACAATAATTGATGAACTTGAGAAAGAAGTACATAAAAATAATCCCAATACTGAATAGAATCAAAAGGAATGAGGCAGGCCAAGAAAAAAGAGAAAAAAATTACTGGGGATCTACAAAATAAGAAAATGACTACTCCATAAAGAGTAAAAATAAACTCCGAATACTGACGGGAATTCTAACAGGACATTGCTGATTGAGGAGGCACCCTAAAAAAATTAGTAGAGGAATAGGGGTGACCATAAAATAAAAATGGGGAAATCTACCTAACCTGAAGCCAATCGATATACCGAACTTTCTAAAAGTCATAGAACTGAAGGAACTACTTTAGTCGTTGAGATAAGCTATACGGCTGGGCAATAGAAAGGGACACAATAGGTTTGTTTGTCCAAAATCACTAATCTCCGAAAGGTCATCACCGATTGCTTTGAAATTTTGATACAACGTTGCATTCAAATACGAGCGTGATTTTAATAAATCTTGTATAAAGACATCACACCTGTGAGAGTTATTTTTTTATAAAGAATGTCCTATATTGGAAGTTAACAAGAAACCTATATTAAACATTTTACGGTATTGTCAACGGGCAGCACGTTTTTGACACCTGCTGCCACTTTGCATTTTCAGGGTTTACCTACGATTGTATTGTTGACTTGAATTTTCATAAATTTAGATTCATTCTCTATATGATTTAATTATTTTGTGTGAAATTGACCTATATCGTAGGTAACTTTTATTTCGTGAGTATAATTTATTTATTTTCTCATTATAATTAATTTTATCTTTAGGGTGTTGTACATTCGAAAAAAATACGGAACCCTTCTATTACTGTGGACTGTGTAACTACTGAACGAAAAAAGCTTAAATTTAAACATATATAATGTTATGGAAGATGCACAGGAGGCAGGTCGAAACAGGTAAAGCATACAGAGTTTTATTTATGGTGTGTACAGCAACAGTCTGGAGAAAAAGAAATTCACCCAGAAACCTATTTAGCTTTAGCCTTACGTAAAACCTACCCATTTCTTTCCGACTCAGTTCGGAAATGTGCACACCACTCCGCAACACATAATCTCTCAATCTTTTGTTCTTTACAGTAGCTTTGAGGACAATACTCTTGCATTGCAGTTCCCGTACCTAGTCGGAGTGGTGCCGTGTTCATACAGCTTTGGGTGACCGCTTCACAGTCGAATAGCGTAAATGAAATAATTCCGAATCTGAGTTGATTTTGTGGAGTAAATTATAAAATTAGAAGAGAAAAATTCTTCAACTGAAAAAATAGGTATATCAAGTGAACGGACTCTTATGAATAATTCAGATATACCTATTTTTTCAAATCTTAAAATAAACAATTTAGAAGATATAAAAAAAGACGAAAAGTTAACGGACCCCCTTTTAACTCCGTTGCCACTGCACGTCTAGAATATAGGGCTTCACTCAATGTTTAAGGAAAATTTAAGTAAAGAACCCTTTCCACACGAGTCCGGGTCACGGTACAGCTAGTTATCACTGAAACGATGGCAATATCTGAGAGTGTCCTTTGTCGTGATTCTGATTTGGAAACATTCATCACTATAAAGAATGATGAGCATTTTGGGTATGATAATATATAATTATATGAAACAATGCTTGTATATATACAATATGCAAATTTTATCTCGGAAACTGGTCGATCCATTTCTATGAAAAGTCTTATGTATGGGTTTTAGAGTGTATTGAATCGATTAGTTGTATTCATATTCACAAAAAATCGTTTTCAGCAATTAATATTCTTATTTTACGACTCCTTCAGATTATATGTAATGACAGGGTATGTGCCCGATATTATATCAAGGCAAAAAAGCTCAATGGTTAAGCTCCCGGCTATTAACCTGGAGTTCCTCGGTTCGTATCCTGATCAGTTTTGAGTTTTTTTAACAAAACCCATTATTTGTAAATAAAAGGTGTTAATATGAGTTTCTTATAATTTAATCGGAAAATTTCAATGAAAATTTCTACATATCTAATATTAATACGAGCAATTCTTGTATACATACATATATGTATAAATTTTGTTCTCGGAAACAGCTCTAACGATTTTGATCAAATTTGGTATATAGATAAGGTTCTAATTTTCAAGATATTATATATATATATATATATATATATATATATATATATATATATATATATATATAAATATATTGTAAATTCTTGACTGTCTAATTAATAATGAATTTTTAATGATTGGGGTTGCAGTCAAAATGCCAATAAAATTAAAACTCTTTAATCAACGTCGAGCTTTCGGTAACGCTTGTTACCTTCATCGGGACAAACTAAAATAACGAACAAATTAATTATAACAAAAAATATTAATAATATGAACTACTTACAATCGTGAGATTAATGAAATTTACCAGCTACAAACATTTGTTATTATGCATTTAACTTTATGATTGAACTTTTATGTTTCATAATTAAAAGTTACTATGGAATTACGCATACTAAGATCAATCTATGTATGTAGCTAATAAAAATGGAACACACTTCAGAAGTCAATCACAGGATAAATCATTTAAAAAATGGATATAATATAAAAATATGGCATTATCTTGTATAATATGAAACAATATATTAATTTAGAGAAACATCAGATGGCACACTATGATAATTATCATTATATAATTTTAAAATATATGAGTAAATGGAACTAAGTCCATTTATATCCGAACGTTTATTCATAACATTTGTTTCTTTTTGTTAAATGCATAATAACAAATGTTTGTAGCTGGCAAATTTCATTAATCTCACGATTGTAAGTAGTTCATATTATTAATATTTTTTGTTATAATTAATTTGTTCGTTATTTTAGTTTGTCCCGATGAAGGTAACAAGCGTTACCGAAAGCTCGACATTGATTAAAGAGTTTTAATTTTATTGGCATTTTGACTGCAACCCCAATCATTAAAAATTCATTATTAATTAGACAGTCAAGAATTTAAAATTCATTTTAAATACACTATGGGGTTTTATATTGACATTCAACATCGTTATGGAACTGCCGTCGTAAGTTTATTGAAACAGTGGGCCAATATTAACACCAAATTGGCAGCTCTACAAAACAGAAAAGTTTTTCTACTGAAATGCAGATCTCTTAATCTCTTCCCCAATCACATTGGAAATGGAATTAAAGCTATTGACACGATGATTGGACACACAAGAGGTAGAACAGGTCAGAAAATTCAAAATTTCAACGTCAAACTGAAGAAAGACATTTTGAATATAGAAATTAAAGTAACTTTTAGTAACATTAATTTATTTGAAAAAGAATTAGACTCAGTTATAAAGAAAACCAGATTAACATTGCCTTTAAATATCATTAGCGAATATAGTCGAAGACTTTCTGTTAAATATAATCAAAAGTTTAAGAAAATTAAAGATAAGAACGTTAGAAAATTGAATAATTTGAAGGATCAGACAATTTCTAAAATTAAAACCAATCCTAAATGGTTAAAAAATTTAACAAATATTGCATTGCCAGATGACACTAAACTAATTCTGTCCTTAGGTCCAAAATTTTCAATTCCACCTTCTATTAAAGATATAAATATCCCATATATGCTGTCAGACCTTGAATTTATTCTTCAGAAAATTAATACAGATGACAAAGATTTAATTAGAGCTAGATACACAAATATTATAACAAATTTCAACCATAAGTATCATAAAAATTCACATATTATGACAAATAAATTTGATAAATGTCATTATTTTCTTAAACAACATCCCGAATTAATAGTTATACGAAGTGATAAAGGTAATGTTACAGTTGTAATGTATAAAGACGATTATATTCAGAAAAGTCAAGAATTATTAAATAATGCAAAATATTATAAAAAACTAAATAATAATCCTACGTATACATTGCAGCTTAAGGCAAATAAAATTGTATCAAAATTAAAGAATGATGGCATGATCGATCAAGTTATGAGTAAAAAACTAAATTGCTACAACTCAAAAACACCTAGATTTTATGCTTTACCTAAAATTCATAAACAAAATCTAGCAATGAGACCTATCGTTTCATCAATTGATGCTCCAAACGACAATCTAGCTTCTTTTATTACAGACATATTAACAAGAGCCTATAACACTAATAATGATCTCTATATAAAAGATTCTTTTCATTTTAGTGAATTCATAAATGGATATAAGATTCCACTTAATTACATCCTTGTTAGTTTTGATGTGGTATCCCTATTCACAAATTTACCTTTTCCAGTAATTTTAGATTGTCTTAGAAGAAAATGGCATGATATAAAAAACAATTGTTCACTAAACTTTGAAATATTCAATATAGTTCTTGAATTTATTTTTGATTCTAATGTCCTTATTTTTAATGAATCATATTATAAGCAAATATTTGGTACACCAATGGGATCTACAATATCACCTATTCTTGTTAATTATGTTTTAGATGAACTCATACAGACTTCAATAGATAAAATATCTTTTCCGATACCATTTATCAAAAGATATGTGGATGATTTAATATTTGCCTTACCATCAGATAAAATTGATGAAACTTTAGGTATCTTTAACAATTATAATGAACATCTTCAATTCACTGTTGAAGTAGAACAGGAGCAAAGTCTTCCTTTCTTAGATATGAAAGTTTCTAGGGATAATACAGGCTTACTACGAACAAAGTGGTATAGAAAACCATACTGTAGCAATAGGTATATTAACTACCACTCGTATCATCCAAATAAAATGAAAATTAACCTTATTAATGCTTTAAAAAACAGAGCCATAAAACTATCCCACAAAACTTTTGTTAATGAAAGTTTATCAAAATTAAAAAGTATATTAATCGAAAATTCATATCCTATTAAATTGATAAATAAGCTCTTGAGTCATACCCAACCTAATTTAAATAATGTTGATAGAATTTTGGAAATGTCTTTAAATGAAAATAATATTGATCAATCACAATCACAACCTCGCTCAAATACTCTTCCTATATACTGTTCTCTCTATTTTATTGATGAATTAACCTATAAACTTATGAATGTTTTTAAAGGATATAATATTTTATTTGCAAAAAAGAATATAAAAGTAGTTTCTAAGTTATTTTCAAAAGTAAAAACACCTTTAAAAACAACAGAAAAATCTGGAATAGTATATGAGATCAAATGTAATGATTGTGATTTATCATATATAGGTCAAACTTCTAGGAGTTTATCAGGAAGAATTACGTCTCATAAAAGTGATATAAGATGTAAAAAGCGGTCATGCGCCTTGACCGAACATGCCATAAACAAAAAGCACACTATAGATTTTGAAAACTCAATTGTTCTATGTTCTGAAAAGAACATTTTTAAACGAAGTTTCTTAGAAATGATTCATATTCAAAAAGAAACAAATGTTATGAATAAACGTTCGGATATAAATGGACTTAGTTCCATTTACTCATATATTTTAAAATTATATAATGATAATTATCATAGTGTGCCATCTGATGTTTCTCTAAATTAATATATTGTTTCATATTATACAAGATAATGCCATATTTTTATATTATATCCATTTTTTAAATGATTTATCCTGTGATTGACTTCTGAAGTGTGTTCCATTTTTATTAGCTACATACATAGATTGATCTTAGTATGCGTAATTCCATAGTAACTTTTAATTATGAAACATAAAAGTTCAATCATAAAGTTAAATGCATAATAACAAATGTTTGTAGCTGGCAAATTTCATTAATCTCACGATTGTAAGTAGTTCATATTATTAATATATTTTGTTATAATTAATTTGTTCGTTATTTTAGTTTGTCCCGATGAAGGTAACAAGCGTTACCGAAAGCTCGACATTGATTAAAGAGTTTTAATTTTATTGGCATTTTGACTGCAACCCCAATCATTAAAAATTCATTATATAAATATATATATATATATATACGTGACGTTCCTGACAAAACGCGAGTCCCCTCGAGGTCCATGAACTTTTTCTTGAATGGTTCGACAGATTTCGAGAAAAATTTGCAAAACGGAGTTTTCGGAACTGAGAAATCGTTTGGTGATACTCACGTATTTTATGGATGCGACCCTTAAGGTCCACATTAGCTATTTCGAGGAAGGGTTCGCAGATTTTGGTAAATATTTGCAAATAAGGGTTTTCGGAGTCGAGAAATCGATTGACGATACTTATATCATATTTAACGGGTGTGACCCTAGAGGTCGACACTAGCTATTTCGGGAATGGCCATGCAGATAAAGAAGTGGATTGGCGATACAGCTGAGTTCTGGTATGTTTCATATTCATTTTACACATTCATATTTATTTCGAAATCTATGACTATGTGAACAATAAAAGCAATATTTACCAATCGCGATACATTTTAACTAGAAATATGCACAGTTTTTTTAATAAGATTAAACATCATTAGTAACTATTATAGGCCATCCTAAATCACAGATATTTAGATAATTTAATAAATAAAATCTCTTTTACACTTCAGTTATGTCTCTCACCAACAACACATTCATTTTTTGCTTACCTCCTTTTACTTCCCCATTGGTGCATATTGCCGATAAGGATAATGTCGTTATTATGCATACCACAGCTGATATAAGTATTATCACCAGTGATAGTCCTGAAAAATTTGAAATACCTTATTTATATCAATCTTATAAATGAAACACGTAATGCAATGAGTAGATAGAATGTGTTCACGAATAAACATTTTAAAACATATATACATATATACAAAAGCTATAAATCAAAGTTTAACGTGTGTTTCTACAGCAAGGTTAGCATCTCTAATATGATATTCCTATCAGACAGCTTTCAAATTCGAAAATAAATTTGTCAATTCTGTTTTTTTTCTTTTTTCATTTATTTATGCTTCAAAATATATATATTTTTGCTGAAATGTATCGATCGATTGCTAGACAGTTACTTCAAGGACACTTTTGCAACAAAAACTCACAATTTCCCATAAGGGGAACGGATTATAGCATCTCTTTCGAGTTACACCTTGGCAACTTTCTTGTAAAACATTTGATTATTATATTCAATGCATAGAAGATAGCCGTGACTTCGTCCACGGATATTATTTGTAGCGCTTGTCGCTTATGTACGAATTTATTCTGTCAGTTTCATTGACTCAATTGTGTGAACTTATTTAATAATTCATTGTCTGAACACAAACTTAGCTGCGCTATTATTGCTTTGTGAGCTTGTGTGTTCTACAGTTGCATTTAATTCGGGCATTTGATTTTTGAGTCCTACGGCAAAAACAATGTTCTTCAACAGGAAAAACTTATTCTAAACCGGTACTAAGAATATAAACTATCACCAACTATGACCAAGTTCAACAATATATGTATGAATAAATGAATTCTTCTTCACGATGTATTCCAAAATCGCAAAGAATCGAAAAAATTCAAAACTTAAATCTCTCTTCTTAGTTACAAAAAACTGAAAAAAAAGAGAAATCACTATATTGTCTGTAGAAATGCAAACAAGAAATTAGAAAAATTATAAACTCAAGTACCAGTGGAATATCTGCCCGGAGGAATTCTAACGTATCGTTATTTATTTATTTTATTTCGGTCGATCAAACTCGACGTAGATCTTTAAACGATTGTCGTAACTAACTAAGAAACTGTTCCATACATTGTCATTACAAATTTCATCAGTCTCTAGTTGAATAATTACGCCTCGAATAAAACCAGCTTGACGTCGACATCATTAAGTACAGGTTTTCCAAATATTCTAGGCAAAAAAAATCAGATCAGTACAAAATGTATTCGTATCTAGGAACGTTGACACGTGAAGGCTTGCTAAAATTTGTATATCTGAAAATCGGACCTACACAAACTCATACGGACAAAAGTTTTTTTTATTTATAAATATGAATCATTATCGTTGGAATAATATTATTATGATTATAAACAAATTTAGAGCATTGAGGTAGCTCAAGGTTTCAGTTTAAATATTTTTGATAGATGAAAATGATGATTACAACAATATCTGAAACTCAACCTTAAATTCCACGCTTATCTCATTTGTTTCGTTACTAGAAACAATTATCTTAGAAATCATTTTAAATTGTTAGTTTTAATCAAACTAATCTAATAATTAACAGATAAATTTCTAGCCTATAATCTTTTACAAGAAAGTAATATAATTGACATATTTTTTCTTTGAGTTTGATCTAGAAAAAAAGTAAGTAATCGATTATATTCAAATGGTTTTGAAGATGGACAATTGTTAGATATCATCATTTTATATTTAATAACGCCGACAATTTGAGATGGATCTGTGATAAAATAAAAAAGATTAATCGAATAAATCTTGAGGTATAATCGCTTTTCGATTAATGAAAAACAAGGAACATATTCAGACGAAAGTTTTAAAATATGCCATATCTCCTCACTATAAGGCAGCAAAAATTGCATGGGTAACTTCCAAAGATAATTGAAAATATCTTTATGAAGCATGTAACATAAAACCAAAACCCATCAAGAGTAGGTATCATAAACCGTTTCACCAAATGCTCCTATACTTTATGGTACAGTTCTTCCACCATGAAGTGGTTCTGGTTAGCAAGTCTACTGCGGTACTATCTGGTACAATCTGGATATCTCAGAACCAGATTCAGCATAATATATGTATATATTTTCGTTATGCGCGTGAATCACAAATTTAATAATCAAACATGTCATATGAAATCAGATAATCAATAACATAATTATCAATAATTTCTATTTGAATAGTAACAAATTATTTATTCATCAACGTTTTAATAAAATCAAAAGAACAAATTTAAAAATTCTTATAGATCACACATAGCAAATGATATGATATCGAGTCATATTTTCAGTGTTTTTTTTGTCTTATTTTATTAAATTTTACCTATTCCTGCTTCAGCTACTACCCAGGATAATCGCAGGAACAGCATAACACCCCAGATGTTCAGGAGACATGGTATAAGTACACCTTGAATCCATCCTAATTTAATCATCACATGGTTTTGTTTTTCATCAAGATCATCTTGATTGCTGAATTTGATTTCCTAAATGCATATTTTTTATAAAGTAAATGAAAATGTATACAATATATTGTAGCTAATGAGATATTTTGTTAATAGTAAATAAAATGTGTCTACCTCAACTAGTAGGGACTTTATTGATTGTTAGGTAAGCTGTGCTTTTCTATGTACCTACTTACCATTAACCAAACATTTAAACATTTTATTGTGAAATTTATCAGTTTTACTAGGATTAGGATGCAAACGGATTTATAGAATTGTCAATAGTAATACAGGTTCGTATCATATTTTATATAAAGTGAACTCAAATTTTGCCTTGACAAGTTTAAACGATTTCAACTGTTTTTTGATTGGATTTTTTATATTTTATAGCATTTATACAAATAAAAAACGAATAGAAAATCAATAGAGAAATTTGAGTTATTCTGTGTATTATTTCTGACGTCTGTTTGAATTTATAATTAGGTAGGTACTCAAAATGATAGGAGCAATGTTTACCAGCTGGGCTATAAAATGAAGATCTATTCCATATCCAATTTCAGTATTAACACGATCAATATCGATCATGATGAATTTTTATCATTTATTAGCATGAATCGAAGACGGATAGAAAATCTTTATTTATTGAATGAACGATATTAATGAGATTCATGTCCCATGGTCTATAGACCATGAATACTACCCATGGTCTATAAAGACCATGGGAACTACCAATATTTTACAAAGTGAATAGACTTAATATTTATTTTGACGAAAGGATATTCCCTGTTTTTGAGATATGATGATACAGTCTACAGATAAAATGAATGTGTGTATATTATAAACAGAAAAATGCACTTGATGAATCTATCAATATTAGAATTGTTTAGTTTCAACTAGATTAATCCAATTGTTATATTACGTTGGCAAATGTTAAATCAAACAAACACCTATGTTTTTAGCTCTCAGTTGAATAAAAAAATTCAAAAAACAGATCAAGGGATCAATCAAAAAATACCGACGTTCACTCATTATTTCATGATTTATGTTTTGCTTCAACCATTTCTCAAATGATTATATTTGACTGATCATTTTTGTCAATTTCGTGGGGCGACAGTCATAAAATAATGGTTTTGAAAATAATTACCTTATAATAAATATTTTGGTCTATGCCATTGTATATCCAAAACGTTGGAATGTTAATGACAATTGTTATTAATACCTTATCGCATTTCAGACGTTTATTGAAAAAAAAACGTTTTGTTTATAACAATTGTACATTCAGAAGTTTGTTACAAAACATTGATTTAATAATACCTATGCTTATGTATTTGCAAAAGTTATCTCACATTTTTGTCATAATCTCCCCCATGTAGCTCACCCAAGCTTGGTCTTTTGATGGCTTTTTTGGAGTTTCTATAGTTCTCTAATCTTGGTAGAGCTTCTCTGGTCCATTGCACGATGGATTTTCTTCTTTTGGGCACTGGGAACGAATTGGCATTGTTATTCGCGGCAACACTACCGTTCGAAGGTTTCACACCATTATTTTCATTCAGGGCGAAAGCGGTATTTTCTACCCCATTAACAGAATGTTCACTTTTCTTAAAACGACCTTCCATATTAGCAAATGCAAAACTATGCTAGTGAATTATTTTACTGGCATATTTTTGTGCACGGCAAGATTTATTTTCAAAATAACCGGAGTTGACGTATTTTAGTGAGCGCTCTCATCGGCGGTTTGATTCTAAATAATGTTCTCTGTTTTTCCGCGCACTACTGGCGGCCGGTGGAGGACGGATGACAGACAGTTCCGTTTTGAAGCAGTTTGCGAGTGACTCAACTCACCCAAGTCCAAGCACTGAACAGTTTTGCGTAATACCTCTATCTTTTATTGGTAATCGCAAGCGCGCACTTCAATTTTCATATATTTGATCTTGTCTTAACAAGATATTACTAATATCGTTCAGTTTTGCCGATGATTCCTTCAACAAATGTCCCATATCCTCTGATTATCTCAATAATTAAAATTTTCCTTTCTTTTAACTGGATAATTTTGAACCGACGTTATTAGTAGGTGCACTGAAAAATACCAAATAATATTAATTTGTTGGTGTTGGTACTTCTGAAGTTGTGCAGTTACAGTTGGATTGCAAACTTTTGGCACCAACTTCTAAGTAACAGCACCAATATAATTAATATTATTTTGTATTTTTGAGTGCACCAACTAATAACGTCGGTCCATTTTTTGTAAATAATATTTATTTCCTTTTTTGAGTTACTACGTATATTCTTTGCTTGTACTTGTTATTATTCAGAAATCTAAAAACATCGTCGCGGAAATACGCATATTTTAGACTCAGATTTCCAATTTTCGAAAAAAATTGCCACCCACGTATCGAAAATACATATAGGTATTTGAGATTTTAACATCGCTGTAATTCGAAAACGAAAACCGTAACTTATTCGAAAAAATATTCAGATTTTGGATTTTCGAGAAAATTTGGCCCCTCGTGGAGTTTTTTGGAGGGAAGGAGTTTTCGGATTTGAGTTTTTAAAAATAAGGGACCTTTTCTTAAGTCTCCTCTTTCAAATGAATCAAAAATCATCATAATCGGAACGTATAAAGCGCGCGCACAAATAAAAAAAAAACAGAGCTCCGTTTGGATTCGTCGGTCATAAAACTAGGACCCTCTTTCGAGCGACTAAAACGAATAATAACAATAGATAGTGTAAGGATAATAAAAATGTAAAATTGGTACCAAGAGATGATTATCAGGTATAGAAGACCCTTGACATCATCTCCAAACATTTTTTTTATGATTCTTACATTATGTATTGTTTTTTATTCTTTTTATTTCATCATCTAATGAGGTCGGCCCTAGTAAATAACCTGTATTTATGTCACAATTTTGAGTGATCATGGTATATATAATTTACACAGTTCATTGTAGAAACGAGTTCTACTAGTTATCACACAAGAAAACTCAAATGAATTATTTTATCATGTTGTTCTTCTCTCATCATCAATAATCTCAATAATTTAAATAACAAATTATTTTTTAGTTATTAATTTTATTTTATATAAAAAAATATCTTTTTTGTAATGTTGTTGTAAGTTTGTAAAGAACATGAAAAAAACTATATGTGAGATCTCGTTGCACCACAGTGCTCACAGAATTTATAAGGTTGAATTCATTGCTTCAATTAAAGTACTATATGACTTATCGTTTTATATCTATAAGTGCCCTTATCTCAGAAATTTAATTATTAACTGGAAGGCAACTACATCAGGTTTATAGCTTCTATTGATAAACAATTTTATTATAAATATATTGAACTATTAGCAGGTGTTTGTGAAATGAATGAAATTCGTATCAGAACTCTATCTAACCTAACCCTTAGATTTATCGAGAAGTTTTCCAGTACCAAATGTTTTAAGAAATCATATATATGTCTCTAATAAAGTTGATATTTTTAAAAATATTTTTTCTCTAGCATTCGAAGGGATGAGCTCTATCTAGTATGCCTTGAACTTTTCAATAAAGGACCATCTTCCTCTTTGAAATAAAAAAAGAAAAATCAAAATCAGTGCAGGTTTACTATGCAAACCGAGTTTACATACATAAAAATGTATATCTCCTTCTTATAGGAAGTCGGTCAAGAATAGGTATATGCAAAAAAATATCAAATAAAAATAACCCGCTATTAGAGATAGTATTAGGGTTATGATGTTATGTAAATGCTTTAGATTTAAATTATATTTGAGCGACTTACAAATCCAATATGTTCTTCCCCAAATAGGGCACGTGCAAAATTGTTAAAGCTATATTTAGAAATCACGGAATATGAGTGAACGTTAAATAACTTAGATGACTAATAAAACACTAAAAAGTGATTTTTTTTTTTACAAAAAATCGTACCGATTGCACTGGAAACATGTATAAAAAATTTACAATAATAAATATTTTTTACAAAAAACTGAACCGACTTTATTAGTTGGTGCAATCAAAAATACAAAAGAATATTAATTCTATTGGTGCAGGTAATTTTGAAGTGCAATGCAAGTGCAATCGTAGTTAAATAGAAGATTCTTGGCACCAACTTCACAAGTACCAGCATCAATAGTATTATTATTATTTTTGACCGACGAACCCCAAACGGAGGAGGTATACAATTCGACTGTGTGCTTTTTTTTTTTTGGTTTGTGCGCGCGTTTCATATAGTAATCGTACTCCGATTTTGATGATTTTTAATTCATTTGAAAGAGGAGGCTTGAAAAATGGTCCCATATTCATAAAAACGGGAATCCGACATCTCGTTCCCTCCCAAAACCGCCCCCAAAGGGGGTGGAGGGGGCATATTTTCTCGAAAATTGAAAATCTGCGTCGGTATAATTAAAGATAGGACAATATCCGGAAACGTTTAAATTGAACATTTTTTCAAAAGAGTAACGGTCTTCGATATAGAGACATTTTAAATTGTCAAATATACCTATTTTCGCTATGTGGAGAGGGCGATTTCTGTCGAAAATTGAAAATCTGTTTGCAGTACATGAAAGACATAATTAATTGTAGCAACATTTATAATGAACATTTTTCCCTTAGAGTTACGGTTTTCGAGTAAAATCAGTGTTAAAATGGTAACAACTAAAATATTCAAGCGTATTTCCGCAGCGATGTTTTGAGATATCAATAATAATAACAAGTACAAGTAAAGAATATACGTGGGTATTAGGATAAAGTACTATCTTCATTGGTATTAGTGAATGTTTAACGATTTTCGTGACTAATGTTACACTCAAAAGACTGAAATAAATATTTTTTACAAAAAATTGGACCGACGTTATCAGTAAATGCACTGAAGAGTATAAAATAATATTAATTCTATTGGGGCTGGTACTTGTGAAGTTGGTGCCAAAAGTTATCAATCTACCTGCAACTGCACAACTTCAAAAGTAACAGCCCCAATAGAATTAATATTATTTCATACTTTTCAGTACACTTACTGATAACGTCGGTCCAATTTTTTGTAAAAAATATTTTGTGTTTTTCAGTGCACCAACTAATAAAGTTGCTCCAATTTTAATATTAATATTATTCACGAAAATCGTTGAACGTTCACTTATACCAAACAAGAACCCATTATATTCTTTGCTTGTACTTGTTACGAGTATTATTTGGAGATCTGAAAACATCGCGGCAATACTTAGGTATGTACACATATTTCAGACTTTACCTCTGCAAAAACCGTAACTCTATGTAACTGTTGTTACAAATAATGTGGTCTTTAATTTTTCATTCTCAGATTTTAAATTTTCGAAAGAAATTGCCCCTCCCACTTAGCGAAAATATACTTATTTAAAATTTTAACATTTCTGAAACTTGAAAATCGTACCTCGTTAAAAAATGTTCAGTTTAAACGTTCCCGGATATTTTCTTATCTTTAATTCTGCCGTATTGTACTTTCGATTTTCGACATGAATGTCGATTTTTTTTCAATGGGACCAACTCTCAATGCTCCTATTTTAAATGAACAAATAATTGTGAAAATTGGAGCACAGCTGAATTTTAAATGAATTTGAAAATTACTTCTGGGGTGTCTGTATATAAGTAGGTATATACAATATATAATTATGTGCTATGTGCCTACTGTTCGATGTTCTTTATTTAAATGTTTCGTATAAGCAAAGTCTATCTCAGACTTTGATATAAGACAATCAAGAACATTAAATTTGCATTGAAAAAGATAAAATTCTTTGTTTGATAAAAAAACAAAACTCAGATATGTTGAAAATTACTCAGCCCGGTATTTTGCATAGTACCTACATTTATACAAATAGCAGCTCAAACCAGAATTCAAATATTCCTTTCTGTTTTTATGCGTAGGCAAAGATAACCATTATCTTTGGCGTAGGTAAAGCAAATTTCATTTTCGGTCGCTAAACTAAGTGCATTTTAACCTGTTAACCTAATTATTCTGACATATTATATCAATTGATATAAATTAGGTATGTTCTTATATCAATGAAAATCAAATGTCATTGACAAATATAAATAATGACATTTGTAATTGATGGCTATGAAATCTTTCCAGTTTTTGGCTAATTTATTCTAAATTCACGATTTTTGCCCTGAAGAAGAGAATAAACATTCTGAATATATGACTGCATCCCCAAGAACATCTTTTTATTTATATATATATATATATATATATATATATATATATATATATATATATATATAATCCGTATACCCTTTCTACCATGTATAATGGTGTAGGGCTTACAATCTTTTATATCTGCACACATTTTCTCCATTCCTTCCTGTCGTATGCTAGTCCAATGGCTTCTTTCCAGTTCGTCCCTCTTTTCTCCAGCAGTTTTGTGATTATTTTATCCTTGTTGTTCCTTGGTCGGCCCCTTTTGAGATTCTTCTGTATTCTAGCTCTCCATGCTCGCGCAACTGGTCTGTTTTCGTCCATCCTCTGCAGGTGTCCCCACCAAGATAGCTGTCTCTCTTCTAGGGTTGGCTTTATTTCTAGATCTTGTCTTATACCTGTATTTTTAGTTCTGTCTCTTTTTATGAGCCCTCTAACTCTTCTTAAGTACCGCATTTCCGCCGCCTGTATCTTACTTTTCTGCGGCTCTGTCAATACCCATGTTTCGCAACCACAAATAAGTACTGATCTATATATCGTTTTAAAAACTTTGAGTTTTGTATCTCTATTTATGTCCTTTTTGTTTATACATTTTCGGTTTAATGCGAAGTAGAGCTTATTGGCTTTTTGTATTCTGGTGTTGGGGTCTATTTTTCCCTTTTTCGTCTAATGTTACTCCTAGGTATCGGAAATGATCTACTAGTTCTATATGGTCTCCATCTATCACTATCTTCAGCTTTTCTATATTTTCTCCAACCATCATGACTTAGGGTTTATTCTTATTTATTCTTAATTCATTTTCTTTCAATACCGTGTTCCATATGTTTAAATTGGTTTGTAGGTCTTTCTCACTTTCAGTCAGTATTACCACGTCATCTACAAATGCTTCTTCGCTTATTGATATTCTTTCTAGTCGAGTATGTCCTATTTCTAATTTACTTGGTTCTGGGCTTGCATTTTTAATGATATCATCCATGAATATGATAAACAAAAGCGGACGAAGGATTCATCCCTGTCTTAGTCCTGTACTGGTTGTAAATGTTTCCGAACCTATATTGTTTCTAATTACTGAGTTTAAGTTGCCTTCTTTGTGCCGAATCGAAAACATTTATAAGTCTAAAATGCCATATAATCTTTTCTTCTTGCGTGGCTTACTTTCTCTGTGATTTGTTTGATCGTGAAAACATGGTCCTGTGTACTTCTTCCACTTCTAAACCCGCTCTGTGATTCTTCTAATGTACTTTCGATCTTGGATCTTTTTCTTTTCTCTATTATTTTCTCAAACATTTTCACTGCTGTACATAACAAGGTTATTCCTCTGCAGTTATTACAGTCCTTTGCGTCTCCCTTCTTATGTATCATGATAATCAACGATTTCTTCCAGTCTTCCGGTAGTTTTTCTTCGGTCGATATCTTGTTGTAGATATCTAGCAGTCTGTCTTCACCTCTTTGTCCAATATTTCTGATCGTTTCTGATGTAATTTTGTCATATCCAGGAGCATTCCCATTCTCCAGTTCCTTTTTTACTTGTTTTAGTTCTTCCATGGTTATTTCATTTTCCTCTTCTTGTTGTAGTATTTCAGTTTCTTCTATTTGTATCCCTTCTTGTGTTTCATTGAGAAGTTCCATAAAATACTCTCGCCATCTTTTCATAATATCTTTTTCTTCTGTTATTATTTCACCGTTTTTATTTCTGATGCTCTGCGTATAATGTTGCTTTTCTGTTCGTAACGATTTAAGTGCTCGATAGTTTTTGGTTCCCTTTAGAGTCTTGATCCATCTTCTCACCAAATTTTCTCCATTGTAGGCCTTTATTATCGTTTTATTGGTTTTTCTTTCTTTTTGGTATATCATAACTTTCTTTTGTCTTTTTTATCAATTAATATTTCCAGGCTCCCTTCTTTTTCTTTACTTTATTTTTAATCTCGTCCGTCCACCATGCCAACAAGATAAAGAAATTAAAATTATCTATACACCCGTGGATTTCTCTGAATCGTAAATATATGGAGAACAAGAAACTTCCAATTTTTTTGTTCAAATTATTATTACTATTCATTTACAATTTAATCTTTGATAGGTTCGAACAATGCATTCATTAAGATGAAGTCATCGCAAACAAGTCACTAATAATTCCTTCTTATTCTCTAGCCCTAATTACTATAATGAGCTATTTATTACAAGGAGAAAGTTTAACGCATGATTTAGGGCGTAGTTTTCGCAATGTAAACGGCCCTTAACTCAATAAACATTACGTATTAATTTCCAAAATTAAACCAATTTGGCAAGACTGAAAATTATCATCCTCAAAAACTTGAGAAACAATTTATTCCCTACCAATTTTTGAGAATTACACTTTGGACTAATTTTAATATTTCAAGCTCAATCGTATTATACCACCCTCATAACTATTTTTCCTAGAATGCTTTAGGCATATATTTATTTAATAGTTCTATTAGTTGGGCCTAAGACGACATAAATGAGATGTTGCAGACATATCTTTGTACAGTAATTCGGTTACGCATCTCGAGAACTCATCATCAGCGTAACTGCAATAGACTCCACTGTTGCGAGAACTTAAAAAATGTGCGAAAAAAGAATTATAAAATAAAATCTACAAACAAAAATGTACTTATAAATCTATATAGAATACAATATATTTTTAGTAACAATATTACTCAAAAAACTTAGAGGTTAGAACTCTCTAAAATATTCCACTTTTATTTATTTATCTGATATATGATATATCTACCCAAGCAACTAACGCAATTTTTTTCCGAAAATTGAAAATCCGAGACGGCAGAATTAAAGAAGAGTCTATATCCGGAAACGTTTAAATTGGACATTTTAAAAAATAATCATAGATTTCCGAGTTACAGTAATGGCAATGTCTGAAACATGACTGTTTTCGCTATTTGGTGGGGGAATTTTTTTCGAAAATTGAAAATATGAAACGGCCAAATTAAAGAAGAGAAAATATGTAACAACATTTAAATTCTACATTTTTTTAAAACGGTTATGGTTTCCGAGTTACAGCAGTGGTAAAATCTGATATATTTGTATTTGCACCACGACGTTTTCAGATCTCTGGATAATAACAGGTCACAAGCCAATAATATAATGGGTAATAGGATAACTACTATTTTTGCGATGTTGTGAAATCTCATAATAATAAGTACCTGTAAGCAACGTATTATCTTCTTTGGTGAACGTTGAATGATTTTGACGACTAGTGATAATAAAAGTTTGAAATAAACATTTATTACAAAAAATAAGACCGATTTAGTAAGTGCACCGAAAAATTAAAAATTAATTCTGTTGGTGCTGGTACTTTTGGAGTTGGTGCCTAGAACAACTAACTACAACTTCACAACATTAAAATTACCAGCATCAATAGAATTAATATTATTTTGTATTTTTTAGTGCACTTGCTAATAAAGTCGGTCCTATTTTTTGTAAAATATGTTTTTGATGTTCGTGCTATTGCTCGATGGTGATTTATATTCCATTTGAAAAAGGAGTGCTGAGAAATGATCCTATATTAACAAAATTTCAAATCCAATATCTCCTTTTCTACAAAAATCTTTCCGCAGAAAGAGCAGCGGGCAGTTTTTTCGAAAATCGCAAATTCGAGACGGCAAAAATAAAGAAGGGACTATATCCGGCAACATTTAAATTTTCAAAAATTTTATCTGTTTTCAAATCACAGTAGTATTGTCTGAAATATGTGTATTACGTGTTTTGAAATCTCTGAATTTCACTTTTCATGACTAATGATGTACTAAAAAACTTTAAATGATGATGATTCAAATTGTTAAGTATATCTAGCTGTGATCTACTCTTACTTACTTACCTTTTGCTATTCGAAAGAGATATGCCTATCTAGTAACTACTAAGTATACTAGTCATAAATTTTTATTTGATATTGGTACATTATACACCTTAATTATGAGAAATGTAACTTTTAATCCTAACGTATCCGATTTTTTACCCTTTTGTTGTCTGATGATGAAATTATAATTTCGAATACGTAAGAAGTTGGTTTCCAGATTTGTCTTCAATTCATTTAGGCCTTGTGTTGAAACGTTGTGTTCAGGACACTGTTGTTCACTATGCGTGAGGGTGCTTCGAGTTATGCCTTTAAGAAAATTTGAGCAAGAGCTATTGTCTAACACTGTTTTCAAAAAAATGACTGATCAATTGTTTTAGATTCCCAAACGAAGAGGGCATACAGTTTGGCTGAATGTTTGTTTTTTATGTACGTAACCTGGTTCCGCATAGTAAACGTGCCCGGATTTCAATGATTTTGTGGATTTTAGATTAGGGCTGAGAGATTTTTCGCTAGCATATCCCATCGAAACAGCCCTTCGAATGATAGAAAAGAATCTTTTTCAAATAATATATATTATATATAAATTCTTTAAACATTTATAAATGAAAATGTCTTAATAAATATCATTGTTATGTAGTAAGGGCTCGGAGAAGGTCGAAAATTTGTCATAGATACTCATTTAGGCTATAAATTGAAATATTTGCACAACAGTGTCGTATATCAATTTAAAAGCAATTAGTAGGATGTAATCGCTTTCACATTATTGTATTGATTTATGAGTTAAAGGCACTTTTGTATAACTACGACTCCTGTGTGACCTTTTGTTTAAGTCTATTGTGATCTGCCGATTTTCTTTGTCTTACCTCTCTCTTATGTGCTAAATTATCTAATAACAATATAACTTAAGAAATATTTTTTCTGGTAGGCATTAAAATTATTAAGAAAATAATTTGGTAAAAAAATACCAATTTTATGAATGTGTATGCGAACTTTTAGAATGTAATAGATCTGTTGACACCGTCAATAATTCGATATATTTTTCCTAGAAGATACTCAAATTTATGTGATACACTTTCCTTGTTTTCATACAAATTCAATTCGAATAACATAAACTCGTGTTGCAATACAACAAATATTGAATAATTCCAATACTTCATAGTGAATATGTATTTTTGATGTAAGTGAAAATTGCATGCGCAATTTTCAGATGTAAACAGTCATAAAAAGCTATATCGTGAAATAAATTTGAATGATATATTTATTGTGATAAACATAGTGGAATTTAGTTCTTATATACAGCTTGAATTTGTCGGGAATCTAGAATAGGGAAATCATATAGGTACTTACGAAATTGATGGTTTCTGCTTGGATATATATATATATATATATATATATATATATATATATATATATATATATATATATATATATTGATTTTGTATTCTTGACTGGATTTATAATAAATAAAAAGATGTTCTTGGGGATGCAGTCATATATTCAATAAAATTCTTTGACTGAAGCCGAGCTTTCGAGAATGTTTCTTCTTCAGGGCAAAAATCGTGAATTTAGAATAAATTAACCAAAAACAGGAAAGATTTCATAGCCATCAATTACAAATAAATATAAATAATGACATTTGTAATTGATGGCTATGAAATCTTTCCTGTTTTTGGTTAATTTATTCTAAATTCACGATTTTTGCCCTGAAGAAGAGAATAAACATTCTCGAAAGCTCGGCTTCAGTCAAAGAATTTTATTCAATATATGACTGCATCCCCAAGAACATCTTTTTATTTATATATATATATATATATATATATATATATATATATATATATATATATATATATATATATAGTGATTACTTTCTATATTAGTCATACACTTTCAATTAAAATTTATACTTACTAGTTTTTGTAAAAGAAATAAAAAATACTTTTGACATGACCTAAACAGTGGCGCCCCTAGCTTCAATAACTTACCTTCAATATATTAAGGGGTTCCATAATACCGGAAGGGTTCCTTATAGTACTATAATCACTTCCTCTAATGAAAACAGAAATCTTGATGAGCAAGAATGAGATAAAAAATATTGATCAAAATAATGAACTTTATTCGCATTAATTGTATCCAGGCTTCATTTTCGAATTTAAAATAAATGTAGTTAAGAAATTAGGGTATCAGGAAATAATTTTCTGTCTAATTTCGTTTTCATTCCATGTAACTAGCACATTTACAAAAATACTATACCACTAGAGTAAAACGTGAAAAATGACGTTTTTTATTGCCAGTTATGCAAAAACATTTTTAGATTAGAGTGACTGCTATATAACTACATATAAAAATAAATGAATATACTGAACGTTTATCTTTATTTCTTTGAATGACAATGCTGTTTCAAAAGAGGTAAATATAAAACATCGAATTGTGAAATAATATATATTTCGCAAATCGTATCTTTTATTCTTCCCCATCTATATTTTAATGACGAAAATAATTAATTCAATAAATATTAAAAAAAAAAATTTGGTTGAATTTATTAGTTGGTGTACCGAAAAATACAAAATAATATTAATTTTATTGGAGCTGGTACTTTTGAAGTTGTGCAGTTGCAATTAGATTGAAAATTTTTGGCACCAACTTCACAGTTCCAGCACCAATAGAATTAATATTATTTTGTATTTTTCAGTGCACCAACTAATAAAGTCGGTCCGATTTTTTTATAAAAAATATTTATTGTGAGTGTAACATTAGTCATGAAAATTGTTGAACGTCCACTACCAAAGAAGATAGTACTTATAGTATTACCATGTAGGTAAGGTAAGGTAAGGCCTACTCGTTACTTGTTATTATACAGATATCTCAAAACATTGCGGCGCAGAGGCGCAGATATACATATTTCCGACTTTACTGCTGTAACTCCAAAACAGTAACTCTTTTGAAAATATGTTCATTTTAAATCTTGGTAACTATATATAATCTCCTCTTTAATATGGCCGTCTTATATTTTCAATTTTTGAAAATTATTGCCCCTTCTACTTAGCGGAAATACATCTATCAAACAAATATTTTAGACTTTACCATTGCTGTAACTCGAAAACCGTAACTCTTTTCAAAAAAATGTTCAATTTCAACATTTCGGGATATGGTCCCGTCTCTAAGTTTCAAATCTCGAATTTTCAATTCTCGGAAATATTTGTCCGTTCCACATAGCTGATACACATATTTCAGACTGTAACGCGGAAACCTATGATTATTTTTAAAAATGTCAAATTGAAACGTCTCCGGATATGGAATTTCCTTTAATTCTGCCGTCTCAGATTTTCAATTTTCTGGAAAAATTGCCCCCACCACCCACTTTGGGGGATGTTTTTCAGGGGTAGGGCATTTCTATATTGATTTTTTTTCAAAGGGACGAATTCTCTATGCTCCTCTCTCAAATGAGAAAAAATCATCAAAATCGGAACACGTTTACTATGCAAAAGTCGCAAACAAAGATAAAAAAACATGCCGACATAGGTACAGTTGTCCGTTTGGTTCGTCGGTCAATAAGCCCATACACTGCATTTCAACCGAGTTGTCGAGATTTTTTTCAAAACTAAGACCAACTTCATTAGATGATCTACTGAAAAAACAAATGATTATTTTCATTCTATTGATACTACAAATTAGGAATATAACGTGAATCACACATAAATATTTTTTACAAAAAATTGAACCGACTTTATCAGTTGGTGCAATGAAAAGTACAAAATAATATAAATTCTATTGGTGCTGTTACTTTTGAAGTGGTGCAGTTGCAGTTAGATTGAAAACTTTTGGCACGATTCAAAAAAAGCAGTCGAATTGTATACCTCATCCGTTTGGGTTCCTTGGTCAAAAATATAAATATGGATAACTTAGTGGTATATAGATTTGGAAATTTTGCAAGAGATGAAATATTAGTTATAAGTAGATAAAAAACTATTAAATTAAATAAATAACTTTTTTTCAAAAACATGTACATTTGATGTACTGAATAATACAAAATAATATCGAGCGATCCCAAAAAAGTCATTCGAAGTAGGGCTATTGCAAATGAGAAAGATTTCTCAGCATGTCTTTGCTTGAGCCAGATCAGAATTAGTTGACATGAATTTTTATTTCATAATGAGTGTGTTCGGGTTAAATCAGCGAACGGTCGATGGCAGCGATAAAAATCACACATAATAAATAAAACAGTATCTATGCCTCTTATGTTGGAAGATTGTTTAATTTCAAAAAAAAATATCATAAAAAAGATATCTGCACCATATAAATGTGTATATTGACAAAAAATATGTTTTTTTCAGAATACCATGCCCTTATGTTATGTCAGATTTTAGATTCAACTTCAAGCTGAATCTTATAGGGTATCTGAAGTAAAGTTAAAAAAATATTTATATGGACTTATAGATAAGTATTTTAAATATGGTTCTTATTATTCCACTACGTCAGGTTTGTGTATTTCTTTCAATGTTGATTAATAAAAAAGATCTTCCTCTAAAAGTGACAATTATTGATATTTCATTATTATGCGACACAGGTAGAATGATTTTTTAGATCACTCGATATTTACTTATACTTTTGACATCTTCTATCTACCTATAACAACATAACTTACAAAATTATCAGTATCAATACAATTAATATTATTGAGTAACATCAAAAATAGAAAGAGTGATATAATTCCATCGTGTTTTCTAATCGGAGGAGCTATACAATTCGACTGTGTGCTTTTTTTTTGTTTGTGCGCGCCTTTCATAAAGTAGCGTATTCCGATTTTGATGATTTTTGATTCATTTGAAAGAGGAGGCTTGAGAAATGGTCCCATATTCATAAAAACGGCAATCCGACATCTCGTTATCTACGAAAACCACCCTCGAAGGGGGTGGAAGGGCAAATTTTCTCAAAAATTGAAAATCTGCGGTGGTATAATTAAAGATAGGACAATATCCGGACACATTTAAATTGAACATTTTTTCAAAAGAGTAACGGTTTTAGAGATAGGGGTATTTTAAATTCTCAAATAAATTTTCGCTATGTGGAGCGGGTGATTTCTGTCGAAAATTTGAAATCTGTTTGCAGTACATGAAAGACATAATTATATGTAGCAACATTTATAATGAATATTTTATCCTTAGAGTGGTAACAACTAAAATGCTTAAACGTATTTCCGCAGTGATGTTTTGAGATCTCAATAAATAACATCTGCAAGCAAAGAATATACGTGGGTAATAGGATAAGTACTATCTTCATTGGTATTAGTGAACGTTCAACGATTTTCGTGACTAATGTTACACTCAAAAGTGTGAAATAAATATTTTTCACCAAAAATTGGACCTACGTTATCAATTAGTGCACTGAAAAGTATAAAATAATATTAATTCTATTGGAGCTGGTACTTGTTGGTGCCAAAAGTTATCAATCTACCTGCAACTGCACAACTTCACAAGTACCAGCCCCTATTTTTTTTTTGAGTCAAAAGCCTTTTCGTAGATTACGAAAAGGCTTTTGACTCAATTAGCCAACAATATATGATGAAATCATTAACAGAGTGCAAAACTGATTACAGGTACATTGCACTGATTAAGGGTATATACACAAAAACATTCCGAATAGAGCAAGGTGTACGTCAAGGAGATACTCTATCTCCAAAGCTGTTCACCACGTTGCTCGAATATAATTGTAAGAAAATTGACTGGGTGGAGATGGGCCTAAATATTAAATAACTTAAGATTTGCAGATGATATAGTCCTTATTAAAGATTGTATAGATCAAACCTCCAAGATGATGGAAAAATTATAAGTCATGACAAACCTAGTTGCGAGTGAAAACATAACTATTGGAGGCAAATCTATCGAACAGGTCACCGCTTGCAAATATTTGGGTCATGACATTCGCATAGGCCAGGACAACCAGCCGTGCAGATAGGATAAGGGTGGGCAGCTTCTGGAACGTTAAAGCATTTTTTCAACTCAGATATCCCCAGTGATATGGATGACATATGAACCTGAAACAGTGACGCTCACGAAAAAGTCAGCAATTAAATTGCGTGTCCCTCAACGGGCAATGGAGAGGGCTATCTGGGTGTTTGCTTCAGAGTTCGAACATCGAATGATTTGATCCGAAAAAAGACAGGGGTGACAGATGTTATCGAAAAAATTAAAGTGGAACTGGGTCGGTCACGTAGCTAGAAGGACCGAAGGAAGATGTTCGAAAAAACTATTGAAATGGCGATCCAGGCATGAAACCTATCTTAGTAGAGGACGTCCGACTACATCAAGAGAATCCGTGGCAATTGGATACAAATGGCTCAGGATAGAGAAGAGTGGCATACTAAACGAGAGGCTTATGTTCAGCAGTGGACTTCTATAGCTGAGTGATAATGAAGATGATGAAGTCGGGATCGCAAAGAGATTTTTCCTTAGGTTTTCTTGTAATCTATGTGTGATTCCCTAGATTCTGTATTTTTGCTAAATTTTAGGCTCACCATTGTCAGATAAGGGGAGATTTTTGTGCGTTTTCTTCAATATCTTTTAAACTATGCAGTTCGGAATTATAGGCAAATACGCCTGTATTACATAAGACGTACTCTTTTATATGCTAGGTCACATGATAAACCTGAGTTTTTTTTTCTAATTTGAACGAGACAAAATTCACCTCAGATTGAGAACTTGACTATTTGCCTCTAGCGATTGGGTCACGTAACTCTACCAAATTACAATTTATTTCTCTTCATTTGAATTGGATGTACGGAGTCCTACAAAGATTGATAACTTTTGGCACCAACTTCACAAGTACCAGCCCCAATAGAATTAATATTATTTTATACTTTTCAGTGTACTAACTGATAACGTCGGTCCAATTTTTTGTAAAAAATATTTATTTCACACTTTTGAGTGTGACATTAGTCACGAAAATCGTTAAACATTCACTAATACCAATGAAGATAGTACTTATCCTATTACCCACGTATATTCTTTGCTTGTAGTTGTTATTATTGAGATCTCAAAACATCGCTGCGGAAATACGGTTGAGCATTTTAATTGTTACCATTTTAACATATAAATGTTCATTATAAATGTTGCTACAAATAATTATGTTTTTCATGCACTGCAAACAGATTTTCAATTTTCGACAGAAATCGCCCTCTCCACATAGCGAAAATAGGTATATTTGAGAATTTAAAATGCGTCTATCTCGAAAACCGTTACTCTTTAAAAAAATGTTCAATTTAAACGTTTCCGGATATTGTTCTATCTTTAATTATACCCCTTCGGAGACGGTTTTCGGAGGTAACGGGATGTCGGATCCCCGTTTTTATGAATATGGGACCATTTCTCAAGCCTCCTCTTTCAAATGAATCAAAAATCATCAAAATCGGAGCTCGTATACTATGGAAAAGGCGCGCATCTCTTAAAACAATTACAACTAATGTCACACAACAACTGTTATTCTGGAGTGTAGAGCACAGTTAAGTGTCAAAAAAAACAATACGAATAATTTGTCACAGTCTCTTCATCTTATATTTCTTTCTACAAACCATTGTTCTCTTCCAAGTGAGTACATAATATGACTTTTCAGTGGCCACTAGTAAATAACCTCTAATAGGTTAAACAGAGCAGAAATATAGCAAGATGTCGGATCCCCGTTTTTATGAATATGGGACCATTTCTCAAGCCTCCTCTTTCAAATGAATCAAAAATCATCAAAATCGGAGTAAGATCACTATATGAAAGGCGCGCACAAACCAAAAAAAAACAAAGCACACTGTCGAATTGTATACCTCCTCAGTTTGGGGTTCGTCGGTCAAAAATCCGTGATGAGCGTGTGTGTGTAATTAACGAATATATACGAATATATTGGGCTACAAGATGATTTTCATGAAGATGTCGCATTTGTATTCACAAAAACTAACTATTACTTCATCGAACTGGTAATGAAAGAATTTTTCACGGTAATTAAGACAAACTAATGTAGAATATGAGCTATTTTTTAACTGTGTAAAAATATAAAAATAAACTGTGAAATCCACGTTTCTATCATATATCGGTTATTATAAAAACCGTTCATGTGTAATAAAGGAGAGAAAATCAAGCTCAGGTAGGTATAAGCAACCAGGTAGGTACGTGAGAATCAAAATTTGTCGATTTGGCCAGATTTAACTAGAAATATCCTGCATCCACTAGAGTAAAATTGAATTTTAAATGGCAGGACCGGATTCGAGATCGTTAGAACAAAATCAGAATAATAAGAAAATATTTTTAGCGACATAAATGTAATGGCATAAATCTATTCCTCTATTCGAAGTCAGTTATATTAACAGAATATTATAATCTCATTAGTGAATTTTTTGCTAATGTTTTTATGGACCTTTCAACAACATTTTACATTGACAAAGTTTAAATAATGTATTTGTTTTGAAATTTATTGGTTTGACAGCGTTGTGTAATCGGTTCACAACTGACATCGCATATTTAATTTTTATGTTATCTGTCATTACTAAGCCTATCACGATATTAGTTCATAATATTATTTTTATTTAAGTCAAAGATTTTGAAGAATGCATGTCTTGAAACTATGAGAGTTAATTGGCTAATTCTAATCAATTCTGATTGTATGATTAGGCAACGTTCGAAATTACCTCACCTCTGATTTCGATAAATTTCAATGAGTTTTAATGAGCTTTTAACCATTGACTTCGTAATGCTTATTAAACATAAAATGTTTTATATCTATATTGTGAATTAAACACAGTATTGTTATCTAGATTTCTTTAAGTACAGACCATATTTTGTTGACAGTAAACAATCAGAATTATCCTTATTTTTCTATTAGTAATTTAGAGACTTTCTACAAATCATACGATAATTGATTTTAGAAGCTAAAGACAAATTTATGTTTTATAATTTGAACTTGAAGTCAATAATAGTTCTAATTATAAAATATAACAATGTGAAATATCTACCCATATCACCTTAAAGTAATTGCGTAAATATATAATAATTATTATTTACTTACGAGTAATGACAATATAGGAATTTTGTATTTATACTCCTAGTTTTCAAAAATAGATAATAAAAGTTATGGAAAAGTAGTTGCGAATTGTACTTGTACAGTGATAATTCCGTACTATTATTATTAAGCTTAAGTAATTCTTGTTTTTCTTAAGGATACCTGTATATTTATACATTTAGGAAAACTTCACTTGGTTTTTGACCGACTTCGAAAAACGGAGGAGGTATACAATTCAATTGTATGATTGATTTGTTTTATGTACCTATGTAAGTGTGCATCTATTTCAATATTTTCCTTGGAAAGAGGAGTGTTGAGAAATAGTAACATAATAAAACTAAATATCATTTACATAAATTGGACCGATTTTATTAGTTGGTGCACTGAAAAATATAAAATAATATAAATTTAATTGGTGCTGGTACTATTGGATTCCCCAAAATCCCAACATAAGTATTTTAAAAAGGGTTTCCGAGTTACATCACTAGTTTTAGGGTCTAATTATTTTATGTATTGTGCATTATGAATATAGCAAAAGGACATATTTCGATTCTGAAATTTACAATCACTTGTCACTCTGCCATTACCAAGAGCCCCACTATGCGTTTCAGGATGAAATCACGTTTCGGTTTCGTGCAATATCATGATCAAGCTCACTTCTGCTTTTGAAAATTTCATCAAACGCGAAAATTTGTTTAGCACAATAATTCACAGATAAAAAACTTCGTTACACTTCTCTATGCATTGGATGCCTATTGTTTATTGCAAATAAAAATGTTTTCTCTTGTCGCCGTCCACGTATAATATCTTCATACATTTTATTGACCGACTTCAAAAAGAAGGTCAGAAGGTATACAATTCGGTTGTAAGATTGCTTTTTTTTATATATTTTTTTATGGCTGTTCGCGCGTTTCGCATAGTAAACGTACTCCGATTTAGACGATTTTTGTTTCATTTGAAAGAGGGGAGTTGAGAAATGGTCCCAAATTGACGAAAATCAAATCCAAAAACTCCTTCCCTCCAAAAACCGCCCCCAAAGGGGGTGGAGGGGGCAATTTTTCTTAAAAATTGAAAATCCGAGACGACAGAATTACCGAAAATTTCATATCCGGAAATGTTTAAATTGGACATTTTTGAAAATAATCATACGTTTCCGCGCTACAGTCTGAAATATGTGTTTCAGCGATGTGGAAGGGGCAAATTTTTCTGAAAATCGAAAATTCGAGATTTGAAAATTAGAAAGGGGACCATATCCGGAAACATTTAAATCGAACATTTTTTCAAAAGAGTTACGGTTTCCGAGTTTCGCAATGGTAAAGTCTGAAATATGTGATATGCGTATTTTCGCTAGTACAAGCTAAACCTACCTATAACTTTTTGGGTATTAGTGAACGTTCAACAATTTTCATGACTAATTTTACACTTAAAAATGTGAAATAAATATTTTTTACAAAAAATTGGACCGACTTTATCAGTTGTTACACTGACAAATACACAATAATATTAATTCTATTGGTGCTGGTTCTTTTGGAGTTGGTGCCTACAACTACAAACTACAACGGCACAACATCAAAAGAACCAGCACTAATAGAATTAATATTATTGTGTATTTTTCAGTGCAACAACTGATAAAGTCGGTCCAATTTTTTGTAAAAAATATTTATACGATAAGAATTTTGAAATATGTATTTTATAAAATAAATAAACTTTCTCTTTGAGGGAATATATTAACCTAAGGAAGATTTCATAATCAAATTTAATCTTCTATTAATTTTAATCCTACATTAAAAACTTCATAATTTTTTTCATTGAACATATAATTCACTATTTTTATTCTGTCATCAACATATAAGTTACACAAATTGAAGAATTAACTAATTCTTATGAAATGGGCTCTAAATATGCATAAAGTCCCTTTAAATAATGCACTTCAAAGGTAAGATACGTATCTATCTTTTATATTTTTAGTGGGCATGGGAATACTATCCTTTTCTTTAAGAAATGTTGTCTATACAAAAGCTTGTTTAAATAATATTAGATCTTGAGAGAAAAAATTCTATATTAATAATAGATCAGCATCTGCTTTGGCCTTCAATGCCAATTTGATTTTTTATCCAGAATTAAATAAAAATCAACTGGAACTTATTCTGGATTGATATTGATTGCCTATTCAGTTATATACAAAAATTCAACTATACAAAAAACATCCAGCTGTGGAGAATATCTGATCTTTTTGGGTTCAGTTCCACAAACTGTAATTAACATGATATATTTTCTATAATAAACTTTAATTAAGATCCGACAATAATCCATTCTGGATATATGCAGTAATACATAGAATGATGCCAGACATGTTCTACGAAGCCCATAATATTCATTAAAAAAATTACCGGTGTTTGCTAGAATTTCTATCTAGATTCATAATTTTTCTAGCAGACAATCTGTCCGTCAATGGAATCAATAGAGATTCTATTTGTTGAATTGTCATTTTATCAACAGTCTAGTGAAGATGAAGATAATAATTTTTCTTACAAGTTTGGTAACGTAATACACAAATTTCAGACTTTACCATTGCCGTTACTCTGAAATCGTAAATTAAAAAAAATCAGATTTAAATGTTGTCGGATATGGCCTTTTCTTCAATTTTAGCGTCCTAAATTTTTGATTGAAAAAAATAGCCCCCTCCACCTCGATTAGAATAAGGAAATGTTGGATTTTAAATTTGTTAAACGTGGGACCATTTTCTTTCAAATGTTTAATATGCGCTACGGGCACACGAACATTAAAAAACCGACAGACGAATTGTATACCTTCTCCGTTTGGGAAGTCGGTTAACAAGTCCATTTTTTACCGACGTCTGCATGTTTTTTTGATGTTCGTGCCTTATAAATAGTAAACGTGCTTCGATTTTCATGATTCTTCTTTTATTTTATAGAAGACTATTGATGAAAAATGATCTCATTAAAAAAATCGACATTCAACATGTCCTTCCCCCCAAAACTTCTGCCAAAGGGATTGAAGCGGTCAATTTTTCTCGAAAATCGGAAATCTGAGAAGGCAGAATTCAAAGTAATATTAATTCTATTGGTCTGGTACTTTTGAAGTTGGTACCAAAAGTCCTCTATCTACAATAATTGCACAACTTCAAAACTACCGACACCGGTAGAATTAATATTATTTTGTATTTTTCAGTTCACCAACTAATAAAGTCGGTCCACTTTTTGGTGAAAAATATTTGTATCATACCCAGACTGTCACAACCGTTTAGTATGTTTAGAACTAGCCTTAGAAAATTCACCGCCAACAATTCACCCCAGTAGTAATCAAAAAGCTACAATTAATCTCCAGGTAGCTCAATGATCGATTTTTAAAAAACCTGTCATATTAGGGGGATGTGTATACATTTTTGTTATAAGTTTTGTTTAGGTTTTTTTATATTTGAAAGTGATTATTATTATTTCTGAACAACTTCTTATTATAATACTAGCTGTTTTACCCGGCACTTTCCGGGCAAACACTTTGGTAGATTGTGGTACGAAAACATAAAGTTATAAAAAGTTTTGAGTATGGAACCCTTCTACCACAGAGTCCTACTCGCCCGTAGAACCAGTCCGAACACCAATCCAGATCCATCCACTAAGAGCAAACAGCATGAGAATTTCGCCTACATATATCTTAGCGATTTTCCGGTAGGGAACCCTCCATCTTCAAGTCCCAGTCGTACGGACGGACTCTCACAAAACAGTCCAGTGACATACTACACAAAAATATAGCAAAAAATCTAGGAAACTTCAGCCATAGAGCTCAGAGATATTTCAGATATGGAACCCTCCATCTAAGAAGCCTAGTTCCACTTACACCCACAACCAGATCATTCCAATAAATTCTACAAACATACATGGTAAAAGGACCATCAAAATTCAGCCATAGAGTTCAGAAATATACAACTTTCAGTTACGGAACCCACGACATAGAGGCCCACGGGCAATAAAAGGTAGCCTATGTCCTTTCCCAAGGTCTACTATACTTCTGTACCAAATTTTATCGAAATCAGTTCAGTGTTTTAGGCGTGAAAGCCTAACAAACAAACACACTCACTTTCGCATTTATAATATTAGTTAGGTATACAACTTTCAGGTATGGAATCCACCACATAGAGTCCCACTGGCAATAAAAGGTAGCCTATGTCCATTCCCAAGGTCTAGTCTATCTCTGTACCAAATTTCATCAAAATCAGTTCAGTGATTTAGGCGTTAAAGCGTAGCGCCCTCTCCAGCGTTTACGGCGCCCCGGACAAAAATACAAATTGCCGCCCCTTAGAAAGATGTATCTATTTTCTGTCTAAAATAAAAGTCAATTTTAATGAAACGTATATTTAGAAAGAAACATACAACATAATTAGCATTAAATAAATACAAAACAGTAAAAATAAAAGGTACTCTAATAATGTTTTATTACTGCACAACCACATAAATAATACCTATATTCTATACAAAACTAAACAAAATATTATGAACTATGATAAAATCAAAATAATAGTTATTTATTATACAAGGGAACAAAGTACTCGATTTTAGCTCGTGGTTGTGTTGCCGACCGACGCAAAGCGGAGGGGGACAAAAAAACCGAGAGCTAAAATCTAATATTTTCCCGTGTATAAAAAACTATTTATTTTTGTGACGGGAAAAACTATGATGAAAAATATTGCAATATATTAAAGTCAGAAAATTATCGAAGTCAAATTTGAAGTTTTAAAGACAATTAGACATGCCTTATTAAGGAACCTTTAAAGTAAATAATTGGTTATTTAACCTATCAATATTTTGTCACATCCAGAGATTTATAGTATCAGGACGAATCTGACTAAAAAAAATTATGATTTTGTTTTAGAATACCCAGAACTGTTTTAAAGAATAGCATTTTTGGCCAAATGAAAAACAGTACCTACTAGTTCATGCATAACAATAATTTAATGTCAAACTACACAAATTAATATAAATTAATGAATAGAATGTTATAATAATAAATATTCTTTTTAAAAAAATAGACGGACTTTATCAGTTGGATTAGTTACATAAAAATATTTTTTACAAAAAAATGGACCGAGGATATTAGTTGATGCACTGAAAAATACAAAATAATATTTTTGTGTTGGTGCTGTTACTTCTGAAGTTGTGCAGTTGCAGTTAGCTTGATAACTTTTGGCACCAACTTCACAAGTACCAGCGCCAATAGAATTAATATTTAATACTTTTCATTGCATCAACTAAAATCGTCGGTCCATTTTTTTGTAAAAAATATTTATTTTATACTTTTGAGTGTAACATTACTCACGAGAATTGAACGTTCGCTCATACCACTAATATCCTATTACCCACGTATATTCTTTGCTTGTTGTTGTTATTATTGAGATTTCAATACATCGCTGCGGAAATACACATAAGTATGTATTTTAAGATGTTACCATTTTACCACCGTTTTAGATCGAAAACCGTAACTGTAAGGAAAAAATGTTCATTATAAATGTTGCTACAAATAATTAGGTCTTTCATGTAGTACCCACAAATTTTCAATTTTCGAAAGAAATCACCCTCTCCACATAGCAAAAATATACATATTTGAGAATTTAACATGCCTCTATCTCGAAAACCGGAACTCTTTTGAAAAAATGTTCAGTGCTCCGGATATTGTCGTATCTTTAATTATATCACCTCAGAATTTCGATTTTCGAGAAAATTTGCCTCTCCACCCCCTTCGGAGGCGGTTTTCGGAGGGAAGGAAATTTCGGATTTACGTTTTTATGAATATGGGACCATTTCTCAAGCCATTAAAATTGGAACTCGTCTACTTTAAAAAAGTGCGCACAAACCAAAAAAATAAAAATAAAGCAGACAGTCGAATTGTATACCTCCTCCGTTCGGGGTTCGTCGGTCAAACATACAAAATAATATTGATTCTAATGGTACTTATTGGTAATTTTGAAGTTGTGACTTTTCGCACCAAGTACCAAAAGATGATTTTGTTGAAAGCCGAGGATTGAACTACTGCTCTAATATTAGCACTTCACACGATCTTGTGAAATTAGTTTTACTAAACTGAAGCTTATATAAAACTATTAGAGGGCTACTCTGATTGAGCAGTTTTTGACAGTTATGCATTGTTGACCATTGAGCACGAGGCGAAGAAATCGGCTTCGACCAAGTTATCAATAACTAAAGAAGGTTAAATCATTTAAAACCTTATTTTTTATGATTGTATCTCTATATGGAATATGAACACTAACTAGATACCTACAGCTTAAGGGTTTAAAAATATGTCTTATCAAATTATGAGTTTCAAAATTCATTCTTCCATAAGTATTTTTATTAAACGAAAAACTATTAAATAAATTGCCATGCAATCTTTCTAGTTAATTATTTATTGAATGATACGGTCGGAAAATTCGTAACAGACATCCCTGATGGATGGCAATTCGAAACTCAATTTTTCCATTGTGGTAGAATAATAATAATGGTCATTTTTTCTGCGATAAAGGCAAAAAACTATATTTATATTTATATAAAATCATGGCTGGATGTAGTTTTTGTATTTCAAAATTACTAATTTCCGAGATATGGATTTTTAATAAATTGACCTTACTCCTAATAATTGTGGCATGCAACAATTATTATTATTATAGCTAAGTTAAATTATTCAGCTCTGTGGGCAGGTTACCAGTGAGTATTACTCTTTTCAATGGAATTATTGTTATACATGTATCCATTTATTTTTCTATGGAAACATAAAATTAATTAAAAAAGTATATCAATCTATTAAAGTCGATTTTGATGCGCAAACAATTTCCTTTTCCCACTCCTATTCATTACACTAAGTAAGCAATAATTACCATATACAATACTCATGCCGTAATGTTAAATTCAGAAAATATTCATCACATTCTTATGTGTAAACTACCTCAGAATATTGTTATAATTCAAGAAAATTTATTACATGTTCAGTAATGATTTAGGTATACATCTGAATTCAAATTCGCAAACCATATTAAAACTATATACAGTGTGGTAAATGTGATACCAATAAGTAAGAAGTATTCGATAGTATTCATATTGAGTCAGAAAAATAAATCAGAAAAATATAACACTTAGGTATAGAAATTATTTTGCGATAATGCAAGTAATTCATAAGATGGCAAAGATTTTTGTGGATTATCAGTAGTTAATCTTGTTGAAATATAGATACTAATGTGGATAAAGTGATATAACCTGAATACCGCTGTTGAGCCATGGAAAAACAATTATTCTATTATCTTACTGAAATTAGGTGAAAGGTCACTACCAAATAATAATCATGTAATTGGTAAACATATTTCATTGACAATACAATGAAAATGAATAACTTTTTGGTAATATCATCGGACTAGTTCAATGTTTCAATTAATTTTTGCGATTCTCCTTAACACTAAATTTAATATTTAATCTGGCGAGATAAAATTTTTCATTTTCAAAAATAAATCCCCTCCACACCTTTTGAGAGAAGAAAATTTTTCTCTATCGAGTTGCTGTTCCTTCATCTACTTGTTCGTAATATATTTTTTCTTGTTTGAAGAATAAAGGTATCAAAAATTGAGATCGCATGTGATAATTCTGTGTATTCAACTGGGAACAGGAAAACAGTCATTTTGGATGTGGATGTGTTTAAATCATCCAATTTTAATAAGAATTTAATAACATGTGCATGGTGCTAGAAAAATAATCCTAATTACGTTATGCTTAATATATGATGGTCAAGACAAGGTAACAGATTTAAAATAATAAGGACATATAATACAAGGTAAATTGCTATAATAACAATAAGTTTTACAGTTTCGAAAGGACAAAAAATTATTTATAAATAAAATTAGGGTTCATTGCATACGCTCTATCCCATTAAAAGTGGACATCCTTTCATTACTCGTTATCACCGAACGCACTGTTATATCGGGCAGAGGTTGACTATACAGGCCTATACAAACGAACAAGCCTACCCGAAGAACTATTTCCGCAGCGATGTTTTGGGATCTTGTAGTAATACTCGTAACAAGTACAAGCAAAGAATATACATGGGTAATGAATGGCATAAGTGAACGTTCAACGATTTTCGTGACTAATGTTACACTCAAAAGTGTCAAATAAATATTTTTTAACAAAAAATTGGACCGACGTTATTAGATGGGACACTGAAAAATACAAAATAATATCTGTTGGTGCTGGTACTTGTGAAGTTGGTGCCAAAAGTTTTCAATTTAACTGCAGCTGCACAACTTCAAAAGTACCAGAACCAATAGAATTAATATTATTTTGTATTTTTCAGTGTCCAGTGCATTTTTTTGTAAAATGATTGATGATATCGGTCAATATCACAGGTAGTGGTGATTCACAACCTTCTGCAGAGCTTCATCAAACTAGCCTTCCCCGTCATAGGTTCTCTCCTCAATACTTTCACCTTCCCAAACTATTGGAAACAACATCTCGTCCTTGCACTTAACAAAGGTTCAATACAGACGTCTAGTTGATTTATATCCTATTTCACTACTATGTTTTCTCTCAAAAATCCATGAGAGAGTGGCGGATGACCTAATTTCGCCCTTAATTGAGCAAAAACACTTCGTAGATAGATATCAGGCAGGTTTTTCGTTCAGGGCACAGTATACAAACCGCATTACTTAAACTTACTAACGATATTCGAAACGGTATAGATAGACGATATAGCTTACAGCACTACTGCTCTTTGACGTCACTCTCTAAACTTCACAGCGTCCTCTTTCGTCAAAAAAATATCTCTCCTCCTCATGACCACCTTATGAGCGAGTCCCTCAAGGTTCTGTCTTCTGGCCACTCTTTTTTGCACTTTTCGTTGGCGATATTGCAGTCGGGCTGGTATACGTCACACAGATGGAGATGACCTTTAGGTCCATGTGCAGGGAAGCTTTAAGGACATACGTCTTACTCTTCAGAGGCTCTGTGTGAATGTTAATCGAATGTCTAACTGGCCTATAATTAACAAACTTAATTCGAATGCTATTAAGATTGAAGTGGTGGTGTTCGGGTCTCTTTATTAAGTAAAGAGGTTCAATGATCTTGGTATTAATTATGTTAACGTTCAAGGTTCTGATGTATCCAAAATTTCGTCAGTTCGTAACTCTTAATTGGATTGGAAGGAGCATGTCCTCTATATAAGTCAAAGACTAATTCACTTATGTGGCAGCTAAATCTTTTCAAACGCAGCGAAGGCTTTAGCTTGGAAAGTACCTGAAAATGTCAGCTCACTTACAAGGTTCAATTATTACTTTTGAGTGAATTGTGACATTTCCAAGGAAAAGGACCTCATCAGGTACATGGTACATAAATATATAGACCAAAACTGGTAGAGGTGGGATAGGTCGTGCAGCCACTCCAACAACCAATCTAATCTAATCTAACATGGTACATATAGGGTATTAAGATGAGTGTCCATATAACCTCTTTCCGACGAAAAATAAGATGGCTCCGCACTTCAAGACATCTCGTTGGGTTTTTCTCAGCTAAAATCTCAAACTGTTAAGTGGTGACAATTTACAGTCAGTAGTCATACTTAAATGTCACACCGATACCTTACACACCCTTAAAAAGTTACAGCCCTACAAAGTTGCATGACATCGATAAGTCTTTTGGATATAAAATCCAAACAGAACAAAATAAGAGCTTCAAATTTTGGTATTCACTATTTCTTAGGTTTAAAAATCGTTTGTGAATAAAGTTGGAAACGTTCCAGTGAAGGCAAGGGGGTAAAATTGGCATTTCACCCCTTTCAACCCCCATATTTTTAGTTTCCTTTACATGTAGAAAACTTTTTTAGACATTTTGAAAAGAATTATTCCTTAAGATTTTTTTGCTTTTTGCCGATTTTTGAACCCAACAATTGGCAGATAACTAAATTTCAAGCTATTATTTTGTACTGTTTGGATTTCACAGCCAAAAAACTTATCGATTCAACGCAATTTTGAAGGGCTCTAACTTTTTAAGGATGCTTTTTTGTATATAGATAGATGTTGTCAGATCGACAAATTGACCATAGAATATGCCTTTAAGACTATGACCATTCTCTATGATACATCCTGTATATATCAAAATTTAACATTATTTTGGTCTAATTACATTCTATATTATTTAGTTTTGATTTTATACAATGTGTAATATATGAAATTGTCAAAATAAAAATAAAATGAATCAGATCTTGAAAATATAGTCTATTTTCTCCGAAAGGAATGAACAAAAAGTTAAAATTTGGTTCTTAGGTGACCGCATAAGGGTCATATTGCGTAAGTAAACAAAATCTTATAAATCCAGTAAATTTTGAGGATAAAATTAAAAAATCAAAATTTATTTTGTGATATATCAAATTAAAGTATGAGTAATTCAAGTACTTATATTAAAAACAGTGTATAAGAAATTATTGAGCAAATAATTTTGAAAAAATAAATAGGTACCTAATATAAAGTATGCATGAAAATCCGTGTGAAGTACGGAACCTTATCCATTCGAGCCCCGAACGTATTACGTATGCCATTTTGTATGTGCTATTTTTAATATGATGAATACTTTTGTTAGGCGTTTCGAATTCAGAAATAAGTAGATTTTTCTTGTTATCGTATCAATAGCACCATCTATGAAAACTTAGATGAGCTACTGATACAAAAGGCCATCACTTGAAAATATTTCTGGATTTATTCTGACCATAAGCAACACTTCATACAATATTTTGTATTGCGTATTATCTACTTCAAGTGAGGAATTTTACCATAATGAATACTGAATCGTATAAAAGCATACGAAAAGATATATTATTAATTATTGATAGTGATAATTATAACATTTTGTTGTCAATCAGTTACAATAATTAAGATATCAGGCGTCGACTTTTTTGAATCATTTACATTTCTACACGAACTTCATAGATTTTCAGTTAACTGGGCAACATAAATTGAGGGGAAAGTCATCAATCATTACGTAAGATTGTCCATACATAATAATATTAAATGCTATTTCTATGGCAACCGGGAAACCATACCGATGATGACTCACAACCAATTGGTTGGGTTGTAGGAGAATTATACGGAAAAGGAAATATTACGCTATTAGGATAATTATTACCTACTGTTCTGAATTGACGAATGATACCTAGTTTGGTTTTGGATTTTATTTGTTACATCTAAACATGTAATCAACTTGATCCTGATAGATCAAACCTTGCTGATACACGTGTTACTGCTAAATTATCTATTGTAGTAGAACAGAGACGAGTATAGGTACAATTCCAATGATTTTTTTGCTTTTTCTTATGTACGGCTTCTCGCGTCTTTTGCATAGTAGATAAATGTAAGATTTTGATGATTTGTTTTTTTATGTGAAAAACGAGTATTGAGGAATGGTTCCATTAAAAATGTAACATCCCAAAAATCCCCTCCAGGAGTAGACGGGTCATTTTGACCTGACAACTTCCTACTCTAGGGGTAGCATGTTCAAAAAGCTGAGCTGAAAATGACCTGTACCTTTGAACTTTTTTCTTGGAAACTGTAACTGATAAATTCAATATCTTTGTATTTTGTATTACTATGTAGACTAATAAGTTGGAAAAAGGTGTATTTCTAGAAAATTTATAAAATGAGTGTGTAAAGAAAAATATGATTTCAAAAGAAAGTAAGTTTCTTTGTTATACCCACGTTATGGAAAAACGATGATAGAGAAATTAATATATAAAAAAGAGATAACTGCTGCGAAATTATATGTCAAAGTTCAACATACTCAATTTATACAGGGTGAATCATTAATAATTCGACACAAAAATTTAACCCAAATCACATAAAAATAATATGTCTCAGAGTAAGAGGGTGTTCTACCTAAACATTCGAATATCTCGAGAAATAAAGTATATTTCCTTAAGTAAAATAGGTAGGTAGGTATAGAAAGTTCTAGAGAATTAAAAAATCACAATTAAATGGCAATTGTGCCAGAGGGGTAGAATTTAGGTCGGGTTGGACTAGCAGCTGGCTGTATCTATATAAAATTAAGTAGTAAATAATAAAGAATACATAAAAGTATTTTATTTTCTTTGCTTTTATTTCAAATAATGCATGGTGAACCGATACGGCTTATTTACTAATCAATTCAAAGTTAATTGTTTGATATAAGAAAATACCTGGATATAATGAATAAATGAAGAAAATGATCATTTTAGAAGACGATACTATGTATTTTCAGTATACAAAGATCGTAGACGTTGTCACGCTCAACACCCCCCGGGCCGTGTTGATGACATCTTTTTTAGAAAATCATGTAAGACTGAAAAATTGAAGAAGAAACCGTAATATCTAAAATCCTTTTAAATGGACATTTTTAGAAACTTAGACGGTTTCAGAGTTAGATCCTTTCGAAAGATTTATAAATCAATGTAGCTACACCGCTATTTAAGTTATTTGAGATAAAGTGTGAAATTAATTTCACATTTGTTGTATTGAAGAATTTCTCAATATGAACTGTTGTTGGGCATCTACTATTTTGAAATACATCCAACAAAATATCAAACTATTTTCAATTGATTATTGTCAGGTATAGCCTCTTCAATTTTGTCCCAAATCACTGGATTAGCGCTATACATTTTTATGTGAATCTGTTGATACTCAAAATTATTAAATAGATACATTTTTACAATAACTAGGACCAATTAACTATATCAGATATAGCGCAGGAAAATACAAAATTTTATTTGTTCTTAGGTGCAAAGAGTACTCTACGAATATATACAGTGTGGTCCATAGGTATGGAATAAATAATTTGTTTAGCGTTATTATGTATTTGTTTGAAAAAACCTGGAAGTATTACCCTCTTCTTGCAACCCTCTGAATTATGAGCTCCCCCTCAAAAAGTTTAAATAAGAATGGATTTTTGTTCTCTGTCCAAAAACACTAAGTTTTTCGAATTTGGTGCAATCATAACTCAGAAAATTTATTTTGAAAATGTAAAATTTTCATACTTAGGAAGTATTTTTCAATTTATTTTACATTATAATTAAATATTCGAAATGACCTCCATTCACTTCATGACAGTAAGCAATGCGATTTTGGAATTCTCGTACAACATTTTATAGGACCTCAGGGGTTATTTTGTTAATATATCTTCCGTTATACTAACTTTTAAATCTGCAATATTATCTGATCTATTGAGATATAGTTTTGATTTCAAATAACCCCATAAGAAGTAATCGAGAGGAGTCAAATCGGGGTATCTAGGCGGCCATTCAATAGTTCCACGTCTTCCAATCCACCTATTGCAAAGACCTCCGTCTTGTTAGTACCAAATTGATCTATCTATTGCATTTGGATCATTAACATCGGAAAAATGTATTTTTGATGTAGACGGTAAAAAGTTCATCAAAAAACCTAGATACACATCACCATTAATTGTGCCTTCAAACAATATGGGCCAATAATGCTGTTGTTAATGATACCAGCCCCTACGTTCACTTTTTTAGGATATTGTGTGTGAGCCTCACATATCCAATGAGGATTTTCTCTGCTGCAATATCTGCAGTTTCGTCTATTAATCGTTCCATTTAAATGAAAAGTAGCTTTATCAGAAAACCTAATTTTGTTTATGAACTTGAAATCTGCTTCCATTCTGTCCATCATCAGTTCACAGAATTGTTGCCTTCTATTAGGATCATCCTTATTTAGCTCCTGAACTGTATAATAACTGGCGAAACTTTAATATACATAGTACCAGTACCAATAGAATAAAAATCTTAGTTCGTATTTTTCACTTCCTCAACTTACTATTGTAATTTAAAATATTATTATTGATATTAGTTTCAGAGACAACCACCAGTTTATAATCTGGTACAATTAATTAATTTTTTTCTGCTTATTTTCCAACAAAAGAAAGTTTATGCTGTTGAACAGTCTAAATAGGTATACGGATAAGCTTGATTTGAAAGGTAAATTATGTATATAATATTTTATCGAACAAAAGAAATAAATCCATCTAGCTGTTATGAAATTATCATGGTGTAATTCAAAAGGATGTTGAAATTAATTTATCTAAAAATATATTTGTCATTTAGAATGAAAAAAATGTTGCAAGTTCTTAAGATTTATTAATTTATGGAATCCTATAAAGGTCTAATTAAGAAAGAACGTACCTACATTGTAATTCACTCAAAATTATAATAGTCATTGTAAACATATTCTAATAGTAAATATAGATTTGATTGTTGGCTACGACGCATTATGAAATACAATATTCTTACACATCAACACATACCTAAAGTCTCGAATACAAGGAAGTAAAACAATTTTCTATAGCTATAATAGTTCACCTCATAATTGTGTACATATAACCACGATTGGGAGTGGTATTGTAATAATGGAAAGACGTGATTACATGAGCAGATTTGACCTTGGTGAAAACCCGATCGAAATTGCGATTTGAATTTTTTATTTTGTTATGCATTACCCTGATGAAAATTAGTTGATACGTTAAAATAAAATTTTTATATGCATATAATTATTGCAAATATATCAGAAAATATTTTTTTTAACCCATTACGAAGTTATTGATTGTATTGGGTCCAATTTATTTTTGACATATCTCCACGTTTCAAGGTCCCGGAAATCGGATAAAATGGTTTTTCAAGAGAATACCTTTGAATGTACGTGTATGCAGGTAAGGATGTTCGCCTCGGATGTCTCAAGAACCCATTATGAAATCGGCATCGGAACAGAATTTATCTATACGTAATTTATTATAAGTTGGTGCACTGAAAAATACAACATAATATTAATATAAGTTTGTATATTTCCGTGCACCAACTAATAAAGATGGTCCAATTTTTGGTAAAAAATATTTATTTCACATTTTTGAGTGTAACATAAGTCATGAAAATCGTTGACCGTTCAATAATACCAAAGAAGATAATAATTATCCTATGTATGTATATACAAGTTATTCCTTGGCCTATTTTGAGAATATTTTGTCATATGATGATTTTAAAAAAAAACCTTTGTTTCGAAGATACAGGGGGAATAGAATTTGCTACAATAACATTTTATTAGCAAAAAGTTGCTCAATCAAAAATAAATGTTCCAAAAGACTTCCTCCAGCCTGGATACCTACAAGCATTCAATCTTCTCGTCATTGACTGCCGAACTGACGAACACTTTCAAACATACCAGGGTCGTTTTTAATTGAGTTACACCCAGCAATTATCCGAGTTCGCAAGTCGTCCAAATTCTCCACTGCATGGAGTAGCGTAAACAAATGACTTCATATATCCCCATTCGTAATAATCCAGAGGGTAGCGATCTCTGTATGTTACTGTTAACAAAGTTTGTTCACCCTGTATCTTCGGAACAAAGGAGTTTTTAAAAAATCATCATAGTACAAAATATTTCTAGACTAGGCCAAGGAATAACCCCTTGAATTTTTGCCGCATGTTTACCTAACACCCTGATTCTTTGCTTGTAATTGTTATTATTCAGAGATCTTAAAATATCGCGAAAATTGTAACTCTAAAAATTTTTCAATTTAACTGAATTCAACTGAATCAAAAATCATCAACATCAGAGCAAAAGCAAACATACAACCGAATTGAACACCTCCAATTGTACACCTCCTCCTTTTTTTGAAGTCGGTAAAAATACTAAATTATGTTGATTTCATCAAATATATGAAGCTCATACTGAGGCCCTCGCGAGTTGCCCAAATACTGTTTCTTATTTTGACCGACTTTTTTAAAGGATGAGGTATACACAAATCAATAATTATATGTTTTATTTTATATACAAGGTGATTCACTAAGAATGTCCAATCTCCAAACCATAGATTCCAGACCCCAAAATATGTTGATTTAGCTCAATAGTCCTTATACAAATATTGCAGTTATCCGAGATTCAGGGTGTTTGAAGTTGAAATTTATTTGTTGAATTTTGCAATAATTTTCTATGTGTTAATAGTTTTATGTTTCTTGGCATGGTGAATTTGACTTCTAAAGTAGCATTCCTTACAGAGGGTGTTAGTTACACCCTGTTGCTTTAGTAAATCAAAACATATTTTTCATGTTGAATTATTAGGAAAGCAATCAAAAAATATGAAAGAACGTTCAGATCCACTAAGAAAGTCACTATTATCTGATTTGTGTAACTCGATCGGTTTTGAGTTATTTGCTTTAAAAAATTCAATACATTTTAATTTTACTATGAAAAAATTTTATTCTCTAAATGTGCAACTAACACCCTGTACAAGAAATGCTAAATTAGAAGTCAAATTCGTAATCACCTTGGCAAAAAACATAAAACTACAAAGTTTCTAGCAGAAACTATTAAAACAAATTATTGCAAAATTCAACAAATAAATTTCAACTTTAAACATCCTGTATCTCGCAAACCTGCAATATTTGTATAGGGACTATTGAGCTAAATATCATATTTTGGGGTCTAGAATCTATGGTTTGCAGATTGGACATTCTTAATGAATCACCCGGTATGTAACTTGTTTTCACATATAAACCGATTTTGATGATTTTTCTTTTGTTTGAACGAGGACAAAATGGTCTCAAATTCAGATATTAAGGGTTTAATCAAGCTTATCCCTTCAAGATATCATTTTTTTAAACACTTGTACTTAAAGATACAAAAGCTATAAATCTTAAGTGATAGCGTTCTCATTATTGATGGAATTTCTCAGTTAATAAGGACGGACCCTTTTTCATCGCGGGACCTGGACACTTCGCCCAAATTGATATATCGTCCACTTCGCCCAAAACTTGTTGGTGGACACATCACCCAAACTAACTGAAAGTCTACAAAGCCCAAAATGGCCAATTCGCACAAATTATTTATTTATTTTGGTCGAACTCTATCCGGGACCTTAGTAATAATTTGATATTATAACTGTTTAAATTTTATTAAAAAAGTAGACCAGCATAAAATATTATTGTAATTCAACATCACATTAATTAAGAAAAATTGATATAGAAATGATAAATATATTATTATATAAAATAAGCAGAAAGTTCACTTTATTTTAAACAAAATTATATAACTTAATATATAATACAGTTCCCAAACATGACTTAATTTGATAAAAGATAAACCTAATATAAAAATATACAAAACATAAAAAATCAAGGTAGTGGAATGATAAGTTCATTATATTACTGTTTCATTTTTAAATAGTTTTTATTACTTTCGGTTCTTGTATCAATGGACTCCGCAGTGATTTCTCAGGCCCCATACGGTCTAGAGACTTGAAATTTCGAATTCGTACTTAGATCGCAGACATCTCGCTGCCTGTTAAGCTCCAAGTGTGATCCAATATTGGTAATTATAATAATCTCATTCAATCTCATTCAACCAAGATCTTTATTTTGTCGACATGGAACGACAATGGGATCCGTCACTGGAATTACGCACGAGCATGGAGCGTATATATACGTCTCGTTCTCTGGTATATAGGTACTTTCTGGAAGATCGTCTATGGTTATGTCGCAATTGTCAGACGTCAGACGATATTGTTAATTTAAAGTTTAATTTTGTGTTGTGGTAGACAAACAGTAATTTGTTATGGAATTGCTGTTGCTGGCAAACACATATACATAAGTATAGTTAAAATCGAGAAAAGGATAGCAATAGTAGGTACTCATCGGTACGGTTTAAATCTTAAATGCCCAATAAAAACTATTTTTAATTTTTTTTTCAAAAATTTCACTTGTTCAAATAACATCTTCAATATTGTATGTGCTGCAAATAATCAATATATAAATTTATAGATCTTCAATTCAAATATGGTAATCCGTCTAAAGCAATTTTTTTATATATTTTCTCAGATATGAAATAAAATAGCAAATACTTTAAACGGCCTTATCACTGTTACCAAACGGAATTGTAACATATAAAAAAATACATTCCACTACCTTGAATTTGAAAATTTAAAAAGTTATAATATTAACTTATTACTAAGGTCTCGAATAGAGTTAGTTCAAAATAAAGAAACAATTTGTGCGAACTTGCAGTTTTGGGCTTTGTGGACTTTCAATTAGTTTGGGCGAAGTGGACATTTTGGGCTTTGTGGACTTTTTATTACACTGGGTGAAGTAGCTCTGGAAACTATTTTCTGTACGAAATTTTTGGGCGAAGTGGTCGATATATCATTTTGGGCGAAGTGTCCATTAGGCGACGTGTCCTAGACCCGACGAATCGTTCTCGGATATTGATGATTTTTGATTCATTTGAAAGAGGAGGCTTGAGAAATGGTCCCATATTCATAAAAACGGAAATCCGAAATCTCCTTCCCTCCGAAAACCGCCCCCGAAGGTGGTTGATGGGGCAAATTTTCTCAAAAATCGAAAATCTGAGGTGGTATAATAATTAAAGATAGGACAATATTCGGAAACCTTTAAATTGAACATTTTTTCAAAACAAATACGGTTTTCGAGATAGAAGCATGTTAAATTCTTCAATATATGTATTGTTGCTATGTGGAGAGGGCGATTTCTCTCGAAAATTAAAAGGCTCTGGGTATTACATGAAAGACCTAATTATTTGTAGCAACATTTATACAGAACATTTTTTCCTTAGAGTTACGGTTTTCGAGATAAATCGGTGTTAAAATGGTAACATGTAAAATACTTATATGTATTTCCGCAGCGATGTTTTGTGATCTCAATAATAACAACTACAAGTAAAGAATATACCTGGATAATAGGATAAGTACTATCTTAATTGGTATTAGTGAACGTTCAGCGATTTTCGTGACTAATGTTACTCTCAAAAGTGTGAAATAAATCTTTTTTACAAAAAATTGGACCGACGTTATTAGTTGGTGCACTGAAAAATGCGAAATAATATTAATTCTATTGGTTATTGATGTTGGTACTTGTGAAGTTGGTGCCAAAAGTTATCAATCTAACTGCAACTGCACAACTTCAAAATTAACAGCACCAAAAGAATTAATATTATTTTGTACTTTTCAGTGCACCAACTAATAACGTCGGTCCAATTTTTTGTAAAAAAGATTTATGTATAATCAGGACTACTGTGTCTATGATGCAAGATATATAATTCTTACTTTACTTATGTATTAAAATGTATGAAGAAGTCCATAATCTCGAAGTGGAGTGATGTTGAATGTTGAAAAGAAATATCTCCACATTGTATTTGTTGAAATTGGGGGTTGAGACATGTTTCTGGATTATATAATATATAATAAATATAATGTAAAATTAAATAAAAACATATTCTAAATAAATTAATTAAACCTTAATGATACATAGTAAAGTAAATTATAATAAGCTGTTTAACTCAAAAATGAAACTAAAAAAGAAAATTCTAACGTAAAAAGGTTAACACTTTTGTCTACGACTACATTTCTGTTGGGTGGTCGTACTGAGAAAGAGAGTAATATGTTTTTATTTTATTTTACTTTATATTCTTTTTTTTTGGAATCTGTTGGTATGTGGCAAATTTCACCACCATAACCATTGTTATGATTGATAATGGGATTATTTAATCCTGAAGCATGTCTCAACCCCCTTTAATTTCATCAAATACTATGTGGAGATGACTTAGTGTTCCTTTTCAACTTACTTATGTTTTGTTATTTTACAGTTTTCTTTTTAGTGCATCATCTAATGCTTTCAGTCGTCATGTTTCTCTCCAGTTAATAATTCTACTAATTCATTATTATTGTCATAGTATATTTAGCCTGAAATCCAATATTATCCACCCATTTCGAAATATACAGAAGCTGTAATAGAAGTTTACTGTAAACTGTAACATTATATTCCTATGCAAGGTTTCGTTAGAGCTTCAATGGGAAAAAACACGGGAACTGCATTTGTGAAAAACAATGTGGTATCATGCCACTTTTTCCAGTAATCTATTTTTTTTTAACATTTATTTGAGGAAGTATATAATTCAATTGTATGTGAATTTTTATGTAAGTATGCGCCTTTTTTCTAGTAAATATGTAGCGATTTTGATGATTATTTTTTCATTGGAAAGAAGAGTGTTGAGAAATGGTCCCTCACTGAAAAATAATTAAAATTCAACATCTCGTTCCTCCTGAAAACCGCGCTCAAAGGGCTGAAGGAGTTGAATTTTCAAATAATTGGAAATCTTATCTAACTAAATTGAAGAAGAGATCATTTCTAGCAGTGTTTAAATTGAACAGTTTTTAAAATAATCAGATTTCTGAGTTACAGCACTAGGGAATATGCAATATTGGAACAACCATATTTTTATATCAATGAATAAGAGTCGATCCTATTTTTTGTGTGAAATATTTATTTCATACAAACCCTTTTGGAGTTAAACAAAAGGTTAGAAAGTTCTCGCGGTTATACAAAAGGGTCGTTAATTCATAAATCAATGCATTTACATTACATCAATATAGCCTAAAGTTATATTTTCATCGGTTCAAACGATGTTCCTAAGTTTGGGATTCTAGCACCAACTAAAAAAATATTATTTTACATTTTTCAGTGCATTATGTAATAAATGGTTATAGACCATGATAAAGTGAAACCTATTTTTGAACTATTCTACACGAATTAAAAAAAGGGGCCACTTTCAATAAAATGTAAGAATATTTTAGGTCTCGCTGATTATTTGGGGATGTATTTTGTGTTGTCGTTTCTTTCATCTTATTATTATTCGAATATTACATTTTTTTTACCAACGAACCCGAACGGAGGAAGTATACAATTCGAATGTCTGTTTTTTTTTGTTCGCGCTTTTTAGGATGCTTGTGAAATGGTCCCATATTCATAAAAACGCAAATCCGAAATCTCCTTCCCTCCAAATTTTCTCGAAAATCGAAAATTTGAAGTGTTATAATTAAAGATAGAACAATATCCGGAAACGTTTAAATTGAACATTTATTCAAAAGAGTTACGGTTTTCGAATAACAGGCATGTTAAGTTCTCAAATATGTGTATTTTTGCAGAGTGGAGAGGGTGATTTCTTTCAAAAATTGAAAATCTGTGGGTACTACATGAAAGACTTAATTATTTGCAGCAACATTTATAATAAACATTTTTTTCTTAGAGTTACGGTTTTCTAGTTACAGTGGTGGTAAAATGTTAACATCTAAAATACTTGCGATGATTTGAGATCTTAATAATAACAACTACAAGCAAAGAATATACGTGGATAATAGGATATGTACTGTCTTCATTGGTATTAGTGAACGTTCAACGATTTTCGTGACTAATGTTACACTCAAAAGTGTGAAATAAATATGTTTTACAAAAAAATGGACCGACGTTATTAGTTGGTGCACTGAAAGATACAAAGTGTGAAGTTGGTGCCAAAAGTTATCAATCTACTTGTAACTGCACAACTTCAAAAGTAACAGCACCAATAGAATTAATATTATTTTGTATTTTTCAGTGCACCAACTAATAACGTTGGTCCAATTTTTTGTCAGAAATATTTATTAGAAATGTTCCCAAGATTATTTTGATGTTTGAACTCGTTCTTTACTTGGTTTATAGTTTTATTCTGGCACCTGTCAACATAGGTAAACAATTCATGACTCAGATCAAGTGAGGGTAAACTTGTCCAAATCTGTTTGGGGTGAGGGCGACATGGCAGTCATTGGGCAGGAATTTAAATGGAAAAATAAATAGATAAAACTAATAGTAAAAGTGAGCAGGTAAGAGGTACCTAGTATTTCAGTGACGTGAGCCTAGCAACCCCACCAACACCGTCGATAGCAGTTGTTGATGGCAACAAAAACAATCGACGCGGCTCACACGAACTCGACTTGCCTTCTCGCAATCAGTCATACAAGAGAACTGGAATGGGCAGTGTATGTGCAATTCCTTTATCAATGTAGGAAACAATTTCGCGACCAAGTATAAATTGCTATCTTCCACATAAAATAATATTGTTACATCCGGGTTCCTTTGATCGATTTTATTTTTCGAGCATCTTAAAATTTCGTACGACAGTGCTTCATTATACTTATATAGTGTTCTTTGATTTTGTTCCAAGTGATTGTTGACTTAATTATTATTGAGAGACATTCTCTCTATATAACTTGCTGCCAGTTTACCTTCAATTTGACATTGTTAAAATTATTGTTGAGATCCTTGTATTTGGAGGATTGGAAAAGATGGTAAGTCTATCTTTAAATCAGTCCACTATAATCGATATGTATGACGTTAGAATATGTTGATTGCGATGAGTTAAAGATAATATCAATCATATGATTGCAGGAATGCTAGAGACTAGAGATATGAATATGATAGTAGGCGCGAAAAGTTATCAATTTGTAGAAGTTTTGGTACCTATCAGTCGAAGCTTACCAGAATACCTTCTTCGAAATATTCATAAACATAGGTACGAGTAAACACGCAAAAATATCACTGTTTCAGTAGATCATGGCATATATCTAAAAAAATATTTTTTGATGGCTTGGTGGTGAGTTGAATCACTCAAAACATTGCAGAATTATTATTAAATCACTGTACTATTTTACAACGTACCTATATAATATAAATATGTATACTATTACTTCACTCTTCGGTTTTCTCACTAATTGTTCTCCATATAGGTACCTACCTATAATAATAAGTCTACATTATTACCTAGTCATATTACATTTCAATTCATAGACGATTGAAATATAAAATTATCATCCACAGATCTTTCTTAGTCATTACTAAGGAATGTTGAAGATATTTCTGTGTATATGCAATGGGGTCAGTGTTACTACTACCAAACGGCAGAGTTGGTATTTGGTATATTAACTTTTGTAGGTATAAAGATACCTACTTGAGAGCAGGTAGTAGAATTTTGGGCATAATGTTAAGAATTGTGTTATCCAAGAATACCTAATACCTACCTAATGAAATAAAATTCTCCATATTATTATAATTCAAAGCAAAATATATGAATCATCATAATCTTTATGATCAAATATTATAATAATTGTAAGTAATTTAAGTACCAACTTGTAAACAGAATAAGGCCTGATTAGGTTTCGTTCACATGATAAATAAATATGATAAGTTTGAATAAAATTAATGACATTGATAGAGATAGAAGTTTTGTTGAAGAAAATGATAATATAAAAACATATCTTAAATATATGGCATGCAATTTGCAGTATTTATTAGAAAATGTATCACAATATCCATCATACTGGTTTTTTGTACCTATTATAACGTCGAAATGTTTCCATTGGTTTTCTGGAAATTATGGAATAGATATGACACTGGGCTGATGCTTCAACTTTACTCCCGGTCAACGTAAATGTGGTTTTGAGCTTGAAATTAACTTAATTTTCTAAATGGTGTCCCAAACATCATGCGAGATTTGAATTAAACAAAAAACAAATTTTCTTGTCTATAAGTTAATAAGTTGTAATGTCTTTATTGGATAATAATGTACATAGAACACGGTTATTTAACACATGTCTTTGCCTCAGCATTGCAGGTGTAAACACACTCTTTTGTCGCAATTTGTGTTAGGGATTTAACGGATATTCGGCCACTATCCGGTATATCCAGACCGTTTAATTATCCAGCCACAAATGTCGGCAAATTCAAATCTTGCGTAAATTTTGAGACAACCTTTATATGGTTCAACCGAAATGAACACTGTCAGCTCTTATGCTATCGCTTTGGAGTTCTTCCAATTGTTCTTCTGTCGTGAGGGATATTATTCGTCACTATCTTGGCCATTCTTTTGGGATATATTCAGCTCAAATGTTGACGCCACTTTCATCTACCTGTCCTTAGTGCTCTTAAGGGTTTCATTTAACTTGTTCTTAGTATCCTCTTCGTGACTGCTTTATCGACCCTGTGCTGCACCTACACCATAATTGGTCTCCAACATGTTTTCCAATTTCTGGAATTGCAAGATATGCCAGGATGTTTGATTTGTTGACTTGTCTTCTGATGTCTTTCTCCGAAAATCATGCTCTTGTAATTCTACCACCTAGGTACTCAAATGACATTACTTGGTAGATAGTAGTATTTTTATCACCAGTTTGCAGTGCAGGGACTCTTTTGATAGGTGTAGAAATTTAATATTTTTTGAGATTTGCATACTTAGTTTAATTGCTTCTTACCTTCTTTGGAGATTATCTTCCGACTGCGCGACTCGTTTTTCGTCATCTGCATGGGATATATGTTTTGTGTGATATCATGCCGTCTCTGTAGTATTCGTTAGTAGTTCGTTCATTAAACATTGTGTTGAAAAGGAGTAGACTAATGCAATCACCTTGTCGTATACCTGGTTTAGTTTGAATGTTCTTCAGATATACATCTGTATCGCTACCCTTTGTGCTAATTTGGTTTAGAATAATTGAGGGAAATATATTTTCAAAAGTTTATCGTCAAATGTCGCTTCTGCTCTGTGAGCGGACGGAGTCGTACGGTGTATTCTACCAACATGATGAACTTATTATTAACTTTATTATTCACATCTCTGTGCCCATCTTTCATTATCTACACTAATCATCTTCACATATTCCATAAAAACTGATATTTCTAAGTTTTTAACGTATCTGTTCTGCTTGACCCTCTATTCTAGTTTGACTGAAATGTTAGTGTTAATGTTGAGACATGTTCAAGATCTCCCTCAAGATCTCCCACCGCTTGCTAGAACGAAACATAAAAACATTAAAGTACAATACAGAAGAAATTCTATCGTCTCTCAATAGTAGGAAATGCTGCATTATTTAGGTTCTACAAGATTTGATGAATGACATGTACAGGGCGAATAAAATGCTCTTGGATATTACTCTAAGCCACTTCAACTCAAAACCTAACTTTGCAAAATGCGCCAGATGAAGTTCTTTCAAAACTTGTCCAATTTTTGGCATCAAGAAACAATCAAGAACCCATTTAATTCCTTTTATATTTCTTTTGAATTGAGTTAAGGGTGACAATTCTTATTCTTATTGAACAATGTTTATTGATTTGAGTATTTTGTTTGAAAACTGTGTTCTTTTTGAATTTATCAATGCATCTTCTATATTTCAACAACTTAGTTAAAGATAAGAGAGGAGATTAATGAATTCCATAGCTAATCGCTATTTTATTTTTAAGTTAAAGAATAAACAAACCAATATCAAACATTTGATTATAATGTTTTCCTATATACTTTGGATGTGTATAATCCGCAACTATTTGGAATGATACCAGAATGAACAAATAGGAAAGAGAAGATAAATGCATTTAAGTACTTATAAACAATGTTGCTTCAACCATTATCGTAATATTTCGTGGATATTAACGATCGATAATGGGTATTTTTTGATATACGTAAAAAGTTTGATCGTCCACGAATGTAAGTAATCAGATATCGAAGTAAACACGTTTTTGTGTTATCGTCATAAATGTTGTAAACCGATAGCAGTCGTGATCGATATCCTGCTAGAAAGCCAACACTATCTTCATCGGAAATCGAAATTACCGATAGATTGCTCGGCCTGCTTGGTCAGATCTTGTTTTTGTGATTGGACCCAAACTTCCGCAGTATCAGAGTAGTTATGCCAAACTAGTTATCAGCACATGATTATGTAATTTAATACTGGTGGAATTACTGTTTATTAGTAAGCGTAAAAAGAATATCCTGTCTTGTTTTTTCTTCTATTTCTACTCTTCGAAATCGATTTCTTCAATCCAATCGAATGCGGTTAGGAGCAATAAGACGAATTTGACCATGTTGTCTCTATCAACTGCATTGCAGTTGTACTTTTTTTTTAGTTAGTTTTGTGAAATAGAGAAAGTCCAAGCTGTATGTTTTGTTGTAGAATATCAATTGTCATAGCAACAAATTGGCAACAAGTTGAGCATGAAATATTGGACAGATGATTATGCAAGAGACATTTAAAAAGATTTGTCGGTCATTTGAAACTTTGTGCTTTGTATTATTCAGTTTATTTTTCAATTACAGTCTATTTGAATTCAACCATCAAATAATATATACTTGAGATATTAAGGGAAAGCTGTGCATACATATATTATTTCGATTAAAACGAGGAAAAGGCCAACAGGAGGAGGTCATCTGTTACTGATAAATAATATAATAATAACGAGAAAAAAATAAGCCTTCAGGCGCAGTGGTCACGCCATTCTTGAGTTCGCTGCCTGAATATTCATTCCACTTATGTTATTTTAATCATTTTTTATGGTATACGAGCCTGTGTCTATGGATAACACAACAATTAATCAGGTTTCATCACACACAATTTGATGCGGTTAAGTTGCTCACTCAGAAATAAATTCAAATTGTACATCTTGAATAGACAATATTATAGGTAACCACACATTTTTATTGAAAATAGAGGTTGAATAACCTAAACTCTTCCACTTATCTTGATTGAATCTAGTGATTTTTTGAGATCCGGTAATTGCTGTGATTGTGTCAGTAAAGACAGATTAAATACATGGACGACGTTTGAAACAATTGTTTGAGCTAGCAATCATATTTAAGAATGAAACATATTTTTGTTGACTCTTTCGCCTTTTAAATATATTGTTCAACTCAACCGAGATATCTACACGATTGATTTTTGCAACAAATTTCCTCCGAAGCCTACTTCTACCTTAGAGGGTGCAACAGACAAAACTGCAGCATATGGGATACCGAAAATACTAGAATAAGTCTGGTGCTGCTTCTGTTTTGACGATATAATGGGGCCTTACGTCTCGAACCAATGAAGGTGCTGCGATTACAGTCAGTAAGGATTGCTACCGTAGAATGCTAAATGACTTTCTTTTTCTGCATTGGACACTGAACATAGATAAGTTTTACTTACAGCAGAATGGGGCTACGAGCCAAACAAGCGTTGAAACGGTTGCAGTGCTGCTGTGTCCCAACAATTTAGTGAAACAGCTACGAAAAAAGCAACAACATTAGGAATACACTCCCGAAGAGGTATACAGGATACCTGTGCACGGGTCCTGTTTACAAACAACCACGGCTCTGGCGGGATTCGAACCCGCGCTCACGATGAGCTGTGGCAAGCTACGAACGCTCTTCCAGCGCATTAGCCCACTCAGCCATCGTGACCCCATATTAGGTGCTATGGTGTAAGAATTAAGTGCTAATTAAGTGCTTTTGAAATCTTTTACAAATTATTTTGATAATACGATAAATTACAACAAAAAAATGTAAAAATAGAATATTTCCGGGAAAGATTTTGTAAACTCTGGGTCAACCAGGATGTTGCTAGGTCTGTCAGCTAGACATTTGTCATCAGATTTTAGTTTAAATGATATCAAAATTAATTGCTTTTCAATTGCTATTTAAGTGCACAAATAATAAATTAGGTGCATAAACGATTTTCGGAAAATTTCTGAAAAATAATGGGTCTGCTATAGTTAATCACAATCTAGCATATATGCTTTTCACGATATTTTTTTTTGAATTATGGTGTAAGAATTAAGGGCTTTTGAAATCCTTTATAAATTATTTAATAATAACCTAACCTAACCTAAATAGCACCTAAAATGCACCTAATTCAAATTGAATTCCGATGACTTGGGTTTGCCAGGTTTATAAAGGTCTCTTTTAGCAGGGCTGTGCGGCTAAGGTACCGCTTTGTTCTAAGACGCTCTATGACGTGCCCCCTATACGTTTAGAAAGAGCAAGATTAGATTAGTTAGTACGGTCATTGTTTAGACAGTTGAACAATAAACATGTATAGTGTACCTACCTATATACATTTTAGAAAGTTATAATAATGGAAAGACAATAAATAATTTTGATAAATTATTAAACTTAACAAGAAATAAATGACCAGATATACAATATACAGAGAGATTGTGTGAAAGATAGAAGAGATATAAGAACCTCAAAGACTTTCGTTGAATACTTTGGAAACGAGTTCCAATGTCATCTGTAATTAGATGAGTATTGATAAAATAATTTCATTATATACTTTTAAGTGACGCAAGTCTACACAGCCATATATATGATTTGTGTCATTCTATGATGGAAAAATGCATTTCTTTGTGGCATTCGTTACTCAACCCAGAACATGATTTTTTTGTCAAATCAATTACGAATTTAGTATGCAGTTATTGGAGAGAACGTTTCCTGGTCCTGTTAATTTGCGCTGCGACGATTTGAATTGGACATTGGACTTCTTTCTTTGGGGTCATTTCAAAGGAAAAGTGCTTGACAGTGATCCACAGACTATTCTGGAGCTGAAGGAAACAATAAGTGGCATCATTTGTCCGCAATTATGCTAAGATGCTGAGAATTTCACCAAAAGCATGAACGTTTGTAATTAAGAATGATGCGGTCATTTATCTGATATTGTGCTCCACACATAACCTGCATGTTTATAATTTGTATTAAAATAAAAAAAATATGTTGTTTTCAAATAAATACTCTGTATTATTATTAAATTTCAATATCAGGTCATTTTGAGGCATATCTCTGAAGGTGAATAATATTTTTTTAAATGTAAGTATATAAAAGAGTTCATAAGTATATTATAATGACATTCGATTGTTTATTCAAGAAATAGATAAATAAGGATATCTTTTTACGTATTGTATCTGCATTTATGACTCAAGACAATGTAAATGCTCTGCGTATCTCTTCAGTGAATGAGAAAAATGTTCATTATAAATGTTGCTACAAATAATTATGTCTTTCATGATGTAGAACCCACAGATTTTTAATTTTCGAAAGAAATCGCCCTCTCCACATAGCAAAAATATACATACTATTTGAGAAATTAATATGCCTCTTACTTGAAAACCGTAACTCTTTTGAAAAAATGTTCAATTTAAATATTATCCTATCTTTAATTATACCACCTCAGATTTTCGATTTTCGAGAAAATTTCGGAGGGAAGGAGATTTCGGATTTCCGTATTTAGGAATAAGGGACCATTTCTCAAGCCTCCTCTTTTAAATGAATCAAAAATGATCAAAATCGGAGTACGTTTACTATATACAACGCACGAACAAACCAAAAAATAAGCAGGCAGTCGAATTGTATACCTCATCCGTTCGGGGTTCGTCGGTCAAAAAGCGGCAAATTTTCATAATGCATAATGATTGTTCTGAAATTATAGAAACACCTACAATCTCTATATAAATGGCAATAAAGCGTTTTTCATCAAAGACAATTTGTTTGCGTTAAGTTGCAGCTTCTTGTATGTTCTCTAATTATTATGAACGTTAGTTTACTGTAACTGGAGGGAGTAGCAGTTCTGTATCCTGTTTGTGGAAGAATATAATTTCAAGTCATTGGACATTCGTTTACGATTCAAGATTTCGCACAAGTCATCAATGAACAAAGAATCGGACCAAAATTGGAACCATGAAGAACTCCGGAAGACGCTCAATACGATTTGAAACTTGAAACCATTATATCCAACGAATTATTTTCTATGGGATAAGTATTTTCAGAGCTGCAACAAATGTCAAACTCTGGTCAACAAAAATTCTGGGCTTTCAGCATTCAAAATATATATGATAGATTTTACCATGGCATATGATTTACATGCTACAAACCAAAATTATTATGAGTACGCGTGTGTTTATTTACACAAAAATATATGTATGAATCCGTATAAAGAGTAATAGCTTTATAACCATCTGTGTCAATACAGTTTGTAGTGCGAATTCATTTAATATCGAAGTTCTAATTTAAAAAGTAATTAGATCTTAGATGTTAATACATTTACAGAACAAAATCCAAATAGGTAATATGTATTTTCGATTGATCAGGGAAATACATACTATCGGGGTGTTCAAGCAGCAGTTCAAACCAATCCCGAATCGTAAGACACGTGTGCAATTCAATTTACGATGAAATAATTTATTCCCAACTTTAAGTGAGGCGTTCGGGTAGCAGTTTGCCAAACTAGTCCGTACTCAGTTTGAGACATGCAAATTTGAAGCTGGTTGAATCCCACAAATATATTTTGACGGCAAGCACCAAGATCTGGAATAAGACGACGAAATATTAAGAAAGGGGAAGGTATAGTTTGGAAAGGGTTTTAGAAAGAGAAAGATAAGAAATATAGACAGTACTGGGCCTACAAGGCCTTTCGAGCTATATAATAAATATGTACATAGTTTGTTCCATCGCAAAGATAATGTGCTCCAATCAAAATATTACCGTTGACGAACGGTTCCGCTGGCGTTTCAACCAATTTTGTGATCGTTCTGAAATGCTCATTTTGGTGTAATGCCTTGAGTAGAATCTAAGGGTGCAAATTCTGCACATGCTCATAGAACAATCCATATTCTTTCAGAATAGTTTTGTGGCGATCACATAAAACTGTTGGATGGCACAAACCTCGAGACATTGTTTCAAACCGCACATAAGCATTAGAAGCAGTTATCAAACGGTCTCAAACTATTGCTCGAATACCCCTTATATTATTACTTGAAATGAAACTCTCTACATTGTTCATACAATTGGCAATATGGCTTTTCTGTAAAATTCAACCCTTCTGGTGGTGCTTCTGCATCCGTCCAATCTCACCCTATACCCTGTGATCGCCTGTGATCTTCAGAGAAAACATCTACAACTCATGGTAAATTACCACTGTTTTAGATAAAGAAGAACTCTTGTCTTACCTCTTATCATACGTCCAGGGTTCGAATCATGACCTGGTTGTAGGGACTTTTTTATTCCATAATTGTTTTTTGACCTTCGAACTCAGACGGAGGAAGTACCTATACAATAATTAGAGATTGTCTGCTTTTTTGTTTCGTGGGGGTGGAGGTGATTTTTTTTCCAAAATCGAAAATGCGAGAAAGCAGAATTAAAGGAAAATTCGGAAACAGTTTTAGATTTTCAGCGATGTAAACATTTGAAATGTGTGTATTTTCGTTATGTGGAAGAGGCAATTCCTTTGAAAATCTGAGCAAATTAGAGATCAGATTATTTGTAGCAACATTTATATTGAACATTTTTTCCATAGATTTACGGTTTTCGAGTTATAGCAGTGGTAAAGTCTGAAATATGCGCATTTCCGCGACGATGTTTTTACATTTATGAATAATAAACAAGTGAAATTTTTGAAGAAAACTTAAAAATAGTAGTAGATATTTAAGATTTCAACCCTACCGATGAGTAAGTGCTATTGCTATCTCTCCTTTTCTTGATTTGAACTATATTTATGTGTATCTGTTTTCCAGCAACAGAAATTCAAAAATAAATTACTGTTTGTCTACCACAACACAAAATTAAATTTTAAATTAGTATTATCAACGTCTGTCGTCTGACAATTGCGACAGCTGACAGTGAACAGCGCGACATAACTAAAGAGTAATGTATACGACGATCTGCCAAAGCAAGAAGACTGGAAACAAGGAGCGTAAACTTCCTATGCATCTCTACGTAGCCACATGAGATTACAGAAGTTGCATATTATAGCGTGGCCTCGTGAACGACGAACATTGACGAACATCTTGACAATTACCTTAAATATTTGTTCTTCCTATTTATTTTCGTGATCATGATCTGCTGTCTTTTTTAAGCGAGAGCCGCTTGGTGCGCACTGCATGGTGCGCAAAGACGCATTTACAAAAGATATGCGTATGAAATTTCACACGATTTTTAGGGCGAGTTTAATCTCCTGTTTCTAGTCTTCTTGTGCCAGAGAGTACCTGTATAGGTATCAGAGAGCAGAGACGGATCCCTTTGTCCGACATTGTCGTTCCATGTCGAAGAAATAGTTTGATCTTGTTCTAATGAGATAATATAATTAATCAATATTGGATCACACTTGGAACTTAACAGGCGGCGAGATGTCTGCGATCTAAGTACGAATTCGAAATTCCAAGTCTCTAGACCGTATGGGGCCTGAGAAACTGCTGCGGAGTCCATCGATACAAGACCCGAAAGTAATAAAAACTATTTAAAAATACAAAGCAAAGTATACATGGGTGAACATTCAACAATTTTCGTGAATAACGTAACACTCAAAAGTGTGAAATAAATTTAATATTAAAAAAAATTCTACGGACCTTATCAGTTGGTGCACTGAAAAAAAAACAAAATAATATTAATTCTATTGGTGCTGGTACTTGTGAAGTTGGTTCCAAAGTTTTTGAATCCAACTGCAACTGCAAAAGTTCAAAACTACGATTACCAATAGAATTAATATTATTTTGTATTTTTCAGTGCACCAACTGATAACGTCGGCCCGATTTTTTGTAAAAAATATTTTGTCAGTTGTTATTTATTGTTTCTAATCCTTGATTTAATTTGAGGTTCTTATTCTTAAATATTTTTTTTTGTTCTTAGTTTATGCTTTATGCAAAATTTCAAAACATGTTTTTCCAATGCTTTACCACAGTATAAATACTGAACCTTCGGAGTACTAGCTTTATTCGTACATGTCGCCATTTTATTATCTCATATCGTTTGTTATTAGTTTTTATTTCACATTCCATGAAGAAAATATTTTCACCTTTACGTTCGCGTGTGGTCGTTAAAAAATAGAGTTCTGGGAAATTCGGTTTCGTTGCATCCGGATTCCCTTCCGACAAACACCGACAATAAAATATATCATAAATCTTTAATTTCACACTTCATTCGTTCATGTACATAAAATAACATAAATGTCGTTCATGCATCAACCGTATATATATGGAAAAGTTATAGCTATCGTAAAATCTTTCTTGGTATTATATACAGGATTGATTGAATGTCTGTAAAACCAGAAAAGTAAAAAATGACAAAAGCCAACAGTCAGCGAAATAATGGAAAAATGTAATCTTTGCCTATATATTTTTAAAACAAACGAATGTTTTTTTGTAATAATTTGAAAAATGTACCTACTTGATTGTATTCGCAGAAACAGAAGGCAGAAATTGTTAAATGCATTTAATGGTAGATTTTACAGTGAATGTGATTTTTATGTTTTTGATTAAAAATATAATTCAGATAACGCATTTTTATTAATAGGTATGTGTTTGCTGATCGACTTCGTCAGAACGACGGAGGTATAAAATTCAGTTGTATGTTTGCTTTCTTTTCATGTATGTACGCGCCTTTTGTATAGTAAAGATGCGCCGATTTTGGTGACTCTTTTTTCCTTGGAAGGACGATTCTTGAGAAATGTTACCAAACATACAGAAAGTTAATATACGACATCTCCCTCCCATTGAAAACCTCTTCTAAAGGAGGGTAAAGGGGCACATCTTTCCGACAGGATTAAATAAAAGATTATTTCCAGCAACGTTTAAATTGGACATTTTTCAGAACAATCAAGGCTTTGCAAGTTACAGTACTAGGGAAGTGCACGATTCTTACCGCTATATTTTGAAATAACTAAACATAAGTGTAGATACGTACAATTTTCATGACCAATGAAGCACTTGAAAATGTGAAATAAATATTTTTTTAACAAATAATCGAACCGACTTTATTAGTTGGTGCACTGAAAAAATTATAATATAATATAAGGTAAGTAGATCAAAGACTTTTGGTACTAACTTCAAAAGTATCAGCACCACTAGAATTAATATTATTTCAGTTCTCTAATTAATAGCTTTCTAAGAGTTCTTATAAAAAAAGCTACTTCATACAAACTCAATATTATTTTAACATTTCATTTTCTTAGTATAATAGTAAATTTTCTTCTTCAGATCTAAAGATACCAGATTGAAGTAAAATCGGCCCAAAAGCAAGCGTATCCTACTAAATAATGTCTAGTATAAACGAATAACCAATTCTAAAAAATGACAATAATTTTCATTAGCAACTTCAAATTATACAGTCTAATCTTGTTACTTCGAGGTGGATGGCACGGTGCCCAAAGTGAGCTATCAAATACTTGAACTTGAAATCATAGAATTCAATGAATAAATACATAAATGGGAATACAATGACAAAATTAAGAATACATTTTTGTCCTTTGAGAGTGGGGCTTTGCCGTTATCATTGCGCAATAAAACGAATTGCAGTTTTTTCCGGGGTGATTTATCGCTTGATTGAACTTTTCACTAGGTACCCGGATTTATGAAAACATGAACAATCGAGACACTACTGTTGTTACCTACACCAAAAAAAAATTGCAAAAACCTTCCCTAAGGGGCTTCCTAAATACCACACAAATGTACCCCCTAACTTTTATAATGATGCCCTTCACCCTTTCTTACCAAAATACCACAAAATCCTTCCTTATTGGACGTCCTGGACTCTATACCAATATATCCTTCAATTTTGTCGTCTCAGATTTTCGATTTTCGAAAGAAATGCCCCCTCCACCCCTTTTCGGTGGCTATTTTTGGGGGTATGGAATGTTGGATTTAAATTTTTTGATATGGAACCATATATCTGCTCTCCTATTTCAAATGAAAAAAGAATCGGACATTCACTATGCAAACCGCGCAAACGAATATACAAAAAAATCAAAAGCTCCCAGTCAAATTGTATACTTCTTCCGCTTGAGAAGTCAGTCAATAAAAACACTGACTCAACTCTTAAGCAAAGCAGTTTTCTTTTGTCCAGCGTATTTTATACTTGAGTGCATAAATGCATTTCGATTTGAAAATGTTTACTTGTTCTTTATTTTACCGATGTTCCAGGGATGATTTCCTCTTTCCCGGACCATATCGCTTAGTAATCAGAAAGTTGACGGGTAATCAGTAAACAGTCGTGTATAATATTTATATAACCTATCTTTTGTCTCTGCTATTATCTATCGTTTCGTTTACAAACTGCATAATCTTTTTCACTATAAATATATTGAACAGAAAATAACTTTTCTTCTTCCATTTTCAATTTCTGTAATATATGTAATTTTCGAATTAAATTAGTTCAATTCTTTTGACCCATAACAGGAAAAGGAGCTAGCTAACCGATGCATCAGTCGTGTCCACAAGAGTATGATTAGTGATTACTAAGCGATTGGTAATCCGTCATTTCTGTGGACAAGGTCATTGATAATATTTTTCATAATCGTGTTCTGTCATGCCATGCTCATGTCATTATATAATTGCTATATATTTTGTTTATTGTATTTGATATTTTGCATATCTACTCTAATGGTTCTGGATTAAAGATGTCTTTGATTCAATTCCAAGCTAAATCTATTAATTCGTTTTTAAAACGTCTTTGTAAATATTGTTCATCGTTGAAATGGCCATCTATAATAATGGTTCATCATAGTTCCAATTTTGGTCCGATCCTTTGCTCATTAATGACTTGTGGAACGCAGCCAAATACTCCAATTCAATTAAAATTCCCATAAGTTACAGATCATTTAGACAAGCTTTGCTTAGATACGGAGCAATTTATATCTTTTTGGAAGCTATTAAAGCAAAAATATCAAAATGATTCAAACGAACTGAAACTGAGAATTTATGAACAGTCGGTTATTATCCATTTATTTCAATCATTATCAAATCAAATGTTTTGACGTATGAAAAATGAAATTCATACATACATTAATTCAGGTTGACAAGTGATGTTCCATTATTATTTATTATGCAATAATTTCAGACGATTCAAGTAAAGGTATGTTCCCATATTTCATGGGACACTTCGAATGTGTTTTTTTGATCGCTGGATATATGGATTTTAGCTTTATTAGAAATATTGATGTCGTTTATAGTTAAATAGTACACTCATTCAGCCCAAACATATACCTATATATAGGTCCCCATACACGATGCAGTTTACCGGGTTTGCCTTTCGATTTGCAAACCCGAAGACAAATCGTATCGTTAATGGTCATATCGGCCGGAAGGCGAAGCCTGAACTCTCGGCCTCCCGAAAATCTGCCAGCACTTGAAAAATTACCTTCCGGCTATACTTTTCGCTTGCAAGTCGGAATGTGTGATACGGGGGTACAGGCCGAGAGTTTCTGTGAACAGAAAGCAGTTGAGAAGAAATTATTTTTGTAGAAAGTAAAGAGTATATTGGGCCGTATTCATAAAGAAAAGATTATGCTTATACTTGCAGAATATAAAGGAAATCCTTTAAGTCGCATTCATAATATTCGAGTAAAACCTTATACTTATAGAGTATGAGCATATCCTTCACAAAAGGTGTTTGGTTATTCATAAACCTTACTTTTTACTCTAAATAAAAAGGATATCCTTTAATAATTTCGAGTTTGGTCAGTAGCAGACTCAGTCGTGTAGTATCAGTTGTAGCGATGGGAGATGTTGTGGAACTGAGATATATTAAACACTACACTTGAAAAGGAAAATGTACAATAGTTTGCCAACAGATTTCTGGGAATAAATGCTGAAACTCGAGGTGGAGCATTATCATCCGTCCTAAAATGCTCTCAGTGACCTTGGGTATTAGCAAAGCATTGATCAAGAATTGGGTGTAAGTCAAGCTACAATAACTCGTATAGTGAGTTGACAGCATAGTGGCGCAATCACATTGCTGGATAAAGTTTCCGTCTACCAACTATGAACTTATAGCCGCGAAATAGTTATGGCAAAGCAAGGTTTCTGACAATTGGCATAGTTGACTGTACCCGAGTAGGAATACTGAAACCACATCGCCATGGTCATCCTACACTGAATTTGCAAGCCACTTCTGATGTAAGAGAAATGTCCACTAGTATGGACGTTAGTTTCCCTGGATCGGTCCACGATTCAATAATATGGAGAAATTTACAAATAAGGGTTCATTTACAAAATAAAAACAACGTCGCGCTACTTGCTGATGATGGATATGGTATAGAGCCGTGGCTCATGACTTCATTCAGAAATCCCGCTCCCGATGCTCAACTAAATAATAATAAACTTTTGAAAAAAGAGAGAGTGATAAATGAACGTTGTTTTGGTCAACTGAAATGTCGATATCCTATTTTGCAACATGTTTGCCGAGTGAAATTGGAGAATGTGCCAGAAATTATTCTCTTTGAACTTGTAGCCGTAGAAGCTCTTTGGTTGTAAGTCCTTTTGGTTTCATTTGGTTCGACTTTTCTGTTGCTGTATTTTTTGTCGGCAGAAGGGATTCGACAGTCTTGACACTACTATATTGTGGTTTGATGGCTGATTACATTTCTTTTTGCGTAGTAGAAGCCTCACTCACTCTATGCTGAGTAGATCCATCTTCAATACCAATTTACAGTGTTCCTTCAATTGCACCTAGGATTACTTTCGCCTTCCATAGTCTTCAATACCTTTTTCTCCCATTCCAACAGTTTTATTGCTTCATTTCAAGTTTTTTAAAAGTCAGTTCTATCATATTATTTATTTTCTTTTAAAAAGCATTTCGTATCAAGTGCTTTACCAAATGTCACCTCGTACTTCCTGGTAACATTTCTAATAGCCTCATTCTTTCTAGCTTTTATTTTTGGTGATTAGGATTTTTTCAAAACCACGGGGGCTTTAGCAATTTCATCTGCTATGAACTGCAGTTCACACAAATGCCAACAACCTTTTACTTATTCTTGGAGGATATCCTCACAAGTATAAGGTAATCATTATGAATACGAAAAAAAGGAAATGCTTATACTCCTACCTTTTTCTTCAACTCAAAACATTATACTTCTACCTTATACTTACAAGGATATCCTTCAGTTTTATGAATACGGCCCATTGTCTTTGGTATTGAACTAGGAAGTAACCTACAAATGGCTGATATAAGAACGTGGTCACACGACTTCATTGAAGAAGTCGCTACCGTGTTTATGTGATATAAAAAGCAAGCAGTCTTTAAATTAACCTTTGCCTACAATAATTAGGTGGAAAAATTAAAGACAGTGGATGCCACAGCTACAAAAGATACGGTGGTTAAAAAATAACAATATGCGTAGTTCATACCGTAAAGAACTAAAAAAATTAAAGACAGCAAAAGAGGCGGCGCAGCGGACAGATTTGGTATTTCCATCTTTTGGACTTCTTATATGATCAGGAAATGGCGAGAAAAAGCAAATCTAAACTCTAAACCTGAAAAAAACCCTGCGTTAAAACGTTTAGTTAGTGGCTAAGCCGAGAGTTCAGGTTTTAGCTGTCGGGTTTGTAAATCAAAAGGCCTGCCTTCCGGTAAACTGCATCCTGTATGGGGACCTTATAATTCATTCGACTGTCTTGTCAGATGCCACTTGCAATTGTGCCAAGGTAGTTTGGTGAGAGGTGACCCAATATACGATGACCAAGGTAGTGTAGAGATATACGAGGAAGCTAACATGTAATATGCAGATACTAATTCAAGATCAGCTGAATCCTGGATTTCTGTTATTTTAGCATTATCATTAATCAATGACAAATCCACCTAATCATTTAATATGGATTTCCAGGATCCATCATATATAGCTACACATATATTGTTATTTAGCGATTATATCACTTAGAGCTTAATTGAATTTGTGGGTCATAATTTAAGGTAACCTTTGTTGCTTTGATCTCAATTGCTATTTTTAGCAAGTGACAATAATACGGCTATTGTGCACAAGGTATTAAGCGCACAATAATATATTTATACGATATGGAAAAATTGTATCTTCTTATTGTATTTTTGGTCATTCTTTTTACAGGCTTTTATTTATGTTGCCGTTTTGTGTTTTACAACTGCTCCTTCAAAAAATTTGCGAGTTTTTTTTGTCAAGCATTGATTATCAATAATAAGTGATTTGGAAATAAATAACTTAAAAAACTAGAACCGACTTCATTAAATGTTGCACTAAAACATATGAAATAACAATATATAATGAAGAAATCATAAAAAAATTAAAGTTGGTACCAAAAGATGATGTATCAGCTGTTGAAAAATATTGGCACCAAAGTCAAAAATTTTATGATTCTTTCCATCAATAAACTCACTTCTCAAATACCTAGTTATTATTTTCTTAATAATTCTGTGAGAAAGAATATATAGAATAGTTTATTTATGTTGTCATTAGATACTTAAGAATATAAATGTTATTTCGATGAAAAAAGTAGATACGATCCACGCACAATCTACTTCCTAGCCACCTCAACGTTAAAGAGAAGGTTACAAAGTACAGGTAATTATAGAAAAGCTTCGATAATTTCTAAATCAATGCATTAATGCGAAATCAGTTACTAGAGATTCATGGATTTTATATTGATTCACAACATTATTGTTTTTTTACCTTTTTGTACCTCTGACTACAAAACCGTGATTTATCCAGAAATTTTTAATTACTAAAATTTCAAGAAGCGATTATGTACGTAATCTACAAAATGAATATCAGAAAATCTCTATTCTTGAAATGAAAAAAATGTCTAGCATTCCAAGGACTTTTTCGAATGAAATTCAAATGAAAAATAAAGAAAGCTTTATCATGAGTGCAGAAGTTTAAATATTTGAATTTTTGTATTGTAGAAGATTTTCATCCAAAAGTGATTCACGCTACATTTTGATATCGGTGAATATATTGATGACTGTTGAAACACTAAAAAATGTGAAATAAATATTTTTTTTTACCAAAACTAGGGCCGACTTTATTTGCTGGTGCACTGAAAAATACAAAATAATATAAAGTTTATTGATACAGGTAGGTACTCTTGAAGTTTGTGCCTAGAGTCTAACTGCACCACGTCAAAATTACTAGTAGGTACCAATAAAATTACTACTTTTTTGTATATTTCATTGCACCTAGACTTAGTTTTGTGTTAAAAATTAATTGCTTCTAGTATCCTGTTTTCTTAATTGTATGGGTTCAATACGATCGTAAACATAATTGTTTGTACTGAATCTGGAATATCACTATATCACTAAAAACCCAAACTCAAATTTATGTAATAATGTGCTGTTAAATATTCGAAAGCAAGCTGTTATTGAAAAAAAATTCAATGATTTAAATCCAGGAAGTATTAAAAATAACCACAACTACATCTACAACCTGAAGCGGTTTGATTTACAATGGCACATTTGATACAATTTGAAGTTGACAATTATTGTGAAAAATCAAGAAGCAGCCTACATGACTCATTCCTGTAGATTTAAATAATTTTGTACTTTGGATGTTCCATAAACATTTTCTAGGATTTTTGGCGGTGTTTATGTAACTTCGTACCTAACCAAAAGCACAGATAAGATTTCATGTAAACTAAGGACTTTTTCTTCTCGATATATGTATTTCCCAAAACAGTGACAGATGACGACACAAATTTTGAGAACCTGGAAATATTTATCATGTACTTAGTTATCTTTAAAAAATAGTTTTTTCTTGAATCAGGAGGCAGTTTGCATGGGATCTTTTTGCGAACGAAGACGCAGGTATTATCTAGCTTAGTAGTAGAAGAAGATCTAGGCTGTGTGATGAGTGATGACTAAGAATAAGCTTGTTATGCGAGAGCTATGTCGCTTCTATTTGGAATCACTGGCGTGTTATTTGAAAGTTTACCGTTTTGTCATCCAACTGTAGCAATGCCCCCCTTGTTGGGTATAGCTTTCACTTAAATACGAAGACAAAAGTTGAACACGTTTTGTATAATACGTATATTGCAACGTCGTTGTCCATCTAGTAATCTAGTTCATCTATTATACTTTTAAAATGAATATCATTGCGTGGGTACAATAAATTTCATAGCCTACTTTTTTCATTTTGGCATATCGGAGATTCCACTGGATCTCATTAGCACTTCTTTGGCTTTGTTTTTTGTTATGAAATCCAGATGTGCCCTGAACGGTATCACCGATACCGATAGAAGTCATCAACAATGACTACTATAACAAATAATTGATTATTTGTATTGGTAAACAGATTATTTGATGCAATACTGTTGTATTCTAAATCATATTGCTTAATAATACCACAACAATAATAAAACAACAAATCAAAGACCAATAATTATTTCTAGTGTTGGGTCAAGTTTCACTGGACTACACCTGGTTTGAAATTTATGCTGAATGTGACCTGTATAGAAATAAGTTTTTTTCATTATAAATATACTGATCTTTTTTTGTCCTGAGTATCGACAATAATAGCATTGTGTAATGCAATTTATTCGATATTTCCATATATGAGCCTGTTCTGATTTCAATCTAAACGACTATTGCGTTTACCTTTAATTACTTCAAACTAGAATTTCAAATCTAATTGATCGATTATACGTGATCGAGACAAATTTTGTGTTGCTTTTGTTTTGTCTGTGTCATATTCAAAAATGCCCAAGCTTATTTCGTGAATATGAATGACCATTATTATTGTAATTTCGAATAAGGAAATTCTGTTCCAAATTTAAAATGGTGTATAAATTACTATGGCACACCAAAAGTTATTTTGTATTACTTACACAATTATTGTTAGAGATTATTAAATTCAATACACCTACAGAATACTGTCTGTAAACTTTGCTAAAATTAACAACTATTAATAACTATGAACTAAGGAACATTTTTGACCGACTTCAAAAAAGGAGAAGGTATACAATTCGGTTGTATGTTTGTTTTTTTTTCTTTTTATGGCTGTTCGCGCGTTTTGCATAGTAAACTTCCTCTGATTTGGACGATTTTTGTTTCATTTGAAAGAGGATAGTTAAGAAATGGTCCCATATTTAAAAAAACTTAAATCCGAAATCTCCTTCCCTCCAAAAACCGCCCCAATGGGGATGGAAGGTGCAATTTTTCTTGAAAATTGTAAATCCGAGACGGCATTTGGATTGGACATTTTTTTAAATAATCATAGGTTTCCGCGGTACAGTCTGAAATATGTGTTTCTGCTATGTGGAAGGGGATTATTTTTCCGAGAATCGAAAATTCGAGATTTGAAAATTAGAAAGGGACCATATCCGAAAACGTTTACATTGAACATTTTTTCAAAAGAGTTACGGTTTCCGAGTTTCGCAATGGCATTTGGATTGGACATTTTTTTAAATAATCATAGGTTTCCGCGGTACAGTCTGTAATATGTGTTTCAGCTATGTGGAAGAGCATTTTTTTTTCGAAAATTGAAAATATGAGACGGACAAATTAAAGAAAATATTATATATAGCAACATTTATATTGAGTTACGGTTTTCAAGTTATAGCAGTAAAGTCTGAAATATCTATATTTGCGCCGCGATGTTTTGAGATTTCTAATAATAAATAACAAGTACAAGCTAAGCCTATATCTTTTTGGGTATTATTGAATTCATGACTAATGTTACACTCCAAAATGTGAAATAAATATTTTTTACAAAAAATTGGACCGACTGTATTAGTTGTTGCACTGAACAATACAAAATAATATAAATTCTATTGGTGCTGGTAATTTTGAAGTTGTGCCGTTGTAGTTTGTTGTTGTAGGCACCAACTCCAAAAGAACCAGCACCAATAGAATTAATATTATTTTGTATTTTTCAGTGCAACAACTAATATAGTCGGTCCAATTTTTTGTAAAAACTATTTATTTGAAAATAACTTTTTCTCTGGCTACGGGCCGTCGTATTTTTTATGCTAAGGTAGCTCAATTTCATGCGCATGGAATATTCTCTAGCATTTCAATTTTCAATTAAATTACATCAGTATTATTCCAACTGTTACATCGACTTACATAACTTCCATTAGACTTGGTGCGTCTTTCATAGTCTGCAGGCAAGAAAACCTCTCTAGACAATACTTATGGTTGCTGTTTGTGGGAATTCGTATACCCACTGTATATAATTAGATTTGATGAGGTGGTTTCGAAGCATAGTTTCAAAGTAGGTTGAATGACAAAGATTCAAGTCAACAGATTCGTAAACATATAATAAAAATTCCATTCCCAGAGCTTTGAATAACCCTCCGCATAAATATTGAAAGAGAATGTTGCTGGTATATAGGGTGATCAACTTATACATTTATATTTCTTTTGTTAGGTGATATACGGAGGAAATTTTAAATATAAGTTAAGGATATGGTTTACCTTCGCCCTATACTTCATACATAGTGTTCTATAAGATCGCATCATACTAAAGTTATGTTTTTTCATGAACCGCTTATTTTGCCTATTATAGCGCTATAGGGTTTTACAAGGTTCTACAGAGTACTTCTCAAGATATGGCCACTTTTATAAGAAAATCGTAACGAAATCGCCACCCTGTATTATTCAAAATCAGCAAGTAAGGTATATTTTCTTCAGTTAATCCGTATGTCACAGGACAACTCAGGAGTGTTGATCCCCATATATATCTTTGGATTATGTTAATTATATACTCATATTCTGTTAGCTCATTTCTTCGATTATTGAATACTTTTATTTTAATTACCACACTTTTCATTTAAATTCGACCTTCTCTGATACCTTGTCAGTTTTTGCGGTCCAGAATAAATTTAGCAATATACCATATAATTGCAACCATGACAACAGGTCGCTTAGATATTTAATCTTGAAGGTATAAAAACTTATATTTTTTATGGGACATGAAAGCGTTATTGTTTGCCATCAAGGATGTCAAATAATAGCTTTGTTTCTTATGCAAACTCAAGTACCTATATGATAGCCAAAAGAACAAAATTACCATTGTTATACTCATCTGATTTTTATTCAAATAAGCAACGTTATAATTTTAATGTTACATGTTAATATTTTTATCCCAGCGATTATGAACTTATAATAAAGAAAATATAATAATAATAATAATTTATTCAGGGCAGCATACTAATCTACAAACCCCTATCGAAATGGAAATAGCATCTGTGTGTAGTCACAGAATAATTATGTTTGTGGTTTAGTTCTGAACTTATATTATGTTAATTCAAAATCTATAACCTTAACTTAAAAAATACTGGCACCAACTTCATTAGATGTGCTCTGAAACATTAAAAATAAATTAGGTAATAATATTTTAATGATTGTTTATTCATGTGAAAGGAGATAGTTGAGAAAGGGTCCCATATTTAGAGAAACTCAAATCCAAAATCTCTTAAACTGCTCCCGAAGGGGGTGGATGGGACAATTTTTCTCGAAAATATGAGACGGCAGAATTAAAGATAAGACCATATCCGAAAACGCCTCAATTGTTTTTTTTTTAAAAAGCTACGGTTTTCGAGTTACAGCAATGGTAAAGACAGAAATATGTGTATTTCCGCTATGTGGAGGAGACATTTTTTTTCGAAAATTGAAAATAATAGACAGTCAAATCAAAGAAGAGATTATATCTAGCAACAATTAAATTGGACATTTAAAAAAACGATTTTTGAGTTACAGCAATGCTAAAGTCTAAAATATGTATAGTCAAGCAAATAATATACATGGTTAAGTACTATCTTCTTTGGTATTAGTGAACTTTCAACAATTTTCATGACTAAGGTTACACTCAAAAGTGTGAAATAAATATTTTTTACCAAAAATTTGACGGAATTTATTAGTTGGTGCACTGACAAATACAAAATAATATTGATTGGTGCTGGTACTTTTGAAGTTGGGATCAAAAGCTTCTATCTAACCACAATTGCACAACTTCAAAAGTTCCAGCACTAATAGAATTAATATTATTTTCTCATTGGCAGTGTATTAACTCCTAAAATTGGTCCATTTTCTGGTAAAAAATATTTATTGACTCACTACTTTTTCAAGAGACAGATTAAAGAGCACGATATTCAGCCTATACTTTTTGCATCCGTTACAAATTGCTCAGTAAGTTGATTCTCACTTTACATATTCTATCAGATTTTTGTTAGCTATGCTCGCTGAAGCTGACAATTATTTTTTTATGTCTATGGTGTCAATTAGAAGCTTTTTGACCGACTTCTTAAAATAAGGAGGTATTCGTTCTATTGTCTGTCTGCTTTTGTATGCTCTGATTTTGATGAGGGTTTTTTCATCTGAAAGCGGAATACTGATTGATGGCCCCATACTGAATTTTCAAGATCCAACACGTCTTCCTACCGTATAACACCCTCCAAAACAGGGTGGTGTGATTAATTTTTTTGAAAATTTTAAATTTCATCTGGTATTATTGAAGAAAAGAGCAGTTGCAGGAATATTTAAATCTAACAAATTTTAAAAAAATCTACGATTATTTGACTAATGAATCTCAAAAAAGGGAAATAATTTTTTTTTTATAAAAACCAGGACCGACTATATTAGATTTGGTACTAGAACTTTTGAATAGATATAATTTTGTGTTGGTCCTTTTTTATATTTAAAGCACCGATTTGAAAATATGTAATTCATATTTCTATGTTCAATTCACCAGGTTTTAAGTCTTCATAGGAAAATATCATGTTTTATTTAGTACGGGTAATAATTGAATGTGTGCATTTTTTATGTATGAGTTTGTGTGAGTTCTTTTTGATAAATATCACATAAATAAATTAATCACCATAAAATGTATGGAAAATTATTGTTGCTCGTAAAATATATAATGTTATTTACTATTTTCCTGCTTTTAGTTTTATTGGTAGGTTGTCATTGATTATGATTTTATTTGCAATAACTGCATCGACACACCTCAAGAATTCCAACGCGTTCTACTTTGTTGGCCAATAGGTTAAAATAGTAACTGTTATTGAAGCAAATTATTACTCTAGATACGTATTTATGTTTGTCTATAATTCAAGATGATATTTTTCACATGCACAGAAATAATCTCTATCCTAGCAACCTTGAATTTATTTAATGTTTTAAGAGATGGCTACAAGAATTCCCGGTATCTAATAAAACTCATTATCAATTCACAATAATTGAATTGCGAATTATTACTACGAAGTGGAAATAAAGTGCAAAGTTTACACATTCTGTCAAAGGCTATCGTCTTCTAATATATTTTAATTTATTTCTATAGCACGTGTAAGTATCTCTATGTCAGTTGAATATAATTTGAATTATTGCAATCCAAATACCTCCTCGAATGTCAGTTGTTAGAAGTGAAACTCTTGCTATATTTCTGCTCTGTTTAACCTATTAGAGGTTATTTACTAGTGGCCACTGAAAAGTCATATTATGTACTCACTTGGAAGAGAACAATGGTTTGTAGAAAGAAATATAAGACGAAGAGACTGTGACAAATTATTCGTATTGTTTTTTTTTTTTGACACTTAACTGTGCTCTACACTCCAGAATAACAGTTGTTGTGTGACATTAGTTGTAATTGTTTTAAGAGATGCGCGCCTTTTCCATAGTATACGAGCTCCGATTTTGATGATTTTTGATTCATTTGAAAGAGGAGGCTTGAGAAATGGTCCCATATTCATAAAAACGGAAATCCGACATCTCCTTTCCTCCGAAAACCGCAAATTTTCTAGAAAATCGAAAATTTAAGGTGATATAATTGAAGATAGGACAATATCCGGAAAAGTTTAAATTGAACATTTTTACAATGGAGTTACGGTTTTCGAGATAGAGGCATGTTAAATTCTCAATTATGTATATTTTTGCTATGTGAAGAGGGCGATTTCTTTCGAAAATTTAAAATCTGTGGGTACTACATGAAAGACCTAATTATTTGTAGCAATATTTATAATGAACATTTTTTCCTTACAGTTACGGTTTTCGAATTACAACGGTGGTAAAATGGTAACATCTACAATACTTGAGCGTATTTCCGCAGCGATGTTTTGAAAAATAATAACAAAAGAATATTCGTGGGTAATAAATAGGATAAGTCTATCTTCAATGGTGAACGTTCAACGATTTTCGTGACTAATGTTAGACTCAAAAGTGTGAAATAAATATTTTTTACAAAAAATTGGACCGTCGTTATTAGTTGATGCACTGAATAATACAAAATAACATTTGTTATATTGGTGCTGATACTTGTAAAGGTGCTGAAAAAGTTATCAATCTAACTGCAACTGCACAACTTCAAAATTAACAGCACCAATAGAATTATTTTGTATTTTTCAACTAATACCGTCGGTCCAATTTTTTGTAGAAAATATTTATTCTGTGTATCATCACAATCGTTGAACTATCACTTATAAAAATAAATATTTTTTACAAAAAATTGGACCGACGTTATTAGTTGATGCAATGAAAAATACAAAATAATATTAATTCTATTGGTGCTGGTACTTTTGAAGTTGTGCAGTTGCAGTTAGATTGAAAACTTTTGGCATCAACTTCGCAAGTACCAGCACCCATAGAATTAATATTATTTTGTATTTTTCAGTGCACCAACTAGGTCCAATTTTTTGTAAAAATTATTTATTTCACACTTTGGAGTGTAACATTAGTTACGAAAATCATTGAACCTTCACTTATACCATTAGCTATGTATATTCTTTGCTTGTATGTATTTGATATTATTCAGAAATCTAAAAACATCGTCGCGGAAATACGCATATTTCTTCATATAACTTCATTTTAAAAAATTTCAATTTATATATTGTCCTATCTTTAATTCTGCTGTCTCAGATTTTAGATTTTCGAGAAAAATTGGCGTTTTTTGGAGGGAAGGAGATTTCGGATTTGAGTTTTTACGAATAAGGGACCGAATTGTATACCTCCTCCGTTTGGGTTCGTCGGTTAAAAACAGCAAACACAGTCCATTATTGAATACCTCGTCATTTTAAGAAGATGGTCAAAAATATAACGAACTGTGTGTAACTCATCTTGAATTTTCGATCAAAGACTAGTCGGAGATGGATTTTTTAGTTATTGTGATTTTCTTAAAATTTGCTTACAGCCGAATATACCTCTTTTTTACTATATTTTAAAATATCCAGAAAATTTATATTTTTTTGTCTTTTCTGAAATACAAAATTTAAATTTTGTGTACGCTAGTTTATTAGTTTTTTTTAAATAAAATTCATATTTTGCTCTATCCTGATAAAATTTGAAATCATACTTAAACAGGTCAACAAACTTTGAAAGAATATCGAGAAAAAATAGCAGAACAAGATTATTTTGCTATGTCACTTCATCTAAGAGTTCCGTAAGAGTATATGTATAAATTTCCTCAGTTAATTTAAAGTGTAAATCTACCGGGAAGTTTATATCGTGGACCTCGAGGGTCGCACTCATATATCTTTGCTAGTTGCATAATATGCCGATAAAGTGGTTAATATCATTGCAATAAATAATATGATATTGTTGGATTAACCATATCACGTTCAGCGATATAGGTATTATTTAGAAATATTTTATTATCGAGCTGATAAATATATGATAATACTACGTCATTGTTGAATGTAGATTGTTTTCCAGATAAGCGAATAAATTAGCCTCAACCATTTTGGATAGTGATTAAATATACATTCATAAACACGTGAATGAGATATATATATATATTTATATAATAGGCAATACGAATTTGTATTAAGTTCCATATGGAAATTGGAAACGGAAAAAAAATCTGGAGCCGACTGATACATTAATTTCAACAATATGTTTATTTCGTAAGTAATTGGATATTTTTTAGAGGTGGAAATTGATATGTTTTTTTCGTAACATAGCACATATTGATAAGCTTTATCGTTTGTTTTCATTACTGTAATCATCGGCGATATATTGCAGCAAAGAAATCTGTATGACAAAGAAAAATTGGCGAAAAAAATGGCCTTACAGATTAGATCATGCAGCAATACTTTGTCCATGTATGTATATTTTGAAAGGTTATCACTTTCATTTTGTGCGGCAATGTAATGCATAATTCCAACGTTTTGTTTTCCAAGAATATTCTTACGCTATGCCTTATGAATATTGAATAGATCACTTGAATCGTGTTTCCCCTTCAAGAGAAAACGTGATGAAAAACAATTATTCTGACATGAGAATTATTGTTCTTATACATTGGTAAAGTTATGTAGTATCTAATTTGATAATATATTTTTATATAAACTAGGTCCGACTATATTAGGTGGTGCACTGAAAAATATAATATTAATTCTACACTTGCTGGTAATTTTCAAATAGTGCGGTTATAGGTAAATAGAAGACTTTTGGTACCAACTTCAATAAATATTTTTTACAAACAAATCGACCGACTATATTAGGTGGGCACTGAAAAATATAATATTAATTCTACTCTTGCTGGTAATTTTCAAATAGTGCCGTTATAGGTAAACAGAAGACTTTTGGCCCCAACTTCAATAAATATTTTTTACAAAAAATTGGACCGACGTTAATAGTTGGTGCACTGAAAAATACAAAATAATATTAATTCTATTGGTGCTGGTTCTTTTCGAATTGGTGCCTACAACAACAAACTACAATGGCACAAATTCAAAATTACCAGCACCAATAGAATTAATATTATATTTTAATTATAAACTCGGTCCAATTTTTTGTAAGAAATATTTATTTCACATTTTTGAGTGTAACATTAGCCATGAAAATTGTTGAACGTTCACTAATATCCAAAAAGATATAGGCTTAGCTTGTACTTGGCGCAAATATACATATTTCAGACTTTACTTCTGTAGGTAACTTGAAAACCGTAACTCAATTTAAATGTTCTTTTCTTTAATTTGTCCGTCTCATATTTTCAATTTTCGAAACAAAATTGCTCTTCCACATAGCGGAAATACGCATATCACATATTTCAGACTTTACCATTGCGAAACTCGGAAACCAACTCTTTTGAAAAGATGTTCAATTTAAACGTTTTCGGATATGGTTCTCTTTCTAATTTTCAAATTTTGAATTTTCGATTTTCGGAAAAATTTGCCCCTTCCACATAGCTGAAACACATACTTCAGACTGTAGCGCGGAAACCTATGATTATTTTAAAAAATGTAAAATTTAAACATTTCCGGATATGCAATTTTCAATAACACTGCCATCTCGGATTTTCAAGTTTTTCAGAAAAATTGCTCCCTCTACCTCCTTTCAGGGCAGTTTTTGGAGGGAAGAAGATTTTGAATTTGATTTTTCTCAATATGGCACCATTTCTCAACTCCTCTCTTTCAAATGAAACAAAAATCGTCTAAATCAGAGTACGTTTACTATGCAAAACGCGCGAACAGCCATAAAAAAATAAAAAAGCAAACATACAACCGAATTGTATAACTCCTCCTTTTTTTGAAACCGGTCCAAAATATTCTATTAGTGCTTTTGAAGTTGTGCAGTTGAATTTAGATCGAAAACTCTTGGCACCAACTTCACAAATACCAGCACCATCAGAATTAATATTATTTTGTGATTTTCAGTGCACCAACTAATATCCTTGGTCCAATTTTTCTAAAAGAATATTTATTTCACACTTTTAAGAACAATATTCACTAATAGCAAAGAATATAGTACTTATCCTATTGCCCACGTATATTCTTTGCTAGTTGCTAGTATACTTGCTATTATTTAGAGATTTCAAAACATCGCGGCGGAAATACGCATAAGTATTTTAGATTTTACCATTTTACCACCGCTGTAACTCCGTACAGCGTAACTCTAAAGAAAAAATGTTCAGTATAAATGTTGCTACAAATAATTTGATTTTTCAATTTTTGAAAGAAATTGCCCCCTCTACATAGCGATAATACACATATTTGAGATTCTAACATCGCTGGAACTCCAAAACAGTTACTCTTTTGAAAAAATGTTCAATTTAAACTTTTCCGGATATTCTCTTATCTTTCGTTCTGCCTCCTCAGATTTTCGATTTTCCAGAAAAATTGCCCTCTCCACCCCCTTCAGGGGTGATTTTTGAAGGAAAGGAGAATTCGGAATTGAGTTTTTACGAATATGGGACCGTTTTCAATTTTCGAAAGAAATTGCCTTTCCACATAGCGAAAATACACATATTTCAAATTTAAATATTGCAGAAACTCGAAAACTGTAGCTAAAAAAATTTCAATTTGAACGTTTCCGGATATTTTCTTATCACTGCCCTCTCTGATTCTTGAGTTTCGAGAAAAAAAATGTCCTGGCCACTCCCTTCGGAGGCTGTTTTCGGAGGGAAGGAGATTTCGGATCTGAGGTTTTACGATTTTAAGACCATTTCTCAAGTCTCCTCTATCAAATGAATTAAAAATCATCAAAATCGGAGTACGTTTACTATATGAAACGCCCGCGATAACCAAAAAAAGCTGGCAGTCGAATTGTATACCTCCTCCGTTCGGGTTCGTCTGTCAAAAATTGGAGGATCCTTCTCTGCGAGCTAGACAGTCTAGACTATCATAATAAAAAATATCCAAGTAAAGTTGTGCTAAACAATTTGTGCTGAACAATTTTATACATTTATTAATGAATAGGTTATTGACTTGGATATTTTGTATTATACTTATATGAATACAAATAAATAGTTTGATGTTTATTTTAGAGTGCTCAGTTATAAATTAGTTAAAGTTAAATTATGTGCTTTTAAGATAAAATTTAAAGACAACTTGTCTCTATTTTTCAGTTTTGAATATATATTATATTAACCTATCAATTTCCAATCAAAATTATAAAATAATAATTTCGTGGATTTTTTTTTAATGACGAATAGTCTATAGTTTTTTTGATTATTGGATTATTAACACGATAAGAAAATCTCAATTTCTGAATATCTAGGATTTTACACGTACTTGATAAAAATCAATATTAAGTAGGTACCTATGCTGTTTCTGCTTCATTGTATAAATTTTATTCAAGTGGGGCAGAAACTCAAACATAAAGTGAATACCCAGTCTGAATCGTTGGTACAAATTACAAATGAAATTAGAAATCAGATCTTCAATTTAATAGAAACCTATAATTACTGTAATCTAACGAATGACTATGTTAGTTTCATTCATTTCAATGATACCTACACGGTTTCCTTGAGCCCTCGGAGGATGGCTCAGGCCAAAAAATCCCGAACAAAATCCAAACTTCCAAGGAGAACTTCCTTGAGGAAAATCCTCTCCGTGGGTGTTGTTTTATGAGAATTTACTAGAGTAAATATCTAAAGATATTTCTTTGAGGATTTCTTGTAAAAATATGAGGACCCTTTTTTCATTTGAACCTAACATGTACTTCCTCCAGGTACACCTGAGATTATTAAAATTGCCACCACTTATTCTGTATCGATATGCAATTATAATTGTGAATTGAGATAAGTTTGATAATTATATAGGGTTATGTTTTAAATTATTTTTCAACTTTCAATAACTTTTTTTATTGATATGAAAAGTAACCCGCAATTTGATAGCATGTGTTATAATATATTTGAAGTTCAACTCAACAGGTATTACGATATTTTTTATATTTCTACTTTCTACCGATGGAACTTTCTTAATAATTGATAGTCCCCAAATAGTTAATCTGAAAAAAATCCCATTCATACTAATAGTTACATAATTCCTGACGTCGATAGTTTCACTGATATGTAGTTTTGTTTTCATTCCAAAGAAAAAGAACCGGTTAAAAATTATCTAAAAATAAACTATTCTAGCATTCTACAAGATTTGCTTATGTAAATAAAAATAATAGTAGCTACCATGTAACATGGAAGTTTGAACAGGTTTCACAACTTTTGTGCTCGCATGTCCTAAAAGTTATCAGCGATTATTTATTGGATTGTTATAACAAAATTTCAATAGATAATAATAAATTAGCTTCGCGATGTACTTTTTTTTCATTGGATAGGAAGGCAAGGACTAAACCTAACACGCACTCAGGCCGCTAAATGGGGCCCATTGTACTATCTCCGATTCAGCGGCATTGTTCCAGTCACTCCCCAAGCCATCCCAACCTTACGATGAACTCGAGAATCCTGGCAGACGGAGTTCCGCTGATAAAAAAAAACTATGCGGTTATTTTACTATTGCCATCTTAGAAGATGCTCCCAGTAGTCTTTAATTAGAACTTTTCATAATGTTGAAGGGTCTTATTTGTAACCACAATCTTAATAAAGAAGAATTCTCTTTGAGGGCGACACTATGAGATGATCACTCGAAAACATGTATTAACAGACCACATTATATATGGCATAATAAAGATTTTCAAAGTTGATGCCAAGTGTCTTTATCTAAAATTTAAAAACAAACATACAACCGAATTGTATACCTACCTCCCCCTTTCTTGAAGTCGCTCAAAAAATTCCAAATCTTTGCATACCATCTTTATATTATGTGTTTTCGATAACTCTTTTTGCTCTGGTATCACAATAAATTATTTAATACTTTTAGTGAATCGTCAAATGAACTTGGGCTTATTTTTTGACTGACTTCTCAAGCGGAGGATGTATTCAATTCGATTGTCTGCAGACCATATCCGGCAATGTGTAAATTGGAAATTTTTCAAAAATTTTAACGGTTTCCGAATTACAGCAATTGTAAAAGCTGAAATATATGTGTTTTCGGTATGTTTTGAAATCTTTGTCTACTTATAAGTGAACGTTCGATGATTTTAATAACTATGAATATACTAAAGAATATGATATAAATATTTTTATACAGACTGACCACACAGGCCAGCAACAGTAGAATTAATATTTTTTTGAATTTTTTAGTACTGCAACTCAAAATCGGTCCTATTTTTTTGTTAAAAATGCTTATTTAGGTTTCATTTTAATCAAATATTGGTTGAAAAAATATACATTGAGCAATTTTGATCCAGTGAAGAATATATCTATTCAATTTAAAATTCACTGTTAGTTCTGATATTATTGTGGAATTTCTTGCCGACAAACCCGAGAAGGAATGTGGGTAGGTATGTTTGCAGATTTTTATACAAGCGAAAGGTTATCTTTACTGAAGCATCGTATTCCATCCAATCTTTGGGTGCAGAGACGATTTGAATAGAATAATAAGTAATCATTCCATCGGGAGGCGTGTTTAGTCCCAAAAAGGTCAATTTCATCCAACAGAAATACAATAATTATTATGCACACTTTGTCTACAGAATATCAAAATAAGTTGATGCAAGCAAACTTACATATGAATACCTATAAAGTTTGGTATTTTGGGCACCGCCTTCGCTGCTTGTCAATTTTAATATAGCTATAGGTACCTGTATAATATTGTCGGGATGCATTAACCGTTCAACGACTATTAGGAATCTTTTTTGTGTCACAACTGCCATTAAAAGAATTTTATTCGAATACATTAAATATTATGTGAAAATAGAAACCTTACAGTAAAATAAATTTATTGTTCCAGATAATCCAGTAACAACGCAGCTACGATGCTACAAACATTATGGGCGTTAAGCATCAGTTGATTCTAGGTATGTATCAATCACCATTCCATTTTTTTCTTCTAGCTTTATTGTCTCAATGTAAATAGCCTATTTCTTCTAGAAAAATCATTTCTTGCCAACGCCAGAAAATCCAGTTTCTTCAACCGTGAGCCAAGAACGTATATTATATACTTTCTTGGCATGAGCATTGTCTGCGTATTGGACATCGTCTGAAATCAATATGACTTTCAGTTATAAGTTTCAGAAAGGCAATATTTATCTTTTTATGTATTCTTTTCTTGATGATGCTTTTGAGGTTACATTCTTTATTATTTCGTTGTAAATATTCTTCATTAGAAACGTGGTTAGTCCAGAATATTTTCAAGTTTTCGCCGATAAACCAACATTTCAAACACTAATTATTCTAACATAGTTAATTTTATGTAATATATTCTTCTGAACAATAATTATTTACATTTATTTCTTCTAGGAGTGATCCTGATATGGTCATTATGCCTATCATATGGAACAGCCACAGAAGTGAATAGCACAACGGTAGAAAATAAAATTGAAGACGTATCCCATCGAAATGTTAAAATTGAAAAATTACCAAAGACTGAAACCGAGCAAAAAGATGTACATACAATAAATACTCAAGAAAATTCCACTACAATTAGATCAAATATAATTAGTCATGAAACGTCCACTGTTATAGATACGAATACAAGCGCTGGAGCTGTAACATCTGCAGCCAAGGAGGAGAATACCATAAAAAAGGACAGCATTGAGAATAGTAGAGAAGAAAACGCCAGATCGATAGATATCGAGAAATATGTATCACCTGAGTTCCAGAATAATGTATTTACAATGCCCAATTTTCCAGATACGGAAAAATATTTCGCTTTTAAAGCGTCCACAGAAAAACCATCGTCATCATTTTCTGATTTTGATCTCACAACCCCGAAGTCGGATTTCTTCGATAACAAATTCAAAGAGTTGAGTGAAGAACTCAGACAAAAATTAGAACAAGATTTCGATGACAATCAAAATGATAATGATCACGATCATGACCCTGATGATGGTAATGAGCATGATCACGAGGATTTTCACGATAATGATGACAATGAAAGTGACGACGATGACGAGATGCATGTTGATAAAACATTGGAAGAACCAAAGATCAAAACAAATACCACATTTAATTACAAAGAAATGAAAAATATAATTGTTAAAAATAATACAGATGGCAAATCACACAATGATGTAATTGTGGAGAAAGTAAAAAAAGTGAATTATGTATCAAATTTCAATGATACTAAAATATACGATTACGATTCGAAAGATGATGTAGATACAGCTTCACCCAAAAATGAAACACCAACAACAAGAAAACCAATAAATTTAACAAAACCACCGAACAATGAAAATAACAGTGATATACTTAACAATAAAATTGAAACTGGTACATTAAAGGCAATTGCATCATCTACTACAGAATTCACAGCAACTAAAAGATCAGTTGATGCTCAACTGGCCAGAGAATCACAATTGGAGAAGCTAGTTATGGCCCCAGTTACAACAGAACGAGCAGAAAATGTATCTAGTAGCTCAACAAAAACACCCGATATAATCGCGACAACAATTGACACAGAAGAAGCAACAACTGCAGAACAAGAAACAACATCAGTATCAGATGAAACAACCATCGTCCATTCCACTAAAACTGTTACAAAAACGGAACTGTTCACAACTACAGTCGCAATGAATGATGATAGTACTACAACTGAAATTGCAGATACAACAACGACTGTTGACGATAATTTTAATGAAACAACAACATATGAAATAACGGAATCATCTCACATCGTTGATGAAACCATAAAAGATATCACCACAACAGATGCTATGACTACTACGATTGCATCAACAACTACTGAACGTATTGACACGACAACTATACCGGAAATATCTACAACGGAAATGACAACCAAGACACATGAAATAATCACAACTGAAGATGTTGCTACTACAATGATAACAACCAAACGATCACATGGACTTACACCTCACGCTAATGCATCACAAGATAAAACAACTGCTGCAACCACCATTACTACAACTTCAAGTAAACCGGTAACTACAGTTAAAACTGATTTGGAGGTACCCTCCACAGTTTCTAATAGTATTAATGCAGAAACTACAACTGTTGCAAGTATTAAAATAAACATTTCTACGATAACGACAACCATAACACCAACAACGGCTGAAATAGTATTTAGAAATGAGTTATTTACTGATGAAATAACTGAAACACCATATGGTACTGAAACATCAGTTGGCACAAGTGGACCAATAGATGATAGTGGCAATGCAAGTGCTGTAGTTATAGCTATATCGACAATTGGAGCTATATGTTTGATATTATTAGCAGGTCTCTTGGTAAGTAGTATATATAGGGTTGATGATGATCAGTGGTTTATTAGACGTTTTGAGAAAACTTACTCCAATTTTTGTACTGTAAATTTGTAGTGTTGGCTTGATGGTAATTTATCGTTCGGAAATTATGCATTGTAAACCTTCTCCACATACCCAAACAGTAAACTACCATTTTTACAGATAAATATAGATAGAAATCAAATGTATTCAGCAATTGAAATTCAATAAAATATTTTGTTGTTATATGTAAATGATGTGGCAATTTAAATATTTTCATATATTACGCTTCCGTATACAACCGCAAAGCTTTTTCATTTCAATTGGTCCTGTTGGCTGGAGTTACCACGTGACTGTGTGACGGATTATTTCAATTTACTAGCCATACGAGGTGCACCAAAAGAAGTTTTCATTTCCAAAGTATATATAGTAGGTTTTCCATTTTAAATAAGACAGTTAGTAGGTACCTTATGATCGAAAGCGACTGTAAGTCACCATTATATTTGTTAGATAAAGCCTTCTCATAAAGACACCACTGCAAAATTTCACAACCAAACCTCTAAAAGGCCACTCACCGTGATTTACCCTGTAAATATGAGTTGTCAGAATTATTAGTAAAATTATCTCTTATCTTACAGTATATTATGCGAAAAAGACAAAAAAGATTTAATTATAAGCAAAGGTGTAGACCAGTCAGTTTGGATGACTATAGTGTGGACAATCTATCAGCATATAACAATAGCGTTAGAAGAAAAGGTGCCCTTATGCGACAATCCAAGAGGTCCTATGGGAACCCCGCGTTTGATGATCCGGTAAGTTTTTTTAGCATTTTCAACAAATTCTACTTAACTAGGTACTAGTAATTTACTCTCATTACAGTCAGCACCTAGCCATCCATTGAATTTCCCTGCATTGTCAAAGTTTGCTACAAATATGGAAGATATAAAATTGGAATTTGAGGACATACCTCAAATAACAGCGAAGACCAGTGAATTACCTGAAGGCTGTGAACCGAAAAATAGATACGCCAATGTCATACCTCTACCTGAAACAAGAGTCAGTCTCAAATCCATAGATGGTTATCCCAACAGCGACTACATCAACGCAAATTTTGTTACTGTGAGTGTTTAGTTTGAACTTATCTTCTGCGTTATTAGTTTCATTGATTCCATCATAATTTGATTTCAGGGTCCTGACAGGACTAAGGGTTTCTACATAGCATGTCAAGCACCTATGCAGAATACAGTAGATGATTTTTGGCGTATGATATGGGAGCAACAATCGAAAGTTATTCTCATGGTCACTCATTTCTTCGAAAATGGAGTTGTATGTTAATGATTGATTATATGTATGCTTCAAAGTTAATTTTCATTTCAATTTTAGGAAAAATGTGTCGATTATTTGCCACCATCTGAGGTATTAGATTGCCACAGATTATTTGGTGATTTCCAAGTCACACTGAAAAAGAGAGACGTGAAGGAAAAATATATTATATCAAGTCTCCAGCTAAAGGTAAGTTGAATATTATAGAGAACTTTTGTTTACTGGAAATTAGTTTTCCGATAGGGCATTAAAGCAGTAAGATGAACATATTGCTTTTCATATAACATCATTGTCTTCTAGACGTTAAAAGAGAGACCAAAGCAAAGAAATATGTTGTGATGACCGATTGCAGAACCAGTAAATCTAAAATCTTTGATAGCCTATCGGCAAACTCTCGTCGACTCAACTATACTTGAACTTCTTCCGTAGAAAACTGCCCATTTGAATAAGAAATATTTAATCTCTTTGTACTTGATTACATGATATTAGACATACCTATTCCATTTTATGATATGATTCATGCATTTCACTTTGAAATAATGGTTTGACGAATAATAGAGCAAACAAAATTTGCATTTTTAGAACATGGTCTCTAACAGTTGGAGAGAAGTTACACATTTCTGGTACTTAGGCTGGCCAGAAAAAGGTATACCTAGTGAGGCTAATTCTCTGATAGCCTTCCTAATCGAAGCCAGAAGCTTTATGAAGACTTCAACCTTGGACAGGGTAAATAGAATCTCTAAATGCTTAATATAATCATGTAAAAACTCATGTTCTCAACTTTTTTTTATAGAATGCTGTTGCTAATGGTACCAGCAGCCTTCCCAGAACCGAGGTGAATCCTGTTGTCGTCCACTGTAGCCCTGGTACAGGAAGGACCGGTGTTGTAATTGCCTGTGATATAGCTATCAGAGAATTTGAGCAGACACGCCTTGTTGATATACCGAAAATTGTCTACATGATAAGAAGAGATAGAGCTAATGCTGTCCAAACTAAAGAACAGTATATTTTTATCTACAAGGTAATTTATAAATAATGTCACATCAAAGATAAACAGTAGATATTATATACAGGGTATTAATTAACAATCAACAATACATTTATCAGACGATTCATTGAGTCAAAAAGTTCATATGAACATGGGTCCGCAAATACTTTGTTTGCAAGATGGAGTGTGTTCAAAGTTTGACTTTACCCAATTTTGTTTTATTTTGGCAGTGTTGTTAACTTGATTTGATTTATTAATTCCAGTGGCGTTTCAAGAAGAACCGTGACAATTATGTTTGACATGTTTCTTGTGTATTCTAGGGATATGCAATTAAGTAAATTTTATTTTTTTCTCTAAAACTAGATAGACTAGCAAGATAAGAGACAAAATAGCTATATTTTTAGTTGATTGATCTATACATGTTACAAAAAAATTAAAAATTTAATAATGATAGAGCTAAACTAGATTATTAATACTGCAAATAACAATGCCAAATTGCCAAATCACAACAAAATTGGATAAAGAATATGGTAACATATGAAAAATCAATTAAAACTAATTTAATACCTTGTAGGTATCATGAAAACGAAGCATTCGTGAACCCATAAACTTTTTGTGGCTGAAAACCGTGTCTATGTTTATATAAATATGCTTCTGCATTGTTTTGATTTCATTGTGAGTGATTTTCTATTATTTTTAGGTTGTCAACCTGTATGCAACCAAACTCGCTGGCGGTGCCTTGGAGTCCCTATAATATAAATTTTAGTATTTTTTGTGTGCGAGCATTTGTGATATTTTTTACGAAATTTGTGAAATGCACACATTATGATCCAAATTGTATTTTCCTATCAGTTTCGAATTTCACATTATTTAAGAAAAAAACAAACTGAATCTGCATTGAGGATGTAAATTGAACAAGAAAATGTATTTTTGTATATTCTTCAATATTAAGCTTTATGTATAATATAATATAATATGTGATTTTAGATTGAATAGCATATAAATAAAGTTATATTTCCTAAGAAAACACTAGCTTTCAAATTATTTTCTCTTGAGTTAATCAATATAGATTGTCTACTGAATCCTTAAGCATAAAAAGAATTTAATTAAAATCGTGCTGCTAGATAAACTGGTTGAATATTCAGTTAAATTTCTTCATATTGATTGGGGCAGTAAAATATTACTTAGTAAAAACAATTTATATGTATTTTGGAATAATTACGATTTGTTTATATAGATAATTATGTCATTTCCATTTAATGTGATCGAAGAAAATAGAAGACCTATAAATTTCCAGATACATACAATCAAAACATGCAACTTTATGTGTTTTTAATATTTGATGGGCCTAATTTATCGAAGTCTTTAATTTTGTTCTGGATTTCCATCAAATATAAGTCAACTTGATTTTTATCATTCAAGAAAAATAAACATTACCTAATGAATTTTTATATTCGACGCTTACTTGTGCTAGTAGTATTATAAATGGTTATTGGTTCGAAAAAAATCCAAATGAATCATTGAAATTTTTCAGTTGTTGTTTCATAGGTCAGTTGGTAGTTGCCTACCTGCTTTATATATATACAGATCTCTCATTTAAAAAAAGAATCACGCCGTAGATTTAATTACTTATCAAAAATACCAACGACAATTATATGTTAAGATAATGCACAAATTCACTCGATTAAAATATATTCGTATTCTTTGTTTATTCAATAAACCGTCTTAGAAATATGAATTTCCCTAATGTTGATAATGATCAATGCCTACATTAGGTGATGTCAAAATTCAATGAAACTTCAATGTAAAATGAGTTGAAGAGAATTGACTAATTTTTGTCTAAACATATAATGTTTTTTTATGAACACAGTTATGTTAGTTGCATAAGTTAACTAACTAATATCTTCTAATATGTCTCCACTGCTTGTTATAAGTATTAGAAATAATTTTTCAATGATACTAGAAAGTTTGACTCAGTTGCCTAACGTATTTATTAATCAAATAAAAACATTATAATAAACGAAAATACCTTATCAGTTTCTAATAGATACAAACAGGAAGTTAGTTTCTAAGCTGTTTTATATCTAATAAATAAGTCACATTAGAGTGATAGCAGCTGTTCTCTGTAAGATTACTATGAATGAAACTGGCCATTTTTTTGGGTGTAAATTAGTTGAAATTGAAGAAGTTCCATTTTTTTAAGTGTGGGACGTACTACTTGACCTAACGACTTAGTCCAATTTAGAAACACATATAGTAATGCAAAAACACATAATTTACAATGTCGTGTTTCCATTAATGCCAACAAATATTGAAAAGATTCAACAAATATATATTGTTATTCTGTGGTCTGCGGTTGCATAATTAGATGACTTGTTTATGTGAATTTTGTTTGAGTCTTTGAACAATCATAATGGCACTCGTAATGCCTACGACGGTAAGCTAATAGATAATTCTTACTCAAAATAACATTGACGTTGTTTTTATGAAGAAATTGTATTGTTTACCTTGTCAAAATTTATACAATTAGATAAATTAGGAATAGAGCAAAGTAGTGTATTCGCTTATTTTTGAATGTAATATCCCATTCAGTTTACATTTAATCAGTAGGTACATGCAAAATGACGATTAATTCAACTATGAAAGAGATTATTTTAGGTATTACATTTTTTATACTTTATATGCCTGATGCAAATAAAATGAAATAAAAGGTGCTCCAAAAATGTATCCAAAGCACAACACCTTTAAAATAATTGAAGAAACGGGTGTGAAATTCTGGAGTGCCCGAATGAATCGAAACTGATGTATAAAAACATTACTAGTTATTTTTTTTATAGTAGGTAGTCACTTTCTTAACCTTGGATTACTTAATAACACTTTTTCACAAAAACTAAAACCGACTTCATTGGATAATGGACTGCGAAAAGCAGAACATTAATTCATTGAGAAGCTAGATTTAGATCTATCGTATGGATCAAAAAATATAATAACAATTTTTTTTTGCAAGAGATAAATTAGGTACCATTTATAAGTACATAGATAGAAAACTTTCTGAATAAAATTCAAATTTCTTATGTTTTTTTTACAATAATAAGTCTTTGTAATTTAATTATTTTGATTCATATGATTTTCCTATGTTTGCAATGAAGTATCATTGATAGAATTATTATTTGGTATTTTTCAGTGTAGGATCTAGACGATTCTAGTTTTTGTAAGGAGTTAATTATTTCATATATAATTGAAATGTATCATATTCTTCGAGTCAGTATTTTATAATCAAGCGTGATGCAATACATAAATAAAATTTACAATGATTCATAGACATCAATCAAATAAAACAGTAGGTACTGTTAGGAAAGATTCTTATAGAATTGTAGGTACATCCACAGAAAGAACAAAATGAAAACTTACACAATAGAGATCGCAATTATGAAGGTGTTCAAGTTCAGATTTGCTTAAAAAATCAGTCGTGTTATGATCTTTAGATCTTTAGCCTATTAGATATACATGAAATTTTGGTTAATTTCCTCATTTTTGAAAATAAATTAACATCTTACAATTAATGTATAAAGAATAATCATCAGTATAGATATAAAAATTATGCCGCGCAAACATTAAATCCATTTAGAACTAAAAGCCAGTTATTTATGTAAAAGTTGCAGCTTTTTGGGCTTATTTTTTGAACACCTTGTAGGTATAATCCAGTTTATATCTGGCCTAAGCATATAACCAATACTACGTTAAATTATTGGAAAATTTAACACTTGAAATTCACCACAGTAATCGTTGAAATAACAAAGTTGTTGTATACTTCTGGTATAACCGCAAATTAATACAGGGTAGTTAGAAAGAAAAACATTGTATTTACTGAAAACTGGCAAAATATTTTTAAGGATACAGGTCCCAGTTGATTAGTTTCTTGATGCAGTCAAAAATGTATTTTTATACTAAAACACACACTTTTTAAATCAGAGAAATACAGAAATATGGGAAGTTTTAAAATGATCAGTCTATAATATAGTTAATATGCGCCTAAGAGTATGAATTATGGAATTTTTATCAACATTTCCAACCTAACAATGGATATTCAAGTTGTTTATATTTTTCATGGTTACTAGTTCTGAAATAGAAATTTTATCAACATAAACAACTACCTACTATTGCTGATTGTCATTTTCATACTTCAATATGGTTCCATTTTTTAAATAAATAAACAAAATAAATTTTTTGGAAAATAAACTGAAAAACTGTTTTCAGTGGCTTGTTTGTTTTCTTATTCTATTATGACTAAAACTAATATCGGTAGATTTTTTTTTCCGAGACGATTCCTAATTTCTGTCCCATTATCGATACACCCCTTCAAGGGCAACATACCGAATCACAATTATCAACTAGTAAGGTTTGCTTAAATCCGTCCAGACGCTTTGAAGTTACAGATGTTCATTTACAAAAACATTTCAACTTCCTCCATCACTTTATTTTTAAAGATATGGAAAAAGTGTATTACAAAAAAGACAATAATTTATATAAGCTTTAAAAATCCTAAGCTTTTTTAATATTTTACTACTGCAGAATTTCGAGAATCTCTTTTTAATTGAAGATAGCTAATAGGCCCCCATAAGCGACCATTTCAGAAACCAGAAAAAAAATCCTGCATGGCTCAGCTACTTTAGTCATTAGATTTTTCACCGGAAGTCTCTACATGAGTATTTTCTGAGATACAATACAGTACCTAGCAGTTTTATTGGGCCAGCTTGTACAAATTCATAAAGAATTTGATATTGGCGCCATCTCTTTTATCAGCCTATAAGTGATCATTCTCTTCAAAATATTTTCATATACCTAATATTCTTTTTTTTTTCGGTTTTTACTGTATCGTTTGATGGAATCGATCCTGTTTTTCAAAGTTACTTATTTCTATCATTTTTGTTTTTACGATTCAAAAATATGATAAGGTATTGTTAGGTGTATATAATTTTTTTTATAGATTTAGCGGCAGTTTTGATATCGTCTTAGAGTTCAAATAAGTAACTGATTTTCAATACGTGATTACGGAAATTGTTTATTTCAAATCAAGAGGAAAAAATCTAAATATCTGTCTATGTTTACGTTCACGCCTTCAATAAATTTATAATCAAACAGATACCTAAATACCTATACTACTATCATTACAGTTTACGTATAGATAATGTTCCAAATAGCCTACTTGTTTGCTAGTTCAAATTCCTACAATAGGTAATTAGTAAGTTTTTGTGTTTAGTATTGAAAATATATTTGATTAAGATCTTAAATGTGTTGAGAAAATATTTGTCGAAAATTTAAAGCCAACATTAGGCGCTAATAATGTTCAAATATGATGACGACAATATTTGATTAAACATTATAGACTATATGTAAATTGTGGGGGTATTCGCAGGATCTTCAGTGATTTCATGCAGGGAAATCTTCTTAGGTGCAAAAAAGTTTACGCAACAACAAAACCATACAACAACACTCCTTATAGATGTGATTGATGAAGATTAAGTTATAGTTTTGTTTCGGTCGTTAAATTGTTAAACGTTAAACGATCATCAGATGACAATAAAAAGTGATTTATGTGGAAAATGCAATGGTTATGCTGTCGGTATCTGCTATGAGGTGTCGAAAATCGTCAGCAGTTCTAGTGATATTATGTCTTTGTAACAGGTAGGTAAGCCTTGTACATAAATCGCATTCATTTCTTATCACAGTTCAATATTTATCAAAACACATTAATTACTTTGCATAACATTCAAAAGGAAAACTCTAATCAATGTAGATTTCACATTACCTCACTTTGTTTCGTATCAACAGTTTTGATAGATAATAACTGAAATTGTGAAGAAAGTGTCTGAATTTTTGGAATACGCGAGAAAGGGTAGGATTTTCTTGAAATAATAACTCAGCAGATACATTTTTAAACATATAATTTTTGCTAGGGTCATTTAAAGTTTAAAAACCAAAGTATATAATATATAATCGTATTAGTTTTGATAAAGTATTTAGCAGAGTATCAGATCCATAAGTTAAATAACAGTGAAAAATACGTTTTAGTATTAGGAAGTATATGTTAATAATGATTTTTCTATGAAATCCATTCCACAGCCATTTTAATAAAATATTTTATTCTACTAATCCCTACATATTCATATTTTTGAATGAGTTGAAAAGTGTTCAAACATATATTAAAATGAATAGTGTTCATATAGAAAACTAAGTCAAAAATAATTATTATTAATTATAAAGCACGTCAAGATTATGTTGCTAATTTAATCAATCTTTACAATGAAAATAATATTTCTAGATTTAATTTTGTAAAAACAATTAGTTATAAGGCTTGTAGATATATTGTTATATTTTTGATAATGCATTTCATTAAAACCAATACATATATCTCCAACTACAGCATTTGTTTTCTATTGAAGAATCATCCTATTTTTTAATAATCCATACAATTAAGCAGTATTTTGTTGTACCCGCCTTTGCGCTGAATCGCAACAGGCGATTCTAAATTCTTGCGCTGAGTCGGCAGGTAGGATTAGAGTACCCCTGCTGAGTTCCGAAGATTTGCGCTGAATCGGCATGTGCCCCGAACTATCCATATACAAGGTGTCCGGAAAATAAATTGATTTAGCACATCGGAAATGCTTAATTTAGCCGTCAGGCGGCTTTGAAGATTGACGATTTTTTTTATTTTAATTACTATAGAAATGAATTGTTTGTGGTTCTATACTGCAAAATACGTTTTCAGTGCTATATTGAGTTCAATTCGAAATTAAAAAATGTCAAATAATGACGTCATGTGAAAATAATCGTTCCTCAGTTCTAAAAATGTAATTTTAGTCTGGTTATTGATTTAATTGGGATTTTTTTCAGATTGTTGAAAAAACTTCAGAACACCGGTTCTTCAAAAATTAAATAACTTCTAGGTGTCTGCTTTTTCTTGGCATTATAGAAAAGTACCTGCCTTATCCCTAATATGTTTCATTTGACAACAATTATTAGTTACTAATGTCATTTAAGTAGCAATTGTTTGTGACAGAACTTTATCAGCACGTATATGAGGATCGATCTTTTGTTTAGCCAGAAGTCTGCCATTACCTGTTGTTCACGTACCTATTTTCCGAACACCCTGTATATTTTCCTAAAATTTTATAATAATCAAGTATAAAAAGACATAACAAATGTTAGGTACCCCTAATACATAAAAGTATATAAGAGTCATTTTTAATATTTACGTAAAATTTTGATATTTTTCGAAAGAACAAACTAAGAACTAAAACCTAAGCCCTACAAAATGTCTCGATAAGAATTGTAAAATTATCAATGAAATTTTGGCAACAAAATACGTTTTCTGAACAGAAAATTTCAAATTCTAGAACTTTAATTTGAAGAGTTTCCTTGAAAAGATACATATCTATATATCGACTCCGGCTTGAGCTTCAACAGTTACATAAAACGTGTATGTAACAAATTAAACAAAGCTTTTAATGGAATTTTTCAAATGAAATCATACGTTAATGAGTGAACTCTGATAAACATATATTTATTATGCACTCGCTTACTGTCATCTTTCTTATAATATAATGTCTTGGGGTTGTGCCAATGATCTTCATAGAGTTCTTGTCTCACAAAAGAGATTAATGTTTGACTTAGACTATCGTACAAGTGGTACAGAAACATTCAGGAAATACACAATTTTAGCTGTTCCTTCTATTTACATCATGAAATGTGTCAACTACACCAGGAAATATTTCAACACCAGTCTGATGTTCATGATTCATGACTATAACACGAGGACCAAAAATCTCCGTTTGCCTCCTCACAACACAACTATGTTTCGCAAATCTCACATTTACAAATTTATAGTTTTCTATAAACGCTCTACCTGATGACATCAAATCAAAACCCACTTACAATTCATTCAAGACTGGCTTGAAATCATTTCTCCAACTAGATCCTTTCCACTGCATCAAGGAAGTTTTTGTTTCCGTACAATACAATAACATGATACCGATTATTAAATATACTGAAAATCTTTTATCATATCGTACATATATTTTACATAAATAATCTATTTACATTCTTTATATACATACTACATACTACTATATTATAGGTACATATACATATCTTGACTTACCTTATCTACTTTGTATGTTATTTAAGACGAATAAATTTCTATTCTATTCTACATATTTTTTAACTTTTTAAGCTTAGTAGATCCGAGGATAAAGGGGGGACAGCTCAGTTTTCATCAGTTTCCTCGATATTTCTTAGACCATACTTTCTACAATTATTATAGAAGATAGAAGAAATATAATTGCATTTTTCATAACATGATCACCTTCAAGAAAATATTTCTTTCAGTTTTCGAATTTGGCCCACAAAATCTCCCCTCTGTAACTCTGTATATATACGAAATAGCAAATTCGAACTTTTTTCGTTCGTTGATTTGAAGAAAATATTGCTTTGACAGAGAAAGACAGACAGATGGACAGAGCAGTTTCTGTTTTCTCATCGGATGTATGGAGGAATAGTTAAAATAATTATAATGGAATGTTTATGATATTCTAGATTATAGAAATTAGATTAATGAAACATTCTTTAATTCATCTAAAGAATTTTAAGCGAACTTTTGTTTGTAGAACATTGAAGGAATCCGTTCACATTGTTTCTCAACAAGGTTGATTCCATTGTTCGATAGGTATTTTTACAATTTGTTATTTTTCATTCATTACACTGCAAGTCGAGCGTAGTTAAACAAATTTTGTCAACTTTTTAGAAATGATGGAAACAAAGCGATATAAATACGGCAAAGTTAAATCACCAATGGCCGAAGAAATTCCAACAATCGTAGTAAACCCCCCAGCATACGATAAATTTCTTTATGTCGATGAGGAAACTCAATTTATGGAAGAAGAAATGGACAAATTTCGAGATTTACCGAAAAATGATGATAGTAACCATAACAATATCAACGAAAAGGAGATTGAACAGAGAAGAGAGTCTCTTGGTCGTAGAAATAGTATATCGCTGCCAAATTTGGATGAAATTAAAGAATTCGCAGATACAGTACAGGTATGTATCTAAATTTATCCAAAAACTATTGTAAATACTTTTACTATTTGAGTATAATAACAAATTGAACACATTATTATTTATTAATTATATTTATCTACCAAATAATTATATCCAGATTAATTCACGACTTCTTTAGATAATTATAAATTTATTGTTTCGGCCTGAAAACACATTAGTGATTCGGAAATATTTCATCAGCTTTGGTAAATAAATTTATTTGGTAATTTGTGGAACCGGTTTTGAAAATTCAAAATCCGTATAGAGAAATTAATACATACATAAAGATAGGTATTATATTATCAGTTTATCAGAATGTCGTCCGATACTAGTTTTAGCAGTATAAGTTCATGTGATTTTAACGATGAATATTACATTCATATTATTGCAAAGGTGAGATGAAAACGATTTGATATATCTCTATTAAAACATAATTAAGTGATTTGATAAATATCACCTACACAATGTTGCCAAATAGTTATAATTTGTTCAAGAACCTAGATATCTTGATTTGTTTACATTTATAATGTTGTCAATTGGTTATTTCAGGCTGGACAGACTAGTGATCTTCAAAATACTACAATTGAAGAAGATGATGAGGAATTTCAAAATATCAGGTAAATTATGTAATTGTCTATAATGTAAATATATAATGTGGATAATGTAAATATTCAGCTTTAGAGAGCATCAGATATTTCTTTGAGATAAATCTCGCAAAGTATTTATATTGTTAATATTCCTGTAGAAAGTTCTTCTACTCTTTTTCGGTATGATATAGGTAATAGGCTACAACACAAACTTTTCCCTGGACATCCAATATTTCTTCTTCAGGTGATTTGTTTCCTGATATTCATCACTTGCGTTGTATACAATGAGTTCAATTTTGATACAATCGTTCTTTATTTGTATGTTAGGAGGTATACAATTCGACTGTAGGATTTTCTATGTTCGATTTTGATCATTTTTCATCAAAGAGGAGAGATGAGAACTGTTCCCAGATAAAAAAATCAAATACTTCATTTCATTCCCAATAATATTATTTTTCAGTACAACAACTTATAATGTCGGTCCTAGATAAAATAAAACTATACCTATTCGATGCATGTTTATGTATGAAAAAAACCGATTAGGTTGGGATTTCCTCAAGATCTGTGAAGCACTTGTTGTTATTGTTAATTACAACTTTTAAATTCATAGTCCGTAATATAAATTCATTTACGTTCATGAACATGATGAACCACGTATCTTCAAAATAGTTGCTGACAAACTAAAAAATGCCCATTATATAAGTATCCATTCAAATGTTTATAAAATTTAACACTCCGTTAACGTATTATTCTTATTACTAAATCCTTATCTATGATTGTTTTTTTTTTCTAATTTGAAGATTAAATCTATTGGGGGATAATCTGATTTTTACTGATTCATACATTTTTAGCTACCTTTTTTGTCATCTTCCTTCACCACGAACTCTTATTCTTCTTTCTATTTTCTACCCTCATTTTGTTCTCATACATCTCGGTTTTAGACGACTGGCCATTCCAGTAGCCTTTGGGGTTACACACTTTTCTGATCTGTCTGTATATGGGTGATTGAGTCATATTTTTTTAAATATTTTTAGTGTTTTATTGAGCAGACTCTGTTTGATAGTGCTTGATGGATGTAATTTATTGAGAACCAGGTGATGTCCGCGACTTTGTAAATGCATAAACATACCTAGAATATGTTTTATGAAACATCTAAATTATTAATATTGCAAAGAATAATCAAAAATTTTACAATTTTTCCACCTTTCTCATACTGTAAAGTATTTTTGTCTATTCTGTCATTTAACTGAACGTTTTACACCTTCTAAATTCAGTTCCGATCTCATTAATAGCAATTCTTCACTAATGTCGCAAATCTTGGATTGGATCTTCCTAGAAACAGTTTATCCTGTAGTTCCATTCTTTCACAGCATTATTCATAAGGTATCTCTTCTCGGCAGCAATTCCGGATGGTTATTGAAATATTTGTATTTTGTAAGCATTGGTCTGTATAATAATTCAAAAATCCTTCGAGAGATTTATTCGAAGTATCAGCAATTGCCATTATACTTATATAGCAATCCATTATCAACATCTTCAGGTTTAGGATAGAGGAAAGCTAGACCAGCTCATAGAAGGATAATCCTTCTTATTTCGTCGTTGTTTCTATATTGTTCTACCAAACCAACTACTTGCACCTTCTGCCACAAACATTGGCCAAAATGAAAATAACAATTATATATTTGTGCGTCCGGAAAAATTTCTTCCGCAGCAAGTATTACTCTAACTTCAAAATCAATTGTAATTTTTGAAGGCTGCCAATTTGGAATCTTTTCCAAGATAAGACGAAACATTCTTGAGTATGTTTATAAATTCGTATCCTCTTCGGGATATTTCATCAAACTCCTTATAAATTTGATGAATTCCAATATTGTTGTCTTCTCTTGCTCTTTTCGCAATTAGGAAGGAAGCAGCGTTCACTTCTGCATTTGCCAGGTCTGGTACACATTTATGTTCAACAATGTCCACAAAACAAACTTATCCTTGGTTTTCATTTTGCCACGGCAGCAAACAGTCTTTTTCTTGAGACAAACGCACGTAATAATACCACTTTTATCATGTCGCTGATATTCGCGATATACGTAGCCACTATGTATCGCCTATGGTTCGCCCTTAGTAGTGGCAATAACTTGAATTTTACTGTCCATTATTTATATATTACACAGAATTACTATAGCTTGTATAATTAATGAAAAATACCTTAGTCAAGGCGTTTATGGTTAATCTCTTAGTATCTTGATCGCATTTCGTACTTCGCCCAGGTAAGAAAAATGGGATGACCGCATATCGCACTGAAAGCATCTCCCACTGACCGCATCTTGTACGACAGGCTTTGTAAATGCAGAAATAGTGATATTGCTACAAAGACCTGTCCCCATTTCTGTTGTCTAATTGGTGATATACCAAGAGTTTTTATAAAGAAAAATTATTTGAACAAGGAATTCATAAAATAAAAATAATCCATCCACTTCTTTAAATCAAAATGCCAACTTAAATCAAAATTGGTCCATAGATGCACTCACTGATTGCCATTCACTTTCAATTGCTGATAAACATCTGTTTATTGTCGGACTGTCCTCAAAAAAAACTCGAGAGTATATTATCATTGTCTATGGGATTTATATCACCCATCATGTTCAACAAGGAACGGGGGTCATCGACCACTATGTTGCGTTTGACCACAGGCCACATCGTTTCTATAGAAATTTTTCTTTCATCACAATAAACTGAACTCCGTTTTCAAATTTCACCAATATAGATATTTCTTACAAAATCAAGGACATACTTTTTCAGTTGAGGCTCTAAAGTATACAAAATAACATTCATTTTATTGGTACTGGTTATTTCGAAGTTGTGCAAAAGATGAAGTATGTCCCTATGTATATAGATAGTAAAATACTCTTGGCAACAACTTCAAAAGTACCTGTACCAATAGAATAAATATTATTTTGTAGTTTTTTAATGTCTCAACTAAAAAGTCGGTCCTTGTTTTTGTAAAAAATATTTATTATTATTAAGGGTTTACTTGAATGAAACAATGAAATTATTTCAAGGGCAAGCTTTGGTTTTTTTGCCGTGTCCTTGTCCTATTCATTTACTTACTAAATAACGAAACAAAAATATGGTGAAATAATTGGGCTCTTAGTGCACTTGTAGCATAACTATACTATTGCATTAATCACAAAAATGATCTATGTATGTAATTCCTTTTCGTAAATCCACATTGAACGCAATGATGTATCAGCTAACAAATTTGTTTCCACCGAACACTTTATACCAGTAATTTGATGCAATATTTGTAACCTAGCAGGTACCTGCTAGACACTAATGATGTCTAATGCAAACAAACAATAATAATTATATATATATATATTATCCCAGTAACAGATTTACTGTTTGCTCAAATTAATCAGTTCGTTATATCTTAAGAACTTTCAAGATTAGATAAAACTTCAAATACAAGTTCTATTGTATAACTTTATTTATATTGTCAGTGTTGTGTTGTAATTGTTATAATATAGGAGTGGTGATTCAAAAAAAAATGTCAGTTAATCAATTCGAACGCATAGAGTATAATCAGATAGAGCGCATGAGCGTGGAAAGGGAACAGGAAATTTTAAAGTAAGTTCTATTGTTATAGATGTATAATTTAGTGTAAATCCAAACGACATGTACATTGAAAGTCGATACTTGACTTGACTAGAAATCTATACCTACTCATTTGTCTGTAAAAGGTCTATACAATTCTCACCACAAATTCTTGAGATCAGCATAGTACAGATTTTAATAATTATTTTTTCATTGGAAGGAGAAATGCTGACAGAGACTACTTACTATATCAAAATTTTGAAAAATTCAACTTGTCCTATCCCATCAAATCACTCTTCACAGTTGGGGAGATGTTATTCATGAAGTTGAACATTTGAATTGGAAGGGCTTCCGAATTAAACTCGTCAGACGGGAGAAAAGTGTAATATTTTTTCAGGAATTGAAAATTCCTTATCATTTATCAAATAATGGGACAACTATTCCCTGAAAATCATCTACTTTTCAGGTCATCATCTTATAAAGACGGTTCTGTTTTTTGATCTGTTTCGAAAAACTGGAGGTATACAATTCAGTTGTATGTTTGCTTTCTTATGTAGGTATGTATAGTAAACGGGCACCGATTTCGATGAATCTTTTTTTTTACGGACGACGGAGGCGGTATACAATTCAACTGTCTGCTTTTTTATATAGTAAACGTACTCGAGTTTTGATGATTTTTGATTTATTTGAAAGAGGAGACTTGAGAAATGGTCCCATATTCATAAAAACTTAAATCCGAAATCTCCTTCCCTCCGAAAACCACCCAAAAGGGGATGAAGGGAGCAAGGTTTTTCGAAAAGCCGAGATGGCAGAATTAAAGATATAAAAATATACGGAAACGTTGAGATTGATTATTTTTCCAAAAGAGCTACGGTTTTTGAAAGTTGAACGTTCAACGATTTTTGACTAATATTACATTCAATAGTGTGAAATAAATATTTTTTATACAAAAATGGACCGACGTTATTGATTGGTACACTGAAAAATGCAAAATAATATTAATTCTATTAGTGCTGGTACTTGTGAAGTTGGTGCCAAAAGTTTTCAATCAAACTGCAACTGCACAACTTCCAAAGTACAAGCACCAATAGAATTAATATTATTTTGTATTTTTCAGTGCATGAAGTAATAACGTTGGTCCAATATTTTATAAGAAATATAGGACTATTGAGAGTTGGTTCTATTGAAAAAATCGACATTGAACATGCCCTTTCCCCAAACACTTCTCCCAAAGGGGGTGGAGGGGGCAATATTCTTCTAGAAGCGAAACTTTGAGACGACAAAATTAAAGAAAAGACCATTTCCGTCAACGTTTAAATTGGACATTCAAAAAAAATCGCAGGTTTCCGAGTTCAGCAACGGTGAGATAAATATTTTTTACAAAAAATTGGACCGACTTTATTAGTTGGTGCATCGAAAAACACAGAATATTATTAATTCTATTGGTTCTGGTACTTTTGAAGTTGGTGCCAAAAGTTTTCAATCTAACTACAACTGCACAACTTCAAAATTTGTTCGTATTTTTGACCGAGATCTTAAACAGAGGAGGTATAAGTTTCGACTGTCTGGTCTTTTATGTTTGTTCGTTCGTTTTTTATAATAAATGTGAACCCGATTAATTAATGAATTTTCCTATATATTATATTTTTATCAATGTACAATATCTTCTCTCCCCGAAAAATTATACCCAAAGAAGGGAAAGAGATTTAAAAAAAAATTAGAACTTTACCTGGCAAGATTAAAGACAAGTTTATTTCCGGAAACTTTTAGGTAAATTGGAATTTAAAATAAATATTTTATACGAGAAATTGGACCGACATTATTATTTGGTGCACTGAAAAATACAAAATAATATTAATTCTATTTGTTCTGGTACTTTTAAAGTTGTGCATTTGTAGTTCGATTGAAACATTTTGGCATCAACTTCAAAAGTACCAGAACCAACAGAATTTATATTATTTTGTATTTTTTCAGTGCACTAACTAATAAAGTCGCTCCAAATTTTTTAAAAAAATATTTATTTCACACTTTTGAGTGTTTCATTCGTCATAAAAATCATTCAACGTTCTCCAAAGAAGATACTTACTTACTCTTACTTATTCAGAGATTTCAGAGTTTCCCACTTCTGTAACTCGGAAAGCTTTGATTGTTTTGAAAAATGTCAAGACCAAATTTTGCTGGATATTATCTCTTCTTTAATTTGGACATCTCAAATTTTTGATTTTCGGAAAAAAGAATGCCCCCTCTACATAGCTGAAACATATATTTCAGACTGTAACGCGGAAACGTGATTATTTCAAAAAATTTCCAATTTAAACATTTCCGAATATGGGATTTTCATTAATTCTATCGTTTCGGATTTTCAATTTTCAGGAAAAATTTGCCCCCACCACCCACTTTGGGGGAAGTTTTGGAGGGGAGGGGCAGGTCTTATTTGTTTCAATGGGACCAATTCTCAATTCTCCTTTCCAAAACAAAAACAAATTATCAAAATCGGAGCATGTTTACTATGCAAAAGGCGCGAACAAACATAAAAAACATGCAGACATACAGTCGAATTGTATACGTCCTCCGTTTGGGAAGTCGGTCAAAAAAGAAGTGAAGGGTTTCCAAAACACAAAAAAAGAAAGTGCAAGAATGTTGACGTTCAACAAATTTGATGACTAACGAAACACTCAAAAATGTGAAGTAAATATTTTCCAACAAAAATTGGACCGATTTTATTAGTTGGTGCACTGAAAAATATTTCAGCACCAATAGATTAATATTACTTTGTATTTTTCAGTGCACCAACTAATAAAGCCGGTTAAATTTTCTCTCAATAGAATCAATACTATGTAAGCTTTGAAGCGATTTAATTTAGAAAAATGTATTACTGAGGAAGCTTTGAGCAAAATTGAAATTATGCATTTTTTATGCATTTATTGCCCGACTTCAAAAAAGAGGTGTTATACAATTCAAGTTATGTTATTTTTTAACCGACTTCCAGATAGAGGAAGTATACAATTCCAGAGTACTTTCTTATGTTTTCCCAAAAAAGCAGATACGTTATTATTTTGTGGTGAAAATTATGAAATAATATTACTTCTAATTGCTATGGTACTTTTGAAGTGGATACTAAAGGTTATTTTATCTACCGATAACTGCCCAACTTCAAAATTACGAGTATAATTACAATTACCTAATATTTTTTTTAAAGGGGTGTTGATAATATTTTATTATTTGCTATTTCATTATTTGATACTTTAATCATTGATATAGGTACAGCCAAGTAATAAGGTCAATGAGTCAAATAGTCACAGAAAGAGCCAGAAGAACATCGTAACATAATAATCATTTCTGAGAATTTAGTGCCTTCAATTTCCGAACAGTAGTACATTATCTCAATATGTAGTTAGTCTTTTAAAATGATCTATCTCACTTATGAATAAACAAAATTGATTTCCCTGATATTTCATTTAGAACCAAATAATTTTTTTCTCATATATTAAGAACATTATAGCGAACAATGCTGTAAATACCAATCCTCTTAAGGCGTAAGTGTCCGTATGTAATAAAGATGAAACAAATAGAAAAAAATTCGTTGAAAAGGATATTGCCACCTACGTATTTGGGAGAATAATTCTGTTGGAACGGATATGACTTTATATACTTTCATTTCATAGACTACTTCAATTCACATTACTTTAATTATTTGTTAAGCAAGAGAAAATAATGAGAAAATAATACCTTAGTAAAAATAATTTCATGATTTAAATATCACAAAAAATAACACCCTAACAGTTGAGATTTGGATCCGAAAATGTTTTTGGCATTATCAGAGGAATATCTATAAATGGTTGCAGACTCCTATCAATTCTATAATACAGTGTAATTTCTTTATATATATAATTTCTTTGATTGGCTGGTTTTATATTACCTACCCATTACATACTAAATCACACTTTACATTATTAAGTAATGACGACTCTTCTTTTTTTCAGTTAATTTATCAAAATCAATGACTTACAGTTTCTTCCACAGTATACCACAAAGAGTTAATATAGCTAAATTATTTGGAGAGGTTTTATTATGTCTAGAAGACAGAGATAAACTTAAAAAAATACATATCAAGTAGGTATTTGTTTGGCAAGAAACGTCAGGCCAAAATAACGGTCTACACAGAATAACAGTGATGTTGATAAAATACTTACCTATTTACATATTATAGGGATGCAATATTCAAATGATTAATACAGAAGATCTGTAAACAAAAATAACTTTTTACACAAACTAGGACCTACTTTATTAGGGTGATAGATAATAAATATTGTGTTGATACTAAAATAACAAAGTGAACAATAGCGGCGTGATTCCAATAAAATATAATTACAAACAATATACAGTGCTTTTCTTCAATGACCCCACCCAGTTTATTTTTTGAACGGGTCAACTCAAAAAATTTAAACTTTGGATAATGAAATTGATGCATGAATACTATATTTGAGTTGACCCGTTCAAAAAATAAACTGGATGGGACATTAAAGAAAAGTACTCTATATATTGAGGTTTCCAAATATTCTATCTAGGAAAAAGTTTATCTTTAATGCTGCCGGATAAATTTTAAATTTTAGAGAAAATTGATTCATTCAACACTCTTGCGGAAAAGCTATGTTGAATTTTCAAAATGCGACCATCTCCCAGCATTCTCCTTTCTGATGTAAAAATAATCATCAAAATCGGTGGGTACTATGTACAATGACCCTTTTACAAAAACTAGGCGGAATTTGCATTATTTAGTATTTTTTTCAGTGCCCAACTTATAGAGTCGTTCCTAGTTCTGTAACAAAATTTCATTTCACATTTTTGATCGTACCATTAGTCATCAAAATCGTTGAACGTTCACTTACATTCAGAGATTTCAAAAAAATGCGGAAACACACATATTATGTTAGACTTTACCGATGCTGTAACTCGGAAACCATAGCTTTTTTCTCAAAATCTAATTTGAATTTTGCTGGATTGTTCTCTTCTTCAATTTGGTCGTCTCAAATTTTCGATTTTCTGAAAAATTTCCCCTCTTCTCCAAACCTTTCGGGGGTAGTTTTTTGGGTAACGAAAGTTTAAATATAACAATTTGTTTAATATAGGACTATTTTTCCACTCTCCAAACATCAAAATCGGAGTACTTGTGTACGAACATAAAAAAGCACAGTGGAATTGTATACTTGCTCTGTCTGGAAGTCGGTTAAAAGATAATATGCACTCGAATTGTATACCGCCTCCTTTTTTGAAGTCGGCCAATAAATGCTTAGAAAAATTAAAAATTAACGCGTCGTCCAAAACAGCTACGTTCTCTTAATTTAAATTTTGGTCAAAACTTCCTCAGTAATAGATTTTTATAAATTCAATCGGTTCAAGGCTTATATAGGATTGTCCAACTTAAATGTTGCTACATGTAATCTCTTCTTTAATTTGGCCGTCTCATATTTTATATTTTCGCAAAAAATGGTCCCTCCACATATTGGAAATACATATATTGTAGATTTTACCATTGCTGTAACTCAAAAACCGTAACTCCTTTGAAAGAAAATCAATTTAAACGTTTCCGGATATTGTCTCATTTTTAAATTCTGCCGTCTCAGATTTTTGGGGGCTGTTTTTGGAGGGAAGCAGATTTCGGATTCGATTTTTTCTAGATCTGGGACCACTTCTCAATTTCTTTCAAATAAATCAAAAAATCATCAAAATCAAAGTACCTACCTTGACTATTGCAGCGTGCGCACAAACAAAAAACAGACAGTATTGTATACCTCCTAAAAAATATATTTTACAAAAAATTGGACCGACTTTGTTGCTTGGTTGTTGGTGCACTGAAAAATATAAAATAATATTAATTCGACTAATAAAGTCGGTCCATTTTTTTGTAAAAATATTTATTTTACCCTTTTGAGTTGAGAGAAACAATCAACGTTTACCAAAGGAGATAATACGTTGCTTATACCAAAGAAAATAGATACTATCTTCTTTGCTTATACTTATTTTCCAGAGATTTCGAAACATCGCGAAAATAAACATATCTTAGAATTTACCACTGCTGTAACTAGGAAACCGTACATTTTTTGAAAAATGTCCAATTTAAATAGAGCCACATATAATCTCTTCTTTAATTTGGCCGTCTCATATTATCGATTTTCGATAAAAAAATTGAGGGGAAGGACATGTTGAATGTCGATCTTTTTTTCAAATGAAAAAAGAATCATGAAAATCGGAGCATGTTAACTATAAGGCGCGAAGAGCCATAACAAGAATGCAGACAGACAGACAGTCCAATTGTATACCTCCAACGTTTGGGTCGTCGATCATGAACATTAAATCGCAATCGAGAGAACATTGTCTATGTGGGTAAATTTAGAGAAATATAAATGAGAAGAGTGAGACACAGAAAATAAAATTTCGATTTTGAAAATCGATTTTTATTAATGAATTCGCTTCAGTTAGATATACAGTAAATTCGGAAAAGTAGCAGATAGATCGAATAAAAATTAGAATGGGAGTGTAAACAAAAACCCCTCGAACCGAGTATTGAACTTGTCGATTTTTTCAGATCATAGTGTTTTTAAAAATGAGATTAAAATATACTGAGTGTTAACCCAAATGCAATTGAAAAATGCTTTTTCAAAGTTATCGATACTATCTGCGCTAATGTTTATTATTTCTTGGTGTATTCCTGCTTTTAAATCTTTAATTTGTTTGCTCGCATTCTTAACTTTTCAAGTATTGCCCGAAGAAGAAATTGAGTGATTTTTAATATCGCTATCTTGAAATTCTGCAATAAAAAATTTGGGTTGACATTTAAAACAAATTTTGATGACGTCATACCTGACATACCTGCATCATTCATGTACTGATGCTAGTATTTTTTTAATTGGTGCCAAAAGTCTTCTATTCACCAACAACTGCACTACTTCAAGATTACCAGCACCAGCAGAATTATTTTTATTTCTCATTGCACCAAGTATTAAAGTCCGCGCTAGTTTTTTTAATAATCCATGAACGTTCACATATATTCAGAGATTTCAAACCAGCCATAAGACAAATATTTTAGAATTTAACATTGCTGTAACTCAGAAAATGTTGAATTTTTTGGTCTCTTCTTTAATTTTGTCTTGACAAATTATCGACTTTGGGGAGAAGGGAATGTTGGATTTTAAATGTGTTAAATACGGGACATTTTCTCAGCACTTCTCTTAAAAAAAGAGTCATCGAAATCGGAGCACGTTTACTGTTCAAAACAAGCTCACAGTCGAATTGTATAACTTCTTCCGTTTGAGAAGTCGGTCAAAATTCGACGGGTTTGAGTAGCTTTTATTTATACATTCTAATTTTTATTTCATTCATTCTCTACTTTTTGAAACCACGATATTATAACTCCTTCTGTACACAAGCCAATTATATTCGTTAACTATATTATAATTTATACCTACCAAATTACACTAACTAAAACAGAATTTAATCATGTACTTAATAATAAATTGAATCAAGCAATTAAAATATAGGAACAATCGTTGCTGGATAAATAAGTATGTGTGTGTAAATAAAGAAATTGGCATTTATTGTTCGTATGTTGAAAGAGAAATAAACGTAAATTAAAATTTATTGTCTCTATTACATCCAATATACGATAATGCAGTACCGGACAAATTGCCATGGTCATTACTCACTTTTCTATATCTTTATCTACTTAAAAATGCGATAAGGGGGAGCTTAACGTTCTAAAGAGCATAATAATAGTTGGGATGTTGAACCTCAAACGAACTGGATGCTCCAAACAAAAACAACTTTGGTCTTGGTTCTATGAGATATCTATGAAAATTATTTTTCATATAGTTATTAATTATTAATTAGATTCAATAGAATCTTGTCATAATATAGGTGTATACACTAATGAGCTGCTAAGATTATCAACCATGGCATTAGAAAATTCTAATGATGTCATTACCGATAGAGAAATATTGATTCTATCATTTAGTACCAATACAGATTTGAAATTCAAATTCACATAGATCATGAACATAAAGTAGTACGCGTATCTACTACGTCAATACTTATTTTTACTGCGTCAATTGCTTTCAGTAAATATTTTTCTTTTTCCATGTTACGGGTTCTGAGTTAATCTAGGCGTCAAACCATAAACTTCCTATTAGATCTACACATAATTAATTTATAAGGGTTTTTAGCCAGCGTAAAATAGCGGAATATTAAATTTTATAAATTAAATACAGGGTGATTCATAAAAGGTGTGCAGGACTTAAGGAGAAGATAGTTTGCCCAAATTTTTTTTTATAATCTAACTTCTACGCCACTGGTCAAAATGATGTTTTTCGAACCGCCAATGTTTTCTAAGCAAAAAAGGTACTCTTGCTTTATTGCTTTAAAGTCTAAAGTGATGCGTTTTCGAGAAAAAGGTCATTTTATGATCAAAAATTAACAAAAAAATATTTTGACATGGAAATAACTAGTAGCCTATGAACACAAACAAAGTATTTTAACAAAATAAAATAAAAATGTTCTACAGCAAATGCTGAAAGTGGCCTCCGTTGGCACTTATGCGCGCCTCTACTCTGCAGTGCATTTATTGCCGCACCCGATCAAAACTTCCCGGAGTTCCTCGAATTTCGTTACACGATTCCACAAAACGTTGTCGTAAATCTTCGAGGGTTTGAATAGGTGTTGCGTATACCAAAGATTTTAGGTGTCCTCAAAGGAAAAAGCGATAATTGTGTTCTAGCGATCGAGGAGGCCAGGAATGTGGTCCTACCCAACCGATCCAGCGATTTTGGTTTTCGCGGTCCAGATATTCGCGAGCAACTTCACTGAAGTGTTCAGGAACACCATCATGCATAAAAAATATGTTATTTCTCAAAAGTGGTGGGAAATCTTCTAGCAGGATCGGCAGTATAAATATAAATAGTTTTTGAATTTTATTTGTATTAAGTCATTTTCAGGAGAAATTTTCATTCAAGTGATTAAATCAATGAACGAGATATAGTTTTATTATACTCACATAATCGGCAATGTTTTCTATAGTCGCTATTTTGAAACTACTTTTTCCGTCACGCTCAATGAAATTTATATCATTCTGTCTACAACTGATTGTTGTAACAATTTTCGTATATTTTTTCAGTTAACAAAAAAATTTCTTACATGCTAATTGACCTTTGAATAAAATCAACCCGACATCGATAACATCCGAAAATTCACCACAAAGAACCATAAATACGTACCAACAGACAGCTTCCTAGAAAGATATTTGTCTCTAGCTACCATACTACGTAGAAATGTCAAATTTGGAATTTTATAGAATCAGACCCACTACAATTACTTCCCTTGTTTTCGAACATTTCATAATTAAAAAATGAAAAAAAAGTCTAGTTTGCTAAAAATCTCAGATATCTCGAAATAGCGAAGTATTTCTTCTTCTATTATTCAAATAAAAACGGTAACTTGTAAGTTTTGATCAGTAAAATGAACACGTGAAAAGCTTCCGCTGCGTTTCAAAACTGTGAAATTAGGATTGATTAGAATCAACTGATTACCTGGCATACACTTGTTGTATTTAGTGTGTTCTTTATCTTTCAAAATATTTGATATAAATGGAAATAATATAACTTGTAATATGATTATTAATTAATTTAATTAATAATATATCTGTAAATATCTACTATTATTGTCGATAAATTTCACAATAAAATTTATATAAAATGGTCTGCAAAGGACTATAAAAAAGACACTAAAAAGTGCACAAATGATAATAATAATAATAATTACTTAAAAAGCGCGGAATCTCTGTTGTATATGTCTGCAATATTTTATAAGACAATTTGGTTGTTTCTGCACAGTATCAAAATAAACAAACAAAATATATAATTGCTGTTATTTCTAGAGAAACAAATATCAAAACATATAAACAAATATTTAAATAAAACATAAAAACTTGTAATGTTGCTGAACGTTATTTCAACAATATAAAGACAATGATATGGAAATATAATAAAATTCATTGAATTATTGAGCGATATTCAAGTAAATGGAATGTGAGCTCGTTGCATATACATATTTAATAAAATTATAATGACATAGGTTAGCTACCGAGTCCCTATCCCCTTAAGTAGCTTAACTTTCTTCTCACTTAAATTTGATTAAAGACAAACCGAGTTTAGTAGACAATTCAACTCTACAACACAGAGACTGTTTACAATAGGATGGAGTTGACGCGATAAACTTGTCGTACAGGTCGTTGTTATACAGTATTATTAATAAACCGCAATTACTTCTTTCTTCTATTCGTTACTACAATGACAAGATACTCCTATATTCTTTTAAAGTGAAATTCCGCGATCCATATATATTATGGTGAGTGGATATATATTTATAGTGATAAGAACATTAGTGGCATCCCGTAGCACAACGTTTTGTATTTTGGTTATTTTATTAGAAAATAAAGATTGTATTGGTATTTTATCAAAAAATTTGCTATTAACACACTTTCTAGTGGGTACACTCGTAATGTTAGAAGGAAGTCAGTGCTCAGCCCCAGAATGCACAAACCTAATGGAGAAGACATAGAATCGGCAGCTCATTCACCTGCCAATTCTATCACATCAGTCAACTCTTTAGCCAGTCTACTCAGGGAAAAAATACAGGTATGTAAACATTTTTTGTTTCCTCTAAATCACCCATTATTATTACCATCACAACGACTAAATCTTCTCCCAGGGACTACCGCAAACTTTGCGAAAGAAAAAAACACCTGAGTACAAAACCAAAATATTCGTGACACTACTGTTCACAGCCATTGTTGTTCTCATTGTCACAGCTTACTTTTTGTATCAACAAAAAATTTTGGCTAAGGCCTATTTCGAAAAAATCAAATTCAACAAAGTGAAAAGAGCTATGCAAATCTACAGTAGAGAAGGTGTGGATATTCTACATGCTACGCTTGGTACAACTATAAACTATGATAAAGTTCTACCATGTCTTCCAATAGACCAGAAACACGATGGAAGTATTTGCCTAGAATGGATGCACAGGTGCTGAATTTCTCTCAATAACATTCTTCTGTGGTTAATACGACATTTTTGTATTTCAGAGCTAGACTCTATTTGAGCTTTTTCGATTTGGACGAAGAAGTCAAATGCTACAATCTACGTTGGATATCACTGTCTGAGGATGTTGCACCGACAGATTGCTTTGACTTAGGTACTGGAGGTCATTGGTATGGAGCTGGGGAGACAGCAGAATCAGCATGGCCTCTAGAGAAATGCGATCATGATTTCAAACCATTCATAACTGGTAGAGTGGAAAGACATGAATGGGGTAATGTTTTAAAACGATATTTCATTAGCTCAAAAGGTCTGTAAAACATTATTTGATTCGATCATATTAATGAAACAATATTAATACTTTATTTAGGTGTTGCAATTATGGTTGATAATAAAACACCATTGTATGTATCAATTAAAAACAACACTAAGAAGGAGCTATGCCTGCGAGCCCAATACGATGATTTTGCTTTTGTTAACAAAATGACCGATACGGCACAATTGAACTACACTATGTGCACCAGTTCCAACATGTCGGAATTACATGCCAGACTGAGTGAACACACTTTATGGGATGGCCTGAAAAAGGAAGATAGCAACATTATTGATTCTTTATTAACAGAACCAGTGTGGGAGATCACTTCCGGAAACAAGGATTCATTCACAGAAGGTGAGTAGATGTAGAAAAAACATAAAACTCTCAAATCAAAAACTAAACCTATTATTTACAGATACCGTTTATAATTTTACCGATGACATAACAAATTCTGTTGGGATAATGAAACAAGGTCACGTACTTGTCAATGAATTTTGGCAAGAGAATATTGGTGATTTTGAACTGGACACCAATCGTTTTCCTACATTAGAAAAAACTATGGAGATGCTCAAACGTAGAGGCTTTCGTGTGGTGTTCACAATCCAACCCTTCATATCGACAGAGAGCTTTAATTTCGCTGAAGCTGTAAAGAAGCGACTTCTTGTATCTGAACGATTTAGTGATCGTCGAATTCCAGCTTTAACGCGTTATAAAACTCTGTACAGCGCCGGTGTTTTGGATATCACAAATGAACGAACAATACCTTGGTTGGTCGAGAAGCTACGAAAAGTGATGAATAAATATAAGTTCGATGCATTCTATCTTGACATGGGTGTAGCTTATGATATGCCACACTACTATCAATGCGAGAAGGCACTTCTTAATCCAGACCAATACAAAACCATCTTCACTACAAGTTTACAGGTAAATTATCATAGATAAAACAAAGATTGAAGGCGATACATATGTATTTGTAAATGTTCTAGACCAACATACCACTTTTTGGTGTAAGCAGTGCTATAGAAAGGCCAAAATCTCCCAGTTTCGTAGTTCTGCCTCAGTTCGAATCATCTTGGGATGGCTTACGACGTGTCATACCAACCATTTTGACTTATGGCATCTTAGGTTATCCGTTTTTGATACCTGGTGCAGTGGGAGGTGATTATAAGTCACTTGATACTGAATTTATGCAAAATGTAACTGATAAAATCCTACCTGATCAAGAACTGTATATAAGATGGTTACAATTGGCAGCTTTTTTGCCTGTTATCAGATATCATCACTTGCCCAGCAGCTACGGAAACAAAGATATATCGGAGATGGCCAAAAGTCTAGCGATAACAAGACAAAATAAGGTTTGTTCAAAATCTGCTCATTTTGGTATTATTAGTTTTCGAGTTTATGTGTCTTCAGGTTACACCGAAATTGAAGAAGTTTGCAAGAGTTTCACTTAATTTGGGACTGCCGATAATAAGACCACTTTGGATGTTGGATTCCGAAGATCCTGCTTGTCATCTTGTCTTAGATCAATTCTCAATTGGAGATGAAATAATTGTTGCACCAGTTCTTCACTCTGGTTCCAGGCAAAGAGAAGTAAGTTATTCTTTTAACTTGTAATATGCAGCGTGGAAATAATTCATTTTTTGGGTAGGTTTATTTGCCAGCCGGTGTTTGGAAGGATGGTATCGATGGAAGCCTACGTAAAGGCAATAGGTGGATACATGACTACAGTGTGGATGTAAATCAGGTGGCTTATTTTGAAAGAATGCCAGATGATACAAGATTCTAGTTTTTAAGGATAATTCTATATACATATATCTTATAGCAAATAAGATGCAGTAGAACTGAATACGTATACGTTGTAGTATAGACAAATGAAAAATTGATTGAAAAGATACTGATTGTGAAAAGTTTATCATTGCAACATTTTTCATATTGTTTCATAAATTTCATAGATCTAGATAGGATATGTAGTGGATAGAAATTTATACAATGAGTGTTCATGATAGTCTTTTGTAGTGATTCGAAATCAAGTTTAAATTTTAATGGTAACATTGAAATTAAAATTAATGATTAATTAATATAATATTTAATATGTTAAAACTAAATACCTACATATATTATTATATATATCAGCCGCTATAGTTGTCTTATATTATCTATTATTCTAACATTTATGTAGATCATATTGTGATATTTACAATAAGTGCAATATGTTTTAGAAAGTAGGTATCAAAAGCAATATACTTTATAATAGGTACATTATTTTCTTTCAAAATTATTAGTTCGTATAATTTACAAATGGTACATCTTTGTTGGTAATTTAAACATTTAGCATACGTCTGTTTCTAAAAATCTTGATAAAATCCTACCACATTGATAGTTTTGTAACTTGTTTAAAATTAATTAATTAATCTGCTGATTTGAAAAAATTCGAAGTAGGCACGACAAGAGAATATATGTTTCTAATAACTCCTTATCATCCCCTATTCAACCGCATTTGCATGCAAATCCTCACCAGTTAAAAAAAATATGACTTGAAAATCCTTACCGTACGCCACTGATGGGAATGTGAGTAGGTAAAGTCTGTTCTGTTGTCGTCTCTCTTATGCACTAGCTTGGAACATTTTCTCTCTCAGTTCAGTACATGCAAAGAAACACAAACAAACACAAATTGATTTTATTTACATTTAAAATAAAATACATAAAATATATAATAAATTTATGACGGGAGGTTTTGGGTCTTTTTCCAGAAATTTTTTATATAAGCTAACAGGATAGCAGGAACTAGATCTGGTATACATAATTTAATCCCTAGGAACTACATTTCACCATATTTATTCAAATTTACAGAAGATTATGCATAAATTACAAATGCACTTGTCATTGAAAAAAACACAATCAAAAAAACAGAACTGGAAACGTGGAAACGACCACATGTTAATTATTGTAATATGAAGTAATAAGAATGGAATACTGTGTAAAATTTTTAAATAGGTACATTTGGATATGATAAACATTTCATTTCAAATAATTTCCTTTTCATATGATATGATAATGTGAATAAAAAATGATATAGGTACCTATTTTATGCAAAAAAATCATTTTATGGATTAAATCGGTCTAATATGGGATATGCACAGCTTAAGGTAAACGGTGTTTATATGTACCTATGTATAATACTTAACATGTCCTATCTCTGCTCTCCTAGTATATATTATCATACATTTACATATTCAGCATACCTATTTTTAACTACAATCAATCCCTCCTGAGGGTTAGAGTGACAGTATTGAGAAATGAAGTAAATGAAACTATTTTATTTCATCAAAAACAATTAGTATTAAATGATTTCCAAACAATTCACTTAACAATTTAAAAGAATAATACTTGATACAAACTGATAAGTTTCATTAATCAGAAATGATTATGAATTATGTCATATATAATCTATATATAAACAAATGGGGTTCATTAGTCAAATGATATATGATTAATAAAAGTTTCAATTAGCAGGGTTGCAGTCAAATGAGGGTGGTAAAATAAAATAATACTATTTACATTATACAGGTAATAGTGGCATAGGCGTAATGAGAAAGTAGGCTCTCTATAATAGGTATGTCTAAGGATTTGATTTTATAAGAACCTGGCAAATCGTTATCGAATATTGCTTTTGTCGTAATGACTTAAATCCACTTTTTTATCATTCGCGTCACCTAGTCTATTCATGACATAAATACTAGCGTTCTGCCGTCTTTTAATGAAATCCCAAGATATTATTTTGTAGATAACTCAATTTTGCTATAAATACCTATAATATAATTTCACTGTCGGAAATGAGTCATTAAATATGTATTACCTACCTCAACACTGCTGTGAATGAACAATAAATTAGCTAAGTACAAATATTATGAAGGTTCTGTGATTTGAAATGCAAGCTACATTTGAATATTTTGATTGTTAAACTTATCAGGAATTCATAATGTATTTATTTTGTCTTGTTTAGGTTTCTTTGTATTGTTAATAGATGCAATCCTTAAAATATGTTCTACGTAGGTACCTAATAAATTTTTGTAAGTTAAGTGAGACTTAATGTGTATTTTGCTGTTGTAATTTGTAATCATGATCATTGGATGTTGTAGGTACAATTTATTCAATCAAATATTTATTTTTGCATCAACATAAGTTGTATTTCATTCAGCAACCTTCTACACTTTCTGTCGCCCTGATATAGAAAAGTCCTCTGACGCAACTACGTCAGGAATGATAGATAGATAGATTGCTCGCTGCTGTTCAAAACAGCAGTCACTCACCTTGATGATTGATTGATCCATCAATCATCATTTTATGGATTGAAAGAAGATAGAAGAAGAAACCTTGGATTCGGTAGTTGACTATTTCCGTTTTCTCCAAGCTATGCCATGACGCAGGCATACAAAAGGCATTGGCGTTGCTTCATATAACCCAACAGGCATGGAAATCATTACTTAGCCTGTGCCTGTAGTAGTTTCACCTATTATGAAATCAAATTTCAATTAGTTTTTAAAACCGAGATCTTCATATTTTTTATTATTACTTCTAGGGTACCCAAATGCAATATTGAGATTCATACGGCAATTTCTGGTTTCTAGTAATTTCACATTTGTAGTCAAGAGGTGTGAGTCAAAATTCAGAATGTCAATGTTTTATCGTCAAATTATTCTGTCTGAACGACTGGAAGTACAGATGGATTAAAACTATAACGCTTCATAAAAGAGGTATTTGCTCATTCAAAATCATGATTTGATTGAATTAAGTTTATTTATTTAATTTTTATGGAAACACTATTTATCAAAGATACAAAGCTATTCTCCACCACTGCAATTGTTCCGCCGCAATCATCAATAGACGTGGAGGTAGCCGATGAACACGAAGGAAGAAAGAAAGAGGATAGATAGATAGGTAGGTAGGATGAACGAACGAAGATGGTATCGCAGATTCTGCTTGAAGGCTTTTGAAATTTGCACGGTATGGCAAGAATCCCCATTTGTATCAGGATAACAGAAACTACTGCAGCTCGACTCGTTAGAAGTGGCCATGCTTTCTATATTGTGTGTTGCATACCTATCCGTTATATATTTGTATAATAATTACTTTGAATGAATCTTAACATCAATGCGATTGAAATAATTAGGTATCTTTAATCTTTGATCATATCCATATCCTATGCTCGCAGCTTATAAGCAGCGAAAATATGTTCTACATTGTCATGGATACCAATTTCAAAAAATAGAAACATTCTGCAATGTATCCAAATGTCTTATCTATTTTTTAAAAGTATTTTTCAAAAATTAATTCAATATAAATTTGTCAATGTTATATTTGAAATCGATAGTACATTCACATATCCGGTGTGCTGCAATCCTTCAAACGATATCGTAGGTATAGTTACGTGTGGTGCGGATCGATAATACAAATAAGCCTTTTAAGTTCCATACCGCCGTATGCTGTTCTCCCAACACCCCCATATGTATGTAGTTGTAAGTCCTCCTCTTCTTGGGGTAAAATTCCACCAGTGTAAACCAATATATGTATATATATGTATATGTGCATATATAGATATATTTTGTAATAGAAACACATGTCGAGGGAAATGAATCGAAAGCTATCGAGTTACTTTTGGCATAACTTTGAGGCGTATGTCGAACAGCTAATAGCTATAGGTACAACCTCATGGGTCTAGTCTAGAAGCCGCATAGCCCGATAGTGCAGGCAAAAAGAATCAATAGACTAAAATATTACATATATACAACAGGAGGCACTCTCCAAGAAAGACCACATGCAATGTGAGTGCCAAATATGCGCTGTGGAGATCAATAAACTCTTGTACCATCACATACCTACCAACGTTGAGTTTTATGACCCGACACGTAGGTATTTCGCCAACAAAGTTGGCATCTTTGGGGGTGGGTAAGCTTACAACTTCGGTTGAAGTTGTTGACTGAAGGCTCATTTAGATTTGTCACACTTGGAATGTTCATCATAAAGGATCCATCGAAAGTGGTAGGTGAAGGTGGCATTTAGCTCAAAAAACTATAGGATGTTTTTTAATCCAAAGTGTACAATACAAATTTTTATACAAAACATAAGGGCCGATTCTATTAGTTGGTGCACTCAAAAACTCAAAAGAACGTTAATTCTATTGGTGTTGGTAATTTTGAAATGGTGTTAAAATTTTTATTTATTAGTCCTGAAAATAGTGGAACGTAAATTTATAGCCAGTGATTTGAAAATACTGCGATAAGAATGCACTTTCTAGTGCTGTAACTCGGATTTTACTGAAAAATGTCCATTTTAAATGGTGTTGGAAATTCTTTTTAATACTCTCTGAGAAAATTTGGTAGGGAAAGTACATTGAAAGTGTTCATGTGTGTGGGGCCTATAGTCCTTTTTTGACAAAATTCCCAAAAGAAGAAGGTAGGTAAGTATACAATCTAGACTGTATTTTTGTATGTATGTAAGTAACCTCATTTCTCATAGTAAACGTGCACTGATTTTGATGATTCTTTTTTATTTGAAAGTGGATGTGCGAAAGATGGTCCCATATTCAAATACATATTTTCAAAAACAAACTAATAACAAGACAAAATGTAGGAATCATAAATAAGTTGGTGCAAGAGTCTGCTTTCTATAGCTGACACATCATCTCTTGGCACCAAATTCAAAATCTTTAGGATGCCTACTATTTTGGGTTATTTCATATTTTTTAGTGTAACTTCTAATGAATTCGATCCTAGTTTTTTTTTCATTTTTACTCTTCTAGTTTCTTCTCTGCCAATTAAATTTGTGAATGTCTAAACAATGTTTTTTATTCTGGATGTATGTACCTGCATAAAAGTAAATTCAGCTTGAGGAAGATGCAAACTTGAGGCATAGGTATAAATACATTTCAGAAAGCTGGAGAACTAGATAGGAGTATAAAGCGAATGAGATGTGGTCAGAAAAAGAGGGAGATAATGGTAATAGAGACAGAGGTTGATTGTGTAAAAAAGGCAAGCATGTTATGATTTTGCCATGGAAGCTATGCAAAACATCATGTTTATATAAAGAGTAAGAGAATTTTATTGCCATAAGTTTCATCAAAATAAAACTTAAAGCAGTCAAAGTCAAAAATCTCTTTATTTTGAAAATACATGTACCTACTGTATTAATAAAATGATATAAATATCGTATAAAGACTTTCGCTTATATCTTTCGATTTCAGCTATCAAACCAAAATGGAAGCGTAACTACTTAGTTTCGATCTATTTTTTTTGCTTTTGAGAGTTGTATTTTTATTCGATATTTGAAATCTATACCAAATTCAATTTATTTCGATATAACAATATATATTTTTTTACAAAAAATTGGACCAGCTTTAATAGTTTGCCCACTGAAAAATACAAAATAATATAAATTCTATTGGTGCTGGTACTTGTGAAGTTGGTGCCAAAAGTTATCAATCTAACTGCAACTGCACAACTGTAAAAGAAACAGCACCAATAGAATTAATATTATTTTGTATTTTTCAGTGCAACAACTAATAAAGTCGGTCCATTTTTTTGTAAAAAATATTTATTTCACACTTTTGAGTGTACCTAAGATTTGTAATGAAAATTGTTGAACCTTCACTTATACCAAAGAAGATAGTACTTATACTATTACCATGTATGAGGCTTAGCTTGTACCTACTTGTTATTATTCAGAGATCTCAAAACATCGCGGCGCATATATAGGTACATATTTCAGACTTTACTGTTGTAACTCGAAAGGCATAACTCTTTTTAAAAAAATTCTATTTAAATGTTGCTACATATAATCTCTTAATTTGGCTGTCTCTTATTTTCAATTTTCGAAAAAAAATGTCACTTCCTCATACTAGAAATATCTATACATATCTCATATTTCAGACTTTACCATTGCTGTATGTGGTCCCCTTTCTAATTTCAATCTCGAATCTTCAATTCCCTTCCACATAGCTAAAACACATATTTCATACTGTAACGCGGAAAACTATTATTATTTTTAAAAATATCCAATTGACACGTTTCCGGATATGAAATTTTCTTTAATTCTGCCGTCTCGGATTATAAATTTTCTGGAAAAATTGCCCCCACCACCCCCTTTGGAGGAAGTTTTTCTGGGGAAGAGCATGTCTAATGTTGATTATTTTATTCATTGGACCAATATTCTTATATAAAAAAATCATCAAAATCGAAGCACGTTTACTATGCAAAAGGCGCGAACAAATATAAAAAAAACATGCAGACATACAGTCGAATTGTATACCTCCTCCGTTTGGCTCGTCGGTCAAAAAATATAACACACTTTCTTCGGAATTGATAGAAAGATAGAGATTAATAAATAAGATGGCTTGTCAGATCTTTCAAGAGTTTTACGCAAATAAACATTTCTTAGTTGCCAGTAGATACAGATAATTTACGTCACTGCTATTCTCTCAAAGTAGGATGTGGAACCAGAATATTCAAATATTAACGAATACAGAACTTGATAATTAAGATTGAAATAATTTGCCATTAATATTGTAATAGTGGATTATATTCTAACTATTTTACCCGCCACTTCCCGGGCAAATACTTTGGTAGATTGTGGTATGAAAACATAGCCATAAGAACTCGTAGAACCAGTCCTAACGCTAACCCAGATCCATCCACAGACATGCACCAAGAGAGAACAGCATGATAATTATTTTACATACGTCTTAGGGATTTTCCGGTATGGAACCCTCCACCTTTAAGTCGCAGTTGAACTGATAGACTCTCACAAAACAGTCCAGTGACATACATCGAAAAATTCCCGGAGATTCAGCCATAGAGCTCAGAGATACTTCTTTGGGTATTTCAGGTATGGAACCCTCCACCTAGAAGGCCCCGTCACACTTACAGTCACTACCAAGTTATTCTAATAATATTCCATATAACATATATGGTAAAAAGACTATCAAGATCTACCCATAGACTTCAGAAATATAGATACAATAGACTTTCAGGTACGGAACCCACCACATAGAGTCCCACGGGCAATAAAAGGTAGCCTATGTCCTTTCTCAGGATCTAGTCTATCTCTGTACCAAATTTCATCAAAATTGATTAAGTAGTTTCTGCGTGAAAGCGTAACAAACAAACAAACTCACATTCGCATTTTTAACATTAGTAAGGATAGTTAATTTAAATAACTTGTAGTACGTCACAGTTGGTACGCCTGATATTTCCAACGTTGAAATTGAATCTGATTAGAATCAGCTGATTTTCACATTCAACGTTCCAAATATTTGACATAAATAAACCTCATAATTAAGTAACTATAACCTAAAAACATGGTAGCGCCCATTGACATGTTTGTAGTTGTCAATAATAAATTTAATTGATAAATCTGTAAAATTATATCATTTAAACTGATAAATTTCAATCTCTGTATATAGTATCTATGAATTCTCAATGTCAAATGATGTTGGAAGGTCAATAAAAAACTTTCTAAGAATCCGTAGCTGATGAGTTAATTATATTGCTCATTTAAATAGACTAGGTATAGTTGTTATATGTCATTCCATGACTTTTTCATACCAAGTGCCAAACGTTAGTTATGACCATAGTCAAGACTACATCTGTCTGTGGTATTCTCATTGATTACGACCTACAGTAACTTAAAATTGTGTTGACTCATGGAATAAACATATTGTTAATTTGCTGAAGAGTACATGAACAATTCTGTAATTGAACTTTCAACGCAGGTGCCGTAAATATATTGTATATGTTTTAATCCAAGTCAATTTACTGACTGGCTGAATTATGTTTAGCCATTAAATAAAACAGCTAACAAAGTCTGTTTCCACGATATCATTTAAAAGGTTCATATGACTAGAAGCGACGGGTCTCTTAATTCTCAATTCCTCCTTGTATATCATTGACTTATTTTTTTTATTAACCCGCATCGACCTTTTAGGGTCATTAGCAGTGGTACATGAAAATATAATTTATATTATAATAAGTGTAATATATTAATGTGACTGATATAATGTATAACTTTAAAAAAATCACTGTTTAAAGTCACTGATATGTCACTGTTCAGTTGAAGGTTGTTTCTCTGCTGCTGGTATTAAGGACACACAAATAGGTGTTCCACAGATATTGGAATATTACAATGTTCACATTATCTTGGAGGCTCTCTCTTCAGAATATGCCCATTTTGTGACCAATTATTGATATAAGAACGAGAGGAACCCTCAGAATTAGAAGCCGTAAATATTTGTCATGAGAATGGGTACCTAAGTACCTATATTGTCAACGTATTGTCGCCATTATCTGAGATATTGATCATTCATGCTGAAATGTCAATTTTTAGCCTATTTGAAGCAAGGGAAAGCCATCTGAGCATGTTACGTAAATATTAAGCAGATTATAAATATACGTATCGGTTTTTCTCCGCTAATTCTAATTATTTAATTAACATATTTGTATAATGTTTCCTTGCTCTCAAATAGGAGAATTAACATTTATTTTGGAAGGGAGAGTCATCTAATAATGAAGAAGTTTTATTTCAGATGAGGACGAGTACCCTGCAAAATTAAATCGATACTTATATACCTAACTATAAAGTTTTTTGGAAACACGTAAGCATTGGCTAGCCGTTTTCTTAAATGCTGTTTCAAATATTCTGGCTACATATCGTTCAGCCAGTTAACTGGATGGCGCCATTTAGTCTAGGCAACCAGCCAAATGGATGATTAAGCCATATGGCTGCGACATATTATGTCTATCACATGTGAGCACAATATAAACAGACAATCGTAATATATTGCAACATGAGCCTAGGTAGGTGAATGACAAATTCATGAAGGGACGAGTAAGGTGGTTATATCGTATGTTGCGATATCAAGATTTTTCGATATTCGCCTTTTACAAACCTATAGTTTAAAGTACTATATCCTAATAACTCCACATAACATAATTAATCTGAGAGTTGATGACTTTGAACATGCACAGACGCTGTAAGTCAGTCACATATTGAATATTAACTGAATTTTAGATTCAAGGAGATAATTCATAACCCGTCTAGATATTACAACGGGGTAATGATCTTCACATTTCAATTCTCAATAAAAAAATCCATCAAGTGCAATAAAACCAAATAAACCGCTTATCGATAAAAACGGACGACACAGAGGTTTCAGGAGCAGGCACACCTCTCGAGAACTTTTCGGTACCCGCCTCCTGATGTCCCCACCCTTACGGCCATTGTACGCCACTGCGTCTGACCCGGAGCCAACCGGATTTCCTTTAGTGGTTGTGTATGAGGCGCATGCGTCATCCGCATCCTGCTCCACGGCTCAATACCGAATTCGACTTCCCCTGCGGGCCTCGAATAGATTTATTCTTATTTTCGCTGTCTTGAGAATCCGTATATATGTATATACACGCCAGTAAAGATGTAAGAAAACGTCTACCGTACATATAACTCTTTATTTGAGTCGTCTTCAACCTTTTCTCCCATGTGATAGTCAATACTCACATCAAGGGGATGTTATGAAAGGAAAATATATCTTGTGGTGTAGTTAACCTATAAAATTAAATGGTAATAGGTATTTTCATCACCTACCAGCATTTATTATTTGGAACGTTAGCAAAATTTGGAAACCTAAGGGTTTGTTAAATATTTGTGGGAAATATTTATTCTTCAAGTTGTTGATTGCGTATTATTTAGGTTATATATAAAAAAATGAGCTAGCGGATAAGTACATTTCACAGTTTTCAATTTTTATTATTTTGAGTCAAAAATGCTTCAAGTTAAAGTCGTAGCTACAGATTATATCTATAGCACAAAAATATTTTTGTTGACATTTAGTCAAAAGCTACTTCTTGAGATTTTTTTTAAAGTTTGGTCAGCTGCCGTTTTGAAATAACTAGAGATTAGTAGAGATATTTGTACTATCGTTTTTTTTCATTTTGATACCTTTATAAATGCGAGCTCTATCGTGCTAATCAATAAATAAATTAATTAATTTGTCGATTGATCATATCCTCCATTATACATGCTTAATCTATTGCTTATGCTGATACGAGTACGAGTTCCTGATTAGAATTGATTATCAAATATGTCTCTTTACCCTGTGACATACTGATGAGAATCAACAACTTAGATCAAAACGCAAAAAAGCGCAATATGTCGACCAGAAACAATCGCTCTTATTGCGGCACCCTACGAAATGTAGGTTTTGTTATCATTTTTGAGCTAAAGGTGGAATGCAGCTGTAATAATTTCACATAATAAATGAATATGTATGTCTCTCATGTTGAAAGGTTATTTAATTTATTATGAATTCAACATAAGAAAGATAACTGAACTATAAACCTAAATGTGTGCTATATGGATAATAATTATTTTTTCATCATCAATCTTGTCAATACTATCTGTTTTATAATATCGATGTCATTACCATTGCTGCATATTGTGATTGAAGTATACCAATTCAGTGAAAGTTCAAGTAAGTTTCAGAATATTTAAATCAGCTTTGTTTACATCAGCAGGAATTTATACTTTTTTTTAGAAATATTTGGAACAAGAATCACCAAATGTAATTAGGTATGCAAAGAGAAGTTCAAAAATATTTGTATGGATATATCCAATTGAGTATAAAGTTCTATGATTTCATTAGTTATCAACATTATTTATCTGGAAATAAAGAAAATATCATAAATTTTATTTATCCAACAGCTACTGTACTTTATTATATGGTTATTGCGACTGTTTGATAATGTGGGAAGATTAACCGAATAACGGAGCCATGGGAAGCCGGGGTATTATTTTGCTTATGCCAAAATTGAATATGTCCATTGTTCGACCAAAGGTCACGCGTTTTGTGGTGCTTCAGGATAGTCTTATGTCCTAAAATATGTATAATCACCTACCGAAACTGTGGCATAATAGTTCATGGCAGAAAATACACGTGTTGTTAAAAGATAAAAGAAAGAAAAATCGTCTGATAAAGAAGAAAACGTTTGAAACAATATAATATTTGAGATATATTGTTTTACATATAGTAATCAAAATAGTTGCGGAGACAAGTTTAACATTAGGCATACTTTTTATATAGGTAAGTACCATGCTACAGAATACAATAAAAAAACTCTAAATCTAGATATACCTAATCCCTTTTACGTGAGAGAAAGTTTGCCGGAACGTTTGTTGCTAGTCCACACAAATAGGTGTCGATTTTACCGTCCCCCGAGTAAAAAAGGATCTATTCGACGACAATATATCTCAATAGATCGACTGTTGCCTATATAACCGAAGAAAGAACCGAATAAAACATGTTTATCATTTCACTTTGGGCGTAAGTATCGTTGGAAAAAGGCTTTTGAAATTCACTAAGAAAGCATTGAATAGGCCTTTTGTTCGCGGAAACGTCTTGTGGATCAGACAATATCTGGCAATGTTAGAGGTATAATATCATCCAATTGTATCTTCTACACTGATGAAATTCAATGCCAGATGTATAATATACATAGGAAATCTTACAGAATATAATTCCCAGTGTTTGCAAGAACAAGGAGCTCTGGCATGCCTAATGCATGGTAACATACTCTGGATATTGTTAACCGACTATGAAATCGGATACGAATCATTACGGAAATGGTGAAATGCTTATGAACATGTTATATATATGTGGGTTAAAATATGAAATGAATATCGAAAAACAATTTCATGTTTTTTTTCTTCAAAAAATACCTAAACTAGCAATATCAATTCCAAAGGCATAAATTTATTTACTGGTATACCGCAGGGCAGTGCTTTAATACCTATCAATATTGCCCGATGGAACTATTCCAAGACCAAGCTCATATGACTGTTACAAACAAAACAGAAAATATGTAGCTGTGTCAGGCAGTAAATAATAAGGTGTGGAATTATTACCTTTTTGATTTATTTCGTGAATTTGTACATTATCTTCAATTGCTATAATTTTTTGGACATTTGGCTTCAAAAAGACACTGCTTATCGACAATAATTTCACAGAGCTACTAATATCTGGATGGATTATGGGAGAAGATTGTCTATTTGTGTAACAAAATTACATTATAATTAACAGAAGAGACATGTTTCGAGACTATATAGTCTCATTATCAATCTGTAACAAAATTGTACAAATTAATGACATGAAACTGTTGAAATATATCTTAGAAAAGATGTCTAATATGGTACTCACGTGGAGATGAAAATAAACCCGATCTAGAACCAAAATTAGTCAATAAAATAAAATTGACAAGAAAAAACTTAACTTTCACATTGTGTAAGTTTTTTATTCTCAATTTTATTTTATTGACTAATTTTGGTTCTAGATCGGGTTTATTTTCATCTCCACGTGAGTACCATATTAGCCATCTTTTCTAAGATATATTTCAACAGTTTCATGTCATTAATTTGTACAATTTTGTTACAGAACCTTTTTAAGATTGATAATGAGCCTATATAGTCTCGAAACATGTCTCTTCTGTTAATTATAATGTAACCAATATATTGTGGAGAAGACATTGAGTTTCTTTTTCAACATTCTACTTCACTCCACTTTGAGATAATGGACTTTTACCTACAAAAAATATTTTATAAGAGCGAAATTGTGTGGCCTCTGACTCTGTCGCTCAAAGTGGGGAGTGGAATGATACTGAAATTATTTCAGTCGAATACTCGATATCCTCGCCAGGAATCGGTCAATCCCATTTTGCCAAAGTTGTCCTCGTAATCTGCATAAGTAGCGAACGGTGTGTAAAATACAAGAAGATATCGTCGAAGTTTTATTTCAGAAATTATAATATAGATCGCTGGGATGACAATGATTGTTTTTCCATTGTATTTCTCCCATGTTGATTGTAAATATGGTGTTATTTTACTCTCCAATACTATAAATTATAAATTCTATGCCTATATTTTTATTGTAAAAATCATTACCGGATTTCGAATTTGTCAGTATAATAATTAACAAAATCTTAAATATCTTTTATACTTTCTCGCTATTATCTATCTAAGTACCTAATCAGCTTCGACATTTCCGTGATTCATAATTTTAAAATTTCTTTATTTTCATCCATTTCAGCCGTAAAGGTTATTGTTGTCCTTCTTCAGATTGTTTCAATGAGTATTGACAATAAAACCGTAGCTCAATACTAGATTTATTCATACTGCAAAGTGCATAATAATTATGGGAAGGGAGGATAGATACATAAGAGGTAGATATGCCATATAGCAAACAAGCACAAGCCGGCAACACCGCACTTGTAATATTTGTTCGATTCGATGATCACAATATTAGCTAACTTTACTAGCTCCTACTTAAGATTAATTTTGTGCAAGTGTTCCATCTTATAAACTCCGTTTACAATATTTTATAATCCTTTTTAAAACTAGAATGCTATTTCATCCCTGTCACATGCTTTATCTCCCTTGCATCGTAAAAGCTTCAGAGAACGTGACGGAGCCGTGGCGGAGCCGTGACGCTTCCTTGGAAAACCACTCTGAGCCGACCAAACAAGTTTCACTTAGAAAGGGTAATCTAGTGTAATAAGATTCGATTCACATATTTTCATAATAATTTAGAATTTTGTAGAGCCCATTTTCAAAAACTCAATTATAAACAATCTTTTAGCACAATCTCAACACTGTTAACCGTTTCATATTAACTTGAAAATAGTATAACAGTCGCCTAGCGAAATATACAAGACTTTTTTCATTTAAAGAGCTGAGATCATTTCAATCAGATACTTATAAATAAATTACAAATTATTATATATTAAAACCGTGTTTTCATGCAAAACAGTTTCAAAAGAATAAAACACCTCGATGGTTTCTGACTTTTACTTCATATATTTTTAAAGCACATAGTATTGTTGTATACAAGACAAAATAGAATTTGTATTGTTACACGCTTGATTGGAGGCATTGTATTCTTAAAAAACAAAAGCAAATATCCTTGAAGTGTTTCTGTATTAAATCAACAAATTTATAAATTATAGGTACAAGTACACTGCGATGAATCGATCGGTTCTATATGAAATGATAGATTCATTTGGATACACCCAAAACCATTGTGGTGATTTTTGACCGACGAACCCCGAACGGACCAGGAATACAATTCGACTATCTGCTTTTTTTTGGTTTGTTCGCGCGTTATATATAGTAAACGTAAATTATGATGATTTTTGATTCATTTGAAAGAGTTGACTTGGAAATTGGTCCCATATTCGTAAAAACTCAATCCAAAATCTCCTCTCCGAAAACCGTCCCCGAAGGGGGTGGAGGGGCAAATTTTCTCGAAAATCGAAAATTCGAGATGCCAGAATTAAAGATATGACAATATCCGGATACGTTTAAATTGAATTTTTTTTCAAAAGAGTTACGGTTTTCGAGCTACATTCACTTTAAAATCTCACACATGGGTATATTTGCTATGTGGAAGAAGCAATTTCTTTCGAAAACTGAAAATCTTTTGATGCCACATGAAAGACAATAATGTGTATCAACATTTATTAGGAACATTTTCTCCTTAGACTTACGGTTTTCGAGGTAAGCGGTGGTATAATGGTTAAATCTAAAATATTTGAGTATATTTCCGCAGCGATGTTCTGAGATCTCTACATAATAACAAGGTCAAGCAAAGCATATACGTGGGTAATAAGATGTTAGTGGTGAACGTTCAACGATTTTTGTGACCAATGTTACACTCAAAAGTCTGAAAAAAATACTTTTTTACAAAAAACTGGACTGACGTTTTTAGTTGGTGCACTGAAAATTACGAAATAATATTATTTCTATTGGTGCTGGTACTTGTGAAGTTGGTGCCAAAAGTTATCAATGTAACCGCAACTGCACAACTTCAAAAGTGACAGCACCAATAGAATTAATATTATTTCGTAATTTTCAGTGCACCAACTAATAACGTCGGTCCAGTTTTTTGTAAAAAAGTATTTATTATATAAAGAGAAATGGGTTCAATTTTGTTGACATCTTTCTCAACCAAGAGTCTTAATCAGCTTATATGGCTTGTTGTCAAGGCATTGGACTGAATTACGAGAGGTCAGAATATTTAATACAATATAAAGAAATATATGATTAGATCCATTATATGTCGTAGGTAACATAACCGCTATTAAATATCTACAGCTTCTACAAAATCAAATTAGGGTCGATTTCATAATCAAATTTAATTTCTTATAAATTTTAATCCTAGATTAAAAAATTCATAATTTTTTTGGTTGGACATATAATTCAAAGTAACTTTAGAAAAACGAAAGAGAAGGTAACTAACTTTGTAAAAGTTATTGAAAAATGCACTATTTTTATTCCATCATCGAGATATGACTTAAGCAAATTGGAGAATTAACTAATCTCTCATTAAGGATTCATTATGAAATCGTCCCTTATTCCGACAGTTCAGCAAATTCCTATTAATTTTTTTGAGACTTGGTTACAACAAGACACTGTTTACCGACAAGAATTTGAGAGAGCTACGAATATCTGGATGAATTAAGGGAGGCAATTGTCCATTTGTGTAAAAAAATACCTACATGAAAATAATCAGAGATATGGGTATTGTTTGACATTACAATGAGGTTTATTTGAACATTTTTTCAATTGAATTTGTAATGTTTATCGTTTTAAGAGTTTAAAGTTTAATTTTCAAATTTTATGTCTAAGTTTTTTATTTTGTCGAAATTCATTCATTTTCTATGCCATGATGGCATAAGGAAACACAGCACTTATATATTTATTATACCAAATAATTTCTATCATGTAGGTAATGAAACGACGTAGATAGAATCTTTTTCCTGACAATCTAGATAACACACAGATTCATACTGATTTTATACGTGCGAAATTGTGTGACGCCTGCTGACTCTACCGCTCGAAAGAAAATTAAGGGGAGAGGAATGATTCTAAAATTATTTCAGTTGAATAATCCACTTCCTTGCCGGGAATTACTCAATCACTTTTTGCGAAAATTGCACTCCTAATCTGTATAAGTATCGAACGAAAATGATTATTTTTCCTTTTGATTTCTCCCAGGCTGATTGTATATGGATTGGAATGCATTGGACTCATATCGGAACAGTCGAATTACATAGAAGTCAAAATCTAGTAGTTTTTTATTGAAATACTGAAAATTATAAATTGCTTGTCTATATTTTTGACCGACGAACCCAAACGGAGGAGTTATACAATTCGACTGTCTGCGCTGCTTTGGTTTGGTTTGTGCGTACGCTGTATAATATAGGAAACTTACTCCGATTTTAATTATTTTTGTTTCATTTGAAAGAGAAGACGTGAGAAATGCCGTATTCGTAAAAATTCAAATTCAAAATCTCCTTCCCTACAAAAAGGGGGCTATTTTTCTCGAAAATCGAAAATATGAGACGACAGAATTAAAGATTGGACAATATCCAAAAACGTTAAAATTGGACATTTTTAAAAAGAGTTACGGTTTTCGAGTTACAGCGATGTTAAAGGCTAAAATATGTGTATTTTTTGAACATTTTTTCTATACATTTACCTACGGTTTTCGAGTTACAACGGTGGTAAAGGCAAAAATATGGGTATTTCCGCAACGATGTTTTTAAATTTCTGAATGATAACAAGTACAAGCAAAGTATACGTGGGTAATGGTATTAGTAAACGTTCAACGATTTTCATGACTGCTGCACTCAAAAGTGTGAAATGAATATTTTTCTTACAAAAAATGGACCGAAGTTATTAACTAACTGCAACTGCACAACTTCAAAAGTACCAGCACCAAAAATTACTATTAATTTGTATTTTTCAGTGCATCAACTAATAACGCCGGTAAATTTTTTTGTAAAAAATATTTAAGTGTATTATCAATATCGAAACTTTATTCTCAAAATGACGGACTTCGTATTAATTATCAGTTGAATAATTAAGAAAGTCTTTAATACCGTTTCGCTATTATATACGTATGTATCTCAGCTTTGACTTCCCGTAATTAATAATTTTCAACCATTTCAATATAAAACATGAGCCTTAAAGGTTATGTTAGTACACATGTTTTATTTTTAGCATTTTTCAAGTGAACATGGTATTCAACCATTGTAGAATGTAGAATGAGTATTGACCACAAAACTGTTGCACAAAGAAAGTTTGTTCACATTGCAAAAAATATTTTTACCAAAAAATTGGACTTACTTAACTTTGAAGTTGTGCAGTTGCAGTTAGATTGATAACTTTTGAGACCAACTTCACAAGTACGTATCTGAAGAGATTTAACATAATACAAAACTTTTATGAATGTCGGTATTTTTTTTGAAATAACTTGAAGGTTAACCAGAAATTATATCTACAGATATAGGTAGGGGAAGGTATATCTACACATTGCTCAACCCTGTATATAAAAGAAATAATAAATTTCAATTAAATTGAGTATATAATAGTTATAATACTTATGTTTTCCAAAATCAATTTTCAATAGGTCAAATACTTGATTCTAATTTGTTTTTTCTTCAAATAACCTCAAGAGCAAAGCAACTGGATTGATTAATCATTTAAGACCTAGTTTTTTCTAAAAAGAACCATTTCTTGTGAACTTGGGTATGATTAACAACGAAACTTATTTATTGGTGTATACTATATCACTCTGGGATTGGGAAGCTAGGTTCAATTTACCAGTTAGACATTATTTAAATTTCAACTGTAGATATGCCCTTTCCATGATATTTATAAATAACTAAAAACATTTCTAATTGATGGTTATGAAATTTTTCCTGTTTGTATTTAATTTTATCTAAATTCACGAATGTAAGAAGTTAAATTATTAATCTATTATGAGGTTAAGATAATTTGTAGCGATTTTAAGTTTGCCCTGACGAAGCGAATAACCATTTTCGAAAGTTCAGCTTAATCCAATGAATTTTATTTAATAAATGACTCTTTGATCAAATATTGGACCATATACCACATAGCGGAAGTACAACATATTTCAGTTTTTACCATTGCTGTAACTCGAAAACAGTAAATCTTCTATAAAAATATTCAATTTTAACGTTTCCGGATATGGTCTCATCTATAATTCTGCCGTCTCAGATTTTAGATTTTCGAGAAAAATGCCCATCTCCCCTGGAGGGAAGGTGACTTCGGATTTGAGTTTTTCTAAATATGAGACCACTTCACTATCCAAAAGTCCTCGACTTTAAAGAACCACTAAGTATACGCACGACTTTCAGAGTTTGCCACGATAATATCGAACAGGGGCATTTAAATGAATATATCAGAGGAGATTCCAGTCTACTCAAGTATGAGCTGTTGACAGAATAGCGTGCTCATTCAGTGAATTCCTATCTTCTGAGAATCTGTTGAGGAAGGCATGACAAAGTGCATTTGGGAAATATCCGAAGCGCTAGCAAAACCTTCGTATTATGACTAAAAATGGTGTCTAAACCTCATGTCATTAGGTAAGATAATATTTTGAAGCACATATTGATATCGGTGAATCTGAAGTCTTAAAACTCTGTGGGAACGAATTGAATAATATCTCCCGATCACACTCTTTTTTTGAGTCACGTGACACGAGACATAACATCATTAGTTACTTTTATTGCTTCAAACATAGATACGTATAAGTCTATCTTACAAAATCATTCCATGGTTTTTAATAATAAGAAAAGAAGAGATACGCAACCTGCCATTCATAACTAAACCTCCGAATTTGCTTAAGACCTTACCAAAAAAAATTTTGAAACACAAGAAACCAAAGCTTTTTATTACTAGAACTCAAAAATAATACCCAAAAACAAAAAACAAACATCGACAACAATTAACTGCCATTAGAAAATCAAGTAAGTACACGCCGCGTTCGCTTCCACTCCGCTTTGGGTATTGGAGAAGGTCTTAATGTAATTTTTCGCAATCATCGGTGAACATTGTATTGCTGTTTGTTTAACTATATATATATATAAATACTCTATGCGCAAAATAGCGTGCAGCGGGCCACAGGTCCCAAACGCTGGTAGCGACGTTCGATACAGAGGCTTTTATTAGGTATGGGAATGAAGATAGATACTAGATATTTTCTTTGGTATGGGTTATTTCTCGCCTATATATTTGCATCATTGCACGGTATTTTGCAGAAGGACTGTATGTAGTACCTATACAGAATAAATATATTTCCCAAATGGCTGTCTGCAATGTTTCTGAGTACGATTACCTTATATTCAAACTTATTTTTATAAATTACTTTTAGATTTACTATCGAAAAGATTAATTTCTTGTAGAAGATTTCACTTCGGTCGTGCGGTTTTAAGCACACGCCCTTATTTTGCATATCTTAATAAAACTTGGCCCAAAAAGAAATGTCGGTTCATATTTCAATTATTTCAGTAGTCTCAAAATACTGACACAAAGTCAATAAATCAAGACAAATTATTGAAAAAAATCTGATAACTAAGCGCCCTCTACTTTTGACATCAATCCAATGATAGAAGCGTTCATCATTATTTTATAAAATTGTAGAGAAAATCAGGTACAAACCATACTGATAATAATAAGATACTTTCTAAGAATACATAACATCCATAGAAAAAAAAACGGTGTAATATCGATAATTATCCCAATAAACTCAACAATTATTAATCGCGTTCATATTATGATAATAAATAAACATTCAACTAATGGATAACAATTGGTAACGCTCTAATTATTTACTGTTAAATAACGTTATTAAACTATTTAACGAAGTCAGAGAATATCTTGAAGCAGCTTCTTTACCTATTCATTTATAAATTCGCACAATATCTAACAAGGAGTTACAAAAATATTCAATCTTCGACAATAGCGGAATGCGTGTTAATTAGTTGTCAAAATGTTACCTGATGAAGTAATAATTCGAACTATGAAATGGAAATAGCTTTGGAAATTGAATGAATGAATGTCTGTGCTTAATATTCTCAATAAATTTCCATGATATACGGTTCTACAAAAGTAATCTATTAAATGGTGATAAATTGAAATAATGGATATATATAACGAAAATGGGAAAGTTACAAATAAACTAAAATGCGAGGAGACCTCTTTTCTTTGTTTATTTAGATTCACAGCTATGGCCTATTTCTGCGGAATAAATGTGTTTTCCAGTCATAATTATAATATAAACTCTTGGATAATGCAGAAGAAAGGGAACCATTTAAAATAAGAGTGGGGATGGTTATATTTTGGTTAATTTAATTGCTACCAGGTCAACTCTTATGTACTTATAAAAATATAGGTAGAAATAATGAATTCATTATACATTTTTTTATAATCATTTTTGAATATTATGAGGAATATCCTTTTTCAGTCTCTATGGTCTCCATCTGAGGATCTGAATTATAAAATATAAGGAGAGTGTCAGTATGTAAAGGGACCCACCTACGGTGATTGGTGAACGTAGTGGATAATGTTTCATTCCTACCGAACCTACCCAAATTCACGATTTGGGTGGGTAACACGAGCGGGGTACGTTGAGACATCAAATCCGTACAGATTAAGACTACATGTGATGACAGGTAAGAAATGCTGGACTAAAATTAATGGCATTTTGTAGATATTTGCGGAAATAATTTGCCTTTGGCAAATAAACTTGAAATAATATATTAACAGACAAATTTGATCTCTGAAATCATACATAAAGATCTGAGGCGCGTGCTTGATATGTTAGTTAGTGGTCTACGTGTCGGATATGTCCTTCACGATAATGTCCCAGCTCCAACAGCAATCCTTAAAAAAATCTCTATACGTTCCTGATATATCTAAACTGTATATTTATTTATTCTCCATTTCATAATTACATGATTAATCCAATGAACTAAGTACCTGGAGTTGAGCGATTCGATGGTGACGGTCGAGGCAAAGATTGGTGTATTTAATCTTTGGTCGAGGCATTTGTGCTCTATTGAAACAAATAAATATCAAAATCAAAAGATTATGTACAATACTTGGCGCACTGAAAAATACAAAATAATATTAATTCTATTGATGCTGGTACTTTTGGAGTTGTACAGTTATAGTGGAAGTATTACTTAGTATTTTTCTGTGCACCAACTAATAAAGTCGGTCCTAGTATTTCTAAGAAAGTTTTATTCCAAAATTTTGAGTTTATCATTGGTCATCATATTACCTATGTATATTCTTTGTTTATACTTATTATAATTGAGAGATACCAAAAGATCGCGAAAATACTCATGTCAGATTTTTTACCATACTGCTCTAATTCAGAAACCGTACATTTGAAAAAAAATCCATTTTAAATGTTTTGGATAGTGCCTCCTCTTTAATTTGGCCGTCTCAAATTTAAGATTTTCGATGTTGCACCCTCACAGTGAGAACATATTCCAGACTTTACCATTGCTGTAACTCAGAAACCGTAATCTTTTTTGAAAAATGTCCAATTTAAATGTTGCTGGATATGGTTTATTCTTTAATTTTGCAGTCTCAAATTTTCGAATTTTGATAAAGTTGTCCACGCCGCCCTTTTTGAGGGCATTTTTTTTGGTGAGGATTTCAAATTTGTTCAATATGGGACCATTCCTCAACTTTCTTCTTTGAAATAGATAAAATATCGAAATCGGAGTACCTACGTTTACTAAGCGTGCACGAACATAAAAAATACGCAGTCGAATTGTATACCTCCTCCGTTGGGAAATCGGTCACTGACTTATGTTTGGCTTGAAACCACAAAGGGAGAAAGGAACAACTATTGTGCATTGTGTTTTTTTAGAATATGGTGAATGACGCCAGCCTGTCTGACTGCAATAAATAAGTTTATACTCTGAACTCCTTAGAGAGTTTGCACAAACGCGATTAGAAGCTTTTATTGGGCTAATTTTCAGTTTAATGTTTATGATAACATGGTTTTCGTTTAACTAAAATGAGATGAACTTCCCATGAAAATTATGTAGGTAAAATTATTTTTTTCGATTGTTTTGTCATTCGACTTCATTTTACTTAGGTTCAAGCTCTCAATGTAGCTGTAGATTTCGGAAAAAATAATCTCTTTTTTTTCAGCAATACCGTAACTAATTATTGTAAGTAATTGTTAAGCTATGTGAACCTCGCACCTCCAATTGAAAGAAAACGAATGAACATATCACTAACTTTTGACTTTTTTACCATACTTTAAGAAAGGCAAAATCTATTTTAACAAAATCAAGTGTGATGGATGAAAAATTGCAGCCAAATTGTGTTTGACCATGTTTAACCACCACTCAGATATTTTTCTTCGAGCAACTAAAATTATATGGATATATAAAAAAATATTTAACAAAGTCAAAAAATTTCGTACCACAAATCACCGCTCTACTAGATATCGTTTGACCAAGTTTTGGTCCTCATAGATAATTTTTCTACGGTGCAATTAAATTATTTAATAATCCTAAATGGTGGCAAAGTATGGTTAAACTATGTTGACTTGAAGTTCGAATATTTATTACAGAATTTCTGTGAATAAATAATTTGTATTGCACCGTAAAAAAGTTCTGAATGATAATAAAATATCTTCAAATGATTTTCTGTAGAGACGCGAATTTGAATCCGACAATTTGGACAACTTTAGATAATTTTCATAAATAAATACTTCTGAAAAGTGATCAAATATTGGCAAATAACTTGCTATACGTAGGTACCTATGATGTCATTTTGAATCCGTCATTTTCCTTTTTAAAAAAGTGTATATTTTTGAAAGTGTGGTCAAACGACACTTAATAGTGGTTAAGCATGGTTAAAAAATTATCAAATGATTGAGTGTTTTTTCATTTGAGTTCCTTCAATTTGCGGTGACAACTTCACATAACTGGATTACCCACCTTTCATTTGCTGTTCTTATTTTGTCTACATTACAAAAATAATTATTTCACGTAGATCAAGAGACGCAATTGCACTAGTCAATTCAATCAATATATATTCAGTGGGAAAATTCAACCAGACTGTGTAGTTTTTGGATGGGGATGGACGCACATTTTCCGTATTTTTGGGGTAACTCAATTGAAAACAAACAAATTTTCTTATTAGTACATTCGAAACTGGGCCAACATTTCAATTTGTTTAGATTGTTTATCAAGAACTAGATTTTATGTTCTTTAATTTATTAAGACCTATTTAAATTAATTCATCTTTTGATTTAAAAATATTTGAACTCGAATGGTCCCTTTCCACTTGTTACGCACTGTTGAGACTTTTAGAAAATGTCTGAAAGTTGAGCTATTAACTCATACTGCAGATAACTCGTATTTAGCAGATATTATGCTTTCCGTGTTGGTTAGAATCAGAAGTGTTAAATTAGAAAAGTTTTTGATTGGAACAACAGGATAAGCACCTTGTTAAGTATAATATTTTAAATTTGCATATGGTAATTGATTTTTTGCTTGCTCGCTGAGAATTTAAAATGTAGTTTATAACTTTATAATCAATACTTGTATTAGTTATAATTGAAAAATTACGAAGCAATCCAAATAGAACTGAGTATATTGATTGATCTTTATAGAGATTATTTAATTTGAAATGTTCTATTAGCTATCGCTTGAACGTTCAATAATAGCTAATTGCTGATGAGTTTGGCGTTAGCAGGAAATTGATGGACAAAATGTGTTCAAAGTTTTATCTGTCAAGATGTCGTAAGGAGCAAGGGAGGTTTTATTATTAATCACGTAAATTTGCCATTACTTAAAAGAGAAAATATATCGAGATTATGATTTTATATTTGGTTATATATATATTATGCTCAATTGATGAATCTATTTGATGTTATGGTTCTTTTGCCTAATTATTTACTTCCCAATAGAAAAAGGTCATTGTGTTTTATATAGGTACTTATGTTTGTTTACGTCGTGAATTTTCTGCTCATTTATAATGAAATTAAAAGAATATCTGAAAAAGCCCGGAAAACCGCTTTCACAACATATATAAACATAAAGATCGTAACAGTTGGTAAATAATGTCATATGCATAAAAATGTCTATGGTCGTCTATCTTAGAACGTTGTAAAGCCGGTTACACATTACACGGCAGGTGTAAACGATACATAATATTCGGCAAGTATCGATGCATGCCAATCTCTGTCAATTGAGGGGTACTCGGAATCTTAAGATGTGTGAATGTTTACTGTTGTAATCGGCTAAAGCTTGAGTACCAATTCGAATTTAAAGAGAAATTCACCTTTTCGCTGATATCTGGCTAACAGATAATAAATTGACTTTTTTTAGCATTTATGAAATGACTAGTTAGTGTGTGGAGGAAGTCATTTTCTTATGAACACATAGGTCGCATTTTTAGAGGCACCGTGAGAGAATTTTATTCAAAATATAATCCTGTGGGGTCTAGAGATCTTGGTTGAACTAAATAATGATCGAAGGTGTATTTGAAAAAGGCGACAGGCCAAGTTAAACGAAATAATTGTAAATGCCATAAGAACAATCACTCTGATTATTCATCTTTGTCGAAAAATACAATAATAATTATATTTTTCACGAAATCTCTCTATATACAGGGTGTCAGATTTTGAAAAATGTTATAGAAGGGAAGCTATTTCGCGTCGGACTGGTTTCATTCTATGGAATGTAATCATCTGGTCAGATTTTTATAAAAATCTTAATAACAGAGTTTGTGGCATAAAAATGGCTTAATTTTGAAAACCATATTCCGTACTATATTAAAGAAATTACGTATAAAAATATTCAGCTAAACATTAAAAAAATAATTGTAATAACCATATATTCATTCACTGTTGTTGATCTGACCGACGAACCCCGAACGGAGGAGGTTTACAGATCGACTGTGTTTTCTTTTTTTTCTTGGTTTGTGCGCGCCTTTTATATAGTAATCGTACTCTGATTTTGATTAATTTGAAATAGGAAGCTTAAGAAATGGTCCCATATTCAGTAAAACAGAAATCCGAAATTTCCTTTCGTCCGAAAACCGCCACCGGGTATGGAGGGGCCAATTTTCTCGGAATTCGAAAATCTGAGCTGGTATAATTAAAGATAGGACAATATCCGGAAACATTTAAATCGAGTATTTTTTTCAAAAGAGTTTTCGGTTTTTGAGATAGAGGCATGTTAAATTCTCAAATATAAGTATGTATTTTTGCTTGCTATTTGGAAAGGGCGATTTCTTTGGAAAATTTAAAATCTGTGGATACTGCATGAAAGACCTAATTGTTTGTAGCAACATTAATACTAATCATTTTTTTCTTAGAGTTACGGTTTTCGAGTTACATCGGTGGTAAAATGGTAACATCTAAAATACTTATGCGTATTTCCGCAGCGATGTTTTGAGATCTCAATACTAACAATTACAAGTAAAGCATATACGTGGATAATAGTATAAGTATTACCTTCATTGGTATTAGTGAACGTTCAACGATTTTCATGACTATTTTTACAGTCAAGTATGAAATAAATATTTTTTACAAAAAATTGGACCGATGTTATTAGTTGGTGCACTGAAAAATACAAAATAATATTAATTCTATTGGTGCAGGTATTTGTCAAGTTGGTGCCAAAAGTTATCAATCTAACTGCAACTGGACAACTTCAAAAGTAACAGCACCAATAGAATTAATATTATTTTGTATTTTTCAGTGCACCAACTAATAACGTCGGTCCAATTTTTTGTAAAAAAAATTTTTTCTTCTCAATAAGTATACATTATATAAACACACCAATTAAACACATTGAAATGTTGAATATATTTTATATTTAAATTTTGTCATACGGGGTGATATCTGAGGTTTAAAACGTGAATAAGAAATAATAATAAATTGGTTACCTCGAGTGTCACTTCTGTAAACAAATGTCAATTACTTAAAATTGTTCTCAACGTCATTATAATCTTTAAGCTCTTCTTCATATGTGTTAAAAATAATGAATTATCAATTGTGTAGATGTCATGGACCTCTAGGATATAATTAACTTTTTTATTAATTTATGACTGATTATATTATTTATTGAAAATGTGGGATGAGCTTACAACGTTGAGGAGTGAGGGATTCGACTTAGGTGGTAGTGATACATTTAGAATAAAAAAAAAATAATTGCAAAAGAACATTAACTCCGGAATATGAGTGTACTTATAAATAGTTGATTACTCAACAAAAAGTTTTTTATCCATATCTACAAAAGTATTTTGAGAATGAATTTATATTTACAAGAATTGTTCGTTTAACAAAATATGATATAGGGTGGTTTCTAGGGGTTGCAAACATAGCATTTATTATAAATTATGTTGTAGAATATGAAATAAAATTTAATATTCATAGTTAAATATGATTTCAACATATGAAACTTTTAAATTTATGTAAATTCAACTTAAAATATTTTCTAAATTATCAAATCCCAATAAGAAACTTTTTGAAATAGAGTCTATCTACGAGATGATAATAAAATAAATATTTTTTACAAAATATTGGTCCGACTTTATTAGTTGGTGCACTGAAAAATATAAAATAATATTAATACTACCTCTCCTCTTTCAAATGAAACAAAAATCGTCTAAGTCGGATTTTGTTTTCTATGCAAAACGGGCGAACATTGTATACATAAAGACAACATACAATCGAATTGTATACCTCCTCCTTTTTTGAAATCGGTCAATAATAATAATATGCTCGTAAACTACAAACGACAAATTATTGTAGTGAAAAATGAGAGGCACTTGGGTAAGAAAAATCACCAGGCGATAGGAGGAAGACCATGGAAGGTGGCGATGTCAAAAGCTACAACTCTTGCCGTGGCAAGGCAACGTCGCGACGGCGAGGCTGTCGGCGTCGCCACCGCGTCAGCTGAGCAAGTCGGACGTGGGGTAGAGGGTGACGCCGGCGTCGGGGTGGGGGAAATCATCCGCATAGCGCTGCGTTCGACGTCGGACCGACATTCGCGAGTTGCTAGCTGTCTGGGGCACACGACCTGGCAAACACTCTGGTGGCTGTGCCCCTCGATAATATTTCACTCGGCTGAAGAGGTGATATTTTTTTCCGAAGAAGAAAATCATTTGATTTCATTTATTGGGCTGTGTCTAACAGGGTCATAAATATATTTCAAGAGGGGAAAGGACACATATTTTTGTTGTTGGTCCGTGTGTAGATGGAGGGTGCGAACGGGGTGGTAGATAAAGGGGGGCCTCCACCCCCCAGTCCATTGACGGGCTGCTACCTTCTGGTGGTAATCGGCGAGCCGCACACTAACCAGCACAAGGACATCATCCTGCAGAAAATTGCCAAAGGTGAGTTTTTTCATCCCCTAAGTTCGATATGCTATTTTGAGAGCTGACAATACTCAATCTGCTCGTCTAAAACAACTATTACTTCTTATTCCTTTGTAACTTCAAAACAAAAAATCATAACCAAGTCCTAAGAATTGAAAATTTCCTCAAAACCTACCTTACACCAACAGTTACATTATTGTTGAAAAAGATGTTTCGCCTATATCAATGCTCTGTTAAATTATTAAATTTAAATCAGATTTTTATATAGTTATTAAAAAAAAGATAATACATTTGTAATCTCTCAGTTTTATTTTTGTTCTATATTGTCCTATATATTTTTTATATATTCAATTCTTTTTATTCAGCGGTAACAAGTGAAATAATTATCTACGATAATATTATCGATATCGATTGCTCTATTTTTATTACATTTTACTAATTAATATTCGTGTGATGTGAGAAACCATTTAATGTATCCATCTGTTATAAATGTTTATGGGCAACTATGAAGATCTAATCATTCATATCAGGTAAATTTACAGGTATTGCAATTAATATATTTTTTTTGTGATAAATTTCCATTTCCAGAGAATCTTCTTCGATTCGATCGATCCATCAAAATTTTCAGTTTTAAAACTAGAAGAGTTTGCAAACTGACTGAGGCTCATTAAAAGTGAATATGAACATTTCAGCTAGACCTAGACATATAAAACATGAACGACCATTCAGACCCAGGCTACAATAATAATTATTATTATTCCCCGAAATGAGTCACCATATACGACGGCAGACTGCTAATATAATATAATTTTATCGGCAACGCGAACGGTTTCCTCATTTGAATATACGAGGTACATACGAAGATCAGATTTTTTGCCAGTAATATTTGTATTATTAAAGTACTTTCAACATACTCTTTCTATATTGTAGTATTACAAAAAATCTTATATTTTTCATCTATGCATTGAATTATTCAATATCTTACCTTACTGTACTTATAATAATTTGTATACGTTGTTCTGTTTTTATAGGGGATGATAATAATATATTTGAATATACCATCGCCCAATATAGGGATATTATATATATTCAGGTGTTTAATCAATACTGTTAGCCCCAGTGTTTCATTCAAGGCACACCAACCACATTCTATAAACTGCTATGGAGTTTGTGTCGCGTGTCTATGGCCTTCCATTTTTATCCGAATTATTGCTACTTATACACTGTGGGCAAAATTAAGTTGAAACACATTTTAACATATTACTTTTTTTTGTTTTCAAGCCGATTCTATAAAAAATGGACACAGTACGAATTCGTCAATTCCTTAACGGCTGCTGTTATTTCGCGTAAGAATGGCACTACAGGATCTAGGGATTAATTTAAATTGCAGTGGTCGTTTTGTCGTTGTCGCAATAATAAGCGGCTGTGATTAGTAAACATGTTTTGAGCTCAATCTGACAATCAAACATCGGCACACCAAATAAGAATAAAATAATACAAACGAAAGTAAAAATATTCCTTTTTTCCCCATTTTTGTTAGAAGGCTGCATAACGCAATGTCAACTGCAGAGCGTTTTGATGTCCAGAATACCTTGTCAATGTCATGTTTTTGAAATGGTCTTGTGAAATGATAATAAATAAAAAATAAAAAATGTTCAAATATTTATTATTTATGATTTTTAATTGATAAAAATAAATTTATTTTATAAAAATTCATTGTGAATATGTGCCATTGTTAAGTGGTCAGATTGAGCTCAAAACATGTTTACTAATCACAGCCACTTACTATTGCAACTACAAAAATAGCACTGCAATATAAATTAAGCCTTAATCCTTATACGAAATAACAGCAGCCGTTCAAGAATTGAGGAATTCGTACTGTGTCAAAATTTTATTGAAATCGGCTTGAAAACAAAAAAAATGTAATAGGTTAAAATGTGTTCCAACTTAATTTTGCCCACAGTGTATATCTTTTTCTTTTCTATACCTGGATATTTTGTTTAGTGAACGTTCAATTTGAAATAGGACTGGAGAGATAGTCTCGTATTTGGCATTTATACCCCATTTCAACTGTTTTGAATCAGTTAAAAGATTACAAACAAAAAATATTTTATAGGTATTAGAAATTAGATGATCGTGTTTTTATAAACTTTGGATTTTAAACTGTTTTGTAGTATAGGTGTGAATTCAAGTCTCTAAGTCTCTGATATATTATTTACATAAAATAGAACTGATTTTTATTTGGTGTTGGTGTACTGAACAATACAAAATAATGTGAAATTCTATTGGTGCTGTCAATTTTGAATTGGTGCAGATATAACTCTATAGAAGCCTTTGACATCAATTTCAAAAGAAACAGTACCAATAGAATCAACATTATTTTTAATTTTTTAGAACACCAACTTATAAAGTCGGTCTTATTTTGTAAGAAACATTTATTCACACTTTTGAGTGTAACATTAAGCATGCATATTGTGGAACTCACATATATTCTGGGAAAATATGGGGTAACGATCTTGCACCTTCCGTATCTTATACCCTAGATTAACATGAAAAATCTCCAATTTTAACGTTGCTGGAAATGATTTTTCTTGAATCGTGTCACATGGACCATCTCTAAACACTCTTCTTTCTAATAAAAAAATCATCAGAATTGAATTGGTGCACGTTTATTATGTAAAACGCGCGTAATATATAACACAGCAAGAAATGTATATACATAAGTATATTATTTATGTAATATATCTACTTGATTTTGATTTTCTTCTGATTCAATATTTGATAAAAGAGATTTTTCTTGGGGATGCACTCATTTAATAAATAAAATGGTTTGTATGAAGCTGAGCTTTCGAGAATGTTTAATCGCTCCGTAAGGACAAAATTCGTGAATTAACTACGAACATGAATGATTTCATAACCATCAATCCGATGCAAAAAATAATGAAATTTATAATTGAAGGGTAGGAAATATTTCCTGTTTTTAGCTAATTTATTCTTAATTTATGACTTTTGCCCTGAAGAAGATAATAAACAGTCTCGAAAGCTCGGCAAAAATCAAATTATTTTATTTATTAAATACCTGAATCCCCATGAATTATCTTTTTTGACCGACTTCAAAAAAGGAGAAGGTTTAAAATTCGGGCGTTTTGCATAGTAAACGTACTACGATTTAGACGATTTTTGTTTCATTTGAAAGAGGGAAGTTGAGAAGTGGTTCCGTATTTAGAAAAACTCAAATTCAAAATCTCCTACCCTCCAAAAACCACACCCAAATAGGTTGGAGGGAGCAATTTTTCTCAAAATCGAATATCTGACAATGCAGAATTAAAGACTGGACCATATCCGGAAACCTTGAAATTGAACATTTTTTCAAAAGAGTTACGGTTTTTGAGTTTCAGCTGTAAAGTGCGAAATATGTATACATATATGCTCCGCGATGTTTTGAGATCTGCATAATAAATAACAAGCACAAGCCTATACATGGGAAATAGGATAAGTATCTTTTTTGGTATTAGTGAGCGTTCAACAATTTTCATGACTAATGTTATACTCAAAAATGTGAAATAAATATTTTTTTACAAAAAATTGGACTGACTTTATTAGTTGAATTTGTGCTGTTGTAGTTTGTAGGTATTGAAATATTTTTGAGTTGGTAAGATCTGTACCAAATGTTTGAAGCAATTTTTCTTAAAATAATAGAAAAAATTAGAAATCGTGAAACTTTTGTTTGTGTTTTTTATATAGGAGTGGCTTTATTAGTTGGTGCACTAAAAAATAATGTTAATTCTATTGGTGCTATTAATTTTGAAGTATGTAGTTGTACGTAAATACATATGAGTTTGGCACAAACTTCAAAAGAATTAACATTATTTTGAATTTTTCAATACAATGAAGTCTGTCTTATTTTTTGTAAGAACATTAGTTTCACAATTTTGAGTAATTCATTAGTCATTTTTATATTCAGTGATTTAAAAGCGGTAACAATATTTTGAAAAAAATTTAGCTAAACATTTTTTGAATCAATTTAAAATATTTTTACGACATCAACAAAATGAGTATTATTTTGCCAATCAACTTTTGTATTGTTCATGGATTATTCATTATCAAATTTGGCAATTTTCTTACCAAGCTCTCATATAATGAACGAATACAATGTCGATTGTTAAAGTACCCAAAAACGGGGTAACGAGGCAATGTCTCTCTCTGGCAAGGTTGAAGAAAAGGTAATATCAGGAAACTTTTAAATCAGACATATGTCCAAATATTCAAGAGACTTAGAGCATTACGATATTGTAAAACTGTAGCTGCATTATTTTGAAATCACTAAATCGAAGTAAACTTTCAAAACTTTGATTCACTAATAAACATCCCAAAAAAGTGCTTTTTCTAACGAACTCACCGACTTTATTATATAGACTCATTGAAAAATAAAAAGAATTATATTAATTCTGTTTTTTGCTGATACTTCGGAAGTTGTTGCATAACATTTATAACCTCTTTATCTACAAAACCTCAGTGCATTTATATCATATACTTTGTCCTTGTTTTTGTCAAAAAATATTTATTTGTGAGAGAAAATAGCTCCACAGATTTGGATGAAACCGACGCCGGACTTCATTATTGATTTCGTGATATTCGCAGCAAACATTTAGCTGAAAATATCCGAATCCAATAACGCAATAATTGAGAAGTTAATTAGAATTTTCATTAATACATATACCCGAATGCTGGAAGCTATCGAATCAAAACTGGGTAGCTCTCGATGTACATTAAAAAGGTACATATATTTAAAAATGTTGAATTACAATTTATTTCAAACTGACGTGCGGAAATAAGGATGATTCAATATCATTTTCCAAGAAAAAGTATTTCGACAATTTTTTTTGTCAAATTCTGTCAAATAAAAAAGCAAACCCAAAACTTTCTTATTCGTATATCGTAAATCATTCTTGAGATACTAGATCATTTATGTTCTAAAGCACGAATCGGAACAAGATTTACATAAAATTGATGTAGGGATTTACACTTAATTTAATAATAGGATTATCATTTTAGGAATAACGAAAAGCACTCAAACATTGTTAAATACATTTTAATTGTATATTATTCTTTTATACTAACGGGTTAGAAACGTCAGTAAATTAATTCAAAGTTTTATATGAACCAATATTTGTTTATAATAAGTTTTAGTACTTTCAAGTCATTTTGAATTAAAATAACGATATGATACGAGCAAGTACCTCCCAAAAATGGATTTCTGAACCATTTTCTTTTACTTTTATCATTTTATTCAATTAATCGTAGGAAACAATAACAAAACAGATTTAAAGTTGGTCTGATAACTGCTAACTACTAAATATCTTGAACTATCTTGTATATATGAAATAAGTCTAAGCATACCACAAGGATGAATAAAAATGTTAGCATTCTACATTTCGAAACAAAATCTTATATGAATGTCTGAATAATCTATCATGTGTTGGATTACTGCTCCAAAAAACTGGAGCACACCGTATGTAAAGAGCAATGAATTATTGAATTCGAGAATATTAGTTGGATGCAGTAGACTTATAGTCTTCATTGTATATTATTCCTATTAGTGCAATGATTTCTGACGTTCTACTATATATTTTTATTGCGCCTATTAGCCAAGTTTCTGTGTCATTGTCGTTGATGCAATTGCCGTGACGCTGTCATTTCGACATCCATGATTCATGATATAATCACTAATTCAGACTATAATCTATCACTGTTTCAAGTTTTCTTGTATTTTCATCAGTAATGAGTTAAACATTTTTATATTTATTTCTTGAGAGAATATCTAATGCAGTCTCGTTATCTTATCCGAACCGAAGATTTTTTTGATGGAAAGGAAATAAATCTGGTTTTTTAGATTCAAGTAAACTTTCACACGGTTGCGTTTGATCCTATTCAAGAATAATGATGTAATACATTTTTACAACCTTCAATATTTATACTCTGACGATTTATGATATAAAATATTTACACTTAACGCGATTTTTTTCGCATAACAGCTGCGTAGATATAATTGTTTTCTCGTTCAGAGTTAAGTGAATTCGTCTCATCCAGTTTTCCTAAATTGGCTGTCGCTTGTTCTCTTTTTAGTTTATGTGACACTAAAAGAATGGCAGGGTAGTGTCAGAATGATGATCTCTTTTGATAATGTTGTTTCAGTTTTAGTATTTTACACTTTCAATATCTGTACTGTCACATTGTTACTTTTTTTTTCAGTAAATAGTCTTCGAGATAGTGACATAATATAAGTAGAAGTCGATGTCGTTTAGATATAATACATATCAGAATCGTATATTGAATTATTGGTCCACAAAAACAGACAGATAGAAAACATACATATCTTATATCTTTGGAACATTACAAATTATGTTATATCGATTCATTTGGGTACAGCGTTATTCAATTTAGACGACTCCATTGATTCAATTTAGTTCGCTGTGTTATTGAAATTCTAATCAATGCAATATAAATTAGTTTTAAGCTTTGATGTGCATTTTTCAGCTACACAGCTTTCTGTTCTGTAATTCAATTATAGATGTGCTTTATGGGTAATAATTTCCACAATTCCATTATGCATGGCTATAATGGATTAGCGTAGAAATAAAACATAAATGTGATGCAAACAAAACGAATGAAGCTCGTAAATTTGTTCATGCTCACAAAAATGTTTACAATTATAATGATTGTGGGCAATACAAAAAGTAGTGTTTTTTACGTTTAAATAGTGTCCAATGTAGAATCTATACCCTCAATTATTTGTCTCCATCGATTGTTGACCGATTTCCAAACGAAGGAGGTATTGGTACAATTCACCGGTTTTTCTGCTTTTTTATATAATATGTTCGCGCGTTTCGCATATTAAACGTGCACATTGCACATATTTCGATTTTAATTACAATAAGTTGGTTCAAATTTTATTAGTTGGTGCACTGAAAAATACAAAATAATATTATTACTGTGGAATTTATATTTTTTGTTTGTTTCAGTACACCAACTAATAAAGACTGTCCTAGTTTTTTTAAGTTTTATTTCACAATTTTCAGGTTATCATTAGTCATCAAAATCGTATATTCTTTTCTTATTCTTATTATTATTCACAGACATCAAGACATCGTGGAAACGCACATATTCCAGACATTACCAATGCTGTAACTCGGAAACCGTCAATTTTTTTTAAATGTTCAATTCAAATGTTTTTGGATATGCTCTCTTCTCTAACTTGGCCATCTCAAGTTTTAGATTTGCGAAAAAAACCTCCACTTAGCGGAAACACATATTTCAGACTTCACCACTGCTGTAACTCAGGAACAGTATTTTTTTAGAAATGTCCTATTTAAATATTGTTGGATTTATTATCTTCTTTGAGTTTTCCGCCTCAAATTTTCAAATTTCGATAAAATTAGTCCCCGCGGCCCCATTTGGGCAAAAGCAATGCTGGATTTTAAATTTGTTTAATATGGGACCATTTTTCAACTCTCTTCGTAGAAAAAAAAAAACAAAATCGGATTATGTTTACTATACCAAGCGCGAGTATGAACATGAAAACAAGCACTCAGTCGAATTGTATTCCTCCTCCGTTTGGGAAGTCGGTCAATAAACAGCAACAGCGCAGTGCGTGGCAATCGGTTGGGACGCGTGTCAGGTGATACGGGCGGGCGTTCGAATCCCTGGCTGTCGCATTGCATTGTCCCTCTCGCAAGGCAACGGGAGACTAGCTAGAGTATATTTCCATTTTAGAGCGTCTCTGGAAAGATATATCTGGGGATTTTTCCCACCGCATATCGGTGGTTCGGAATGCACTTAAAACTGTAGGTCCCCTTCTAGGTGGTAACAATTTTTCTTAAGAAGAAAATATGTTTTCAATAACATTAAAAATAGTAATAATTATGTGATGTTTAAATTGTTTCCTAGATTGCGATGATTTTTTTTTAAATTGGGACACTGAATTATATTTAAATGCGATGCAAATATAATTATATATTTTTATTCTATATATGGATATGTACTACTGAATCAAAACGAAACAGAGTATTCCAAGGATGATAATTTATGAATTCTGATGAAAAGTTCAAACCGGCTCGGGCTTCTTATTGTTTCATGTTTGTACCTAAATTAGGCATGGGCTTTAAAAAATGGAAAGGGTGTTTGGTAGCGACATTGTTAGTTGGTTTGGACCTCTTTAGCATGCCTTTGAAGGTCATTTATGAATTTAAAATATATTTTTCTTATTACTACTTGGCGTCTTGATAAGAATTTTAAAATAATCATTATCCTGATAATAATATCAACCTAGTATTTTATAGTTTCAGAGATTATAAGACTCTTTTATAGTACTGTGAACAAAGCAAATCAAGCGGTTTCCAAGTATGCTTGAAATATAACTTATTTTTTTTCTTTTCCTTTGGGAAGTAACAGATTCAGTTTAAGAAATTTCATTTTTTGCATATCTTCACGCTTCAAACTCTCTTGTCTCGGATTCTATGTTCTTCATGATAGCTTAGCACTAGATCAATTCCGATAAAACTCCGGGAGTCGTTATCTATCTATATTTTGCAAAAGAAGGACTTGAGACGAGTGTATTCAGTATAGGCTCTTAAGGAAGCTTTAACGAAACTGCAAAGATACCTATCTCGATGTCTTGATGCAAGAATATGTTGTTTTCAAAAATAGCATACACCTTCTAGTTTTCGAAAAAAAAAACTATGAAAAAGCTATGGTTTGATTACTATTCCAAGAAATTATTCAATCGTAAAAGTGTGGTGTTTGGAAAAACCAACTTGTTATCATAGTTACGATTAACTGATGAATAATGAATGATTTTAATATAAACCTAATCAAAATTAATTACTTAATTTTGCCTGATAATTTCACATTAGAAAGATGATGTCCGAAGCCCTCTTTCAAATGGGCTCTTGACTTAATTAGTCACTGCTGAGCTATTTTCGTTTTTGTACGTACGAACGTCTGTGGCATATTTTCGAGTCGTAGTTTTTTTCTCATATTTGATTGATTGATCTAGATGAAGCTTAAATCTACGGACACGCTATACTATAGTAATTACGCAAACTTCCTGATTTTCATCTCAGCTTCCAATAAGTGAGCAGTTCTCGATTCCTCCTTTAAACCACCTAATTCTGACCCTTGTCCAAGCTCTGGCTTTGATGGAATTTTTCACACGTTTATCGATCTGGGATATGCCGCATTGAGCACACTCATTTATAATCCTAAGCACCAATAAAGCTCATCCAGCTAGAAATCCAACTCCAGCTCAATGGAATCGACTTCAATTCTCTCTTAATTTAGTGCAACTGCTCTCCATGCTATAGAAAGCATTTATACAGTTACAAGTCTCATCAACACAACATGAAGTGGGCGATTCGGATTTGTCTGCTGCAAACTTCAAATGAATGGCTATGAATATTCAAAATGACATTCGGCATATTGTCTAGTTGTAGATCTCTTCTGCTATTCACTGTGAATATAAAATATCCATAAGTCGAATTATTATGTTCGTCATTTACACACTAATAACAGTTGAGAACGATGTCAAACAAACATGGCTTAGAGAGAGTCGGAGTCGCTTGGAGGTTTCCGTACCTAATATTTGTTCAGTTTCCTGTGCAAATTTAAGAGCCTCCTGTAAAGTATAAGTGAGGCCATATAGTTCGTACATTTTAGAAAATTTTAATTTTGCAGCTAATATTCATAAGGCCTCAATTTGAGTATATTTTCTACAATTTCCTACAAATTTAAGAAATATTTACATTGCTTATAAAGCGCCATTTTATTTGATATTAGTTGTTATTTTTTTAATTTCTATTAATTGTATTGATTCTGTTAATTTGAATTGTCCAAGATATAAAGTATCAGTCAAAGCAAAGTTTACAGAATAGCATTCTGTAAATTTTCGTTAAAGATAAAATACTTTCGGAAATAACGTTAAAAGCACCAGTGCCAAAAGAATAAATATTATTTTCTATATGGTGCGTTATCTAATAGTTTTGAAAAAATATAACATTTTCAATTCTTAACAAAAAAACTGAATCTCTACCATCTCTGGAGGTTATTTCTTGTAGATAAATAAAAGCTGGATTTCACAAACTCTTTGATGGGACTACTTCTTGGCAGCCCTCTTTCAACTGAAAATCGGGAGAAATTCACAATGCAAATTGCGCGAACATACAAACATAAATAACCAACATACAATCGAATTATACATACTTATACCCTTTTTGAAGTCGATCTTGCATTCTTGATCGCTCGAAATTCAGATGATTTGATATTTGTATCACTTGTTTGATTTCAAATTGTAGTTTATTTGATCAAAAAAAATATCTGCTAGCCAAATACGCCTTGTAAATAAAATATCATTTTTATCAGCAACCATTTCTGAATTATTGGCTATTATCGCTCTCCTCTGAACTAAATATTCTTTTGAGTGTTGTTAACAATTTCATCGTGAAGCTATTAATAACATTATCTTTGATGTGTTTCGATTTTTCAAAATACCTATAAATTATCAAGCAAATACATAATACGATATTTAGTTGTCTCTCTTGAAAGTGCGGCAGATGTCGATTGGTATATTTACTAAAGACATTTACCCAAAAATGTTGATGATATTGATTTTACTCGGATGCCAGGACCTAACATCCTCAAAACATTAAGTTTTTCTCTTGTGAAGCTTTCTGGAGAAATTTCGCCGAGACATTTTGCGTCCCCGGCGACTCCATAAATAAACGGCAATGTCTTTTTTATTTTTCTTTTTCTCTCTCCAGCTACAGTCAGCAAAACGTGCCTCAGGGCTCAAAATGCTTTTGGCAAACATACTCCCAACGTTGTTGTTTTTCTTTTCAGGATAAACTTTCAACAATTAAGGGATAGAATTACTAATATGGAAAATGCTGTCATGGACATTTTTCACAGATTGTCTTCAACTTCACTAGTCAACTTTGATTCCACTCAAGATCGAGGTATTTCAGTGGTGAAAGTGGTTTGAGCGTAACTTGTTATAATTATTAGAGAATATTTTCCCATAAAAGCTGAAGCGAAAGCTGTTTCCTAAGGGACTATTCATCAGGATCAAACGTTAATAAATACTTATTCATTTATAATCATTATAAAATATTATTTTATCGTGAAACCCAATGATATCTTAGTTCCATTATTTCTCTTAAAATAATTATCTTAACTGGGTAAAATTTGTAAGCTTACTGAGAGGGGTATGGAGAATCACGGATCACATACGAAAAATAAGAATTCTGAGATTTATTTGAAAACTTTGTTATTATTTTTAAATTCCAGGCTATACCTATTTGTTCTTTTAAAAAATCTCTTTTTAAAACCAAAAGAGTTATAGTAGAATTTAATTTTTCAGCTAATTATCGGTGTACCCGCTACTGTTCATTAACACTACTTGTAATACACTTACTAAATGTTGTCGGGAATTATATCATATGGATCAACCTTCATATTTCACCTCAAGGACCTTACAGAAAAAATCGTAAAATCTACACATGGGTAGCGAGGCCCCTTAATAAAAAGCAACTTAAGTGTGTTTGGATTTTACTCCTTGAAATAATGCTTCTGTTAGCTTAAGCTAGATTGGTCCACTGATGACCTAAAACTGATGTGATATAATTTTTGGAAACCGACTGGTTTTTTCATGTTTTTGTCTTGGCTGTTTCAGTCTGGAAGGTCTTGGTGATAATACATAGATATGCCATCAAACGAGGAACATTTCTTACATTATTTTGAGTCTATTGAAGAATTCTAAATTATTGCAATGATGGTTTGTGTTTCCTTGCTAGGCAATAAATAAGTATAAGGTAGTTTTCAATCCGAATATGATTTGTAATGTTTCTCTACCCTAATCAAAGATTTTTTGTGAATTCCCCATCTCGAAAAATTTCAGTATTCTATTCTATTCTTCAAGATTATAAAATTTTACCATCTTTCCAAGCTCAAGAGGAAAAAAGCTTAGCGACAATATCACATGACGCAAACTACTTCTACTACTTATTGCCCCCTTTCGTTGAGTAATATTGTCCGCTGTCAATGTAACTATCGATTGTACTTCTTCGTAGTCGTTCATATAGTTTAATAAAATTAATAGATGGGAAACTATCGAAAAACTCAGATTACAAAACTTTATTGCCTTGTTATGTCCTTGCTGAAACTTTCTTGAAAATTCTATAGCGAGGAGTTTGGTTGTTAATATCCAGTGTACTGCCATTAGCTATCGAACCAAAAATAAATAAGATTTAATTAAAGAAATTCGTATTTCACCCTGTATTTTGTTAAGTCTCTATAATCCAAGTTATCACAACATTTTGAACGTTTCCGACTCAGAAATTTTCAACATTTGATTCCACTGCTCCTGAAAGTACTTTATCTTTAACAAGCTTCTTTACTGAGTAATATTACATCTCAGTGTTCTTAAATCTACCAACTAATTTAAAGAAGTGCACTTTGCAAAATTTATGGCTTATGGCATAAATTTCATCTAGTTCTGAGAGGCAAACGCAGTGCAATATACGTGCGCATACATTAAGGCGGATTTAAAATCAGCATGAAACTGATATCTTTTATTCAATTCAAATAAAACATCAATTTAAGTCTCATACGTTTTACATGTCCATTGAAGTATTATATAAGACTTCAGTCGAAAAGGCTTGTATTCGGAATATCGACGAAATTTGTATACAACACTGAAGGGGATGATATTTGAAGGGGATTCTTCAGGGTTGCTTTCAGTGGCGCCAGGAAACTAGGCTTAGAAATGATTTTGTATTGTCACCAGAACTAAATGCAAATTTTTTAATAAAAGTTTCGAAGACATTTTTCATAAGAATTTATACATATTATAAATCTGTTTTTTCGTTGTTCTGGTAGATACTAAATGAAAAATAATCCATATATTTTGTTGAAACTGGATTATACTAAAGTTTAGGATAAGTTTTATCCTGGAGAAAAGCTTCGTTTCTACAGTAGGACTCAAAATCAACTGCTCGAATTAAGTAGTAAAGAATAGTAGGTACCAGCTCGACATATGTTACAGAATAGTTAATCTACATGCCCACAAAACAAAATGGCGCAGCTAAGTTTGGGTTCACACCATGTATTATATACCAAGTTCACAATTTACATAGATAAATGAGTCGATGAAATTGAGAGAATAAATTCGTACATAAGCGACAAACGCTACATAGAGTACGCGTGGATTCATGGGCATCTTCTAGTATGTAATATATATGAGCTCGTGTGAAGAGGCTAATATTATGTTATTTTCTCTATAATTTTTACCTAAAACAAATAAATAATAATATTAACGTGGATTTTCAATATGGATTAATGGCAAAATTTTATGATAGTGTAATCAACATAGCGACAAAACTATAAGAGATAAGTACAGAAATAAGTGAAAATTGGACAGTTATTTAACAGCAGCATTGCCGTAGCGTGCAAATATTACTTCTACCAATTAAATAAATATATCTATTTTATCTGGAATGATTTTGTTGATAAAACATATTGTCGTGTTAAAATTATATCTACTAAATTACTATATTACTAAAAAAATCTACCTTTTATGGTTCAGGAGATAAAGCGATTGTAAAGCTCGAGCAAAAAACACTTAGAATATCATGATTTTTCATGGGCGTTTCCTTTAATTTAAATTTTATACACATCTATGAAAATTATGTAAAAGATTAGGGTTCATGAGATACGGCCCGCTGACAGACGCATATATAGCAGAGACATAGTAATAGGGTCTCGTCGGCACCCTTTGGATACGGAATGTATTACTCGATGGTGTCAGTATAATATAAGTAAATTGCATGCCATTATAAGTTTAAAAACATTATTTTGTCACTCTTATGAACGAAAACTGGTATATAGAATAGGAATCGTAAAAAACTTAGGTCTCCCAGTCTTTAGGACAATTTGTATTATTCGCTTTTGTTACTGCTATTCTTAAAGAAATTAAATCTAATGATAAGTTGCTAGAGGAAGAACAGAGAGAAAAAAATAAAAAAATGACTGTGCAATAAAGTTGCTATTTATCGGAGCAAATGGCGCTTATCAAGAAACTGAGTATCGAACCAATAAATGAACTCGGAGCCCAGTCGCACACCTCATGACTGTTACCAAGCGCCCTAATGACACAATTACCACAAATTGAAACCTGAATATTTCAGTGTCCCCCTTCTATCTTCCCATATCTCTTCCAGCACCCACGCAGTGGCGGATTTACCGGAAAAGGTAGTTATACGAAAGAGAAACATTATATACCCAAGCCCAAAGGGCTTCCAGATAGACGAAGCTACCTTTGAGAATACAAGGATCGAATGATGAGTTTATCACACGAGGTCCGCCGAGTAATCTCTCTGTTCTGATTGTACCATAGAAAGGTGTCATATATATGACTATGGACCCTTTTCCATCATACAATTGACTTGCTGATGTGTTTCAGTAGGGTAGACGTGAATAATTCATATCAAATATGTGCTTTCTTTGTTGGCCTGCGAATTGGAAAGATATAGGTACCTAAACTCTCTAACTTGTCTCAAACAGTTCATCCAAGTTAAGCTTGTTAAAATATATTAAGAAATATATTGGTGAAAGACATTCCTTCTGCTTGGACCTGACTCTACTTCGCATTTGCTCTCCTCTAAGATATTATCATTTGATTATCTTCAAATTATCTTAAATATATGCAAGAACCTATCTTTTTGATATAAAATTAAGAAATCGGTCAAGTGCGAGTCGGCCTCGCATGTATAGGGTTGCGTCTTTACGACATTCCTATAGGTTATTCAAGTTATTCCGTAAACCGTAAAGGAAGGTCTATATTCTATATTTTTTCAAAATTATACGCACAGTTTTTTGCGAGATACGGAGGGAAATGGTCGATTTCCGTATATTTTCCTTAATATTTTCTGTCATCCATTTTAGGATAATGGAAAAGTATATGTTAGAATTAACGAGCCCTTTCTTTTCATATGCCTTATGATGGGCTTGAAGAACATTTTTCTTGTCATTCTCTAATTTACTTCACAAAATAAACCCTCGTATTACAATTTGTTTCTTTTACCTATATGTCCATGTTGTGGTCACCTAATTCTTCATCATTACCAAATTTCTTTCTCCGTTGGGTAGAGTCGGGGAAAATAATCTGTGACAAATGAACAAAGTTGTGGCTGGGGGTTATTAGAACAGAAAATTCTATTGGTAATACTCTGATATTCCAGAAAAATATTTGTTTTTGCAATTTTCTGTTGAAAGTATCGACCCGTTCAGTCCCCAACATTGTAAACTCGTAGTCATAAAATCAGTTATAAAATAATAAACCTACTCATTATTTCCAAAACGTCTGAAATTTACACTGAATTATTATTTCATCGTTGGCAAATGCTTTAAGAACAGTAACTCTTTGATTCGTAATGATATCTCAAAAGCAATAAATAACTTTTACAATAATACTATGGTGAAAAATAATAATACAATAGAATAGAATAATCATAGAAATGTTTTCTTAATTCATTTCTCATTAACTCATATTTTTATCTGAGTGCAACTCGGTATTCTAGATATTTATAATATATAAGCAAAATGCGGTATTTGGTATTATGTTAATTTTGGCGCTTGCCCTTGTAGCTGCCCCCCAAGAACTGCGCCCTTGCTCTATTGGATCTGTGAAGTGCGTTATTGATCGAATAGGACCTACACAGAGAGAGAGATAGATAGAGAGGCCTGGTATAGAGGCCATGTTCCATGAGCAATGCGCAAGCGTTCACGCCATTCCTTTTTCGCCGCTAAACTTTTTCATTATGTCAAACTAATTCCATCCGGCTGTCGAGGGAGGTGGGAAAACTTGAGCGATGAGCCTAAAATTGTAAATAAGATATCCAGAGCAGCAGTATAACATTTCCATTTTCACCGGATTTTCTATTTGCACAAGTATTAAATTACAATCAAATTAAATGAATTGAATTTCATAAGACAGATTCAAATTATTTTGAAATCTGTAACTGTGAAATGTAAAAACGTTTTAATTAAGGATTTGTTTTTTCAATACATTGTGGACCGATTTCCCAAATGAAGGTGGTATACAATTCGACTGTTTGTCTGTTTTTTTGATGGTTTTTCGCTCCTTTTGCATAGTACCTAAACGTGCTCCAATTTTATGATAATTTTTCCATATGAAAGAAGACTATTGAGAGCAGGTCCGATTGAAAAAAATCGACATTTATCAAGTCTTTTCCCCCAGAGGGGTCGAGGGGGTAATTTTTTCGAAAATCCGAGAATCTTAGACTACAAAATTAAAGAAAAGACCATATGTAGCAACGTTTAAATTGAAAATTTTCAAAAAAATCCTTGGTCTAGGTAACTCCATTGTTAAATCCTGAAATATATGTGTTTCCGCTATGTAGAGGGGGCAATTTTTTTTAGAAAATCGGAAATATGATACGACCAAATTAAGGAAGAGATTATATGCAGCAACATTTAGGTAAATTGGACCATATGGTTTCCGAGTTACGCAGTGATAAAATCTGAAGTGTATGTGTTTATGCTATGGGGAGGGGGCTTTTTTTTCTAAAATATAAAATATGAGATGGCCAAATTAAAGAACAGATTATATGTAGTAACTCGGAAACCTATGATTTTGTTAAAAGAATCCAATTTAAACGTTGCTCGATTCTTCATTTAATTTTGTCATCTAAAATTTTATATTTTCGAAAATATCTGGGGAAAAACATGTTGACTGTCGTATTTTTTACTGAGACCATCTCTCAATAGTCCTTTCTGAAATAAAAAAAAAATCATGATGATCGGAGCACGTATATTATGCAAAAGGCGGAGCAAGAAAAAATGCAGACAAACAGTCGAATTGTTTACCTCCTCCATTAGGGAAATAATATGAATTCTATTGCTGCTGATACCTTTGAGTTTGATGCCAAACATATTATTTCTAACTATAACAGCATAACTTCAAAATAATCTGTACAAAAAAAACATTATTTTGTATTTTTCAGTCACCAACTATTTAAGTCGGCCTTATTTGTTGTTAAAAATCTAGATAACACACAGGTGACACAGAGTTAATTTGACCTGAATTTTCTTTACCAACGTTAAACGCAACAGAAAATATTTTTATCAAATTCGATATGATCTAACAAAGTAATTTATGCGCACAAGTTAGTAAATATTTTCTCATGCTTTATATGTATGTAGATATATTTATTGCAGGTAAAGTGGAGGACGATTGAAATTTTATGTACTTGTATACTTATAGACTTGTTGATGTTATTTTATTACAGGTTAAAATAATAATAGGCCTTATTGGTCTTGCTGTTTTCCTAAGGTAGGATGCAGAAGTTTTTAGTAGGATGTCTTTGTCTTTTTTGTCTAGTTTCGGAAATCTCGAGAAGATTAAGGCGAATTTTGTTAGCACGATTGGCTAAATGGTTTCTATATTAAGTAAAATTCATTCAAAAATATTTGTGATTGATTCATATTCCCAGACAAAACTTTTGTTAAATATGTTACTCTAAAAATTAACGAAAAAACTGGGATATATAACCTATTTTTATATATTATGTAATATTCATATATTATCGTAGTATAAAAATCTCTTATGGTAACTATATGTGAATAAGTTCATTGATAGAGGTTTAACAATTTCTACCAGTTTGAACTACGTAAACTAGAAGCAATTTGGTGCCAGCATAGGCAGTTTATGAATGTTATTAAACCTCCACGCCTATCTATACGTGGTAGTGGAAGGGATTGGTACAATCCGCTAAGCAAATATACTTGACTGCAAAGATCATTTCTACTATGTCTGGTTGACTATAGATACCATTTTCTCAAGTTTATAAGTACTACCAAAGTTTATAGAAGACTCTGTTTTTCCGAATACCTTCTTATCCTAACTTCGCTTGTCGCGATTCTAGACCTACATTTGCCAAGCCTCAATTTATTTTATTTAGTGCTTCGGTCTCGCCGAGACGAGACGAGACTACTGATGTCTCGGTCTCTCTAGTCTCGGATTTTCGAGTCTCGTCTCGGTCACGCCGAGACGATGTATCTTGCGGTCTTGGTCTCGTCGAGAGTCTCGCCGAGACTCTCGTCAAGGCCATGCCAGCCAATAATCGACTCCGCCGATCGGATCAGAGCCAGAGGGCCGCAGTTGAATAGGAAAAAATAAGCATTATCAAATTAGTGGATATGCAAAGCGTCATTGTTATATCAGCATTACATAAATTAACTTAAACTTACATTGATAAAGACAAAAAAGACGCTTTAATAAATTGTGTGTCAATGCGATTCATACGTAGGTTGTGGGAGGGCCAATACACATGAAGACGTATTGGAATGGTGAAAAAATCATGAAGGTTGTTTCCCAAATTTGGCCAAAATGGCTAGAGATTTTCTGGCCATTCAAGCTACATCAGTACCTGTCGAAAGGTTATTTTCCAGGACTAGCGTAACCATCAGACAGTACAAAAATTCTTTAAACAATGAATCTTTGCTATGTCTAAATTTTTGGACGAATTTGAAATTGTGTAAATACTAAATCTATTTTTCTAATGCGTATTTCTAATTACTTACTTACATGTTAGAATGTTACTAGTAAATACTTATACGTACCTATTTCTAACTTCAATTATAGTTACTTAAGGTTCGTTTTTTCGTATACTTATGTCTCATATCTTTTTTATTATTCGTTGTATTACGTATGTTGAACTCTACGTATCTATCATTATTTTCGTACTTGTGGCTGTAGGTAATTATTTTTACCTCAAATCTCCAGACCCGAGACTATGTTGCGAGACTCTTGGTCTCGAACCGCGGGGTTTCTGTCTCGACTCACATTCCTGGTCTCATCTCGTTATCGATCTCGAATTTCGAGACGAGACGAGACCGAGACTAGTCTCGGTCGAGACCGAAGCACTAATTTTATTGATACATTAAATTTAGTTCAAACTAAGATATGCAAAATGTACTTCTGTATATTCCTGATGCGAGCTCAGGTCGAATGGCCTTTTTTGCTTTCCTCAAAGTATCCATGAGTCCTAATCAAATAGGCATGATGTCTAATTTTGTAAAACTTTTCTATGATCTTCGGAAATATCTACTATCTCAAAAAACATAGATTTTCACCGTGAGCACGACGACCATCTCGTGCATGTCGTGTTCTTAATTGAATACAAGTATTTTCATCTATAAGTTATATTTTAATGTACTAGATTAGATTAGATTAGTAGGAGTGGCTGCGCGTCCTAGCCCACCGCGACCAGTTTTGTTCTATTGTGGTTCTCCACTGCCTTATAGCTCAGGTTCTAGATTTATTCTTTGTAGCATACTTAGCAGTCTAGATACATAGAGTCCTTCACCTAGCTCTCTGCATTCGGTTTCTCTTCTCCGAATAATTTAATCCGCACTATTACCAGAGCTTCACATTCGCAGAGTATGGAACTGCGGTTTCTTCCTCTTCCTGGCAGATCCTACATAGGTCATCCTCGTCCAGGCTCATATTGTTCATGTGCTTCCTAAGCCTACAGTGTTCCTGTCAGCATCCCTACCAATATCCTTATCGTTTTCCGACTTTGAGTTAGTATTTTGCGGGACATTTTGGCTGAGGATCTTTTTAGGAATAATTTGTGTTGTCTCTGTCCTGTGGCTTTCTGCCACAGTAGCAATGCTTGGTTCTTGATCCATTGATGGACACGGAGGGCTTTGGTCCAATCATGGCCATTTTATTCATTCAATTTACCTGATAATAAGGGTACTGATCATCGTACCCGTATCCATATTTTTGAAACTTTTATATCACTGCCTCTTTTCAAGGCGGACGCGCTTGTGCTAGAGGGTCGTGAACAAGTCTGTATCGGGTTTATTTTCTTTCCCATGTCAAAGATGTCTTCCCTTTGACGTTCATGCGAATGTAGCCGTTAGAAGTGTTCACTTCTCTGGAACCCTCTGATTGGTGCTCATCTCATCATTGCGGATTGGTATATTACATAATTAGGTATATGTCATCAAAAATATTATCAGTATCGCTCGTCATATATGAATGGAGACGTTTTGTATAATAATAATAATATAAATACTTGATTTTAGTGATTCTTGATTATTGTCATCATGCATATTATAACCGTAGATGATTGTCTGCAATAACAGGTTCGTACACCCATATGTTTCCTCTTTTTTCTCCGGACAAAATAATATACCTATTAAAAGTTATTCATGAGGAAGCCAAGTTTGATACGGATAACTGTAGTTACGTGATATCTTTAATCTTATTTAACTTCAGCTATATTTAGATTATCTACCCTAACAGGGAAAAAAGTCGCTAACATGACATAGGATATGTTGAATGGTAATTCAAGCAGAAACTATTTGATATGTTTGATAATGGACAAATTCGATGCTGCTGTTGAAATATTCTTTATTATTTATGTGTAACAAAAATACACTTATAATGCCTCTATTCGACTATCATATTTTTAAGGTGTTGAAAATTGAATGATGCCTGAATTATGCAGAACCAGATTACGGCGATACGTGCCGCATACCAATGTGAATACACATATGCATTTATTGGAAAATGCTGGCACATTCTCATGTATTTTCATGAATAAACTTAAGTTACGTCTTGACTCGTGAAAATGTATAGATTTATAAAATTATATACCTACATGTTCATTAAAAATCTAGTAGAGGAAATACTTATACGGCCTTACTTCGAATGTATATTATATTTCGTATAGAGATTTTCATCCATAAAATATAACGTAGAATCTTGTTCATTTTGGCATACCGTATTTGCGCATGCGCCAGCTTCCACTGTTTTTTTTCGAACACATTCATTGTACAAGCTATAAGAAATACATTTCCAACACAAAAAATAATAAAATAAATTATGTGATCAGGCGAATCAACTCAAAGAGAAAGTGGAATAATATTTGGCATATTTCTCTTCAATATATGTATGTCCGTATGTATAATGTTTTCATTGAATACAAATGCGTTATTATTATACTATATACCATAGTGATAATAGAAAGACTCCCTGAGCATTTATGCTATTTTATACGTTTTCCAAAGCCTTATCTTGGCTATTGTTGAAAACTTACTAAATTAACAGACCTATTAAAAACTGACGATTCTGTTTTATAGCATAAAAAAATGTCTGCACAAAAGTGTTCTTCTGATCTCTTCAATTGTATTGAAAGAACGATCGTTAGTATAATTGGTTGATAATTTTAATACACAAACAAGCTCAGTAACGAATATAGATTGAGAAGAAGCAACTGAAAACTTGTTCATTAATAAAAAAAATCTATTCTCTCTGACCAAAACATTGATTCATTAAAATAAGTGCTGTGTCTACAGAAGCTGACGTATCAGGATTTAATAAAAGTGTTTTATGTGTACAAAATCAGGCATAAACTTAAACACATTTTTAATTTTAACATTTAATTGTTAATGTAAGACAAAATGATGTCCAGTTATTTAATTTTAATCGTCCATATATATAACAGTTATCATATCGTCTCGAAAGAGCAGCATTATTTCAAATGATTCTCAGAACGGTCATCACATTACAATCGTCATCTTTGTTTTCTTTTATCTGTTGATGTCCTAATGAGGAACATCGATAATTCATTCAATTTCACTACTAATAAACGTATTGATCATCGTATTCGCTGCCATATCTTTGAAATTTGCTCGAAACTTTCATATTACCTACTGCCTCTTTTCGACGATACGGAAAGATGGAAAAAATATATGTATTCAATAAATGAGATCTTGGTATTTCAGTAGATTGCTAGTTATAATATAATTACAAGCCACCAACAACGAAAACAACAACTCGGTGAGCAAATACTTCAACCCACATTGAATTATAGCATCGCTGGTAGGTGCAATATGTTCGAGTTCTTACTCCACTCAATATTGCCGTAACTTCTAATATCTTTTTGTACCGGACCCTGCGGACATGTCCCGACACTATAAGTTCAATTGACCAGACCTAACGAGGTCGAAATGGCAGTGATCTTGTTCTTGGTTGATGTGTTCAGTAGAAAATGAAACATAAATTTGTTAGTAGTTACGGCAGTATTTAGTCGAGTAACAACTCGAACATAGTGTATCTACCAGCAATGATATAGTTCAATGCGGGTTGGAGTATTTACTCACCAAGTAGTGTATTTTACCGTTGGTAGTTTGTGATGATATTATAACTTGCAATCTACTAAAATGCTGAAATCTCATTTATTGAATAGTCTATAGAGAGTTCGAAATAAAAAAAATAACTTTAGAAATATATAATAAAGATGAGAAGACGAGAATTTGCAGATAAGTTATAGAGATAATAAATGAAAACTAAATACTTACTACGAAAGTCAGAAGTTAGGTTCAACCAGAAAAATACTATAGAATAATACTTCACCCATAGTACTATTTTGGCTCTGTTCTAACTTCCCGGTAATAATTAAGATCATGTGTTTTTGACATACTTGCCCAACGGAGGAGGTATACGATTCAACTGACTGTATTTTTTTGATGTAGTCGTGCCTTGCTTGAAAATTTGAGACGAAAAAGTTTAAGAAGAGACCAAATCCGGCAACGAATTGGGCAATTTTAAAGACAATCATAGGTTTCAGAGTTACAGCTATGGTAAAGTCTGAAATAATACGATGAATTGCACTTGCACTTGCACTGGTGCTGAATTTCTTTATGTTGGAGCCAAAAGTCTCATATGGACCTATAGATGTACAACTTGAAAATTACCAGCACCAGCGGAATTCATATTATGTATTACGTATTTTTCAGTGCACCAAATAAGTCGGTCCTATTTTTTAATTTTTTTTATCGTATATGCTTTCATCTGCAAATATATTTATACAGTGCTTTTATTAATGATCGTAACCCTCGTGACGTAAAATGGCGTAATAATGAAAAACAAATACATACTCTTATTATGAGCACAATGGCGTAACACACTTTTTTCAGTAGGGTAAGTCTTTGTTGGAAAATATTTGAATATTGCTTTAAGCAGTAGTTACAAAAAAAGTAAGTCTCCTGTAGGCATAGGGTTTCTACTACGTGGGTGGTGTACTAAAATGAATGACTCTTATAAACAAATTAAAAACATGGTCAAGTTTCAAGTGGGTTACGATTATTATTGAAAGCGAATTGATACGATATTTATAAAAAAAAGTTGTAGACACGATAGAGGTTGTATTTATACAGGTATCAAATTTGATACAAGAAGCAGCTGTGAAATCTCTGCAAAGTTTATTAGTGGATATCGGAGAAATAGTTTCAAAAACAACTCAGTACAAACACTTGGTATTTGACATATTTATCAACAATTGTACAAGGCGTCGTACGAGCTTGTTGTAAATATGTACCTAAAAAGATGCTTGAGAAATTTTTTGAATCTTTATACGATATGTCTAAGTGTCCATCTTTTATTATCTTTTTTGATACAGATTTGTCTAATTTTTTTTGATTCCTTTACCTGAAAATTCACTGCCTTCCTTTGAAATCAGTCATAAATGCAGTATAACAACAAACTGGTTGACAAATTTTACAGTAAGCACAGGAGGATTCTGAAGAATGATTATTCCTACATTTTTGACCTACCTCCAAACGGTGCTGGTACCTTTGAAGTTGGTGCCAAAAGTTTTCTATTTACCTATATTTGCACAACTTCAAAATTACCAGTACCAATGGAATTAATATTATATTTTATTTTTCAGGGCACCAACTATAATAAATGTCAGTCCTATTTTCTGTATAAATTTTTTATATTATGTAATATTACTTCATTTTGTGCATATACCCAATACTATTACGAAGGCTTTGACTGATTGTGAGAGTAGCTCTAGTCTAGAGCTACCCGGTTTTCCCAAGACGTAGACATGCTAGGCGCGAAGGAAATTTCCTGGATATTTAGTAGATACCTACCTAGCAATAAATAAGCAGGTAGAAGGAAAATTCCCATATCGATTACGGAACTGTAGAGTATCTGAGATAATTTAAGCATACTTCTCGTAAGAGACCGTGCACATGGTATGGGTCGGAGCGTGTTTTATGGTTTTTGGTACAGCTCCAGTCTGGGGATAATGAGATTGACCCATAGGCCTATTTAGCATAATTATTGAGGTTAATGCACATAAAGTTTATTTTATGGTACAGCCTCAGTCTCGAGATAATGAGATTCAGCCAGATATGTATTTAGCAAAACCATTTAAAATGGTACATATCCGACCTACACCGTGTGCACGGCCTTTTATATAAAAATGAACGTGTGTTTGTAGCTGTCCCGGTAGCTCTCTACAATATAATAAATTGCCATCGTTCCCCCTTTTAATAATAATTGTCCTGCTCCCAGTATTTATGACTATATCTGGTTGAATCATAAGGGCCGTATCGTATAGCATAGTTATGATCGTAAATTTGTCAGTCTATAAGACCTTGTGCAAACAATATATATTTATAGTTACAAAATCAACTATCAATGAATAAGATGATGTATAATCGTTGAGAGAAGAAATCTAGTTATATCAAGTTTATAGAGCTTGGTCAAAGTTTACATGTAACCTTTGGCTTGAATCTACAATTGTACTAAGTTGTACATCAGAAATGAAGATCAAAAAACTGAATTAGATATACATATAATCATTGAGAGGGGCAGTTCTTTAATTTTATTATAATAAACTTTCTTATTGGGTTTACAAATTAAAAAATACATATTTTGCCGGTTTGTACCTTTTTTCACACAAAATGTCATAAAAAACCTTCGTAATTAAGCAAATCAGACTACCTAATTTGTTCCCAAAGTATTTATATGTGCTCCTATAGAATAACAATGAATTGCTAGAAGGCAGTGGCACAAATGTGTTCCAACCCAAGTGTCTGACGATTAGTAACTGCTAGTTTTCTGTTCCAACACAGCTTTCTGACAGATGAAAAACTATCAGATCGGTTTGTAGATTTCTTTATGATTATTCGCTAAGGACAAATAAGGAATTTATTTGAATTTAAGTCAACATAGGGGTTGAAAATTTGTCTATATGAGAAGTATATTATAACAATTCTATTCAAAATAAATACTTTCTATTATTAAAACGTTTTATTGTTATAAATCTACTCGCTATGTATATTTGTTGTTATTTTATTTTAATGGTGTCGTGAATTAATTATACACTGGGGTTAGTAAAGAGTGACAAAATCTGATATACCTTCTTTAATCTTATTATCTTTTATGAATGTATTTAATAATTAAATTAAACGAACGAAGAAGGATATCGGAAATAATGTGACACTGCGAGTTATTTGATAATTTTATTGAAAATGCTCTGAAATTATTGATTACAGAAGAAATACTAATACCATACTATCAAATTTAAAGAACAGTCAATTGAATAGCTATTTTGCACTCAATTATTAGAAGGGCTATCTGATTGATGTTCATATTCAAATGTACGAAATAAATAAGAAAAGGTTAGCATAGGTGCATATAGGTTTTCCGCATAACAAATGACTTTCTTCACCTAAATGAAACTCGGTATCTACTCCAGATATTTATTAATGTCTATTGAAACATACGTAAACTATTCAGGTCTATTCTTTTTTCTAATTAATAACTCCATTAAATAGACATGATTTCAGTTTTATCAAACTAATAACATAATATACAAAGTTATCACGTATATGTGTAGCGCAAACGTGCCGAGGCTGTAGTGACGTATATTGTCCTGTCCATACAGCGGGATCAATGGGAACAATTGGAAAATGCTAGTCGCTTCCATGCAGTAAGACCGTTAGAATTTGTAATGTTGGCTATCATTTTCATGAAACACAAAACAATGGAATTTTAATTGGTGCTTACGCAAATGTCATTTACTATTCTATCTCTAAGCCCTTTTGTGTTTTAATCATTTATCAAAAGGAATACAACCAACGAGGATATACCAGATGTTTTAGAGAATAGATTTTTCTTTGCCATATTCCTAATTAATCATATACGAACTTTCCATGTTGACGATGTCATTGATATTTCAGTTAGTGTATATATAAAGCATATATAGCGTATCAGATAACATTTTCCGATACTTTTATCGATATTTAAATATTTTGTAGATCATAAAACCGTTACACTACCGTTTAGAACTTTAATAACCCATATAAATACATAAATCCTCCTCCTTTTCATTACTTGTCGTAACACGCCATAATTCTGATATCGCTTTAGGCAACATCCTACCCAACGGGGATAGTTGTACGTCAATTTCCGTGAATATATCTCTTTTACATAAAATACGTGAATGTCATAAATTTGATATCATTCATGTTTTTTTTTTGTTGATACTTTATAATATCTAGCTTCACATCAACATAAAAGAAAAGAGTTCCAAGATAAGCATATTTTATGGCTTTACATGGTATATAGGTACTTACACATAAAATCTAAAGCAGGACTAAACCTTGAGAACATCCCACATTCATCAATTCTCAAGCGCTTTCATACTTTCTGGGTTAGATACTGACAATGAGTGATAAAAGTAACATCGATCTTCACCGCAAATTTTTGTTCAAAGGCGAACAAGCAACCTTTGACGTGGATCATTCCTTTCTAACAGGACGAGAATAAATTGCTCAACTTATTCAACAGGATCAATAGGGACTCTCAAACTACATGCATTATAAGATCTCTTAATAGAGATACCTATAGTGATACTGTTTTTGGATAGCATTGAATTCAGAAGGTATATTTGTCAATATCTTCAATAAAAACGGATTTCACAGTTGTTGATTACGCTAATAATATATCTGAGGTCCTGTTATCTCTTATGAGTAGTTTGGATATCCTCTTTGGATACCTTCCTTGGTAATTTATATGAGCCCTTCCATTTTCCTTCATTCTTTTCTTGTTTCAGGTAAGTACGTCTGAATAGTCCCCCGAGGGTTTTATATATATATTTTTATTTTACCGTAGAGCCTCTGGTGAAAATTTTGCTAGTAAAGTAAAAGCTTAGTCACCAATATCTATTCTTATTAAGTTGAGTTTTCCAAATCTAATCGATTTTTATAGTGAGATATTAAATTTAACTCATATGGCAGTGTTAATGCATACTTACCTAAAGTTCATCTCGTTGTTGATCTCTACGTCGAAGAATGTCATATTCGGATTTTCACTCGTATAAACAGTATTTTGTCAAACGAACAAATTACTATTTTTGACCTCCTCCGCTAGAATAAAGCAGGTTATAGTATTCAACTGTATGTTGTTTTTTCATGTACGCGCACTTTGCATAGTAAACGTAATTGTCCTATATTGAAAAGAGTTCAAATCCAACATATTATTTCCCTAAAAGCTGCCTACAAATGGGTTGGGTTCTTTTTTATCTGGCAGAATTGTAGAAGAAATTATTTGCAGTAACGTTTTTTTTATCTTTATTTATTTGATCAGGGTAACAACACAAAACGTGCACGTATGCCACAGATTGCATAGAACTATTTATTCTCAATACAATCCCTACCGAGATGCAACAAGCATCTGAGCGTAGGCCTGAATAATAAATTAAATGAACATTAGATATATATAATTAATTACCTTAAAATACACAGAATAACCTTATTAAATCAACCACACTAATTAACAATGCCTAAATAATAACTTAAATTAAATAAACCTTGGATATATATAATCAATTAACTTAAAATACACTGAAAAACCTCATTAAATTAACCTCACTAATTTTACGTTTAAACTACAAATTTTTCAAAGAAATTACAATAAATGTAATTCTATAGCTAATCAATAATTTCAGAGACTCATTACTTTCCCTCAGTTGTCTTATATTTTTTATCCATGATTAATAATTATTCATTGTTTAAAGTCTAGGGTGATTTGGAAAGAATTAACCTTTATTTCTATTGTTAATCTATGAATGATTTTATTATCAGAAATGTGCGGAGTTTAACAATGTTGGAGTCTTTCGGGATTGAGCTATCATTTAGTTCATATGAATTTATTCAAAAAACTTATGAAACAAAAGCAAAAATTACTTTTGCAAAATATGATAAATATTATTACCGATCGATTATTCAACTGAAAAACTCCCAGTTAAAAACTTTATCGAAAGGTGGGTAGTTATCTTCCAGATAGTTGTAGATAAATATTAAAAAAACTGCTCATTTAGATAGAATTTATGAATGCTATATATGTTTCATATTTAATTTTATTATAATGTATAACTATATATATTTTATACAATTATTTTTCTACTGATCTTTTGTTAAGAAATATTCAATTATTCTCCAGACATGCTACAATTACTCATGTAAAAAGTAGTCAATAAATTTTAAATATTCTGTATTCTGTATGAACTATTTTGTGGATAATATTCGACAGATTTTATTGAAAGTGCTCCCAGTTATATAGCTTATATCCTGAGTCATATCCTTCGATAAATCGGAAAATGAAAGTTTGTATATAATACGAGCCATATGTTTCTAAATTGAATTGCAAGAATGATACCAATAAGTACATCAATAATTGTAGAGTAAGCAAGAACACTGTGTCACACAGTCCTCGCAATGTTATCAATAAGATTAACATATAAACGTTCCAGTACAAAGTTTTTTTTGTGTAGAACATTCAACTAGTTTAATATCAAATTTTACATCCAAAAATCTTAATGGGGGTCGATTACCATTCATGTTGATTTCTCGATAGCTTCTTCATCAACCCTGTTATATGAAAATTCAAAAATCGAAGATGAGGACAGTTTCTCGTCATTAGGTCACAAGCTTCTTATAGTAATAAGAAGTTAAAAAGTGTTATAAGCAATTCCAGAAAATGAGATTTTATTTAAAGTAGGCCACTTACATTGAAACTGTTACGACAAAAACGGGCGACTTACACTTTAACGTTGCTTCCTAATCAAGGTAAATCTCAAGACATAGATTCCCGTCCAGAGAAGCTGTAGGTAGGTACCATAAACTCCCGCTGGCTTCACATTAACTTTCGAAAGGAGGTGAATGCAGTGTGACACCCAGGGATTCGAACACGCACCCCCACAACTGGTTAGTCATCCAAACCTTACGCCACGCTCTGCGCTACTTAACTTCGATGGTCCAAGTAGGCCCGGGTTAGCCGCTCCTAAGATCTTAAGAGTTCATCAAGTACACACCGAAAAAACCTTTATTTTACATTTGTAAAATATTTTTATAAGTAGAACCATTCAATTTATTCGCATTATTTTACATCCTGATTCTAAAATATTCTTCCTCACTTCGTCCTGAATAAGTGATCCAAACCATCTTCTAGATTCCTCTTATTCAAACTTATGTTTTGGTACATATAATGTATAAGTCAAGCACAAATTACATGAAGTGATATGAATTCCAAAAACTTTACGTTCAGACATATGACATGACATTTATTTCTAAAATTAAATTCTATTTCATAGACGACAGCATAATAATTTTAATGATAAATTGAAAATGTTAAGAATCCGCCTGTACTCGCTTAGAAAATAGATGAAGTGAAAAAGGGTGAAAGGCTTTTCTTCTCTTTGCTTTCAACTGCCCGTTTGGGTATCTTTCATGTTGCGACGTTCAGTCGAATAAGCTTTTCCATTCCTAGAGGAGTTTCATTTAAAATCTGGCTCGACCGAATTCTATGAAATGTCTTTTAACATCGTATTTCAGTCAAGGTAACAAGTTACACACAACGAAGTCAATATTATTTTTTGTTGGAGGGATATTATCCAGAAATGAAATTTCTACAATAACTTCAGGTCTTTGATTTCAATTTTTGGAACTATTAAAATAACTCTCCAATAATCATTAATACCCAGAAATAATAAAATATCATCATAATATACTACGTTGGTATGAGTTATTTTTATCTGTTGCAGAAACAGAGAGACGATAAAATATTCTGGAAATGTCGTTTGAAGCTATTTACAAGAAATATATATTTTTAATATTCGTCCTTTTCATTAATTTGATTACAAGTAAAGACACGGCGAGATTGGATAGACTGATACGCAAGGATAATAAATAACTTTTTCTAAATAAGATATACCCTGTGCTCGTATCGAATAAATACTTTAATTTCCACATTAAAAACTTTTCTATTTCCAATCGCGCTTCGAATTACGCCTGTTTGTGAAGCCCCCCTTGAAATATGAAGCCAGCGATTGATTTTTCTAAATCGGTGCAGATTTCTATGCGAAACCAGGTTACATACATTAAAAAAGCAAATGTACAATTGAATTGTGTATCTTTTTCTTTTGAGAAGTCGGTCAAAATTAATATATCAGTAACACTAGATTGACAAAAATAAATTACTGCTTAGTAGTGAATATTAAAAAATCGCATGTTTGATTGTGCTTGAAGCTATTTACCTTTGTAAAATTTGTATAACAATCATTCCGAAAGGTTCAGAAACTGATTTTAAACTGGTAATTCATCGAACATAAGAAATAGCTTTTTTATACTTCACTTTTGGAATACCCAATTTTCCACCCTGTTCAGAGTGCCGAAAATAAATATGCTGTTCTACTAGATAGCGTTCTTCAATTATTATTAATAAAATTTAAAATTGCACAGTCTATTATTTATCAGAGTGGTAGAGATATCTGAAAATAATATATGTATCGTAATTTGAATTTATTACGCATAAGTTGTGTTTATTCAGATTTTAAAGTACTAATATTTTCGAGGCGATAATACAGTTTCAAACGTTTCCAATAAGATCAACTGTCAGTTGCCATTATGTCTTAAGCTTAAGACAACTCGCTACCCAGTCATACTGTCGTTCAATAATTTCCATTATTTCTACATTAAATATGGTAGGCATGCATCAATTCTTGTCTAATATTGATATCGGGTAATCCAATAATAATCACAAATATTAAAAAAAAATATGCCTCATATGTAGGTAGATTGTTTAATTTTATAAAATACACCAATTCCATTAAAATTTACGTAAAGAATATTTATTGGAGTTGTCTTCAAATGAACCGACTATGCAAAAATGAAACAATTTCTATTTTAAAAATACGTCGATGACGTCATTTGTTAATCGGTGAGGACGTTAGAACACAACACGTCACATAGAACACAATAATGTACATATTCTGTTAATGCTTGTGAATTTGAATAACAAGACAGCCATAACAATGTTCATAATTTCATTTTGCAAATTAATACATATTTCATAAAATTTAATCTTGTCATCTTGCCTACGGTGTAATCATATTTTGGCCTTTCCTCGTTGGACATTCGTTTAATTAATGCTGGGCTTTCATAGGACCTATTTATCTTAAAAATGTGACGGTGTCACCAGGAGGAACACACACTTACGCACAATATTACATACCAAAATTTTAGCAGTGATAAATTACATTCAGCAGCGTAGCTGATACATTATTAATAAGGGTACAAAACATAAATAAACATAAAGGCTGACATGTGCAAAACTGTCGGAAGTCGGAACTTTCAGGTCGCCTGATTTTCCAGAAATGAATTTGTTCATTCTGGTGGATAAACCTAGTAGTTTTGTTTAATTTAGGAATTTTAAATATTTCTTGAGTTGTAATGGGATTGTAATCTCACTCATAGATATATTGAGCTATCAAAAAAAAAAATTTTAAGCAGTCCTTGAAAAAAAAAAACTGATAATATTTCTGATTTTTTCAGAATTTTGTAATCAGCCCTGCGTAATGTTGCCTTGGTTCCCTTGGTAATTCTGGAGTTTATGTTTCACTTCATGGATAGGGCCATGATGAATAGAGAAGATGTTTCTTATACAGAGGTGAATCTATTCATTTGAAAAATATTCTAAAAATGTCAAATAAGATTCTTCTTGTAGTCCAAATAAAAGTTTACCTGCTTTAATTGGAACTAGTACAGAATGAACTAAGAGCTTCTAGAATTCCATCAAATATGAAAATTCCGACAGCTCTTAGCCAGCAGATAGGTAAATTTAAATTTTTGACCGAGGAACCAAACGGAGGAGATATACAATTGGATTGTTTGTCTGCATGTTTTTTTGTAAATATTCGCACCTTCTAAATAGCAGACAGGCTCCGATTTTCATGATTCGTTTTTCATTGGATAGAGGACTATTGAGAATTGGTCGCATTAAAAAAAAATCGACACTTAACATGTCCTTCTTCTCCAAAACTTCTCTGAAAGCGGGTGGAGGTAATTTTACGTGATTTTAAAGTATGATTTTAGATTTCAAGGCAAACTGTATATATCGCTTCTGCAATCTCATTACTTCTAGAAAGACTTTCCACAATATTTTTATATGATATGATGGTTTATATTTTATCAAAAAAAAGTCCTCTGATATTTTATAGAGCCAGATCTGGGCCGAATATTGATCCGTGTTTTCCATATTCGCTTCAGCTTTGAACTCAAGCCGTGAAAAATGAGAAATCAGAGCGAACACTAATGGATTGGGTGCTTTTGTAGGCGCTGATTTTGCAGAAAGTTGTCTGACAAATGTTAGTTAATTACATTTCATAAGGTGCGCCTCCTGGTTAACATAAAAAGATGAGACAGTCTGTTTGAAAATTAGAAAATGCCAAAAAATCTTTTTGTACCGGTAAAACAGTAAAATTGCTTAATCTTGTTAAGTTCTTTCTGGGCAACATGGATAGGCTTGTCGGCAGCTTGGGATTAAACAGTCGGGATAAAATACCATCAAGATTTATTTTTACCATTCAGTTTCTGATGGAATAAATTCAAATTTCAAATAAATTTACATAGAAATACCTGCGGAATATGAATATCTAAAGCTTCGTTTTATTTTAGAACTTTTTGTTCTCTGCATTGGGCCATTCTTTCCTAGATCTAACTCTTTTACTTTGGAGCTATGCCTTATGAAAACAGTAAGGATGTCAAGTGTCTGTATTGGTTCTATGTCTCACTGACACTTGGGTCAGATCAGGCAAAAAGTCCCTCAATTTTCACATTAGAGCGGTAGGAAACTCATGGTTCAATAACCTTACCTGCTTTTCATACTAGTGTGGTAAAATGAGACGCTATCTTCCAGGCTGTAAATATTAAGCACTTTCGATATGTGCTCGAGAATTGAAATTCCAAGGTAGGTGTTTCAAAAAAATCTTTCCTGTGGTAACCTTTTGTCAATTTGTCAAGATCGAATGTTTCTTTCATCTTTTCTTAAATTGACCTTCAAGGTCTTATAATTTCTAATTGAACATAGATCAGTAATTTTAATATATGTTCTCATTTCATGTCTTTATATTTGGTAGTTTTACTTCTTTCTATCTAGAATTAAATTCCAATCGTCTTTTCACTCTCAGCTTCTATTTTTGCTGGTATTATTGACATCGGCTATGCATGTAATGTTGTAATGTGTTTGTAAATTGTTTCTTTCTTCTCTACATGTATTGTTCATTCTAGATATTGATTTTAAAACGAAGTTAAATTGCTTCGTCGCTAGAGGATTGCATTGTCGAGCTCCACAGTAAGTTTTAAACTCGTCTGAAAAGGAATTCACTTAGCAAGTTTACTGTTTTACTTAAAATTTCCAATAAAAGGAACCAGTAAAACTAAATTAATATTCTATATTATTATTTCCATATAACTTGAGACATAAGAACTCTTACCCGAATTCCATACTCCATCCAATACTTTTTATATATTCTATTGCTTCTTGCAGAAATTAATAATAGAAACCAGTGAAGTATGTAATGAGTTTTTGTACCATTGTACATCCAGACAGACAGAAAGTTAGATGATTGTGTATGTGCGTGTTCATCTGATATATCCCCGAAATAATTGAGGGTTGTATCTGTCAGTCTCTGGGGCAAATTGTAGTTGAAGAAGAGGGTATGTTTGCGGATAAACAACGGGATCTCGTTTTTTTTTAAAATGAAAGAGTCACTGCAATTTAGCGACAGAAGAATTGGCACTTTGTGGACAAATTGAAAAATTTGCTATTTAGATGATTTAAGATGAGGTTCATTGGTCCAGGGGAACGGCCGGCTTCATTACATAAATAGATCATAAGGATTTTGACTGGATACAGCACGCACAAGACCGAAGGCAATGGCAGACACTAAGGGAGGCCTATGTCCAGCAGTGGACGCGAACTGCTGTTTGATAACGATGATGATGATGATTTTGAAGTGGGTGCTAAGACATGCTGTATCAGCTGCAAAATATTATTTGTATAAAGAAGAGAATAAGTGATCCAGGAAACGTTCACGTTTAATAAATGACTTTAAAGAAAAAACTAAGACTTCCTTCATTGGATGGATAGATCATTAGGATTTTCAAGTTGGTGCCAAGATATGCTATATAAGCTACAGAAGGCTCTTTGTATAAAGAAGAGATTAAGTGATCCAGGAAAAGTCTATGAACGACGTGGTTCATTAGATAAATAGATCGTTAGGATTTTGAAGTTGGTGACACAATATGCTGTATCAGCTACAGAATTTAAACTAACTGATGCACAACTTTATTGTGCAAATATTTCGAATTATATCCTGTTGTTTTGAAATGAGTATGACCAATTTTCAATCTTCAGAGAGCACTCACCTACAATAAAACTGTGAGATCTGTCAATAAATTCTCAAATGCGAATGTTTCAAGAAATTATACGTTCTATTTAGTTAAAAAAGAAGTGTATTTCTAAAATTGTAAGGGCTTTTTCGAAGGATTAGGCCTGATCAAACCCTGATGATTTAACTAGTGGCGATCTCTCAGCAATTAAGTGGAATTATCAGAATCGGTGCCATTCTCTATGTGAAACGAGGCAAGAAACATTAAAAAAATAAAGTCGAATTATATACCTCCTTCTTTTGGAAATTCATTCAAAAATGTATTTAATACTACGGCCATATACCATGGCAATAGTTTAGGTACATTTGTCTGGACCCAACAACTAATAATCTTTTCTAGTACCAATATGGATCTCTATTGGAAAGTAGAAAGCTATACGCTATTTTATATTATCACCCAAGACAACTTAGTGCTGATAATCGTTCCTAAATTGGAGAAGATCCTCACATATTGTGATTAGATGTAGTAACACTGTATGTTCGTGCTAAACTTAATAAATTTGCAATTAACATCGTCACTGATGCAAACGGTAGAAACACGGCTTGAACTGGAGCAAAATTAATTGATCGATACCAGTATACCGTAACCTATAGAGAGAAAGAGAGATAGATGTAACATCATGCCTTGATTGGTTTTGTTGAGAAAAAATTGCATACCCCATTATCTAAGCCAGAGATTGGTAATTGTTAATCTGATGAGATGATTACAGCGAAATATTTATTTAATTGGGATTCATTTGATTATCCCCAGTGCATGCTAATTCAAATAACTTAAAAATATCTCTAAGGTTGTTTTCAATTTTTTTACATCCAATATCTGATAGATTTTCTAAATTCAATGCTCTTCCGTTTGTTCTCTCAACATTTCATGCTTAACATTGAAGTTTTCTAAAATATTCCAATATAAGGGACACGATATTCTGTTTAATTTGGCTGTATCAAATTCTTGATTTTCAACAATAAAACTCCCCTTCCATCTCCTTTGGATAGTATTTTTTTTGGGAGAAATACATGTTGGATTTTATATTTGTTTAATGGGTTATTTTCTCACCAGACTTATTCCTAATGAAATATCTTACGATAAATAGGACCGAATTTATTAGTTAGTCCACTGAAAATTTCAAAAGAAATTCAATTTTATTGGTGCTGGTAATTTTGAAATGGTGCAGTAGATAGAAGACTATTGGCACCAGCTTTAAAAGTACCGGCACCAATAGAGTTTTATTTATTTTGAAAGGTTCAATGCAGCAACTAATAATTTTTTTTTTAAATATTCATTTAACATTTTTGAGTATTTCATTAGTCATAAGAATTGTTCAGCTTACACTTATATCCAATTCAAACTTTGCTGGAAATGAGCTATTGTTTAATTTTGCCAGATAATCTTTTTTTATTTTTATTGGAATATTTTGCACCCTCCACCCCCTTTGGGGGCAGTTTTCAGGTGAAAGGAGATGTTGAATTTTACTTTTACAATTTCTTCCGATGAAAAAATAATTATCAAAATCGATCTACTATGAAAAAGGCACCTATATCCATAAAAAAAATATATAGATGTATTGTATGTATAAGTCCTTCGATATAGCGAAGTCGATAAAATTAAATAATCTGAGTAAAACTATCAAACATACATAAAAAACCTAACGTACAATCGAATTGCTTTGTTTCAAGTAGTTCAGAAACAACATGATTTTTACATCACCTGGCTTCTTTTTTTGAATCAACTTTATCGAGTTCGCCTATTTTTCTAGGATTCAGAAAATCCGATGAAAGTACTGAAGGAACCCTAGAGGATCACTCTCATTACTGATTTATATGTCCGACTATAGTGGACGAGAAAAGTTGAATTCTGTTACTTCTCTCAACCGAGTTGCGTTAATAATTACTTTAGCAAAGTACATGTTTTTTTTCTGATAAATAAGAAAATATAAATTTATATCTTTTTATATTATTGAAACTAAGATAATAATAGTTTTTAAATAGTTTTTATTACTTTCGGTTCTTGTATCAATGGACTCCGCAGCGATTTCTCAGGCCCCATACAGTCTAGAGACTTGACATTTCGAATTCGAACTTAGATCGCTGACATCTCGCCGCTTGTTAAGCTCCAAGTGTGACCCAATGTGGGCCAATATTTATTAATTATAATTATTTCATTCAAGCAAGATCACTTTATCTTCGACATGGAACAACAATGACAGTGGGATCCGTCACTGGAATTACGCACGAGCATGGAGTGTATATATACGTCTCTGTTCTCTGGTATATAGGTCCTCTCTGGCAGATCGTCGTATATATTACATTTTGGTTTTGTGTGTTGTGGTAGACAAACAGTAATTTGTTATGGAATTGCTGTTGCTGGCAAACAGATATACATAAATATAGTTCAAATCGAGAGAACAGAGAAAACATACCTCCAACGAGAGAAGGAGAGCAATAGTAGGTACTAATCGGTATGGTTCAAATCTTAGACGCCTAATAAAAACTATTTTTAATTTTTTTTCAAAAATTCCACTTGTTTTAGATATGGACACAAGCTAATCTTTATGTGTCGTATCTAAAATGTTTGGAATTACTTAAATTACTAGTTTTCCATCTACCATAGATGAGATTCAATCTTAAATATATTTTTGACCGACTTCCCAAATGTAGGATGTATACAAATTCAAATGTGGTCTTTTATAGATATCTTGTATTATTATGTATCTACAAAACTCAAATTCAAAATACATATCTACAGTTTATAATTTAAAATATCAAATATTATTAACTCAAAACTCAATTCATAATGTAGCTACATGCAGAAATTGTCATTTTTTTAAAATTTGAAAGTCGACATGGATAATATTTCAGTTTATTTGATAGAGTTCGCAATTACCTTGTGATTTCATACGGATGTAATTAGAATGTTAAAACGTTACTTTATTTGTAGTTTTATTTCTGACTATATCTATAAAATAAACAAAATTCAAACAAACGCAGAAAACTGAGTTTCAGAAACGTGGTAGTGATTAGAGGAGTGTTAGTTTAAATAAACATATAAGAAGAATACTTGTGAATATATTAAACACACGTCTATTCCAAAATAAGGTGACAGGCGTTATTTAGTCCATTATAATTTTACCTTCAGTAATGTTAAACGATTTCTTATCATCAACACAACTCGATTTTGGACATAAATACCTAACAGAAACAAAGTTTGGGTTTTGAGGCTACGTTGAAAAATGCTGGATTTTATAATTTCGATGGAAAACTAAAAAATAGATATCAGATAGAGACAAACTGATGCTGACACTCGTGCTGACATCTCTACTGTTCTTAGGAACTGCGACTGCGGATCATTTCTTCTTATTTGTCAGCCATTCTGGACTCTCAACTTTCAGGATTCTACGTTTACCTATGGATTGTAACATATTCATTCAAGAGAAAATCCTAAACATTAGTTAGATATTATTATTATTTTATTAATCATGATTAAGTGACTATATTTTATAAAATTATCGTCAGTGCAATACATACAGAATTATCCATCATTCAGAGGATAGTAACCTGAAGATAAATTTGTTTCAAGCTTTCTCATACAAGTAAATTTTCAAAGTAATTTTCTTAACCTCACAACAGTAAACTGGGTTGCTGGATTCTCTAGAATTCTATGCTATTTCGTATGTCTTATGGAATGTTATTAGTTTTCTTATGAGAATTTAGAATATCAACAACACGTCAACAATGAAACCGAAATATCTTCTACGTCTGCAAAACAAATATATTTTAAATGCACGTGTCGAGATGGAACCAGCATAGTGATCCGATCTGAGAATATTCGCGAGAGACTCCTCTTGTTGCCTCCAAAGAAGGTAACGCTTCCACGTGCTTTTACCCTCAAGTCTATTAGGAATCGACCTCATCTCAAAAACCACCCCAATGTTTCACTTGATTATCACGGCAATGACTTCCCTTTCTACCTCGGGGGCCCAGCACTCAAGTTTTCTACCACGTGTAGGAAACGGAATTTTATAGAATTTCTTTCCAACCCTATGTGAACATGGCCCAGATTCGAACGAAAGTGATTTTCCAATTTGTCAATTTGAACGGTTCTGACAAAACTCGTCTACGATCGTTATTGTTCGGATTGTTAATAAATGTTTGCTTTTAGCCCCATCCGCTACGAGAGTCAAGGATTGTTTGAAAAAGACAAATAAATACATGAAATGAACAATGAATAAGGATTCAGTTATATTAATATTTGTTTGTGAGATGAACACAATTTGCCTATCTAGTTGACCGTCTCATGGTCGTCACTGACAGTGTCACACAATGCTGTCAACCTTCAAAAATGCGTAAAATGCATTCAAAAAAGGATTCATTTGAGTTCTATTACGGAACGATTTTTTTTATCAATGTAACCCCCCGAATTATAGTAACCCCATACGACCTTTGGTTTATGTGAATTTTCAACAATTTTGAGGAATAATAATATACCCAAAAATGTGAAATAAAACTTTTTTTACAAAAACTTGGACAGATTTTATTAGTTGGTGAACCGAAAAATACAAAATAATATTAATTCGACTTGTGCTGGTACTTTTGAAGTTGATACCAAAAGTCTTCTATCTACCTATAATAGCACAACTTTAAAATGACCAGCACCAGTAGAGCTAATATTATTTTGAATTTTTCAGTGCACCAAATATTCTTTTCCATGCTTCCTCAAACATATAGGCAATTATTATAAAAAAATATGTTGGAGCTTTGTTTGCATTTATAATTGCCATTCTGAAATATCGCTTGCAAGAAACTTGCATCAATAGGAAACCGGGTGTGGCGGTTGCTCATCTTGTCGACTATTCTCGTTAATCCTGGAGGAATTACAGTTTGAGCAAACACATGGCCTCCGAAGGGTTTGATATTGATTCACGAGTTGTGGAGAGCTCTATTTCTGATACATCGATAAAGAATTTATTGAATAATTTTACCATTATCATATATAGTGGAACGTTGTGGTATATCTGCTAGAGACATATCGGTGGTCCGGAGTCCACCTTAAGCTGTAGGTCCTCTTATCGTCTTATGACGATGACGAAGAATATTACAAAAGCCATTTACTTTGCTACCGCTACCCTAAGGAGATATGTAAGACAAGTGTAAAAATTATGTTGTCTTTGTAGTACAAGAAACATATTTTCAGGTATTGGTCTGCCTTTCTGTCTGTTTGTCTGTGCCAAGATTATCCCAGGAACGAATGTATGCTTTCTTTTTGAATGAAACTTAAGTTTAATGATTGTTGTTTATCTATATTCGCACTAATACACAAGTAAAGTGGTGTAGTTATGTCATAAAAATATCACCAAAGTCATCACGCCACACATGACTGCAAATTTGACTACTAGTTGGATTAGATTTTAATGCATCGAGTATTGGTGAACCTCATTGTCATATTAGATATTACCAAACACTGCTTCTTGTCTTGGCTGTTTATTTTCATATCACTATCGATGAAGAGGATACGAAACTATTAAAATTTCTGATCTTAATAAAATCGACAACGAAGTATGCTTCTTTCTCTATTTCTCTTTCTATTATTGTGTGTGCGTGTACGAGTATATAGATTTGAACAGAAAAGCATCGTGCACAGCCAGTTGTATAACTTCTAGATTAAAATTAAAAAAATTAATAAATTTTCCATAATGCATTGTTTAAACATAACAATTGTTTCGGCATACTATGCGTTTCTCACATGTGAGTATTAACTAAATTCTAAGAATATACGTGCCCACTTAAATAATAAGGAGGGTTAACATAGAACTTGATGACTAATACTATAAACTAATTAGGTATCAATTTTATATACAGTAAGAAGCTAATCCCCAGCAATTTTGGAAATTCATCGAAAATTGTTAGGCAAAATGTGGAAAATATTCTTCATATTGTTTATTGATAATAATATTGTTGTTTAGAAAAGAACAAACATTATTTTTAGCCTTTTCATTATAAAACATGCTTTGAAGCAAAGCACACTGTACATAAAATGCGACACGAACAAAGAGGAAGCTGATCCAAATAATAGCCTGTTATGCCAATGAAATTCAAACAGCGACCTCAATAAAGGTCAAACTCTATGACCACGGCATTGCAGCAATATCAAAACCGAGTTTCCCAACCTCTGGCACATATAAATATATCTTTCATTTAGGTATATGAAATGCAGCTACCGAAGTTCAATTTAATGTGAGCTTAATATCCAGGACACTGGGTATGTAATTAGAAGTTACAATAAGAAAAATATTTACCTCAGGTGATAAATTATTCTTGTTGACTTTAATACGGTTCTATTAATTCGATATTTTTCCCTTCATTCGACAAATTATCAGCTAGCTCAAAGAGTCACGCTATTGGTGATGGTTTTTGCCTTTAATAAATTATTCAATTTGAATATTCAGGAGGGCTGCAGTTAAGATTTAATGATGCCAAAGCAACGAACGCCAATACCGATATTTTAATTAAGGCTAATTGAAGAGAATGAGTTTTTTTCTCTCTGTCGAAGAGTATCACTTTAATCTGCTGAAAGTGAATTAATTGTTGTTTTAGGGCTGCATGTTACAAAATGCCTCACGCACTGGTATATAGTTGAAACTGAAAGCCAAATTATTTTGAATAATTTCTAATAAATGGAGGAGTTATACAATTTGACTGTTTTTTTTGTTTTTATGGCTGTTTGCGCATTCTATATAGTAAACGTGCTCCAACTGTGAATTGGTACCGTGAAAAAAACATAGAAAACTTCCCCTAACGAGGTTGTAAGCAATATTTTTTTTAATTAAAAAAATTTAGATGGCAAACTATAAAATAATTTTAATTCTGTTGGTACTGGTAATTTTGAAACTGTGCAGTTGTAGTTTGAAATCATTTGGGTCCAACTTCAAAAGTACCAATTTAAATGCTAGCGTACTTTTAGAGAAGGTATTTTTCATCTATAATTATTTGATTAGTTTAGGCAAAAGCTCTTGAGATATCTATCTTATGGTCTACATATTTCTTGTTGAAAAGTGACTCATACGGAGAGCTCAAATAAAACGTTTTGACCAAACTTAACTTTGCTTATAAAAATGGTTCTCGTTGGTGAAAGTTGTAAAAATATTTGAAAACCAATTTTTTGTCAAACTGTGTTTAATTTACAGCGACATTAGAACATAGTTCATTGTCATTTCTTTGTGGCAAATTGTCACAATTATAATATAAAATAACATTTTACAAAAACTAGGACCGACTTTATTGGTTGGTGCATCTTCAAAAGTACTAGTACCAGTACTATTAATATTATTTCGTATTTTCCAGTGAACCTACTAATAAAAAGTAATTTCATTAGATAATGCACTACTAATCTTCTGTCTACATATAAATCATATTTCATATCTAGTGTCTAACACAACCTCGGAATACCTATGATTTTGAAAATATATCCCTGTAGGGTATCGATTTTCGAATAATTTTAAATTTAAATCGATCTTACCCAGACATAGCAATAATATTATCATCAAGTCATTGAGGCAGTTAACATCGAGAGTGCTTATAAACATTTTAGAATAATGTCTGCAAGTCGTGTACCTATCTTCTTCTATGTTTATAAATAACTAGTTATTTTGGTTGGGCAATGACACCAACGGGTGTCAACCTATCCTAACATTTCGTCTCTTGAGTTCAAGTTAAATTTATACCCAAGGTCTTATTCGCGACTCTCTTCTAATGTCTTCTGGTATCATTTTAGTCGCATAATTGATGCATACAGGGTGATACGTGAAGTATCCACCTTATTTTATTATAGATAATTACTATATCATTACAAGTTTGTATGGGCTTAAGTGAAACACCTTTTGCTTTATTATGTTTCAGGTGTTAAAATTTTTATGAAGCTATGTAGAAACACGAAAATTAATTGACATAATAATTACATTTTGAAGAATCGAAGCTGCCTTTCTAGAAAGTTTGAAAGAAATGACTATATTAGGTATTGTTCTTTGTCGTTGTTCAAGATTTTCATATTTCTGAAAAATTTCCTAGGAAGAGGTTGAACAGATATGAAAATATTCTGAATAGATAAGATTTGAGGCCACTACAAAGAATCATCTTTGTTGTTGTTATTACATTCGCCTGATATATGAAATGAATTCAATGTGATTACATAAGTTTTGGTATTATGGTAAGTCCGACTCCTTTCGAGATTTCAAATTTTACAAAAAGGTCCATTTCACGGTTGAAGCATAGTTAGTGAACGAGTATTAATAATAACAATACAAATAATTCATTATTGTGGAGATATCGATGAAGCTTTTGTACAATGAGAAATTGAGAACCTAAGCATTAAATTATAATCACTTGAATCATTATTTATTTAGACGATATAGCTACTAACACGATCGATCGATATTCTAGACTTGATAATTTATGAGATAATTGTTGGAATCTATTTCAAATAAGAGAATTATTCAAAATGATTAGGCTGAACGATTTCATGTTGACCATATTCGACAACGTTTTTTTCAGTTTTTATAAGTTTTCTTTGACGTAAAGCATGTCTGAATTTTAAAAAAATCCCGCCAATCAAGCGCCATAGCGACATCTGAGATTTACTTTATCTGGAACACCCCATCCTCATCTGTCCATAAAATCAGTCAGTTTCGGTCAGTTGGAATATATTTTTAGTAGCATTTGTCGTTTTGATATCGAATTCATCCTTATGGTTTATAGCGGATTGGTAGTAGATACAGACTTAGGTACAGACCCTGTTTTATGAATGTTGTTACTCACATTACGGTACGTTTTCGTTTTTAGGTCTCTGCTTTTGAAGTCATATTCGTGGAAAATCCTAATTCAGCTGAATGATTTCTACAACATGTATCTTAAGAGCAATTATTCTAGAAATCGCGATGATTGAGTTTGACATTTGTATCAGTAAATAACATAGCAAGTCTTTACTCTTTCGTAGATAAAGTTAAATCCAATTATTGAAAAAACTTACTTATTTCTAGCTTGATTTCTTGAAACTATATGACGTCCTATTGCAATATTGAATTTAGAGTTCGAATAAATTTAAAGCCTACTCTATTTTGTTCCATAATTAGATAAGATAAATTTATTATTTTATTATAAAATCGCGCGTAAGACTTAAAAAGTATACCCCTAATTTTAGGTATTTTATTGGACGCTCATGACATATTATGGGCTGTTCACTCAGAGCAATTTGTTGTATGACTGATGGCTGGAAAGCCTTCTCGATCCTGTGCGATAAGGTTTCTCTATCAATCACAATCGATCAGCATGGGAAGCTTAAGGGATTATTTGAATCAATAAAAGTGCGTCAATATCAGACATCAGTCTCGCTATTCAGAAAAATTTTCTGGAATCATTTTTTGTTAAAATTTTATCGGCGAAATATTGAAGCATTTTTTTCTTTCCGCAAAATTTATGTATAAAGTCATTCAACTTTTATTTAATTAAAATTTCCTAGAAGCTTTAGAAGTGCAATGGACAAACATATTGAATTACGAGGCTAGAATATTATTTCTATTGATGTACATTTTGCCCCAGAAAAAAGTAATCGAAAAGAAATAGGTTATATATTTTGAAGAAAATGTCACGGCGTGGAACTGATATTATCAAGATAAATCCAACAAGCTTCGTCCACTCTGTCTTAATAGAGATATAAACAAATGTCTGCCAGGCTATTCTTTGTATATATAACTTAGAGAAAAAAAGTGAGATATGCCAGGGAAAAGGTCAAAGAGTCCTTTCTCTGTCTACTTCTATATTCTTTTCTTGGGTCGATATTATAAATGGCATTTGTGCTTTCCTTCTCGTAATATTAGATAACATGTTTTTTCTTGCGTGAAAGCTTGATAAACACATGGGGATTGAGTTTGTATTTTTATTCCACTTTTATCATTCGATATTCTGCGAATATTCCAATAGTCAAGTTTTCAGAGCCATTTACGGAAATATTGGTTGATATTAAATCATGATGTGACGTACGAAAAATTAAATAATATATATATATATATATATATATATATATATATATATATATATATATATAAATAAGAAGGTAGGTGGGATTGATGGAATTACCATTGCTGTTTTAAAATGTATTGCTTTGGATATAGCTGAACCCTTGGCAAAAATAATTAATAAATGTATGCTATCTGGTATTTGGCCTAATCATTTTAAGAGAGCAGAGGTTGTACCAATATATAAAGCTGGTGATCATAAATCAACAAGTAATTATAGACCAATATCCTTATTATCAAATTTGGCTAAAATATCTGAGAAAGTGATACACAAAAGACTTAATGATTTTCTAGAGGGAGAGGGAATGATAAATGGGAGACAATTCGGATTCAGAAAGAATAAATCGACTAATGATGCCTTAAATTATGTCAATAACTTCATATGTAACCAACTTGACAATAGCAGATCGGTAATAGCAATATTTCTCGATTTAGCGAAGGCTTTTGATACGGTAGTACATGAACTTCTATTGATTATATTGAATGATATAGGTATAAGAGGGATTGTTAATGATTTGATGCGTAACTATCTATCAAATAGATTTCAGTGTGTTCTCATTAATGGTGTTAAAAGTTCTTACAGCTTAGTTACTTGTGGAGTCCCTCAAGGTTCAATTTTGGGTCCATTATTATTTAATGCCTATATTAATGGGTTATTGAATCTTAATTTACCGGGTGTTATTGTATCTTTTGCGGATGACACAGTCATTATTTGTAGTGGTGAGAGTTGGGATGAAGTTACAGCCAATGCCAAACATTCTTTAAAAATTATAAGGAAATGGTTTAATTATCACAAAGTGTCTTTAAATATGTCAAAATCCAGTGTTTTATATGTGTCTCTATATGCGGATAAGCTCCCTGTTACAGACGGACTCACAATACATGATGATGATGATGTTTGTTATATTAACTTAAACTGTGGATGTGATAAAATAAAAAGGGTAAATGAAGTTAAATACCTTGGTGTTATACTAGATGAAAATTGGAATTGGAAGAAAAATATTTTTAGTATTGTTAAAAAAGTAAGATACCTTCTTTTTGTTTTCTATAAAATGAGATATATTCTTGAAAAAAATGATTTATTAAAATTATACCATGCTTTGTTCTGTAGCGTCCTATTTTATGGAATTATTTGTTGGGGTTCAGCTTATTCAATTACATTAGGGCCGATAGTAAGAATACAAAAGCGTGCTATCAAAATTTTAACTTTTGGTAAACAACACAACCTTTTTAGTGAGACACGATTGCTGAACATCAATCAAAAATATATTTTGGAAGCACTAATAAATAATTATTGTAATCTACGGGAAGAGTATACTATTGCTGAAGCATGTTTATTTTCTAGACACAAATCGCTTACAGTAAGTAAAACTAAATTAAATATTGGTCAAAAAACTAGTTTATATCGATCCAAACTTGTCTACAATAGATTAGATAACAATCTAAAAAAATTAAACTTCTCTAGAGGGCGTATTAAATTTCATATTAAGAGTTGGATTTTAAATAATTTGAAGTTATAATATACATAGATATTGTTATATTACTTAAAAAATCTGTTTTAATATTTAATACTTCCTATATCATGTGTCTTTCTTTACATTTGTAGTTGTATTTATAGTTTTGTTGCATTTTAATTTTATTATTTGTTTATTTATTGTATATTAATATGTATATTTAGATTATGTTAAGCTTGTAGATTTTAATACATTATTAAGTTCAGGTCTACACACAGATGCTATTTGCATCTCGGTAGGGGATTGTTGGACTTTATAAGTCAGACAATCTATTAGCATACTATTTTTTAATCAAGATTTGTATGTTAACCTGAATAAAGATTATTATTATTAATATATATATATATATATATATATATATATATATATATATATATATATATATATATATATATATATTAGTTCGATGTTCAAAGAAATATAATACAGTAGAACGTTGGGACCGATTTTCCAAGATTCTGATCTTAAATTTTGTCGTTTCAAGGATGCTTATATTCATATTTTCAGTCCAAGATTTACCAATTTAAATATTTACAATTATTAATAAACCATCCCGTATATATTAGTTATACTGAACGTTGACATTTTATTTCTTAAAATTATTTTATTATTATTTTTATATTAATTATTTATTTATATTTTTTCTCTCTCATTGTTGTTTCATAATGCTGAAAAACAAATAAACATACTTGCTCTGAAATCGTATTTTTCTTTACACAACCATTTAATGATTTTTTTTAATATTCCGTTTAGCTAAGGTGTCAGTCTACATAATAATATAAAGATATTTAATGTAGGTATCATTTATAGTTTCCAAGATCAAGGTGATGATTGACATTAGACATGTCCTTTTTAGGTTGACTTTATGAACATGCTATCCTTAGAGTAGGACGTTGTCACGTCAAAATACGTTAATGGCAGACTTCAGCGTCATAACCACAACTAAATGTATTGTTGAGTCAGGGCGAGTTTGCTTTTAATGTGGTATTATTTGTCTTCTAAGCGTTAAGAGAAAGGTAAAAAGCACCGCAGGTATTTCATTAAATAAATAAATATGTTGTTGTGATAATTATTTGCAGACTCAATGCATTGAAAAGAGGTAGCTATCGACAATTTCATAATCGACGTAAAAATAAAATGTTACATTGATTTTAAAAATGTTGCTATTACATCTATTACTAAAACATATCTTCTTTATACAAATACACATATTTGTTTTCAACTCTGTGTGATAATTCTTATATTGTTCTTAATTTGGGTGCAAATCGCTGATTACTACTCAGCAAATTCTGTTGGCCTCAAATGTGAATTGTGTTCCAAAGAATTCTGGATATTTTTGACGGTATTTAATTTCAATGTATGTATATTTCGATATGCTCGCGTCTTTTGCATGTACATATTCTTGCCGAATTTGATGATTTTGCTTTTTTTAAAAAATCCTGCTGATAAAAAGGTCAAATCGATTTATATAAAATTTCCTTTTATCATTTGGTGTTGTTTCGTCATTCCATATCAATAATATGAGCAAATACAGGTGTGTGTGTAATGACTTTCCACCATTTTTGATACATTCAGAAGAAATGTTATCATATTGTTTTTAAACTTATTTATGCCCTTTATCAACCCCGTATGAAAGATCTTCTATGAGTGGTTCTGCCGAATATATGACCATAATCGTTGAAATACTGGTTCCATTCTCAAACGAATTCACCTCTAGGCCGGAAACCTTTTTTGATGGTTGACAATTCTGGATAGAACTTTACTGGACGGCTATTTAAGTTATCATGTTCCAGTTCTTGAAAATAATCTTTTTCCCTCTCAATGTTTTTTTTGCTTCCGTCCTTTGTTCTCTATGCCATTCTCTGTTGGGTTCTGTCTGGTTTATCAGAATTCTTTTTTTTTCTTGATTGCGAAGTTACAGTGCTCGTCTGCACTCCTCATCAAACCGTGCTTTCCGTGTAACCTCTGGCTTTGTTCCTAGCGTGGCATTTGTTGCACTTTTCACAGCATCCATGATAAATGTCCAATAATATTTCACTTCTTCTCTTTGATCAATTGTTTCCAGTTGATTGCTTATATGGTCCAGGTATGCTTGGTAATGGATAGTTTCTCGTAGTTTTCCAATATCCCATTAGATTTTTGAATTGTTTTTTCTTCTTTTTTTGTACTCGATATGGGTTTCATAACTTCAACACGCACCAAAAAATGCTCAGTATCTCCATCTATTCTAAACGCTTAATGGGTGAAATTGTATCATATTGTATGAGAGAATTCACGAGACGATCCGCCACTAAAAACTCATGTCTATTTTGTTGGCTGCCACTAAAATAGGCTATGGACCTAGTAATTCCCACTATTCCAGATTCAGGGTACCTCACATCCTGTATAGCTGTAATGTCGATTTTATTCTTTTCCAGTTGCTTTATAACGTGAAGGGCTGTTCCTGGTCTATATAAGCCTTATACTTTCTATGTTACTATATTTATAGTTCGTTTACGTTGCTTGGGTCGTCTATGTTTTATATTCTGTACTGTTCCGAGGCTGTCGTCCAGTTTTCATCAAATCAATGTTTTTCTGTTAACGAGAAGGCGTTGTTGGCCCCTCGCTAAACTCCCCTCTGGTATCCGGGCTTGGAACTGGCAGTGGTAGTTCCTGAGCTACTCAATTCACCCATCCTCCACTGGCTGAGTTATATTTAGATGCTCACTACCTACTATCAAAGTCTACTTACAATTGTACATGTAAAGCAAACACCATTTATATATTCACCATTTTGATTGTTTCAACACGACCATTAGTAGTATCTAAAAATATATTTATGTTACAAAAAAAAATGAAGAGAAACTTCAACGTCTCGACCACATTTACAGATACATATCCGACGACGAGGCACTAGCGTGTGTATATCTTGATCCCGATTCAAGTATATTTTCCAATATAGCGAAAAGTTTGAAATATGTCTTTGTGCTCGACTACTACCATCCTATATTCCTTTGTGATATTTCTTGTTGTGCCTCTTTATTATATATCTGAGAGATGTCTATTCCATTTAGTTTGGTGAGCTGCCTCTCCATTGTGAGAACCTACTCGTTAAAAAAATCTTGGAATTGGCAATTATGATAGAAATCGAGAAACTGGAAAGCGGAAAAAGCAACTGAGAGATATATAGATCAAAGTGTTCTGATAGAAGGAAGAATTCTTAGAGTCATGTTCAGGACAAAAAGGGTAACAGAAAAATATATTTACCCAAATACTTATGAGCTAGAAATATCATCCATTGTTAATTGAAGAACGTAGCATTTCAAAGATATTTCAACATATATTGAAGTTCGTTACCCTTTTCAATTCATTGTTCAAATTGGAAAAATAAACAATTCTCAAGAACTAAATCCTGGTAGTTGGAGCTTCAATTTCCCCCTAGTTCATGGTCTTTCTCATTGCTGACGTCATTACGTAGGATTGTAAAGTTCAGTGTTTGCCTGGCTTGTTTGTACATCTTAAAATTAACGTGCTTCCTCAGCTTTAACAGACTTGTTGAAAGTTTCGAATACGTTTGATGGCATGTCTATAGAGATTTTGAAATATTTTTGCATGACATCGATGCTATAATTTGGGTGGGTTCAGCGGATTGAAATTTGTATTTCGAAAACAATATAGGTACTTTTTGTGAAAACTCTAAATCCAAATCGATACATAGAATAAAACAGTAGAACCCGCCTTATCTGTTTGTTTGTCCGCGGTAATCTCCGAAACTACTGCATGCGGTTGACATGAGTATATAGAACTTGTTTTGGAGAAGAATATAGGCTTTATTTTTACTTATTTATAATCAGACCTCATGAAATAATGTATTAGAAGATATTAAGATGAAATGAAATCACATGTCGACGAAGTCTTGGGCAACTATTAGTCCTCTAAATGGATTGTTTATTTGGGAAATTATTTCACATTAATGTTAGATGCGGACTTTCTGATAAATTTCATAAACCAAATAATATATACTATGAGAATTATCAAGAATCGCCGCACCGAACAATAAAATAAATAGCTATTTTAGAGTATTTGCTTGAGCTTTATCTGCAAGCAGGACCGCTGAATAGCAAGCGAGACAAGATTATATTATTTGAAAGAAAATCCCAGTTATATTTACATATTATATTTTATCTGCAAGACCGACGTCTCTTTAATCTTGTTATCAATCTGAGATGTTAGATGCTGTTGAAGCAGCGCTGTATTGTTTAATTTCCAACAGAAACCATCTGTGATTTGGAACAGCAAATTTAATGAATTCGCATTTCAGCTTTGTTCGAAAAATAAACCTCAAGCTTCATTTCGTAATTTCAGATTTCGTCCACGAATATCGAAAGATTTACTTTGAATAACTATGAATAATGAATTGCATCATTCTTAACTTATATAACTAATCTCTAAATATTCAAATTAGAAATATAACTTATGAACAGAAATTAAAATAAGCTCAGAAAATGCTGTTACAGTAAATAGTGATATTCTAAATTCACTTCACAGAGTGTGGCTTTTTTAGAAGTAATTATTGGGGAGCAATTAATTGTAGACTTTTTGCTCCCTTTTTAAATATACATTTTCAAGTGTCTTGTACTTTTTATTTAAATAACCAGCCCTTTCTACTTATCGATATTGTCATTCTTTTTCCAGATATTTAAACTTCAATATAATTATTTATATTATGTTAATAATCTTAATCATGTCGTTATTATTTTATTACAAAATCGCATTTATTACGTAAATTATTTATTTTTTTCTTCAAAACCACTGTAGGTACTTCCTGTCAATTATTATAGGTTTTCGACAGATAATTCTAAGATAATGAGCATACATTTAAAATTTGTAAATAAAAAACAAATGCTATTTTGACAAGAAAATATCAAAATATAATAAAATATCAAATCTAAAAAGCAGCAGCTCAAAATTTGTTTCCGGAACAGAAAATGTTTTAACATTACATTATCATATTCAGCAAGCCTGTCAATTTCCATTAGGGATTGTTTCTTGGAAATGTTCTGATGTTATTGAGATTTCAGTGGAATAACAAGACATTTCGTTAAGCTCATTTTATGTTTAGCAAATTTTTCAGTTGTTTTGTAGATCGAATCCATTAGATAGCAATTGAATAAAATGACATAAATGTACCGTTGAAGATGAGTAATTTATTTCTAATGTAATTTTTATTTACATAATAATAATATCATCTTCTACGATATCAGGTTCCGTTCTTTTTTCTTGGATGATATCAACTTCAGACGTTCCATAAGTTTATGTCAAGGAGTTTCAGGCTCGTTGAAATAGAGAATCATTTATTATACTCACAAAGTAATAGCGCGGAAGTTTATCTCGACAACAATAAGAGCACACCTAAGTCCTCAGTTCGCGTGAAACACATTATACCAAGACTCTCATTGTGTGAACCTAGTGCTATGTTAGCCGTTATTGTTCTTGTTATATCCTATATCTGATGGGGCGATATCCTTTACCTTTATATTCCATATATTTCCCCCGCAATATCCTTTTACCGACTTATTTTTGTTGTGATCGTGTTATTGGACCTCACAGTCCATTATCTTTTTTTACATCACGGTAATATCTATTCCGATTATATAGACATATCTGAAGAAAACACTCATCTGCAGAGAAACTTTTTTTCTCTAAGCTTAAATATGAACTCAGATGCAGCTCAGATTTGAGACGCACTATATATATTTATTGTTGAGTATAAATTCACAATGAATAGCCATCATTCCGTACAATAGTATTCATAATTATCACAAAAAAATCATCAAAATAACATATTTCTTAGGTAAACTCAAATTGCAGTAGATACGTCTCACTCAGTGATTGATATTTTCGAAACTGTGAAGATGAATTTTCCTAAAATCAAAAAAATTGTAAATAGATTGAAATATCGGTGGAGTCGTAATTCTCAATATCCATCCGTGGTTGGGTAGCTGAATCTAAATCCGAGGTTTGTCCTTTACAATTTTGCCAAGAAATAAGTTTATCTAATTTATTTTCTTTTTATTTCCAAAGCTTCGTTTTTTTCCTAAGATCCCTCTACAGCATTGAAGTACTTGGACAATATTTACAATATGTTATGTATTTGATATCTTGTACATCTGCCGTAGCGTAGCTGCGGGTTAACACTGACCGACTTCGATCATCGAAGTTCTGTCGCATTGCATTCTCCTCCTCTCGCAAGGCAACGGGAAACCAGTGAGAGTATATATTCCCTAGTACAGCTCTCTGGAAGGGTGTGCCCTTAAGATTCATCTTGGGACACATCGTTGGTTCGGAATCCACGTTAAACTGTAGGTCCCCTTGTCTGTGGTAACAGTTTCAAGGCAGAGAAGCCACCAACGCTCAAATACGAGTACGGCACTCAAAGAAGTACATCTGCCAATAGTTGAGCCTCTCATATAAGACCAAATATCACGATTTCTTTAAAAAAACTATTCAACTATTCAAATAAAATGAACTAGTTGACATTATTCAATAGAGGGCATTGCGTTACCAAAGTATTATATTAAACTTTCTCCATTTAACCGTTTTTCTATCTTTTATATTTGCTAAGATACCCACACATCCACCACCAATTTTGGCACTGATAATCTTGAAATTTTGCAAATATCAGTTTCAAGTAGATAGAAGATTAATCAAATCCTAGTTCGGTACTAGTTTAGTTTGATATCGATACTAAAACTGTCACGTTTGATATTAGCATTTGCATTAGCTTAGATTAGACTAGTTCGAGTGGCTACGTGTCCTAGCCCACCGCGAAAAGTTTTGGTATATTGTGGTTCTCCATTTCCTTATAGAGCTCTCAGTATCTAGATTTATCTTTTTGAGCTGACTTAGCAGTCTAGATCCCGATTCTTTCACGTAGCTTTCTGCCTTTGGTTTCTTTTCTCCGAATAATTGAAACCGCAAATATCATCATCATCATTAGCATAGTAACTAAAAAAAATAGATCTGGTTATGAATACGGATGGTAGATGTTTTTGGGGACAATGTCCAATTTAAATATTTCCGGAAATGATATCTTCTTCACATCTACATATATCTATACATATAAAATAAATCTGGTGGGTCTTTTTTCGATGTTCAGTTACAACGTGAAAAATAATTCCTATATTTTGTTGAAACTGTTCGTAGTGATAGATTATAAACTGAACTCTAGTTTAGAATATACTAGAGAATATCTTATCTTTTACATTAGATAGTGCTAAAACATCAAATGCCTGAATTTATTCAACGGAATATTACCAATTGCGACATCTGTTGATTCAAACTCACAGGCGTCTTCTACTTTTTGATTTTCGAAAATATAATCCTTGACCTTTTACCGGAATGAATACAAATTGGATAATATTTTTATTCTATTTATGGAACGATTTCCTAACAGTCCTCTTTCGAATATAAGAAGAATCATCAAAATCGGCGCACGTTTGCTATACAAACCAATTTTCGTAGTTGGTCAAAAATAGTTTATTCATATTCGATATCTATTGTGAACGATGATGGACTTTTGCCCCACGAAGGAAAGAAACAACAACTACTAAGAATTGTGTTTTTTTTAGAATATAATCCCAACTCCTGAGGGAGTTTATACAAATGTGATTAGAAGCTTTTATTGAGATAATTTGCAATTTAATGTTTACGATTTATCAAAATGAATTGAAATTTATGAGAGTTAGCTGTTCAAAACCTATATACTTTTCTTTCATTTATCTTTGTAGTTACAAGTGTACTGTCAACTGATTTATTGATTATTTTTTGTAAATTTAGAGCTTTTTATAGACTATAGTCTCAGCTCCCATAATAATTTTAATAATAATAATAATAATACTAATTTCATCTTTAAGGAACATTTTCTGATAATGGAAACTCATTTACTTGATAAGTTTGTCATTCGTACATACATACATAGAAAAGCAAACATTGTATATATAGATACCTTCTGTATTTTTCGGAGTCGCCAACTGTAAGTAATAGCGATGTCTGATCGTAACATGTTGAAAATTTTGTCTTCTCTAGTGTTCTGCACATAGCACCTAGACTCTGAGAAAAATTAATAGCATTTATTTCCGAGATTTGGGCATATGAATAGTTTTGATGGATGAATTGAATGATATTTTTTTATACCCTGAAATCTAAACCGATTTGCAACAGTTTGCAAATCGCCATCAATGAGCATATCTGTCTGATAATTATTATCCATCTGACGAATCTTGACAGTAGTTGGAACAGCTTACAGCTGATAACTTATTAAAATTTGAATTTAAATGTAACCTCAAAAATATCTGTTTCTATTGAGTTTAAAATTTAAATTCCTATCTATTCTGTACGTCACTCAATATAAAATTGTAAAGATAAGACATGTCAATGGAGTCACTTCGAAATTAAGCAAATGTAACATGCTTTCAAGAAAATTATTCGATCTCTTCATTCTTGTAAATATGCATAATTCACAACATTAAGAACGAGAAAAAAGAAGGATTAGGTATTAGATTTTGTCACACAACTATTGATAACTCGAAATCAAATTGAGAATTCAGTTAACTAAACCAAAGGTTCAATTATTTCACAACACAATTAAATTGGTAATAAATAAACACACATAAGCAAGTAATTTTATCACAATAAAACGTTTCAAGACTTTATTTTTAATGGAATATTAAAGTATACTTCTCATATATCCAAATAGACATTTTATCTAACCCTCACACTCACACATGTCTGAAGAATAGTCAGAAAGCTGCGTAGGAACGGAAATCTAGCGGTTTACTAATCGTCAGTCGCTTAGGTTGGAACGCGAATTCTGGCTGTTTCTGATGGAGCTTGGAACGAAGTCATTATAAACACTGAAGTGAAAAATTACGATATTTTTACTTATTTACTCCTTTTTTGACACAATAAAAAACAACGGGTAGCCAGATTATAGTCTAGGAGCCGACCCTCATTGATCGAGTAAACAGGATGAAATTCTTTGAAAATACCATAATGGAAATCATGAGGTGCTTGGACTGAATTTGTCCAAATTTTTTTAATGACTTCTGCACGGAGCATTTTTTGTTCAGCAACCATGTCAATAAACTAACAGCCCGAAGTTACTCTTACACTTCAGTATTTAATGAGTGGAAAAGAAATATATTTGGGTGCCCCGTTAAATATTTTTCGAATATTTTTTAAATGTTTTTTTCCAAAGCATTTCATCCTGTTACTCGATCGGTCAGGTCAGTTAGCTCCTGCTCCATTATTTCTGATTTAAATGAGCAATAACAAAAAAGGGTAAAAATGTCTATTTCTTATAATTCTTTTACCTACAATGTTTTGATGCTGGAGTGTCAGAGAAGTCATTTAAAAGAATTCAATTGTTGTTTAAATCCATGATACGACTTTTTGTAAATTATTCCGCACCACAAAATAGTACAAAATTCAATTTGAATACCTAGTTTTTTTTACAAATGAAGTGATTTTCACTGGTATTGAGATTGTTTCAGACTTAATGTATTATTGTGATGCAGATAATAGTTCGCAATCAGGTCGCGATACTAGCGATATAATCGTTCTGATAAACCATTAAAATTGCTGTTGGACTCACTGATTATAAATTTAGTTAATGCTTTATGAATGTCCCGTTTCAAATATGACTCATTCCCAACATGCGGACGTATGATTTGATGACAACACAGTATATGTACAAGGCATTGCCTTAATAGTAGTCCATATATCACCTTAATATGCGACAGGAATGCCGTTAATTTCTAAAATTAGATGACGAAGAAAATTCCAAGCGGGCGTTATCTATCATGCTCACTTATGAACAGGGAGTTTTATTTAATGTGTAGCCTACCCCAAACATAATTTGGCTTACTACAAGATAGTTATAAAGATAACGTAAGGTATTGATGACTGGCTAAAAGTTTATATAAACACTGGTGCGCAAATGCTTCTTTATTGATCTACAGGGTGTTGAAATTTGTAGAACTTTTCTTTTATTCCTTTAGAGCTCTTACATTCTTTCAAAATTTGGAATATAGATTACGGTGTAGGGATATATAATTGGACATGCCAAATAGTTGTAAGGATCTAAAGGGAGATATTTTTCCAGTCATGTTCCATTTTTTAACTTCGAACTTTTTTGCGATGCACCGCCTATAGATTATAAAATACAATATGAATTTTCGGTTTTATTTAGAAATTTCTTGGCCTCTTGCAGTTTTTTCGTATCTGCGACAGTTCCATACCGTAGGTTTATCATAAACAGAGGACCAGTGATTTTTCTCTTTGTATTTCTTACTTGCCTCGTAGGAAATTATGCTGAACTAAACCAACATACTCCAACCATGTAACCAATATCATAACATAGGGTCTTGGAGGTGCACCAATCAAATTAATTGAACATGAGAGAAAAATATATTTCCGAGATTCCAAGATAATAATATAGAATAAATTTATTATTTAGACAATAGCAGATTATTATAAGTAGTTAGGATGAATATAGTGGAGAATTTCATTTACACATTTAGTGTTATACTTACTTTTTTCATTTAATGATTATTTCACTCATTCTATGCAAAGAAATAATTTAGCAGATTTTTTTATCTGAAAAGTGTTGGTAGTGATACTTAATTCACAGATAAATTTGCAAATGAAAGAAATAAATGATTAATCAAGTTATTGAATATGTTTTTTTTACGAAAAACTCTCAACTGAAGAATACATTACAAGTAAACAGCTTGCAAAATTAAATTATAATTGCATGTACTGATTCAATTCTATGTTTGTAAATTCAGTACAGTTTTACGTATTTTATATAGCCTATTTAAATTAGCAATACAATTAAAATGCAAAAAAAGTTTTTTTCCGTGACGGGAAAAAAGTTTGATATTTTATGACAGGTGGCAAAGTATTACTTTTTTCCCACGGGCAAAAACAGTGTAGGTACTTTTTTCCCTGGTAGATATATAGACACATAACTATAAATCAAATCATAGATTTAAATTGACAGATAATTGATTCCTTAGCAACGCATGTCTAATTGTCGCCTACCACTTTAAAAGATCAAATTTCACTTTGTGACTTCAATATATTGTAATATTTTTTCAATATTAAATCAACGTTTTCCCCGTTACAGAAAAAAATAGTGTATTTATCATCATACATAGGAATAATATTAGATTTTAGCTCTCGGTTTTTTCCCTCCCTCCGCTTCACGTAGGTCGACAACATAACCTCGAGCTAAAATCTAATACTTTTTGCCCTTGCACAATAAATAGCCATTACGAGGTCAAAGATTTCTCACAAAAATTACATATCATTTATAAATATGTTTCACTTCCATCGGGCAGTCCTGAGACAAAAACCAATTCTTTTTGAGTTAATTTCCTATTGAGCTATTTATTACTCCATGTTTCACTCAAAAAAATCTAATACCACTTTCTTGGATGAATAATCAATTTAACATCAACTTTTCATCTTGACATCAATTCTATATTATCCAACTCCATTGTTTTTTGTAGACTTTCTGATATATTAATTTGTAATCGTACAATATTCTCGATCGTCAGATAAATCACCTATCGAGGAAGGAGTTTCTGTAATGGAGTTGCATGGAAGATTGAGCGATATTTCGGCCCAAATAACGAAAAAGTTAATTGGAAAACCATCGCTGACTGTTTCCCCTCCCCTCAAATAGAGCATAGATGAAAATTAAAGTTACATCAAGCAACCCTAATCAATAATCCTATTGGTATTGGGAATTCGATTGATAACATCAGTGTTCATGATAATAATAAGCTGACAGTTATACCATTAGATATAGGTGTGTTATCTATTTCTAATTAGTTGAGTGTTAATTTGTTTTTTTTATTAAATTCCAGGCCTGCTATCATGGGATGTTGGTAGCTGTCTGGTCGATTTGGAGAAAGAGTTAGATACTGTAACACAGCAAGCATTAGATGGAGAAGAAGCCAGATTTGGTAAGTACCTATACCTATAAATCGTTGATCCAAGTTTCAAGGCGCTGTTATGAGTAGGTCTAACCACAGTTAGAACAGGTGTGGCCGACAACAATTCGTTGAAACTGGGTGTGGCATAATTTACGAGAGCGAGTTGGGTCTGAGTATAGGATCTTTATTGCTTTTGCCAATATAGATGTGGTAGTATTAGTACAATCGGCAGGTCAAAATAGTATGAGTTCAATAGCCTTTTTTTGTACAAAATTAGTTCCATTTGAGGAATGCATAGTATGCTTTATTGAGCTATTGACAAAGAACATTGATTTGGAAGGATAAGCTACGGTCTGAGTTAAGCCGAGTAACTTCACCTTATCACTGAATGTCAGATTTTCACAAAAGTTCTTTGGAACTGATGTTTTCGTATCAAAATTTATATAAAATATCTTATGAGTATGCGAGATTAGTCTATTTCTATAGCACCATTCTTTCATTTCATTGAGAGCTTTTCGACCAACTTCACAAACGGAGGAGGTATGCGCTTATTAAATAGTAAACGTACTCCGATGTCCATTATTATATTTTCATTTGAAAGAGGACTATTGACAGTTCATCATTCTAGATCTCCTTCCTCCCAAATACTTTTTTCAAAGGGATGGTGGGGGCAATTTCTTTTGAAAATCTAAAATGTGGAACGACAAAAATAAAGAAGAGACCATATCCGGCAACGTTTGAATTAGACAAAAAAATCATAGGTTTCGAAGTAACATCAGTGGAAAAGTATGAAATAGGTGTGTTTCCGCTATATGGAGGGGGCAAATTCTTTCGATAATTGAAAACATAAAAATACGGTTCCCGAGTTACAGCAGTGGTAAAGTCTGAAATATGTGTATTTCAGCATATAAGCAAATTATTATCTTCTTCGGTGAACTTTGAACGATTTTGATGACTTATTTTTTTACAGAAACTAGGAACGACTTTATCAGTTGGTACACTGAAAAATACAAATTAATATTAGTTATATTGGTATAATTTTGAAATTATGCAGTTGTAGTTAGATAAAGGACGTTTGCACCAACTTCAAAAGTACCAGAACCAATAAAATCAGTCCTATTTTTCGTAAAAAAATATTCAGTGTTACTTTGCAACTTTCCAAGAGTTTCACCATAGACGGTTACAATTATATCATCAGCAAACTTGCTACTTGTCCCGTGGTTATGCAAATGAGAATATATTCACAAAAAGTCGAAAAATTAAGGGTCCCAAGCCCAAGGCAGAACCTTGAGGATCACCGAGCATTCCTTGGATAGTTGCTGTTCTATCTTGATGAGAATACTTCTCTGAGAAAGATAAGACTCGAATCACTTTAGAATATTACCTCTTAGCATAAATAAGTAAGTTTTTCCAGTATCTAATGTATGTCTAGAGAGTCAAAAGCTTCTAAAAAGTCAAACATAAGTGACATAACATATTTTTCTTTATCTAAGGAACTATAGAAATATTTCAGAAAATTGTTCATGGCTGATACCGATTTGTTTTTTCTAAAAAATTCTGAACGCAGCATTCAAACACCACTGAAAATTCAATCAAGAGGGATATTTGGCGGTAATTATCGAATGTTTGTCACCTTTTCTGTGAAGTGGAATATTAAGTTTGGAAATTATTGTTCAGCTAGAGAGAAATTAATTAAGCTCGTTAAGGGGGCGATACAATCATGCATATTCTTACTCCATTTCATATTCCAAATCAGAATGTGTCAATGACTAGATACTCAGAATAGAACTAAACATTTGTAGAACTTTTTTTTTATTGAACTTTATTGAAATAAGATAAGATATATACCTATTTGAATTGTTCTCACTATACAAGGTGTCTCTAAGAGGTTTAAAATGCTGCCACATATTCCGCAAATCAATAAAAGATGATTTAAGATTCCAGCTAACATATCGAGGACAAAGTTACGCGCTATACGGTCCTGAAGTAGTAATTTTGAAAGAGCTTGCTTATTATAGATTTAAAACTGTTCATGTGATTTTACTAAGATTTGATACGTTGAAATAATATAATGTAGTCAATAGAATTAAATAAAAATAGGAGCATTTTTAAATAGGCAATGGAACATTTATAATTTCCACGTCAGTCTGTGGAAATGACTAGTTGGTCCACTCAAAAATTTAAAATAATATTAAATTTATTAGTGCTTGTAAATTTGAAGTTAGTACCAGAAGTATAACTGCATAACTTAAAAATTACCGATACCATTCCAATAGAATTAATATTATTTTTTGCTTTTCAATGGTTGACGATGAGCCTAGATTTGTAAAAAAATATTTATAAACGAATGTAATATTTTTTGTGTTATTGTGTGTTAATGTGAGCAGGCATATACGGGGTACAAGGGAGATATATGATCTCTCTGAGCCTAGGGATTTACGCCACGTCTTTCAGGCAGAATTCACAGCGATACAATGGTGCGCGGAAGAACTGTTAAGACGGAAGGTGAATAGCCAAAGAATCGTCATTTACTCAGACAGTTTGATATGGGAATTCCGCAAGGCCCTGAACAGCCTAGGTAGTAGGTAGTCACAATAGACTGACCCTAGCCTGGGTACCTGGGCACCACGGAATTGATGGCAATACAAAGGCTGATCAACTAGCCGACCATCAGTGGACCCAGGCATTGCTACTGTGGCAGGAAACCACAGGACAGAGACAAGCCAAATTATTCCTAAAAAGACCCTCAGCCAAAATGTCCCGCGAAATACTAAATCGAATTCGGAAAACGACAAGGATATTGCTGACAGGACACTGCAGGCTTAGGAAGCATATAAACAATATGGGCCTGGACGAGGACGACCTATGTAGGTTCGACCAGGAAGAGGAGGAGACCGCAGTTCACATACTCTGCGAATGTGAAGCCCTGGTAAAAGTGGGGTTTCATTTATTTGGGGAAGAGAAACCGAAGACTGAGAGCTACGTGAAGGACTCGGTATCTATACTGCTAAGTCTGCTGAAAAGGATAAATCTAGATACTGAGCTATAAGGTAATGGAGAACCACAATAGACCAAAACTGGTCGCGGTGGGCTAGTACTTCCACGAATCTTATCTAATCTAATCTATTGAATTTCTCATGTAGGTACTAGGAATGGAATCCGTTCTACAATTCGAGTATATTAGAGTCGTTCTATAGATACGAAGCCTAAAATTGGAAAACTACATTATAAATTTAATATAACTTTGCGATATAATTTCTAATAAACAAATTATATAAGACATACAAGATTATAGTGCATTAACAGAATTTTCCAAAAATTCTAAATATCTCAAAAACCGTTGTAAATAAGCTTATATCGGGAGAAAGTAAATTAAATTTAGCTTTTCATTAACAAGAGAAAAATACATACTTCCATTTAAGAAAAAAAAGTTTTTAGCAATAAAAAAATAGTATCATTTCATTTGAAAAAATGAAGTTGAGTCCGGCCCAGCAGATATGGGACACCCTGTATAACTGAAAATAATTTTATGAGATGGAAAATCTGAATTGACAAAACTTTTGTTCAGCAAATTTTTCACTATTTTCATTAATAAGGGAGCTATCGAGAAAGTACGCATAAGTGGGACACCCTGTGTATAGAAATACTTATCCTGACATCTTTCTTATATTTCAAGGTTAAGAGAGTCAGATAATATTGTGAGAGGATATCTGTGTTTTATTTGAAGTGATTTCGGTCGTTTCGGAGAATCCCTATTACGGACACTCCGAGTTACGGTCACTTGGGGTGTCCGGTGTTGGGATTCGATCTAGCTTGATCTATAACAACTAAACTTTATTTCCACTATGTTCTTGTAGTCTTGAGCCCTCTCGTGAGAGCTTTATTAAGCAGTACATCTCCCGAGGACTCCATTAGCATACGCTTTTGCTTCTTAATGGTTCTGTTATTAATCATTGAGATATTCTTATTTTAATCTCTCCACTATCTGTTTCCTCCTTTAGCCTTCAAGCCAATATCTATCCAGTTTTCGGCTGATTGCATCATATGACCATCAATTTGTCTCCGGCGACAGGTGACCAATCAAAAGTCGCTTCTTTTTTCGTTCCCTGTAAAATAAAGTACGATGGAAAAACTGAATGAACGTAAAATGAGGACATCTGTGTATAATTATGAGTTTATTGAATTCTCCTCAAATATGTGGGACAGTTTCTTGTCAGTTAAACAATCGATGACATTTTTTATGTTGAGAATTTCTATTATCCTAATCAAATTTGGTTAAATGAACAGTACGATCTAGGTCAAGTGATTCTGTTTATGTATGTAACCTTGGTTTACATAGTAAACGTGGATGATTCTTTTTTCAGTTGAAAGAAGACGATTAAGAGATGGTCCCATTTTCGAATTTTCAGGGTTTCATGGAGCTTATCCCTATCGAAAAAAGACCTTCGAATGCTGTGAAAAATATATTATTCAAAAATTTGAATTTCTTTCAGATCTTGTAGGTTCTAGAACATATGAGCTCTTGAAATATTTGTACTTGAAAACCTCTCGGTAGATCTAACCATTTTGTAGTTAGTGCTCTCAGAAGGTCGAAAATGGATTTCAGTAATTTCAGAAACAGCTGCTTATTTAAGATATTTTATAATAAACTATAAGTATGACCTAAATACCTTCTCAATCATAATCAAATTATTAAGATACGCCCACTTGCCCCACTTGGAAAAATTTGAATCTTATATTTTCTTTATATTGAAGAATTTATTCTTTTAAAACATACGATCTCTGTGGAGTAGAGCTTAAAGTGTATGATTTGTAACTAACTAGTAACAACATTACATAGAAAATAGGTATATTTATTGAGTAAATAATAACTTGTTATTTGAATTATCGAGATTATTGATTGTGCATAACTTTTCTTCTTATTCATTTTCGTTTTCTTGATTGATTTAGCTACCATGATCATTCAAATGAATGAAATAACAATTCATAATGTAAGGACCATTAAGATTCTGAAGTTAGTGCAATTAATTTTCTGTAGCTGATACATCATGTCTTGTCATCGGAATTATGTTACAATTAACTGAATAGAGCTGGTTCTATAGTTCTATAGGCTCTCAGCAGCAATAAATAGATGTAACTATGCTTTTATCCAGCCACAACGAGGCCTAGCCACAATATACCAACCCATTGGTTGGGCTTTTTGAAAAATAACATCAAAATTTCATTCAGATTCTGACATATTTTAAAAAGTCTCCTAAAAGTAGAATTTAATTAGGTATCTAACTTTTAAATTCAAGATAATATATAGGATAGATATGATTAATATGCTGTGATTTTATGAAACACCCTGTATATGTCTAAAATTGCAAACTTGAATCTATCTATAACTTCTGTTTAGAACTTTTTTCTTATCTCTTATGACAAAAGAGATATCGAACTCCGACGTATGAGCTGATCACCCTGTAAACTAATTACAAATTAAAAAAACCGGCCCGCAAAATCTACCATTTTTTAAAGTGTCGAGGAAAAATTGTTAGATTTCCCCAGCGTTGACCATAATTATTTTGAACAATGATTATTTTTACCGTACTATTGTGGAAATGGATATTGTACGTTGCTGTATGTTGTTAACATCTATAGTCGATTAGCGATAAATAGACAAGTCTGAAAGCAAATTAGTCATATACCTAATAGTAAACTTGTATCTTAAACTACTACTATGGTATGACATTGGATATATTTTTGTTTCAGGTGAACGCCTTATTCAATTCGCATCCGAAAATTTAGTCACTGAAATTCTAATCCATCCAGTGGTTAGTACTTTAGCGCAATGTATGCGTAACCTACTTAGCAGCTTTACCAGACATCGGCATATTATCCATGCAGGATACACTTTTGCTGCAAATGGATCTTGGGCACTTCAGGTAAATCCTTTTTTTTTTAAAGGGCTTCCTTGATGAATAATCGTGTGGACCGTAAATCACAATAAATTGTGCTGAATTGTTTCAGGATGGTACGTTCTCTTACGCAGATTTCGCAGAGGCTCTTCAAGAGCTGGAGGTGCAACGAGTTATACGTGCATACGAGAACGGTATAACATTGGATTTACATTGCTCTCCAGAAGGAGACTGGACACGATTACCCAAGGAGCAATTCACTAAGGCATGTAAAATTCGAGTTAATCCAGCTGATGTACTATCATCTGGGTCCACTGCCATCAACAGCTTTATCAGCTATTTAGCTCCGTTCTTGGTACCGGCCTCATTAGAATGCCTACTGGAAAGCTCAGATGTTGTTGGCAACATAAGATTCTCTAGACCGACGTTATACGTCTTTCCTGGTGGTCAAGGTTATTTGCTAACTGATGTAATGTATGATAGAAATGTTGAATATAATTTGTGTTTGTAGGCGACGCTGCTCTATTTGGAATTAATGGATTTAATATGCTACTTGATGGCGGTTTTTCCCGAAAGGCTTGCTTCTGGGATTTTGTCCGACATCTAGATAGACTCGATGCTGTGCTTATGACAAGACTGAATAATAGTAATGTAGGCGGAATTAGCTCTGTACTGCGAAGAAAGAAGCAAGACGCGGTATACCCACAGATAGGACATTTCTTTTGCAATATCCAAGTAAGTTAATCCAAATCTGATTATTACGTTTTTTACCTATTACATTTTTCAGGAACGAAAGTCACTTCCCAGCCCCGATGGTGATAAGGATAGGGATCCTTTGCTCATCAACTTACTTGATGAAGGTCAAGAAATCATATCGAATCTGCGCCATTTGAACATGAATCCTCAAGTTTGCTATCGAGATTCCGAGCCCATTAATTTATATCACAAAGTGGGTCATGGAACCCTTGATATGTACGTCCTAAGTCCGTCAAAGGACGCCAAAGAAGTCCGAGAATTTCTCCAGAAATGGAACCAAAGCGACCAAAAGCTATTTGCCAATTCTAGGTTTAGTCGTGAATTTAGTTTTCCCATTCAAAATCTAGTCTCAATAGCTGCTCTACTAGTTTGGCAACCAGCCAATCCCAACGATACCATCACAAGGATCCTATTTCCAGGTAGTAGCCCACAAAAGAAAATATTCGAAGGGCTCGACAGACTGAAAAACTTAGATTTCATTAAGCACCCTGTATGTACTGAAAAATCTCTGATGCCAGCTTCTATCACCAAAAAGACTGCTATTATGGAAAAGGTGGTCCAGAAAGATAAGGACAAGATAGTTGTAGAAAAAAAAGAGAGTAAGTTAATAGAAAATAATTTCTCGGCTGTGAATGGCGATATTAAGGAGAAAGTTGTTAGGAAATCAGACTCAACCGAAAGTGAACGTAGTACTAAAATGAAGAAGACAGAAGAACCAAAGATAATCGAAAATGGGGACAAACCTAAATCAAAACCAAAGTCAACTAAACCTAGAAGTGACTCACAGCAACGAAAGAAAACTTCACATCAAAAAGCGTCTCCTACAACACCCAAGAAAACAGTTGAAAATGGGGATGTAAAGAGGCCAATGAAGCCTTCACCTATCAATACACCCGCTAAAAGTGCAAAAGATGCAAACAATAGGAAAGTTATAGAAAGCAAAACCAGACAAACCGCAGCTGTGGTTAAGACTCCAGCTATTGCAGATTCCAAACCTAAGCCTGAGAGGAAACCTATATCGCGACGACCGAAAGCAATGAAGGCACCAATAAGCCCTGTGAAAAAGCTGGTAAACGGTGTTCAAAAGCCTGACAGTATAGCTAGAAAGGGCAGACTAGATAAAGAAGGTACAACAGATTCAAGCACAGTCAGCACTCCATCAGCTGATCAAGAGAGCCTTCTCAAGAAAGACATATCGAAACTATCCCCAGAAGAAATCCAACAAATGAAAGCACAAGAGCTTGCAGATTTAAAAGAAGAGCAAGAAGCCATCAAGGAGATAGAAGCTGTATTTAGGAAAGGTGAAAATCAAACAAAAGACGATGAAAACATGAGAAAAATCAAGGAAGTCTCAATAGACGAGAAACTGGAAAAAGAAGAATATCTGATTATAGAAAAAGAAGAAATACTTCAAGACTCTATTGAAGACAAGGAGGCTACCAAAGAAGATGAGACTCAGAAATTGGCTAGAGACAGTGAAGAATCTGAAAAACAGAGAAAACTGAGCAGTGATGAAAATATTATCGAAACACTCCCTGAAATACAAGATCAAGTGAATGGAATTGTTGCTGAGGCTCAAGATATAGTAAAAGCAAAAGAAGAGCACGTAGAGACTAGTAAACTCACTAGTCCAGATGATAAACTTGACTCTACAGATAAAAAAACTGCTGATAAAGAAGCCGAAGAAGAAGTAAAAGATGTAATAGAATCACAACCAGAAGAGAAAGTATCTGTTAATATTAAATCAGGCGATACTACTACGGCCCCTACATTACCAGAAGATGAACGAATTCCACTTGATGAGATAAAAGAAGACAGTGGTCATATTATTGAGGAAAAACACGTCAAAGAAGATACAAAAGAGAAGGAAGTTCCTTTGATACAATTACCCCCAAAACCATTCGAAACAATAGGAAAGTTACCTAGTGTTGTTGGTATTAGACTCGACAAACAGGCACATATAAGGGACATTGTTAAAACCCCAGATGAAGTTGCTGATTTACCAGTTCATGAAGAAGTTGACTACGAATTCAGTCACGATTTAAAACCTGAGGCTAATAAGACCAACGAAATAGAAGAGAAAAGAATTGAATCAAAGGAAGATGGTTCAAAATATTCAAAAGAGCAAGAGAAAGGAGTAGAACAGGAAAAAGACAAGGACGAGGTGATTCAAGATGAAACAAAAGAAGAAGATACTGATATCAAGAAACGTTCTCCTGTTCAAGTCGCAGATGAGAACTTAAAAGAAACAGTCTTAAAAACAGAACCTCCTATTGTATCAGTGAAAGAATCTGAAAAAACTACTTCAGCTCCAAGTAAGGAGAATATACCAGCTCTAAAGGACAACGAACAGATTACCGATACTATACCAGAACAAGTAACAATAAAAACTATACCAGAACAAGTAACAGTAAAAAGTGATAAGAAACTGCAAGAAGAAACGCAAGGAAAACTGATGGATCTACGTGAACACGAAGAAAAAGGTAAGGAGAAACATGACGAAGAAAAACCGGTAAATTTTGATAAGCAAATTAGAGAAAAGGGCGAGGAAGAAATACCGATGAAGCAACTAGATACCTGTCGTTCTCCCGCGGAAGAAATAAAACAGACCGATAGAAGTGATGAGAAAATAATTGAGAGACCTCTAGTTGATATGGAGACTGTTAATGCCAAAAAAGTTGATGAGTTACGAAAAGATAACAATGTTCTAGAAGAAAATAAAGAAGAAGTTGAAAAAATTCACTCTGTGAAACCTCTAGAAAAAGAATTCAAAAATGACTTGGACAAAATTGTGAAAGATTCATCAAAAATTGATGAGATTAAAACTGCTGAAAAAGTTGACTTGGAAGATAAATCAAAAGAAGATAAGATGGAGATTGAATCAAACGTAGGCCAATCGAAGGATAAACACAAAGAAAGTCTCGTCAAAGATGAAATAGAACAACATGAAAATAAATTCCTTAAGGATGAGAAGGATAATATATTGAATCAAGGAGAAAAAGGTGTTATTTTTGAGACTGGAATTTCTAAAGAAAAACAAGAAGACCATTCTGATGAACATATATATGATTTAAAGGAAGAAACATCTATAAAAACACTTGAAAAAATCGATGTTGGGACATTGGACAAAAAAGATCATGACAAACAGAAGGCTCATGATGCCACAGAAGAAAAAGTTGTAGGTATAGAAGATAGTCATGATATGATAATAATGAAGGAAGCTGAAGAAAAATGTATAGAACAGATTGATGAGCTCGCTGTAGATCCTTCAATAAGAGAAGTTGAAGATAGAAATATTGCTGATATGAAAAAAAGTGTTCCAGAAAATGAACAAGTTTTCCAAGATAAGGTTTCCTCTGTACAAGAGTCTATACCTAAGAAAGAAATGCATGAGGAAGAATATAAATTCAAACATGAAAAAATCGAGGAATTGGCCGATATGAAACTGGAAAAGGCCCCGTATTCAGATACAGAAAATATTTTGAAGGAGTCGAAAGAACCGGAAAAACATAAGGCCTGCAAGGAGGAGACATCCATCTTGAAACCAAGAGATGAGAAAGATGATAGCATAAAAGAACATATAAAAGAAGAAGATAAAGTACTAAGAGAACATTTGGATCATGACAAGTTGAAAGACGATTCTGGAGTTGACGATGTTGTCTTATCAGATGATTTGAAAGATGGAATAACGGATAAAGTCGGAGATCAACCAGAAGAAAGGGATGCTGTTAAATTATCTGAACCTCGAAAGGATCTGGTAGAATCAGAGGAACTGGAACAGAAAAGTGAAAAGCACAAAATAGATGATGAAACCTCTAGGGATCATCCCAAACAGATGCCAAAATCTATCGAATTAGAATTTGAAAAGGAGGAACAGCAACAGGGAGTTGTAGAGGAAGTTGAGAAAACTTTGAAAAAGAATCTCGATATTGATAGAGCTGATGAGAAACTAGAATTGGAAGACCTAGTACACAAAGATCAGATCATGCCTAAAGGTGGTCTCAAGAAAGAAGCTGAAGATATTCTCCAGTCTGATTCTACAGAATTGCAGATAGTGACTACGAAAGAGAAGGGACACGAGGTAGATGATGGGAAGTTTATGATGAATGGAGAAGACGAAAAAGGAGATCTTGCCAAAGTGATAAGTATGAAAGAAGAAGATGTGAGCTCAAGTGTTGATACGCTGAAAAAAGATGAAGTATTGGATGACACAATAATATCTGCAGTAGGGAAAAGAGAGGACAGAGATAAACTAGTAGAAAAGGGAAATGATATCTGTGACGCTGAAGATATCAAAAAGGAAATTGTTACAGAGAAACTTCTATCCGATAAAATTGATGACATTGAAGCAAACAGAAAAACTAGTAACGATACGATGCCGAAGAAAGATGCTAAGGAAATAGATGTTGTGGGACGTGATACCGATGAGATGAAAGTTACAGTACAACAAGTTAGTGAACCGGAAACCATTACAAGTGAGATCATAAAGTCAGAAACAATTCAGTCCGATCTGAAGCTAGAAGGTATCTCAGAAATCATTCCAGAGTCAAAGAAAGAATTACAATTAATGGATGTTAGAGAAAAAGAAGAAAAAAAGAAAACGGAAGATCAAATGGAGTCTGATGATACAAAAGTAATAGATGGGGTTGGAATTCAGGCTGAGAAGCCTGACCAACAAGTCAAACATGAAGACGGTGGACAAAGCTGTAAGCAACCCACAATTACAGAGCTTGATGGAGCAAAAGAATCTGAAATCATAACGAAAATTGTAAAAGAAGATAATTTCAAGATGAAGGACGACTTGCAATTAGTAAATGAGGAAGAAGAGAAGATCCAAGGTCTACTTGATATAACTAGAAAAGGTGAAGAAGAAGTCGTCGTCAAAGACAAGAGCGTACCAATAGAACTTAAGAAGGAAGAAGAAGACTTGAAATATGTTGATCAAGCGGTGCTTGAGAAAAAAGATGAAGCGAATCTGGAGGACATAGAAAAGAAAGAAGTATCAGCAACTGACCCGTCAAAGGAAGAAAAAATAGTGCATGAGGAAGTCAAGAGTGATGACAAAAAAGATGAAATATACGGAAGTGATCTAACGACAAATGAAAATGTAGCAATGATGCAGACAGTAGATGAGATTTTGAAACCCGAAGAAGCTGAAAAATATGAAGTTGTTTCTGTAGATGACAGAAGAGAAGACATCGAAAGGCATGAATCTGAGACTGGTGATAAGCAGACAGAAATGTATAAGAAGGCTGAGTGTTTTTACGAGCAAAAGGACAATTTATCTTATGATGATCAAGTCGCTGATAATAGCAAAGAGAAAGATAATAAAATAAGAGGAGACGATAGAGAAAAGGAATCTGAAATGTATCCACAAATAATTGAAAAAATTGAATTGGGTCGAAAATCGCCAAAAGAACGTGAAGAGGATGTTATAAAAATTGTAGCCAGTGTAGCAGAAGTTTTGAAATCAGATGCTCCTTTAGAAGAATTTAAGGGAAAGCTACCTATTAGTACGTTTACACCATACTCAACGTCTTATACTACTGAATTGAGAGAAACACACATCACTACGGTTGATTCTCCAACAGTTGAGAGCAAAGTTGTAAGAACTGACAATATAACATCTGTTCCAGAAGAACCGCTATTTGCTTCTGCTGCTTTCTTAGAAGAAGAAAGAAAAATAGCGGCTCTGCATATTGATGATGAGGAGGAATCGACTAAAACAGATGACAAACGAAGCAGCTTACTGAAAGAATCTCAAGAACTACTTATGGCAACTTCGAAGATGATATCCGATATCAAAAGTAGCAAACCAGAAGACATAACAGAAGCCCAGACAGATGAAAAGGCTGATGAAGATGACTCTGGTACCGTACATAGAATGTTAGTAACAGCTTCAAGTGAAGATGGGGGTGAAGAGACTGAAATATGTCCAGTAGGCTCAATCATATTTTCAAAGAGCTCTGAAAGTTCTGGGAGAAGCTCACCAGACCAATCACAAAAAAATGTTTCATCTCAGAAATCATCTATTATAGATACTATTTCCGATTCATTGAGCACTGTTAAACAAGTAATGGAGCTTCAATCCGAGAAAGATTCTGGTAAGTTATTCTCAAGTATATTGAGAGAGTTGAGCAACATTTGATAAAAATTTCATTTATTCTAGGTATTGATGAAATCAAATCCGAGACTGAGCAAGATGTTTCTGACGTCAATACTATTCCCTTATCAAAGGAAACTGGACATGTATCTCCGTTCGAAAAAAGTGAGGAAATTGTTTCTCAAACGACTACCTCTGGAAAATCAACACCCGACAAAGATGCTTCTATCAAGAGTTTAGCTTCTGGAAAATCAACTCCAGATATATCCGATTTCGATAAGTCTAAGGAAATAGACGACTCCAAAAAATCTGAAGATAGCTTAGCGAGAACTCAGTTTGAATCTCAACTTCTAGAAAGTACAGATAAATTTGAGGGGAAAGATTCATCAACTGTAAAAACTGAAGATATTGTCAGAAAAGTTGTCGCAGAGACTAAACAATTTCCGAAGGCGAGTTCCTTTGAGAAAGAAGTGGAAGATACTCTAAAAATAGACTCAAAAGAAACCATCATCAAGGCCGAGGACCATCCTGAAGATGCAAATGAAATTACGAAACAATTAAAAGATGAGAATCTAAAATGTGTTGCAGATCTAACCCTAGAAAAAGCTGCTGATAAAGCTGTGGATAAAATAGAAGTTGAAAAAATCAGTAAACCTGACAAGCCAGTAGAGGAAAAAACTATTGATTTAGTGAAAGAGATTCAAGAATCCGAAGAAACATCTGAAAAAAGTCCAGTTAAGCAAACTGACAGTGTTATTGCCAAAGTTGCTATTACTGCTATTGAAACCATTGGCGGAACATTTGAAACTATCAAAGAAGAAACATCTAAAATCTTCGATAGCACTAAGAAAACAACAGACGCTGAAGTACACGAAGATAAGAAACTAGTAGAAGAGTTGAAGAGTACAACACATGAAATAATCGACAAAATTGTTTCCGAGGTATTAGATATAACGGAAGACGATAAACAAAGGCTCAATAAAGATAAGACTGAGAGGAGTATATTAGATACTAAAGATATTCCTACGGAAATTTCCAAAGATCTTGATAAAGTTGTGGAAACAAGTGAGGATTTATCATCAGAACATGCAGAGAAGGGCGTGGATATAAAAATGAAGGATTCAGTTATCAGTATACCTCAAGTACAAGAGAAATTGCATGAAAATATTGAATTGGCAAGTACTTCCGAGAAGTTTGATAATATTCATGATAAACCTGAGGGTATAGATAAGGAAATTGCAGCTATAAAAGTTTCTAAGGATAAATTGTTGGATTCCATCGATGAAACATTGACAGCATCAATAGAACAAACTGAAAAGTCTGGTAATGATATAAAAAAATCATTAACAAAATCATCTGATTTATTGACTGAAAAAAATGATTTAGCTATTGAAGATTCACCTGATACTAAGGTGATTCCTTCAAATTTAGTTAAGGAAATTGAAACTGTAGAGCAGGAAAAATTACTCGATAAAAAAGATGTAAAAGAGCAGATCGATGCAACCGCTAGAATAATCAAAAGAAAAGAAGATGAAGTAACCAGTGCTGTACAAGATTCTACTAAATACGTGAAAGATGTTGTTGATGAAAAAATTGATTGCGTCATGATCGATACAGATGAATCTAAAACCAAAATATCGGCATCTGTCCAGCAACTCCAGGACGAGGTTACTGGTAAGACAGATAGTATTTTGAGTTCAGTTGAAGATGTAGTATATAAAGGAGTAGATAAAATTGAATCAATTTTGAGACCAGATGAAGAGAGCCATCGCTCTTCAAAGAAAGAGGAAGGATCTGTTGAAACTGAAGGTGTTGCTGATGATTTGCAAGAAATATCTCATAAAGAAAATGTAGGAAGTTCCCAAATGGAAAAAGATGTAGAAAAAGAAGAGAAGGATGGTATTATATCACAAATAGAAGATGGTCTTACAAGTACTATTGATTCAGTAAGTGATTTTGGCCTATCGCTTATTGGTAAGGCTACTAATATAATTCAAGAAACGTTATCAAATATTGAGGATACTACATCTAGTATTGCTGAAAAAACACAAAATGTTTTAGCAGACCAAAAAGAAGACCAACTCGAATGCAATAAACAAGAACATATGGTACCTAGGAATGAATCGTGCACAGCTCAACATTCTTCGGAGAAACAATCTAAAAATGATATAAACGGCAAAGTGGAAGTTATTCCAGACGCTGATCTAAAATCTGAAAAACGTCCAGAAGATGTTGAGAAAATGGACGAGAAAATGATGGAGAAGGAACAAGTATTGGAAGAAACAGCGGAAACCATAAATAATATGTTTGAGAAAATAGCTGATATGAATAATTCAGTGATATTTGAGAAATGTGATAAGCCAATATCCACTAAGAGGTCAAACGGTGATATGTTGTTTGAAGAAAATCGCAAAATTTTGGAAAAGGCAACAGAAGCAGAATCCTCTAGTCAACTCTCAGGCGAGCCAGAGCTTGTAGCTCATGAGAAAGATGATAAGGTGGTAAGATCTGCAATAACCGAATCAGAAACAATAAGAAAAGAGAAACTGCTTGAAGAATCAGCAGAAGATCTTGAGAAAGCATATGAAACAGTAACTGAGCTTTCTCGTAGTATTTCTATGGATAAATGCGATAAATTATCAGACAAATGTGAGAGAAAATTGGAGCAAATTGTAAGTGATGTAGAATCAACAATACATGCAGTCGAAGATATGTCAAAATCTGTTATTTTTGATAAATGTGATAAAACGAAAGCCGAACATTCTTCACATGGCAAAGATATTGGAACAAAAGTTGAACTTGCAATAGACTGGACTGAAAAAGAAGATAAAGAAAAATCTGATATAGAAAAAACTGTAATCGAAGAGGAAATTGATATTGCAGAAAACCCCTTAAAAATGAAGGTGGATGATTCGATGACTGAACATATTGTTGAAAGAGTAGGAAAAGAAATAAGTACATTATCCATTGAAGCAGATGTGAGAAAGGGGGTAGATGGTATCGAATCTACAATATCTAAGGATTCAATTGCAGAAATGAAATCGGTAGACTTAGAGAAAGGTGTTATAGCTGAAAAACCGCTAGAAATTAAGGTGGATGATTCGGTTATTGAACATATTGTTGATAAGGTAGGAAAAGAAATAAGTACTTTATCAATAGAAGCAGAGATGAGAAAGGAGCTCGATAGTAAATCTAAGGATTCAGTTGTAGAAATGAAAGCGGTAGAAATAGAGAAAGGTAACATAGCAGAAGAACTGCCAGGAATGAAGGTAGATGATTCGCTGATTGAAAATATTGTCGACAGAGTAGGAAAAGAAATAAGCACATTAGCCATAGAAGCAGAGATGATAAAAGGGCCCGAGAGTATAGAGTCTACATTATCTACGGACTCAATTGCAGAAATAAAACCGGTAGAATTAGAAAAAGGCGAAAAAGAAACTATGGAAAAAGCTCGAAAAGAAATTGATAGTATGTCACAATCAATGATATTTAGTGATTCAGAAAGGCAAAAGTTTGATACTAACGATACACTGCCTTCATTAAAAGAAAAAATCTTAGATGATTTTGGTGATAGTGAAACAAAACCAACATCCTCTACAACACTGGATATAACGGAATCTCAGGGTAAAAAGTTATCGATATCTGAAGTGGAAATTTCTCTCAATGAAGATAAACAAAACGATATGGTTAAAAAAGAGGAAATAACTGAAAAAGCTGGAACCTCATCTGATGAAAGAAAGAAGATTGAGTTATTAGACACATTGTCACATGAAAAACATATCCCAGGAGCTGTTACGCCCCCCACTGTTCCAGTTAGTCCTAATGTAAGTGATGTTTACAGTGAGGAGAAAAAACTCACGACCAAAACTGACTCTATTGCAAAAGAATTGGGACTAAGAAGTTCAACTCCAGCAAGTGATGATTTTGAAGTAGTGACATGCACTCACAGCGACATATCGTACGATCAACCTTCAAAGGCACATTTAGACAGCGAGAAAGTGGAGAGTGACTACGAAGAAGATCCATTAAGTTTGACGTCACAGGCTGCACATTCTCGAGATTCTTCTCATTATGAATTTGAAGACGACTCGAAGAAGATGGATCCTATGAGTATGTCTTTCTATGGTACGCTTCCTGGAGATATACCTGCAGAGCCAACACATCTTTATGAAATAACTCGGGCCAAATTCACAGGCAAACAAGCTGAGGAATCCAAGAAAGTTGATGAAGAAATGACACATGTTGATAATGCTGATAAATCATCTGACAAAGAAAAACAAGAAGAGAAGGACATTGGGAAACCACTGGGCTTGCCTCCACCTCCTCTTCCAACATATTTGTATGAAATCACAAAAGCCAGATATAGCTCAGCAACATCATTTACAGCAGCGGCTGAACAAGCTATACAGCGAGACTATCCATTAAGAGAAATGGACATGATGACAGCAAGTTTCTATGGCGATCTACCTCTGGTACAAGATGATTATAATCCATTGTTAAAATTGGGTAGGTAATATAGTAGTAATAATACAACAGAGATTGAGTGTCTTGTTTTTTTCTAGGAAAACCTTTGGGATTACCAAGCCCAGCACCACCTACAGACAATAAAGGCACACCTAAGAAAGAGCGAAAGCTCCCAGCCAACGTAACAGCCAAGAATAAACTTAATGACGATAAGAAGCGATCAGAATCACCATCAAAATACAACAAAAATAAAAAGATCAATCCAATATACGTCGATTTGACTTATGTACCACATCATGGTAACACTTACTATTCATATGTCGATTTCTTCAGACGGATCAGGGCTAGATACTACGTTTTCTCAGGCATTGAGCCCAGTAGAGAAGTGTACAACGCGCTTTTAGAAGCTAAACAAACATGGGAAGAAAAAGACCTAGGTAAGTTGATATTAAATATAAATTTTAACACATACTTATACGAAATTTTATCTGGCAGAAGTGACCATTATCCCAACATACGACACAGACATTTTGGGCTACTGGGTTGCTGAAAATGAGGATCTACTCACAAAGCACAAGATCGATCTTTCACCATCTGCATCAAGATGCACTATCAATTTGCAGGACCATGAGACTTCATGCAGTGCTTACAGACTTGAATTCTAAATACATGAATTCCTGCCAAAAACATGTTCACATCAGTCGCTCTTCACCCTAGCAATAACCTTGCAAATTTAATTCCATAAAATAACATTAGACAAAAATGACGTCCATTTTTCTCATGTAAACTGATCGCCAAGGTATTAACTATATCTTCCTTCAAGAGTACCTCTAACAGAAGTCTTCTACACTATACGAAGTCTAGCATTTAGAAAAAATAAATCTTCGTCTTTGGAATTTAATTCAATTGAATTCAAATTTAGGGTATGTTTAATTATTTCATCGACACTTAATAAATGTTGTTCATTTCTTAAATATTTATTCAAAATTATCCTTCAATAATTGCGAAGGATAATGTTGATTATTTCAAAGTTTATCCAAGTATTTTTGACTTGTGATTCGTCAGATAAATGTGAAATACATAATAGAATAGATAGTATTAAAGTTAAAATACCTGCAACATCTCGGCTAGGTTAATAAAAATATGGAATAATTATTTAGATTAAAAAGCATTAACTACCATTAAAGTGAAATAGACAATCCATAGGAGCTCTACTCTGGTTTCAGCTGCTGTTACAAATTTGTTTTTGTGTCATCACCTTAAACTGTTGAAAAGCTTCAGCAGCTGGAGCTCTTATCGTTTGAATTTTTTTATTTTGTTTAACATTTTACAGCCCCTTGGTTAATGCTTTGGCTATATAATTATTTCTAATTGCTTTATATGTGTTAAAATCTTATCAACTATATCAATGTGATATCATAGTTTTCTTTAGCTCTGAGGTAACAAAAAATAAATAAAAAACAACGGGCTAGCGGTACTTAGACCGTACAATTCACTTGTACTAAAGGATATTGCCAGAGGAACTAAGTTTTCAGGTAACATCAAATTAGGTAAGAGTAGGTGGGAGGAGAAGGAATAAGAAATTTCACATTAATATTTAATATATTGCCCCAATAGAAAATGAATTTATAAAAAAAATCCAATATTTTAGAGCTTGTAATAATGGGAAACTAACAACAGATAATTCATAGTGATTCTTATGGTTTTTTATACGATTTGTCACTTTCGTACTTTTTATGTGGGTATAGTACTAGCATTTAAATAAAAAATTAGACTATGGAGTATTTTTTGATATTTTTCGAGTTTGTTGTTACCTTGAAACAGTATACAGTAGGCATATACAGGGTGTCCAGGTTAATAATAATCTCATATGTCGAGTAAAATTAACTTGGTTCATTTTGTGTTGTATTTTCGATTGCATTATTGTATTAGACACGCTTGTTTTCATCAATATGCCAAAGATGCAATAATTAGACTTAGTTTGATTATTTATTTAATTTATTAGATAGCTCTGCAACCAACGGTATTTTATCAAATCAATAAAGTATTTTTAATTTTATAGATTCGGGCCTATTCAATTATAAAAGCTTTGGTGTGAGATATTAGCTGATTTATATACATTTTTTTCTTTCATTTTAATTTCTTGTATTTGAGTGACGTATTTTTTTGAGTTCAGGTTATACAATCAATATATATCTAAATCTCCTAAACGTGGAATTCTCAACAAATCTCCATCAAGTAGAGTTCAGTAGACCAAATAAATAATCGATAATATAAAAATATAATCTGAACTCAAAAAATAATACAAGATTGGAGAATGTTTGGCGAGCTTCGTACTGAAAGTACACAAAAAAATTGTTGTTAACTATATATGTAAGATTGGTGCTATAAAGTAATGCCTTCGTGGGGTTTTTTGAAGTTTAATTTTGGAAAAAATTGCTCCATCAGGAATGATCAACTGGTTATTGGTATGTTTGGAAGAAATATCACCAATACGAATTGAACAAATTTTTTTGTGATCAATTTTTTAGTGACTCTTTGTTTTTACAGCATATTTTTCAATGGCACCTGTAAGTCAGTAAAATATTAAGACTATTTATTCATTGAAAATACTCATAAGAATTATCGAAATTATAGTAATTAATATGTACCAAACTTGTGCATATGGATTAAGAAATTTCCACTTTTACATCTATTTTACTGGGATACAGGTTAAAAAATTCCAACGCACATTAAGTTACGATGAATCTTCGACTCGTATTGGTTGTATAATGAAATTTGCCACTTTATTATTGTTTTGAAGAAAATTATAAGAAAACATCTAATATTTATGTGCATTTCACTTAAATTATTCTAATATATTTAAAAATAGCTTCTAGTCAAGAAAAAACTGATATCTTTTAGCTTAAAATGTTAAAAAAGTTACATATATTCAAAACGCAATTAATGTATGGGATATGTATGAGAATAAGAATAAAAAAATACAAAATTTATATTGTTTAATTTCTCTTTAACTTATATACATACAGTTGATGTACAGACACATGGTGCTTTTTCATGTTATCCACGCTTATCTAAAAGAAATTAGAGATTTTTAAAGTGGCTGCATCTAAGTATTTATTTTGATAATAATCTTATGACTGTGGTTTGGGCCAGGCCCGGACGGATTATTTGGGGCCCTCAGCTAAAACCTATAAAGGGGCCCTCTACCGGGGTACGGGGAAGTTTTGAAAATTAGGTGCTTGAAAACGCGTTTTACGCTATTTTGGCATTTATAAGGAAGAAGAAATTCAGATAGGTTTTTATACGAATATTATGATCGTTGACTTTTGTGAACTTTATTATTTATTAAAATAAGAAATTCACAGAATTCTCAGGATACCACAAAACTACAAAACCCATGCTGTAAAACTGCCAATAATTACAACGGAGTTCAAAATAAACTGCAGTATTTTATTCACACCAAAGTATTAATGAATTTTGTCAAAATTATTTGTGCAATAAAAAGACAATGTAGTTATACTAGAATAGAAGCGGCTACTTAACTTATCTGAGATGATTCGACATTGTACTCCCCTAGCCCTAAAGTAACGGCTTCTTTGTAAGCAACTCACTTGTTAAAGCTACTTCATCCATTATTTAATTTTTGTCCAAAAGTAAATCCCTCTCAACATTAATAAAAAGGAGACTGGACATAAAGTCTTGGCCTACAGACAACCGAAGTCGATTTTTGACTAAGGGCCGATTTCATAATGAATCCTTAATGGGAGATTAGATAATTCTCCAATTTGTTTAAGTCATATCTCGACGATGGAATAAAAATAGTGCATTTTTCAATAACTTTTACAACGTTAGTTACCTTCTCTTTCGTTTTTCTAAAATTACTTTGAATTATATGTCCAACCAAAAAATTTATGAAATTATTTATCTAGGATTAAAATTAATAAGAGATTAAATTTGATTATGAAATCGGCCCTAAGTATATTAAGTTTATAAAAAACTCATTCACATGTGACTTGGGTACAAGGTATGGTGAGAACAAATTTATAAATGTATTGGCTGATACTTGATGGAAATCCATATTATGGAAATCCATATTATGGATTTCCATAAAGTATCAGCCAATACAGTTATATCTTCAAAAGAAGCTGCAACCAGCTTTTTGGCTCTTTGGAAAAAATAATAATTTCACATTTGTAGAGGTACAGTGTGCCGAAACTATTGTTACGTATTTTCAGAATATATAAAAGTAGAAATTTAATATATTGTTTTCAGTTCTAAAAGAACAAATTTATATTCAATATATGGATTGGTGAACAGTCCAGATTGAGTAAGTTCAAAAACAGAAAAAGCACATGTCAAACACTGAAAATATTGTCTGTTTTCAGAACAGTAAATGTCAGTATTTTTTCCGCTTCTTCGGTTAGGTCCAAACCGTATTCTTCATAACTGCATCTGTCTCCGTAGTTCTTAGTGGACTCTGCCGATATGAAGTTGCTGTATTGTTGTGAAAACTGTCGCAGGTCTATCGACAACCGACTTCTTTCAATTTTACATAGTTTAGAAACACTGTGCATGGCTTCTGTGGGAAATATTTCGAGTTCCAAGATAGAGTTAAACTTTTTGGGGTCCAAACAAAAGAATCCTTGTCTTTATTTGGGCAAACTATACAATTTTGTATTGTTGAACTGTTGAAATAGTCAGCTTCATCTTTTGATTTTTTACCATGCATCCATTTTTTCTTTGACGTTCTTTTTCTCTCAAATAGTGATGCGCAAAGCAAGACCAAGACCAAGACCGACATGGTCTTGGTATTGGTCTTGGTCTTGCACCCTTGGTATTGGTCTTGGTCTTGCATCAAATCCTTAGTCTTGGTCTTGGGTCTTGGTCTTGCATATACGGTCTTGGTATTGGTCTTGGTCTTGCTGCAAGACTTGCAAGACTTTGCAAGACTCTTGCAAAAATTTTGATCTTTTTATAAGTGTGAAAAGTTGTTGCGATTCTAAACCGTAATTGCTTAATTTAAGAAGAAGAACCATGCATATGCATGGGAAGTATGTAATTCATAATCTTATAAGATTGCCTGTAATTATATTATCATTCGAAATGGATAAATATCGACCGTATAAAAAATTGTCATTGTCCAGAACAAACACGCCTGGTATTGTAATGGTACCAAACCATTGTAGAATAAGTAATGAGAATAAAACTAGGCTTGTAGAATTAAGTTAGGGCAAGTGAGTTGTGTAATTAATTAATAAAGTTTATAAATTAATAATCACCATTCACATATGAGAATCGTATCTTACTTGCGCGACTTAGTCTGCTTGTGTTTTCTTGGTATCATCCGTCCCAACTGAGCACTCATTTTACTACATACTTCTACTTTATACTTCTATTTCATAACTCATTCTCTTGCTCATTCTGCAATGGTTTTGTACCATTTTCTTGAATAAAATAGAAAGAATCTCTGAAAGCGATCAAAAGTATTTCTGGTTTATAAAACTAACTTTTTTTTAGAAAGCTTTTTCCAAAAAATGAAAATTAAAAACAGGTAGAGATTTGTTAATACGCGCATTTATAAACCAGGTATCTATTTAAAAAGTCAGTAGTGTGAATATCTTAGTTGAGTTAGTTAATGAGCATGAACGAAAAAATAGTTTCAAAATAAGGGCAATCTAAAATTTCAAATATCTCCAAAAGTGGCCACTGGATAAATGTCATCAAAAAGATATCAGATTTATAGATGATTTTTAACGTTTGCTTAAAACATTCTGCGCGATAGAAAAAATAATAAAAATAAAAAACCGTGTAGTTTACCTTCCCCTGGGTACGAACTATCGGGATCGGAAAACAGCTCGGTAAGGGAAATCCTAGAAGGATTGAAAGTACGGTATAGGTATAGGGTGTTTCAGAATTTTTTGAAATCCGGAAATCCTAGAAGCGTAAAATGAACTCGCTTTTCACCCAACAACTTTTAATTCAATATTTTCTAATTTTCTAAAATAAAGATCGATAATAAGGGAGTTCAAAGATTAAATCGATTAGGTTATTTATTAGCGTTTCTTAACTTATCATTGAGCAAAATAATATGTTTCCTACCAATTTGGTGTTTGGTTACGGAACTGCAAGAGTCTTGCAAGTCTCGCAAGTCTTGCAGCAAGACCAAGACCAAGACCAGGTTAGTCTTGGTATTGGTCTTGCATCCCAGTATTGGTCTTGGTCTTGGGTCTTGGTCTTGCATAGACGGTCTTGGTCTCGGTCTTGGTCTTGCAATTTTGCAAGACCAAGACCAAGACTGCAAGACCAAGACCAGTCTCGCAGCATCACTACTCTCAAAGTCCAACTCTAATTCTACATCAATGTCATTTTCGTCGAGTTTGAGATTATTGGTACTTGATTAGATTTTTGGTTTTGCGTACAATACTTCAAAATGCGCGTCATTCGACATAAAGTTTTTTTGTACCTTGTACCCTTTGGGGGCCCCTCTGGTCGGGGGCCCTCCGCGATCGCGAACCTGCGGACCTAGCCAGTCCGGGCCTGGGTTTAGGTCAAAAAATCTATTTTTAATACCCACATATAACGCAGAAATGGTTTTTCTGAAATTATGCCTTTAATTTTTTATTTATTCATCGCAGCTAGTTGCTAACTCAACCATTTGATTCCTCACAGTTTGAAGTTCGCCCCAAATTTTCAAAAAGTTACACAATCAGAAATAAACTATAAACGGGATTATTCCTCTGTTGGTAAAAGTTATTAAATAACATCTGATGACAACTAGTAGTCATAGAATTACATGAATTTTCATAGACTCTAAAGAGGAACTATTGCAATAATACCATGAAATGTAAAGAACTCGTAAATAAATAGCGATTCTACATAACCAAGATGATTATATAATATAAGCTGTTTTTTGGTAGACTGCTAGTTTATTCTAAGATATCTAACTGTGACAACAACTACTGCGAGGGTAAACACCTTTTCCGCCATTGCACGATGTCAACAACTGTTAGGGAAACGCCTACAGTTTCACATTGCCACAATATTAAGCATCGAGACGTGTCTGATAATCAGTCCTTATTTTGAACTCGTACTAGTATAAATCTTCAGCGTAGCACTGACGGTGAAGATCAATATGAGCGATGCATTGAATACGTATAGCGGGTGAATATAAACGACCCGCAAGTGAAATTGATTAATTCAAGATTATCCTGTACCAGTCATATTATATTTCTGAATATAAATTCAATTGCTACATAATCAAGATGATTATATAAAATCAGCCATTTCTGGTAAATGACTAGATTATGGTAGAACCTCTCTCTAACTGTGCCGACAAGAACTACTGCTAGGGCAAACACCCCTTCCGCCATTGAATAACCCCAACAACTGTTAGGGCAATACCTACAATTTCACATTGTCACAATATTGCATAATACCGCTGTAAATGCTCTATCTTCAGTTTGCCTCAGAGTGACGAGCCGTATCTGATGATAAATTCCTATTTGAACTCATACATGTAGGTGAAAGATAATTAAAGGAGCACAATTCCATTTTTCAGTTTATAACTATAGGGTTAAGTTGAGTTCTTAGTAAAATAGTTTTTAGTGAATAACAATGATTTCTAACAGAGGTGATTCACGATATTCATTCGCAAAAATATTGTTCTACTAGAGTCACAAAAACAAACTCAAATAAATATTAGGCAAATGGACATTATAAATCTAGAATATGATCGGAATTAAACTGATTCAAACAACAAAATCATAATCAATCAAAGTGCTCAAGAAAAAAATCGTTCGACAAATATTCCACTTCCAGCCAGTTGATAGGGGACCATACAATGGAGGAGACCAATTCCAAAGATTTCAGCGGTAATCTGAGTGCATTAAAAATAGGAGAACTGATATACGTTTCACATCTAGATCTTGATAGTAAACTAAAACAAATAGATTCAATTGACAACAAGTGGAATTTTTGAAAAAAAAAAGTTTTTATTAGGCATTTAAGATTTGAACCCTACCGATGAGTTCTATATCTCTCCTTTTCTTGATTTGAACTACATTTATGTATATCTGTTTGCCTCTAACAGCAATTCCATAAAAAAATACTGTTTGTCTACCATAACACCAAATTAAATTTTAGATTAGTTTTACCAACGCCTGAACGATCTGCCAGAGAGTACCTATATATACCAGAGAATAGAGATATATTCCATGCTCGTGCATAATTCCAGTGACGGATCCCATTGTCCGATATTATTGTTCCATGTCGAAGATATAGTTTGATCTTGCTTGAATGAGATAATATAATTAATCAATATTGGCAAATATTGGATCACACTTGGAGCTTAACAGGCGACGAGATCTCTGCGATCTAAGTATGAATTCGAAATTTCAAGTCTCTAGACCGTACGGGGCCAGAGAAATCGTTGCGGAAGGTTCGCGTTAGTTTTAAAGATCTCAGCAAATAAATTATTTGAATCAAAAAAAACTGAAGGGAAGCAACTTAGATATTTACATTGCAAAATCTTTAGTTCATGGAAAAAGAGTTATATAATTTTCAGATGAATAGTTAAAAATACAAAATAAAATCAATGGATTATTTCAAAAAAATTGAGGTTCGGGATATTAAACGTATATTTTAAAAAATCTCTGATGACATAGGAAACAAGGTAAAAGCCCCAACAAAAACTGTAATTGTCACATTCAGATTACAGACGCTCCCTTGTTTTGTAAAAAAACAATTACGTCAGATACAAAAAATCTCCATATATACAAAGGGTTCGTATTATGCTACAATTGTTTAATCACTTAGGTAACCAATGTTAAAGTAAGGTCAGATGTCTCAATTGTCGTGGAGAATACGCTGTTCCGCTAAAATGTTTCCATTGTAACGGGGACCATTTAACTAATTATCTGAAATCATGGCTTCAATTCAAAAGAACTTATCAGGAAGAAGCAAAAGAATCTCCAAAAATTAGTTTTGCTTCAGTTGTAGCTCAAAATTCAGACATAAATGTTGGTGACTTGGATATGTCGTATAATAATTCTCAGGGAAAAACATAAACATTAATGAAGATTTACCGTCTTCCTACATAGAAACTTTCTTACAACATAAAAAACATTTTATCTAGCTATAGAAAAAAAACACCTACCTTTTTGGAAACAGGCCAAACAACTAATAATACTTTAGATCTTATTATGTTCGTTATAAACTCGTTGAAGGAGAATAAACTACTTGAAATTTTAAAAAAATCTACTAAATACTATCAAGAAGAAACCAAGTAATAAATAGTTTTATTTAATTTATCTTATGCGTCCGATAGAAAATATTCAATGGAACAGTCAGTCAGCTTTAGCAAAAAGCAAATCTCGATTTTTAGCTTTCAGAAAATAACATTCAAATTGTTCTCTTTCAGGAGACCTAGCTTAAACGGGTATAAACGTAGCTTTTTCGGGCTTGAATGTTAGACGAAAAGATGGTACTAATGGATTCGGTGGGGTGGTTATCATATTGAGATCAAATATACGGTTCTCCGAGGTGAGCTGCTCTAATACAATTTCGCAGAAAATCTCATATGTTAACATAATAATCACATTGAATGATCGTTCACATTTATCTCCTATCTTATAATACATCCATCCTTGTTTATCTGTCAGTGAAGAAGAATGGAATAACTTTTTCAGCTCACTAAGGAAACCTTTCATTATCGTAGGAGACTTCAACATGCACCATTTTGCGTGGGGTTTTCAAAACACTACAAGCAAAGGAAAAATATTAATAGATGCAATTGAGGAAAATCATATAATATTTCTAAATGATGGTTCCCCAACTAGAATCGACCCCAACGCAGTGGATTTAACCTTAACCTCTCTTGGAATAAAACATGAACTGAAATGGACCGTACTGGAAGACACATACGAATCGGATCATAGACCAATCTTGATTCAGTCAAAAAGCAGATTAACATTATTTTCCCAAATGCAACATAGAAAATGGAACTGTTCAAAAGCAGACTGGATAACCTAACTGGAAGGATGCTCAAACATAGCTGAATAATTCGACACCAGAAATTATAACATTTTTATTTAAGCTCTGAGACAAGTTGCAGATCAAACCATGCAGGCTTACAAGGCAAAGGAAAACGAAAAGAAAGTGGCGTCCCATTTTTTTTTAAACAAAAAAAAAACAGATGCAATGGCAAAAAAATCTGAATAATTGAAACAGATCAAGAAATTTGAAAACCTATACAATATACGTACTCAACAAAACTCAGATAAACTTGTAGAAAACACCTCAGAATGGCTACAAAACCGCACAAACATACAAATACAAGAAGACGTATCAGAAATCCTAGCCCTTGGTCCAAACTTTGCCCCTCCGTGTAACTTCAACGACACACCTACACATGACATAATTAGTAGTATCGAAACCAACATACACTAACTAGCAGACAATGAAAAAAATTAAATAAGATCCAAAGTGTGCAACATTCTTACCAAACATATTAGAAAGAAAGTAATAAAATTATCACCCGAATAAGGAATAATAGGTAAATGAAAAATTAAAAAAAGCCTTTATAAAAGACCATCCACAACTGTTATTCTCAAACCTGATGAAACAAATAAAACCGTAATCACGGAAAAGACCGAATACAACCAAAAAATAAAAAACCTACTATCAGACACCAATACATATTATACCTACTATGTTAAAAACAGATCCAACAAACAAAATGCTCGACAAAAATAATGACCTCATAAAGAAATGGAAGAAAAGTAAATACTTAACCAAAACTGAAGTTTCCAGTTTAATGATACAACATGTGCACCCTCCATCCATATACGGGTTACCAAAATTGCATAAAAACAACACCCCATTACGTCCAATTGTATCCTTCATACAATCACCATTTGAAGCACTATCTAAATTTTTGGCAAAAATACTCACTAAAACAACTAGAAAAAACCACACTACGTGAAAGATTCCTTGCATTTCCGAGATCTTATAAGAAATTACAACATTCCAAATAACCACATTCTCATTTCACTTGATGTCATCTCATTATACACAAATATACTGATCACCCTAGCAAAGAATATTATAACAAGAAAATGGAACGAAATTCAACAACATACAACGCTACTTTTAGATGTATTTTTAACCGTAATAGAATACACACTTAAATCCCCATATTTCACGTATAATAACAATTTCTACAAACAAATCGAATGATGTGCCATGGGTGCAACCATTTCAAGTGTAATTGCTCAAATAGTAATGGAAGATCTAGAAATTTCAATCTCCAAATTAGATTTCATAATAGCATTCTTTCTCAGATATATAGATGACTGCCTATTATAAATCCCAAATAATAAATACCATTATACCTTTGAAATGTTCAACAGTTATCACCGTAATCTCCAGTTCTCTCTGGAAAAAGAAAACGATAACAAAATAAATTTCTTATATCTCACACTGCACACTAAATGAATGGTTACAAAAGAAACATGGTCAGGTAGATACCTAAATTTCAAATCGAATCATCCCTTCTCTCATAAAAAAAAACAGTGGTTATTGGACTTGCCGACAGATCCATCCGTTTCTCAGACCCTGAATTCCGCCCCACAGCAATCGAGAAAGCCAAAACAGCACTATTAAAAAACAATTATCCTAAAAAACTAATAGACACAATTTCTAAAACGCAGATTGACAAATTTTACTACCAAAATCAACACCAAAAAACACCAAACAATGCAAAATACATATCTCTACCATACTTCAAGGGTTTGTCGGAAGAATTAGCACATGTAGTCGCACCATTTAATCTAAAAACTGGATACAAATGCTACAAATCTTTGACTTCAAATTTTTCTAAATTAAAAGCAAAAATCCCAGACCACAAAAGAACTCACGTAATGTATCAAATCCCATGTAATGAACCAACATGCAATAAAGTCTACATAGGGCAAAAACAGTACTTAGAAAACCGAATCAAAAGCCACTAGTACAGTCATAATTTTCGGGAAATAATAAAAGGAAAAGAGAAATCCTAGAAATGGTTCATATCAAGAACACAACAAATAGTTCAAATGATAAAACAGAGATCACCAAATTTATTTTAATTTATTATAAATTATGTAAACATGTTGCATGTATATTATATGAATGTATGTGTATATATGTATATATGTGTATTCAATATGTATATAAATATAAAAAAAAAACATTCAATTAAGGGCTCAAAAAATTTAACACATAGTCACCTAGCAGAGAAAAGCAAAAGCAGAATACAAAGCATGATAGTTCCCATTTCAATAATATGAACGTAATGACCAAATAGACAGACAATTTTTTTTACATGGCCACCTGTCCACATTAATGATGATTTTATTTTGTCTGACGTTATATTTCAAGAAAATGAGTTTTTAATAATAAATATTATTCCTAAACCTACTGTACTAGGTACTACTCTGAAACATACAAAATATATTAATTCTATTGGTGCTGGTACTTTTGAAGTGGAGCCGTTGTAGTTTGTTCTTGTAGGCACCCACTCCACCAAATGAATTGATATTATTTTGTATTTTCTAGTGCACCAACTATTAGAGTCGGTCCATTTTTTTGTAAAATATAGTTATGTAGAATATTAAAATTTTTCGGTAACGTACCTTGCTTTTCAATAACAAATAAAATGTTCATGATATGACGTCATCAGTGGTACTTTTGAATGGATATATATTTTTGAGTCAGATATTCACTTTCTCAACAATTTTAATGATATATTGTTTGGTAGGTGGAAGCCCTGTGGTTTTTAAAACAATAAATATAATAATAATATTAGAGGAGCACTAAATATTTACCTATTGGTTAACCAGAAATCACATGGTTCCACTCATTGCCCATCCCTGTAGAAGTATAAAATAATTATTTTTTGTTATAAGATTTCTACTTCTATAGAAAGGGTTATGTATACAGGGTTGTGCATATTAAAAAAAACATCGAAATTATAATTCTCTTGAAGCTTTGAATCATAGCTAACTAATTAGGACTGTTATCAAATTGAATAACAAAAGAATAAATAATTTCATTTCAGTTATTGAGGATTAATTTAAGTTAAAGTGATATTACCTGATAAGAGAATCATCATCTGAAATTCGCCGAATTGATTCGAAGGAATCATGAATTTTTGCAGAGTTCCCTGAGCAACTTTTTTCACAGATTTGCACTGGAAGGATGATCAAGTGCTATTTGTCAGAAGTTTCATCAGAATAATTGTTTTAGCCGTTATTGCGCTATAATCTCCTCTCCAAGCAAAATACATTCTTAAGCTATTGCAATGTGGAGCAAAAAAGAATGTATATATTGTATTAAATACAGGGTGTCCCAGAACTATTGGATAACCTCGAAATAGCTTGTAGCAGAACAAACAACCTTTCAAAGAAAAGTACAAATAAAAATATATCCCAAGGTGTAGCCGAAATAAGATTTTTTTAAGTAGTTTCATCTTAGTTTAGTTTCACTAATTAGTATAAATATATCAATAGAATATACCAATTTGAACTCTGATTCAATCACTTATTATTCTACAACAATTGTTCACTTAGCTTTCCATATTATTTTTTCAACTAGAGAATAATTAAGATTAAATTAAGAATCAAAGTATGTAGGTACCTATTATTTCAAGCCTTTTTTAACAAAATGCTCATCGATCGATACATCTATCATGTGTAGTCGTGGTCTACAAGAACTTAAAATAAGGTAAAGGAAATCATCGGGTTCTACTTGGGATATATTTTTTTCTTTGAACGTTCGTAAGTTTTTGAGGTTAATTCATTAGTTCCGGCACATCCTCTATATAAATACAAAATAATATTAATTCTATTGGTGCTACTTTTGAAGTTGTGCCGTTGTAGTTTGTTGTTGTAGTCACCAACTTCAATAGTACCTACCAGCACCAATATAGAATTAATATTATTTTGTATTTTTCAGCGCACCAACTAATAAAGTCGGTCAAATTTTTTGTAAGAAATATTAATATTACACTTTTGAGTGTAAGATTAGTCATGAAAATTATTGAACCTTCACTAATACCATAGAAGATAGTACTTATCCTATTACCAACAGGCTTATCTAGTAGTTCAGAGAATATCGTGGCGCAGATATACATATTTTAGTTTACTGCTGTAATTTGAATACCGTAACTCTTTTGAATACATTTTCAATTTAAACATTTCCGTATAAGGTCCACTTTCTAATTTTCCAATCTAGAATTTTCGATTCTCGGAAAAATTTACCCCTTCCACATAGCTAAAACACATATTTCAGACTGTAACGCGGAAACCTATGATTATTTTTAAAAATGTCCAATTCAAACGTTTCAGGATATGAAATTTGCTTTAGTTCTGCCCTCCTGCATTTTCAATTTTCGGGAAAAATTGCCCCTACCACTCACTTTGGGGGAATCTTTTGAGGGGAAGGGCATGTCTATTTTTTTTAATGAAACTAATGTTGGTTGATATTTTTAATCTGGGCAAGTAATTCAACAATAGAAAAAGATTATAGGTACTCTTGCGGCCTCTCTGTAGGTAATTAAAAAATCGTATTAAGAATCATATAAAAGCGAGAACTTTATAAAGATTCTAGGTCTCCTCGCATAATATTATCATCTATTCGTGAGACGATTCCTGTTTTTGACATAGCTTAACTTAGCTATCAGCTACTCTGGACAATACATAAACTGAAAATAAATTGATAACTTGTAAAGGTTAATTACACTTGACATCAGCATTACCTATATTTATCCAGAAATTCTAGTTCTATGAAATATAACATTAGAATCCTATGGTCATTTTAACAAATCGATTAAAGTTTAAATAATGTAATCCAGCTATTATTTGTAGATCCAGCCAGATGAGTAATTTATTAATATTATGTAACTCACTACTATTCTTATTATTGTTTGAAGATAATGTACCATGAACGTATATAATTCGAACAATTACATTCTTAAATACCAGATCAGTTGTAAATTTGAATGTCAAAAGCAATTAATTCAGCAATAATATTACTCAGAACTCCTACTTATACCACGGACCAAAACTATTTTATATACTACCCAAAACGCTCAAAATAATAAAAAAATCCGGAAATTGAAAAGAGAGCTGAGAAAATATATAATAGGAGATCCAAATGATTTTTTATAAAACTCGTTTGAGTTTACTAACCGTAATATACTGATTACTCTCCATCCAACATCTCTTCACTTATATTTTCTACAGATCATGTCTTCTTATCTTTTCTCTCCTTTCAGTCTTCTCTTAGGTATAAAATTAGGTATATAATATTTAAATGTATTAGATTCTACCTATATATCTACGTAGTAAGCGTAGTAGCGTACGCTGCATACATTTCTGAACTTCAATCTTGCTAAAAAATAGGTATGTACTTATATGAATCTTTATGTGTATGTTTATATATAATTGCGTGTATTTATTTTTGACCGATGAACTAAACGGAGGAGGTATACAATGCGAATGTTTGCATGACGTGCTCCGTTTTTCATGATTATTTTTTCATTTGATAGAGGACTAGTGAGAATTGGTCCAATAAAAAAGACATTAATATGTCCTTTCCCCCAAAAAACTTTTCCCAAATAGTGTGGATGGGGTAATTTAATTCAAAAATTTTAGACAAAAAATTAGAGCAGAGACCATATCAGGCAAAGTTTAAATTGCCAGTTTCTGCAAAGAAATCAAAGGTTTCCGAGTTACAGCAGTGGAAAAAACTGTAATCGCCGATTATATAATATATTATCGACCCAAATTAGACAAAATGATTATTGAAGCGTAATGAATCAAATAATGTAGCTATTTCTCAGAATATCCAATAAAACTTTGAAGAAGTGTTGATATAGAGACATAAGTATCTCAAGTTACATTTTATAATACAGCTTTTGTTAACTTTAGGTAGGTAACTCTATTCGTATGAATATAAAGTGTTCTTTAATTAGAAGCCATCCTCTGCCACTACAGTAGGTATTACCTGTATCAATAGCGGGATTTTTAACGAAAATAGAATCAAAATTTTATCAACTTGTTTTCTCATTTCATATCTCATCACATTATTCAACGTATTTTCAGGCATCTTCAATATCCTGTTTTTTCTCAATTGAGAAAATTAAATTTTTAATGGGAGAGGGACCTTGTTTATTACTTTAATCAACTCAAAGAGGCCATTATTAATAAAATGAATAATTTATCAAAGTATCTAAAAAAATGGTCATTATACTAAATGTCTAGCCTATATGTATAATTGCAATTCAATTTAATTGTCTGTAACATATATATTAACAATTGAAAAACCACAATACGATCGGATCCACCCCTTTGGTGAAGTGGCATTTATACGTGTAGATCATCTTAACAAACAGATCCTTTCTCCTTTTCATAGCTAGCAACTGAAAGCCAAGATAAAGATAGAAAGCATGCGCCTTTCGAGGGCTGAAAATTGCGCCACCGCTGTTCCTGTCGTCGCTGAAATCCAGAAAACGCTGAAAATCAATATGAAACCCAGCACCCGTCGTGTACGGTTATGTTTTAGATCATGACCAGAATCGAGAAATACGATTTGGGTTATAATACCAAACAATTTAACTCGACCAATATAGTAATAATGCTAATAATTATTGTGACGGTATAGTGTTAAGTGCTGGAATATGCATCTGCATTTCGAGAGGACCATCAATGCCAAAAGCGACTGTCCCATTCTATCACTGACATGGATGGGCAAAGTTCCTGATGAACTGCCAGAGGTAACTTCATACAGCTTTACTTGTATCACGAAAAACTATCATCATTATATTATACCTAATGGCTCAATTTCAACTCAAAACAATCCACAGATCTTGCAAGCACCTAAAAACCTAAAATATATCAAGACTGCTCTAATACTTAATTTGATAATATTTTTTATTGCTGAAATACTGAAGTTTATCAAATCATCATCTGCTCGTCGAATGACTTCTTCGATCTAAAATTTGTAATTGTATATTATGGCAGGAATCTGTTGCATTTTGAGCTTTCACCGAGTTGCAATTATTGTCATTGCCTATATTAACATTCCAAAATGTCACAAAACTTTCCCAATGTGAGCAGCAATTCTAATATCAGTGAAAGTTGTTCAGGTTATACAAATTAATTTCCAAGTTATTTCATGATAGAATTGAATAGCAATATAAAACCATTTCTCAATAAAAAAAATATCAAAAACAGAAAGATACTTTTTATATAGGTACAAATGTGTCAAAGTTTGCCTATATGAAATAGTTCCTGAAAAATATCGAATAAAATGAATTTTCACAGGATGGTTCATAATATTAAAGGAATAGTAAAGGATTGTTATGTTTTAATGCAATTATCAAATTAGTAATCTATGATGATTAAATGAGGAAATGCAATAACAAATTTATGTTTCTTCTACGATTCCCACGAAGGCAAATAGGGAGAAAATAGAGAGCTTTTAATTTGTTATTTGTATTTCAGGAATTTACTTCTGCAATCATTTGAAAGATTTTACTCGGAAATAAACTTTACTTGAGAACTGTAAATTTAAGTTCATACAAAAAAATTGTTTATATAGAAGCTAATCCACAATGCAATTTCTTCAGTGCTCAGTATTTTTTTATTCAATTCAATTTAATTCATAGAATTATTACCTAATTAATTATATTCACTGTTTTTCTGTTCATTTTCTAGACCAATATTATAGACGGAAGATGTACCTCAAAACTATATCTAACAATCAAAAATAATCTTCATATCGTTTACTTTATGGCGTTTTTTTCAAGAATTATATGATGAATTCAAATGGTCGCCTTTTGGAGACTACTCACTATATCAGTCATTGACAATTTCACTCAAATTTTTGAACAATAAATAGGTTTCTGTATTGTAGAAACTGTTTCATTTCTCGGAAGAGGGAACTAAGTTTCTAGTAACCTTGCTAAGTACTTTGCGCGAAAGTGTTGTGTTGTGATAAAATTTCTGATTCTCAGAAACTAGAGATTATGTTTCTTTATTGTCTATTTTGGCAATTGTCTGCGATTGCAGTAATAAACTCTGATAAGGTTATTTAATGCACATCTATATATCGATATCGCCGAGTGGCCTCATTGAGCATTCATTAAAATCTCAGAGATGCACCCCTTTCCTTCTCCAACCCATAATCTCACAGAGCCCAATGTAACACATTCTATGATCAAATAATGTAGTTCATCCAATGCTCTACCGACTGATTTGTCAATTATTATTCTTACACGTCGCCTGTTTTACAAAAGGACGAAGGATGGAAGTTGAACAGGACCAATTACTACCAGGAGGGTTGGTTAGCAACGGGCAATGTTAGGGGAATAGTGGGTGTAACATTCACAACAAGTCATTGCAAGAAGAATGTCGAATTCCCCCTACGTACCAATTATAACTTGAGAGGTCACAGATCTGAGGTAAATTATGATTACTATTACTATTTATAAATAGGAAGACTCAACAATGCAAAATAAATACATTTAGAAACAATTAATTAGGAAAAGCGTTGATAATGGAGTGAAAATTTCATACAATTATCTATTTTTAACAGTGAACTAGTTCAATGAATGTTGTCAATCTTCTATGGCAAAATTAATCACAAATATAGATTAAAGTTGTGCCTTAATGTAATATTCAATTTACTGTTCTTATTAGAAATATTTCAATTTGTTCAATACCAAAATCATAAAATAGAGATGTAATTACATTGTTAAACGAATTAAAATTCAATCAGTCCATGTTTATGCGCCAAATGCACTTGTACTTTATAATCAATTCCTGATCGTAATTCCGACTAGCGCTGAAACGATAAATTTGTACTGTGTATTTGGTTTCTAACTTTTAATTTCCTCTCGCAAAACACTATCCAACAGCAGCCGGAAATTGATGCGCCTTTTTTATCGATCATGAACTTGATGATGTTTTTCAAAACAATAAAATGAAAGAGAAGTGGACGAGACGAAGATTTTGGATGGTGCGATTGGGCGGAAATTTAACTCAGTCCAGTATAAGGCTACAGTAGATGGTACTTGCCAGTCAACTTTAATTTTTATTGACTGTTTGTTTGAACTTAATTGTATTACATGTATTAAGTTAGCACTAGACACTAAAGGATAAAAATGACAACCAAGTACCAGTTACAAAAGCGACATCTGAAAATAGCTTTCGTGAATCTCTCCGTTGCATTCTCATCTATTTATTTTTTATTTATAGAAAAATGCTTCATATTTTATATTTTTTAGGTGATTCTTGTCAAATGGAATGAGCCCTATCAAAAATTGGCCTCCTGTGATAGTTCGGGCATCATTTTTGTATGGATCAAATATGAAGGACGCTGGTCCATTGAACTGATCAATGATCGTAATACACCAGTTACACATTTTTCATGGTCCCATGATGGCAGGATGGCCCTCATCTGTTATCAGGTTCGATTGATTTTATATTTGAACCTTTCTCAGGTTTCATTTATTTAATAGGTTGATTTGTTTTCTAAATCAAAAGCGTATCTATATTAGGCTAAGATACTTAGTCCATTTCAAATTCAGAATGCAGTGTAGCGTCTTATTGAGCCCATCGTTGCTAGGGCGTTGCTCAGTTTTAGTATAAAAAAGGACAAAGTGTAATTGAGTATACCTATTCTGTGTGGATGTCGTTCAAAAATTTCAAAGTATGACGAAGAACTTGCCGACACGTCTATGATACAATGATGCTATCAAAGACACGTGTCTTAGTGACGTATCAGCAAACCTTGGTCCAATCAACTGTGGGTACTTTTGCTTTACGTAATGTTTTCATTGGAATAATGTCAGAAGTATTAAAATCGTTGAAAGATCACACAAATGCTTCTAATGTCGCATCGGTATTTCCTAGATATTAAAAGTGGGGCAAAATAGTGATCGTTTGTCTTAAAGAAAAACAAAGTGTTATCACCGGTTGCAGACCCAGTATCTGAAAGAGATAGCTAAATACTTTTTTTCACCTAAGTATCATCTATGATGCATTGAGAAACTCTCTTCGACTAATCTTTCACATAAAGTGATAAAGATAAAGTCATTCAACTATAGCCTAAATCACAGAGTTTTTGAATCTAGATTTTTCTCACGTTTTATTCTAGTTGTAAGCCAAAATTATTTCTCATTGTCATTATTATGTTAAATAATCGAGAAATTAAATAACGGGTGTCCCATAATCTAGTGGCACATTTTGTCTAAAAAACAAAAAATAAAAATAACAAAAAGATGTAGTGTGACGATTAACACATTTTTATTTAGTTTTTTAGAATTTTGTTTTATTCTCAATTATTTAATTACTTAATTTGGGTATTTTCGGGGTATTCTGGACAAATGATAATTTAAATTTTTGTATTAAAAAGGAATTTCTGGTATATGGATTAAAATTATGAAAAACATTATTTCATAACATTTATGTGATTGATAATGGTGTTGTACAAGATCGAAACATGTCTCACAACTTAATTTAAAATACAATAAAATGTGGAGATGACTTGGAGTTTCTGCTTTTTCAACGTGTGTCTAAAAGATGATACCTTCTCGTCTTGAACATTCTTCGCTTCTAGATACCATATTTCGCATAACATCATTTCTTTTTATTCGTCGATACTCTGAGGATTATTAAAGTAAGCCCTGGATTTTAAATAGCCCCATTACCTTGGGGGCCACTGGAGATCACCAAAATTTAAAATCAGGCGTTCTGGAAATATCTCCCGCTGGACATTCAGAGATGCGCGGGCAGTATGACTTGTGGCGCCGTCCTGCTGAAACCATATGTTTTCAGGAAAACGCCTGCCTGCAGGTTTCTTCCTTAGAGATGATGCTGTGGTTCTAAATTGACAAACCCATTTTAGAATTGCGTTTCTACACGGAGAATTAAAATTAAATCTTGTGCGAAATTGACGCCGAGTAAGGGTAATAGATTCGTCATTTTTAATGAAATTTTCAACAATAAAAGAGCGATGAATAATGAGGTAATTCATTTTTCTGAGCAATCAGTGCGCGGCTGTTTATTTGGCAATAATTGTAAATCTCTATGGTTTCGCTTAAAAAATATTAAGTATCTTAACTTAATTATGTTTCGACTTTGATTACAATCTTTTTAGTTTAGTGCACGCTGTAATTTTTAGCAACACTTTTTTGAGTTTTTCGATCGAACAACACCAAAAATTTACCTATAGGTTTTTCAGATGCAAAGTTATTAGACTTCAAAATGTGTCACCACATTATGGGTGGCCCCTTTACAATATTAGAAAAAAATATGGGAAACAGTAGGTACTTACATTGTCTTAGTTTTATTTGAACACGAGAAAATATGACAGGTAATCCGATTTTTGCGAATTATAGATCTATATAAACAAGTATTTTTAAAATTTTTGTATGCTGGTTTGTCCTGACTAATCTCCGAAATATCATAATGGATTCTGTCGGAACTTTCATTAACAAGTAGGACTATCCAAAAAACTCCGCAATTAAATTGATATTTCAACATCCTGTACCGGGTGGAGCAATACGCAAATCCACCGTCAGTATCTCATAGATAGATCATAGTACAACTTTGGGAAACAAAACTCTTAGCAAAACCGGCCGAGAGAAGTCGCTGGAAATAACTTTCAAGTATCTCGCTTCACCGCTAGAGGGCATAATCCTTAAAAAGATAGAAACTCTCTTCTCTAGAATATACTTAATTATATAAGTCTAAAATAAGTAAACTAAAATAAAGTCCAAATTATAAACATTTCTTAAAAATATTTTCTTACTGTTTTTGAAATAATGGGCGGGGGAGAGTGGGGAAATTGTTTATGAAGAGATGCTTACAACTTTGGTTTGGTTAAACCCATTTCAACAAAATCAGCTTCATGTCGTATAGAGCAATTCGATTTAGTTCCAATTTTTGCAATATCCGATTTTTTTACTACAAAATTATCCACCAGGTACACAAAGACATTAGGCTACGAAGAAACGTAAATAAATAGCTAGCTAAATAAAACAATATTAACTATAAACTAAATCCAAATAATAATAGAAGTTTGCAAGTTATATTGTTTTTTGGAACGAAAAAAGTAGGAGGAACATACTAATGATCATAATCATAGGTAACTACTAATATCTTAATCAATAAAACTTGATGTCCACTAAAATTTTCGAATATTTTTTCATCTTTTTCTGAACAAAGACGAAGACCATTTCTGGTAGTCATAACAGCTGCTTCAATTTCATCGATTGATGTGCTATTTATTGCGCTTTTAATGCATTCTATCGTGTCATGCTGCGAAGTTCACATAAGTAGGGTCTAGTGACCTAGTTTGACATGAAAATATAGGTACGTCTCGTCCGATCCATTTATTAGTAAATCACACATTCAAAAAATCTCTAACTTAACTCGAGAAGTCCACAGGACATACATCTAGTTGAAATATTATATTGCTACTTGTTTAATTTATTATTTACAATGTGAACCAATACTAGGTACCTACGTATAAGCATTTTTACTTATATGTCGAGATAGACAAACGATAACGACAAGCGAATACCACCATTTTGCATGCAATTTAATCTATTTTGATAGTCATTCATACTAATTGGGTGCTTCCTCTTGAAAAATGTAAACCAGACCGGCGAACCCAAACGGAGGAGGTATACAATTCGACTGTCTGCTTTTCTGAGACGACAGAATTAAAGATAGCACAATATCCGCAAACGTTTAAATTGAACATTTTGGATAAATGTGTGTGTGTCTTCGCTATGTGAAGAAGGCAATTTCTTTCGAAAATTGAAAATATGAGGCAACCAAATGAAAGACTAGATTATTTGTAGCAACATTTATTTAGAACATTTTTTCAATGGAGACACGGTTTTCGAGTTACAGAGGTGGTAAAGTCTAATATATGCGTGTTTATGCGGAGATGTTTCTAAATCTCTGAATAATAAGAACTACAAGTAGAGAATATACATGGTTAATGATATAGGTGAACGTTCAACGATTTTCGTGACTAATAATACAAACAAAAGGGTGAAATAAATACTTTTTACCGAAAATTGGAGCGAAGTTATTAGTTGGTGCACTGAAAAATACAAAATAATATTAATTCTATTGGTGCTGGTACTTGTGAAGTTGGTGCCAAGAGTTTTCAATCTAAATCTAACTGCAACTGCAAGACTTCAAAAGTACCAGCACCAATAGAATTAATATTATTTTGTATTTTTCGTGCACCAACTAATCATGGTCTATAAAGACCATGCCAGCTAATAACGTCGGTCAATTTTTTTGTAAAAAAACACTACGGCAATTAGAACTATAATATGGAAATGTTTAATATGATATGTTATTAGCTGATCTACGCTCTACTAATTTTGTTATAGGCATTTCTTTAAAAAAATTATCCATTCTCAACCACCACCAAAAATTGATTTTAATTTTTTATAAGGACTACGCCCTCTAGCGTTAATAGTAGACTTGAAAGTAGTCTCTAGTGATTTCTCGTGACGGTTTTTGCGAAGGATCTCTTTCCCGAAAGTTGTGAGATGAATATTTATTGTATCTCGAGAGGAGGATCCGTTTACTAGTCCACCCTGTACATAGGAAAAAGTACGATCAAATTATGCTACCTTCTCCTTATTGATCGTTAATTTAAAAATATCAAATATTGACTTCTAGTTGAAGTGAACATTTATTCCGCTGCCAATTTCACGGTAGGTTGTATTCTAGCTTGTTCTGTGTTTTATCAAAGGTACGTGTTAACCGAGCTACATTCAGTCACAACGTGAAATTTCAAATGTACTATATTTGTAGATGTCATTACTGGGAACGGATCGAGAACGTGGTAGATTCCATAATTTCGCTACTTATTTGTTATTGGAAAATCGACGTATTGTTTCCATGATTTGGAAGGATACGTTTTATATAGAAAGTTTCAACCAAGTATTCCAAAAACGTCAGATTTATGCGAATGACTCGTTCAAGATGACCAACTGGGCACTTCTAAATAATAAGTGATAATTATTGTCAAATGATATTCAAATAAATACTGAGATAGTTTTTTCTAGTCCTTTCATTCATGTCATCCGAATGTACCAACCTTTTGTGAAATAATTTATAAATTAAAATTTCTTCAGGATGGATTCGTTCTGGTTGGATCAGTGGCCGGTCAAAGATATTGGTCATCAATGTTGAATCTAGATGCTACTATAACATGTGGCATTTGGACTCCTGATGATCAACAAGTCTACTTTGGTACAACATCTGGCCAAATTATAGTTATGGATGTACATGGTGCCATGGTTTCTCAAGTTCAACTTGCATCCGAAATTGGAATAACATCTATGGCCTGGTCCTGTGAGAAGTTTAAAATGGAAGAAGGAGATGAAAGTGACATTGGTGTACCCAGTTCAGGTACTGTGAATAATGATTTATCACAATAACATTTTGTTCTATTGATAAATTTGTAGGTGACCGAAAGTTCGTGCTAGCTGCTTCCCTTCAAAATGGTTATATATATTTACTCAACACTTTCGATGATGTTTCTCCCATTCAAATAAATACAGAACTTCAAGGTCCACTTTGTATGGAATGGAGTAACTCCAGAGAATTTTTAGCAGTTTCCGGTCTCAGTTTAACACCAACAAATACAGGTCCTAATGTTGAATACAATAATATGTTGAAATTCTACAATGAAAAAGGCACCCTTCTTTATTCAACTCTCATTCCTGATAAGCATGTAAGTGAATTTTTAAAACTGTGAATAATATAAGTAACTCGAGAATTTTCGCTGAAGGCGCGAGTTTCAACACTCACTTGGGGTCACAATGACAAGAGATTATTCTTAGCAACAGGAACACAAATTCATATAGCTTGGGTATCAAAGCGTATTGCATCTCTACAGCTTCTATGTCGTTTGAGAATACATGAATTGATACGAAACGAAAGCCACTTATCCATGTTACCTCTACCTATGCGCCTGAGAAATACTATAGGCAATTTATTCGCGCAAACAATCAGGGTAAGCTAATTAAATATGGTCCTAGTATTTTCATAATAATTCGATAAAAATAGATATGTGCTTCTCACCTTGAGAAGAAGTTGATGTTATCATTTGATATGAGAATTTTATCAGTGTTGTGTTCCTGAGCCAAGTGCATTGAGAGAATTTGTATCCAGACCTCCTGTTGGCTCTGTACGATTGCATTGTACTATGATACGACACGATGAAGAAAACAACCTTTCATCTGGCACATGTTACACTCTATATCTTGAATATTTGGGAGGATTGGTTCCACTTCTTAAAGGCAAACGCACCAGCAAGATTCGGCCAGAGTTTGTTATATTCGATCCACAAGTCGAAGGTATATATCTAAGAATAAAATTCATTTTTACTACCACTTTCACTGACTCTCTACAGACTACCAACTGAATTCATCAGAATCAAAAAGTTCATCTTCATCTTCCAATTCAGCCAGTGCCGGTGGTGGGAACAGTGACAGCTCAGATACGGAAAGAGAAGATGGTTGCACTGGTTCACCACGTATGCAACGTCGAAGGAAGAGAAAGAACAAACACAACGATTTCAATTTTCAGTCTTTCCACATCACCCAACGCTACACACAACAGACAGAACATGAGAATGAGCATGAGGACCTTTCATATGTTGATACACTTCCAGAGGTAAATGATACTTACTCTACCCTTATGGTGTGATTATAATTGTATTATAAACCTTCAACCGGAGGTTGAAATGACAGCAGCTGACAGTTTTCTCAAATATTTCAACCGTAAATTTTGCTTCAACCAGTGGTTGACCAACCGACGATTGAAATGTCCTTTATAAAACTGGCCCTTAGTAATACTATATAAATGAGAAAGAAATACGTCAATCTATAGTTTTTAAATTCACAGTAGTTATGAAGAGTCCAGATAATTAAGCAGCAATAGGTTGATAAGTTTTTTTTTTGAAAATTAGAAAAATGTCCGGATTCATATATTGATATTCATTATTTTGTCGAATTTGGCACAAAATTACACGTATGAAAATCAGTTATCATTGGTTCAAACAAACCTAGCCTGGGTAGTAGATAACGTAACTTAATGCTTACAGATAGGATGCTAACCAGCCAAAGAACTCTAAGTTCGCATTTACTACCCCAACACCTCCGTTAACACCAAAACTCCAACTTAGTTCTCTCTCTCACTTTGTAAAGGTAAACATTTCAATTGCCTTATTTCACGCACCCCATTAACACAAACTTTCCAAATAACATTTTCCACACACAAGTACGTCTATAAATATATTCCAACTGACTTTGCTCAGGCACAACTTCTTTCAAGCATCCGGTAGACACCAAAATCCTACCTAATTTTGTATCCCTTTCGATATAAATAAAAAATACTATTTTATTATTTTACATATCCCGTACAAACTAAATCCAGCATACTCCTCTCATATACGCCGTACATCTAAATTACTTCCTCCATATTTGCAAAATAATAAAGTTCTTAATTTATTTTTTCCAAAATACCAAATACCCATTTCTATTTAAAAAACCTCACCACCAAAAACTCCAGATTTTTTGTATAGTTTTGCATACTGATTCGAAAAGAGCTATTTAAGTCAGTTGACCATCAATAAATATTTCTTACAAAAAATTGGTGTACTGAAAAATACGAAATTGGTGCTGTTATTTTTGAAGTTGTGCAGTTGCAGTTAGATTGATAACTTTTGGCACCAACTTCACAAGTAGCAGCACCCATAGAATTAATATTATTTCGTATTTTTCAGTGCACCAAATAATAACGTCGGTCCAATTTTTTGTAAAAAATATTTATTGATAATGTAGATAAATTAGAACATCGCGGCGGAAATACGCATAAGTAATTTAGATTTAACCATATTACCACCGCAGTAACTCGAAAACCTTAACTCTAAAGAAAAAATGTTCAAAATAAATGTTGCTACACATATTCTTGTCTTTCATGTGGTACCCTCAAATTTTCCGTTTTCAGAAATCGCCCCCTCCACATAACGAAAATACACATAGTGAGATTTTAACATCAATGTAACTCGAAAACCGTAACTCAATTCAAACGTTTCCGGATATTGTTCTATCTTTAATTCTTCCATCTCGATTTTCCAGAAAATTTGCTCACTCCTCCCTTCCGGAGGCGGTTCTCGGAGGAAAGGAGGTTTGGGATTCGTGTTTTTACGAATAAGTGACCATTTTTCAAGTCTTCTGTTTCAAATGAATCAAAAATCATCAAAATCGGAGAAGTTTACCAAATTCAACGCGCGCACAAACCAAAAAAGCAGACCATCGAATTGTATATCTCCTCCGTTTGGGTTCATCGGTCAAAAAATAACACAGCTATAATGCGAAGAATAATTAGCATTCAAATTGATAATAATTGTAGAATGTTTCCCCTTCCTACTGATGCGTCTCGAGCAATATAACAAACTTCGCTCGTGAAGCATTCATATACATATGAACTATTGGGTGAAGACTATAAAACTGTTTTGTTATTCAAAATTTCCTTATAAAAATATTGAATACATAACAAATTTAGGCCTTTGAATATAGTTTGATAAATTTCAGATGCAAAAATTCAGTAGTAGTAAAATCATCACAAGATGTAATTTTTATCACCTGGTAGAAATTAATAATTTCATTTACAAAGATAAGTGCTTATCACTGATTTATTCTTGGATAACTTTGGCTTCTCTCACAGCATATTCGTCTGGTGGAGGTGACTTCTAATATCTGGGGTACCAAATTCAAAATCCATGGCCTAGCAACTTCGGTGCCTGCCAACCTTGGTCAAGTAACTTACAAAACTTCGCTGCTTCACTTACAGCCCAGACAGATGACTCTTGTGATGACTGAGTTACGTGATGATTTTCCAGTAGGGCCTGATCCGACCTTCAATCCGAATTTGTTCTCTGAAGACGAAGAGGAAGTCGGACATCTGGAAGAAAAAGCTAGAGTTGCTAGACTTCCCATAGACAACTGTCCTCCTATCGCGCCTATGTCTCCGCGAGGTAATATTCTTGCAAAGCAGAAGTGCTCTTATTTACTCGGAGAGCAAGGAAGTCGAAGAACAGGTGATACCATGCATAGCAATAAAATTGTAATTTATTTAAGTTAATAATTGATGTTTTAGACACCTCAAGTTTGGCCAAACCTGAATCTTATGTTGAGAAATGTACACATTTAGAAATAAACGAACTAGTTAGTGTAAGTAGTGACCATATCCGTCCTCAAGTAGCATCCAGCAGTACAAATCAACAGGTTGCACAGTTAAATTTACGTCCCAATGGTTCGCAAAATACTAGTTTTATTGGTCAATTTATGCAGAACAGCAGTCAAAGCAGTGGGAATCAGAGACACGCTATTTCTCCCATATGTTGTGAGGTTAGTGCTTTGTCTAGCTACATAATATGAAAAGCATTGCCAAACTTTAAAATTGAGATAAATAAATATTTTTTTAGGTATCTGTACCAGCTCTCCAGTCGCCAAAGAATGCAGTTGCACCTAGTGATATAATCTTCGATCGTCCGCCAGCATCTTCGATGATAAGTTACTCAACAAATGACTGCTATACTGGCAATAATAATTTGCAAGTAAAATCTAACATGGCAGATATGCGAAACGAAATGCCTTTAACGTTTAATCAGGCCAATGGAGAAACACAAAAATCTATGCTGATAAAGAAATCTGAAGAAAGTTCATCGGAGAAGCGAAACAGAATAGTGGATATGAAATTTATGGAAGAGGGGGATTCTTTTGGTCCATCTACATCAAAGAAAACACCATCCACAACGTCACCTTGTTTGATTGACTCCATGGTTAGAAGTTGTAGTGTAGGTGAGTCAATCGCTATATTTAGAGTTTGGTTTGAACTATCCAGTCTTGAATCTAATGATAAGAAAACTGTTTCTACAGGCTTTCTAGACATGGTCGACACTCAACTAGTTCCAAGTGATGCTTCTCTATTGATGCTCCGTAAAGATATTCCCAAGCGGCTCGTGTTAGTGAATAAGAAAACTAGAGTCAAACGCCCAAATCGGTTTACATCCAAGCAATTTGATAATGCATTAAAGCCTGTCGATTTAAGCCCAAGATTGAAAATTTGTAGGAAGTCCAGAAGTCTTGATTCAGGTGATATTTTTCCAAACAATGATCTTGGTGTTTCCAATCTGATCAAAAATAAACAAGAACATATACCGGAAGTTGAAAGTACAAGCATAATAAGTCCAAAAACTGACCCCAATGTTATTACTGTTGTTGAAGAAAACTCAAAAAATAACAATAAACCGTCAAGGAGAGATTTCTTCTCATCACCTTTAATGAGAAGAAAAAAGGCTGAAAATATCAATAAAGATAAGAATAGAGGTAGGAATAGTCAGAAGAAATCCAATGTCAACCAGGTGGTCGAAACCAGCGGGTGTGAAAAGAATGGAGTTGCCATCCATACGCAAGCTTTGGCAAACTTGGAAAAACTAATAACCAGATTGAGAGAAGATGACAACAAATCTTCCCCGTCTCATACTCCAAGATTACCAAGAAGTTCACCATCTTCCCCAACTCCAAGCAAAAAGGGTTAGTCACAGAGTAAGCGATAAAATGTTATTGAGTAAAACAGCTTCTTCAAATTTTGTAGGTGTTAGGCCGCAATCAGCATCACCAATACGAAGAAAATTGCTGAGCTCACCATTACTTGGAAGAAGAAATAAAAAGAATAAAAATCAAGAAAGTTCTGACGATGAAGTAAATGCATCAGGAGATGAAATATTCAATGGAATGAATTACAAAGATCTGGAAACATTTCAAAAGTCGCAATTGAGACAAAAAGTGAGTGGAACCTCATTCATAATTGAACATATTTGGTAAATTTTATTAGAAATGGCAGCTAGAAAAAAATACGAATGTTTGAAGCCCGTAAACATTTGCAAATATTATAAAGAAATATTTAGAAATGGGGTCATGCAAATTACTTAAAACGTACTGATCTTTAAGGATTACAAAAAATGATTCTTTACAAATAAAATTTAATGTTTCATGAAACGAGCGCATGAAAGTATTTCGCATATTTTTATTCGTAGCAGCAAAAATAAAGGTAGTTCAGAGTATACTGAATAAGTCAAATGCGCATTTGAAAGACGGCTTAATAAATCATGGTTTTTGTCAGTTGGACACTATTGTGCAAAATTAAGTTGAAGCTTTAGAATAGGTTTAAATTAATTCATTAGATATGAAAACAAGTACATGTGGCTTCAGTTGCTTCAGGGTTTGTCTTCTGGTTACATTGCTTATCAATACAACATAATTTTGATACGTTTGAATAAGGCGCGCTGGTTGGGACATGACATTTTTTATTGTACATTTGGAATCTACAGCTACGACTTTGTTATTGAATTTTTCCACATGTATTCTAATAATTTTGGAGAAATCTACAGCGTTCTGAGAACATCTAGTTTTAACATGCTTCCACGACCTTGGAGAGAGGGTGTGACATCAGGATGCTATTGGTTCGACTTGGACCCTTGGATCTCTCTTCTACTATGCATTAGACAGCGAACACACTTTTCCACCACTGCAGTTGCGAAACAAGTCTATTGTTTGTTTTGTACAACATTTTCCCAAATGCCAAATCCCAACAAAGCAAAACCTCTGTTTCGATTTTTGGAATTCCATAGCTATATAATGAATATACAATTATTTCGCGCTCTTTGATATTATAATAATTTCGAATAAATTGAAAATCATTTTTTTAACCTGATTGTAAGAAGCATTTTTCTGAATCATCGGTGTAAAAATCAACATTAGAATCATTAAGTTCAGATACTTTAAATTTTTTTTTGCCTCATTCTCAGATTTTTTTTATTATTTAGGAAAGTCTTTCCAGTTACAAACAAAACAACAAATTCCTCTCTGAATCTAGTGAGGACATACTGAGAAATCTCTCTGATTTGTGATAGCCTACTTCGAATGACATTTCTCCGTATCGCCCTATATAAAGCTTCAAAAACAACCATCCAAAGTTGTATCGAAATGTACATTTTTGGGCTTACTGCTAGGCTAGGTACTTTAACATGGTTTTGAACTTAGACTAGAATATAGGCCGTCGGTTTTTGGAACGGAACGAAGTTCCTTACAGCGGCTTACGATAGGAGTTAACAAGCAGACATTGTTACGCGTTATCTCTTTTTTCTGGATTATATACGAGTTTGTGTGTGTACGCCTACGAGTATATAAATTCGAATAGACAGGCATCGTGTACATCTAGTTGTATAACCGTAATACTAGAGCTCTAAATTAAAAAGTTTAATAATTTTCCACTAATATAATGATTCAACATAACAATTGTTTCGGCACACTATGCCTTTCTCAAATGTAAGTATTAAAAAAAATCTAAGAGGATACGTGGCTACTTAAATAATAAGGATATTTAATACAAATCTTGATTACTAATTAAGTAATGATAATGTATACAGTAAGCGGCTGGACATACAATCGATCTGCTTATTGAGGAGATTACTCGAATGTGTATTAATCTCTTAGTTCTTTCTTTTCGGTATGTGAGATTTTGAAATTATCAAAAAATTATGATTATTATCGTTGAGATGCAGTGCAGTTTGAATTAGTTTAATTTTAGGTATATGAATGAGCTCTTGTATGTGTTCATTGAATCGGGTTTGAATATTTCTGCCAGTTTGTCCTAGGTCTCTAAATTTACCTAATGTGATTATTTTCAAACCCGTATCAATGAATATCATTCATATACCATAAAACGAATCCAAACTATGCGCTACATATCAATGGTACTAATCACTCATTAAGGATAAGGATTGGAGAAAAGCCGTAAGGAATTTCGTTCCTGACGAGGATCTTTCCACTGCACAATTTTTCTTGTAATTTCGATATAAACTGATTTTGTAATTTTTAGTTAAAGAGAGGGAAGATAGAACCAAATGGAAGTAGTTGCAATAACCAAGTGATTCCTCAAAGAAGAGAGTTCGTTATGCACAACAAAGCACCGATGTGGAACGAGAATAGTCAAGTTTATCAATTAGATTTTGGTGGAAGAGTAACTCAGGAGTCCGCTAAAAATTTCCAAATCGAATTTAGAGGGAAACAGGTAAGTCAAAATCGACTGAAATATTAAAAAAAGTCGTGTATATTTCATTCGTTTTACAGGTCATGCAATTTGGTAGGATAGATGGAAATGCCTACACACTAGATTTTCAATACCCCTTTTCAGCCCTTCAAGCATTCGCAGTGGCTTTAGCTAATGTTACACAAAGACTTAAATGAATTTTTTGTTTGAATGTGCCAAGTTTTGAAAAATATTATTTGGATGAAACTTGATGTTACTCTTGTATTTTCACGATTGATTAGTTCATATTTAACAAATTTATATATATTTTATATATGTTTTAGGAGAATTTGTTATCTTTTTGGAAGATTGTGACATGGTTATTTATTAATATTTGAATGTTACAATTCTATACTTATGAATAAAGTATTTCATATTGCTTTAATTTTGTTTTGTTTGAATATTAGAAAATAAGTAATTTATTTGGAGAAAAATAAATAAAAGAAAGATAAATGGGATCAATTGAACATTATTCGATGGTTTTATTGAATTTTCATAGCACGATTATAAAACCAAGCAACAACTTATAACAATCATTAAACTGTGGTATATCTTTATAACGATATCCTTAGCTACAAGTATGTACTACACAAAATTTAATCTAAATATTTACAAAATATAGTGTTCCCCATTCATATCAATAAGCAGTCTATATAAACTATGTCTTTTTACTTTTCTAATAGACGTCTTATCAATGCAAAATTATTCGTAGGCATTTTTCCTGTTCACATGAATAGCTGCTCTCTTAGGGTGGATTCAAACTTTGTAACAAATCATGTTAAATAACAAAGTACTATATGTTGTACAACATAATTGTGTAAATTGTTATGATATAACAGGTGCATCTAGATTGTATAAAAAGACAAAGCATCACTTTGTTTCATATAATACTCGCTGCTCACGAAAAAGCTCAATTAAATAAGTGATTATTTTATTCGGCCATCCCATCGCGTAACTAACTCCACGTGGACAGAGCAAATCAAAATCACTCACACAATCGACGTTTCTCGTAATACTAAATAAAACGCCACCGGAGCGAATGTTCTGATAACATCCATTTAAGTGTAGACAAGTACTACAGGCGTGTTATAAAACAACGTTTTTAAATTTATTTTGGTCTTTACCAACATCTGATGGATAACGTAAGACTTGCTGTACAACAAGAAGAATGTTGTAGAACAATGTGTATAACTTTGCTATAAAACACGATTTGTTACCTAGTGTGGATCCTCCTTTAGAATTATAATTGGGTTTTATTAACAAGAAACTGAAAATGAACTTATTATGATGAAAATTTTTGATTTTCATAGTTGAAATCTTTCATCAAGACGTCTATTCCCTATAATCCTAATTCTAAGTATTTTCGTTAAGTTTATTTTTTAAACAATATTTATGTATAAATACATTCATTTTATGGTGCTATTCAACACATTTCTTAGACATTTTTTTTTGTTACAAATCTATAATGGCACTACGTGTTCTTACAGGATGTTTTTGAAAAGTTATAATAAAACTGAACATTCTTATGGTACTCTATAATCATAACGTCTTTAATTTATTTAGCAGGTATTTAATCCATTTTGAATGCAAAAATTTATTTTCAGATTTTCTTTTTCAATTAACAGAAACATCCTGTATATTCTATATCACAAATGAATGAGTACATAAATGAAAATATTGATATTATTTCTAATGATACAAAATACTTCGGTGAGTTTTTCGAAATATATAAATATCATTTCAATTTAATATTTACATCATCAGGTATTTCTTTTAGTTACAAAATATCAAGCTATTTTTTGAGCTTCAAAAAGGACGAGATTTAATTTTGTAGGCCAACGCAATCATATTCTTAATTGCTTTCAAATTATAGAGGGTAATTTTTCGTATTAACAATCACAAAAAATCTGAACTAATATGAAATAAGATTCTTCAGGATGGCAAAGTTTGCAATTACTTTCTAATTACACTGGCCTAATCAGGAGGAATCACGTTTGTACATTGAATAATGGCATAGTATCCATTCTTTAAGTTTTGACTTTTTTCCCTAGAACAATACAACTCTTTTTCATGAAACGATCAATATTTTGAACAGCCTTCCATAACATATGATGAGTATATTCATTCCTCATCAGCTCTTGATCTGCTCTTATGAGTTCTTCACATTTGCCATGGATGGATCATCAGGGTGCACGATCAAACTTCAAGGTACAGATTTTTCGTTTTTTGTTGTTTACTGAAACCCACGACTTACCCTGTATATCATAAGATGGGTTATCACTAAGAAGTATTGTTTTTCTGTAAATATTAAGAACGTACATCTCGTTTGACATATTTCAGAGGATTGAAGAGATTAGTTCATTTATTGATAGATGGCGTGGATGAGGAAATGAAAAGAAAGCATATTTAGATAAGGATCAATAGCATTGGTTCATGCATCATTGAGTAGTCTAGATCTGACTACAGTAGTAGTGGCAAATTCGGATAATTTCTTATCAATAGGCATGCGATCATCGTATAGTGTAGGTGCTTGTAAAATGATACCAGCCGTGCCCACCACCACTGCCAAGGTGAAGATCCAAAGGAATAGTCGATCCAGCACCATGGCCACGTATTTCCAGTCCTCTTTAACCTACGAAAAGTTATGATAACTGATTAGAAAAATTTATAGAGCATGATTTTGCAGCAGTTTGGAGAAAATCCCAAATGTGTTCAAAAGTTCAAAAGTTCAAAAGGATTTTTCTCTCTAAAATATCATAAAAGAAATTGGACCATACGCCTTTATCTATGAAATTATTAAGCTATAATATTTTAAAAAATGGAGGTGTCACTACAATTTATGGATCCCAAGAAATGTATAAATATATCTATATAAAATTTTATTATATATCAGCTGGTTCCTCAATTGAATTATTTAGCTCCAGAGATGCCTTTCCCTTTCCCCAATTCAAACCGTAGTAAAATATTTTATATAAAATAATATCCTTGTTAAGTAAACACAGTAGGTAGGTACCCGGATCCAGTTGAAGATTTCTGTCTTTGAAAATATTAGAGCCATCTAGCGGTTTTGAACCAAATATTTATATTTTAAGTTAGTCCCTTTGTGGAGTAGATACATATTTTTTACAAAAAATTGGACGGACTTTATTAGTTGATGCACTGAAAAGAATAAAATAATATTAATTCTATTGATGCTGTTACTTTTGAAGTTGTGCAGTTGCAGTTAGATTGATAACTTTTGGCACCAACTTCACAAGTACCATCACCAATAGAATTGATATTATTTTGTACTTTTCAGTGCACCAACTCATAACCTCGGTCCAATTTTTTGTAAAACATATTTATTTCACACTTTTGAGTGTAACATTAGTCACGAAAATCGTTGAACGTTCACTAATACCAATGAAGATAGTACTTATCCTATTACCCATGTATATTCTTTGCTTGTAGTTGTTATTATTGAGATCTCAACGCATCGCTGCGAAAATGCGCTTGAGTATTTTATATGTTACCATTTTAACACCAATTTAACTCGAAAACCGTAACTCTAAGGAAAAAAGGTTCATTATAAATATTGCTACAAATAATTATATCTTTCATGTAGTATCGAAAAATTTCCAATTTTTGAAAGAAATTGCCCTCTCCACATAGTAAAAATACATATTTAACATGCGTCTATCTCGTAACACTTTTGAAAAAATGTTCAATTTAAACGTTTCCGGATATTGTCCTATCTTTAATTATACCAAATCAGATTTTCGATTTTCGAGAAAATTCGCCCCCACCACCTTTTCGGGGGCGGTTTTCGGTGGGAAGGAGATTTCGGATTTGCGTTTTTATGAATATGGGACCATTTCTCAAGCATCCCCTTTCAAATGAATCCAAAATCATCAAAATCGGAATTCGCTTACTATATAAAAGGCGCGCACGAATCAAAAAAAAACAATCAAAAAGGCGTAGCATGGGGTACCGTCCGTAATGAAGCTTTGCTTCAAAAATAAAACGGGAACACCTAAACCAGAACCCTATTCTACCGAACTTTCTCTATGCCAGCTCGATTCGCACTTATTACAGCATTTTTTAAATATGTTACATGGTTAAATGATTATTGCCATTAATGTATAGCCACTTAGTTTACTGGATGAAAACCTATAGAAACTAGTTTTTCAGGTATAATGTACGGGGTTTTCTATTTTCGACAATATTATAGATAATCTCCATAATTGTTTAATTGAAAGTCATATAAAATAAATATTATCTAGTAGTAGAGTAGTAATAAATTGAAATGTAAGAACCTCCAGAAGTATTACATCTAGCCTACCTCAAGGGTCTATCTTAGGGCCTTTGCTCTTGATTATGTACACCGCCGATATGATAAATAAAATACAATACAAATCTTCGCCGATAATACTCAACCTGCATAGTTTTCCATTATACGAGTATCACATAGCCGATTACAAGGTTAATATAGATCTGGAGACAGTACGATCACTGTCTGATAAAGATAATCTGAAGTTAAATGCTGCGAAGTCCATTTGTATATTCTTTGATGATGAAAAGTCTCGACAACTTCAGGGAAATTGAATTTAAAGTTAGGCGAAGATGTATTTCCCTACAAGAAAACTGTGAAATCATTGGGTATCTTAATTCATGATGATCTGAAAGTCTGGACCCAGGTTAAATCCATGACCCAAAGAGCGCTTTGTAATTTCTATTATATGCTAACATATTAATTTTGAATATATGGCAAAAGATAATTCGCTGTCATATGCTAGTGCCTTCCTTCTTTTATGACTGTTGCTATGCATATGGTACCTAGGTGTCATAGCTTGTTTGTGGATCTTCGTCCTCAACTGTATTGGTTCCACTTTACTGTGATAGCAAATTCAAATATTTTACCCTGTTCTTCCTACAAGGGGTGCAACCTCCTTTGTTTAGACGCTCTGGTGGCTGGTGGTGCAGCTTTAATATTTGTTGTGACAGGAAGAATGATCATCGATCCGAAGTCCTAAGGGAATGTTGTTTGGATGCATCTGCAGTTGGCGGGAGATAAGCGAGGTTGAATTGAGGTTTCTTACAATTGACCACTACTTCAAATTCATTGGGGAATATAGCTTATTACAGGACTACCCTTAACCAGGATTCAAAATTAGAATAGAAAAATTGGAGCAAACACAGCTAAGAGCATCAATAGAATTAATATTATTTGGTACTTTTCAGTGCACCAACTGATAACGTCGGTCCATTTTTTTTTAATAATTATTTCACTCTTTTTAGTGTTGAATTTGTCACGAAAATCGTTGAACGTTCACCATTATCCATTTATGCTTTGATTGTAATTCTATTATTTATAAATCTAAGAACATCGTTACGGAAATACGCATATTATAAACTTTACCACTCTTTTCACTCGAAAACCTCAACTCTATGGAATTTTTTTCAATATAAATGTTGCTACAAATAATCTGGTCATTAATTTTACATTCTCAGATTATCAATTTTTGAAAGAAATTACCTATTCCACATATCGAAAATACACATATTTAAAATTTTAACATCCCAGAAACTCGAAAACAGTAATTCTTTTGAAAAAATGTGCAATCTAAACGTGTCCGGAAATTTTTGTATGTTTAATTCTGCCATCTTGGATTTTCGAGAAAATTTGCCCCTTTTGGGTTCGGTTTTAGGAGGGAAGGAGATTTCAGATTTGCGTTTTTATGTATTTTAAACTATTTCTCAAGTCTTCTCTTTCAAATGAATAAAAAAATATCAAAATCGGAGTACGTTTACTGTATAAAAGAAGCGCACAAACCAAAAAAAGTCCTCCGTTCGGGGCTCGTCGGTCAAAAAGCATAATTTATTTTACCTCTGTGGAATCAGTTTCTATTTAAATAGCACTCAATGACTTTGATATAAGTATTTTTTATGTTTTTTTAATTCAAGAAAGGAAAGCATAACATAATTTAATACAAATGAAAATTCCTCCGTTAGGTATTAGTTGATACATTCCTGTAATATCTATTTGTATATTCATAATGTATGGCCGTTCTAGGTAAAAGTACATTTATCTCTAATTAGGAACATATAGGTATAGGTATATATAATAACCCTCTATTAGATGAAATATTGAATTTCGCTAAGGACGTTTACTTTATTGTTAGATTATTGAAAAGTGAATAAAGCCGTATGTTTGTTGTAGTTTTGAATAGTTTTTGCATAGTTTTCCATTGTGCTACTAGTTTAGTGATCTATAGTGACTAGGTACAACATAATTGATTTGATAATTTATGAAAGTTCTCTCATATCCTTAACATGGGAAAATTTTTAACTTACGTTCCCATCTGCAATTGTCATCACTGCTGTAACTTGGAAAACGTTGCCGGAAAAAATCCCCCTCAACCTCCTTGGGACATATTGAATTTTGAGCAACTCCCAATAGTTTTCATCCAAATGAGAAAATAATCTTGAGAATCGGTGATGTTTTCTTTTTGAAAGGCGCGAAAAGACATTAAAAAACATGCAGACAAACAGTAGATTTATATAGTTCATCCATTTGGGATGACAGTAAAAAACAAATATACATTCGAATTGTATACCTCATTCTTTTTGAAACCGAGTCAAAAATTGAGAATAGCCGAAAATAATAACCAAAAATTAAAAGGTTTTTATTATGTTTTTGAATTTGATAACACCTTCAGTTAGTTCCTATTCGAATAATCATCGACTATTGATTGTTCTCGATTCTAGCATGATAGATTAAGAACTGGATGCAGTCGAGGGTAATACCCATTTTAACCCTTTTTCAGTTCGGGCCGAGTTGATCACTTTCCTAAGCTCATTTCAAATCATTATAGCTGATTTATACTCTTTCCAGGCCAAGATGTCACTTTGAATCTCGATAGAGTTTGCATTTATGCAAAGATTGCAATCAAATTAAGGTAGAAAAATTGATAGGATTAGTATGCTAAACACATTCGATAACAAGCTCGATCTTGTCGGTAATTTTCAATTAGGAATTGACTACAACAAACCGGTATTCAATCTCAAAAAAATATATCCTGAATTATCAGAAGAGAATAAAACTACGTATGCATTTGCACCTCTTTTTTCTGTAATATGTCGGTATCTGTATAAAATACATGAATTTCCCCTTTTCCCAGACTTAGCGTCGTCGGAATATCGAATCTACTATGCAGGATAGTGTAAGGAAATGGGTTGACCGGAAATATAAAATGTCAGGCGGCTTTCGCTACAGATAAAAGGCAGCGAAATGTTTACTTAATATTTTCTTTACAAAAACCGACGAGTCGTCTATGAACAGAAGGATAACCCCAACCGTCATTCCCAACGTATTTAGAACGCCGCTGTTGTTTCCAAGTTTCAGGTCAGCTTCATGGAGCGTAACGTAAATACGAGGATTCTTTATCTTGTTGTAAGGCAATAAATTACAACAATGTCGGTGCTGAGTTGAGATAAAAATGTAGAAGTAAATGAAATCCTTTCATTCTTGATGATACAAAGAATGCTTACTTCGATTTGAGAGTTTACTTAGAACAAAAACATTTCAAAATGTATACCTTTGTTGAGTCTTCTAACATCTTTGTATGTTCGGCTATGAATCTAACACAAAAGCAGGATTTGTGTATCTCTGGAGGACATCTGCTATGCGAATATGCAGGATTCCTTAGTACTGGACTCTTAAGACCATTCTCTGCTTCTGCAGATAATGTTAGATCATCAGATTCAGCATGTGGGATGGCAGAAACTGGTCCATGAATTTGGCAGCTGCCACCAAATGGTCCACCGTCTGCCAAACTGAGAGATGTATGTGATTACTGATTGAAGAAATATTCAGAAAGATATATCAACAGAATAAATTAAATAAAGAATAGGTTAGGGAAAAACAAAATAGAATAAGATGTATTATAGAAGCTGCTGCATTTTAAATACTTTAGAGTTAGTTTTTTTCTCAATTTAGGATGTAGAATAATTATTTTCAACTTTCAGAAATATTAACATCCATTACGTTTTGTATGATGCTTACAGAATTTATTTTATGTTTCGCTTAGGTACTTTTTATTTACTATTGTTTTTGTTATTGTGTTGCTTGATGACTCACCCAGGAGAAAGATCTTCTTTGCTGGGTGTCCTGCTAGGATATCTTCTTTTTGGGCTAGTGTCATCTCTGTGGACAGTTGTATGATAGGGGTAAAGACATGTTGAGGGCTCTCTTCGTCTAGATACAAATCGATTGGCCATAAATTTACTGGAAGAATAAATATTAGTTTTTACTCGTTGGTTTGAAGCGTTCGGGAATCTTACCTATTTGTTTCAAATACATATGTAGGTCTTTTCATCACTAGCAATCTTGGTAGAATGTGAATAAAGACTCGTTTCACCCACGGTGACATTTTGTGCGTTTGTGGAGATCTGAAATGCACATTCAGCACCACTACTGTCACACATATACTATAAAAAAGTAAAATATGTATTAGTATGAGTATAGCTGATACATAGACATTTCTGTCATTACTAAAATGGATAAAGCAAGTCGTAACAATAGAAAGGACAAAATGTATCCAGAAAACAAGATCAAGTAAAATGCTTTTATTAACAAAAAAAAATCTTCTTCTTTAAGTGCCGTACTCGTATTCGAATGAAGGCAACTGTGCGTTGATAGTGCTACCACAGAGAAGCAGTACTAGGGGTATATACTCTCACTGGTTTTATGTTGCCTTGTGGGAAGAGGAAACTTCAATGCGACAGCCAGATATTTGAATGCGCGCCCATATCAACGGTCACTCGTCCAAAACGATTGCCACGCAATGCGCTGCTCAACATCGATGATCAAGGTCGGCCACGTTCTCCCAAACAAATAATAGTGAGGTAACCAAATTTCTTTATATTTACTTAAGCCATTAATGAAAATAAAGTAAAAACCAAAATGTATTTTTTTATCCTTGAGCCAGCGTAGCAATCGTTTTTTAATAATTTACATTGTTATGTAATGAACCCTTTCAAGGATATGGACTAACAATTATTGTCCAACTTCTTATTTGTTTAGCTATCTCGATAATCAATTTCAACATATCAATTTATTATATTTCAAGAATACCTATATAGAAAAATTAATTCCAAACTACATGTTTTTACTTAAAGGTTTGCAACTACCGAGGACACCACATAAAACGTTCCATATTATAAATTATAAAATTTAATTCAAATAATAATAATAATAAAATAAATAATAATTAATAATAAAATAATAAAAGACCAAGAAAGAATGGGACTGAATAACTAAGCGTAGGTTATGAATAACTTGGTTTTGTAAAAAAGAAGGAAAAAATATACAAAGACAAAAGTTGATTTTGGCTCTTATTACTTTTGCCAAAAAAGAGAACAGTAAAAAAAAAATGGTAGAAAGAAGACCAAGCAAGAAATGGGCTTAAGAAGTAAAGATTGGTTTGGGATAATTTGGTGAAAAGGAAGGAGGCCTAGAGCATCGAGAAGCAAACAGCTCTATGGAAACCTATAGCCGGATGATGAATCATCTAAGTGTATTTTACTTATCTTTCCAGACGCGTCAACGTCATGATATACTGTCCATTAAAAGTATCAATAACCAAGATAATTGTATTCAAGTTTGGACCGTAATATATCATTTATGTCTTACATAAGTGTTGGGAGGCGTCCATTACAGAGTGCTGTATCTTGCAAGAATACAAAGCAAGGAAGGTTTTACCTCGATTCTCCTATTCAGACAGCTAGAATTCGTGAGCACGTTCTAAATTTGAAATTCAACTGTGGAAGGTTGGCAAAGATTAAATGGCCCCATTTTTTCCACTTCCCTCCCTTCTATTCCTCTCTCACTCTCTTATTCTGATTAATAACTGAAGGGTGAATGTTGCAGCTACAAAACAAAAGACGGTTGCAATAATATCAGACTCGATTTCCATTTCAAATTACTTTGGAATCTATTTAGAGTTATACTTTTCTTGAGAAACTTAAAAATATCAGCACAAAGATTTTTCACAACTAGTCTTTGTTATGTTATCAATACAAAAATATACAGCAAAAAACTTCTCTCTCAAAACAGATTTGCAGAATATAACGCGAACAAATCCTTAAAATTATTTTGGATGAGAAAATCCTGGCCGAAGGCAAAAAATTCAACTGCGAGGAAATATCCATCAAATGAAATGATTTACTGTCTAATTAATAACTTTCTAACTGGTGGAGTCATTTAAAACTGCAGATTTGTTTGCCAGGAACTTTAGCGGTTGCGAGTATATACAATATACATGTATATGGAGGTTTTTTATTAGTTAGGAGGTAGTTATATAATTCAAATTTATGTTAGTATTGTTTTATACAAATTGTAAAATTCTTATATAAATGAATTATTCTTTTATACAATATTCCTTTGCTTTGTACATTTGATTTACTACAGATTTTTTTTATTCTTACATAATTTTATTTTCGAAATAGCCACTAGAAATCGGTCGCATTTAATATTTTTACAAATTATCAAACAGGATTACCTACAGTTGAGTAGACGAATTTACCGATACGTTATTAGAGCTAAGAATATATAAATATTTTAGGATAGATTTTATTAGTTCATCCACTCAAAAATATGAAATGATAGGTCTATTGGCACTTGTAATTTTGAAATTGTGCAGTTATATGTAGATGTAAGACTTCTCTTCAAAAGTACTACCATCGATTTTATTGGTATTATTTTGTACGTATTTTTCAGTGAACAAATTAATAAAATCGGTCCTTTTTTGAGGGAATATTGTTTTTTTGGGTGTTTTATTATTCATCAAAATTGTTGAACGATCACTTATATTTAATCATTTCAAAATATAGCGGTGGCAATCCTGCATTTTCCTGAGGCTGTAGCTGGGAATTCCTTAAATGAAAAAAATGGAAATGATCTTTTCTTTAATCATGCTAGATATAACCACAAATTTGCGAAAAAACTCATTATTTATTGGGGTGGTTTATCAAAATACTTGCTTCATCTAAAGCATCATTATTTCCTAGACCCGAAAAGGTACCGGCTGTAGGCTTTACGGATGTAGGGAACAATTATAGATAAATATTATGCTACATCAATTAATCGTTAAATTCTTTCAATACTATTATAATTTTGAGCAAATCCGACGGTATACAGAATAACATGCCATGGATATGCATATAAAACATTTAAAAAGTTCCCACAAATTATTTTGTCTAATTATAAGTATCAAATGAACATAAATATTTTTTACAAAATATTGGACCGACTTTATTAGTTGTTGCACTGAAAAATACAAAATATTATTAATTCTATTGATGCTGATTCTTTTGGAGTTGGTGCCTACAACAACAAACTACAACGACACAACTTCAAAATTACCAGCACCAATATAATTAATATTATTTTGTATTTTTCATCGCAACAACTAATAAAGTCGGTCCAATGTTATGTGAAAAATATTTATTTCACATTTTTGAGTGTAACATTAGTCATGAAAATTGTTGAACGTTCACTAATACACAAAAAGTTATAGACTTAGCTTGTGTACTTGTTATTTATTATTCAGAAATCTCAAAACATCGCGGCGCAAATATACATATTTCAGACTTTACTGCTGTAGCTCGAAAACCGTAACTCAATTTAAATGTTGCTACATATAATCTTTTCTTTGATTTGACCGTGCCATATTTTCAATTCTCGAATAAGATGAGATAAATATCGGCAAACTCTCGTCGATTCAAATCTATGTGCTCGTTGAAAATTCCAGAAAGGTTCGTGGTTAAAAATGACAATCTATCAAGTACATAAATGTAAAATAGAACCTAATTCTTGGAGAAAATACATAGATGAGGTCACCATCTCTTGAAACAAATATTCATAGTATAATTTCATAGGGACAGTAATGCTATTTCTTAAATGGTAAGACATATAAAGATGATTAAATTAGATATTTTCTAATGCAATATTCGGAGAGGAAAATTGATTTTTTTTTGATTTTCAGAGATTGTCGATTATATAAATTATTAAAAATTGTGGGAAATCTCGTGTTACTGCAGAAGATTTATTCATAAATTATTCAATATATCGTAGAATTGGAATTGTTATTTTTTATAATTTCTCTAAGCAAATTGACGTATGTTTTCCAATTTCCCTGGGTAAATTTAAATCCAATAATCTTCTTTTCAATAATTTAATATCATTCATAATAACTATAGCAAACTTGAGATCTAGTTTGATGCGCACTATTATAAATCATGTTTCATCTTTTGATAAAATATCGATACCAATTAAAAAAAGTAAGCAAGGCTGGGAAACTCCAAGATGGAATTTGTGAAAAGTTCTAAATTTTAATCATTGTATTTGTAATGTTTATGAATGTTCTAGACCTTGATTTCTAATTTCCAATAATCCCTACCAGTAAATTTGTAAGAAAATTCAGAAGTGATACTGTAAGTGTAGATATCTATCTCACGATAGTTTCTTTGCGTGAATGCTCAAAATGTTCTCCTTGATGGAACATTTCTTTCTGGATACAATCCAGATTCTTGCAATGCTTTTTCAACATTTCTACAATGTCTGATGTAAACGTCGTACGTATCTTTTTTAGTGTCAGTATAACGTACAATTTTCATTTTTTATTAATAACAAAATCTCATTTTTCAAACTTCATAATGAATTACGATATAAATGTCAAAGGAGAAGGCGGTGATATAGTCCTAGCAATTGATATATTTTGTTTTCTCATCATGATTCTAATTATTTTTACAGGTTGTTCTATGGTTTTTGGCTTTAAATGAGATTATATAGCTTTCAAGAGAATTTTTAGCCTTATTTCGTGACCCAAAAATGGAGCCCGTAAAAAATCAAATATTATATAAAATAGATAAAATATTTCTGACAATTGTATCTCCTTCATTTTGCATTACTTTCCCATGCAAAATTTCAAGACTCCTTTACGATTATTGAATGAGAGAATAAATAAAAACAAAATCGCTAATTTTCATTTTTTTATATATATGTCAGCAACGGTAAAATCTTTCCAGTTCGCAAATCGGAATATTGAAGAGGTCCAAATTATGCTACTTATCTCTAATTTGATCATCCTTCTAGCTCTTACTGTTTACGAAATAGCGATACCTACTGTTCCTATAAAATCGTCGCGACCTGTATGATGGTTGCTCAGATGCACGCAGAATTTGTTCTTCTATTTAATTATAAATCGCTTTTAGTCTTTAAGTAAAAGAATATTATGAATTAATATGCTCATTTTGAAAAAAGTTCCTTGATACAAATAACACCGCCAAAAGAGTTAATATTTCCAGAACCACAAATTTGCGTTCCCGAGAATATACTTATTATTTTGATGATAATGACTCCATTTCGGGATATTTTATTATTTCTTTGGAATTATTGTGATAATTTATGATATTTTTCCCCTTAGCGCGAGATAATCTTGTAGGAATTTCCCTGGTGACTCGACCCAAGGGTAATTTTTAAAATTTATGCATACCAAATTATTCTAAATTTATCACTTACGGAAGTATTACTAATTTGCAGAGGGTCTAAGTAAGCTATCGAGAGGTACAAGTTTGAACTTATTTTTGACTTCCAAAAAAAGGAGGAGCACACATAATAATAATAATAATCTTTATTTAACTACGTTTTGTGAAATTACAATTGTAGCAAGTCAACAGATTAAAATAAATAATAGATTATACAATTAAAATTGAATACTAGAATGGTGTGTAGACTACTTATAAACTAACAAACTAGGACTTACAGTTTCTAAGTACTCGGAACGTGAATAAAAGGCATATTTAAGCAATAATTTCTTACAAACATTTTTAAAATTTTTAAGTTCAAGGTCTTTAACAGCTTGAGGAAGAACATTAAACAGCTCGATATCCTGTGAGTTTTTTGAGCACACTTTATATTTAAACCTTTTTCTTCTAATTAGGTTTGCCGATCTGGTGCCATACCGATGGTAGTCTGAGTTTAGCTTTAGACTTTTTTTACTTCCATGAATTTCTATCAGTTGATGCCAAATATACATGGCTGGAACTGTTAGAATTTTAAAATTGATAAAATAAGGCCTGCAATGATCGCGATGACCAATCCCGGCGATTGTTCGAACAGCTTTTTTCTGCAATCGAAAAATTGTAATGGCGTTGGAACAGTTTCCCCAGAAAACAATACCATAGGATAGATGTGCGTGAAACAAGGAGTGATAGGTATTAAGTACTGATGTATGGTGTAATAAGGGTTTTAATCGCCTTATGAGGAAAAGTGAAGAAGATAACTTATTTTTTAGCATCTCAATATGTGGAGTCCAGCTGAGATTTTCATCTAGTATTAGACCTAGAACTTTAGCGCTCTTTCCTTCTATAATTTTCCTATCAGTTGAAAAGAACAATCTCTGTGTTTTGTCTGCATTCAGCTTTAAACAGTTTTGGGAGAACCAGAGCTCCATCCTTTGAGCCATCAGATTACAAGTATTTCTAAGACCATCAATATCCTGATCACTACAAAGAATGGACATATCATCTGCAAAACAGAAACACTGACCTGGCGACAAAAATGAAAACAGATCATTAATATAAATTATAAATAGTAGTGGTCCTAAGACGGAGCCTTGAGGAACGCCACTTTCTAATACATGAAAAACAGAGCTTTTTCCGTTCATCGAGACACACTGCTCCCTAAGAGATAAGTAAGACTTGATTAATTGTAATGTGTTACCCCGCACACCATAACGATACAGCTTCTCTAAAAGAACTTTATGTGAAATACAGTCGAAGGCTTTACTCAAGGCCAACATAATTTCCTTTCTCAAGGCCGTCGACTATATTCTGTACAATAGAAACTAGCGCTTGAATTGTGGATCGTCCCTCTCGAAAGCCAAACTGAGAGTCGCTTAAGAGATTATTTGAATCAAAATAGCAGCATAGTTTGTCTTTAATTATAACTTCAAATACTTTACCAAAAATAGGAATAATAGATATAGGCCGGTAGTTTTCGATTAAGTCCCTATCTCCTTTTTTAAAGCTTGGCACCACTTTAGATATTTTGAATGAATGTGGAAAAATGCCCTTCTCATAACAATTATTGAAAAGATATGTTAACGGCTTAACCATAGCATCTGTTACGTGTTTTAAGAGTATACTATTTACATTATACACATCCTCTGCAGCTGATTTTTTAAGAGCGTCCATAGCCTTCCTAACGTCTAATTCATGAATAGGCAAAAAGGCGAAAGATTTGGAAACCATCGGAATGTTTCGCACAAGATCATTTTGCAGGTCATAATTTATCGATATATGTTTAATTAATTCCGAAGCAATCGATACGAAATAGTTGTTGAAATCGTCTGGTGTTAACTCAGGGGACGTACTAGTCGCATGGGATTTATTACGCTCGAAATTTATTAATTTCCAGGCACTTTTAGATCTGTTAGTAGCATTTTCTATATAGTTACCAGATGCCTCTCTTTTTGCCTGTACTACTGAATTTCTATAATCCTTGTGTAACCATTTGTAGAGCGCCTTATAGTTGGTTGTTCCTGTTGCATCTCTTAAAATCCTTATCGAGAAGAGAGTTTCTCTTTTTTCTCTAAGTTTTTCGTTCCAAAAACTCACTGGAGGTCGATCGGATCTAACAGTTTTTAATGGGAATCATCTTTGAATGAGATATTTAAAGTTAGTGGTGAGAAAAGTGCCCATCTGATCGACGTCATTACAATCATAGAAGTCTGACCAATTCAGAGACAGCAAATCACTTTTAAATTGTCTAATAGACTTATCCGTCATTCTTCTAACTTTAAAATCCTCATTTCTAATACAAATATTGAAATTTAATGATATAAATTGTCCGAAATGGTCCGACAGACATACTAAAAATATATGATCACTTATATAACAGTATAGGATGATACTTTTGATAGAAATCTATAGTAAATTGAAATTAGAACACTAGTAAAATTTCTACTCTTATGTTGATGACACATGAGAGTTGTTTGTGAACATTATACCTTTATCAAATGTGAGTATACCTAAAGTATAACTAAATTCAAAGAGTGCCTTTTTAAATAATAATAAAGAGAGAGTGAACATAGTTCTTGACTATTTTTAAGTACTTAATAATCATATTTTCAGTGATGGGTTGGACATGCCATCAATCTGGTCATTGAGGAGATTAGCTGAATGTTCAAATATATTAATTTCTAATGAGTCAAATTTTATAAGCCTGTATATCTATCTCGAAGCTCGTTCCAAATGAGGAGTAGTTTTTACAAAAATCAATAACTTTGATTTTCAGCAACTCTTGAATTGACATTTGACCAAAAATGAGTAACTAAAATGAAAAAGCAGAAATACAGATAAGCTGTGTACTTTTCCCGATTTTCCAAGTCGGTCAAAAAATTGGGATGACTTCATTAGCTAAAGTTTTCCGAATACAAATACATGTATGTGAAAATATTGCGTTATAATCAAACGAAATCTTCGCGTTTCTTGCATAACTCCAAAATATCTATGATTTGTACATTAAGTATTGTTTGGAAATATATGGTGCTTGAGTGAAGCAAAATTTAATTCAAAAACCAATAGAATAAATATTATTTTGATTTTTGTGCATTGTCTAGTATAGTCAGCCCCATTGACTTGATTTCCTGAATAATGTAAGTTCAGATATAGGAGGATGGATTTCAAAGATTTCTCCTGGGCACTTCTAATTGAAATTATAGCACGGATCTTTTGATGGACATATAACCAGTTTATCAGGGATAAGATAAATTGGAGAGGAAAAATGCGAGGGATGGGGGCTTAGATTTCGGGAGCTATACGTAAGCTTTAAATCGATTAAACCAGCTCAAGACATCTAGATGGGACAGTGGCTGAGATTGTCGTGAATTTAGTATCGCTTATAATTTTGAAAACAGCCTATAAGTATCCATTTTCATAGGCTATCCATCATTTATGGTAAATGATACCTTCAGAAACTAACGTAAGAAGATCAGAAATAACAATGAATTTGTGAAACTGAGTACTAACTCTACCAACACTATCCTTAAGTTAAATTGGTGTATGGACCAAGTGATTACAAATTATGTCTGACACTATTTTAGCTTTCTAGTTGGTAGTTTATAGAATCTGATTTTACTAGTGAAGTCTGAAGTAACTTGATTTTAGCATTGAATTTGCCAATTTAGTAGATTTTACAAGGTGTCTGTATTAAATAGGCTCTCTAAATTCTGATGCAAATTGCGATGTTTCTTGTTTATTATATTGAACACAGATGTAATACGCATATTGCACAATATTTTCTATTATTTGCAAAACTGAAGTTCTCATAAAAATAACTTACCAACACTTTTAGATTATGAGATACAATGTTGAGTTGAATATAGTTTTTTTTGCACCTTTCTATGTGAAATTCAATGATGTCATATCTCAAAAATTAGCGTACCCAGTTGAAATTCAAACCACATCACCGGAGACAGTCAAAGTACCAGAAAAACTTCTGTGGGTATGTTTTTTTACAATAACATATACTTCTTTATCTAGAAATCAGGTTTTTCACTTTATATGTAGACAGCAATGCGGATTTTCACCCTGTATGTAACGATGGATCATTGTGAGTGAAAAACTCGTATTGACAACTAAATTTGGACACAGGACTTTAATAATGAATTCGGAAGTTTTGATTCTGTCCGAAATCGAGCAATCCAAGAAAAATATCTTCAGAATGATATGAAATTTGATATTATCTCGTTACTTGCAACACATCACAGTCATTTGTCATTTCATAAGCTAATATATCATATTGGCTGTGTTCTGACAACCTTGTGTACGTTCCCATTGTACCTACAAGTTATTAAGTTGTATATCAGCTCTCTAAACAAAAAAAGATTTTTATTAACTGATCAAAAAATCCTAAGTATTTTATTTCACTCACGTCTTCTAGTATGCGATTATCAATTTTAATGACCCATTGTCCTTGCCTAAAGCTAGAGCATTTTTGTTTACTTCGTAATACCTATCACGCATTTCGCTTTCTGTGTAATCAACTTCAATTTTGTCACCATCATCAATGCATTTCAAGTTATCATTCATTTTACTTGATCTAACTACGGATCTTTACTGGATACAGAAATCCGAGGATCATCTGCGAAGAGATTGACGAAAAAATCTTGCAGGTAATGATATAAATCATTAATATATAATATAAACAAAAATGGTCCAAGTACAATACCATGTGGAACTCCTATAGGCTAAATAATTTATCCAAAGAAAAACACTCCCTTTTATACCATATCTGTCACATTTGACTATTAATGTATCTCTATCAACAGCATCAAAGACTCTTTTGATTTCCACAAATAAAGTAATTAAATTTTTTTCCTTCGTAAATCTCTTTTTTTCCAGTAATTACAAATTAATTTTCAAGCCATTTCATAAGAATGGCCAAAACCTGGTTGATTGATGTATAATAAATTATTTTCATTAAGGTATTCATTAATTTGTTCATGAACTATGATCTCAATTATTTTTTTTGATCCTCTGTCTCCTTAGGATAAGTAACTTTATTTAGCATGACACCAGTTTGCAAATACGTACCTACTGCTAATATTCACAAATAAAAAAGATGTATTTCACAGTTGACGTTTCATCTCCTTTATCTTTACTCTTCAGGTTTAATATTATTCGATCTATTTTATTCAGTCACATTGTTTTAAATGTATTACATTCAACATTAATGTTCAAATATGCTATAATAATTTACTTTACATTGATAGCTTACCTTATAGAAACTAAGATCATGGCGAATATAAGATATTTGCCCAAAAGTGGTACCACCAAAGATGTTGGAGGGATGATTTCAACAACTAGTAAGAAGAACACATGCAGGCTAATGAGGATAGATATTGATAATGTAACCTGCAACAGAGATAAATAATCATATTAACCCACAGTTATACTCAATTTTTCATTAAATAAAATATTTGTCGGAATTTGTGTTACAGAAATTATTAGAGAACAATGTTAACAGGACCGAAAAGTGAGCCTAATTTCTAATTGAACAGCTTATGGTATTTAACAATGTGGCCGAATGTCATGAACAAAATATCGAGATCGTATTCAACGGCGGTTCGCTTACAAATATAGTTATAATTAATTTAACCACATATATATGTCTAGTGCCAGTTGGTGCGACATATTATAATTTGGATATTATGATTTCTCTAAAGCTAAATTGCAATGTATGATTAATAATATAGTTTGCTATATGAACGAGTAGTAACAATCGATATTACATTCATCAAATTGAAACTTACAAACACATAAAAAGTACTAACTTAGTACATAACAAAATTGAGCTTTCGATAAATTATGTCAATTTTTTGATTTGGTCAATTAACCTTAGCCAACGTAAAAACATTTTTATTCCTTGTTATTTCGAAATAAAAGATGAGAAATGATACGCTGCATTTGGACATGAGGAATTGCCAGAACAAAATCGTCAATATAAATGTAGTCTAGGAGGAAAGTCCAAAGGTAGAAAGCATGACGTGACTATTATTATTATAACTACACAGAAATATTCTATGCTATGAAAGAGCATTTATTTAATAGAAAATGATGAGGGAAGCGAAATATATATATAATAGAATATATTTTTGTTGGGGATGCAGTCATTTAATAAATAAAATTCTTTGGATTATGCCAAGCTTTCGAGAATGTTTATTCTCTTCGTCGGGGCAAAATTCGTGAATTTACATAAAATTAACCACAAACAGGAAAGATTTCATAGTCATCAATCAGAAATGTCATTAGTTATTTATTGATTGATGACTATGAAATCTTTCCTGTTTGTGGTTAATTTTATGTAAATTCACGAATTTTGCCCCGACGAAGAGAATAAACATTCTCGAAAGCTTGGCATAATCCAAAGAATTTTATTTATTAAATGACTACATCCCCAACAAAAATATATTTTATCAAATAATAAACCAGTCAAGAATTCAGAATCAAACAATATATATATATATATATATATATATATATATATATTTCGTGAATATCGTGGGTTTAGGGATAATGTTTACAGAACAAGACGAGATCCGCTTTGGGGCCTTTATCAATTGTATAAAAATTAAAAACTAAAATAATATTATTCTGTAGAATAAAAATTAAAGTAAGGAAAAATGTTGTTGTTAGGACGATATCATAACCTACCTAACACATAAAGTACAAAAAATCTTCTTCCCCCAAAAAAAAACATATAAATAAAATAAAACTGAAAAGTAATTCTAAGACAGATATTAAGCAACTCAGTAAAATTTATTACAACTTACTATAAAATATTCAATAATATCAGTTAGAAACATAATCAAGTCTACCATCCGAACAAACCCACCTTTTGGGTAAAAACTAAATATGAAACTTAACCTTACAATAATAATTTCCCTCACCTACATCCTGCTGTCTGTCACTTTATATCATTCCCAATTAACAAGTCAAGTCAACACATAGGTAAATCTTCCACAAAAGTAATCTACAAGCGAAACAATAAAATGAAGAGAAAGAAAAAGAGAATGTAGTGCAACATAATTTGAACCCACAGAATTATTTTTCAGTTTTATTTTATTTATATGTTTTTTTGGGGGAAGCTGATTTTTTGTACTTTATGTCTTAGGTAGGTTATGATATCGTCCTAACAACAACATTTTTCCTTACTTTAATTTTTATTTTACAAAATAATATTATTTTGGTTTTTAATTTTTATACAATTGATAAAGGCCCCAAAGCGGATCGAAACGTCTTGTTCTGTAAACATTCTGACATGCAATAAATGTGCGTTTATTTCAATCTTTACAATCACTGAAAGAGCCCTAAACCCACGATATTCACGAAAAATAAATCCACTAGGCTCAAAAACAAATAGCAACGAAATTATATATATATATATATATATATATATATATATATATATATATATATATATATATATATATATATATACATATATAGCTTATGCTACAAGTTTTTTTGAGTCACAAAAGTCTGAGAATCGTTATAATGTTCATTTATATGTCCAGTTTACTGAAGAGCGAGTGTAGGGTAGTATAAACATAACTACGCAACGCAAAGGCGAGTAGTGACAAGCACACGAGTTCGTGAGCGAATTTGACATGAACCAAATGTTTGCCTAACTTCTTTTGTTCATAAGTTAGGTACAGGGCGTTTTTGAAAATTCATTTTGAACTCCCCACAGACCAACAAGTTTCTCAGTGATAATGTCAAATTGAAAACTTATCCCATAAAGAATTTCATGCAGAATCCAGTGGCGTACGCATTTTTTTCTTCGGGGTACCTATGGTAATGGATATACGACTCAAACTTATGATTTTTTTAATAGAACACCCTGTATTCTATCATATCATTAAATTCCTTTTTTTTCCTTCAAAATTATATGTAATATATGAACATAAAACTTTTAAAAATGTTCCAAAATCACTAAAACATGGAATTTTCTTTGTTATGAAAAAATCTTAAGGCCATTCATAAATTTCACAAATTTACAAAATCGCCAAGTACAAACAGTTAAAATTGATTATCATGACAAAAGATTTGTTGATCTCTCCACATGATAAAACGATGCTCCAAAAGGCAACAACAATATTTGTATCCTTCGTGACCTACCTACTATAAAAAATCACAAATGTGGTAAATAATCCCTGTAGTATTTTTTTGAATACATGGTAGGTACTATGAAAATTCAATGTGTGAGTAATTTCACAGCATTTTTGAAAACTTTATATATATATATACATATATATATATATATATATATATATATATATATATATATATATATATATATATATATATATATATATATATATATATATATTGTTTGATTCTGAATTCTTGACTGGTTTATTATTTGATAAAATAGTTTTTTGTTGGGGATGCAGTCATTAAATAAATAAAATTCTTTGGATTATGCCAAGCTTTCGAGAATGTTTATTCTCTTCGTCGGGGCAAAATTCGTGAATTTAGATAAAATTAACCACAAACAGGAAAGATTTCATAGCCATCAATCAGATTAATGACATTTCATTATTATTATAATTATTGAAGGGAATATTTAAGAACAGAATTATTAAACTCCATCTAAATGACACGTGAGTTTTTTGATAGTTTAGTTTGAAAGCATAATTTTTGAGAAAGTAAGTAATAGAGTCAGAGTGTGCGTGTCATTTAATTTTCTCCTTATAGCTGTTGAATTAGCTATTTTTATTTTGGTAAAATGAGTTATAAGACACGATATTTAGTGTTTGAAAATTGAACACACAAGTGTAGAAGTAGTAGCAAAGAAAATTAAACTAAATATCTATTCAAAAAATCCCATTTGATAGTGATCATTTGTTATGAATAATATAATTTATTCAGAAGTAACAGGATCATTTATCTACTTCATTTATCTACTTTGAGCAATTGATAATTCTCATGGTATTGAAGGAATTATATTTACCGATATTTTGGAAGATTATCCTAGGAAAAATATCAGCCCTTGGTACCGTCGTTCAACCAGTAAGTACTGTCAAGAGTAATTCAGATTAATAAATGTAGTCTTTCAACACGTTGATGAGTCTATAGAATTTGTTTCATTTCCATTAGTTTCCACCAGTAAGTAGGAAGTTATAAGTCATGAGTTGCTTAATTTGAAATATCACATATAAAGATTCCTACAATCAGATACAGAATTTTTTGTACGAGTTTGAGACTGTATGAATGCGAGTCGTAATATAGTTTTCCTATAAAATTCAACCACCTGTTAGCTAACTTCAGTATAAGACAACTGAAACAAAATTACCCTAGAATTAAACACCTGCTGATCACTGACAAAACCTGTGTAAAAAATACTTGGAAAAGTCTTCCAGGGAAAATATGCCCCTGCCAGATTATATTCTTCAATATAGGTATCCAATTAAAATTCATTCAGATTGTGTCAAAACCAGCAAGAAATAATTAATTATTTTTACACTTGCCTTTCATCGATTTATAATAATTTGAGTATAATGAAAAGTAATGATTTAGTCATTATATAATATAATTGAAAGCACATGACTGATGTATTCATTCCCTGTTCATAAAATGATGGTTACATTTCTAAGGAATGTAGTAAGTATAAGAAGAACACATATTCCGAGGTTTCCTTACACACATACGTATTATGGTAAAGTATATTAAATCCAAGAAGTCAATAGGATAAATTTTGAGTTATAAACAACTATATCTCTAAATATACATTTTCATAATCACGTCACGGCACCAAAACGAAATGTTTTCTGAATATTTTTATCTTTTGTGATGCAAGAGAAACAAATCATTTCACAGGAGTGAGGTGGAATTAAAGAGATTGTAATGTAAAGTTCTTTTCACAATAAATGGTTGACTACGTTTTTTTAACTGGGACGTTTTGTCAAAGACTGTCGGTCAGGTTCGGATCATAATATAGCAGTATATTAATATTTAAATGCCTTGTATAATATTCTATTCAAAAATTTCTACAAAATAACTCTTGGGATCATTAAACACTTTCAAGCTCAAAAACCTCAAAAATTAAATAAAAATCTTTACCAATTTAATTAAAAAAATATCTAATTTTTGCTCTGTAGTTCAAAGGAAGTGTTCAGTTGGGTTACGGTTAAGATACAATAATTTTAAATTATTTATACCAAACATTTATATATACAACAGATATTATGTGGCGTCCGAGGGTAAACATTAATAGTGGTTCTTCTAGTATTTCGATGAAGAAAAAAACACTTATCTGTTGAAGCTAAAAACAATGTAAAAAAAATTATGCAGTGCATAAAGTACTTGCCCAAGGACTTGAGGCGAGTGCTGCCGCAAGTGTAAGATGTGATATGGCGAAGGTGCCTCCTACTACATACAGTAAGACGGATTGCAGCAAATCCCGTCAAATCAAGAAAGGGCCTAATAAGACGAAAAATCTACAACATGTACGAAGAGCAATGTGTCCCTACATTAAAGAGTCTAAAACAACGACTCACTAATGACGAAACCCTAATAACCTGTAGCATCACTAGTCTTTGGAGATTTTTGTCTAGAACGGGCTTCACATATCGTAAAATTGATAAAAGGCAAGTACTGATGGAATCCACCCGTTTAGAAAAATGGTGTTACGAATATACAACATCCATTAGAAAATACCGTTCTGAAAATCGTCCGATAATTTACTTACCTCGACAAGACGTGGTTTGACACACATGAAACACCTTCCAGGGGATAGTCTGATTCATCCGGTAAGTGTACAACACAAGCTCTATTATGGAAAGGGATCAGAAAACGGTGGTTGGGTCCCAATTGCCCTGTGGCTTTCTGCGAAGAAACATTAAAGAGTCCTATGTGGATTACCATGAGGATACGACGGCAGAGCTGTTAGAAGAATGGTTCCAGAATTGTCTTTTACCTACCTAACATTCCTCCAACTAGCGTGATATTAATGGACAACACAAGCTATCATAGTACACAATTATAGAAGATTTCAGGCTCAAATAACACAAAATTAGAGATCAAAAACTTCATGGCGGCGAATGATATATATTTCGAAGAGAACTATAAAAAATGAACTTTTAGAAGTTTTAAATGCATTTTCTATCAAGAAAACATATTTGTGACACAAAGGCAATGGAAATGGGATATACAGTGCTAGGACTTCCTCCCTATTATTGCATTTTTAATCCCATAGAGCAAATGTGGCACCAATTAAAATCAAAGGTTCGGTCAGAAAATCTTTCTCCGACTTTAAGTAGTGTGAGTAGAATTAAAAAGAAACTGTATTCATGATATTTCCCCCGACAGTTGGAAAAATTCAGTTCGTCATGTTATAACTGTTCATAGCATTCATAGGCTACTCTAAAACCGTTTATAATTAATTTTGATGATGATAGCGATAGCGAAACAGAACTAAGTATAGAATAGCATTGTATAGCATACATATACAGTGCGTTCATAAAGTATGGAAACGCTTTATTAACTTCTAAAATATTAACATATAGAGAAAAAGCTCTGATAGGTCGATTTTTGATTTTATACTTTTTTATGCAGAAAGCATCATTTTATCCCCTCCACCTTCCAAATTATCATCATTAATTTTTTTAAATGGGAAGGCCATGATTTTATATTATAAATGGTAAACTGGCATTTTTCTGAGCTCAAAATACCAAATACATGGGCATTAATATAAAAATATATGAAATACAGGGTGCTAGAAAATTAATATATTTTCATTTGCTGTTTTCAATTTTCAATAATAACAATAATATTAATACGCAGTGGTAACTAAGAACTTATTAATTGTTGCTAAGGACTCCAATTCAAACGCATACTTGTTTTCATGCATAATTAAATTAAATTAAAATATAAAATTGAAAGCAGCAAATAAAAATTTATTTTTACTTTTACTTTTTTAGCAGCCTGTAATATTTTTTTATGTTAATACCCATGTATTTGGTATTTTTGAACACAGAAAATTGCCAGTTTTCCATTTATAATATAAAATTATGGCATTCCCATTTAAAAATATTAACGATGTCGTCATAACTTGGAAAGTGGAGGGGATACAATTATGCTGTTTGCATATAAAATAAGAAAATAAAAATCAAAAATCGATCTGTCACAGCTCTTTCTCTATATGATAGTATTTTAGTAGTTATTGAAGTGTTTCCATACTTTATAAACGTACTGTATAAGTGGTATATAAATTTAACTACTAGGTTTTGCAGGATATGTATTATTTATTTAAGATATTTTGTGTCATTAAACATATTATACAGTGTGTTCATAAAGTATGGATACGCTTCAATAACTTCTAAAATAATAACATATAGAGAAAAAGCTCTGACAGGTCGATTTTTGATTTTAATTTTCTACTTTTTTATACAAACAGCATCATTTTATCCGCTTCACATTCCAAATTATGACGTCATCATTATTTTTTTAGGCCATAATTTTATATTATAAACGGCAAACTAGCAATTTTTTTAGCTCAAAAATACCAAATACATGGGTATTAACATAAAAATATATGAAATACAGGGTGCTAGAAAATTAATATATTTTCATTTGCGGTTTTCAATTTTCAATAATAACAATAATATTAATATGCAGTGGTAAATAAGAACTTATTAATTGTTGTTAAGGATTCCGATTCAAAGGGATACTTGTTTTTATGCATAATTTGTATAAAATTGAAAGCAGGAAATAAAAATATATTAATTTTTAACACCCTGTTTTTAATATTTTTTCATGTTAATACCCATGTATTTGGTATTTTTTAACACAGAAAATTACCAGTTTTCCGTTTATAATATACAATTATGGCATTCCCATTTAAAAAAATTAGTGATGACGTCATAACTTGGAAAGTGGAAGGGATAAAATGTTTGCATATAAAATAAGAAAATCAAAATCAAAAATCGACCTGTCAAAGCTTTTTCTCTATATGATAATATATTAGTAGTTATTGAAGCGTTTCCATACTTTATGAATACACTGTATAAACATACAATGTGTGTAAGATTACTTGTTTTCTAAATACCTCAATAACTTTAATTTTAATCAAATTATCTACCTATATTATATACCGAATTAAATATATAAAGTCCGATCCTGTAGTGTATTTGCTTGTGGATTGTGTACGTAATGGAAATACAACTGGTAGTTTTATTGCAGTCATAAAGACAATAGCATTTATTGTGAAAAAAACAAAGAACTATACCTAGCGTTGTCATATGAGGTCATATGGTGGTAAAGGTTAACCTTCTATACTCCTGTTATCCGCAACATTCTAGTTTTTAGAACGTTTACCTATAATGTATTGTAGAGTTTATATATGCAAAATTAATTTTAAGTAAGAGCAAATGCGTGAAATTTTTTTAATTAACTTATATTAGGTACACTTATAAACATGTGAAGATCGAATCTTATAAGTATTTTAAAAAATATTATAAGCGAGGTGTTGACGTCTTGTGCTTGTTGATATACTGCACATGAACATCTTATATTTGTTCACCTTTGCCCAAATATATGTATCTATTTATCTATTGCTATATAACTAAACGTACTTCGTCGCAATAGTTCTGTTGTCAATATACTAAATCTACAATGCTTCTATACCATTTTCGGCTGAAAATGATAAAAATAACAAGTCTGTATTATCTTGACCTTTACCGCTTATGTTTTATTTTGAAATAGGTAGATGACAACCAAGAAATCGAAGATGAGATACATATATTATTGATAATTGCGGAACGGTATAACAAATATTTTAGTTCAATATTAATTTTTATAATAAAGTCTATTGACAATGAAATATACCTAGACAAGCAATTCATAACTACTAGCAGTTTTAGAATAAAAAAGTAAATTACCTTGGTTTGACTTCTATGAAACTCGAGTATTTTGATGTAAGTCTAATGCATTCCAATTCATACACAATCAATGTAGCAGAAATCGGCAGTATTTGCATTATTGAATTCAAATTACCGAATGGAATAAATATTTTTTACAAAAAATTGGACCGACTTTATCAGTTGTTGCACTGAAAAATATAAAATAATATTAATTCTATTGGTGCTGGTAATTTTGAAGTTGTGCCGTTGTAGTTTGTAGTTGTAGGCACCAACTCCAAAAGAACCAGCACCAATAGAATTAATATTATTTTGTATTTTTCAGTGCAACAACTGATAAAGTCGGTACAATTTTTTGTAAAAAAATATTTATTTCACATTTTTGAGTGTAAAATTAGTCATGTAAATTCTGGAACGTTCACTAATACCCAAAAAGTTATAGGTAGGTTTAGCTTGTACTAGCGAAAATACGCATATCACATATTTCAGTCTGTACCATTGCGAAACTCGGTAACCGTAACTCTTTTGAAAAAATCTTCAATTTAAATGTTTCCGGATATAGTCCCCTTTCTAGTTTTCAAATCTCGAATTTTCGATTTTCAGAAAAATTTGCCCCTTCCACATAGCTGAAACACATATTTCAGACTGTAGCGCAGAAACGTATGATTATTTTCAAAAATGTCCAATTTAAACATTTCCGTATATGGAATGTTCGTTAATTCTGTCGTTTCGGGTTTTTGAGAAAAAATGCCCCCTCCACCCCCTTTGGAGTCGGTTTTTGGAGGGAAGGAGATTTTGGATTTGATTTTCCTCAATATGGGACCATTTCTCAACTCTCCTCTCTCAAATGAAACAAATCGTCTAAATCGGAGTACGTTTACTATGCGAAACGCGCGAAAAGCCATAAAAAAATAAAAAAGCAATCTTACAACCGAATTGTATACCTTCTCCTTTTTTTGAAGTCGGTCAAAAACAATCTTTGTCATCGCTTGGATCTATATTTTGTTATCTCCGGATCAATAACTCGACGATATCTTGTACATATTTTATACACCGTTCGCTATTTGTAGCTACAGATTTGGAGTAAAATTATCGAAAAACTGAATTGAGTTATATTCACGGCGAAGATGTCAAGTATTCAACTGATATAATTTTTGAGTAATTCCCGTTCCTTCAATTCTCTATCGAGCGATAAAAACACCAGCCGCCACACACTTTCGCACATCTAAATCAATATGAATCTAAATTATCAGGAAATACATTATTTTCACGTCGTTTCATTATAAGCTAATGTAACAAATAATACCTCCTTTGAAAATAATGCAGTATTGCTTTCTACCATACGGGCCTAGAAAATAAATGAAATTCTATAAATTAAAACAATGTTAACATCTGAGAAATAAAATAAGAAATTTAAACTCTAAACATTACGAATCTTATTACAAAAATGCTGAAATAAACCAGCCAATTTTTTCAAACAAAAGTCAAGTCAGTGATTAATCATTATTCTTGGACAATTTTCTCTCTTAATTCATCGAGATAGTTGTAGCTCTCCCAAATTTTTGTCGTTAAGCAGTCCTTTATTTGTGTTTAAACGAAATGTCCATAAGATTTATAAGAATTTGCTAAACTATTGGACAACCTTGATTTTGGAGAAGCTGTAGATCTTTAATTAATATCTCTTAAGTTTCCATCGATAAAAAAATAGATCTAATCATGCAGCCCCCCAAAAATTCTTATCCAAAAATTAATTTCTCACACGTAATGTAACGACGTGAACAGAATCTCTCTCGTGATAAGTTAGAAGCACATTCAGTGGTTAATATTTGCAAACTAAACACTATGAAGTATGAAGCACTGTGAATCTGTGAAGCTCTGAGCCTAGGCGTGGGAAGGTTCATGGCGCCTAATGAAAATCGGTCGTTCGAAAGAAGAGGAAGGGGAATGATTCTACACTTTGTTTCATTTGCATTTGATATCTTCGTCGGGAGTCTGTTTACTGTTCGACTGGTCAACCAGCCCCATTAGCTCTCTTTATAACTCAATTTAAACCCATTTTGCAAGAAAAATTATATTATAAGTATATAAATATAGCTGCACTCAGTATGATATGACAAAATGCCGTTGATTCACGGTGGTGATATCAACGTGAATTTTGCATTGAATAAGTTCTTGCTTATCCTTCTTAGTGAGAAATTCAATTTAGTAATGAATAACGATTGAAAAATTGTAACGATTAAATTAGGAACTACAGTTGATGCCATCTTTTCGAAAAATATACACCATTTAGAATCAAGTATATGTTTTATATTTTAGTTTCTATAAAGCCATACTATATATAGATGAATCAATTGAAGATAATGCTCAATTTGAAGAAATAAATTTATAAAAATACCAAAAATAGGACCGACTTTATTCGTTGCGGACTGAAAAATACAAAATAATGTTAGTTCTATTAGTACTGGTTGTTTGGAAGCTGTGCTGTCATATCGGATGAGAGAAGATTTTTGGCACAAATTCAAAAGTTCCAGCGCCAATTAAATTAATATTATTTTGTATTTGTCTGTGCACCAACAGAAAAGGTCGGCTAATTTTTTTGTAAATAAAAAATATTTCACACTTTTGAGTAGGCAGGTATATCATTCGTCATCAAAATCGTTCATTGTTCACATATACCAAAGAAGATAGTACTTTGCTTATACCTACTTATTCAAAGATTTCAAAACATTGCGGGAGTAGATATATTTCAGACATTACTAATGCTATGAAATAATAATTACCAAGATAATAGATAATATTTTATGCTTATCAATGCAATGATCACATAGAATCAGTTCTAGTTTTTGTAAAAAGTGAATTTCTATCGTACCTAACCTTGTTTTATTATTTCAAATTATGACAGAACCACAGCAAGGTCGTAACAAGTTAATTAAATACATAACTGTCTGAAAGTTAAATGTCAGACATTTTCAGAAGCTAAAACTATTCAGTACATAGAGAAAATAAGCATTTTGTCGTTTGAAAATAGAATTTTTTATAAATCCAACCAACCTAATCTTCATCTATCTTACGAATTGAAAACATGGTCGGGTTCCTATTATTCCTGCCCGGAGTTAGACAAACTATCTACACTTAGTAATAATACCTAATCGTACCATTCATTAAATTCCGTAGATGCGATTATACCAGAATGGATAGATAATAAATACTCCAATAGTGGTACTACTTACTACTTACTCTTTAGTGGTACCCACAGTACCCGTGTATTAGGAGAATATGAATTCGAACAGGTGTTCTTTCCACAGTCCCACCTGAAATGCAAACACCACAAGCTGCGTATGCGAGCGAAGCGATGCCAGCACTCAAGTTTTTACCTAGCTCAATTACAATATTTTATCAATTCAGAATATAAGATGGCTTATAATCTATTTATAATATTTATTCTATAAGTATAATGATAATTGTGACGTTATACAAGGGAATAGTACATGTTGCAGAAAAAAGTTCGTTTCTCAAAGTGGAATAGATTAATTGAGAAAAATAAATGTCAAAGTCATCTCCACTATTTATTAGAAAATTAAATTTTCAGGGGATGAGAAATCTTGAGTCAGGATACAAGGAATATCTGAAAGGGTGGAATAATTAACAGACTAATATGTACAAAAGAATGTGGCACAATAACAATAGTTAATATAAGATGGATACTCACGTGGAGAGAAACAAAAAATAATATAAATATCACCAAAACCCGCAAATTAAAACATTGATTCCAATAAAACTCAAATAAATAAAACATTCTTAAAATAAAAATGAAAAGAAATAATTACCCTCACATGAGGGGAAGAATTTTAAAAAATTACATTAAAAAAATTGCAACAAATAGTAGGAACTACATCTTAGATCGAGAGTCAAGACGAGAATGACTCGAAACATGTCTCAACCCCTAAGAATTTATTTCTTTAATAAATTGTGGAAATGACATTGATATCAATTTTCCTCAGAAGAGTAGGTACATTATGTTATAAGTACCTATATAGAAGACTTTGACATCCAATATAATACATATTATTTCACTTTTTAAGTGGTTCATTCGACATAAAGGTTATTAAATTGTTATTTATATTCAAAGTATTCGACAATCTTGAAATCTCCAAGTGCCTTATTAACTTGGAAACATTGATTTTTTGGTAAATTATCCAATTTAAATATTGCAGGGAGCTTCTTCTTGTTAAACAAAGGCTTTGTCATAGCACTCTTCGATCCAATTAAAAAATAATGGTTAAAATATGGGAGCCCTGTTTATGCAAAAACGGTAAACATACATATATAAAGAAAATAAATATAACTTCACTGGAATTGTGTACCTCGGCCTTTTTATGATCGTCTTTTTTATAAAGTCGTCCTTTAAAAAAAATCGTCAAACAGGTACTTTCAAAACTCGTTGAGTATTAGTAGTATAAATATTTTGATGAGTTGATTGGTGCTGTTGCTGTATGCATTTCAGTTAATCATCCATAAAAACATTATTTTTATATTAATCTAATGTAAGCTCTTACCCTTTACCGTTTTTATGGAAAGTTTACCATAGATAGAACATGATAAATTGAATTTAAGAAGGTCTTGTAACAACAGACGAGGTCAGTACCCTAGTGATCATTAGATTTAATTGAATATTGTTGACCTTTTCTGCATTCCGCACTGTTAAAGAACCAGTACAAAGTCCATAGAATATTGATTGGGGTTTCAGTTTCTTAATCGTATATGTTGACATAGCTCACTAGCAAATAATTTCATATAAAATATTTAAGAAATGGCAGTAGACGTGGAGCTTTCGTTAATAATGGATCTATAAATGTTGTAATCCAATAAAAGCAACAGTGCTTGAGTGTAAAAATTAACCTAGAAACTTCATTAAAGCTCCGGAATATAATGGGCTGGTTCCGGTTTTATAGCTCCAGATGAGAATTACTATACCGGAAATTTCCGACATTGTCAAATCGAAAATTCAAATCAACTAGTTACCTTATAGGTTATAATGATATACTATAATGGTCATACTTAAAATATTCTACATGAATAAAAAAATAGTACGATCATGTATTGTGATTGGTTAGGTAGGTATACAGGAAACATAACCTATAAACATGCAAAAAGGTACGGATTTCAATGATGACGCGATTAGGCAACTCTGAAATATTTTGCAATTCATTCATAAATCTGACAAAAAACTTTCAATTAATTATCTATAATTTGTCAATGTCTAATTTTTTGAAAGTCCCATAGAGAAATATATGAACATTATAACTACAGGAGTTGTAACTCCCAAACTAAGTAATTTTATATTGTGATTGACAAGTATCCACTAAAATTTTATGAATATGTAATACCTAGGATTTCGAACAGCTCCCTCATGGTTACCATGTAAGTATACTATAAATATATAAACTGTTTGATGGTTTATATAACAAGTGAAGGTTAAACTGGTCTATTAAGTTTCGTAATTCAACCAAATTTCCACAATATAGTCGTTGGAAACTTAAGAGATATCCTATTGACAAATTTTATGCAAGAAGTTTTGCCTCAAAAAGTTTGGGACAGAACTTATAGGTAGGTTTACCTTTGGAGCTTTAATAATGTTACTTTTGAATATACTTCGTGGATAGCATCATCACGACTCTTGTTAAAAAATACTAGAGAAATATACGCTAAAATAGTTTTGATATTATCCTCATTTGATCTATTAATATAGCCTATTTAAGTATCGATAAATATTTTTTATTAGAGAATTCAAAATAAGTTTAATTCTATTGGTGCTGGTAATTTTGGAGATGGTGCATTTATGATTAATAATAGACCACCAACCAATTGAAATAAGCTTATTTCGATTTTTTTCAGAGCTCCAGCTAATAAAGTCCATTTAAACCATTTTTGGGGGTTTCGTTAGTCATAAAAATTGTTGAACGTACACTTATATTCAGAGTTTTGAGAATATTATAGTAAGAATTTTGCACTTTCGTCTTTTTTTTGAAAATATCCAAATTAAACGTTACTGGAAGTGATATATATTTTTAACCTGTTTGTACAATTTTCGAGAAATTTAGCCTCCTCCACTCCCTTCTGGGGCGGTTTTAGTGGGAAAGAGATGTTGGATTTTTTTAGATTGATACCGTCGCTCAATTATCTTTTCTTGGATAAAAAAGAAGCATCACCATCGGTGCACGTTTACTATGCAAAAGGCGTGAACCTACATGCATAAAAAAGCAGAAATAAAATTCAATTGTATTCCTTCACTCTTGCGAAAAATAATAGAGATTACAGTATATAATTTATTTATACGTATATAAGTATACCAATATTATAGAGAGTAATAGGCGTATTCATAATCCAATCTTAGTTCGGTACTAGCTAGTACCCTATTAAAATAAAAAACAAAGCACTATCCTAACGTAACACCGACATAAGAGTCATAACATAAACCTTATTTACGGTTAGGTTAGTTAGATTACAGCACAGCACAGTCCTCATATTTACGACCGTGGATTGAATGTTCTGTCAGTTGTGCTCACCATAAACCTCCGCACTTAATATAGAAACGTACTAAGTTTTGATTTCTTAGTTTGTATTTGGGAGATAATCACCTAAACTAAATATCTGATTCTAATATTTCCGAGTACTAAATTTATAAACGTAACCTGTGCTTCAGACGAGCTATCACGGTTTTTGTCCACAAAGACAAAAAATTCACTTAGATAATTCTATCTGTTTGTTATATAAAGTTTCTCCACAATATACAGAGTGCACTTTTAATTAACTGAATTATTGTTCCAAGTCGACGTGAAATGATCATAACTCTGTCTGATTCTGGTAGGTTAGAGTTTGTTAAGAAATTATAGGTTTAATTAATGTGTTATATATTTCGAGATAGCGGGTTCATGTGAGAAAAGGGTTACAGGTTCCCTTCAAACTTGCAGTACTTTTTCCTAATGCAAAAGTGACTATAATCATCTAATTCAAATCTAAATTTGAAGGGAAATCTACTGTATTTATAGAGGATATCTCGATGGTCTCAGTTATGATTGATTTGAATGTAGATCCACACAAAAATTATGAGCACTATTATTCATACATAAGGGATCTTCTCTAGGTTAATATTGCATTCATAATTCTAAATATAGAGTTTTCTCTAACCATTTTTCCAGAAAAGTATTTGGCAATTTTTTTTATCTGGAGATTGCATGCATTTATGATAAATATTCTCGAAGGCATTTCACTTTTTAGATGATCACTCTCATTTACATAATTTATCTTACTTTATGTACTCAGGACTAACTCTTTTATCAATTTGGAGACTCTATATTTTCATTGGAGAGAAAACTGCATCCGATAGTTTGATAGAATCATTCAGCTCATCGAATGAGACTAGTTTGACGTCGATGTATTTGTGGTTCTCGAGTCGGAAATAAGATATACGTAAGCTGTAGAGACCATTTAGCGAGTTAAAGTTTGAATTTTCTAAAATGACAATAACTAAGTTATAAATATCATAACTGTGGGTCCGTTAAGTTGCCCCCCATAATAATATATTGCTTTATAAACTACTGTGCAAGCTTGCACACACCTAGCACACTCTAGCACAACAAAAAATAGACCTAACACAACTTTCGTTTAGAATATAATAAGAAAAGAAGGCCGGAGGCCATCTCAACAGTTGCCCCCCCCACAACAAATTTTAAAACTTTTTATGCTGTCAAAATATGTATCATAGCTTGCACAACCTAACACAAGCAAATTTGAAGCTAGCACACCTCATATAACTTAAGGAAAATATTTAAAAGAAAAAAAATTGCCCCCCCCACATTAATATTTTGGTTTAAAATAAATTGTGCAAGCTTCTACACACCTAGCACAACCTGGCACAAGCAAAATCAAAACTTGCACAGCACTCAATAACTTGAGAAAAAATAATAAAGAAAAATTAGCAGCCCCCCATATTAATATTTTGGTTTCAAATAAATTGTACAAGCTTTCACACACCTAGCACAACCAAAATCAAAACTTGCACAACACCAAATAATTCAAGATAAAAAAGTAGCCCCCCATATTAATATTTTGATTGCAAATAAATTGTGCCAGCTTGCACATACTTAGCACAACTATGCACAACTTAAATAAAAAATCAAACATTTATTTTTTTATCTTTTGATTAGAGTAGGTCATTGCGAAAAGAATCACGTCATGTTTTATGTGTTTATAAATTTTGTCTACGTACTAGTCTTTCACCGAGAAGAATTTTACCCCCTCCCTATACATTAACCATAAATTTTAATTTCTTATACACTTAATGTTTAAATTTTATAAATATACAAATTAAATACCTTTATCTTTTGTTTGTGTTTTACTTTTCTTCAAAAAGTATGCACAGTAATTTATAAAACAAAATATATAATATACAGTGCTTTTCCTTAATGAACCCCCCAGTTCATTTCTTGAACGGATCAACTGAAAAAAATGAAACTTGGTATAATGAAATTGATGCATGAATACTATATTTTGGTGTAAAATTGACAGATAAACTTTGAAGAAGGCGACTGGACAGCATCTTGAAAAAAATATAAATTGAAAGGGGGTGTTGTGAGACACATTTTTGAGGCTCCTGACGAATACTTCACAACCCTAAAATATAATGTCAATGTCTTCACCTACTACAAAATGGTGGAACATTTAATAATTACCTGAATACAAACTTCTTGAAAGTTTCATCTGTCAATGTTGCTCCAAAATATAGTATTCATGCATCAATTTCATTATCCCATTAGTTTAAATTTTTTGAGTTGACACGTTCAAAAAATAGACTGGGGTCCATTAAAGAAAAGCACTATATACGGAGGGAGGGTAACTTTACGGACCAATTCTTTCTTAAGTTATTGGGAGCTGTGCAAGTTTTGATTTTGGTTGCGCAAGGTTGTGCTAGGTTTGTAGAAGCTTGCACAATTTATTTGAAACCAAAATACTAATGTGGGGGGTCAATTTGTTTCTTTAAAGTTTTTTGCTCAAGTTATATGAGGTGTGCTAGCTTCAAATTTGCTTGTGCTAGGTTGTGCAAGCTATGATACATATTTTGAAAGCATAAACAATGTTAAAATTGGTTATGGTGGGGGCAACTGTTAAGATGCTCCCCCCGGCCTTCATTTCTTATTATATTCTAAACTAAAGTTGTTTGTGCTAGCTCTATTTTTTGTTGTACTAGAGTGTGCTAGGTGTGTGCAAGCTTGTACAGTAGTTTATAAAGCAAAATATTTATATGGGGGGCCAACTTGACGGACCCCATAACTGTATGACCTATTTTTATTTAACCGGAGAATAAGATTGCTTCAACTCACAAACAGTTGTCCAAACCACTTAAGTGAAGAGAATAGATATAAATAAGGTTTTCGTACTAAAGTTATATAATGAGAAACTGAAATACACAATACATAAATACGTTATTTTGAAATATTTCATTTGTTTTTTTTTAATAAACTTGACATAACGTCACATATTTCTATTGATATTAATAGGTATAATGGACAATAACTTTAGAATTATTCCAAGACCAGCCCGACTTCGAAATCATTCTTGTTCCCTAATATATATTTATTGATTGCCATATGGTATTTGCGAGTGAGGACTTAAAACTTGATCAAATTTAATACTACTATGGAAGCTTTTCCTTAATACCTTATTAAAATAATAATAATAATTGCATGTAGTTTGTGAACATGAATTATTCTGTCAATTTATCTGATAATGTAGTTTTATTAGATAAGTATCTTTAAGAAGATACATCTCTAAATTTGAGATGAATCATAATTAAAATCTTTGAACATTAATGGTTGTTCAACTTTAACAGAGAATGCTGATTCGTTCGAACATGACCACAAATGGAATGACATTAGTTACAGCCGTTGAATCTTCGTGTTGTTGCTGTGCAGTCATTGAGATTTCTATTAAATTCAATCATTCTAAACAGTCACAATGGAACTACAACTTATTTCGTGTTATTGCATACTTGAGAGGATAGAAGCATTTTCGGCAATGATTTCCATTCAATTTCCTTCACGTTTCTTTTGTCAAATTCCAGACGCGATTGCTTTTAGCCTATGGGTATTTCGGCACCAAAAAATACGTTACCCGTAGAGGTAAATACCTCTAGCAATAGCAGATAAAGAAACAGTTTTTATCATAAACCAGAGAATTATGTAAATTTGCATTACTTAGGCCAAATATTTGTTCAAATAGCATCAAATTTATATGAGGTATTTGATGATTCAATTCATAAAATGCCATGTTAACAAAGATAATATTCGTATTTACCAGCTACTAATTCAATTACAGTTCTATTTTATTTGGCATTCTCAAATTAACTGAAATTTTTAAAACAAAATTCACCGTTTTGTAGGTCTATCTGTAACTTCCCTCAGGCATACAAACATTCGCAATTACGTTTACATATCCACAATCTACAAGCCGAACACATGATTATTACGAATAATAACGAAGGTTTCACGTGTGACTGTCATGAGCATTGTGATTTTTTTTTTCATGAAACAAAAGAGTTTTTTTACTCTACTCGAACGCATAGAGAAAGTACCTATATCTACTTCTCCCAACAATATAATGGATAAACAGCACGGAAACAAGGTAACATTTGAATGTAAACCTCAATAAAAATTGAGTAATGTTTATTTTTTCTTAAAGGCACTTATGTATTGCTATTGATTTATCTTTAACAAAGGCCCTGGCCTTCATAAACTGTAGGGACAATATGTCTTCATGTTAGAGAAATAGCGGTTTATAATAAACTTGTGTAGAAAGTCGATTATCTGTCAATCGTTGCAACAGAAGGCTAGGTATTCATTAAATTCACCAATGGACGAGGACGAGTGTAGTTTCTACCTATAAGCCGCTACGAACAGCCAAAAATGAGTAGTCATAACCACAATATAATAGATAATAGAATAAGTACTATCTTCATTAGTATTAGTAAACGTTCAGCGATTTTCGTGACGAATGTTACATTCAAAAGTGTGAAATAAATATTTAAAAAAAAATTGGATCCACGTTATTAGTTCGTGTACTGCAAAAATACAAAATAATATTAATTCTATTGGTGCTGGTACTTGTGAACTTGGTGCCAAAAGTTATCAGTCTAACTGCAACTGCACATATTCAAAAGTACCAGCACCAATAGAATTAATATTATTTTGTATTTTTGAGTGCACCAACTAATAACGTCGGTACAATTTTTTGTAAAAAAATATTTATGAGCTTAATATTAGTCACGAAAATCGTTGAACCTTCACTAATACCAATTAAAATAGTAAATACCTACTTATCCTATTATCCACGTATATTATTTGCTTGTAGTTGTTATTATTGAGATCTCAAAACATCGCTGCGAAAATACGCATAAGTATTTTAGATATTACCATTACCATTTTACGAACGCTGTTACTTGAAAACCGTAACTCGCAGGAAAAAAGTTTCAGTATAAATGTTGCTACAAATATTATTGTCTTTCATGTGGAACCCTCAGATTGTCAATTGTCGAAAGAAATCACCCTCTCCACATAGCAAAAATACACATATTTGGGAATTTAACTCGAAGACCGTAACTCTTTTAAAAAATGTTCAATTTAAACGTTTCCGGATATTGTCCTATCTTTAATTATACCAAATGAGATTTTCGATTTGCGAAAAAATAGCCCCCTCCACCCCATTTGAGGGCGGTTTTCGGAGAAAAGGATATTTCGGATTTGCGTTTTTATGAATATGGAACTATTTCAGATGAATCAAAAATCATACAAATCGGAGTACGTTTACTATATAAAACGCCCCAACAAACAAATAAAAAAAGAACACAGTCGAATTGTATACCTCGTCGGTCAAAAAACGGTTCATATTGCTTGTTCCTATTCACCTATAAGATGATGGTATTACAACATCAACCAGTGTTTGTTATTTTTGACGGTTGGCATTAACTTAACTTAGTCACAGTCGCTTGAAAGTCATGGAATATGACATAAAGTACTAATTTAATAACTATATTAGATGTTTTCAACTGAGATTAATAAATTCTATCTTCAGGATACGTTAGTTTTATTAGTTATAGCATGCGTGAAGTCATTTACTTTTATCACTAGTGCTATAAGGTAGGCAGAGCACTAGTATCGTGAAATGAGAGAATATAGTAAAGGCTGTGGACAGTATCAATTGATGAATATATTATGAAAATAAGTGAAGAATTCTCAGTATCGCTCAATATTTAATTAGAATCAGACTGCCAATTTTTTTCATGTGGGAAAATTTGAATGTTCAATTACAGCTTGTCTGGCACCCTTATTCAACAAAATAGCGTCATAACTATCGATAAAGATTTGATTAATGCTATATCATTAATTTTATGTTCGATAAATGATTATCCAGAAGTGCTTATGGAGCTAGGGGTTCCAAGATTTATCGAAGTATTCAATAATAAAATATATCAGACACACGTTATGTGCTACATTCAGCGATTTTGTAGTTTATTCATTTCCAACCAGCTGTGCGTATGTGACCCCCGAAGCCCTCACCATAATAAATGCAGTAGATCCTTAACATCGATATCATTCTAGATTTTCGAAAATTTACATCAAACACCCGTAGGTACATTTTTACATAGTACATTCATCCAAACAGATACATTCACCTAAAAAACATTGTATCCAACTCTAGGGACCTTAAAATATGGAGATTAGGACATATAAAATCGGACCCATTAGTATATATAATGTCATACTGGGAAGTTGATAAACAACTCAATCATATCTTGAGATATAAGATAAGGATCACTTTCTAAAACAATCGAACTGTTTACATCCCCCATATAGGAGGTCGGTCAAAATATTATCTGTAATTTCGAAATACCTATAATTTTGTGACTCCTATTGGATAATTGATAAATCAACGGACCTTTGTTGAAATCGACTTGTGAATAGAACATTATTAATATAACTTACTATATTTTTTGACAGGCTTCGAATAACCGGAGGAGGTATACAATTCATCTTTATGTTCGTTTGTATGTTAGAGACAGGAGCGTTGAGAATATATGGTATCATATTTTTGTCATAATCCAATAGGTATGTCCTTCCTCCAAAGGCAGGCAGGATAAAAAACATTAGTTCCAGCAACATTTAAATTGTACATTTTTCAAAAACATTAAGAATTCTTGAAATACAGGAATGAGAATGTGCCAGGTTGTTACCGCCATATTTTGAAATCACTGAATATAAGTGAACTTTCATTAATTTTCATAACTAATGAAACAATAAAAAATCTAATAAATTTTTCTTAGGAACATTAAGATCTACATTATTATTTAATGCACTGAGAATTACTAATATTAATTCTGTTGGCGTTGGTACTTTTGAACAGGATGCCAAAAATCAACTATTGACCCTCAACTTCAGCACTCCAAAATTATCAACAACAATAGAATTTACAGTTTTTTTAAATATTTTTAAGTGCCTCAACTGATAAAGTCGGTTATAATTTGAAAAACATGTTTATTTCTCAAATGCTTGATATTTTATATCGATTACCGACTGTTTTTTATATCTATTGGAGTAACTAAGCATCATATACGAATCATAACATCGTCCAATTTCCACTTAACGAATGACATCAAATCCCTAAGGGTGCCTTTATAATTCTAAAGCTATCAACTAGTTCCCAGATATTCCTGACAGACACATATATCAACTTTGTTGAACACACAAAAAGTAATTATAAGAACACTCCCTGAAGGTTACTCGACAAAAAGATTGATAGAAAAATGAAAATGTATAATATACAATTTCAGCTGCTGCTGGAACGTTGGTAATCAAACTGTAAATTCTCAGTCTGCATCGTCTGAGAGGCTGGATAATTTCATTGCTGAAATACTAACTGCGGGTGAGCCTAATGAGGCATTCGATCTTGTCGGAGCTTTATTAATGAGATATATCTGCCTTAATTATTCTATGTGGCCAAATTATAATAGCACACAGAAGCTTCCGCACTGGAATTGTACGGTAGTCTTATATCTATAATTGAAAACAAACTGATTGATCAAGTTTTAAGAGTTTGATTGTGAAGACAAATGAATAATATAGAAGTTAGATTTGACTGCCACTTATAGAAGTTGTTTGTTGGTGCAATTCTTCACACTTTCATTCGCATTGTAGTTTTATTCTAGCTAGATCTTCAGTATTTGTGAATTTCTCCATCCAAGCACCTCTCCTTATTCTGAAATAGGATACAAGATTCTGCTCTATTCCATATCTCCAGTATTGTATATATCTCGACTCGTGAATATCTATTTGATTTTAATGACTTATAATCCGGCGATCTCAAATCCTTGTTGTTGGATTTTCTGTTTGCTTCATCCATTTTCCTAGATATGTAGGTATATCTCTGCACCTCTTCTGTGCCTGCTTTAAATATGTTAGTATTATTCTATATCTATATATTCAGCGAATCCTTAGTCATAATTACTTTCGTTTCAGTAGGATGTAGGATTTATGACCAATCTATATATAATAAAAAATAATTCCATCAGATGTTGCGTATTATCTTGCTTGTTAATCGAAGAGGTTCATCTGCATATCCTAATACTAATCCAATCTAATTCAAGTAACATCTTCCATTTACCTAAATAGGACTACGGGTTTTTAAAATATAAATGGTTCTCTTGCCTAAGTAACTAACCTACATTTTCTTGAGTATCTATATATTAATACGGGATTGTAAATCATTTTTAAGGCACAGAACGTACATGAAGAAGAATGAGATCTGACATAGTGAAAGTTTAAATGGGTGAGTAGTACACGATGTTAAAATTTTAATATATAATATATGCTTTAAAATATTAAATTAAATTAAATAAAAAATATGGCTTACGTTGTAAAGTGTATTGTATGTTGCATAGCGAACCCAATTGCAATGTGAAATCAACGAGTCAGTGCTGTCAGTTTGCTTTATTCGTGATTGACAATCCTGGTCAAACGCAAATTTAGTTATTGTGGATCGTGTATACAAAGTGATCTAATTATTCTGAGGGATACATTTAAACGCAAACTAATGTCATTACAAGAAATGTGAATACTTTCAAAGTAGATTAATGCATTTACAACGCAGGTTTTGCTACGCAAATATTTCGGATCTGAAGTCACTTTTGTGAAAGGACTGCATTCTATTCATTTTGTCATAAGGGTAAAGTAAATATAACCGGCGTTAAGTCGAAACATTACAATGCATTTTATAAAATAAATAGCTAGCTGTTGTCATTTTGTTTTTGAACTGTTACTAACATTAAATTTCATATGTATTGAAAAGAATTGGGCAAACAACACAAGCTTATGCCGTTTTGTACATGCAAAAAACCTCAATAACGTTTGAATTTTAAAAATAATGAATTATAGTCGAATTTTGACAAATAGGCGACCATTCGTTCAATTCATTTGTTATTTCTAATTCTCTTTTTTGCATTTTCGATACCGCGTTTCCTTATGCTATCAACTGCGTCTCATATTGTTGACATTGTCTAAACTATTAGCAGCCGTAGCTCAAAACTAATTCCACCTGTGAATGCCCAAGTCTCATCCTGATTCTTTTTAACAAGTGTCGGTCCCACCAGCAAGAGTTAAGACAGCTTATTATGCTCGTTGCTTTGAAGAATTTTAGTTTTATTTAACGATTTCTCCATTCAGCATTATTTTTGCTGTCTTACTCCTTCTTTCCTGCATTTTCTTGTTTTACATACTGACGGATATCCATTTTCTCCAACTGATTAAGAGAGATCCCCGCAATAGCCTTCCGTACGTAGTAAACGTAACTGATTATTTGCAGGTGATTTGCGTATGAGTTAGGTACTCATGTAGCTGGTCTTGTTTAACCTTGTCAAAAGACCTTTCAATATCGAAAAGTTAATTATGAAATAGAATTGCCAAGCCGAAACATTAAAGTCAAGTAAAAAACGATAGCAAGAATTCTATTACGTGATTAATTCAAAGTGTTAAAATTGTCTCATGAATAAACAATAAAAGCTGATTCTCATTAGATGCTGCTATTCTTTTTGACGATAATTTATGAGCTTCGCTATCTAGATGGCCAGCGACTTCAGACAAACGTATTATAATCTATCTCAAAGATTTATTCCAACTGTCAGGACTTCTGCACGACTTAAAATGGTAGGTGTAAAGTATATTGAGATAAATGGCTTTTATTTCCTTTAGTGAAAGAAAGTTAAGCTTTGGTTTTAATAGTTCAATACTCCTAAATATTAATCCAAATTATTTTCATATAACTTGAGTATATATATATATATATATATATATATATATATATATATATATATATTTACTATGTAGAATAAATTAATAATAATTCAAATCATTGACCATTTTCCCAGAAGACGGAGGTCCGACAGTATGTTTTTTATGAACGTAACCTAGGTTTGCAAAGTAAACGTGCACCGAATTTGATAATTTTCATTTGAAAGAGAAAGATTGAGAGGCGGTCCCATATTCAAATTTTCAGGATTTCACAAAAGTCATGCCTTCGAAAAAGCCTTTTGAATGCTATAAAAAAATCATTTTCAAAAATTGAAACTTTCTTTGATAGATCTTGTAGAAGATGTGACTTTTTTAAATATTTGTACTTGAAAACTTCTCGATAAATCTAAGAGTTTTGTCGATAGGAATCTTAGTAGGTCGAAAAAGTATTTCACTCATTTTGGAAACAGCTGTTACTAATTCAAAATATATTTATGATAAACTTGCTCATCAATATTAAAGCTATAAATCTAAAGTAAATGCCTTCCCATTATTACTCGAATTTCTTAGATAGGGGCTCTTTTATAGAATTAAAATATTAATGACTCTAAGTCAACAATAGACAAAAGTTAATATAATTACCGTGCCTACCAACGATGACAACAACTACTCGATGAGCTAATACTCCACCTCGCATTGGATTACATCATCGTGTTTCTCTCAACCTAGTGGTAACTTCTCAGCGGCGCTTTTATTTTTTCGAAAACATCATCGAGTCGTATGTGTATCTGATGAGTTCAAATGAGAACGAAATCGGCCAACATACACTTGACTCAACTGTGATGTGTTGAAATGAATGAATGACTGAAATAAAAGTAAAATCTATAATAAAATCCAATGCGGGATGGAGTATTAGCTCATCGAGTAGTTGTTGTCATCGTTGGTAAGCATGGTAATTGTATTACCTATTGTCTACTGTTGTCAATCATATTTTAATATATTTCACAGTAGAAATCTTCACATCTTTCATTTTGACTTTTATTGAAAGTTGAGTCATATATCTTCATATTGAAGTAAATAATTCAATGTTATATAATTTATATGCACTGTAGTGTAAAGTTTATAGTATGCGTATGAAAGTTTCGCAACAAGATAGGTTCGATCATAACGAACCTGTTTTTAACCGACTTCAAAAAAGGAGGAGGTATGTTTTTTTTTTGTTATGGCTGTTCGCGCGTTTTGCATCATAAACGTACTCCGATTTAGACGATTTTGGTTTCATCTAAAAGAGCAAAGTTGAGAAAGGGTCCCATATTTCAAGAAAACTCAAATCTTTTTCCTCCAAAAACCCCACCCGATACGGAAACGTTTATATCGATTACTCAAAAGTGTGAAATAAATATTCTTTACCCATTGTAGTTTGTTGTTCTAGGCACCAACTCTTAAAGTACCAGCACCAATAGAATTGAAATTATTTTGTATTTTTCAGTGCGCCAACTAATAAAATAAGTCAAATTTTTTTCAAGTTCTTTACTAAGTAGTAACAATATTACGCATATTAAGAAAATACTGCTCTAAAGGCGGGTGAGATATTTACCATGATCACTGAAGATTGTGAAACAAATAATAAAAAAAACTAGAACTGAGGTAATTAGATAATGCAAAAAAAGAAAAAAATAATAATACATAATGTAGGAATCCCAAAAAACATGTTCAAGAGTCTCAAGCTCTATAGATTTTTATGATTCTGACATAATGAATTGCTTTTTTTTAGTGCATCATCGAAGTCCTAGTTTTTATATCGACGAACCCCGAACGGAGGAGGTATACAATTCGCATGTCTATTTTTTTTGGTTCGGGTGCGCGTTTTATATTCATAAAAACGCAAATCCGCAATCTCGTTCCCTCCGCCCCTGAAGGCGGTGCAGGGGGGAATTACAGATAACAAAACATCCGGAAACATTAAAATTGACCATTCTTTCAAAAGAACTACACTCTTCGAGTTTCTGCGATGTTAAAATTTGAAATGAATACGATTGTGTAATTTACTTTTAATTTTAACGTTTCAGTTGTCTGAATTTTCGAGCGAAAAAGGATTTACACCTGCGATGACGCCACTCCTATTTTATTTGAGGTTAGGCTTGTGAGAGTAAGGAATTTAAAATAAGGTTAGCTCTATTGCTGCAGGTAACTTTAAAGTGGCGCATTTGTTAGTAAATAGAAGACGTATATTACGTTTTGAAAATCAGGTAATAAAGTTGGTCATATGTTTGTAAAAGCCCATTTATTACATGGTCTATATACTGAACATTTATTACACGTTTTCAAGTTTCGTTAGTCATGAAAGTTGTTGAACGTATCAATATATTCAGTGATTTGAAAATATGGTGGTAAGAACTTTGCCCGAGTGAATTTACTCGGAAACCGCTGATTTGTTTTAAAAATTTCCAATCTGCTGGAAATGATGTGTTCTATAATACTGTTAATAAAAATTTTTCATTTTCGACAAATTTTGCCCCTTCACCCCATATGTCCGAGTTTACAGCATTATGAATATGAAAGGTTGTTATCGAAATATTTTGAAGTCCCTGAATACAAGTGAATGTTAAAAAAAATTATGACAATCAAAAATAAATAAATATTTTTACAAAAAATATGACCGACTTTTATTAGTTAATGGAATGCGTCTACCTAGAAGTGAACAACTTCAAAAGTACCCACAGAAAATTAATATTATTTTGAATTCAGTGCTCCAACTAATAAAGTCGGTTCTATTTTCAGTTACGAGAGAAATAATATTCCATTTGCTCAATTTTAACTAGAACACCTATTTTCAAGGGTTATAATTTTTACATATTTGACTTGTACTGTGATAAGTTTATATGTTATTTCTTTCATCTTCTTCTTCATAGAATAGTTAATAATATTCTGCGAATAATTCCGTTTCCGTTTTTTCTGACACAATGTCGAATAAAATCTTATTCCACCAAACATTACGATGCAGTGTGACATAATTATTGAAAAAACTATGATCTGCCATGATACCAGAATATCGCCTTTTCGCGAAATGCAGATGGTGCAGTTATTGTTATTTCACAATGTGACGTTAAGTGACATTTCGTGAAAAGCCGCGGCAGATAGCGAATAATATTTCTCTAAACTTTATGCTGAAATACCTAGACTTTTCACAAAAAAATTTAATTTAAAAAAAAATGGGACCGATGTTATTAGTTTTGAAGTTGTGCAGTTGCAGTTAGATTGATAACTTTTGGAACCAACTTCACAAGTACCAGCACCAACAGAATTAATATTTGGTACTTTTCAGTGCACCAATGAAGATAGTAGTTATCCTATTACCCACGTATATCCTTTGCTTATATTATTGAGATCTCAAAACATCGCTGCGGAAATACGCTGTTACCATTTTAACACCGATTTAACTCGAAAACCGTAACTCTAAGGAAAAAATGTTCATTATAAATGTTGCTACAAATAACTATGTCTTTCATGTAGTACCCACTGATTCTCAATTTTCGAAAGATATCGCCCTCTTCACATAGCAAAAATACATATATTTGAGTATTTAACATGCCTTTATCTCGAAAACCGTAACTCTTTTGAAAAAATGTTCAATCTAAACGTTTCCGAATATTGTCCTATCTTCAATTATACCACCTCAGATTTTCGATTTCCGAGAAAATTTGCTACCTTCACCCCTTCAGGGGCAGTTTTCGGAGGGAAGGAGATTTCGGATTTGAGATTTAACGAAGTCTCCTCTTTCAAATGAATAAAAAATCAACAAAATCGGAGCTCGTTTATTATATAAAAGGCACGCACGAACCAAAAAAACCTCCATTCGGGGTTCGTCGGTCGAAAAGACGGATTGAGCCAACATGTAGGTATGTTGTAACTCTCCCGCAATCTTTCGCTTGTTTCTGGTGAAGTTTCCAATAATATCATAGAATTTGCTTAATAGTATCTGAAGAATGGGTTGAGATAATTTGATGTTTTTAGAGACATTGTGAGAACAGAGTGATTATTACGATTTGGTCATGACGTATTTATAGAAAATCTGGACAAAGAATCTCATATTGAAATTAGAAGAAGTAAAGGCTTAGATCTTCAATAACTGATCTTTTTCAATTTCTACCCCAATGTATGTAGATGAGCCCTACAACAAAATATATACGCTTCTTAACATTTTTATGGAGATATTTGGATTTGAATAGTTCGTACTAAATTTTATAAAAAAATAACATGAATGGAAGATGGTAAATAGAAGAATATTTTTAGAGACGAAATTTTCGAACTAAAATTTCACAAAAACTCATCAAATCTTATCATAATATCAATAATATATATAAATTAACTATTCATCTTATTAAAATCAGTAGGGGATAGATTTTCCCGTGCAAATTCTTGGGGGCATTTATACCTAGGAATGTTCGAAATGAAAAATATGGTTTATTCCTTTTTTTTCCTTATTCATCTCATCAATCATTTCGGTTGTTAAGAAATATTTGAATGTAGTATTTTACAGTTTATTTTTAACGTCTAAACTACTAAGAAATGTTGTAATATTGTGAAATATACAATTTGTCCTTAATAATATTTTCTCTAGATCTCCCTATATATTGTGGGTATTTCTCTATGGAGTATATAATTATCAATCAAACATGTTTGAGTGACAATTTTTCGTTGCACGCTTCTCACATAGGTACAAGTTTGTTACATAGGAGGTAGTCGTGGGTGTGCCGGGTGTAACCGAGGCATAAGCGGGTAAGGAGCATTTGGTTACTACGTTGTTTAGGTGGGTTTTGCCACAGTTTCCTGGATATTAGTATCGATTATCGATAATGGCTTCTTTTGCTTTTCTGTCCGCTTTTTTGTTACCCATTATCCCAATATGTGATGCGATCCAAATAAATTTTATGAGTTCCTTCCTGTTCATCCAGGTGGAGCTGGTCCTTTGTTAGAACTGTGAACTAAGCGAGTCGGTCTGGATTAAGAGTTTGTGTTTGTTATGGTTTTCCAAGACAAACTTTGAAACCCCGTTTCCAAATTAAAGGATAATTTTGTCATGTCTTTAGATTTATTAACCCTATTTCACCCCTATTTTGAATACAAAACTGTGTGCACCCATTTTTGGATCTGAACTTCGATATGTCCTTCCTTATTCCTTGTATACCTACATCATAAAGAAAATCCCTATGTAAAATTCCAGCTTTTTTAGCTGAGTCAATGAGTGCGGCAGTATTTTTACTTTATATGTATACTATATGAGATAGATAACTTATACGATCAACATTTTATATTTAAGCCCCTCTTCATCCATTGGTATACGGATTTTCTAGAATCATTTAATTATGTCAATGTAGAAAATTCCATTAAAATTTCATGAGGCGTAGGTAGGTAATCTATTACAAAATAAAACTATTTTAAAATTATAATTTCAGGACCGTATAGCATAAGCAACTTTATATTATGATTTCTTAAATCGGCATATTCTAAACTCACGAAGAAATTTTCGAGATACCCTGTGTATTTTGCACATATAGTATTAGTTAATGTCAACTTGGGTATTTTTGTTTTAACAAGGCTAATGAAACGGAAAAGGTGGAAGGAATCTATTTTGTAATAACTTTTCAGTCAAAATAGTAGCAAGCTGTCTTTTTCCTATTACATAAGAAAGCGAATAAAAAACTTTTCCGTTGAAGTCTCTAGTTCATTTCCATCATCCAAGAAGCTTTAATTTAATTTCCTATTTTGCTTCCAGGACGGCGAAGGAAATGAGTGTACTATAATATAATAGATGCCATTGCTATCTTGACACACAGCTGAAAATGAGGAGGAAAAGTCAAGGAATTGAACATGGATCAATACTTCTGCACTTTGAATTCGAACTTGTCATTAAGATGGAGTGCTACAGAATACAAAGAGATAATGAGAAGTATATTTGGTGACATTCAAATCATTTTCGTGGGTATTAATAACATAAGCGTGATATATAATTATATTAAAAGAGGAATTCTTGTATTTTGTGTATATAGCTATAATTTGATAAAATGTTTTTTTGTTGGGGATGCAGTCATTTAATAAATACAATTCTTTGGATTGAGCCGAATTTTCGAGAAAGTTTAGTCTCTTCGTCAGGGAAAAATTCGTGTATATAGATTAAATTAACTGTTTTTGATACAGAGTTTAGTGAACTAAAATCAACCAATAACCAGATTCTACAGATGAAGGACTATTAAAATAATTTTATAGCAATTAATATTAGGAACTTTGAGATCTCTGGAATCAACTGATTGGTGAGAGACGTTTAGTTGATTCGAAATGATTTTCATTTCATGTTTAACCAATATTGACAGAATACGCCCTATTTATTGACATATAAAACCATGCCGTTGAAATGTTTTCAAAATTAGAAAATTTGAAGTTTTAATAACTGTCATTTGCGAGTGAAGATTGCTCTGTAATTCCGAACTTTCGAGATAGTATTTTTTATTACTGTTTCATTACGTTACCCCTGGCTGTTCAACATCTACGTGTCTGTCTCATGGGTGGTATATGCTGCAGCATACCACCTCCAGGCTACTGGGTAGAAAGCTTGCGTTGGTCGCGCTCCCTACTTGAGTAATTACAAATTACAGTGGTTCATGCACTACTACAACTACTACATGATCGTGATATGTAACAAACTTCACTTTTAATACCTTCATTTGTACATAACTGAAATTAATTGATAATTTCCGAATTGTTCATCAGTTCTCAGTTTCAGTTTTCTTGGATCATCATCTGAGGGTATCAATTGATTCAGATAATCTGTTATTTGGCCTTTCATACTTGTGTTTGAAATATCTACGAAATTGCGTTAATTGCACTGTCCCTGCAGAGCAATAGCCAGCAGTGACTGACCTATTATGAAATAATCACAATTATTGACAATATATAAATTTATATACAGCAGTTATCTTTTTTATGTTGAATTTATATGAAATTAAATAATCTTCGAACATAAGAGGCATATCTACAGTTCTATTTGTCATGTGTAATAATTATTGGTGCTGTTAACCGTTCGCTGATTTAATCTGAACACACTCATTATGACATGAAAATTAATGACAACTAACTGTCATCTGACTCTAACAAATGATTAGAAATCTATCTCATTTACAATAGCCTACTTGGAATGATTTTTTTGGATTTGGATCGCTTGATATAACCACAATGAATTATTCACACTACTGAGTAAGTTTTGAAAAGAAAGTACCCGATTATATTAGTTTTTGACAGATTATTTTACTTTTGGGTTGAGTTTAACACATTAGGGACTGCACTAGTTAACTCGTCGACTTGGCAAATTTGTGTAGATAGGTACCTACCAGTTCCGACGCGCGACCGCAGTTTGGTACGATTTTAATTGAATATAATAATAATGATATTTATTGCATAAAATAAAGTATTACAAATAGTATTAGTAGTAATAAATGAAGAACTCCTCAAAGTACTTAGTACTCGTTTAGGATCTAAAATAAAACAAACAAATCAAGTTTCTATTGTTATGATGACTTAATAATAATAATAATAATAAAAATAATAATAATAATTTTATAATAATATTATGTTTTTTACATAATAATAGTATCTTTGATTTATGATATAGATATGGTAAATACAATAATTGTGTACTCTTAAGTGAAAAACTTACACAAGTAGAAAATAGTAGATACCATGTTTTATTTCCAGTATCAGTTATACCAATAAAATAGCAAGTCAAGGAGACTATGTTTTTATAGAATGAAAGCATTAAAAGAAATCATAGATTTGAACATAATGCCCTTCATCTCTATTTTGTACTCATCTCCTTCAACCATTTTTTTATAAAGAATACAATCATACTCATATACCTATATACCCACACCTATATACCTACACATAAACAAATATACATCTAAACATAACTTATCAATTTAAATTTAAATTATTGATTTTGCTCTATTTTGATTTTTCTATAATTTCTTATACATGCCTACAGTAAAAACAAAAGCAACAAATGACAGTAGAACCCTGGCCCTTTCATTATTAATATTTTCAGTGAAATTGTGTCGATCTACAGTTGTGTTAAGTAATAAGAATTTCTAGTATCAATGAAACTGTAATTTTGCTCGCGGTATATTAGATATCCAAGTTTTAGTTTGGTTTTAAACATCACAGGCGAATTGATGTTTTTCATATCTACATCTAGTAGATTGTAAAGTTTCGGGCCTATGTATGTATGGCATCTAAGTGCTTTAGTTTTTTTTTTGGTTTTGGAACTTCGAATGCTTTCTTTTTCTGTCCAGTGTTGTATTCGTGAGAAATTTTGTTCAAGCTTTTTCTGTATTTATGTTGATACAACAGGAGACTATGACAAAATTACTGGTTTACATCGAATACTTTGGCTTCACTATATAAAGTGTTGGAGGAGTATCGTATTGGTGTTGCATTAGGCAACTACATAAACGTATATTATACCTAACACTGAAAACATGTATTATATAAATTTGATATATTTGTCTTTGATGACGCTTACACTAATTCATTAATTGTAAAAATAACGGTCGATTTTACTACCCATCACATTTTCGTATCGGAGGCTTCAAATGGAATCTATTCTGAAGGAAAGAATATATTTTGTTCAACATGTGCCATGAATATTCTTCAAATGAGTTAAAATTGTCCGATCACATCGTGAGGAATACAATAATTCAGTATCTATTTAGTGTTGATTTGTAAATATTCTTAGAATCCCTTTAAAAGATTAAATTCCTTTATCGCCAAGTACTCTCAAGTTACGCTTAGAGAAGTATTACTTTAAAACAAATTTCCTTCCCTCATATTATATTCGAGCTACCAAGGTTAATTGCGTGACCATATTATAATGAACAACAAACAATACCATATTATAGTCGTCACTCAATTAACCATCTTCAATGCTCGCGAATCATACACGAAAATGTGTTATATAATGACCAAAATGGATTTCTGTCAATGAAATATTGATGCTGGCCAGTGGATAGGCCATTTTCTGTAAATACGCTTTTGCGTTCTCATCTATTAGGTAGGGTAGCACTGATGCATTTAACAATTAGAAGGTCAAACTGGAATGGTGAAAAATTAAAAATGTATAACCGTGGAAAGTTCATGTTGTGCCGACGCCGCCTGTCATTGATCTGTCATGGGAGAACGTCGTCTCTGACCTATGCTAAGCTTTGTTAATATTTCAGTCGGACATCAACGGTGGGTACACTGATGTTATGAATTATAAATTCTTTGGCCGTTACAGCCAACACAGCTCGATGAAGTTCAAATTTCAGCGGGTGAATTCGGCTGCAAAATCTGCCAGCTGAGAGATAAATATCACAAGCGTTGATAATAATTATGGAGTTGAGCTGGACCTGTTGACTTTTATGCACTATGAGACATATAATTAATTATTTACGTACCTGGTAGAGAGATTTCACGTTAAAATTTTAAAAGAATAATTTATACAATGGAAGGGTTCCGCAATATAGGACATTTATTATTTCAGTATTGAGAAAAGTTGAATGGGCTACATTACTCACTTTTCTCTATCTTTCTAACACACACAGTAATATAAAACAGTAAAAAAATGTTATATTTATTTATTTATACTATTGGAACCCAACAGACTATTCTCCAGTGCCATCTAGTGGAGAACAACAGCAATGTGGATGGCGTTAAAATATTTTCAATCCGCAAATATCTACAATCATCAATTTATATGGCGATCGGTTAAATGTAGGAAAAGTCAGTACTCTGCAGCGCTATCTGGTGGCGAGTAATATCAAAGTGGAGTGCAGTCTTCCGTACCATCTTTGACAACCTTGTGTATCACCTTAGGAGTTGAGTTTTGACAAAAATACTTCTTAGTGACTCTTTACGCCGCAGAAAACACTACATTAAAAATTTCATGTTTCTAGCTTCAATAGGTTGGCTGTGCGTTGATGAAGTATTTAACGAGCTTCTTTCTGTATTTTTTATAGATATGTAATTTATGAAAGTGTGTCGATATAAATCACTTTCATTTTACTGCGTTGGGATTTCTGAATTCTATATATCACGCCGTTTATCCTCTTCATAACGGTATATGGTCCCTCCCATTGTATGTCAATCTTTGGAGAACGATCCTTTCGTCTTTGTGGATTGTACAACCAGACTTTATCACCAGATTTAAATAGTCCCGTTTCTGCACGAAGATCATATGAGGCCTTCATTCGATCACTGGAAATCTTCAACTGTTTTTTGTTGTCTAATTCTAGTCTATTCTTCTTCATACTCTAGTCTAATTATTCCCAGTTCTTCTTTATATAATTGTCTAATTCTTGCCTGTTCTTCTTCATATCCTTGTCTAATTCATTCCTGTTCTTCTTTATCATTTCTAATTTTGGTCCAATCTTCCTTACATTCCAGGATCATGTTTGCATGTTGTTCTTCACGTTCTAGTCTAATTCTTGTCCATTCTTCTTTCTCTTTTTGATTTTTTCTTGTACATTCTTCTTTTTCTTGTCGTTTAGTTCTTTCCTGTTCTTCCAAGATTTTCTTGTTTGCTCTTATGTTTCCTTTTTCAGGAACTTCATTAAATCTTCAATATTTTCCATTTCGCCGTAATATTTCGATATAATCTTCACCATATATTCTCAACAAAATCCGGGATCCCAATTCTAAGACCAATTGTATCGTTTAACCCTGTGCTAAAAGTTGTGGGGTGAGTTCACTTGCGTAATACTCCAAAATTCGCAATTTGCTTCTAAAACGTTTATTTTCAACACCTTGTACACGACCTTCTGTAGTAGTAAAACTGCCACAACTTGTCACTTTGACTGTCGCGTTTCAGAACTACTACTACGACTTATGAGTTAAATTGACTATATTAATACACTGACCGTGACCCGTGATCGACATGGCTTTATATATCTGAATCTTGACATGACATTCATCAATAATGTTCTATGATTATTCTAGACGCGTGTAATAACTTTCTAGGCGCTTGTCAAACTGACAACACTGTGACAAAGTGTACCTCACATATAGTTTCTGGATGGTTCGGGAATAAATCTACTCATTCTAGAACCAATTAATGAACTACAAATGAAACAACTATAGCAAATAAGGAATTAGAACGTTACACTGCCCCGTTTTTTTGGAAATATTTTACATAAGTTAATGAAAATAATATCTATGTCCTTTGAAATTTAAAAGGTCTAGATAATATTATTAGAGGATGCTAATATTTAGATATTAGGTTCAACGGTCAACATATTTGATAACTAATCAAACAATCTAAAATATGAAACACACATTTTTACAAAAAATATAAACTTTTATTAAATCTACTAGTACAGGTACTTTTGGTTGGTATTGGTGCCAAAAGTCTTCTATCTACCTATAACTTCACAACTTACCAGTACCAATAGAATTAATACTTTTTTGTATATTTTCAGTGCACAAACTGAGGTCGTTTTTTTAATATCTATATTTTATCGCCTTCAATAACTCATCAGCAAGCTCGCGTCGCCTCAACTTTAAAAATCTAGATTATCCTAACCGTTATGTTTTTCATGATCTCTTATAGTTGCCAAGAATCGAATGTAGCAACAACATTTTCCAAACGTCACACCCTTATTATTACCAAGAAGAGAAAAAAAGTTTCGGTAGGGGAAAGAAGCAATTGAAAAAAAAAACGGGTAGAAACTAGTTACTCACCTTTTCGCCACTATCTGATGGTAAGTAGAATGTTAGCACTGTCAGAAATGATATCCCCATGCAGGGTATTATGATGTTCACTGTGTAGAAAAGGGTCTTTCTGCGCATCGTTATGTTGAATGTGATATCTAGGTAGGGCTCGTCACAACAAGTGTAGAATTTCTCGTTTCTGAAAAAGATGAGTGATAGAATACATAAGGTAATAGTCCGTATATACTTATTATAAAAAGTTATATTAATTCACAAGTCAAATAAGTATCGCTAATTCTTTAAAATCGAATAAAAATCAAGCAAATATGAGTTTCAAAGTATCCTTGAAATTTTCCCCGATTCAGCAGAACGCATTCAAAATTGTGATGGAAAGGTTTTCTTAAGAAACATACCAGCTTCATTATATGCACTGAAAAGTAAAGAATAATATTTATTGTCCTATCACTCCATTTACAACCCAAATATACGGTAAATCTAATTTGATACCTACAATGACAATAGATTAACTTATTATTATGTTCTGCTAAGTGCATTACCAAATAAAACTTCAAAAAAACTATGACTGACCAAACTCGTTGAACGTCCACTTATTCAGAGATTTCAAAACACAGCGGAAACACACATATTTCACACTTACCACAGCTGTAACTCAGAGGAAATGGATGTCTGAAATGATTTTTTTAACATGGTAGCATTATCACTCCTCTTTAAAATGAAAAAAAATATGTATAAAAATCGGAGCACGTGTACCTAATATGCAAAAGTTGCGAACGAACATAAAAAAATCAGATATCGAATTGTATACTTGGGAAGTTGGTCGATGAAATCTACACTATTTTTTAAATTATTTATTTCATGTTTTTGTGGCTCGGTTGGAATCAAAATATTTCAATAAATTCGGTCATATCTGCAATAAATGGAAATACGTTGGTATATAGCTTGAGTAGCCGCTTCGAAAGCTTTACTTTATCTGAAAAGAGGTAACATTCAAACCTTAATGAAAGTTTTTAATTTTTGATTAATGGTTTAAAATGTTCTCAATTTCCGAGGAAATATTCCTACTTCTTCACTGAAGGGTGCCTTAGGGATGAAGGCATTATATCAAATTGTTTTCAATGGATGTACACGACCAACTATCAGGAGTCCTTTTTGAATGCAGAGAGAATCATAATCATCTGAATCGATGGAACTCTAGCAAGTTGTCACAGTGGACGTTCGTTAAAAGTTTCCGTGGTTAGAAGAAACTTGGAAAAGGTATTCATAATATTCTATCGTTTTAAAATATTTTCAAGATCTTACCACTTCCGATTATACCGGAAGTCGCCAATTACTTCCTTAATTTAAAAAGGCACCAGATATATTATTTAATTTTGCGAATTCTGAGAAAACTTCATGATGTTCCGTTTGGTTAACTATATTATATAGTAGATTCTTTTAAATTTTTTATTTTTTCTACAAATGACCAAATTCATCATTTAGAAAACATCGTCCTTTCAAATGTCATACGCTATTTTTTATTGGATGGTCGGATGCAAAATTAAATTAACCATCATCGATTCGGTAGGTCTTTCCCTATAACTGTTTTTATCGATTTTCTTTTTATTCCATATTTTCTATCAGAAGCCAATGAAATTCGAAAAGCCATATCTAGTAAGCATTGATTTTGACACTACTTCAAACAATGTTGTTGGTTTAATGTCAAAGCAGTTATAAACACAGATTCTACTTAAGTTTTAGTGATTTTGTTATCAATCCCACAATGATTTGCTAAATTTGTTCTATACCCATAGTGAATGTGGACTAATTGTCAGTCGAACAACAATGACTTCCGGAAAATTCTCAAGATTCGTAGCTCGATTTAAGGCAACTCGAAATCACCAAAAGGCTATCATTGATATAGAAGACAACATGATGAGTGTTTTGGCTTATTGTCAAGCTTATCCACAAAAATCGAACTGAGCATCTTGGTCCACAATCACATTCAGCATAATCAATGTTCCATTTAACATACTGATTCATTGAATTCAATTCGTTTCTGTGCGATCTGATATAATTTTGTTGATCGCAGATATTTGACAATAATTTCCCAGTGTTTACACAAATGGCGATACCCCTAACGACTGGAACAAATCAATTAATCAAATTCAGATGAAGGTGGGTGTCCTCAGAGAGCACACGGTCCACATATAATCGAAGATCGAAATGGCTACCATTCTAAGTGCTATATTGATGTCTTTCCATGTGTGCTATAAATCAAACGGATATATACTGCAAATTCCGATAATCATTCAAAGTAGGTACAATAATTTGTACGCTTACTAGCTGACAGATTCGATTACGAAAATCTAGACCACACATAACATAATAATTGATTGTGGATGAGAAAGTAGGCGATATAGGTATATGCGGTAAGGCATCAACGAGTTTTGTTTAAAGCATAAGTTGGACTTTCGATTCTTCTTACTTCTAATTTACTATGTATATACAGATATTCTATTGCGTTTTATTTTCAGTAATTTCAGACTATAGCGGCAACCCTTCCAAGTAACATGGAAACGCATGTTTTTTTTAAATGGCCGATTTAAATGTTAATACTTTTTATTAAAAAAAACTTCTTCTATTTATTTTTGTGAACTGCTGAAAGTTTTATCTGTACTATATTTTTAGTCTCAACGAATCACAATTATTACCTCAATCTTCAGTGTTTTATTGCAATGTTTTTATAAGTATTTTTTGAACATAGTTTTTGACCGACTTAAAAAAGGAGGAGATATAAAATTCGGTTTATGTTTGATTTTTCATGGCTGTTCGCGTGTTTTGCGTATTAAACGTACTTCGATTTAGAAGATTTTTGCTTCATTTGAATGAGGAGATTTGAGACATGGTCCCGTATTTGGAAAAAACTCAAATCCCATATCTCCTTCCCTCCAAAAACCAACGCGAAGGGAGTAAAAGTCTAAAATATGTATTTCTGCGCCGCGATGATTTGAGATCTCTGAATAATAAATACGAGCTAAGCGGGTCCGTCAAGCCACACCCCCGATAAAATGAATATAATTTTTTTATTGCAAAATTATGTGCAAATTATGTGTAAATTACGGTCATAAAAAAATAATTTTGTGCACAATTCCTTGACCATTTTTTCGTAATTTGAAAATCAGCAGCTTTACGTCAAGCTGCACCCCCGCACCGATTTCTATTGCCGAAATTTGAAAATCGATTACACCATAATTATGTGCAAATTATGTGCTCTCCCATGACCTACAGAGCAATTATCCTACTATAAGCATACACCTTTTTTTATTTATGAAAGGGAGTGTGGCTTGACGTCAAGCTAGAACCCCACACCAATTCCTGTTGCCAAAATTTAAAACTCGATCACACTATAATAATGTGCAAATTATGCGCAAATTACGGCCACAAAAAGGAAAATTTGTTCTCCATCCCTTCCTTTTTTTCGATTTACAAAGTGGTGTGTAAAATGAATTTTAAAAAAAATATTGCAAAATTATGTGCAAATTACGGCTACAAAAGAAATATGCACAATTCCTTGACCATTTTTTCGTAATTCGAAAAAGGAGTGTAGTTCGAAGTCAAGCTGAACATTTGCATCGATTCCTATTTGCAGCACCAGAAAATCCATTACTTTATGATTTGCAAATAACGTTTTATGCACGGTATTGAAATTTTTTCTTCTATTTATTTCTGCAATATCTGAAAGAAATTTTTTTGATGTTTACTTACATTCTTGAATTATAGTTTGTTTTTACTGATTTAGTCTTACTTATAGTTTATGAAAGTCAAAAAATTTTTCAATTTTATATAATTCTGAAAGCGATAACAGTAATGTGAAAAATGATACTTTCTGTAATGATTTGCGAAATAGAAAAAAAATAATGAGATATTTTCATTTTATTGGGTAATTTGATGAAATGTTTAAACAGATATTAATGGAGTTTGTTGACGTCAAGCTGAACCCCCTTCTTCAACTAACGAGAAAATGGTCAAGAAATTGTGTACGAAATATTTTTTTGTGGTCGTAATTTGTATATAATTTGCACATAATTTTTCAATAAACATTTTTTTAATTTTGGCAACAGCAATTGGTGCGGGGGTGTAGCTTGACGTCAAGCCACACCCCCTTTAATAAATAAAAAAAAGGTGTATGCTTAGAGTAGCATAGTTGTTCTGAGGTCATTGGAGAGCACATAATTTGCACATAATTATGGTGTAATCGATTTTCAAATTTCGGCAACAGAAATCGGTGCGTTTCAAATTACGAAAAAATGGTCAAGGAATTGTGCACAAAATTATTTTTTTGTGGCCGTAATTTGCACATAATTTGCACATAATTTTGCAATAATTTTTTTTTATATTCGTTTTATCGGTGGTGTGGCTTGACGGACCCGAGCTAAGCCTATATAAAATGGGTAATAGGATAAGATCTACCTTCTTTGGTATTAGTGAACGTTCAATAATTTTCATGGCTAATGTTACACTCAAAAGTGTGAAATAAATAGTTTCTTAAAAAAAGACAGAATTATTTAGTAAGTGCACTGAAAAATACAATATAATATTAATTCTATTGGTGCTGATACTTTTGGAGTTGGTGTCTAACAACAAACTATAACAGCACAATTTCATAATTACCAGAACCAACAGAATAAATATTATTTTGTATTTTTCATTGCACCAACTAATAAAGTCGGTCTAATATTTTGTAAAAAATATTTATTATTACCCAATTATTTGGAAGGAGGGCAAATGACTGGTTTCCGATTAAGTAGGTACATCGGAAATGTTAAGTTATGAATAAATATATAATTTTAAATCAATGAATATAGAAGCTTAAAAATAGTATTTGTCATATATCTCTTTGGACTTATAAATATATAGTTATGATTGATAACTTTTTGACCGACTTCATAAAAGAAGGAGGTATACAATTCGACTGTGTGTTTCTTATGTATGTAACTTCGCATAGTAAACGTGCACCAATTTTAATGATTCTTTCCATAAAGCTCATCCCTTCGAAAAAGCACTTCGAATTCTATAAAAGAATATAATATTCAGAAACTGGAGCTTCATTCGCTCTTGGAGAACATAACATGCTCTCCATACGATTTTTTGAAATATTTGTAATTGAAAACTTCTCGATAAATCTTACGGTTTTGTATTTAGGGAGCTGAGAAAGTCGAAAATGTATTTGACTAATTTCAGAAACAGATGCTTATAATTTGAAATATTTTTATAATAAAGTTGTGTGGTAATACTACAAATATAAAGTAGTTGCCTTCTCTTTAGTAATTGCATCTCTGAGATCTGAAACATATGGTTACCGGAGTAGAGAGCTTTAGGTGTATGATTAGTATACCAAAGAAAGTAGGTAGGTTCGATCCCAACGCGCCTGTTTTACTTACTCCCAGGATATATTTTTTCATATTCTGTACTAACTTATAAAACATTACATATAAAATATTCTTCTCTATAGAAAACTGAATTACTGAATACATAACTAAGAATTTGTCATTTGAATTATTGGTATTAATGATTTTGTATAGTTTTTCTTAGTATTCATTTGCGTGTTCTTAAAATTAGTGTTATTTACCATGATCAGTCCAAATTGTGAAATAAATAATTTAAAGAATTTGGTGTAAATAATCTTGTGCAGCTGATACATCATCTCTTGGCACCAACGTCAAAATATTAATGATCCTTACACTATACAGGGTGTTTCATAATATATGCGCAGGACTTGACACGATAGCTCGTCCAAAATTATGAAAAAAAGTTTATATTAACTTACCCTCTAAAATTTTTGAGATACAGGGTGTTGAAAAGCAAAATGTTTTCTTGTGAATATGTTCGGAACCGTTTATCGTACAGAAAACGACTTCTGTAAGCATTTTCCACTCATAGTAAGCTGTTTTGAGTCAGAAAAACATTTTTGTTAAGTTATAATTAAGATTTTGAAGGAGTTGTGGTTGTTTTTCTCCCCAATTTCTACACCAATTGAAAAAGTAGGGTTTTGAAGCGCCCATTTGAACCGCCAAAGTTTTCTACACAAAAAAGGTAGGTACTGTTTGTTGGAGCACTAAAGTCTACCGTTTTCGAGAAAAATCAATTTTACGTTGAAAAAAAAAACACGGTCAAGTTTAGCTTTTGTCACTTGTTGTAACATTTACATAAATTTTGTTTAATTAGTAAATAAAAAGTTGTATTTCAAAAAATGTATCGTGTTTTTTCAACATAAAAGTTGATTTTTCTCGAAAACTGTCGACTCTAGAGCTCACGACAACCACTACTCCTTCAAAATCTTCACCAATTATGACTTAACAAAAATTTTTTTCTGGGTCAAAACTTAGCTTATTATGAGTGGAAAATGCTTACAAAAGCTATTTTCTGTACGATAAATGGTTTCGGAGATATTCATAAGAAACTACTATTTTTTCACCCTGTATTTCGAAAACTATGCATTTAGGAGGATAAGTTAATATAAACGTTTTTTCATATTCATATTTTTGGACGAGCTATCACATCCTCATGTCCTGCGCATATATTATGAAACATCCTGTATATTGTTTTTTATTATTTTAAGCGCATCATCGAATGAAATCGTTCCTAGTTCTTTCTTATTATTTATATCATACCTTTACTTTTATAAATAGCTATGAATCAACTATTTTAAATCTCTGATGTCAGGCTACGCTTTCTGATAACAGAATTTTCATGATCATCGTCTGCCTCCATGCGTCCACTGCTGGCATAGGCCTCTCGTAAAAAGTGGAACTAATCTCTGCTCTGTGCTATCTGCTTTCAGTTTGGTCAATAACTCTTATATCATCCATCTATCTTGTTGATGGTCAACCCCAGTTTCAAGAACCTTTCTTGTCCATCGCTCATCAGATGTTCTGGCAATATGACCGGCCCAGTTCCATTTTGTGGTTGGTCGTCGGATAGCGTCCGCGACTCAGGTAGGACATACTGATCGAAGACTTTTCATTCTAAGCATGTTGATATGTGATTTAAGGATCTATCTTAAATTTCCAAAAGCTGCCCAAGTAAGATCTACCCTTCTTTGAAGTTCAGCAGTTTGATTATCTCGATTTATTCGAATTTCGTGCCCTAGATATTTATTCTATGATACTTGCTGGATATCAGTGCAAGTCACTAACCACGAAGTTTGTCATGAACTGGGTTTTCCATATAATAATTCTCAGTCCAACTCTAATCTATCAGAACTATATCGTCAGCAACCCTTAGATGATTAAAGTTTTCGCCGTTTATGCTTGTTCCTAAATCGTCCCAGCTTATCATTTTGAAATTATATTCATGTATGTTAGTGAATAGCTTTGGTCATATAGTGTCTCCTTGAGTGACACCGCGCTTTATTCTAAATTTTCCGGTTTGTTCGTGGAGTCTGACGCATAACATTGCAGTACTATATAAAGATGTTTACTCCAAAACATCGGTGGTCTATCCGACAATCAGCAAGGCATAGTAGTGTTTTCTGTTAGTCAATGGTATCGAACAATTTTTCATAATCCACAAATATGAGATTAACTGGCTTATTGTATTTGACACATTTCTCAATTAAGGTTTTTATTACTTGAAGATGGCCGATTTATCCCATAATTTTGGCGGAATACGGCTTGCTCTCTTGGTTGATTATTGTAGAGTTTATATAGTAGTCTTGTGTGTTTTTTTCAATGCAAAATCAAACATTTTTGAGTTATTTCTTTTAATATAACTGTATTGTTATCTTACCTGGACACGTACACATATTTTTAAGCCAATTAGATGATTCTATGTTGGTGAAAGTTACGTCGAAATATTCCGTTACACTGATTGAGAGATAGATTGATTGGTACAACTGGAAGCTTAGCAAATCTCATAAATAAATGTAAATTAAATTCCGTTTTCTTAATGCGATTTTTCTTAGTATCTTACTCTTGTATCAATAGAATTATTCTGATATTTTTTTAAATCAAAAGTTCTTCCAGAATAATAAAAAACTTTCTTACAAAAACTATTATCGACTTCATTAGTTGGTCCACTGAAAAATACAAAATAACATCAATTGGAATATGAAAGACATTAAGTCAACAGTAGATATTAGGGAATACTAATACCGTGTCTACTAACGATGACCACAACTACTCGGTGAGCTAATACTCCATCCCGCATTGTATTACATCATCGTTGATAGGTGCAATATGATTGATTACTAATCAATACTTATATTGCAGACTTCTAACCCTTTTGCTTTTGACTTGCTCAGACACATCCCAAAGTCATATGTGTATCCGATGATTTCTAATGAAAACGAAATCGGCGATCATACGCTTGACTCAACTGTGATGTGTTCCGAATGAAATTAAAGCAAAAGGGTTAAAAGGGTTAGAAGTCTGCAATATAAGTATTGATTAGTATGAAAATATCGCGGAAATACACATATCTCCGACCTAACTACTACTTTAACAAAGTAATGCACACTTAAAAAAAATACAATTTAAATGTTGGATGTCTCTTCCATGTCTATGGTCTCTTCATTAATTCTGCAGTCTGAAACTCTCGAATTTCGAAAAAAAAATCTCTACCGCCCCTTTCGGTGGCAGTTTTTTGAGAGAGGGGATTTCGGATTTGTTTAAAATTGGACCATTCATCAACTCTCTTCTTACAAATCAAAATAGAAGTACGTTCAGGTACTATTTGAAGCGCGCGTACCTCCTCCGTTGGGAAGTCGTTCAAAAATAACAAATTTCTCTTATTTAGGTAGGTATTTGTTTTTATAGGATTAAAATAACTTAATCTTCTGTCGGTCTCCGCACTTTATTATCAAAAAGAATTAGATTACCTACATACTAATTAAGTTTCTTGTACTCACCTAACAGCTGGTACTTCTAGAATGTCCCATTCCACTGACATGTAGAACTCAGAGAGATCGACACCTACTTCAACAACATTACTTCCCACTTTTTCATCCATATGTCGCAAATCCACCTGACAAAATTATGGTGTTAGGACAAGAAAAATCTGTTATCAAAAGTCTAATGAGGAACTATTATTAATAAGGATAAATATAATTTGTCTACAATAAATTGAACATTGTTGATATCAAATACATTCTATATTATTGAGATTATAAAGCAACAAGCTGACTCAACAAAACTTTTCAATATGCTTATTTGCTATATCTACCTACAACATACAGACAGTCACTTCGATTCACAACATACCAATTAAACTACCTATATATTACTTGCATTCACTACTATATACATCGTTATGTAAATAAGCAGCTCATTATCTGAAAATGTATGGTTTTATTTGGATGCAATTGACTCTAGATTATTGTACAATGCAAACACTCCGAATATTGGTAATTTTTTAAATTTCTCCAACTATTTTAGAAAAGTGTTCCATGAATACTGAAATGGGATATGACGTAAGAGTACCTTTATCAATTTCCATGAGAATTTATATGTTCATAACCACAACCGCTCGATGTAAGGGGTCTGTCTCTGCGTCTTCGTTATATTCGTTCGTGATGAAGCAGCCTTCAATTCGATCGAGCTTAATAAGCAAAGTGAACACCTAACGAACAACCAGTGCTTTTGGCACTTGAAACAACAGTAATTGGAGATAATTTGAAAAATGAGCCTCTTTGTAGGTGATGTCAATTACTGGAATCAAAATTGACGTTGAAAACACGAAATCGTTCCTCTATATTTCACCGAATTAATAAGAAAAATCACTGTCACAAGATACGATCAGCTTCCATTACCTAACGTACACCTGATTTAAATTAATACCAAAGGTATAGCTAATTATTCTTGATTAAAAACTCATTCGATTAACAAGGCAATCCCGTAACGCTTGGCCAACGTTCTACATCTAGTATGGAATTAGAACAAGTAGGAGTAATTTGAAGTGGCGTTTTTACGTGGATGCATTTTTCAAATACGTCTCAATAATATTAGAGAAACTAATTAATCTTTGAATAATTTTACATGAAAACAAATTGAGCTTACAAGGGAAAAGATTTATCTGAAATAAATGTGACTATATATTAACTTTATAAAAGCTTATGTCTTTCAAGGATAAAAATATACATTAAATATATAATACAAAGTTCAAAGACATTAGCTGAATGCTTGTATGCTCACTTTTTTTTGTAGTCACTTTAATGGAACGTTAGTAGTAAACTAATAATGAAAATGTCCCCCAAAAGCTTAAAACGTTGGCTGGATAGCCTCGTTTATTTTCCACCCGTAGCATGATTGTCCGGAAAACGTACTCCGAAAAATAAATAACTACCATACGTGTATGCTCTTGCTGCGGCTCTGTCCACTCTATTCAACGGATTGCTTTAATTCTCTTGGACAATTATTTCGGGGGGAAAGTGTCCTTGGCAGGCATGCAGGAGCAAAATAACTTCTAACGTCATTCGAAATTTACACATATGATGGTACCTGCTACATTTTCAACGTTAAACGACATCTTATTTTAATAAAGGACTGTGTTTGCAATATTACCCTCAACAGAACAATCTAAGAGCTATGAAATAAACAAAATAACTTTTTCTGGATAAACTGATCTCCAATTTAGCAATGCAGTATAAATATCGTGGACCGAATTGATTACTTATACCATGAAGTGGTCGACCAAATATGTATTACCGTTTTGTGACTAACATCTAGTATTTACAAACCAATGCTCTTTAAATGGGGGGTGCATAAAGGCGCAGGGCACATCTCTCCATATTTAGCATTGCATCATCGCATCCCTGCGCTTTGTATTTTTCGTAGGAAAGTTATTAGCCATTGTCTTATCAGAGGGGGGACAAGACTACTCAAAACAACTATACTCTTAAAAAAAATTCGAATGAATTAGCAGCTGAATGCAATAAAATAGGTAATATTAAAATATTTTAATACGATAGAAGGAGGAATGGTAGTTCTTCCATGAAATATTTACTTTGTCATCGATTTAGCTTAAAGTGTCATCGAATATGTCAACGTCCACTCGCATGTAGTTACTCAAAATACGACGATTGTCCGTCCCTTCTTACAATATATACTACAAAGATGATGGAATTCGCCAAACTGGCTTCTCGTGTTATCTAAATCAATGATGTACAGTATTTTTGTTATATGTTAATTAAATCGAAGATGAAGAAAACTCATATTCAACATGCTTCTTGTTTAGTGATTAGGATTAAACTACCGGACATTCGACAGCGAAGCCTTGTACAATGCACAGATGATACTAGCATACAAGGCTAAATGCAGAGCGAAGTGTGGAGCTCCGTCATGGGGATGCCCTAAGAGTATACTGCATTTAGCATCATATTTTCGCCTGTGCTTCTCACAAATCATCGCTATCCAATGTCCATATTGAATCATCGTACCTCTAACATTTTGTAGTAGTTTGATTCTAATCAATAAGCTTGTTGCATATGAGTTATTCTTCATTTTCTATTTAATTAAAATAAAATAAATAGTCAAGTCAGTTTGGTCACTTTCATCACCTTTTTAGTAGGGACGATTGTCGTTTCGTTGAGAATATGTGAATGAAAGTCGACATATTCGATAACATTCAAGTTAAATCTATGACAAAGTAAATATTTCAAATTTATTCAAATGCAATTATTTTTCTGGGAACATGTCAAAAGAAAGTTTAATTTTGAACAAAAATGGTGATCATATTTTATATTCCCATTAGAGTTATGTCAACAATTTCCATGATCATTAGTAATAATTTGTCACGCGTAACTAAATGGGAATCCACATTTTTGATTGAATTATAACAATTGTTTTGTCGTTGCGATGGCATCTTGAAAAAGCCAAAAATCTCTAACAGGATAACATATATCTGGATTTGTATTAAATATTAATAACTGTTGAGCTTGAGCATAAGAAGTTTAAGAAACTAATGTTAAAATTCAACAGCTTCCAAAATTTGAATTTCCAATTTTGAACAGTTTGTGAGATACAATGTTTTTCATGAACAACATTAATTTTTGTATTGATAGCTCTGTTAAGCTAACAGTGACAAGTTAGCAGAAACAATTGAAACCGTCATGGGAATTTGTTGCTAATTAGTTGCTAAAGTCTCGATTTTGTTGCTCGAACCAGTTTCGAAAAAATCGAGTTACTATCTTAACGTGTAAGATAGCAGTAGAAGCACTGTTTTTTTTATATCCACACTACCTAAATTTGTTGCTAATTTGTTGCTCGTAGAAGAAGAAAAACGCACTTCAGTGTATTTCATCCGAATGCTACGCTAATCCAAAACTCAAAAAATAATTAAAAGCTATGATATCCACTGATTGAACTGAAATAAAGTTTTGTTGTTGACGTTATCAAAATACCTCCATTTTCTCTCTTAATTTTTAGCACAAATGTTGTTGCTCAATGGATAAGTCTTTATTAGTGCTTGAATACCCAGCAGCAAAATACAAACAAAGAGTATTATCAATAATAAACTCAGGCCGGCCCTAATAGACAACGTTAGGAATTACGTCACAGACAACAATATCGAATCACTTTTTCTAGTTGTTGCACTAATAAAGACTTATCTAATGAGCAACAAAATTTCTGCTAGAAATTAGGATAGAAAATGGAGGTATTCTGATAGCAACACATTATTATTGGTAATATGCTTTGTTTGTATTTTGTTGCTGGTTATTTAAGCACTAATAAAGACTTATCTAATGAGCAACAACATTTCTTTTTAATTATTTTTTCTTTCTTTTCTTTATACTATCTTCCAACAATAAATTAGCAACAAATTCAGGTGTTGAAAATATTGAAAGTAATAATTTTTCGGAGGTTTCACTGCTGTTTTATACGTCAAGATAGCAGTAACACGATTTTTCCAAAACTGGATCGAGCAACAAAATCCGGATCTTAGCAACCAATTAGCAACCAATTTTCAACTAATTAGCAACAAGTTCCCATGCTGGTTTCGATTGTTTCTGCTAACGTGTCACTGCTAGATATTAACAGAGCTGTAATAGCTAAGTTATTAGGTCTGGAGTTGATTCAACTCAGAAATCAGATTCAATTCAGAATTAGAAGGCCAATCAAATGGATAATGTTTCTCTAAACAGGTGCAATAACCCATGTTTGATTTATTTTTTATGCTACTCACAAACTGGAGTAAATTTTATCTTAAAATGATCAAGTCTCAATAAGGGAAACCACAAAATGGGAATATATCCTCAAAACTATAATTTATGCACTATTATCTGTATTTTTTACGCCTCGTAGTGATAAGGAGGGCGAGAAAGCGGTAAATTTTATTCAATCTTTTTATAAATATCAAATTTTAACATTTTACGTTCAGAAGGTTCAATAAAGACAGATAATAGTCTGTCTGTGACAATGGGACAAACAAACGGATAGAGTGAACAGTACCAAACAATTTTCTCAAAAATTGAATGCTTCTTTTCGAGATCATTATCATTACCAGCAACTCTTAGAAAAAGCTACAGCCCTAAAGGCTCGATGACACTGAGCGAGTTTGGTAATAATAGAAATGACTAAAGGGATTATTATGATGACTCAGGACTAGTTTACTACCCAGCATTCCCATTCGCTAGCTTGTAGCGAGTAAAGAGGCTCAGCTTTCATATCATGAAATCGTCATAAGTCTAAGCCCCGTTTCAAAAAGAGAGGAAGTGATAAATTATGTTCAAGAAGGGATCTTTATTTTCTGTACATTGATCTTACCAATATAATATGTCATGAAATGTCACCATTTCATGGAATGTTCGGCCGCTTCATGATATGGGTAATTTTACGATCCGGCCGCGACATGTATATTTAGTCATAGTATGTTCTGGTCAAAGAACGACCAACTTGCCAGACTTTATACTGTGCTTCTAGCTAGCAAAGTTTACCACTAACCCAAAGTTGGTAGTAACCTTGCTAATTACGAATACAATGCTAATTAAAATATGTGTAGTGGTGCAATATCACAACGGTATAATGAGAGATAGTTTCAATGCAAATGAACAACTTCAGCAACTTTCAAGTCGAGGGACGCTCACTCCCTCGAGGTAGCTTGTTGGACAGACAGAAGGGATTTTGTTGATAAAATGGATTTGGTAAGGGTTTGGGGTGTCTTTGCCCCAAAGGCATTACCCAACAAAATGCCATTATAGTATGAAAATGGGAAATGAACAAATTCTCTTATTAAAAGTACGTATACCTAAGTAACTACGAATACAGTTTATCTAAAGCTTTGTGAAAACAGGATTTTTATAGCTGAGAGAACATGTTATGTACAATAGCATTTAAATAGTGTCAAAGAATTTTTTTATTTTTTTTTTTTGTAAGGTTAACTGAAGCTCAAAACAGATTAGAATCAGCAGGCTGCCCACAATTTCCTAAAACTAAGCTTGAGACGACATAAAATGGATAAGAAGTTACCCGATTACATTTACTAAGTAAACTCCACATAAAGAACTGAAACGTACGTGAAATGAGAAAAAAGTTAGGGCAAGAGACATATAGAGGGATCTTCTGTCGCAGTCTAATTCATTGAAACAAATGGGGAGAATGTGCTCTCTTTTCTTTAGATTAATAAGGGCAATATTATATTTATAGAACCTATTATGCTTACCCGATTGAAAATACTAGGTACTAAGAATAGAAAAGATGATTTTTTATAATCAGAAGACAGAGTGGGATCATTTTTAGACATACAGTTATCGGTTTTTGACTGATTTCCAAAATGGAGGAGGTGTACAATTAGACTGCCAGCATTTTTTTGTTCGTACTCGTCTTTCGACTAGTAAACGTACTCCGATTCTGATGGTTTTTATTCATTTGGGAGGGCGGTGTTGAGAAATGGTCCCATATTATTTTTAATCCAAAATCTCCTTCCCCTCAGAAACCGCTGACAAATGAGGTGGAGGAAGCAATTGTTCTCGAAAATCGATAATAAGAGACGGCACATTAAAAGAAGTGGCCATATCCGGAGACATTTATATTAAAAAAATTATAAAAACAATTTACGGTTTTCGAGTAAAGCAGTAGTAAAGGCTGGAATATGAACGTTCAATGATTTTGATGATTCGGAATACACTCAAAAATGAAAAATAAATATTTCTAACGAAAAATAGGACCGACATTATTAGTTGAAGCACTGAAAAATTTAAAACAATATTAATTCTTGTGGTGTTGGTACTTTTATGTTAGTACCAAAAGTTATCTACCTAGAATTGCACAACTTCAAAATTACCAGTATCAATAGAAATAACAATCAGGTTTCAGACCTCATAGATCGACACACGACAACATAATAGACTTGGAAAGTCAAATACATGAAGCATTTGCCAACAAACAGAAATGTTTAGCAATTTATTTTGACATCAATAAGGCCTTTGAAACTGCGTGGCGCCATCAAATACTAGTCAGACTTCAAGAATGGGGATACCAAGGAAATATATTAGCCTTTATTAAAAATTTCTTGAGTCACAGAACTTACCAAGTCCGCCTCGCTGGAACACTATCACAATACAAAACCCAAGAAAACGGCACACCGCAGGGCTCAATAATAAGCCCAACACTTTTTCTAATAGCTCTCAACGACGTCCTTCTGTCCATGAATAAACCAGTTCAAGCAAGACTTTATGCAGACGACCTTATAATATTCGCTAAAGGTAAAAATATTGATACCCTGGCAACCACTATACAGGAACAGATACATTCGCTCGAAACATGGTCCGAAACTACAGGCTTCACCTTTTCCACTGACAAAACAAAATGTATATTATTCTCGAAAAGAATAACAGCAGAGACACCAACAGTCACATTATACAACATACAGTTAACCTTCACAGATAATATACAATTTTTAGGGATGATATTCGACCAACAGCTCAACTGGAAAGCACATATCCAACATCTTATTCTTTCGTGTCACAAAAGACTCAACCTTCTAAAATACTTGGCCCATAAACAATGGGGTGCAGATGGATCGACCCTCCTCACTCTATATAGAGCTCTTATACGTTCGAAGATCGATTATGGTTGCACTGCCTATGCATCCGCAAAACCATCAGTGCTGAAACCTTTGGATAGCCTTCACAATTCAGCCTTACGCACAATCCTGGGAGCTTACAGAACCACTCCTATTGCAAGCTTGGAATGTGAAATAGGAGAACCACCTCCACAACACAGAAGACAACAATTGAGCCTATGCTACGCTGCCAGAGTAGCTTCACTAGACAACATCCCAACATATAGAAACACAATAACAGCACGCTTCCCATCAGCATACGACCAACCAAGAACCGACCCACCTTTCTATGAAAGAATTCGAAGGTATCTCAAGCTAATTCAAATGCAGCAATTTCCTCCTCTCTACCCTACGAACCTAAACACTCCTCCCCCTTGGCAGGTATTCCAACCAATCATTAACACCCAACTATCCCAATTCAATAAAAACGACACAAATACACAAATTATAATCCAGAACTTCCGTGAAATCCTACAACAACACAAAGACTTCATTGAAATATACACCGATGCATCCAAAACAGTTTCTGGTGTAGGAGCAGCTGTTGTCACACCTGAAAATACCCTAACCTATAAACTACCGGAAACCAATACGATCCTCACAGGAGAACTCTTCGCAATCCTCCAAGCGCTAAGGTACGCAAAATCAAACTCATCTAAGAAGTTTATAATTATGTCAGATTCATTAAGCTCTCTACAAATACTTCGACGAATATACGTAAACCATCCAATTGGAAGACTGATCAAAAGAGAACTTTTTACCATCCAAACACTAGACAAAGAAGTAATACTGCTCTGGGTACCTTCACATATAGGAATAACTGGAAACGAATCGGCCGATAAAAGTTCTCGAGAAGCGATCAATAATCCGAATCAGACTGCGTTACAATACACCCCTTCGATAGACATGAAATCCTACATAAAAAACAAAATGAAAAACGTGTGGAATACTCACTGGCAGGCCTCACAATCGAAATTACAGGAAATCAAACCAAACGTAGGACCGTGGCAAAATCAGTTAACAAAAAGAAGACAACAAGTGATAATGACCCGACTTCGCCTAGGACACACCAAACTCACACATGAACACTTGATATCTGGACAAAATGAACCAACTTGTGAATTTTGTGATGTGAAACTAACTGTGAAACATATTATAGTGCAATGCCCGTTATACCAAAACCACAGAGACACATTCAACATATCTTGTAACCTGAAAGAAATGTTAGACTATAGTAATAGCAACAAAATAATTCAATTTTTATATTCATTAGATTTACTTAAGAAGCTATGAATGTTATTTATAAACTTCACCGCTAATGACCCAAAGGGTTGAAGCGGTTATCTGAAATAAAAAAAAAAAAAAAAAAAAAAAATAGAAATAATATCACGTTGCATTTTTCCGAGCATCAAGCATAGTCGGCAAAGGTGAGTTTATACAGAAAATAAAATAAGAAACAAATTAAAATTGAAATAAGAATAACCTCAAAAAAAGACTGGTTTATACAGATGAAGAAAATAAAATAAGAAATAAGAATGAATCAATCAAATTACAGCTTTATTGACAAAAACTTTTGTGTTGTATGCGAGTTAAGTGTTCTCTGGTGGTTGATCATGCGCATTATCAATTTCCAAACAAAATAAAATAAAATAAAATAAGAAATAAAGATGAAAGTTGTCCATCTTTGGTTCTTATTCTTATTTCTTAATTTAGCTTATTTCGTGTATAAACCCTCCCATGGAAATGAGCACTGTATAAACACACCTTAAATTTTGTTGTTGAGCATTAAGCATTAACTCTTATTTCGTAGCTGTTTATTTGTAATGGAACACGTTGTTTGTATGTGGAAAAAATGCTTATTTAAAAAAAATACTATTCGCTAATATTTTTTGCAGAAATATAAATATAGTTGCAATGCTTTGATATTCCTACGATTTTTTACAAAATTGGTTAATTCTCAAAATGAAACGTCAAATAGAAAACTACTTATTCATTTGTTATTTTTTTTTTAATTTGATCTGCGCAGATAAGTAAAAAACTATATTCAGTCAGTAATTTGGGTTTCATACAGTTTTGCTTGAATGAAAAATAATGGAGACACTCAAGTACGACGAGTAATAGATTCATTTTTATTGTACGTATTATATATAAGTATAAGCTACATAATGTAATACCACTATTTATTTATTCAAGTTACAGAAACACAATAAAACTATGTGATATTTCTAAAATGCAGAAAGATTCATTCCTCTTTAACACGTAGGTATTATATGCTTATTATTAATCTCATAAAACGTATTGATCATAACAATTTTAAGACTGTCTCAGAATCCCTGGAAAACTTGAATTAATGAAAACAAGAAAAAGCCCTTTACTTTTACCGTCACAAGAAAGACAGGAATATCCTAAAATTCTCGTTCCCTTTCTTATACAATCGCTAACACACTTTTCCAACCAATTCTGAGTGGTCGGTTGATCGGTTCCAGTTCTTTAGATTGTGTTACTGCAATTACTAAAAGCTCTTGATACATTTAAATCCACTCTTTAATTTCAATTCCCATCTAGATTAGAAATTCCACTAGTCACCCTACATTCAAATTTTCAAACAATGCGGAATTTTTGTTGTTCCAAAGAAAGCAAAGTTCACGACTCCCACGTAAATAAATATCAAATAATGTACAATGAAAACAGAACATTAATCGTGTTTCATCCATTTACCTTTTTCTTGAAAAATGTATAGGAAATATGGAGTACACATTTAATATTTCACCATGGATCGTAAAATGTACCCTTCATAAATTTCACGACATCAATAAACTTGGAATATAGAGCCGTAATAAAACACTTTCTTCTTCCTGTTCCTCTTACAATCAAATAGAAATCACCCAACATATAAATAGATATGTCCACCCAGAAAAGACGCAGACATAGTAATGATATTAATAAATGTTATGTGAATTCATAATTAAGATATGGAAAAAATAATAGATATTGGATACAATAGTGAAATAAGAAAAGGTAGACTCATTTAAAAAATATGCATCTGATGAAGAAGGCTTGGAGTAGATATTAATAAAAAAAATAATTATAAAATTTGAAAACATTGCGGCCCACTTCAATGACCATAGAAGATTTTAGCCCTCTAGCCGCAGCCAACTCCTATGCCCCAGGATTTTCTCTTGGCTACTTAAGTCATTTATTTTAGCGTATTTTTCTACAATGATTCCATGGGTCCCTTGCATGCTTATTTGGCCTCCCCGTACAAACAGGAAGTGCCCAGGCAAGTTTTACACAATTCACATTTTTTTTAACCTGTATTCGAAAGGCACAACCGTATTGTAACATAGCTGCGCGTTTCAACTCGCCAAAGGTCAAAGGAAGCTCTTAACCTGACAACTTTCAACTCTATTTAGTGAAGTAGTGAAGTGAATACGAATCGTCAGCATTTTTGACCGACTCCCAAACGGAGGAGGTATACAATTCGATTGTTTATCTTTTTTTTTTGAACGAATCAGTTTCATATTTATTTGCGCCTTTAGCATATAGTAAACATGCTACGTTTTTGATGATTTTAACGTTGCCACGTCCTACTTGAAGAGTAACATGTTACTAAAATCAAGCTAAGAATGACCTGTATGTCTATCATCACCATTTTCTTGGAAACTATATTCAATATCTCTAAATTATTATGAAGAATATATGGGTAGCCTATCGAAAACGAAACAGAGCCATTTTCAGGAAGCAGGGAACACTTTTTTTTGGTAATTTTGCTTCCACCACTATTACCCACTACTTTGAGAACATTACATTTAACAACCAGTCGAATCGCTCCGGAAATGCTTCGGAATGTGCGCGAACGTTTCGAACACAATCTTTATTATTGTATGGAGGTAGATGGTCATCAGTTTGATTGAACCCTTAATCAACTAAGTAGTGAGTAAGCAGCAAACCATCTTTAAACTTTAAATTGTAAAGTCTTCAAAGTATTAGGCAAAATTTCCAAATTTAAAGACTTTTGTAAAGGGAGAGCTGTTAAAAGACATCTTACTCGACTCTCAAATACTATTTAAATATTTTGAGGTGTTCCTTACCCTCACTAGGGGGTAAAAGTGGTGGAGTCGAAAATACCGAAAAAAGTGTCCCCTTGAAACAGAAAGCGAGGGGTCCCTGCTTTTTCCTAAAATAATGACACACTTTCTGAAAATGGCTCTGTTTCGTTTTCAAATGGACTCCCTGTATACCTAAAAGGTATATTCTAGGGTTTATTGTTTACAAAATCTATTTATGTGTAAATAAAAATATGATTATATATATATATAGAAAAAGGATGAGAGAGAAAAAATATAAATTATGAAGATAACTGCTACCAGAAAATAATTTATCAATATTATTCATATATACAGGGTGTTTCATAAATAATTGAAAATATTTTATCTGGACCTTGGGCGATTTAATCCAAATTAATTAAAAATCATATGGCTCATAGTTACATGTTGTTCGACTATAGACATTCAAAAACTTTGAAAAATAAAGAATATCTATTTATGTAGATTGGGTAGGTTATTTAGTTTTATAAAGAAAGTATTGGAAAATTGAAAATTAATTATAAAATGACAATTCTACCAGAGGCGTAGAGTTTAGGAAGGGTCAGCATCTCAGATGCAGCTGTATCTATACAATACAAGGGTATTGTATTTTCTTTGCTTTTATTCAAAATAATGCATGGTGTACACTGCAACTACACTTCTAACAAGTGTGTATTTAATTGGTGTGGTGGTGTGTTAAAAAAATCTGTAGTTCGGGTTTCTCGAACGAATAAAAGAATTCAAAGTTGATAGTCGGGAAATGGCTAAAACTTATTTTTGGATTGTCATTTCTTCCTGCTTATCAGGTGGGTGGATATTTGGATACTTGCTTTCTCATATTATCTACATCGATGTAGGTTCCACCTCACATTTTGACCTTAATATTCCAACTATAACAGTTACATTGCCCATCACCGCTTGCAAACGTTAGGGATTACTTGCATTAAGTACCTTAAATCAATGCAGATTCAATTCATAAAGATGGATTCACCAAACACTGAACGATAAATTGCCGGGACAGAAATATATAAAATTCAAAAGAAATCAGTACAAGAATGGAACCACTCGACAATATGATTTCCTAAAGGCAAAGACAAATAAATATTTGAGTAGAGAAAATACTTCATCTTGGATTATTACAATTATAAATATGCCTCTGGGTGACTGACGCCGATTGATGTTGGTGTGGAATTCAAGGTACTGCAATGAGTAAAATTAAAAAAAAATACTTTTATGAAAGTAGCTACAAATATTATTTGAACTCTTCACTAAACTGACGACAATGTTTCATTTTCACTTTCTTGGGGAAAAAATCAAATTACCTATGAGTTTGGATAAATACGAGGATAAATATTACATTTACAATCATTCGATATCATTCATATAAAATTTTAAGCTTCAATATATATCTGAACTCACATTTTTTGTTCTGAAGAAAGTAGATAATATGCATTGCAGAAATTTCGACATCTAATAAAGAGTTTCAATTTTATCGGCACATTAACTGCAATCAATTTCTCTCATGAACGATAGTCAAGTTGAAATATTTGGGAATCGTAAAAATTATTATTCCACATCACGCAATTAATTGATTTACACTAATAAAAGCAAAATCACACCACAGCAAAGACAAGGGGGGACCTACTATAGAAGTTGTCGGTTCCAAGAATTTACTTATATACATATCTACTGTTATTCATTCACATTTTTAACTCGTACCAATATTCATTAAATTCTCTACTATGTTGTATGAAGCACGCTTATTGATTTTAAAATCTTGTTTTATATATATGTAGTTAATCTCCTCAAAAATTGCATTTTAGCGAAAAATTTATATACAATATATCACAATTGATTCTATTTAAATAGATACGTCAAAGTTTATCATCATCACAAACATGTATAGGTAATAAAAATTAAATACTACCTGCTTATTATCCAAATGACAAAAATATGATACAAAAAATAAATATAATTACAATATATACACAATGTCATATAGAATATACGTCAAATTTAAATACAAAAACATTTAGAACAAAACACAAAAGCACAGCCAGACTTCTAAAATCACTACCTCTTAGATTTAATTTAATATTTATTTTATTTATTGTTCATAGTTTTTTATTTAAGCTTCAATTAAAGCTTAAGCAAAATCACTGGGATTATAATTAATTAACTTAATATTTTAACGATAATATTATTTTTAAAGCGCTTCAATAACAACATTCGCTATTTCCATATCAAATATAGACACACAAATAAGTTAATGTTATTACATATTTCTAATATTTTTTGTTAAACCATGCCGAATCAACCTAGTTTACCATTCCTTATGTACATAATAAGATGTTTCGAATCAAAATAAAAAAATACCAGTTATCAATGACTAAAATTCATCGAAAAAATCAATTTTAGTCAGAAAATACACGGAAATTTTGATGACAGAATGTGCAAATTTAATCACAAATATGCTTGTAGAGAATCTTTAATTAGAAAGAAAATTAATTTGAAAACATAATAGAAATTAAAAATTGCTTGTTTGAATTTATTTACTACTTTCTTAGTTCCCTATATAGATTCTGGATAAAAGTCTCGGAAAATAGGGCATTCAATTGAACAACTGTAGAATCTATTCCCTTCCTTGAATTGATCCTCGAGCAACAACATAGTACAACATGCAATATCAATAAACCAAAAATATTGAACTGTAATTAACACAACATTACAATTCTGAGCATATTCTGCAAAATTATGGAATGCACTCAAATAATTTTCTCACTTAATTTATCGAGATTTGTAGCTCTCTCAAATCTGTGTCGTTTTCTAAGGTATCCCCACAAAAAAATAATTCTGAGATAAATCTGGGAGACCTTTTCATGGTATCATGATGGCACATATCGCTTTTGTTTCAAATGAAGGAAGCGAAATGATTTTTCAGTTGTTCAGGTGAATACTCAACTACGTTTGGGTCAAATCTGCAATTTTTTGTAACGATTGACGGGCCCGGATACCCTTTTTCTAGTTCAATGTAAGACCCGGTTTCCAAAAAAGTTATTCCTAATAGCTTGATTCAACTACTTAGAATGTATATTCAAACAAACTGCTCAAAAATTTTCTAACGACCGTGAAAATTATTTTTAACATTTCTATTTAAAATTCAAGCGTGTAAAATATATTTTATTTTACATTCTGGTGTAATTTCCAATCAATCCAGATACCATAGAAAAGTACTGACTAAAACTAGGTTCTTCAAGTTCTTCTTTTCAATACCAAATTTCAGTTACGTATCTAAAAAGTTGTATGATATACAAGTCTAATATATCTATCGACATCCGGTAAGCTTATCGTTATTATTTTTCATGTTAGTAATTTTGTAATATATTTATACGTTAATGTAAATTCAGAATCGTTGCTAGTTAATGAGATATTTTGCACTGGACTGTCGTTTGATAGAGAGTCTATACACTAACATATTTGTGACATATTCACACTTCTGTAAGATCAACATCTCTACAAAACATGGTGAAGGCCTTTTGCACCATCGATAAAACACGAAGCGACATCTAGCTAGCACAAAGAATGTTCAAACTATATATCCACCCCCATGGAAAAGGTATAAAATTTGGTGGTGCCACAAAAATCGTATACACCATCTCTTTCTAGAGAAAAAAAGCTGCTGTATTATACGTAACAAAACATCAAAGAAGATTTAATAAAATAATGTTATTCATGAACGTAAAAAACCGTTAAGTACCTTCTCATACGATATTTCTATTTTCTCTTTCTAATGTTAATCATAATTATCACGCTTGTTTTTGTACTTTAGACTTATTCCCCTCATAATTAGGTAAAAGTTATATCCTCTCCTAACTTTTATGTGTCGTATAGATAATCCACTACATAACCATAATAAATGGAATAAAATTCAAATAGGCACTAGCAGAATACGATCTTATTCCATTAAATTCCAACATAAAAGTGAGGGCTTCTTCATCATTTTGCATTCTCCTCTTCTACAAGTATTACAAAAACACAAGAAATCATCAACTCGTAAATATCGATGCACAGATTTATCAGATAATGTCTCCATTTAGTTTTATAGTTATTCTAGTTCTACCATCTCTTTGAGATGAATGTTTTTGATTGCCTTATGTTCTGCCTTCTCGACCGACTGTGATTATGTGGACCATTTTTGTTTAGTTATGATCTTTGGAAATTTCTTTTTTATAGGGAGACGTGACGACTGAAATATTACCAAGCTCTAGGGATTATTATTGGTTCAAATATATGTTTTATTAGGTTATTGACTTTATTCTGGTTATTCGGAAAGTGAGTTACGTATTTTTCAGCAAACGGAGATGCGATATTGACGTATCCTTAGCGGTCACAAATTAGATAAGAGTATAGAACTCAGAAATTGGTAGTTTTTATAGTAAAACATACTCCGTAATGAACTATGCAGAGTTTAAGAGTTAATAAAAAATAGTATTAATTTTATTAGTATTGATTTTTTGGGGGAAGAGGCAATGTTGTAAGTTTTTTTCGATGAGACCAATTCTCAGCATTTCTCTTTCAAATAAAAAAAGTTACCAAAATCTGCCATAAAAAATAATAATAACAAAATTAATAAGAATCTGCTAAACCGTCGGAATAATTTATATCAAGAGAAAATTAAGGTACTTAATAGCACTTAGGCTACCAACGATAAAGGCCTGGACACACCTGTCATACAGCCTTCCGATCCGACTACGGTCATACAGCGGGACGACTGTATGATATGGGAATAAACAATGGTTTGGAATACAGTAGGTCTCACCTGTCCGACACGCGACCCGTCCTACTCCCACCCGTCTCCGATTCCGGTATCCCGTCATGCTCCGACATTGCAGACCATTCGTTTACTTGATGCGGGAAGGTTGTCGGTGGCAGTTTTTGTGTTAAATTCAGTGAAATGGCGGGTATAAAAGCGGAGGAGCTTATTGAAACTGTCCGAATGTTTCCAGCTCTCTATGATCAGGCACAAGAGCAATATAGAAACTCGGAGTACAAGGACATTATGTGGAAAAAAGTTGCGAAGAAACTAAATGTAGAAGGTTTAATTCCGAAAATATTCAAGGATTCGTTAGGAATATACCGGGTGTTTCAAAAGTCAGTTTACCGAGTTAAAACATAAACATGTTAACAATGACCTTCACAGTTGATTTTATCATTGCTCAAAAACAGGTTGTGCAACATTAGTTACGAAAGCATTGTGTTTAATAAATCAGTTTACCTCACTTAGTTTGGTAAACTGACCTTTGAAACACCCGGTATTTATTCTTATCTATAGTAATTGACGAACGTAAGTGAGTCTATGATTAGAGAGTAGACTCGATCTGCATTTGGATTTTCTGTCTGTCTGTCTGTCTGTCCGTATGTCTGTCACGCGATACCGGCCGCAATTTTGAAGATATCGGCTTGAAATTTGGCAAATTTTTGCTATCTTTTGTACTTGTATTATTTCAATTTGTTTTGCTATTTTGCATTATAATTAATTCAACACATTGATTTTGTGCAAGTAAGTTTCAAACATATTCTTTATTGTACACAGGTTCTCACAAATTTTCAATTTTTTTAAAATATAAAACCATAATGTTTAGTTGTAAGTAACACAAGAAGAGCTATAAAATACTCATAGTTTCGAACAGTTCCAAGGAAGAACAACTAACTTATTAACCTATGAAAGCCCGGCGTTCTTGCCACTCCACACTACCCTCTTCAGAGTTGAAGAATTGCTTAAACTGCTCTCTTACATTGAATGCTTCACGATTTTCCCCTCCTCGGCGACGAGGAAAATCCTGAAGACGAGATTTCTCCACTGGAGTTGTGTTTTTCTAAAATACGTGTCTTGCATGGCTAATCTTTCTTGGAGTTTAAGTTCCAACCGATTGAATGTCTCCATCGGCATTCTAAAATAATGATAAAATTTTGTTTCGTCGTCCAACAGGTGAGGTAAAAGTGTGGCAAACTCTCCTTCTTTGTCTCGTGTTTTCCACGCATCATGAACCCAATATTTACGTTTTCCACTACTCTTCATCGAAGACTTCGCATTAAGTCGATCTTCTTCATCTAAACAGATAGCCACAATAGCTAAATCACGATTGCTAAAATGTTTCAACATTCGCGCAATATATTCGCAACCGTTTCAACTGGCGATTTCGAGTAGACTGAGTGTCAAATCTGAAAAGAGCAGGAAGTGGGCATGACATGTGTGCTCAACCCTTTCCGATCCCGCACCGATCAGATTCTTTAAGCAATATCGGACCGGAGTCGGATCGGAAGGCTGCATGACAGGTGTGTCCAGGCCTTAAATAATAGACCTAATCATACACTTTTCCAACATGTAATGAAACGACGTAAACAGAATCTCTATCATGATGAAGTTAGAAGCAAATGCTGTGGTTATTATTTTTAAACTGAGCACTGAGCCTAGGTACGCGAAGTTGCGTGGCACCTGGTGAATCTGCCATTTGAAAGAAGAGAAAAGGGGAAGGACACTACAGTTGTTTCCATCGAATACTTGACATCCTCGTCGGGAACCTGGTCGACATTCTAACCCCACGTTAAGGCCATTTTGTGAAAATTTTATTTTGAGTATGTATAAAGGTGCTGCTGCTCTCGGTAAAGGTGATGACAGAAAGCTGTTGATTCTCGATGGTGACTACATCGTGATTTATTCATTGAATCAGTCCATAACTCTGCCTAACTTTATAGGGTAAGGAATTCAATTTAGAAATTAATAACGACTGAATGATTGCCCCGCTATCTTTTCGAAAAATTTATTCAGTTTAGAATCAAAAACTTATATTTCATATTTTAGCCATAGTATCTCCTTATCCTACAGTTGAAGCAATTGAAGATAAAGAAAGAAACGAAACTCTTTTTCTCTCTTCTTTGTTGAGTCAGTAAGGAAGATCTATTTCTAATTGTTCTTATACACGCACTGAGTGCACGGTTCTTTTTATGTATGAAATATTAAATGTTGCTTTCCTCCTACGTACCTAGTACTTTCAATTTGGAATGCAGTTTTACTGAATTTCTTATCTATTTAAAAACAATCGTGTTCGTTAAATAAGTTTATTCAACTGTTGTCCTATATTCATAGACTAACTACACTCATACGTACTATAATTTTTATCAGAATGTGATTGAGCGTGAATGCCATTTTTTTCCAGGTGGATGAAAAAAACACGTGTCGCAAAAACTAAATTGACAAATTGTAAGAATGAGGTTGATGAAAATTACGATTTCCCATTTGGGATAACGATTTTGGAATACAACCAATACCAATGCTATCGCGTGTTCCATTAGTGTTTGGGTGCATTTAGTCATTGGCGTACAGTTGGATAAACTTACTATTAGTAGAAAAATAAAAAATCTTTCGAAAATGTACACATAATAGAAATACAAGCAATACACTCATGAAGTAGCTTGCTTTCTCAGTTGGATTCCCAATAATATTTAATAAATTTGAGAACTGAAGTGTACGTCAACACGGCTCCACAGATGATCCTAATCAATTTAAAATTGATCTTATCTTACCGTTTATGAATTATTAAATGAATGAAAAATTAACTGATTTTTATTCAAATTGAAACTATATAGGTACGTGGTAGGATATCAAAACTAGCTAAAATCGAATTTCAAGATTTGATGCCAACATAAGCAAGGAAAAAGAACCTTTGAAAAGTAATTGGCAATCTAAGAGTGTTACTTTTTTTATTGAATGAAGAATTTATAAAATGAGATCGATTTTTAGATAGTTCAGTGTAGGTTATCAATTTCTCCATAGCTTGAAGAAAAATACTTTGCCAATTAAAAAGTTGAACAGCAAAAGAAACACTGCCTCCAGCAAAACTTCGTCGGAGCTCTTATTTGTTTGGGAGTTTTGTAATTTGTTTTTTCAACAAAACTCATAACAAAGCAACCATTTGAGAGTCTTTTTGCCTCCCTCCCTTTCACAAGCTCCAGACTTATGACGACATACTTTATTTACAGCACAATTAACGTTTACCACGTTGTAGCCATAAACATATTTATTTGCTCAACATTTTCACGAGAAAAGTTGTTTGGTGACGCTTATGTATATAACCCCACGCCTCGTCAATACGACACAGGAAATTTGCATATATGGAAACAGGCACATCAATTTTCATTTGAATGTTGGCGGAACAAAGTAACCAAGCTGATGGACAATCCGAATGGATATTCGTTACTTACTTTCTAACATTTAATGGTGACAACAAAAAATGCAGAGCAGTTCATGAAACGCTGGATTTATGTAGGTACCTATATACTCACATACATTTAAGGTTCTCCCTAACGTGATATTTGGGTCGGGTTTCGTTCCTTCAATGTTTTGCTGTCCAGAATTATGTATAAATAGTCTGGCGTTAAAATATGACGAATAATTTAATCTCATTTAATTTTACAAGTGAAAAGATCCTCGCTTTTTCTATAGGTCACGTGATCAATCTTCTCGGTGATGTTGAGTAGGCACATCTGCTTTCTTCAATGAAGCGAGCATAGCCTACAGTTGCCTATCATATTATAACACAAATAATACGTTTTACCGAGTTCTAAAGAAAGGGCCGTGGTGGGTAGATTGTTCTCTCATAGTCTGTGTGAATTATGAAACTCAATCCTCAGTTATCCATTTCTTTATGTTACGGAAACATGATTTTCTTCTTTCTTTGTATTCTAGTCTTCCGATTAGGTAGTATTTCTTCGTTCTCTTCATGGCACACATTATGTTCTAGAACTGGTCTTTACATTTTGTAATACCTTTTCCACCTATTATTGTTATTTATTCTGATAAATTCAAACTGCGCTTACAGACATGATTTGATGATCTTCTCTACATAGAAGTTGCACAGCAAAGGTGATACTACGGTTCTTAGTATTGCCTGCTTCAGTTTTGATGTTCTATTTCTGTTTCCTGTGTATATGCTTCATGATGATGATACCTTGACCTTCCAGTCCTTCTTTCACGGAACTTTTATCAATTTGGATGTTGTGAGAGATAGAATGTCTTCTTGAAGATGCACAATTCTTATGGACCTCCAGATAGTGCTTTGCTATAATAGTAACACGAAATCATTTTCCTGGATCCAGACCCCTTTTTGAAGCCGTACTGAGATCTGCTTGAGTATACCTCGGCACAGAACGTTTACAAATACCTGCTCTCTGACTATTAGCGTCTGTTGATTTTTTTTTTCTCTTTTTCGCTGTTGTGATATATACCTGTGTTTTCAGTTTCAGTTTTAGATTATTCCAAAAATGTCATGTTCCATCAATTTTAATAATTGTTCATTCATATTTACTACTTTTCCGGATCTGTAAAAACTTTCAACATTCCATGTCATCATTTATATTATCTTACTGGGGAGTCCCCAGTTACTTAAGATCTGCTGGGGAGAACGTTCCATTCTAAGAACAAAAGGGAAGGTACCTTTCACATTCAGAATAAGATGCGGAATGCTAACCTCGTGGTAAATACAGTCTCCATCTGCAGTTGCCACCAGAAGTATTTCAATTCCTGCCGCGAGGAGGTGCAGATTGGGAATGACAAAACTATCTTTTCATTGGCATAATGACCACAGCATTTCCTGAATCTCTTCAGTACATTTGAAAAAAAATCATTTAGGGCAAAATTGCCGTGACTAATTCAGGGTTGGATGTTACTTCTGACGAAAGATCATAAACAAGATCAGAAGTAACAAATATCATTTGCATTTATGTTTGCCCATTCATAGCCGAATATCATCGAAAAAACCTCTCAGATAATTCGATATTTCTATGAGAAATTAGAACAACAAGACATTTCCAGCATACAGTCGCAAGAGTTTGCTGAGTTTACTGTAGTTCTATGAAATTTCAGAATATATGCCGACGATATTCAACCCTGTATTATGTAAACAGTTCCATTGCAATGTTTACCTATTTGGGAACGTATCCGGTATGACTGCATACCTAAATTCAAATGGTGAAACAGCAGTAAATGTGTAAATGCACCTCTAACACAAGGCCTCTGATTAAATTAAAGGAAGTTTATTTTAGAGTAGAAAATGTTACCTTTTACATTTGTTCCAGCAAGCTTGAGGGTGTGTGACTTAAAGTGAGGGAACACTTTTTCTCTGTGGTTCTCGCTCATTTTTAATAACTTGAAACGTATTTCCCACTTAACATTCTCTTGGCACCTCTAATTGCCAGAGAATGTTCCATTAAATGACTTTGTACATCTTTACAGTGAGTCCAAGATAAGGATAGGATAGCAGAAGGGTCTCGAATACAGGAATAAATACAGTGTAAGTTAAATAGAGAAAGGGGTGAGCAAATTAATGTTCTTCAATATTATGTTTGTGAAAATTAAATAGATCTTTTGGTATTCTTAAATTTTCTTGTGGGATTTGCTGAAATATGGAAAAAAATATGAAGCGTTTCTAGCAGGCATCTTTTGAAGCTGTTGTAAAGGGCTTTTACAATAATATTAAGCGACGTTTTTTCCTAGAAACCATCATTAACTTTGTTTTTTTATTGGACCACAACAAAATGGTAATGTTTCTCACGATACAATACAATATAAAAGCCTTTATTTCCAGAAGACATCAACAATGTATGGAATTCCTACTTACAAAAAATAGACAACATAATATTATCTTATAAACAGTAAAAATAGATCAAACACTTCTGTGCGACATTGTGTTAAGCCGCAAATGTGTACTCTTATCAGAATTCAAATATAAGTTCTGAACCACTCAAAAAGTAACCTCAACCCAGAATTGCAGGTCATTTCCTGATCATTCCCATCAGTATTGGAGACAATAAATGAAGAATAACCGTCGTGAATAATTGAACCATTGTCGTTTATGAGAACTATAAACAAAACAGGGACGAGGAAGGACCCCTGTGGCACTCCTAGATCCACACCTAAAGATTCAGACTTATACGATCTTCGACCAAGATTAGTGCCAAGATGAGAAATTGAGACATATTGATGTCTGTACTGTAGGTAGCTTGAGAGCCAGCTCAGTGCAGGACCCCTGACTCCGTATGCCTCTAACTTGACAAGCAGGAGTTGGTGGTCGACACAGTCGAATGCCCTGCTGAGATCACAAAATTTTTCGGCAGGGCAATCGCCTTTCCCTAAATGGCTTACCAACTAGTAGTAAATAGTAGACCACCCATTTTGATTCTAGTGACAAGTGCCACCGGCCTGTAATTTTCAACCGTCTGTTAGCTTCCCTTCCCTTTAATTTTTTTTATTCACTGATTTAATAAGTGATTTTGTGACCCAGTGTTTTAATTTCTTCTCTTTATTTTTGATCACTATTTTATTTCTTGATTTACTAACTTCCAGAAGTAAAATCATCTGTGAAACGCTGAGCAAACTCTCCAAACGTTAAATAATATGTAATACTATCAAGGCTCAGGATTGGTCATACCAGAATCACTCACAGTCATCTTCTCGTACTAACTATACGAACTATAAGAGCTCCCAGTGAACTTAAAAGATATTTTAAAAGACAACCTCAATCAAGAATGTGATAAAGTACCAGAATGCTTATGATTTTTTCAATAAAATATGATATACTAATATTTTATGCTAAAAAGTAAATTGCTATGCTATATTTAACCCTATTGAACCCCGTACAGCGGTAATAAACTTCCATGGTTGATGCACAAAATTAAATTAAAAAAAACACGTGACGAACATTGAGGCAATAATGCAAAATAAATAATCCTATTATGAACACAGTGGTGGCGTAACACAATTTTGTGAGAAAAGTATCAGTGAAAACTATTTATATATTTCTGAACGCAATTTGAGAATCTGGAGAAACGATTAAAGAATTACGAAAATAATTACAAAGATAATAAACAACACAACTACAATTTTGATGATAATACGCAGGAATCAAAAGAATTCTTGAAGAATTATGAATGATGATATAATCAAGAGGATGGTCACTTTTGCATGGACGCGAATACAAAAATTCATGTGGCAAATTACAAATTTTGTCTCAATCGTTAGGATCATTCCTGAAAGCACTGTATATATAAAGTTGCATGGATAAAATTTAACCGACAGTCATCAAATTGTAAGTATTAAATTCAGGTGTAATTTATACCATAATAAGTATATCAGGTTCATTGTTGTATGAACAAGGAGTGTATCACCAGCTATAAAATGGCTGTTGGTTATGTTATGTCATTTTATATAGCTGTCTAACTATAACAGTAATTTGTTATTTTATCTGCTCGAGAAATTTATAGCTGCACCACTAACTCTAAAGTCTCACGTAATCATGCGGTGAATTATTTATTTGGTTTTGTATCCGTCTTGTTGAGAATTTATTGCTGACATGGCTTCTTTTTGTTTCTGGTTGCATCCCAAAGCTAGCTGACAACTTAGAAGGGGATATGAATGTACAGCAGCACTTGGTTGTTGTGTGTGTTTGGGAATGCATCCGAAGACTGTTTGATAGAAAACTGGAGAATATTGCCATGTAGATATTTTACAACATAGTAATAAACTCTTGACATTGACTAGTATCATATGAATATTGTAACAACATCTTTGGCAAGAGAGTTTCCAAGTGAAAAGTGATCTTTCAAAAATATACATATTAAGTCTGTTTGAATGAGTAATGTGTCTATGACAACAGCCAGAGACTTTTTAGTAAGTTTTTTTTTATTCAACTTTTGACATTTTCAATGCATAAATAATATATAGGTTATGTTCGCATATATATTTTTATATCGTTTTTATATCATTCACAATACAAGTTCGTGATACGATATTTATTTATGTTAAAAATTTGGAAGATGAATGTAATGAATTATAAATGGATATATATTTATGATTCTAATCAATTCAGATTTTTTTGTCTATGTAAATTATTGAATCTATTTATCTTCTAATTTCATAGGCATTGCAGCCATTTTTTCATACAAGAGCCCTATCCTTGTGTTTATCTATAAAAACCAGTGAAAAAATTGGAGAAAAATATTGAATAGAAGAAGCATAGGTAATTTATAATATTCTAGAAAAGATCCTAGATATAGGTATACCAATGTTTGTAAGCCTATACCAAATAAACAAATAATTTTTACATTATTTTTAATTAGGTATTTTACCTATAAAATTAGTTATTATCAAATTCATTTAAAAAACTTTGTTAGGTGTCTTTCCTTGTTCAAATAAAAAAATCAAGAATCATCGGAGAATCAATTACCTTGATTGTGATGATATTTCTTCTTCTTATTCTCAAGTAGCACTACAACCCAATGCGGGTCTTGGCTACAATCACATTTTGCCTCCATCTACTTTTATCTAGCATTGTTTCCTGTTCATTTTCAATGCCCATCTTCCGAATAGCCGATAGAACATTGTCTCTCCATCTCATTTTAGGTCTTCCCGGTGCTCTTCTGATCGTCGGTGCTTCCCGCCATGCTATTTTCCGCATTCTGTCATCCGGTGATCTTTGCCCATCTTAATCTTTGTGACTTTGCTTCTCTCCCAATATCTCCCTGGTATAATTGTTCTAACTCCACGTTTGTTCTTATTCGATATTGCCCTGAACTAGGGCAAAATGGTTACATTTTACCCTAGTCGATCTCTTCCCTACCTCCGGGAATTATACATGTATTTTGTTTTGTTAATATGTAGTCCTACTGTGCCTTCCTCCTTATCTATTTTTCCAAACCGCTCTTTGGTTTTAATGGTTGTTTTACGGACAAGATCTATATCATCTGGAATTGATGCCAGTATCAGGTTTGGTCCAATGCTTGAAAAAACTTCTACGTCGATGTAAGCCCGTTTTCTCACGTCTAAAACGATATTGAATAATATTGGAGACAGACTATCACCCTGTTTTAGGCCGTTGTCCACCATAAAGTTTTCTGACATGTTGTTCCCAACCTTAAACAGCACTGGCTACCCTCCTTGCACACTTTTGTAATATTGATTATTTTCTTTGGGATCCCACATTCTGCCATTGCTACCCATATATGGTCTCTTATCACACTATCATAGGCTTGTTGGAAGTCGATACATAGTTTATGGAGGACCTTATCAAATTCCCAGTGTTTTTCTAGGATTTGGCGGATAGTGAAGATTTGATCCATCCTTGACCTGCCCGGTCTAAAGCCGCACTGATTATCACCTATAGATTCTTCCGTGTATGGTGTTATGCGGATTATAATTACATTTGCAAGAACTTTATATGCACTTGATGAGAGATATCTCTCTTTAGTTTTTGCATACTTGATAGCTTCCTTTTTTGTGTAGGAGTATAATAATACTCTGTTTCCAGCTTTCCGGCAATGTTTCGCTGTCCCATATTAGTAAGATTAACTCATGCATCTTTTGATAGAGTGCTGGAGCTCCTATTTTCAGGCATTCAGAGGGATAGTATCATTTCCTGGCGCTTTATTGTTTTTTAAGCATTGTATGGCCTTCGTCAATTCTTCTAGAGTTGGTTTCTCGGTTGCTATATCGGCGGTTAGGTACACCAGTATATTTGTTGTGTCATCCTTTGTTACATTGAGGAGTTTCTGAAAATGTTCTTTCCATGTTTTTAATACTTCTGTAATGCCGATGATGAGCTCACCATTATCTTTCCGTATTATATTACTTTTTTGTATTTTAAAGCCTGTTTTAATACGAGATGTTTCTTTAAAGAATGCCCTACTGTTATTATGTCCTCCAGTATCTTCGATATCTTGTATTTGTTTCTTCTGATGTTCCTATTCTTACACGTTTCTGGTATATCCCGCATTTTACTTGCAAATTTTGATTTGTAGTTGGCGAGGGTCTTTTCTGCCTTAAGTTTCTCCGTGTTCTATTTAGCTGTCTTATTTGCTTGTTGTAAACCTGTCTTTTGTTTCTTGATCCTGTGATGATATTTCCAAGAATTAATTCATATTTTCACTGAAAAATACATCTTTCTCGTTTTATGACCTCTCACAAAATCCCCTAGAATTTTGATAAAATCACTATTGAATGTAGGTATAGATTAACTAAAAAAATTACGTTTAAAATATGATCACGAAATTAGGTTCCAAATTAATGGATAATTATATATTTAATGTACTTTAATAACAAGCAAATTACGAATTTGAATTGGATGTTTCGAACTTGTTCATAACACGATAATCAATAATAGATCATTAATAAAATTTATTATTTAAGAGATAAAGATATAGACTAGTTATATCATAAATTTCTGAAATTATGTTATGTACATTATCCGGTATCAAACTGTCGAGATATTTTCAAATGATGTATTGTTTTTTAAGTTGAGGTATTGAAAATAAATTTACGTTTATATTATGCTAACATATTAACATGGGGTGTAAAATGATAGCAAGATCCAATGTTGTTCAAATTCTATGGATAGTGGGGTATTTTATCATCCACAATATTGTAATGTATGTGCAAGGTTTAGATTAACAGAATAAACTAAGACTGACTTCGCTAGATGTTGTACTAAAACGAATGAAATAATAGAAGGAATGTAGGAATCATAAATATTTTGTGCCAAAAGTTGTGTCAGTTAAAGAAGACTCCACCACCAACTTCAAAGTTATTTATTTCACAATTTTTGACCGACGAACCTTGAGCAGACGAGGTATACAATTCGACTGCCTTTTTTTTTGGTTCGTGCACACTTTTTATACACTAGTCGTACTCCGATTTTGTTGGTTTTTGATTCATTTGAAAGTGGAGGCTTGAGAAATGTTCCTATATTCATAAAAACGCAAATAAGAAATCGCCTTTCGCCCTCGAATGGGTGGAGAGTGCAGATTTTCTCGAAAATCGAAAATCTGAGGTGGTATAATTAAAGATAGGACAAGGCACGGTAAATTCTCAAATATATGTATTTTTGCTATGTGGAGACGGCGATTTCTTTTGAAAATTGAAAATCTGTAGGTACTACATGAAAGACATAATTATTTGTAGCAACATTTATACTGAACATTTTTTTCTTAGAGTTACGGTTTTCGAGTTAAATCGGTGTTAAAATGGTAACATCTAAAATGCTTATACCTATTTCCGCAGCGATGTTTTGAGATCTCAATAACAACTACAAGCAAAGAATATACGAGGGTAATATGATAAGTACTATCTTCATTGATTTTGGTGAACGTTCAACGATATTTGTGACTAATGTTACACTCAAAAGTGTGAAATAAATATTTTTTACAAGAAATTGGACCGACGCTATTAGTTAGTGCACTGAAAAATATAAAATAATATAAATTCTATTGGTGCTGGTACTTGTGAACTTGGTGCCAAAAGTTATCAATCTAACTACAAGTGCACAACTTCAAAAGTAACAGCACCAATAGAATTAATATTTTTATTTTTTTATTTTAATATCTGGAATACAATCCCGAAGAGGTATACAGGATACCTGTGCACGGGTCCAGTTTTACAAACAACCATGGTTCTGGCGGGATTCGAACCCGCGCTCACGATGAGCTGTGGCAAGCTACGAACGCTCTTCCAGCGCCTTAGCCCACTCAGCCATCGTGACCCCGACTCAGCCATCGTGACCCCATATCATTTTATATTTTTCACTTCACCAAGTAATAACTTCGGTCCAATTTTTTGTAAAAAATATTCATTAGTAATCATCAAAAGTGAGTCATTTTTAAACCTTTCAATAATAAACTCACTCTAATTATTATTTTCTTAATAACTCTGTAAGTTATGTTGTTATAAGTTATAAGATACTCTAGAACATGAAAAAGAAATTAAGAAAGTGATGGATACTTATCCACGGATCCTGCCTAAGCTGCCTAGCTACTAATAGCTATCGTTTGGAATTAAACAGAAAGTATCAAAGGAATCTTGAATATTCGAAAATGTCGATAATTCATAAAATGTATAAATGCAAAGCAATTAGGTACTTCAGATTCATAGCTTTTATACCGGCAGACAACATTATTGTGCCAATATTTCGAATTATTGTCACGTGTTTCCGTATATAGCTAATAAACAATTTTGGTAAAAAACAAACATAATATCGAATTATATACCTTCTTCTTTGGAAACATGTTAAAAAATATAAAACACAGTGCTCTCACACGTTATTTATCTTTTGTCATTCATAATCTTATGGAATAATTGTTCTGATTTCTATCCATTTGATAGGATCTCACAGTTTTGCAACGCCAACCTTTCTAATAGCGAGCAGTGAGTTTTATGGTGAAAGTGCTGGAAATGGTTATCTAGCCTTGTATAGGTCATTTAATCACAATCGAGTGAAAAGTAGCAAATTATTTACGTAACCGCAGTAGGTAGAATGTTTTTGGCACCAACCTACTAAAGTACAAGTATCGCTCATATTAATCTCCACTGTCAGTTGTATGCTGAAAATTGATACGAGTATAAAATATAATTTGCTGTAGCTACCTTCATATCGAACGTACAAATGTCCCGGCGGAGTATTTTAACGGGCATGATCGGACTAGTAGCTTCAAAATGGCGAACGATCAAACTTTCAACATTCTCACTAACTAAATCAACTAAATTCGATTGAAAATATTTTTTCTTATAGGTATGACATGTACCGAAAACTTCAAACTGATTCAAACATTTATCACTAAAAGTTATAAGAAAAAACAAAAATCATGAAATTCACCGCTATCCGCTGACTAAGAGCTGTCGGAGTTATTTTTTGTGGATTAGATAGTTTATTATTAGAATCTACCCTCAGGAAGCTGTTTTCGTGAATATTTTTTTATGATTTGATTCAGAGTGGAACTAATCCAGACTGAAAATAGTTGATCTTATAGAAGATTCTGTGGCATTCTATGAAATTTTGTGTTATAATCAACAAAGAGCGCATATACTTTTCTGTGATTAGGTATGTCAAATATGATTGTAGATACTTGAAGTTAAAATAAAGATTTTACCGTCACAGTTTCTATTTTTTCTGAAGCCGTTTTACTGCCAAGAGCTGAGCAGATAAGAACGTTTTCAATTTTTTGTACCTACTCTTAGATAAGTCAATTCAATAGTTACGTACTATTTATTATTAGGAAAGTTTGATCACATTGTAAATAGAAGCTTTTCTTCAAAAATAACTTTTTACCTATAACTTTCTTGGAAATGAGTTCCTGGAAAGGATAATTAACTATTTTGAGCTTGTTATAGGGTATAAACAGCCTTTCAACGATATTTTTTTAGAGGCTTGACCGTCATACTTATGCCGACAGCTTTTTCTTCGGATCTTATCAAAAAGTTTCTTGGAATAAGTAGCAAACACCAAGCAGTCAATGTTACTTGGAAAAACTTACAACTTAAATGTGCCTAACTGCAGTTATAATCCCATTTTCCGAATACATTAACTGATTGTCTTGAAGAATGAAATAATAAACTTCTTGTGATGGCTAACGTTTCAATTGAATTAAATCAGTTTTTATGTTGGAAAGTTGGAAGTTCACCAGGCCCGAGACTTAAAATCGTTTCGGAGATTAAACTTTTAATAAAATAAGCTCCTGCGGGGAAACAGTTTGCGAGCAAACGACGAGAAATGTGATCTTTAAGGCTACAAAGCTCAAATGACTGGCTTCGATATATTTTGGCCCACTTTATGAAATTCCACCAACATTATATTAACGAACTATGTAAGATGCGAGAGATGTTGTTTATTCTCGTTCAGGATAGTACCCGACTCCTCAATATAACGCTTTTCTTATATTCTCATATTGTATGAAATCACCCTGAGTTTCCTGAGTGCTCAAGTTATTATCATTTCTTTGCCAGACGTCGAATCCATCTCAAAAGTGAATTGAAAATGCGTGAAAAAAAAATATGAAAAGAAAGTTGCTGTCTTCATCTCTCACATATGAAATTTACATATTTCACGTCAAGGATAAATGAAAATGAGAACATCCAATGTCAAAATCGTTAGATTAACCACATACTTGGTAACCGATTAAACTTGTTACCACACAGAGAGATGAACATGCAGATAAGTTTTTTATTACATGTGTTTACCAATTATTGTTGGAAGTTTAATACTATAATCAAAGCTTTCATCAAATATTTGACACTTGATGTTCATAATAATTACAGTCCTAAATAAAATTTGTTTGATCCATGTTTGATATTTAACACATTAGGGTCACTTAAAATTAGGTGTGTGTTAAATTATTATCAATGTAATTTTTAAACGTGATATATAAATAAAGTATTTTATCCAATCTCAAATATACGCAGATCAAAATAATTTAGGGAAGATGTAATAAAACATACGGATAATAAATAAAGTATAAGGGTTTCGTTTTCCTTATTTCGCATTCATAAAAATATGGAGCTCTTTTTTCGCAAAATATTGTATATTGTAATGTTTTTGAATAACTCTTTAGATTTGGATGTGTCACATCTGTCAATTATCTTTCAATTTCTAAAATGCATTTACGTCAAATGGAAATTACTGAAGCCCGCTTGAGAACAAATCCCTGAGGCTCTCCTCAATGCGGTATCAACCAGACTTACTAATGTGTTACATTTTAATTATTCTTCGAATATTTTATTGGAAAGCTCTCAAGATTAATTTCATATGAGCAGATATTGAAAAATTGAATTAAATCATTATGATAGATAGAACAAAATCGTTCGCTGTGATTCCCTTGCCATCAATTAACACGTCACGTGACCTGGGTCTATTTTAATGAACGCTTCTACAGCGGCTTGGCGGCGAAAACAGACCGCATGAATAGTCGTCCCAACAGTAGTAGGAGAGCAGAGAGTATAACCTACTACAAACGTAGATAATTGCATGTTCTGATGTAGTATACACATACATATATATCTATGGGTGCAGTAATCGATCCTCTAAACGGCTCACCACCCCGCCTGAACCGAACTTGAATATAGATGTCATCCATTCGAATAGTTTTTGTAGAAACTGCCTAAATCAAAAAAGACCAAGATAAACTTAAATCTAGATGACAACTTATCTAGCTATACTTTCTTATGCATTATTTTGTTCAAAATTAAAGAATCAACTTTGAATGTTTATAAGTTGCATCGTAATTGCTCAAAAAAACTACTATAGTTCTCTATTAGATTTTATAAATGCGAAAGACTAATAAAAAACTGCCTATATCTTATGTGCTTCTTAATCATCAAGTCTTTTCCTTAAGTTCACTGCTGAACGGTGAATTGAACAAATGCCTTCCAAAACTAGACATCCGGAGAGTCAATGATCAATTCATGTGGGTAGGGATCCAAGTGAAACAACGGCAAGGTGGGTGAGCCGGTTATGAGCCCAATTATAATCTCTCGTAGTCGCCCATAACGAAATGCAACTCATTCTTCTATGGTTAGGAGTTGTATCATGGCATTATACATAACCTAGTCAAATCACTCTCCCTTATATTTCCTGCCTGACGACAAAACTCGGTGGTCTGTTTGGCAGCAGCATGCAGATCATTTCATTTGATATCCGTCGTTCTTGTTGCGAGGTCCGAAGGTTATTTGCCAGATTGAATGGGATAGTTTCTCACCCGATTATTATAAGATATTCTTTATTTGATCGTATACAGGCATTTTCCTAAATACCTCGATGGCAAATGTCCAACTTCGCTTTGCCAGCCTTAGCGATCGGAAACTTCCTCAACAATTCATCTGTACCTGCCTACATCGCTGATCGCGCGTTGCAAAAAAATTGCAGAAATCATTATAGATAAATCTTTTTGGATTTTTTCACAAATGCTTTTCTTCTTCATAAATCTATAACATTCTTTATAAGAAGCTATTTGTGTCGTACCGCAATTGCACTCAGCCAATAGAGAGTCGACACTCCTAACAGTATAATTTTTTTATGGAACTCCTTTCTCTGCCTTCACGGTGGACTACATCGATCCACCGATACTCCTCATGACATATCTTGAGACCCTTTTACCACATTCATTATGGTTTAAGGCGTAGGTACCTCACCATGCAACCCTATTGTTGGTTGGTTAAGGGATTTCCACCGCTAGTCTTTGTGATTTTCTTTGTACTTCCGGATTTATTTTTGGAGCATTTCCATATAATGGCAATGTTCAAAGAAACATTTTCAAGGTAAATTTACAATTAACCTCGTGTTGAATCAAGTGACGTCTAAATTAACATTTCCCTTAATGCTCATTTACAAAACATGACAACATGGTTAAGTTACTCATCAAAAAAAAGCGCGTAAACATTACTTTCTGTCGTCGTGTGATTTTGACTATTAATATAATAACATTGATGCAATAGTGCAGTTGAGAAATAGAGTAATTTTGCTTTAAAAGAATTATTTGGAAAGCAAGACACAATAAAGCCATTATGACATCTATCAAACGTATGTCACAGAACATTTTTGCAAAAGATTTATCTGAAGTTAACCATTTCAGCGAGAAAAGTTTATGAGAGATCATATTATACAAACGAAAGAGTAAATTTACATGAATATCAGATCACTATAAAATAAGCGATTTTCTTATACCACGTTATGCAATTACAAACAAACCCACGAAACTACCTTGAGTGATTTGATTATACTCTTACACACATTGGCTCCTGCCAAAGACTAGGCATCTCACTAAAATTGCCATTATATTATACCTTTTTACTTTTACGGATTCATTTTAACTGACAGTTCATGAAACTAGCCTGGAAGCAATGTATTTTCCTGGGTTTGGAACCGGGTTTCGTTGCCCGATTTTTCCCACCATTTAGAACTCAGTATATTGAATTAATTTTTCAACATGCAATTTAAGAGTGAAATCACGCACGTTATTCGTACTGAGATTATTAAATTCAAAAATAAGTTAAACCAGTCTACGACGATGTTAATGATTTAGGTGAGTGTTTTTTGTTATTATCATATATCAAATAATAATAAATAACGAAACATAAACAATTTTATACCTTTCCCACGCAAAACCATTGACGATATGTACAGAGTGTCCAAAAATAATGACCAGTAAAAATATACATCAAAAATTTAGTTGATATTAAGTAGGCTATACTTTTGGAACTTCATCATATAATAGCGTTACTTTTGAGTTATCAAAATAATTCTGTCTGAATACAGTTTTTAGAACGTTCCATGCAGTTGAGCCTACTCAAAAAAAAAAAACACCAAAAACAAAAAATCAGCAGCTCATGACCAAAGACACCATCCAGAGAAAAAAATCTAGAAGCGAACCTTGAAGCCATCGTACGTCCACGAGCCGAGCTTGAGGACGCATGTTTGGACATCGTAGGGAAAGAATTCCACATCAATGGCGCAAGAGGACTTATAGACTGCTGGCGGTTGCCATACCACCAATCCAGAGTGATAGACTGTGGCTTTTGTCATCAATGTCACCTCGTAATTGCCATCGGCACTGTAAGAGAAACAAGAAAAAGAACGTGATGTGGTCCAACACCAACTCACTCATCGAAATGACCACGCGATATGGCCATCAACAACACCGCTGCAATAAACTTTCGCAAATAGCACTTAAAATTTACTCAGACATTTTCACGCAATCACAGCTATGCAGAGAAAAACAAATGTATGGAACAAATGCGGTAAAATGAATTACACAATAATTTTCAGATAATGATCTCGGACAAGCTGATATTTATTCATTGACGCCAATTTTTGTCAGAAATTTTGAGTATATACAGGACGATCCCAAAGCTACATACGATGTCAAAGTTTGAATTTTGTATTAAAACATTATTTTTTAATTTCATATTTGATATCTCCTTGAAATTCAGAATTTACCTGATGTAAAACATTTGAAAGATATTCGTAAAAATTAATGTATTGATATTATCGTAAATATCTTAGCTAGAGTGTATCTTAAATGGACTAAGTTATTCAGAATCCAGAAAGAAAACAGTATTTTTATGATTTAATTGGAAAATCTAAAAATGTGATTCTAATGATATAATTTTTCACATTCTAGCAACTAAAATACATATTTTACAGATTTGAGAATTTTGCAATATTCATCCACTTTTTTGAGAATCGTTCAACAATATATTCAAAAAACTCTTTTGTAGATAACAATCTGTAAATTTGTTATTTTTTATGACCGTACCTCTTATAAATACCGCATCAATTATATTACCTAATTCCTCTATCGAAATTGTTCCACACATTTAACTCTCACTTTAGATATACGCAGGGAGTCATGATGAATGGTCTGTATTTTTTAATTACATTAAAGGTCTCCAAATATTGATATAACCTTACAGAGTTAATTCTCAGTATTAGGTACCTTAAATAGGTACCTATCAATCTTGCATCAGTGACTTGATATTATTGTTTCAATATCAAATGACAAAATCTTGTCTAGGCACATCTGACATCATGTCATGTCACGGTTCGCGAGGTCTACTAAAGTTCTGAAATTAATAAAAATAAAATTGAAAATAGCTGGAAAAGCCTTGTAGTCAATCTGAATCTCACTATACTACTATTACCGATTATATAGAGTAATTTTGCAAGCTCTTGCGTTAAAATTTTGGCCAGGTACCACTCTATAATTATATTTTTTCTTCTATTTGTACTACACATTTGAAGAGTCAAATTTTTGCACATAACCGGATGTAGTCATACTGAAATTTACTTTTTTTTTCATAAAATGACCCAATAATATTGATCAAAATATAATTATTTGTAGATCCTCCAACTAATAGGAGATTGACCATTCCTTATAACTCACCATGTACAGCGTTTTCGAAAATTCATCTCAAACCAAATTGTTATTGCTACTGAGTTAATAAAATCAAACATCCTCAGATTATGAGATCCGGCTAGTTCAACAAAACTGGCGTAAGTATTTCCTTCAGATCTTTTGGTAGGTGCCTCACAAACGATGGGTAAAGTCTCATTAGATAAAACAATGGCTCCGTTTGGAGGAAAATAGTTATCTACGGCGTTCGCTACGTTCGCAAGCGCTAAATAAGTTTAAGCGGGCGATAGTTTCATTTCTAGCATCATCGACAACTATTTTGAGCCAAACGCAGTCATTAGCATATGAGCTCTACATGAAAATTCATAATAATCAAGAACTCCAATTGCTCGCTGTCTCCACATTATTTATAATACCTATATAATAGTTATCTTTCGCGAACCTTTTTCTATGGTAATGAGCATTATAATCTTGAATGAGACTTTTTTTAATTAGGTGTAGTAGGTGCTGGTTTATATTCGTTTTGTTGTGATAATTTAAGTGTAATTTGCAAGCCTGAAAGCAGTGTTGATGATAGATGATCGCTAGAATTCACCTAATGATAATTTGATTGATTATCGCTGTGACAACTTTTCAACCACCTAAAATTTTAAATATATCTCCATACCTTATTTGAGATTGAACAGCATTCGGTGTGCTCGAAATGGTAGAGAAATATGTTCGTAAATTAATGATTACATCAATAATCTCACCTGTAAGAATAATTTTGACTTTTTTTCGAATATTGTTAAAAGAGTTGCGCTGCTAAAAGCGTAGGTATAAATGTATAATAATTTTCAAAAGAGTGTTCTATTTTTATTGTTAATTTTAAAAAATTAATCAGCATAGATCGTGCTAGGTACACACAACTAGTACTAGGTATAACATCAACATTCACAACAACCACAGAAACTCATCCTGATTATTTCAATTACATTTCTCAATATATTGTATATTTTTATTATATGGATGTATTTATGTTGTTGCTTCTCTGTACAAATGCATAAGGAAAAGAGTAAATTGTCCAAAATGCAATGAAAGAGCCAACCATACTACAGTTCAAAAGTTTATTTAGATTGCCAATATCACTGGAATATAGTCGATGATTTTTTCCTTGAAAATGGCTTATTGTTTTTTTCACGGTCGTTTCCATCTTATAGGATTTTTGACTAACTACCTACTAAGAAACAACAGACTCAGGTTCACAATATGAATTACCCAGAAGATCATCACTTCACGGAATACGGCTAGCGTATGTGTGACTTACTTTGAATGAAACTAGTCATGAATAGATATCAGCTTTAACTCTCGAGATATTAGTGACGAGCTTTAGCTACAAACTATCGTAGGTCTATACATTCATATAGACACACAATCACACATAAATCCTCAAAACAACCATTAATTTAAAGTAACTTGAAAATGTGAAAATCAATGAATTTCCTTTCGTAAGTTAAAGAGCAATTGAGGTTACTAAGTTTACCCATGTATGTACATACACTTTTATTGTCGAAATGTTTAATAAGAAATTACAAAAGCTGTATCTTATTCTATAGATCTTTATACATGAATACATTTCAAAATCAGAATTTAATAAAATCGGAACCATTACGATGAGACGTTAATTGATCTGGTTCTTTCAAAATAATGTTGCGTCGAATGACAATATCCTAACGTCCGTATATTTATGTTTCCACGAGGTACATAAGTGCATAAGCAATTAATAACATAAGATACCGAAACATAATCAATTATTACATTCGATAATAATTGACGTCGATATCATTTTTAATTATCAAAATATTCGAGCCAAAATTTATCTGCAAATGATCGTACGTACGTACATACACACTGAACTATTGAATACGAATCTGGACTTGAAAAAAGTGGGGATATGTCAAAATTAGAATTTTATAAAATGGCATAAAAATAAAATATGTCAAGGACAAACAATCGAAATTTATACCTTCTGCAAAAAGTAATAACAGTTTATAGTAAAAGTAGTAGAGACCGATATATTATCTGTCTTGGACCGTTCTACCAGGGCAAGGAGCAATTTATTAGAAATCGATTTTATTGTTTCATCCTTGTGAATTTTGGAGGTTGTTTCAGTGACAGTGTCTTCAATCTTGTTGTATTCACACCGTCATCAATTTTCCTCTTCTAAGATTCCATTATCTCAAGGAAATTCGAGGTGCAAGGATATTTTAGCTGGCGTTCGTTGTACCTACGACGCTTCGTATGATTTCAATACCACCTCTTCCCTTTCCAAAGTACATTGTTCACAGAGTGACGTGTTAAAATTCGAAGGGTGGTTTGAGTGTTCCCAAGTAAAAGCTAAAAAATGTATATTGGGTGGGCGAGATGATTCCAAGGAAAATAAAGGGTCGTGACACTCGCTCTTTGCCCAAGACAAGGGTCGCTATCCATCCATGTATTTATTATTGATTGTAGTGTTTCTGTGGCATTCATCCAATACCTAAGACATTTTTCTTAGCGCTGAAATTTCGACTGGACGTAATATGGAAAAAATCCAAGAGACACGTGCCTAGATTGAGTTCGGTGGTTTTTTACCTAGCTTAGTTATTCGTGGAAATATTGATATTCAACTTCTTCAAACTTCAGGCCTGACAAAGACGAAACAGGATATTTGCTTGCAGAATTAAAATTATATGCAATATATATTGAAGAAGTTAATATTTCTATAAACGTTTATAATAGGTATGAATTTTTCAAAGAAAATGTCAAGGTTTCAGAGTAAACCACAATACAAAAATCTTCACTCACTATCTATGATCATTATATTGAATGAGATTTCTGCTAAATTATTGAATTTCATTTGTCATTTCTGATATTTATTCCTTTAGGAAGAATTTAATGAATGGATTTTGTTAGTGTATGAAAAGCAAAATGTGGCAAAACTAGTGTTTCTGATTTGGAGAACTAATCCCAAAATGAAACTCACGTACATGTACATTGAAACGATTTAAGCTTCAATAACATCTAACAAAAATACCATCTACAAAAAATAATTGGACAAGTATCAACAATGTTATAACAAATGCAGTAGATAATCGGTTAGAGAATATGATTATCAAATGAAAGCCAACAAGAGACCTGAAAATGGTTTATTTAGTATCTATAGGCTCTTATGAAAACTTTACCGTCATTACAAATATATCTCTTTATTTATTAGTGCTAGAATCTATGATTTGTTTTAAATTATCAAAACCTCCACGCGAGTCCGATTCGCACTTGCTTGCTTTATATCATTATTCAACCAAAGTGATTGTAAAACTTTCTTGTCTATAAAATTCTTAGCAATTTCTGCTTTCTGAACGTAAACCAAATACGTCACATAAAATATTAGGTTCATATTGTCATATGAAAATATTTTTGTGGTATATAATTCTTAACGATTTCAAGTGAAAATTACTGGGAAATGAATATGCAGATAAGTTAAATGTGTAATTCAAGTGACAAGGTAACTTAAATTTCCTCTCAATAGACCTGAAGTTAGAAAGGACAATTTAAACTGGTGAATAATTTCTTATCAACTGAGCAAATCCTGTTATTTCAAAGAGTATCGCTTAAAACAATAATATTTGAAGCGTAAAACATTCGAGTGTCAACGAGAATATAGATTCGACAAAAAGTTTATGCAAATGGTCGATATGATTTCATTATTCCAGATTTAGAATTAGAATATTTCAATTACACAGAAAAAATGGTTTTTACAAAGGGATATTTTATTTCATTTGCGATTATACAGGTGGAGAAGTGGGGAGAACCAAGAATTCAATAAGGCTGCAGGAGTGATTGAAGTAGATTATCAGGTTACACTTCTTTGCGTATTAGAGATTTTCTGATACGTAATTCTAATATCTTTTGACCTATTTCTTTTAATTCAATAGCTTCGTTTGTATTAATAAGGAGCTGATTTGGCCCTAAGCACCTTAACGAAAATCATTAGGTACGTTACTGAATTTAATTAAATTAAGTTTGTTAAAATTTTGGACTTATCTTGCTATGTTCACGAGAAAAAAATACCATTTTATTGCATATCCATGTAAGTACCATTCGAAAATATTTTCCAAAAATGCAAGGGTTTAATTCTTTGTTCCCCATGAATATTTAGTGCCTTAATGATTTTTTGACGCAAAAACAAATATTCTCCAGTAATTATCTCCATTTTATTACCAAGAATAATTATAGAACTGTCGAGTGTGACCACCTCCAGCTCGAATGCAAGAATCCAATCTTCTTCTCATTGACTGACGAAATGTATCATAATACCAGGGTCTTTTCTGATTGAGTTACATCCAGCAATCACTCGATTTCTTAGATCCCCCACAATTTCTACTGAAGTGAAGTACCCCAAGGACTTTAGGTGGCCGGAGCAAAATCCGTATATTAGTGCTACAAACTCACAAGCAGTCGCAATATAATGCGCTCGTGCGCCATCTTGCATGAACCACATAGCATTTCTTATTGCTAATGGGACGTCCTCCAGAAATCTATGAAGCGTATGTTGCAAAAAATGCGATATACCTCTCCGGTAAGTCTCCCTGGTATAAAAACTGGTCCAATTAGGCAGTCACCCACAATTCCAATCCAAACTTTCGACGAGAACTGATGATGAAAACGATCTTCATATATCTCATGAGGCTTTTTATCACACCATAAATGTTTATTATGGAACTTTCTAATAGCATTTGTTGGAAAACTCGCCTCATCGGTAAATAGAATCAGCATCAGTAGTTGAGGGATCTGAACCATTTTATGCAAAAGCCATTGACAGAAAGCAGCATGTGGAGAAAAACCACCAGGAAGAAGTGCTTGAACGCATATATTTCCAAGATGGCTGCTAATGAATTTATTGAAAAAATTAAAAAACTACCTATTATGCAAATGTCCCCAAAAAGTTTCCGTATTGATTCAAATCTAGAATTTTAGTGAGAATAACTTCTAGAAAGTATAAAATTCGAAAGAAAAAAAAATATTCATATAATTTCAGTCTTTATAGAATCTTTTTTTCTATTTTACATTGTCACTGTTTATTTTATTTATTAACTTGAAGGTTTCTGGAGTCAAAAACAATGTTTTTTGGAGGGTGTGTATACTGGGTATACCATAGTGGGCATATCCAATGAATGTTATCTGTCCACTATTTTAGGAAAAATCAGATGAACTTAAATCCAAAAATACCAGACATAAAACTATGTTAATCGAATTCTTTTTCAACGAAACATCCGTAATCGACTTAATAAACACTGTATGGTTAGTCTCTTTTTCTGTATATCGACCGTGATTGTCAGAAAGCTATCAGATTTACTCTTTTCCAGAGGCTCTAAAACTAGTTGAAACAGTTACAGGAGCTACGGGGGTCGATTATTTAATATAATCAAGTTCAGTGAAGGTTTAAATGTTAGAATAAAATAAGTCAAAACAGTTGGTTGAAATTTGATCAACGATTTTCGTCTTTCAAATGCTGAACTTTTATATAATTTGCATTTCAAATCGACCTACGTGGCAAAGCTTTCTCACATTCACTCGTTCTAGCACATGCCTTACCTCCTAAACGTACCTTGAAGCCATCATATGTCCAACTGCCAAATTTGAGAACGCAGGTCTGCTCATCAAATGGAAAGTATTCGACGTCGATCTCACAAGAGCTCTTGTATATTGCAGGCGGTTTCCATTCCACCAGTCCTTGATGGTAGATGGTAGCCTTAGTAGCTAAGGTCACTTCGAAATTTCCATCCGCACTAAAAGGAACCATGGGTCTTATGAAGAAAGAGAAAAAGAGGCACTACTGAAATCAGGTACCGCTGTTTCAAATATAGATCAATAATTTTTTGGATTACGTACTTGAGAAAATAGAGCAACTATCTGGCTACCGTCAAAATGAATGTTTTCAATCAAAACCTACTATCTAACGGAACTGCAAAAAATAGAACAACTATTGAATTGGCTAAAACAAGACCATAGACGAAGAATAAAGCCCGAAAGAGTTAGGTAAAGTTAGGAAATATATCCAAACTATCAAGCATTTAAAGGTCTTTAAAAAATGCTACCACATATTCCTGTGATTTAAGCAAACATCTCAGTATAAAGTTGGGTACTTTGAGTGATGTATAATCCTGAATTTGTAGTTTTAAATTCGTTTTTTTGTTATAAATTTCTCATGAACGGCTCATAGTAATTTGTTTGATACGGTGATAGTGTTGGATAGGGCACATAGACCCAAATCAAAATAATTATTGAAAGTATATATTCATAGGCGTAGAACTGTGGTATATTATTAATTTTATATGTCCAATTTCTCAGACGATGTATGAAATAAAATGTGAATATGGAATTTTAAATGATTTCCAACAAAAAGGTATTCTTGGTAAAGTAGGAAACTGTTGAAGATCTTCAAGTTTTACTAAATGGAGTATTACAGAACAGTGAAGACTTCTTCTGAATGTTTAGATACTATGTGCTGTCAGTACTTTATTATAGGATGAGAACTAGGACAATGAAGAAAATTGTTACTCGATAGACTCGAAATGTGGATATGTATCTTGCGAATACTATGGGTAGAAAAAGTTACAATACTAGCAAGAAATCAAAAAACAGAAGTTTTGTTAATCATTAAGAAAAGAAAACGGCGATATCCAGGACTAGATATGGAAGGGAAGATCGTAGGAAAAAGAACGAGACTGGTATAACTGCACCATTAACCAACTGTTGAGATCGGCTGCTTCAAAATTCCGCTTGCTTAATGATTGCCAACCTTCTGAACGAAAATGGCACTTGAAGAAGAAAGTAAGATACAATTTCTCTTAAAGTTTTTGCAAAATGTATATTTGATTTGCTGCTATTTTTGTAGGAAACTCAATAGCTAAAATATAATCTTTAAATCAAAATGAGACATCTCATTAATCACACACCTAATTCTTACCGCATTTTAAATAATTTTTTAGCAATATTTTTCGGTGCGTTGTTTTAGAAAAGCAGGAAATTATTTGCTTTAGTGGTGATCAAAAAAATTATATAGGTATTTATTAATTACCTGATTCAGAACTTTTTGTTTTTTTCAATAATTTTTCAGTGGTTTGTTTCTCTGCAAATAATTGAAATCCAAATTATACATTTCCAAGAGACATTGAATATTATCAAAAATAAGTTTTTTGTAGTAAATAGAATGCTTGATCAAAATCCTAGAAATATGAGATTATGAAACGATTTTTTCATAGTAAATTTGATATGGTCTTATTTGCCCTATTTAACATTGCCATCATTCAAATTTTCCCCGCGATAGGACAGTACTGCGCCCAAAATACTCAATTTCGTGCTAACATAACTGTGTTAATCAACATATTTTAATCTCAGAAATACGTGGTAGCATTGTGTGAAAGCATTTTAGAGATACACTGCAGAAGACAGAGATAACCAAGATAATGAAAAAATTGTTATCCCAAACTTTTACCTATATCCATGTACCTTACAGTCAAACTAAGCTTATGTGGCCAGAACAACTCAGACAAATCTCAGACAGCCTAGTCAATATGCAAATGGAAAGTCGGATTGGAAAGCTGCAAACAATTCCAGAGTCCAAAGTGTTAGAATGCAGAGAGTAGTATCTTGGTCTGTATAAACAAAACGGAATAGAGGCTATATGATTCTGGTACATTCTACATATTGTATTAGAAATATGGTGAGCATAAAATGGATACATTGAAAAATCCAAGTCAAAATATTGACCGATGAAAGTAACCAACTATGAATTGATTAATCATACAATGCCCTACTCAGGCAGGTAATCGCTCTTGAATTTTTTCAAAAAAAATCCTTAAATATTGCTCAGTAGTTTCTGTTTATCTCTTCTTCGGACCATGGATAAACTAATATTCCTTAACTCTCGCGTGAGCGTAGTTTAACCAATTTCGGTACGCTGTTAAAACTTCTAGTGAAGAAAGTCTAAGCAAGTATCACGCTAACTGCCTAAGATAATTATTGAACATGAATAATGATGAAGAATGTGAGTAATTAGGCAAGAAATCTGACCGTGTGTTATACTAATGAGATAAAATTTCAGCTAGAATATTAGGAAGATGCATCACCAAGTAAATCTTACAGTCAGTTCATGTCATAAAACTTCCGAAAGGATCTTAGAAAAATTCAATTACTTTGTAGCGTTGCAACTTTCAGGCCATTATTTTATATTATTTATTGTTACTAACGTATATGAATTTAATAATTTATTGTTGTAAATTTTAAAGCAGCTAGAGAAATTAAGATTTTCAGTGGTATTAGAAATATTCTGAGGAAGTGTCAAACATTTGAATTTATTGCATTTAAGACTTTGAAATTATGATTCTCAATTAATTAATTTTAAGAGTGTAATTTTATTTATATAACTTTCTCAGTCAATTAGCTTTTCGCAGAAAATATACACATCTCCCACACCCTTAAATTTTTCTTATCTACCCCTGAAACGGAGAATAAAGATAGCTTGCTAACGACGTGCCAAAACTGGCAGTTACCCTCATGTCACATGGGGGAATGTGGCAGATCCCTCCTATTGAGATTTACCCGGACTGGGGATTATTCCAGGATTTAAGGCAGTGACGAAAGGGACCGTGCACAGGTCGAAAAATTAAATATATTTGAAAAATTTATTTCACATGCGTATGAGCAGATATAAGAGTAGTTTTATAGTTCTTTTATAGTTTTTATTATTTTCATGATATAAAAAACAGTTTGGAAGCTGTGCAACAATGTGTTGCATATCGTTCAGACAGTTAGATTGCACTTCCATCAGAATAACATAAGGTTCCCATATCTGCTAACCAGTCTTTATATACTATATATACCCTCACCCTTTATCCGCCTTCGTCTATTTTATGTGGCTGTCCTTTTATATATGTTTCATAGCCACCTTATTTATTCGTGACACGACTTTCAGGCTATAGTTTACTCAGCAAAGTGATGGAATTTTATATCAGCTTCCGCGTATAGTGCGATATGAAAAGGAAAACAAAGAAAAAACTTGAAAGTAAAACGTAAGCGTCAAATCTTTCAGAATAACACAGAAATGCGTTTCAATATGGTAAAACAGGAGATATTTTTATCCTGAATCGAACCTAACATTCATGCTATACAAGGTATTAATGCAGGTAAACAAAAGAAAACAAAGCCGAAGTACAACGCTACATTTGATGTTATAGTTTTCGGTGTATTAGAGAAAACTTCTTCAAATGTAGTTAGAAATTTTAAAGAAGTGTAGCTATGCAACTTGTAAATTCGCCAGCTACAGGCTAATTTTGAAGAAATTCATTCTGTCTCAAATTTAAAATGACATTAAGAAAGATACTCGACAAAGCAACAGGAAATGAAGTTCATAGTCAGTTTACAATAAATCAGATTAATTGAAAAGGACGGTTCTGATATTTCATATTTCATCCTTCAAGATTTTGATGCCTATTACACTATAAAAGATTTTTTTTATATTTTCTTGAGTGATGAATGTACTTTTTATTTCAATTCGATTTGTGGGCTTACGTAGTACTCTAAAAATTAACATTTGGGCTGGTATATTGGGAGATGTGCTTATATTGGCAAATTTATGCTCAGAGATATATCAAGCTTCTGATAGATTATGAATTAAAGTATCAGAGAGATTTAAGCAAGAAATTATCTTTTAAAGTAGATTTACTAAATTTCCAACAGGATATACATATATATATATATATATATATATATATATATATATATATATATATATATATATATATATATATATATATATATATATAAGCAATGTTTATATATTCATTATCGCAACAAGTGGATTGTACGAAGAGGTCCTGTTCAATGCTCACCTAGAGCTCCTGATCTAAACCCTCTTAATTTGTATCTGTGGAATCACCAAAAATCTGTTGGGCAATTACCAGAGAAATATTTGCCTTTATAAATGAAACCTTCAAGATAAGGTATCAAAAATAGGGGCTTGCCATTCAGGATTATTCAGATGTGTTGAGGGAAAATGAAAACAGGTTAATTAATACAAATAATATTTGTTTTAGATCCTCAGATATATAGCCATTGTTTGTTTTCAGAACTCGTTCTATTCCCTGAATTACTTAGAATAATCGTAACATATGTAAGATTTTTTGGAAAAGTTGAGTTGTTGAAGGAAAAAATGTCCTTAATTCTCTCAGCCAATATGGAGATATAGTTTAAAAGCTATCACAGATATATAATGTGTAATATCACATTTGTTGACACAACCATTCTCATTCAGTGGCGTCGACTGAGTTTTACATTAAGCGAAACATTAGATAACTATTTATATGCAAGATACGTCATGCCATTTTAAATGCAAAACGAAAATACTTTGAACACATATATACAAGCAAGCTGGAAAGTTACATTTCGCAGCTACACCCATAATCCTTGGCATATTCCCAATTTACATAACATTGCATATAAGTAGCCTCCACTAATTACATTTCATCACAAATTGGTATCAAGAACAAACTGACTCAGCTTATCAACATAAGATTATGACTATATTATTAGTGAAAACCATATTAGGCTCAATCACAAAAATACTATGAAGAAATTCATTTTCACTCAAAAAATACTAAATACATATTATATCTTTTATATAGGCTATCCCTTTTAAATGCATTGAGTCTGAAACCGATCATAACAACAACATATATCCATAGTAGAAATAAACCAGTAGCTCCACTCCGGCAAACATTTTCTGTCATCTGAAAAACTTTACCAGATTGTTGGTACCACGCAGAGCGTTTAGTTGAGATCCGTCCGAACATTTTCCTAAATACGTCTCTGGTGAGTACCCAAGTACCTATAGCCTAACAATTCGACTATATCCGTTCGTATCGGTGATTGCACGACCCCAAAAAATCAATGTGATAGAAATAGATCAACGCATTTGCTGCGGAGTGAACCTACTAGTTCATCCTTGTGAGCAGAATTCAACCATATACTGAAAGATAGTTGGGAAGTACCAATGTGGGTTTAGACCTTAAAGGTCCACAATAGACTAGATTTTCCCCATTAGTCAAGTAATGGAAAAATGCTGGAGAACTACATCGAATGTTAATTGATTTCAAGCAAGCCTTTGACTGGGTAAGAATTCCATAGTTGTGGCAAGCAATGCAAGCACTAGGCGGATTGTGTAATAATTGACAAACATATGTGTACGGTTAAGGTAGGGCAGGATTATTGTTATCCCCATATCAATAATGGGCTTAAGCAAGGTGACTCCCTTTTACATCAGATATTTAACATATCATTAGAATTCGCAATTAGGAATGCTAAGATCGAGATACTGCTGTATTCCTTAGATAGGGACCCAACCTACTACTGACATTCGCAGATATATGTAGATAGACATGATATGCAACAGTAGGATTCAGATACCTAGGCACTAGCATTAGTGAAAACAACGGCAGCACAAAAGGAATAAACCGCAAGATCCAAGCACCGAAAATAAGTGCCTTTTTGCTCTTCAAGGTTTAATGAAATCAACGGAACTTACCAGGAAAATGAAACTAAACTTATACACATCAATCATAAAACCAATATTAATATATCTGGAACTATAAGAACTATATAACGCAGTTAAAAAACGAAGTAAGGGCCAGAAAGCTAAAGTGGGCAGGTCACGTAAGAAGAATGCCAAATAACAGAATGGTACAGCTAGAGTGCGAGATGGCCCTCCATGGAAAACGTTCTATAGGTCGATCTTGTCTTAGGTGGAGAGACAACAATGGGAAAGATTCAGTAGTCCCGATCATTCAATATGGCCTAGAAATCATACTAGATGGAGGCGTGAGAGAGTAGAGTCCACAAAAAACCCACTAAGGGTTGTAAAGTCACGGAGAAATAGAATCTACTAGTTTGTTTCTACTGTGATATTTTATTCTTAAATGACATATGACACTATTCGCCCCACTTTTAATGTCTAGAAGACAATGATACGGTACATTAAAAGAACGTGCATTATCTGGTCTGCTTCAATAACTCATCAGCAAACTCCTGTCGCCTCAAATATTGTAAATGGAATATCGGGCTCACATGCCTTTCTAGCCTATTACGAATATAACATTAGAAGGTTTATAATTATTGAATGGTGTAGCCCAACATATCGCATGTTATGAGTTATCTACCGAAAACAAGCATATCCCATTAGTACTCTAACGAGTATGATCCATTTATAGATGGTTTAAAACTGTATTGGATTGATCGCTGCTAATGAGACACGCGTATTGATTGCAATTTATTTTGAAAATCAGCTTCAAATATGTAAACATATATTTACTGGGTGCACCATGATAAGGGTTTGATCCCACTTGAAAATTCAGTTTTAAAATTAGTAACTCAGTTGAGCTGAGCTGGTCACAGCTATAACAAATATTATATGTATAACATTTTACATGTTAGTGTCACGTGCTCAAAGATATTGTTTTAGAACTATCTTACCTTAGAATTGAAACATATAGGTATTCATGGTGGTTCTGAGATTCTTGCGAATATTAAGAGCCATGGTTGAGTATTACCCAATAACCTATTTTATTTTTAGATAGGTACTATATAGTCCATTCAAAAAAGAGACGAGCTAATAAATTATGCTAATGAAGGGATTCCTATTATATTCCTACGATTATACGGCACAACACATTAGAGATCCCTTCTTAAGCATAATTTATTACTCCGCCTCTTTTTTGAATATAACTATAACTGAAAATCTGGATTTAAGAAAAAAAAGGTAAATATCGACATTACAAAAAGACAATGAATATAAATAATATGTTGTGGACAAAAAAATACGGAACAATCACGAGGTTGTCGAATAGACCTATAATGCTTATCAACTTATCAACTATTTCGATAATTACTGACTATTAAAGGGTTCACGATAGAAGTTCATAAAGAACAACTCAACCGTGAACACTTTGAACGTAATTTGAAAATCTTTCAGAGTAAAGATCTGAGCATGTAATGATTTACAATAGATTTTTACCGACGAACCAAATGGAGGAGGTATACAATTCGACTGCATGTTTGCATTTTTTTTATCTTTGTTCGCGACTTTTGCATTTTGTAGATTTTTTTTCATTTGAGAAAGGAATATTGAGAATTGGTCCCATTGAAAAAAAAAAAAATATTAGATATGCCCTTCCTCTCAAAAACATCCCCTAAAGGGGGTGGTGGGGGCAATTTTTCCAGAAAACTGAGACAGCAGAATTAGAGAAAATTCCATATCCGGAAGCGTTTAAATTGGACATTTTAAAAATAATCACAGGTTTCCGCGTTACAGTCAGAAATACGTGTATCAGCTTTGTGGAAGGGACAAATATTTCCGAGAATAGAAAATTTAGATTTGAAAGTTAGAGATGGGACCGTATTCCGAACTGTTTAAATTGAACATTTTTTTAAAAGAGTTACGGTTTTCGAGTTACAGCAATAGTGAAATCTGAAATATGTGATCTCCGCAATGTGGAAGGGGCTATTTTTTTCAAAAATTGAAAATGTGAGGCAGCCAAATTAAAAAAGAGATTATGTGTAGTTATCAAGATTTAGAATAAACATTTTCTCAAAAGAGTTACGGTTTTAGAGTTACAGCAGTAAAGTCGGAAATATGTATATATGCTCCACGATGTTTTGAGATCTTTGTATAATAACAAGTAATAAGTAGGTCTTATACATGGTAATACTATGGGTACTATCTTCTTTGGTATTAGTAAACGTTCAACAATTTTCATGACTAATGTTACACTCAAAATTGTGAAATAAATATTTTTAGAAAAAAAATGGACCGACTTTATTAGTTGGTGCACTGAAAAATACTAAATAATATTAATTCCATTGGTGCTGGTACTTGCAAAGTTGGTGCCAAAAGTTTTCAATCTAACTGCAACTGCACAACTTCAAAAGTACCAGCACCATTAGAATTAATATTATATTGTATTTTTCAGTGCACCAGCTAATAATGTCGGTCCAATTTTTTTGTGGAAAATATTTATTCAGTGCACCAACTGATAACGTCCGGCCAATTTATTTGTTAAAAATAGTTATCATTATAAAGTACATTATTAGCTACATGCAGGTTTCAACTCAGTTATTTGAAGAAGTACATACTTGTTTGAACAGAAGCATAAACACCACTTGAAATAGAATTCGGAAATCATTAAAACTTTAGATATATCTCTAACTCTAATGGTGTTTCCATCCATGAATTCACGGTAATTATTTAGGTACTTTATATATTACATGGCCCACTTGTACTTGTAATCCTCTCCAAAGTCAGCAGTGGCACTGAAATATTTAAGGCAAAATAGCTGTATTTTGATGCATTCTATTATCTCTTTCAACAAGAAGTTTAGAAAGCTTTATATTTTCCTTTTTTTCTGAAATCATGAAGAAAAACTGGATTAGTACTCGCAACGATGGGCACATGAATTATAGACTTGCAATTATTTTGTTCATACAAAATACAAATGATTGAACAACCAAAGTCGTAATCCTAAGGATACCAAAATACAGGAGACTCAAAGTTAATAACATCTTACTGCTTGCAATTACACTGTGTAACGTAATTCCCGAGAAATTAGGTACATCAAACTGAATTCCACGTGTTCCAATTCCTCCATCGCCCACCCATCTCCTAATTCCTGATCTTCAACAAAGAGCAGAGCGGCTGAATAATTCAGACATCAGGTCTCTAATCAGAGCCGCTCCAAGGATGGACATATGATCAGCTGACATGTTATTTTCACCAATACCTTCTCGTTTTGAAACGATATGATTGACATACCCAAATTGAATAAGATTTTCAGTTGAAAATCAAATGACGCTGTCTTAACGAAAATGTCATGTTATGTCTTGTGTCTTTTTCCAGTTCCATCTAGGTCCTGAACTTTTTGACAAAATCTTTGGGGCTACAATACTAGAGTGATGACATTTGAGGAAGAACACTTATATTTGGATGATCAATTATTTAGAAAAGAATTTCAAGGATTCTATTCACTGTCTCTCAATATAATTTAAAGTTAAAGCGCATTGTTTGTGCCGACATTGTCTTATCGTTGCAAAATTACGCGCATCTTTATTGTACTTTTTTAATTGAATTGAAAACAATAAAATTCAAGGATTAAAAAAATTGGTATGTATTTATGTGAGGTCTTTTTTTCCTATAGGCGGAAAAGCTTCCTGTACACTTCTTCGCTTTGTGCAAACAAACCTATTTAATTGTGATATCCCGTAAGCTGGATTACCGCTGTCATCGGTTATTGTCGGATCATGGTGCCTGGTCCAGTGTAAACACGCAGGTTGTAATCAAGGAGAATATTTATAAAGTCTGTGGTTGTAATTGAGTTATGGTTTTTCAACTGACGTCCTCCTACGTCGGTCAGTCAACATATTATGAAACTATGGCAGCGTTTTACTGCAGCGTTCCACAAACCGTCATAGAAAAAAAAGTATTCTTCTGAACTGAATTTCACGGGCTTCTTTTGCAGAGCAACTAAACAAGCTTGAAGTCGAAAAACAATTCTATCTGAAAGTCGAAAACTTCCTTAGATACAATGCTAAATCAAAAAATAGACTAACCGGAAATAAAGGATAAAGTAATTGGAAGGACGCTAGTATGAATATTGAAGTGTACGTATATACTATGGAAGACGATTAAGCTCGTGAAATAATGTGAATATTTTATATTCTGCTAGCAAATGCCAGCGACTTCGCACGTGGGAATCAGAAGAATCCCCGACAATGTGCGTCCTAAGAAACATCAATAACAAAACCTAAATCGATTTCAAGATATTATCTTCCATAAGTCGATACGTCCTTTAGTTTGTTTTTTGATAAACCCACAGGAACTTAACGTTTTACGCGGGTTGAAAATTATCCCATGAGATAATCCAGTTAATAAACTAACTGTTCTCCAGGTTTCTTCCAAATCTGTTCTGCCGTTTTTGCGTGATTTAGTAACAAACATCCAAACATAGTATGTTTAACATACAGACTTTCACATTTATAATATATATACTAGCAAATGCTCGCGTCCTTGTAAACGGAAATACCCTACAAATTACTTTCAAAAAACCTCAATAACGACAGCTATATCAATTTTTAGATTAATCATATACCAACGAAGGCTTGAATTAAAAAGTCTGTTTATTGACCGACGAACCCCGAACGGAGGAGGTCGACTGTCTGCTTTTTTTTGTTTGTTCGTGCGTTGTATATAGTAAACGTATCCGATTTTGATGATTTTTAATTCATTTGAAAGAGGAGGCTTGAGAAATGGTCCTATATTCATAAAAACGCAAATAAGAAATCGCCTTTCGCCCTCGAAGGGGTGGAGAGTGCAGATTTTCTCGAAAATCGAAAATCTGAGGTGGTATAATTAAAGATAGGACAATATCCGGAAAAGTTCAAATTGAACATTTTTTCAAACGAGTTACAGTTTTCGAGTTAGACCGGTGGTAAAACGGTAAAATCGAAAATACTTATGCCTGTTTCCGCAACGATGTATTGAGATCTCAATAATAACAGCTACAAGCAAAGAATATACGTGGGTAATAGGATAAGTACTATCATCTTTGGTATTAGTGAACGTTAAACGATTTTGGTGACTAATGTTACACTCAAAAGTGTGGAATAAATATATCTTACAAAAATTGGAGCGACGTTATTTGTTGATGCACTGAAAATACAAAATAATATTCATAGACTCTGAAACCACGTTTTCCAGTACAGGGTCAAAGATTCTAATCTTTGACAGGGTTTTTCATTTAATGTCATGTCCACCGTAATAAATGCCATTCGCGCAATCAATGTAACGTCCGAAAACCTCATTATCGACACCCATATCGACTTTTTTCATTTATTTACCCCATTCCACCCCTCAGAGGATGATGATCGGAAAATCACGTAATAAATGATTATAGGTTTTCTGGAATACTCATACGAAGTTTCAAGTCGAAATATCTATTTGATGTTATTTCTCCATTCAAAAAATCCCCTATTTTATGCCTCTAAAGATTGAGATTTCTGGACGTATCTAAGTTATTGTGTATCCCTTTCTGTACCTCCGACAGGATAAGATATATAGGGTTATACTGTTAACGTATTGTAATATTTTATACAAAATATTTCCTAAAGTCTTCTTTAACGGCAGCTCAATTGAACTCTCGGCCTCTTTCTTACCTATCAGCTGCAATACTCTGTCTTAAGAATCCTTGTCAATATAATATTTTGTTCTCACAAAATTGTGTAAAACACAACACCAAAATAAATATCGACAAGCAAGGATGTAAGACAACATTTGCCATTTGATGGTGAACATTTTTCATAAACATTATACGCACCGTTGCGCTCGGGTTAACCTATAAATGAAGAACTCTATGATTGTTTTCGGGATATGGGGGCAATAAATTTTCATGCATTGCAAAAGCATGGTCAGCAACAAACACGAAAGCGTAGGCTTAAAAGTGTTTGGAAGAGGTATTCCTTCTGGAAAATCTAGCTGCTTTTTTCTCAAATGTAGACATATCTAACTTAAGGCCATATCATCCCACGTCTATTGCCGTAAAGTAATAATCCGATAATCAACAAAATAATATAGAACGTCCTTCTTTTGGGAATATGTTCTATTTAACTATGGACGTTAATTGTTTCAAGATTGGGTTCAAAATCTTACTATACTACTTGAGAGAATTAAATTGTTACATATTCTGTTTCTCATCACAAAGCCAAAAATATTGAAATATAGATTTAGGGTATGGTACAAAATTAATATAACGCGATCAATCTTTTTTGAAATCTCCAATATATTTTTAGAGCTGCTTTCATCAATATAAGAACCTAATACTCTTCGATATTAAATTGTAAATGTTCTGATTTTATTTTAAACAAAAAACTGTGAATTTATCAAGTCTTGCCGGTTGTATCATCTCAGGCGAGGGTGTGATAAAATACGGGTCATTTGGTAGAGAGAAGAAGCGTTTGAAGGCGGTGGGGAAATAAAAAGCGACCGAAGAATTCCACAGACAGAAATTGAGGGGATTTAGTTGCACTTGAAATCGTTTGATAGCAAGTGTTCGTCATGTTTCTGGATCGACCACCATTCCTTCCGGATATACTGGAAAATGATGGTACGTATTTTCTCTTTATGGACTATCAATTTTCAGTAAAATAGCTGATCCGTCTTATATATCAAGACAGCAATGAATATTTATGATCATATTTATATTAAAATTATCTATATAACTGATATATTTATGTTATTATCATTTACTAGATTATCTCAGGGACTATGTCTTCGAAAATAGTAAAAAACAACAAGCATTCTCCTAATAATATCAAAATACCAAATTTCTAACACATACAGTGAAGGGCAAATGTATGGAACAAATTCAAAAAAAGAGCCATAGATTATAATTTATTTGTGCACATTTTTGAGACAAATGGCTTGCGTTAGGAGTTAAATAGTAGAAATCGTCACGCGTTAATCTCACTCTATGCGACTTTGTCTTGCCGGCTCGATATCTTTTTCTTTTTCATTCTCTTTCTCTCTTATATACGAGTGAGTGTTTATATATAGGTATATATTGCCCGACTGTTTATGTTTATTGATTCAATTAATTAAGTAATTAAATTAGGTGAATTTATGAACGACTATAAATCAAAAACTCCAGATAAGTGTAGATAAGGTGTAAATCAACTAACTCACTTGCGGTGATTGTTCTAAAGTTTACGTTGGTCAAAGTGGTAGCAATTTTCATAACAGTATCATTGAATGCAAGAGCTCATTCATATACCATAAAACTAATACAAGATATGCGCTACATCTCGAAGACAATAATCACATATTTAAAGATAATTTTAAAGTCTTACATTTCTAATAGAAATGATTGAAATTGAACTTACTTGACTCATTAGAAAATGGTATATCCAGTCCTTGTGTGCCGAAACAGTTGTAATGTTTAAACAATATACAGGTGAAAATGTATTATTTTAATTCACTGTGGATTTCCATTAAGTAAGGGTTAACCATATCTCTATATCAAATGAAGCACGGAATTGGAGAAAAGGCTTCGTTCCCGACGGGGCTCCTCTTCCGCACTACTTTCTTTATTTCATATTTTTAATCTCATCATCAGGTTCTAGATTTATTTGATATAAAATTTTCTAATCCCATCAAAGATTTATACATGGTATCGAAAATCATAGTTGAATGTATTAATATTTTTTCGGTAAACAACTGATCTACAGCTTAAAAGTATCTTGAATTGGCTAAATGTAAAGAAAACCTTCAATATTCTTGACCGACGAACCCCGATCGGAGGTGGTATACAATTCGACTGTCTGCTTTATTTTTTCTTTTTTGTTCTGAGATAATCAAACTTTTATGGTTTTTTGAAAAAAATTAAAGCCCTATTTGAATATTCTCTGAAATTGTCAGGGCAAGCATCGTGTAATGGTGATGCATTCGATTAAGTAAATCAAATAGTAATGTTACAAAAACATAAATGAAATAATTGTGGTTCCATTTCCACACATACGATACGAGTCTTTGAATTCAATTACTTTTAAGACAAAAAATATGAAAATAAATTATATTTTAAAAAACTTTAAATATACACCCTAACAGCAAACCGAACTGAAAAGTAGAAAATAAATTCTAAGGATGAAAAATTTGTTCTACATCGATAGAAAGTCCAGTAATTCATTATAATTGAATATTGTCTTATAAGATTAGAACAAGAATTAAGTTATTAACAAAATAATTGAGTTTCTTGTAAAAAATATGATGTAGTTTAGTACTTATCAAATTTTAAAAATGTTTTATAAATGAATACAAATATAGTAAAAGGCACTCCACGTTTTTTCACAATAGAAATAATTATTTTGGCAATAACTGTAAACAAGTGTAGACAACAAAATGACTCAGAAACAAATGACCACGTTTCTTGAATGCGTTGTTGAATCTTTTAGATAAAGCGCTTTCAGAACCTATTAGTCTAAAATCCATAAAATAGGTACTTCAGGTGCTATGATTGCAAATATATAAATGCGAATGTCTGCATAAATATAATTAAGTACAACCCTATAATAATATATAGATTTGAAATGTTCCTGTATACCAATATATTCTGTTTTGATTTGGGACACACTGTATAAATATCTGACAGGACCTGAACTTTTCATAGGTATAGAATAAACTTAGAAGTTGATGCAGGCTTAAGATGTAAAATAAAAAAATTATAGTTTAATGAAAACCTAAGAAAGTACGCTTTAATAACAATGCGATCTAGAAAGTAAAGAAAATATTTTTAAATATAAAGAGTTTAATTTGATTCTAAAAAAGAGTGGGGTGCTTGATATCAAATATTAACAATAGTTCATTGGTTGCTATTTATATACATGTACATTATAAAAATATAGTGAAACCATCCCACGCTATTTTACAATCAAATTAAATTCTTTATATTTAATTTTTAAAATTTATAAATCCTAATTAATTCTCTTAATTTTTGACCGAAATCAAAAAAGGAGAAAGCTATAAAATTCGTTTGTATGTTTGCTTTTTTTTATGGCTGTTAGCGCGTTTTGCATAGTAAACGTACTCCGATTTAGACGATTTTTGTTTCATTTGAAAGAAGAGAGTTGAGATAGGATCCGTTATTGAGAAAAATCAAATCCAAAATCTCCTTTCCTCCAAAAACCGCCTCCAAACGTGAAGGAGAGGCAATTTTTCTCGAAAATTGAAAATCCGAGACGACAAAATTAATGAAAATTCCATATCCGGAAATGTTTAAATTGAACATTCATCAAAATAATACGTTTCCGCGGTACAATCTGAAATATGTGTTTCAGCTATGTGGAAGGGGCAATTTTTTCCGAAAATCGAAAATTCTATATTTGAAGAATAGAAAGGGGACCATATCCGAAAACGTTTAAATTGAACATTTTTTTCAAAAGAGTTACGGTTTCCGAGTTTCGCAATGGTAAAGTCTGTAATATGTGCGTATTTCCTATATGTGGAAGAGCATTTATTTTCGGAAATTGAAAATATGACCTAATTAAAGAAAAGATTATATGAAGCAACATTTAAATTGAGTATATCATATATATGTATATTTGCGTCGCGATGTTTTGAGATCTCTGAATAATAAATAACAAGTACAAGCTAAGCCTATAACTTTTTGGGCATTACTGAACGTTCAACAATTTTCATGACTAATGTGACACTCAAAAATGTGAAATAAATATTTCTTACAAAAAATTGGACCGGATTATTAGTTGTTGCACTGAAAAATACAAAATAATATTAATTTTATTGGTGCTGGTAATTTTTAAGTTGTGCCGTTGCAGTTAGATTGATAACTTTTGGCACCAACTTCTCAAGTACCAGCACCAATAGAATTAATATTATTTTATATTTTTCAGTGCACCAACTAATAACGTGGGTCTAATTTTTTGTAAAAAATATTTATTTCACACTTTTGAGTGTAAAAGTAGTCACGAAAATCGTTGAACGTTCACTAATACCAATGAAGATAGTGCTTATCCTATTATCCACGTACATTGTTTGCTTGTTGTTATTATTGAGATCTCAAAATATCGCTGCGGAAATACGCAAAAGTATTTTAGATGTTATCATTTTACCACCGCTGTAATTCGAAAACCGTAACACTAAGGAAAAAATGTTCGTTATAAATGTTTGCCATTCATGTGGTACCCGCAGATTTTCAATTTTCGAAGGAAATTGCCCTTTCCATATAACAAAATATATTTGAGAATTTAACATGCCTCTAGCTCTAAAGCCGTAACTCTTTTGAAAAAATGTTCAATTTAAACGTTGCCGGATATTGTCATATCTTTAATTATACCACCTCAGATTTTCAATTTTAGAGAAGATTTGCCCACTCCAGGAGGAGAGGAGATTTTGGATTTGTGTTTTTATGATCAGAGTACGATTGCTATGTAGAACGCGCGAACGAACCAAAAAACAGACAGTCGAATTGTACAAAAATTCCGTTCGGGGTTCGTCGGTCAAAAAAATGGATGCGTGTTGCGATCGAACCTATAAGCAACGGTCTATAAATAGCTCACCTAGGCTCTGCACTATAACACCTACAGATTAAAAAGAATTAATTATCTACAGAAATATGAAGAAATATATCATATATCATATATCCTCATTTTTTTAACGATTGTTATACAATAAGAAGGTAATAAAATCCTTTTTCATTTCCGTTCAAATAAAATATGGAGACCAACAAAATAAACATTGATAATGGTTCATGACAACTTTAAAGTTGGAACTTAAAGATACACAAACGTATTGTTCGAAAAATTTTGATCCCACAATTTCTTGATCTATTTGAAAATTAAAAAAAAATCAAGGTATCACTTTTTTAATATTTAATAAAAACAAGTATTCTGGAGAATACATTAGGCTATCTGAAGAATTATCCAATTACCTTTTTTCTATTTCAGTTTGTCTCCAGTGACTAAATGTCAATAAAATAGTTAAAAAGTGAAAGATATGCTCTTTTCGTGCTTTTGTTAGAAGCATTTTTGCCTAAAAGAGATGGAAAAGATAAAAAACAATGAAATTCAATTATCCGCTGGCTACGAGACGTCGGGATTTTTTTCGGCTTTTGTATTCAATTCATTAGTTTTGCTTGAAGAAATCTCCAAAAAATGACACCTTAATCATAAAGATAACAAAAAATATAGCTACTATATATAACTGTTCCTATGTTGAAAGTATTTTTTAACACAGCTATCCAACGGTTCACCAAGGGATTTTGATGTTTGATCTGTGAAGTAGATCTTTCAAAATTGTACATTGGCCTCATCATACTTATCTGTAAAGGATTCATATACATTAGCAGTAACGCTAAAAGCACAGAATATATTAAAAGTTTCAGAATCTTATCAAATTCAAAAGCGTCAGCCAGTATAAGGGGTTTGTAAATTTATGTGGAAAGTCATTTTGGAATGCAATAAAAATGCTAATGTAAGTAGGTTATAATTCGCGTGAAGGTTCGACAAATTTATGTCTGTCATTTGTGCTATGGACCGTCAAATTATTTATAGAACATTCAGGTCATTTGGGATTCCTTCTGAAGACGATATAAATGCCTCTGTAATGTTAAGTATTCGAATAATTAGAACAACTCATTTCTCATTACAAATCAAGAGTGAATTGGGAGATATGAACTGACTTTTTTCTACCGTATGAATGAAAAGAGAACAAAGGTTATATTATAATTTCTATCGCTATAGAGGTTGGTAGTAGTTGGAATAAAACATTCCTTGCACGTTTCAGATTTTGTTTCTGGTCGATTTAATTTCAGGTAAACGGCATCAGGCCAATTACAAACACAGCAAAAATAAGTGAAGCTACCAACCCCAAACTTGTACTGGCATTGTCTGAATGGCTTTTATTTAGCTGAAGTCAGGGCGATCCTAAAGAAATCTTCTGTTCTGTATTATCGTCATCTGTTTATTATGTCTCTATAGCTCAGTCGTTGGATATCAGAACTCTATACAAGTGTGAGATAAGTACAAAATCTTCTCAAGCTGTCGAAGATTACAGATAGTATTATTCGAGAAGGAATATCTACCCTGTAAAAGAATCACGAGTAGGTACAGGTTCACATGAGTTCGTTGACAGTGTGAGAAAGAGGACATCTTTGTTGTCTGAAGTATGTGGGAGGCATTTGAAGCACAAAAGTGCGGATCTGTTTCATGCATATGCCCCCTATTAGATAACAACGGTCGAGAGGTGCCTCTTTAAGTACGCGCTGAGGTTGCCATCTCATTTTTCTCGTTCTTTCCATCTCATTGCTGACCCAGGAGTTAATGAATAGTGTTTTAAGCATTTGACGATGAAAATGTGTTTCCCATAGCCTTTTCGATATCATCTTGAATTGCGCAATACAGAGAGAATAAAACAATCTAGGACCGACATTATTACTTGGTGCACTGAAAAATAAAAGTTATTTTAATTTTTACTGCTGTAGGTAATTTTAATGTAGTCTTTGTTCAGTTATAAGAATTTATATTTTATTTTACTGATTAGTATCATTATCGGCAACACTGCTACCAAAATGTATAAATCTGGCAGACGACGGCTAATGAGATAGATGTATAGTACAAACAGAAATCTAAGAAGGTTGTAAATCAATACAAGCCGACGATTATCACCTATTGTTCGAAATATAGATAAGCAATAAAAATGTTTGTCCCTTGAAGTATTTCCAGGTCCGGATTAAGATTAAGAGAATTTAGAGAATATGGTAGAACAGTAGTGTGGATGAAACTTGGTTAGATACACACGATATTCCAAACAAAAGTTGGGAGACTTATCTGACTTGTGCCAAAATAAGGTGCCGTCTAATAAAGGAAAACGCATTACGATAATTTACGCAGGGACCCAAAATGGTTTTATACCAAATGCATTGTCTTTATTGGCAAAGAATATTAACCGCTCTTTAGTCGATTATTTTAATGACACTACAGCAGAATTATTTGAAGACTGGTTCCAGAATAAACTCGTACCAAATGCTCCACCCAACAGTTATATCGTCATGGATAATGCTAGCTACCACAGTCGAAAACTTGATAAAGCACCATGTTCGAATGAGCCACACTATAGAAGAATATTTGAGGAGAAGTACACAAAAAACAATTATTCGATGTTTTTCACAGTTATTCGATACAAAAGAAATATTATTGTGATTCATTGGCTGAAAGCTTGGGACATAAAGTGCTCAGACTTCCTCCTTATCACCGTATGTTTATCCCAATTGGACATATATGGCATCAGCTTAAATTAGCCGTTCGAAGAAATAATAATTCTCCAACCTTAAGTTCATCTGTGATAGGTCTTATTCAAAAAGAAACTACAAACAATCCTGATAGCAGCTGGGCCAAGTGTGTTTTCCATATTAAAAAGGCGGAAAAGTCATATATCGATTTAGAAAAAATCTCAATTTGAATGACGACGGTGAAAGTGAATCTAATCTTCGTGAGTAATTTTGTTAATAATGCAAAAAAAAGGCAACTTCAGTGTGTGTATATTAAATTTAATTATTATAGGTAGGTATTATACCTACCTATAAAACAAAAAATAATGGCTAGAGCAAGTACAAATCTGTGTAGACCGCCTGCTGATAACTCAAGCGTTTGGTGATCTACAACCTTCTTAGGTTTCTGGTCGTACTATACCAGAATAACCATAGGTATGTCCCAAGCTTTCAGCCAATGAATCACAATAATATTTCTTTTGTATCGAGGAACTGTTTAAAACTTTGAATAATTGTTTTTTATGAACTTTTCCTCATAGTACATATCATTATTTAACATATATTTTTGTATAGTGGCTTTGGTGTCATTTGAACATGGTGCTTTATCAAGTCTTCGACTGTTGTAGCTAGCATTATCCATGACGATAATGATGTTGGGTGGAATATTTGGTACGAGTTAATTTTGAAACCAGTCTTTAAACAATTTGGCTGTAGTATCACCAAGATAATCGACTAAAGAGTCGTTAATATTCTTTGCCGATAAAGACAACGCATTTGGTATAAAACCATTTTCAGTTCCTGCGTGAATTATCGTAATGGGTTTTCCTTTATTATACGGCGCCTTATTTTGGCACAAGTCAGATAAGTCTACCCAACTTTTATTTGGAATATCTTTTGTATCGAACCAAGTTTCATCCAAATACACTGTTCAAACATATTCTCTAAATTCTCTTAATCTTAATCCGGGCCTGGGAATACTTCAAGGGACAAAAACTTTTATTGCTTACCTACATTTCGAACAATAGTTGTTAATGAGGATCATCGGCTAATTGATTTACAACCTTCTTAGATATCTGGTCCTACTATACAAGAATAATCTTATTACACATAATATATAAACATATGTTACAGTGTAAGTACGAAATTAGAGAATCTATACTATCTCTAGCGATTGTACACATTTACAAAAAGGATTAGTCAAAGTACTTTCCAATTCAATTTACCTACTTTCACGTGATTGTATACAATTACTGTTTGTCTTTAGTTGAAGTAAAATGCCGCTTCAAAACAGATTGCACATAACTTAAAAATTAATGTCACTTGCTGTTGATCGCCTTTTTGTGCTTTTCGTAGTTAATTTTAGTATGGAAGCATACAACCGTAAGCTAAGCGAAGAATGGGCATTAGTAAATGCAAACAGTGTGTGGTTGTCGAAAGATAAATATAATATGAGTGTATAAGCAAAGTTTTGACTGCAAAACTAAGAGTGAAGAAAGAACTTAGTGATTACAGAGTGCTGAAAACATATGATGTCTTGGAAGTGTATGGAGTTACAAAATAAATGGTGCCTCTAAAAGAAGGATCTGATATTAAATATTATGTGCACGACAGTGAACTTTATGAAATTTTGGTGCACACTTCTATAGGACATGGTGGTCGAGACAGAATGATGAGAGAAGTTAAAAAGAGATACAAAAATGTTACATATAAAGACGTCATCTTGTTCTTGAACCTTTGCGAACCATGCCAACAGAAACAAAAGAAGGAGAGAAAAGGTGTTGTTCAACCTCTGCTGTTTGACGAGTTAAATTCTAGGTGTCAAGTTGACCTGATAGATTTCCAATCCCCTCCAGATGGAAATTATAAATGTATTATCACCTGACGAAATTTTGTATTTTAAGACCTCTTACGTCAAAGAAAGCTGAGGAAGTCGCCAGAAACTTAATTGACATTTTTACACTGTTTGCTGCTCCAAGTGTACTGCAGTCAGATAATGGGAGAGAATTCGTCAACCAAATTATAAATAATTTAAGAGTTATTTGGACTGACCTTAAAATAGTCCATGGAAAACCGCGACTTAGCCAGAGTAAAGGCTACGTGGAGCGAGCCAATCAGGATCACCACATGGTTGCAGGACAATTGCACCTCAAAATGGAGTGAAGGAAGTCGATTTGTTCAATTAATGAAAAATAGAGCTTTAGAAGAGGTCTCCGTATGAAGAACTTTTCGGATGCCCCATGAAGCTTGGTTTAACTACAATCCTAATCCTGTATACCTCAAGAAGCTTTGGTAAATGTTGAAGACCAAGACCAGCTACAAAAAATTATTGAATCAACTAGAACATCAATAGAATAACCTTCACAGCTAGAAAACAATGAAACCGTTTCAGATGAAAACATTCTGGTAGTAGCCGAAGAAACCGAAAATAATTTAAATGACATTTTATTTCGGACTCAAAAAGATGATGAGGAGACTCAAATGTAAGGTAAATTTACAATAAGTAAATAAATAATCTTTTAGATACCACCACTGCACCTATTGTATTATGCGATAAAAAAGTTGTATATCAGTGTATTGTATGTCAGCTGGATTATGTTGCATGGAGATTGTGGAAATTATGATATCTGCAATATATTTAGTAAAAAACAAGCAATCGAGAAAGAAAGAAATGAGTCATTTGACAATTTAAAGAAGCAAGCCAAAAAAATGACCGAAATACCGAAAGTTGGCAGAGGTGATGCAAAATCAATTTTGGGTATTGTGTTAAAAATAACTGAAGGCGGATTTTACAAGTTGGGTACCAAAGACGGTATCTTAAAACAATTTTACGCCCGGTAAGAATAATAGTTCACTCCGTATATCAGGAGTACATTTTTTATTTTTTCAGGTCTCAATTCAGTTGCTGTCCACAAAATATTGTACGGCTAGAAGAAGTTCCCCAAGACAAAGAAGTTTCCTTACGATCCGTGGCCACCATACAGTCTACTGGAAATGGGCAAGGCTTTGCAAAATGCTCGTGAAAGACAAAATGCCAAACCCATCAATGTTTGTGCAGAAAACAAAAAAAACTTCGCAATTTTATGTCATGGTTCATTGCCTTGTTGCAACAAATAAAACATGCAATATAGTCTATTAATTTTACTGGTGCTGGTACTTTTGAAGTTGTGCAGTTGGATTGATAACTTTTGGCACCAACTTCACAAGCACCAGCACCAATAGAATTAATATTATTTCGTACTTTTCAGTGCACCAACTATTAACGTCGGTCCAATTTTTTCTAAAAAATATTTATTTCACACTTTTGAGTATAATTATTAGTCACGAAAATCGTTGAACGTTCGCTAATACCACTAATATCCTATAAACCAGGTATATTTTTTGCTTGTCCTTGTTACTATTATTATGTAGAGATCTCAGAACATTGCTGCGCAAATACGTAGAAGTATTTTAGATTTTACCACCGCTCTATCTCGAAAACCGTAACTCTAAGGAAAAAATGTTCATTATAAATGTTGTTACAAATACTATTGTCTCTCATGTAGTGCCCACGAATTTTCAATTTTTGTCAGAAATCGGCCTTTCCACATAGCAAAAATGCACATATTTGAGAATTTCACATGCATCTACTCTAAAACCGTAACTCTTTTGAAAAACTGTTCAATTTAAACGTTTCCGGATATTGTCCTATCTTTAATTATACCAACTCAGATTTTCGATTTTCGAGAAAATTTGCCCCCTACATGCCCTTCGGGGGCGGTTTTCGGAGGGAAGGGGATTTTGTATTTGCGTTTTTATTACTATATAAAACTCGCGAACGAACCAAAAAAAAGCAGACAGTCCCTCCCCCATTCAGGGTTTGTCGGTCAAAAATAGATAACTGCTATCAAAGTATATGTCAGAAACAATTAATTGTTAATATTCTACCTGGTATGCACTAAAAATTTGGGGATTTAACCGAAATCACCTAAAAATCATATGGGTCAGAGTTACTTAGACACTCGAACATATCGTTAATTAGAATATAGAAAGTTATAGAGCATTAAAAATTTATAATAAAATGACAATTATACCAGAGTCGTACAGTTTATGATGCATCTGTACCTATCTTTATAAAATAAAGGAGGTAAATATTTTTCAAAGGTATTGTATTTTCTTTACTTTTCTTTAAAATAATGCAAAGTATACGTCTTTCTACAAAGATGCCTTTATATATTATTTAAGGGTTATTGTGATGGTTAATTACATGATATTTATCGTACAGGCTAGAATATAGAATTGATATATTAAAAGTAAGAAATTACTGTTTTAATAGTATTTATATGATATTTATCAACCCCCATTCTGATTCTGTTTGAACTTATCTATCTAGATTGGATTTTCGGAGATATGTACCAACGTAACCGAACATTTGGATTAGGATTTAGTAGATTTTGAACCCGCACTACTTATTTACAAAGTACTTCAACGTTATTGTTCTAACATTTGATAAGAATATGCCCAGTTAGAATGAATAATATGATGAAATTGATTATTTTAGAACATATGTACCTACTATGTATCGTAGATGTTGTCACGTCCAACACTTCCCGACCGTGTTTGTGGCTCCTATTTTTCTAAGGATCGGAATAAAAACGCATCGTGTATTAGACAGACAGACAACAAAATTAAATAGTGAGTTTTCCTTAAAACTATCGAAACAAAACTATCATAAGAGTTATTGCGAAACTTTTTTCCCATATAACCTTACCGAGATCCTAATTCTAACTCAACATTATCCTGGACAAACTGTAAATCATGTTTTTGATGTGTTATTTTAATGTAGATATATTACCATATAAATGGTTATATTCATCAAATCCATAATTAATAATTCAAATATTCTTTTAGAGGTATTTAATGTTATATCAAAGAACCAAATCATATTTATATTTCATATCCATTTGTGTAAAATAATATAATAACTCTATACAACGATGCGTTTCCTCTAATTGTTTGCATATAATCTAATACTATTTTATTTCGGAATGATATAGATTAAACCGATCAAGTTAATTTCCCATGCAGCGAGACATGCAATCATTCCAAATAACAATGGAAAATGATCACTGAATGAGTCCGTTGAATTTGAAAAATTATACTGTAGGTACCTAAACCTCTATATCTTTTCATGATTTAATATTATTCAAATTAAAATAACCACCCAAGGTCCTTGTAACCGACCTGTTAATAAAATCATTACATTCCAAACCCAATCGCAACATATTAATCTTAATTGCTATGATAATTCTCATCAAAAAGTATTAGGTACAATCAACACCGTACGTCCAAACTGGGAGAATTTCAACTTTGAAGACAGTCTCATTATTTATTACCATTGTTATGGTAATTTGCCTTTTCTTTTTATGACCATCACTTTTTTGCATTTCACTACATAATGGCCAATCTACATTTTAATTCACTTATATTAAACTTATACAAAACATCAAAACGACAGACGTTTCATTTTTCGTAGAAGAAAGTTGTCTAGCTTATTCAATGTTCCCTATCTTTTAGACCTCTTCCCAAAAAGGAGGAATACCATCTTTACTGTATGTTGTAAATGTTTATAATCTTCTTCAGAAAAAAAAGTTGCAAATTGTACTTATTAAAAAATAATTAAATAGATATATTTAAAAAGTATAGGGCCGAATATACCAGTTGGTGCACTGATAAATAAAAAAAATCTCTTGGCATTGCTGGTAATTTTGAAGTTGTGCAGTTATAGGTACAAGACTTTTGGTGCGAACTTCAATATTACCAGCACCAACAGCTTGCCTTAGAACTTCAATGCACATACGCCTACAAAAATTTCCTGTTTTCAAAGGTATGGATCTAGGTAGTTTCCTGTTAATTATCTAATACCTGCCATTTCAACTGAAAGGAGCTTTGGAAATATTTTGTTAAAATACCATCTCGGTCAGGCGTGTTTTGCATAATAAAAAGCATTTTCGCGCAACTCTTAATACACGCGAAGTGCGATTGTCGATCCATTTGCATTCTTAAACGGATCTTCAATAACAATTAAGAGGATAGCCATCTCATTGGTCGATACAACAGGAAAAAAGTCGTCGAAGATTTGTATCAAGTAGCCGAGCTGATTGCACCAAAGTTAATTACGAAAGAAAATGCCACTTTCCTATTATTCGTCTGCAAAAGATACTTGATATATGACGAAGGCAAAAGCCGTTACGTTTCACCACTGGAGCTTTATTTTTAAATTTGAAGCGATTGCTTCTATAAAATTTACATTGTCTCTCAGTTATGGAGCAGAAAATTCTTTCTAAATTATAGTATTGACCCTATCTCAATATCGTGATAATTCAAGTTTATGTTAACTTTAATAATGAACAAAGATTTATTTCATTCGACTGTGAAAAAAGATAAAGCAATAACTGCAAAAGTTCTAGCTTAGACTACAAAGAAAGTGAAGATTTGCAAAGAAAAAGCTATCTAGATGATAATAATTGCTGAAATTGAACATCGAGTCAGTTGAGTCAGTTTTTCAGTTTCATAGGAGATAAAATAATTATGTAATTATCCTCTCTCAAAACTTCCGGATCTATAATTAATAAATCTCGATACAGTACAAATCAAACCAATTAATAATTAAGTTATAACCATTTCATTCAAGAATTTTCCCTAGACGTTCATAGCAGCAGAAGAAGGCATTTCGTCTTTTGTTCCTATTTTTTCAAAAAAATTTCTTGTGCTCTTGTTGTGCTTTCATTTGTTAAACCTTAACTACTAACATCTTAAAAAAGTTGCATAAATTTCAATCAAGTCAATTTTAGTTTTCTGACAAGGCGGAATAACCTTGGAAACTTAAATAGAGTTCCTTTAGGGTTTAGACTATAGACAAAATATATATTTTTCATAATTTTTTTTGTTATATTGGGAATTAGAGGAAAAAAGAGGCCTCAATTTTTTTACATTCCTTTACATTTTATTAGTTTATAAATTTTAACGTCAAAGTGCAACAATGACTATAATGAACAAATTTTAAGAAAATATTGATTAAATACATAAAAATCAACATTCCTAAATAAACATTTACTCCAAAAAGTCAAAAACCATGAAACTGACGTAATCTAAATTTGATTGAGTTCAGTGCAGTTTATACATACAAATTTGATTTTCACAATGAAAACAAACATAAGCCGTTCTTCTTTTTTTCTTATAGTGACAGTAAGACCAGTCTTTTCTTTTCTCAAGTTTGTCGACTTTGACTCAAGGGTTATTTCTTTGTTCTTCTATGCGCAATTTTTCTGATATAGGTACTTAGTTTTGTTTTCCAAGGATTAAAAGAGGTTTCTAGTTTTCTTTCAAGGAGCAAATCAAAAAGTTGAAATGCTAGAACTGTTTTTTCATAATTTTTATCTGAAAACTTATCACTTTTTGTCGTACTACGTCCTTGATCCATTATTCAGCAATATCTACTACATAAACGTAAACACTAATGTCAGGCAGACGGTCGCATGACTTCAACTTTTACAACCGTATTCATAATCAAAACTTAGTACCAAGAATATATAAAGGTAGGATTACTAGCTCTATATCCTGTTTTATGAGCAGCAGTGGCTGAAATAACGTCCTGTGATAAGTTGTCAATTTGGGGTGTTGCGCAGAATTTCACTGAGTGTCTATTGTTGTATTTAAGCTTCCTCCGCCCATACTACACAAGGATGCGCTGCGTGACTTGCGCAACACCCCGAAATGACATACGATAACCCTGCCTTTATGTGCTACTCTCACTACTCGTGTTAGTCGTCCTTCCTATAATATTTGTTCAAGCTTAGCACTATGGAAACTTCTACAGTCCAAAATAAAAAAAATCCTAAGAAAATAATTGATATTTTGGAATAGAAAATACAAAGATCAATTGAAATACCTACATGCTTTTAAATATAAATTCCAGATATTGATTCACAGATATTCTGTACCGCTAAAGCTAACAAAAGAATCAAACACTTGTAGTGTTTATAATTTTAAAGAGGATGAAGTGAAAATGTCCAAATTTTGCAGTCTTTTCAACAATATATACATGTATTATATTATATGAGCCAAAGTATATTAGTTTTTGTTCCCCGTGATCATTGTAAATTTCTTCGACACTGTGGTCTTCTGTTAATAGCCAATCAAGATGTTCACAAAGTTAACAGAGCAAGGTCAGCAGATCACAGATTTCATAACATCATATTAAAGGCTAATTAGATGCTAATTAAGTGCGCAAACCGTGATTTAAATGTTTTTCAACTTTTTCCGGAAGTTAAAGATTCGCTAACTTTGGATGGCCGAAAGTCGTAGTATACTAATCAGATTCATTGTAAAACCTAATTATTAATCAAAGGCTCATTAAATGCTCTAAGAAGTGTAAAACATGAAAAAATATTTTTGACAATGTTTGAACTCAGCAGATCAATGCACGAAATCATAGTATACAGATCGGGATCGTTATAGAACCTAATTAATCAATAAAGGCTCATTAAATGCTCTACGAAAAAGTGCAAAAAGTTACAAAAATATTTTTTTTACACAGTTCGAGCTCCGTGAGGCATTTATGAGCCTTTAATTATTAATAAGTTTCTACAACGATCCCGATCTGTTCACTACGATTTCCAGCAATGATCTGCTGAATTCGAGCTTTATCCAAACAAAATTAAAACATTTTTTTTAACATTTCGCACTTTTTCTTAAAGCATTTAATGAGCCTTTAATTAATTATTAGTCTTAACAACGATGCCGATCGGTATACTATGATTTCCGACCATGGTCTGCGAACTTCAACTAAAGTTAGCAGATCCTAAATTTAAAAAAATAGGCGTTTCGATTGATGTGTGCTTTTTCTTTGAGCATTTATTGAGCCTTTAATTTTTAAAAGTTTTTGCAACGGTCCTGCTCTGTTTGCCACTATTTTCAGCCATGATCTGCTATAGTCAAACTTTATCCAAGTAATATTTTTATTTTGAATTATTTGACTTTTTTCAGAGCATTCAATGAGCTTTTAATTGCCAATTAGGTTTTATAACAATCCAGATCTGTATACTATGACTTCCGGCCTTGATATGCAGAGTCCAAACTTTGTCAAAAAAAAAATCAAAAATATTTTGCACTCTTACGTGAAGTATATAATGGGCCTTTAATTAATAGTTAGGTTCTACAACGATCCTGACCTTTATACTATTTTCGGCCATGAACTGCTGAATTCGAATTTGGTCCGAAAATTTTTTTCCGAAATGTTTTACACTTTTTCTTAGAGAATTTAATGAGCGTTTAACTAATAATTAGGTTTAAATTGATTCCGATGAGTATACTACGATTTTCAGCTATGATCTGCGAACTTTATCTAAAGTTAGTAGATCTTTAATTTCCGGAGAAAGTTGAAAAGCATTTTAATCGGGGATTGCGCACTTAATTAGCATCTAATTAGCTTTTAATTATGATGTTATGAAACCAGTGATCTGCTAACTTTATGGACATCCAATCGAGTTACAGATAGAACAATCAAAAGAGCATGAAATAAAATCCAACGAAGATAGGTAGCGACTATAGCTGAGAAAATTTTATCATTATCAATAAAAATTGTAATTATATCTAGGTAAGTATGATTATGAGTACCTACTGTTGTATGAAAGCTTAATTTGAAAAAAAATGATATAAATTGTTTGTATTGGATATATTATTGTCTAACAGAGTGTACGGAGAACAATAACTTCACGCACTAGGGTGGAAAAATGAGTGGTCATCGTCCAGTTTGCCACAACACTCGTTATCCGAAAAGCCAAATTTCAAAACTCTTGTTGCAAAAATATATCTTATATATCTTTACATCTATAAGCACCATAACTAGATTTGTTCCTTATCCTAAGATACTGACTAGACATTTTAAATAGATTCGAACAGAAATTGTGAGAGAATAAATTTCAAATTCATTTGGCTTCGAAATCTCGTTATAAAATTCAAACTTAAAATTCAGATTGTCATCCCACCTGCATGCTCATATTATTTTATAATGCATTTCATTGAAGTGGTTGAACTTTTGATCTTTTTTACTGCAGAACTTTCCCCATTCAGAAGGATTTGTCACATCAGTGGCAATAAAGGATAATTGTCAAAGCGTTATTGATATTAATAGCTCAGGCAGTATTAATTAACGAGTGGGACAGCTGGTGATAGATGGCATTAGTTTCTCCTACTAAATATCCACGATTAAATATCAAATATAGGTAGGCAAGAGTATTTCAGAGCCAGCATATTACGAAATAAATAGAAGAACCAAGAGTATGAAATCGACTATCAGATGTATAATGGGTGATTGATTAGTGTGATAAAGCTCTGTAGATCTGTTATTATAAAAGATATCAAAATAAGTTATCTACAAAAATTGTAGCCTACTTTGTTGGGAATTTGCTAAACTGTCGCAATAATTTGATTTTGGAGAAACATCTAAATGTCTAAACATTATTTTCTTGTGATAATTTAGAAGCAGATGCATGGGTTAATGTTTTCAAAATTGATGACTGGGTCTGAAACTGTCGTTCATAGGAAGATGAATGGCAATGATTTCACAGTTGGTTCAGTTGAATAGTTGCCCTCCTGGTAGGGAGTCTGTTTATTGTTCTGTGCTGTTCCACCAGCCAAATTATCTTTCTTTCTAACTCAATAATAAACCAATTTTGCAAGAACTTGATTCCGAATAAAGGAGCTGCTTAGATATCGGTAAGGGTGAAGACAAAATTCCGATGAGTTCATAGTGAATTTTGCATGAGACCTTGCCACTGCTTATCTTTCTTGGTGAGAGAATCAATTTAGATATGAAGAACTAATGTAATAAGGAGCAATGTTGATGCTAAGTTTCCGAGAAATTTACGCCGTTTAGAATCAAGAATATATTGTGATTCATATTTTAGCCATATCATTCGCTTCACCTAAAGATGAAGCGCAGAGGGTTTGTTTAAAATAAATATTTGATGAGTTGTTCATTTAGGTATATACCTACCTATCGACAGAAGATCAAAGTACTCAAAGTCATATAAACTGGTTTTAAGGAAAATCTATAATTGTAAACAGATTAGTTTTTGGCCAAAGTTTCTAGATCAGTTTCTTTTTAATAAGCAGAAGGCCTGAATTATGAAAAATATATTTCCTCCTATTGTATTCCAGCTTGGTTACAAAATCAGTCGTTGAGAAATAAGCAAAACATCAAAATAATTGTCAAAGTTTTTTTATATTGATGCGTACGATTTCAAGCTACATAAGATTTTTAAAACTTATCTGAATTAATGAATTCAATATATTAAATAGGTGACATATTTCTGGTGGCCGTCAGATTATGTTAATAACTACTATAAATTATTCTAGTACCTAGGGGTAGGTAGGTATCATTAGGGTAGAAATTCCACTATTATATAATTATTTAATGAGAAGTTAGGTTAGGTTAACTGATTCTCCTGGTTTTATATTTTATTAAACTTCAGCTAATGAAGTCGGTCCTAGTTTTTGTAAAAATATATTTCTCTCACATTTTTGAGTGTTTAAATGGATATCAAAATAGTTGAACGTTCATTGTTCACTTATATTCAGATAACAATTTTCACACCTTCCTAGTGCTGTAATCCGGAAACCGTTGAATATTTTGAAGTATATCATATTTGAATTTTGCTGGAAATTATATTTATTTCACCATGTAAGATAAAGATTAAATTTTTCGAAATAAGTGCCCCCTCCACCTCCTTTGTGAAAGATCTTGGAGGTAAGGTGACATTGGATTTTAAATTTGTTTATTACAAGATCCCTCAGCACTTTACAATCATCAAAATATGAGCCAGTTTAATATGCGAAATGCGCGAAAAGATATAAAAAAGCCAACAATCAATCGAATTATAGATATACCTCCTCCAGTTTTGATTGATGGTGATGAAATATTTCCTGTTCGTAGTTAATTTCTTCTAAATTCGCGAACTTTGCCCTGCCGCAGTGAATGAACATTCTTGAAAATTGGGCTTGTAACAAAGAATTTTATTTATTAAATGACTGCATCCCCAACAAAAAAATATTTTATCAAATATTGAACCAGTCAATAATTTATATTCATATAAATATAAATATCAAATGATATTTGAATATGAATACTGTTATTAATTTTACTATATATTATAACATTACTTCTGAAGAATCATAGTTATTTAATTTTGGAATATTCTACTTAGATGGCGCTAATATTAATTTATTTATAGAAGCATAACACTTTTTATTAACGCTCGATTTATTAGCCATCAAATTTTCTTATGGAAGGCTATATTGAAATCGATTCTTAAATAATATACTCCAAAAAACTAAGCAAATAACAAAATTCTTGATTGCGTTTCGTGATAAATATTTTAGATTGGTTTAATAACACTACATCATATATTGGATTATTGGAAATGTTGTTAGTCATCACGAATTCTGAGATTATCAAATTCAGAGGGTTTGAGCGAGATGTGATGCTTTTCAATGAAAAAAGTTTATAAATAATGCAGCTGCATAATGTCTGCGAATGAAGTCAAAAAGATGGCATTGGCAGTTGTCTATTTATTATCAGGTAGCCTTCTTCCTCAAGTTCAAAAGATAACGTTTTTTGTCAAGAATCCATTTTACTACTCATCCAAATATTCGCATCGGGTGCAATAACTGAAATCCATTCTAAAGGAGTAAACTCCAAAAAATAAGTTACTACGTGGAGCGAAAAATTGGGAAATGCGTGAACAGTTTCTATGTCAGCGTTGAATTCCGCTTGCTGAAAAAAACAGATACCTATTTACTGTATTTTGGAATTGAGCAGTTTTTACGATAATTGAGTGTTCAGGAAGTTTCACCTAACGCTATACGTACTTTTACATATTCCTATGAACCATATCATTATAGCGAACGTATAACGTAGAGATACTTATGTAAAATAATTCATATTATAAAACTATCTTCTTGCACGTTATAGGACACTGATGTTCTAGTTCAATAATTGAGTATGAAGTTGGTTGAAATTATTCTTATTTTTCTAATGTCAAGATGATTTGCAGAGCATAGTGACTGAAAGTAAATGCTTGAAATTGTAATTAATTATATTAACAGAGGTGTATTTGTCGCGACCCTAGAATTTTTCATCCCAATCTCGCCGTAAGCGACTCCGCAACTTGGAAAGATGATGAATGAATGGTGAAGTTTTCCTTTTATGTTGTTTTTCCCATGCCCTCAAGATAAACAACCAAAGGTACATAGTGTTTGTTCCTTTGAATGGCAAAACCTCTGTTTTTCGAATGGCTTTTTTTTCTTCGTAGGTATTCCCCAACGTGTTGTAGCAGAATTTGTATAAGCATCTTGTACGATTTAATATTTATATTGTAAATACGGAGGTCCAAAATCAGAAATAAAAGCTACGAGCATGTTATAAAAGTTCTTTCCCAATAGGGGAAAACTTTCAACCACAATACAAAGCTGATGGAAGTAGGTAGGCAGGTACCCTAAATTCATCCAAATCTATTTCAAAACATTTCTGATTTGACGTTTAGTCCCATGAGAAAATGAAACAAGGATATTGTCGCTGTGGAATTATAAGCCACATTATATTAGACCAGTCGCCTTATACACAAAAAATACGTTTGGTCGCAAAAATTGCACCCTTCTGATTTTTTTGGGATTTTATTAGAATATATTCAAACAATGTAAAACCAATTTTGAAAGACCTGTGCTAAATGGACATTGCCGAGAAAACTCCCAATCTTTGTACTCATTTCATTTAATTGACTTATAACTTCTGAAAATCAAATCCTCCAAAAAAAGTCATCAAATTACTCTTCTAAAGTAGAACAAATTTGCTACAGTTTGAGTAAGTCTGAGGGAACCACACGAACGACCAGATTATTTATAGCAACATATATAATATTTTTTTCGTTATAGTTACGGTTTTCGAGTTACAGCGGTGGTATAATGGTAGAATCTAAAATTGCTGCGATCTTCTGAGATCTCTAAATAATAAAAAGTGAAAGCAAAGAATATATATGGGTAATAGGATAAGTATTATCTCCTTTGATATTAGTGAACGTTCAACGATTTTCGTGGCTAATGTTACACTCAAAAGTATGAAATAAATATTTCTTACAAAAAAATGAACCAACGTTATTAGTTGGTGAACTGAAAATTACAAAATAATATTAATTCAATTAGAGCTGATACTTGTGTGCAACTTTAAAACTTCAAAATTAAGAGCGCCAATAGAATTAATATTATTTTGTATTTTTCAATGCACCAACTACAATAACGTCGATTCATTTTTTTTTTCTATTTATCGTTAGATTTCTGCTCCTACAGGAGTTTACTTGTGTTTAAGTTTGGAATAAATGAATGGAAAAAAATTGCCAGTTTTGCAAGTCCTGTATCTCGGGACTTATTCTACCTACGAAGCTGCAATTACATTCATCTTTATTCTAATATACTCTAAAAGTTATTTGCCAAAAACTGTAGATGTTTGAAAATTTTTAGGTTTTTCGCGTACCACGCCGTTAGCACAGGTCTTTTGAAGCTGTGAAAATGGTTTTACACTTTTGGCAAAGATTAGCTTTGCTATTGGTATCTATGCTAACAACATCTCAAAAAATAAATTTTTCGACCTGTCATTTTATTTGACTGGCCTATATTGATTTTATCCAAATATTGTAGGCTATTTGTGGCACATCGTTATCAATTGTGATATATGGGGTTTAACCCAATTGCTCATTGAGTGCATGTGAATATAAGTGCTCACTATAATAATTGTTATTACAAAATTTAATAGCTATATAGCATTGACGCCGTAAATAGAATAATGATGCCATATTATATCGAATATTAGGTATTCAATCACTATTTGGCCATGTTGTGTCTATATAGGTAAATTGACCTTATCTCTTGTTTTCTGCATCCCATAGTTTTACAATTTCCATGGTGTGAAATATGTGTATTTTCTGTGATACACACTCTTATAAGTACATGTAGAGCAGCTGGTTCTATTATATCGATGAAAAGCAGATACTTGAGCCTGAGCACTTCAATAGAGCGTTTGAACCTCTATATAAAGCTTACTAGTTAAAATTAAAATGAAACTTTTCTCGGTTAGATGGATGCATCCAGAAATAGAATTACGCTACAGGCCATCAAGTAGAAGATTATAAAATATTTGCTGGATTTCTTTTGGATTTTTTTGTTTTTGTCTTAGGAAAAATGTTAAGCCCCAGTTGCAAGAATCCACTTAGAAGCGTATTGTCCTATAAACTACTGTAGTTTCTATTAAATAGAGCCATGTCAGTAGATTAACAGCTTTTTTTAAAAAAAAAAACAGGCCCAATGTAATTTAATCTACTGAAAAGTGAATAACAATGTTTTTATTGGATTACAAACAAAGCTGAATTTCATGACTCAAACAAAATATGTTAAAAGAAAATAAATACATTATGTTAATGTTATGAAATTTCTTGAGAAGTATAATGGGTACAGTTTAATAAATGATTCTTATCATCTTCCGATTTTAGGATTCCTACATTAACTGTCTGTAAATTAATTTTCTCGCTTGCTAAAATATGGTTTGTCTCTTTAAGGGCATCATTTAATCATGTGGATCCTGGAACATTCTGTTTTTTCAATGAATTTCAAATGAAATTAAATCTCTTTGATAAATATCCTAAAATTATTTTTATGAGTAGCTATTGAAAAATCGACATTTATCAAAGACATCTTTTCCTGCATGTATTAACACTAGTAAAATGCCGAGACTTCAAAAAGAAATATTTTAATTCAAAATAATTATTGGTTTTATTATGGATGGTAAATTGGAAGTTTCAAATGAATTATCTTGAAAGAAATATTTTTTACCGTAAAATCAAATAAATTAATTATAGCCGTGATTCCACATTCATTTGAAATTTAGAACAACTTATTAGAATTGTTTCTGTTCAATAGCTTGGATCCAAAAAGGTATATTATTTTGCGCTCCTGGACAGGCAGCGTATTTACATATCCTATACCAATTCAGTCACGACGGTGACTGAAATCGAGTAGTATTTGTTTGCAGAATATTCCTTACATATTCTAATCTATTACAGTGCAAAAATGTACCATATTGGTATAGAATTTGCAAGTTGCATATTATTAGAAAATCTAACCCATTTCAGTCAGTTATTGTCAACGCTCGTCGTGATCGTGACGAATTTAATTTTCAATAGTGAGTAAATGCCTACATTGTTTCAATCATTTAAGTATGTCGCATTTAAGAAGGAGATTTCTCTTGCCCTAGAATATTCAACAATATAAAAATTATTTATATACCTATCCTATTGTTTATTTTATTATATTTATATTTAAGGGCAGGTTTATGAAGTTTTCACACTTTTCCTGACAATTCCTTCCTTATGTTAACTTGCACTGAAATTTAGTCACAGATTGATCTTGATTTTTCTCCTCAAATTCAAAATAATGAATTTCACTACCCACAATACTACTTATTACGGTTTTAGCCATTTTAAGGCACTACAAAATCGTTAATTTACTTAACTTAATAAAAAAAATATTATAACCTTCAAAAAACCACATGGCGTCGCGACAGAATGATAAATTCGTCGCGATCACGACGAGCATTGACAATAACTGACTGAAATGGGTTAGATTTTCTAATAATATGCAACTTGCAAATTCTATACCAATATGGTACATTTTTGCACTGTAATAGATTAGAATATGTAAGGAATATTCTGCAAACAAATACTACTCGATTTCAGTCACCGCCATGAGTGAATTGGTATAGGATATGTAAATACGCGGACAGGCAGCTTCATCTCGTTCCTGGACGGCGGACTTTTATTACTTTGTATAGTGAATAATACAAAATAAGAATAATTCTATTGATACTGGAACTTTTGAATTTTTGAAGTGATAGATAGATAGAAGTATTTTTGCATCAGTCTCGTTTGGTTGGTCAATAAAATAGGATATAAATATTTTTTACCAAAAATTAGACCAACTTTATTAGCTGGAGCACAAAAATACGAAATAATATTAATTCTATTGGTGCTGATACTTTTGAAGTTGTGCAATTGTAGTTAGATAGAAGACTTTTAGCTCCAACTTTAATTGTACCAACAATAGAATTAATAAAGTCGGTACAATTTTTGGTAAAAAATATTTAATTCACACTTTTGAGTGTAACATTATTCATTACCCTATAACTCGAGAACACTAACTTCATTTTACAAATGTCCAATTTAAATGTTGCTACTTAATAGTTTCTTCCTCAACCCATTTTTTTTTTATTTTTAAAACAAAAAATTAAATTAACATAAAATATTAAAAATTTATGTTTTAAATATATATTTTTTATGTTAGATGTTAGGGTATAAAAATATGTATAATGCACAAGTAAACATTTTATTTTACTTTACAAGATAATCATTATTCGGTGTGGAGTTTAATGAAACAGTCAGGTTCCAGACATATTGTCACTTCATATTTGATACACGTCCAGCGAATTATTTGATGGCATAGGGGGCATCGAAGTTGTTTGACAAACTTTTTTTGGAAAATGGCCACCTTCATTTCATTTAATCGGATTTGGAAGATTAAGAGTGTACTCAAAAGAGTACTGATGAAATGGGTTAATTTGTCCATCTTATATTTTCAATTTTCACAAGAAAAAATCCCCCTCCACATAGCAGAAATACACATATTTCAGTGTTTACCGTTCGATTCGATTTAAATTTTTCCGGATATGATCTTATCTATAATTCTGTCGTCTCATAATTTCAATTTTCAAGATTCAAAAATTGAACCCTCTACCCCCAGACTTCGGATTTGAATTTTTCTGAGTATGGTATCATTTTTCAATTCTCCTCTTTCAAATACATCAAAAATCAACAAAAACCGGAGTACGTTTACTATATACAGCGTGCGCACAAACCAAAACAAAAGAAAAAAGCAGACAGTCGAATTGTATAACTCCTCCGTTTGAGAAGTCAGTCAAACAACACATTATACACCCTCTTAATACTATTTTTTCTTAGAAAATATAAACAAACCCAAAATGTATAAATATTTTCTTACAAAAACTTGGACCGAAGTTATAAGATGATGCACTATAATACAGAGTATCATTATTATTTTGTTGAATCACAAATTCTATAAACTTAGGAATATCACCTGAATCAATTTTTTTTAATTACAGGCAACAATTTCTTATTCTCATAATTCGAAATAAAGTTATAGGTAAATAGAAGAATCGTGTCAAAAAAATTATAAGCCATAAAAAACTTCTTGCATGTAATTAAAATATTATTAACACCATATTCCTTAGTTTTTTACTGATTGACCAAAAGAAGAAGGTTTATAGTTCGACTGTATGTTTATTTTCTTTTTGTGCATTATTTTATTTATTTTTAATTTCATTTGAAAGAGGCGGATTCAGAGATGGTCCCTACCTTCATTGGTATTAGTGAACGTTCAACAATTTTCGTGAATTTTGCTACACTCAAAAGTGTGTAATAATATTTCTTACAAAAAATTGGACCGACGTTATTAGTTGAAAAATACAAAATAATATTAATTCTATTGGTGCTGGTGAAGTTGGTGCGAAAAGTTGTCAATCTAACTGCAATGCACAACTTCAAAAGTAACAGCACCAATAGAATTAATATAATTTTCTATTTTTCAGTACATCAACTAATAAAGTCAGTCCAATTTTTTGTAAAAAATATTGATTTTATTATTAACATTACTGACACTAGCGGCAATTGATAGACATAAACTCCATCTTTTCAAATTTCTATTGGTTTAACTCACAGATAGAGAACATTCTTCCAACAGCAATACAAGACTTTCATCAAGCCAACTGAATTATTTGAAATCTTTAAAATCAGAAAAAGAGCACCAAAATATATATTTTTATTATACCTAATGGTTTTATTTGGCTTCACTTTCACATCGTGCAATAAATAATCCGCTTATTTTTATAGCCTGCACAGGTCTAAAATTCCAACGACAATCTAATAACATCCATATTCAGTTTCCTTTCTAAATTCAATTCTTCGAGATGAGACTTGTTTTTTTTTTCACTCATATAGAGCAAGAAACGATGATCTGTACTTGAAGTCGAGAAATCAGAAATGATGATTCGAAAGACCTCGTTAAAGTCGAAACTTTTCTTAGTCATTTGATAAGATTTCTTTCTGAGATATTCCTTAGTTGTTCCTCTCAAATAGATACTCTCTAATGTCTAAAACCGACCAGCTATTTGCAGTTTATATTGTATATGTACTATTCTGTTATATCATCAATATTCAGCTACAGCTAGATCAGTCGAATCGGATATATTTTCAAACAACTTAATCAATATTTCACCATATATCGACAGTTTCAAGTACTTGTTATAGCTGGATGTATTTCAAGATGAGCTAACATTTTGTTCGAGATATGCTACGAGAAATAAACGTTTCAGCAACAATGTGTGAGAAACTCGAAGAATTCCAAATGTGGAGGCTGCTGTCTTGGAAAAAGGAATACCATGGGAACGGTAAAACGCGCCGTTTCTTTTCCGGAATTCCCACTCAACCAAATGAATAATTGAAGCATATTTTCTCCATCACAACTAAAGTGATACACAATGGATTACGGATATTTTGAAGTACACCCTTGAAACTGTGAGATAAAACGGAAACGAAATTTTTATTGTGAATTGCGTACAACAGAAAACAGATAGATAGTAGACGGCTACTCTTTGCGGCTTTGATTACGAATGTTGTATCTCATAACAGTGCACAGAACATTTGATAAGATGGGTACTTGTGATGAAACCCTTTCGCCATTCTTTAAAATTTCACTGGCGCGCTGTCATAGAAAATGTGCTATATATGAATTATAAATACACTTAAATTTAAACTAATTTGGTTATAATGGTAAACAAAACAAAAATCCAACAAATGTGAGTTGGGCTTCTGAGAAGAGGGTTCTGTACTTAAGATATAACCATAATTTTCTTTTAAACTTGAAAAATTTATCAATGTACACAGTCGAATTTTATACCTCCTCCGTTTGAGAAGTCGGTCAATAGAACACCTTATATAAGAATACCTAATAACGATTTTGAGGCTGGCGCCAAGAGTCTTCTTCTTATTGCTGATACATCATCGTTTTCAAAACTACAGTCATTTTTACCTAACAATCCGACAATGCCAATGCCAGTGACATAGTACTATCAATCAACTTCAAAACACATGAAGCTTTTTCTAGGTTTGATCCTGCGTGTTGTATAGTAAATGTTCACATATTTTGAGGGTTCTTTTCAGGGTATCCTGAAAATAGGTGGACAACATGTAATGGCAGATTCCTGAGCGAAAAATAGATCAATTGAGCTTAACTTACCTATATCCAAAAGTTTAACCATAAGAGGGCTTTGAAGATTGATAAAAAGGGCACACAGTCAAAGAGCTCTGTCACATTCAATTGCTACTTAAATGACATAATTAACAAATTGTTGTTCTCAAGTGAAACTTATTATGTATTAGGCAGGTACTTATCACCTTTCTGTGTTGCCAACGAATAAATACCTAGAAATAATTTCATTTTGTGAGAAAACCTTTGGTTTAACAAAACTTTTTCGAAAGGCAAAAAAAACAATTAATTGATCTACTCGATCATTTTTTTGCGTTGTACCTTGATGGTGTACAATTTATGAACGATTGTTTTCACATGATGTCATTATTTGTCATTTCTCACTTTCGAATTTAACTTAATATAGCATCGAAAAACGTAGTTTTAAGGTTAAGACCAAAGCACTTTCCGATATCAGTAAATTAGGCTAAATCAATCTATTGATCGGCCAGGAGTCTGTCATTACCTTTGACTACGCATTTGCCGGACACCTTGTATATGAAACATAACGCAATTTTTTAATAAGATAGAGTTCGCTTTCTTGAGTTATTCTATTCAAATTTGCTACAACAATCAGTTGTGTGAATATCTCGGCTGTTTGTTAATGGATATAATCGATCAAAAAGTTTCAAAATGGCGGCCATCCAAATTTAAAAATTAAATCACAAAATGAGTAAATGTTCTCAAATATATATATTTTCATATACCTATGATCAGTCGCCAAGACTTTTGTATTGAACATTTTTGAAAAAATTGATTGACGGCATAATAAAAATTAAATGTTCTAACCTATCCGCTGGCTTCAAGCCGTTGGAGTTTGTTTCATTGGATATAGACATGGGAAATGGTCTCATATTTTCATTACAAATCCAATACCTCCTTCTTCACAAAAATACAAAAGGGATGGAGGGGAAAATTTGTTTTTGAAAACTTTATCTAGCAAGATAAGAGAAAAATTATTGCCAAAAACTTAGAATGGACTTTGGAAAAGTCAAGGTTTTCCGATTTGAAGCACTAAGAGAGTTCCATATTGTTACCTACTCCCTAATGAATGTAATTGAAGGTTCAACATGTTTGGAAACACTCAAAAAAGTTAAATGAATAATTAATACAAGAAATAGGACCGACTTTATTAGTTGGTGCACTGAAAACAATTCTACTCCTTCTGTCGTTGCAGGATTAGGAAGTTTTTCTGTTCCGACTACACCATTTTATTACTGGTCCGCTGATACTTCTATATTCTGCAGAATTGTAGTGAAGCCTTTTTTCAGGTAATCTTTCTGGAGGCATCCACATCACATGCTACTTCCATGAGTTCCTGTAGTTTGTTGTTAATTCTGTTATTGATTGTATTTTTAGTACTTGTCTGATAATATCGTTTTTTATATGATCTGAAAATCTAAACGTGTACAACATGTCACCGATCTCGAAAATCTCCTTACCGATTTTCCAACTGCATGTAGTCTTGCTTTCTAGGACCCCGAATTTCTGATCCATGTGTGAGGATTGCCTTAACTTGGTAAAATTTTATTTGTGTTTCTCTTCAGGTCTTTTTCTTGAGTGTTCTTCTGATGGTTTCACAAATTGTTTAATAATTATTTATTTTGCTTGAGAGATCATTATCTTGTTCATATGTGATATCACATCCTAAATATCTTTAATGTGACACCTACTCTAAAGTGTGATAACTAATTACAATATCTGTCCTGATCAGATATTTTCCTCGGAACACATGCTCTTTGTTTTCTCTATTATCAAATTAAAATCCGGATAGCAAATTTAATTTGTTAATTGACAGTTTAATTCAACTTCTGTATTGTATTGTGACTTGTTCATCACCAAATAACGTTGTATTTACAAAAACGTGGTTTCCAGTCTTTATCCCAATAAGTACGGGGTTCTTCCATTTTCTCACATGGTCATCTTCATGTATATTAAATATTGAAGAAGATAGAAGACACCCCAGTTTAACACCTTGATTTATTTTTATTTCTTTGCCAATGTCAATAATAATTTTATTATTCCGGTATAAGTTTTGTATAACGCTTACAAAATGTATAGGATACCCTCGTTTTTCCACAATATGCCTGTGGATTCTATCAAAGGCTTTTTTATAGTTTATGAAGGTTAGGTGTGTCTATATCGAACTTTGCGCGAATAATTTGTTGTAGATTAAAGTCCTAGTCAATAAATGACGTTCCGTTAAGGAAGCCCGCTTGTTCTTCTAATATTATAGTGTCTGAGATGTTTCAAGTCTCTCGTTAATAATTTTTCTCTATAGTTTATAAGCAGCATCTAGAATGCTCCTGAAATTCTGTTTTATTGCATTTGCCTTTTTTGATAGAGAAACAAAGCCATTCCTTATTCGCCTGGAACATCAAGTTTTATCCAGCATATATTAAATAGGTGTAGTAATCGTAGGAACCAGGTGCTTTTCTGTTACTTGTTTTTCTCAATGCATTTTGCATTCCTATCATATCAAATGGATCTATACCAGTGGATCCAGTTTTTTGCATAAACTAGATTCGCTACTTCTTCCTGTGATATTGCTATCAGATTTTACTTCAAGGTATTTCATATATACTTTGTCCTTTTGTTCAATGGCTTTTTTTGTCTCATGACTCCATGTCCTCAGTCCTCTTTTCCTTCTGTTCTTTGTTTACGTGCCCTGCACTTTAATACTTTCTTGTTGTATACAGTATTCAATATTTGTCCATTCCTGCCGTATGATGGCACCTAAAAATAAGAAATAATATTTATTCTAGTGCTCATATCTACCTATAACTGCATAACCTCAAAAATACCAGTACCTATAATATTATTTTGTATTTTTCAGTGCACCAACTAATATTTTTTGTAAAAAGGTATTTCTTTTATTTTAATGCCATTGTGAAGACTTTTCATTGAAATAGATAGCGAAACATATGTAAGAATTGAAATTGACTGAAAGAGATCGTAATCTTGTTCACGTATATGCTTCGCAAATGCTAACTTTATTATAGTAAAAACTGACATAAAAAAGATATGGGAAAAATTCTATTTTCAATTAATTTCGAGATGTACAGCAGAATGTGATATAGATTTCAAGTAACTAAATATCGTCAGAATTCAATTGCTCGTATATAACTAGAAAACTAATAACACAGGAGCAATGACTGACCCAAAAATAAATGGATCATGAGGTTATGTTTCTGTTGCCTGTAACGTCAGTGTGGGGATGTAGAGAAAGTCGCAATTTAGTTGTATGAAGATTTATTACAGCTGAGAAACGCGTTGAGCTTATTTTTAATCCCAACCTATTTGTAAAAACTGTATTTATTATATCTTGTAAATAGAATAATGTAATGAGATATTGATATGATTTGTGTATTATATGCAAAAAGTTATACGTCCAGCCTCATTTACAGTAAGTAATTTGTGTAGTGTACAAGATTAAAAAATGTTGATTAGCAGAGGTGCGTCCAATTTCGAAATTTATTCTAGTGTTGTTTTGTATACCTCGCAAAGCATCATTATGTCCTAGATCAAAATATTATAATTATATAACCACTAGATAATAAGCCCGATCATAGCCTAAAATTTCAAATATATATTTAAAGCCCGATGATCAATAATATGTTCCCTTCGAATTAGTTAACAAAGTTGTGGAAAAATCTTTTTACTTTTCCCACACATCCACGAGGTATACGAAGATTTTCCCAAAGGGGGAAGGCCAAGAATGGCAAAGAATATAATTCCGTGCAAATAATAAAACTCTAAGAAAAAGGCATAGAAAGGAGTTGAATTTTGAGAATTTCATCCATCTATAGTCATATTTGTAATTCCAGTGGCTGAGTATTCTCACATTTTTTATTTATGCAATTGCGGCAAATGTTCGAAGTTCGATGACTTTTTCTTCTAACTCAAAAGTTTTGCTATTAGAAGAACAAGCAAGCTTACGTAAAGGAGAGTCGTATATGGACGATATCTTTATTTCATATTATAATAAAACAAATTATTCAGAAGTCCAAAGAATTAAATCTAGAGATAGGCCTAGCCTTCATAGGCTATACATATAAATAAGCCTTTGATTGAATTCACACAGATAAAATATGGTATATAATGGAGAAACCAGGATATCCTTTACCTAGGTACATCTAATAAGTGTTATACAAAACTTATATCTAAACAATAAAATCATTATTGACACTGGTATTGAAATAACTTAAGAAATGAGATAATGAAAGATTACCGTACCTTTATGTGTGTGTCATATATAGATATTTGGGATGCGAGATCACATATGAAGAAGATGAAGATATCTCAAATGAAATAAATAATTATGAAAGAATTTGTAGAACCATCAGAAAAATACTCAAAGGAGAAACCTTAACCGAAACACAAATAAAATTTTACAAGGCTGTGGCAATCCCCACACTATTATAAGGCTCAGAAAATTGGGCGCCCAGAAAACAAGGCTACAGACTACTGGAAGCATCAGATTTTGGATTTGTGAGATCGGTGAAAGGGTATATATCTAGACACCAACATGCGCCTTGAAAAACACATGTCACACCTTTTTATAAAAGGATCGTGTTCAATGCTAAAAATTCTCTATTCTAATAGGCAGGTACTAAATCAAATACTTAGATTCTTTCTATGTCATTCACTGGTCTATGTCGTTTTAATTATACAGTAGGTATATAACTCCTGTATGGACAAAGCTGACATTTGAGGGGTCCAAAAAGTTCAAAATTTATTTGTTTATGGCATCAGAAGATACGATCATATTATTATACACTTGAATGGGCGAACTGGCTCAATTTGGCCAAACGTAGATTTCTTCACTGCGCATACCCCTAAGAAGTAGTTATAGTCACAACTAAATCTGCCTACCTTTATAATAATGTCTATTTCAGACCTGATATTCATCATCTGAATTTACGCTTTTAAGGCGCAGTTTTACTGCCTTAGCAACACCTTGAGCTTTTTAAACGTTCGTTTTCCTTCTGCGTTTCCAAAGTTTAGAAAATAGTATTCCAAACAATTTAAAGCAGTTCTCAATACTTTGTTTCAAACGAAAATTAAAGACTCTCTTAACGGATGATCTAATTCACCAATAACTTATTTTTAAACTTCGCAATAATTCTTGGTGCAGATGGAAAATCTTTTTTTTTAATTATCTGATTTCAGTTCCGTTTGGCCCTGTATTTCTGGGATGCATGTATTGTTTATCTAAACATTTGTTGTCTTAATATTTAGTTAGTAATAATGCTGTATAAATCTATATAACGAAACTGTATTTGGAGTCAACAAAGAGGTTTTCTAATCTATTCTCTATTCTATATATATTTTCAAGTGTTAAGGTCCCTAGATTAGGATACAATGGCTGGCTTCTGAGTAGATGTTCGTTTGCGTCAGAAGTGTCTATGTAGCTTGAAACATATGTAGGTACATCTGTATGTCTGTTCGAAATTAATTTTCGGGACAGCTATCACTATTTGGTTTTATTCATTCATAAGCATATTATTGTGAAGTTCTCATCAAATACTGTCGAGATGTTCTTTGTTAATTACATAAAAATGTTTTAGTTCACATTTTTGAATGTATCATTAGTCATGAAGATTGTTGAATGTTCAATTATACCAAAGAAGCAAAGCATCACTTCTGTAACTCGGAAACCGTTTCACGATGTGAATATATTACTTTTGGTTTTTTGGAGTTTTGACCCACAAAATCCACTCCAATCAAAAAGTGTTGAATATACCCAATGTTGTGCCTGAAATTATTTATCGTTTTTAAGAAACCCAAATAAATCTCTAGATATTCTAGATGGTCTAGAAACATGAGCCTGTATGCAAGCAAGCAAACAAACAAGCAAGCAAAAAAGTTAATCCGCACTATAACTGAAGAACAGAATCGAATTTCGACCAAGGGTTTTTTTGATGTTGGTTGGTATTGGCCCAAGGAAGAGCCTTATTGTTGATGAAGTTTAGATAATCTAATCGAGTTACAGCCGAAAAAACGCTGTTTGTTAGATCATTTTCTAAGGAAAATCGTCGGGAATCTCGAATTTCTCCACTTTTCTGGGCTAAGCCACCATTTAAATCTTTATACTACTGTATTGTTGCATTATTAAATGATATTATTATATAAACTAAAGTCGAAATTTAAAATTGTTGGTACAATGAGTATGCTCAAAGTGTTTGTCGTGATTTTTGTTCTAAATTTCGCCCATTTACCCTTGTTCATCATTCTTAGATTTAAATTAATATGTAATTTCAAGAGAACATTTGAAAATCACGGGATACTACTGAAATCAGTCCGCCCAGAAATTGTTCGTACAAGGAGAATGCTAATCGATGTGAATATGCCCATGAAGGCTTACTGCCTTCTTTACTAGTTTAAATGTTCAATTTAAATGTTGTTTCACATGTCTATTCTTCAATTTGTTCGTCTCATATTTCCGATTTTCTAAGAAAATGCCCCCTCCACACAGCGGAAAGATACATATTTCAGACTTTACTACTGCCGTTACTCAGAGAAAAATGTACAATTTAACTGTTGTTTCATTTGGTCTCTTCCTTAATTTGGTCGTCTCATATTTTAGATTTTCGAAAAAATGCCCCCTCCACATAGCAGAAGCACACATATTTCAGACTTTACCAGTGCTGTAATTCGGAAACAGTATCTTTTTTAAATGTCCAATTTAAATGTTGGTGGATGTAGTCTCTTGTCTAATTTCGCCGTCTCAAAATTTCGATTTTCTAGCTTAGACATTGCTGCATACGGTTTCTTCAGTAATTTTATCGCCTAATTTTATATTTCCCAAAAAACAGACCTTCCCTTTGGGTACAAGGGAGAGGAAATGTTCAATTTAAATTCGGCCAAAGACCAAGTTTGAGTTGGACTTGCACATGAAGGGATTCGTACCATCTCACAAAAACTGTCTAACTATTATAAGGTACATAAATTATTGAGATCGAGCATTGTTGTATGGATATGCCCTTTACGGTTCATGAGATACAAACCCCTAACAGGCAGACGGTTGCCTTAATCTAAGGATACACTTTAAAAACTGGTTCATCAGAACCGAGATGTTTTTATTTAATTTTGAATTTAAGAAGGCAGAAGCCATAGACATCTGAACACCTAGACGAAGCATTTCATTCATAACATGTATCCAAAGGCGATCTGTTATTGATAGAGAATTGTTTTCGTATTTTCTATGTGTAAGAGAGAGACAAAATTTTCCTATAGGAAATTTTGGCAACAGTGTACCTGTGTAGAAGCGTATAAATTCGTAAAATGTAGTAACAACACTCGAATTATGAATGGAACAACGAACAACAATATTCCGACTAGCGACGACAGCTGACGAATTCATACGGACGCCTAAGTTATATTTTCCTGTGTTGCCGCGCTTAACTCAATCGATCGATATCGACTGATGATCCCCTTATTTCACAAATGAAAATTTTTATTTTGTGTTGTAAAATATAAATTTGGTACATAATTTAATCTGCAGGTGTTTCTGAATAATCAGTAATTACTATTTCAACGACCACCTTTCAATTACGTCTGAATGTCTTTGATTATTACTCTATAAATCAGAAGTTGCCATGAAAAATAAGAAGTTTGGCAAATATGTTAATCGTATCAGACGTACACGAACCATTATGGACCAGAAGGATAATGGTCTTGAGATGTTGGTTCGCTCTGAAAGAGGCTATGCGTGGTCTAGGTGTTCAGATGTCTATGGCAGAACCACATCCAAACATACAGCAAGCGCCTGGGCAGTTGAAATTTATCTGACAAATATTCCTCACTACATACCTAGATATTTGTGTTCATATAAACATGTTTAGCTCTCTATTGAAGCGGCATGCCATTCTCTCACTTTTGATATCCAATATTATGTAGATATATTCATCATTATCGATATATTCGACGTATATTACACGTACAAAGCTTGTCAATACCCCATAACGCGTTAATTACAACATCTTGATATGCAATATGCACTGATAAGGAATCTAATTAAATTAGACAGCTATGCTAAGTTATATCAATATAAATGAATATTCGTCTTTGTTGTTATTAACACTACATGTCATTGGATTGTTTTGGAAAATCGGAAAATTTTAGGATCAATATAAATAGAAAATTCGATTACCTACCTTATAATACAATCAAAACCGATATTTCTGGATGTCGGTGAAAATTTGCGCCAAGTACATATTTTTAGTGACTCTAGAAATGAGGATAAAAACTTTCAAAATCAGATCAAATGCCAAGATATTCATGAAATGTAAGTAGTAACGATTTCTATTTTCGCATATTTACTATGAGAATCGAGGTTACATACATACCTACCTACTACATAAAAAAAATCTTCGGTCTATCAGTATAACTTCTTCTCTTGGAAAGAGAATAATACTAATTGTGAGCCCACATCAGAGATGAATTCGGATTTTTATACAAAATCACTTCAAGAAAAATTGGTTTCTATATTATTGGACACATTTCAGAAAAAATACATCGACATGCTTTAGGTACAGCCTATTACAATTTTGCCTTCTATTAGAACAACAGCAAAATAAGAATGGAGCAGCGCCATCGTGTTATACCAACACCAAAGCCCAAGAAGAGAGACAATAACTTCTGGCACTCTTGCAACTTTCTCCAAGAGATATATATTTTGTTCGATGTTATTGCACGAAACTTTCTATGAGAAAGCCATTACAAAAGTCGTTGATAAACTTGGTCGTGTAACATGTCGCCCTACACATACAATGGATTACATCGAAAGGATCTTTGAACTTTCGAGTTTCAAGAGTATAAAGCAATTGATTTCTCAGATTCATTTACTCATGCAGCTAGAAGTATTCTCATTATTTCTAGCATACTGCACTATTAAATGAGCTACAAAAACATTCATAATGTTATGTACATAGTTTACGCTTGACCAAAAAGTTAAAAATAATATTTCAGGTATTAGAATCCGTTCATAAGTATTGTTAGACACCGAAGAGAGTAACATAATGAAGATGTATCAGATTGAGCCAAGCTACAGATTTAGTTACAGGAAATTCAACTTAACATAATTTTGGGAGAGCTATAGCGATGATATAATGTAACGTTGGAAATGTTTTGTGTTCTTTTATTTTTATACTTATATTTCAAGAACTACAAAATGATTTACAGTTCATCAATAAGAAAGATTGTAAATCATGAGGAATTGTTCAAAATGGTGTCCTTAAAGATGCTATAGGATATATTCAGTCTAGAAAATATATAAAAGTCGTTAATTTTGATCTTTTTGCCTCAAAGTCCGTCTTTCAAGCAAATTGATAAGATGGATTTTGTGGGAAGCAAAGTTTATTCACAATGAACGCAAAATAATGTAAAGACCTTTTTTATATATATTTACTCTTGTTGATAGATTTGAAAGGAAGAGAATCGGAAGTATACTTTTTCCGAAGACAAAAAATAGAAAAAATACTTATATTGTTTCTGACAATGCTACCCCCCATCCCCACCTGGAAAATATAAAATTGATCTTCTTTCTTCCAAACATCACTTCAACATCACAGCCCTTAGATCCAGGGATATCAAAATTTGAAGGTGAAATATCTCCAATTAATTTTGCAACGCTTGATATGCAATTGGCGATATCCATCTAAAAGAGAGCTTTTCAGAAATCGTTTCAGTGATGGTTATGTGGATTCGAAACGTAATAACTACTTCATCAATAGAGAGCTTTTTTGAGAAAGACTGGTTTCCTGGTTTCATAGGAGACATAAGTGAAGAAATAGCAAGTCTCAGTGAACTCAAACAATTATCATGGATATGGATGCGAAAAGTTTTTCTCTGAATGATGCCGATGTGATAACGGAAGATAATAGTTTAGATATAAAATACAAATATGCACATAGTTACTTTGAAGAAGATAATTATTTTAAAGCGAATTTTATTTTGCTTTGTTAAAAACGTATTATGTACCTGCATAAAACTTTCATTCTCTAAAATTAATATTTTCATATTTCATCCAATTTTTGAATTATTTAAAATATCGTGTATATATGTATGTATCAGGAGCGTCCGCGTGACTGAGCTTGCGGTGCTGTCACCCCCATATGATTAGAGCTGGTTATTAGTTGGTGCACTGAAAAATACAAAATAGTTAGATTGAAAACTATTGGCACCTATTTTTACAAATCAAAATTGTTTACTATTTATTCTGTCATTATCAATTAGAAATGTAGCTAATCTACTATGTAGCATTTATTCGAAAATCTTAGCAATATTTGAAATTAGAGAGATGGGTCTGTAATTATTTATTTCTGTACGATCTCCAAATTATAAACTGGAACTACATCAGTCTTTTTCAGTGTATCCGGCCTGATACCATAGTATATACACCCATTAAAAATAATTAAAAATATTATATATCTATATAAATATAACGAATAATTTCCTGTGACTACCATACCCGGTTTTCATTACTACAACGTTTTTTGTAGTAAATCAGAAATGCTTTTCACAATAATAATACATCAATATCTTTTTTGTAAAAAATGCACTTTTTCCGTACTAAAAATCTATTTCTACTGATTTTCATCTAACTCATTGTCCACTTGTAGTTCAAACTATAAAAAAAGAATCTCGTTAATATTCTGATTTGCAGTCAATTATTTTTGTTTCTTAGATTTTAATGCATTGACAGGCGTATAGACAAATTGATAAAATTATAACGAGCTTAACTCATAAAGCTAATAGAACATTCAACCTCACATGTTTTATGACATGGAAATGCAACCCATCAAATAAATAGAATCAACCACTGAAACTAAATCTAATGAATATACCTCAGTTTCTCATTAAGACCGTCGATGCGTAATAAAACTTTATACAATACCTATCAACTTACATGTTCTGTAGAAACAAATCCTAAAGCTCGACTTTAGAGGTGTGTCGAATTACATTCATATAAGGTTTAAATGGCTGAAATTCGAATGGATGTTATACTATTTAGATCTCATAAAGACGGTAGCAATTTGCTGTTTTATTGTTTGATATTCATTGCCTTTGTTTCAGCCAATATTCCTAGAGAGAAGGATAGTGAGAGCTGCCATTACAAGCGAAATCTATCGTCTTGGATCATTTATTTCAGCGGGGGTAAAAGGATAGGAAATCCTCAACCACATACGTCTTCCCTTTTCTTGTTGGTTGTGGTTACGCTTTTTGTTATATTACGTGGAAAAAATAGTCTGGCAACGATCCAATCTCCATTAAAATAGAAAAATGATTTGTGGTGACTTATTCTTACTAAATGAAATATTGTCTAGTTTTGAAGCTTAATTATTACGTCACAATAAATATTGTTGTAAATCAATAAATTAATATAGAAGAGTAGAAATTGAAGCTTCATATAATAATTCAGCTACCTATATAGTATCTAATATAATCCAATGATCCCATCTAATCCTGGATACCTACCGGCTCTGTGTTAGTTATCTAATAGAAATCCTAATATAATCAATTTCACATTGGAATGATGATTTTCTAATATAACGCAAGATGTTTACTATGCTGCTAGAATTATCACCGGAATTATTATGAGAACAGGCTACACGAAATGTTCACACCCTTACGCATAGCTAACGTAAATGGATTAACAACAATATCTAATGTTCACAAGGTTGACATTTCAAATAATTTCATTTGCATTTCCAAAGATGGATGTAGGTTATGGGATTGGACAAGTTAAGGACCCTAAATCTGATTTGCGTCAATATAAATTAGAAAAATCCCTATCTATTCTCATCTTTCCTGTAAATTGATGGGAGAAGTGGTGACGAAAATCTAACCATATCGCAAATTTGATAACCCATTGGTTTCATTAATATTTCAGCAATTTATTAGCAAAATATATAATACTATAAGATGAAGGCAGAGAAGTATCAGAAAGTATGAAGTCTATTTTGAAAGTTTATGCTATTTCTCAATCGGTAAGATAGAAAAAGATCAAATTAGAAAAATACTGCGTAATTTAGACATCTTCAATACTCCTATTTGCGAAATGAAAAACATTCAACCTTACCGGAAATACTTTGAAAAAACTGAAGATTGATTATTTTACTCTATTTCTCATTTAATACACGGAGAGAAAAATTGAAAACTTTTATACAAAAGTAATGTAATAGGACAAAGAATTGTTGGAAACATATCGACATTTTAACAACAAAGACAGACTTGATATTCTTTACAAAAAATTGGACCGACGTTATTAGTTGGTGCACTGAAAAATACGAAATAATATTAATTCTATGGATGCTGGTCCTTGTGAAGTTGGTGTCAAAAGATATAAATCTAAGTAACTGCAACTGCACAACTTCAAAAGTAACAGCACCATTAGAATTAATATTATTTCGTATTTTTCTTTTATATTTATTTATATTGAATTCATTAGAAATTAAATTTTCAAATGGAATGCTCATCATATTAGTGAATTTTAGTAGCGCTCATTCTCCAGCAATATATGGTGTTAATAAATTCTGCTGATACTTTTCAAGATATGGTCACGTCTATGAGAAAATTATAATGAAATTGTCATTATTTAAAAACTAGAGTAATTTTTTCAAGGCCAAACAAAATTCGAGAGTTTCTTTTTGCTCCAAAACTGCAATTGATTCTCTCAGTTATTATATACATAAATATTACAGTCTTTGCGTACCTAATTTGAATTTTTAATATAAAATATTTTTTACAAAAAAAATGGACCGACGTTATTAGTTGGTGCACTGAAAATTACAAGATAATATTAATTTTATTGGTTCTGTTACTTTTGAAGTTGTGGAATTGTAGTTAGAGTGATAACTTTTGGCACCAACTTCACAAGTACCAGCAACAATAGAATTAATTTTACTTTGTATGTTTTAGTGCACCAACTAATAAGAGTCAAATTTAAAAAAATATATACATATTATTTCACACAACATTACTCACGAAAATCGTTTAACGTTCACTTATACCAAAAAACATAGTACTTATCCTATTACCCACGGATATTCTTTGCTTGTACTTGTTATTATTGAGATCTCAAAAGATCGCTGCGGAAATACTCATAAGTGTTTTAGATGTTACCATTTTACCACCGCTGTAACTTGAAAATCGTAACTCTAAGGAAATAATGTTAATTAAAAATGTTGCTAAAAATAATTAGGTCTTTCATGTAGTATCCACAGATTTTCAATTTTAGAAAGAAATCGCCCTTTTCACATAGCAAAAATACACATATTTGAGAATTTAATATGCCTCTAACTCAAAAATCTTAACTCTCATGAAAAATTCTCATTTTAAACGTTTCCGGATATTGTCCTATCTTTAATTATGCCACCTCAGATTTTGGATTTTGGAGACAATTTTCACCCTCCACCCCTTTCGGAGCGGTTTTCAGAAGGAAGGGGATTTCGAATTTGAGTTTTTACGAATATGGGACCCTTTCTCCAGTCTTCTTTTTCAAATGAATTAAAAATCATCAAAATCAGAGTTCGTTTACTATACAAACGTGCGCACAAACCAAAAAGCAGACAGTCGAATTGTATACCTCCTCCGCTCGGGGTTCGTCGGTCAAAAACGGTAAATATATCTTCGAATGTGGTAGGCAGATAAGAAAACAAAATATTTTATTCGTCATGAATCTGTAGTCGATATAATCTATCTTTAACTACTTCTACTATCTTTCATTCATCAAGTTTGTTTTTTCGGAGATTATTGATAAATATATTTTATATTATAATTTCTGACGTAACTATCAAAATATCCCTCGATAAGTTTGGGTCCATTAAGGTTATTTTCATTAATTGCAAACCATTCATTATGACTACTTGAGGTATAGTTGGTTGAGTTGAATACCTAAGTATAATCTGTTGCAAAAAATATTAGATTTTTGTGTCTCTAGAAAATCTCACTTTTTATAAATCATGTTCCATCTATTATTGATACACTCTTCTGAAACAATAATTATTCGTCGTTTACCATTGTTTGATAACAATTACGAATTATTTTAAGCAAGGCTCAGAAACAACGATATGAAATTTGTGAAGAATTCTAAACTCGCAATTATTGTATTTGTCATTATCTAGAGCAATATTTCTAATCGCCAATAATCCTTACCGACATATTTTGAAGAAATTTCAGAATCGATACTCACTAGAACCAATACCTACCTTGATTTCATGGTGTGAATTTATGATACGATATTTTCTTTGCTGGATTAGTTGAAATTTTCTCTTGATGCATATTTCTTTCTGGATACCACCCATAATCTTGTACTGCTTTATTTATATAATATCTGATATACCTAAATGTATGCATACATTTTCTCAGTTACATTTAGCAAATTTTAAATTGTTATCACTCCACCTAAATAATTGTTAAATGCCTTTTTCAACATCGTGTTATGATAAAGTTTTGTATATTCATAACCTCCAAGCCGGCATTATCTTAACCCAACAGATTAGGTAATGGCTGATCCATAAGATTTTGTTTCGGGAACACGACCAACAACGATGGAAGAGATAAAATTCCCTATTAGAAAGGAAATTATTGCAATTCAATCAGAAATTCTCTGAACAATGCTGTGTAAATTTTGGAGCAATGATTGGTGATTGTGTTAATCACTATTAGAAAGAAGAAATCCCATTAATTTAGCTATCAAATTTCTTTCATATCATGTTTACTACCTCAAAAATACATGGCCGATTATACTGAAGGTAGGTGCACGGAATTTGAGCCGACGTTGTTCTTTTAATACTTTAGCACGAAGAAAAAGCTGTTTTTGATGGCCCGATTGCTTGAGTGCTGATATATTTTTGATGAAAGAAATTCTCAGGAACATCATTAATCTTATTGTTCTTTTTGCTTAGACCAAGAAGAGCTTCACATTACATATAAATATTAAAACAAACTATTTTTGTCAGAATGAAGCCTAATCTAAATGTGACTGCGTCAAGGATTCGGCGTCACTTCAAGTTATCGCATCAACAACATAGGTATATATATTATTGAAATGCAATCTTTACGTTTGGAAAAGTTTTCAATCTAAAATCGAGCGGCCTCTTTAACTAGGTCACATTTTCACGGCTATTTATCAATGTGCATATGGGCATACGCAAATATTATTTGTCAAACACCTTCTGAAATATCAATATAATTTGATGGAGGTCGGGATTGCATTGAGAACAAAAAATGAACGATATATTATTGTGATTTTAGGAAATAAATTTCCTAATTAATTATACTGTTTCGCCTATGAGTTTTCTATATTCTCAATCATAACTGCAACTTTTCTATCTATAACAACTTTATGATAAGATTTGCTATTCTTGAGTAATTGCTTGTATCTTTTATACATATATAAACTATGCAATCGGATAAATACAATAACTCAAGAACAGAAAATCTTATGAACATGAGAGATATTAGGTACCTACATGGTGCGAGTTGTGCCTCACTGGCAGATATAAATGTAGAACTGCTTTTGCTTCATTGGATACAGCTTCCACTTATCTAGTGCTGATGATAGCTAACATGCTCGAAATCACTGCGATCCGCTTCTAGATAGCTATATCCGACGAACTTAAAGCATACAGATGGAGAGCATCATATATATATATATATATATATATATATATATATATATATATATATATATATATATATATATTATATATATATATATATATATATATATATATTATGTGTTTTATAACACGAATGAATAATTTAATATACCTATATGTATATGAGATTTTACGAAATTTGTAAATACGATAGATGTTGATTTTTTTTCAAATTTGCTACGAAAATCAGACTTAAAAATATCTCGGTTGATGTAAAAGACATGATCGTATGAAAAAAAATCTCAATTATAGTCGTTGATCAAATTTTATCAAGAATATTTTTGAATAATAGATATGAACTACTGTTCCTACAACTTTTGTTCCAAGCATTTTCCCTTAAAGTGATGAAAATTAAAAACCGTTTATTGAATGGTGAATGCAAAAAGAATACCAATCGTTTTCAAAATCTTAATATAGAACTGACTATAAACATTATAATCAACGGATTTTAAAGTATGACTAAAACCCTGCGAGTAGTCGCTTATGTACTTATTTTGTTAATGAGATGTTGAAATAAATCAGTATTCTACATGGTATTGATTGATTACTTTAGATGGCTTTCATTAATTCGCAAACATTTTTGTTCACCCTGTATATTTACAGTTTTTACAGCAGTTTTTACATTTCGATATTGTTTTTGATTCTAGGGGCTTGAAATCTTATATAACTGTCATCAGTGAATTCCGAAGAATATACAATAATTTACTCTATGAAGTTTCTCCAATGATGGATTGTGGTATTCAAGGCAATCCTTCTATTTTCGAACTATTTTATTAAAATGCATGTGTAACATCACAAACAAATTTCAAACCATCTCTTAACAAATCTTTATCCGACTTGAAGCAAAGTTCGACATCTATCGAAGAGATAAGTTAATAAGCTTCAGCTTAACTTATTGGCACATTTTCCTAACTTTTCCACTATCCCAAACTAGAGGCGAATCCGATAAAGTTCAATCAACAACAGGGTGGTTGTGCTCTATATATCTTTCAATTGTTAGGTAAGTTGGCCTCCAATGGTGTTAAAAGCAGCAGCGTAGTGATTTTTTGGTAAATTGCCAATAGGAAAGACTTTATACACCAGGAGGATGACTCAGCTTACTGCTGCCAAATACTACTTCACAACGGGCCAGATAAGAGAGATTCGAAAAACAATCTGGGAAAACGCTTTCCAAGTCCGGTAATATTGAAATCGATAGAAACAAACAATTTGTCTCCCAGACAAAGAAAGTATTTACTGCTCCGTCAGACAGATGGCGTCCACTAACTATCACATATTTACAGGGTGTAAGAAAATAATATCAAAAATACAATGGAATCAAAATGCCATAGGCAAAACTGTTCAAAACTGGACCTGTTACAGCTAGAGAGAGAGAGAGAGTAAACGGTATTTCTCAATTATTTTAATTCATTTAGGAATAGGAGCTATACAATTCGACTGTGTGCTTTATTATTTCTTATGTTCTTTTGTAGGGTTTGTATAGTAAACGTGCTCCAATTTTGATGGTTTCCTTTGTTTGAAAGAGTGAAAGTATCGAGAAATGGTCCCATATCAAAATTCTAATATTTACTTCCTCCCCAAAACCTGCCACAAAGATGCTATGTTAACGTTTTTCGAAAATCGAAAATTTTAAAGTGCAAAACTAAAGAAGAGACCATATCCGGAAATATTTAATTCCGAAAATTTTCAAAATAATTTATCATTTCCAAGTTACAGCTATAATAATGTCTGAGATTTGTGTGTTCCAGCGATATTGAAATCTCTGAATATAAGTCAACATTCAACAACTTGAATCACTCAAAAATGTGAAATATATTTTTTTACAAAAACAAGTACCGATTTTATCGGCCGGTGCACAGAAAAATAAAAAAGTCTTCTATCTACCTGTACCTGTAACTGCAATATTTCCAAAGTACCAACACCAGTAGAATTATTATTATTTCATATTTCTCAGTGCATCAACTAATAATGTCGGTCACAGTTTTTGTCAAAATATGTATTACTGTGTAACCCGCGGGAACATACATAGATAAAACAAACATGCTATAGAATTGCCTGAGCCTGCCTTTCTATGAAGTCGATCAATAAATTAAAATATGTTTGTGATTTTTAAAGTTAATAAAATAGAACAATTTGAACTTTATTACATTTTATTTTTCATCATTTTATCTTTTATTTCACATCAAAATATGAACGACACAGATTTCAAATAAAGGTTTGCACTTTTGTTCTGGACTATGATAGAGAAATTTACAGTTTAAGGTATTCGTTCATCGTTTTTGATGTTTTTTCCGCTCTTAATGAAATCATGAATCATTAAATCAATGAATTTGTTGTTGTTTTTGTTATATTGCAGCTATAAATTCAACAAACAAAATATATGATTGTGGGTTATTTGTGGAGTCACTCAAAAATGTTAAATAACTTTAAAGCAATGAGAATCACAGAATAATATTTTCGCATGAACTACGTTTTACAGCCTTTTTGTGGCAAGAGTTACAATACTCGAGTATCTTAAAGATAATTTATATTATACCACACTAGTGAGTAAAGTAGCTATTTCTTCTAAACCATGATTTCGTTTAATGCACTTAAACGGTTAGCTTAAATCATTATTAATGTCTCAAAATATACTTTCAACCAATTCCAAATCTAACAAATCCTACTGATGAAATATATTATTTAAAGAATAAATATTATCAAATTAGTAGATTAAATAATAAATTATAACATGTCATATCCTATTACTTCTCCAGACTAGTTACAGGAACAATCTAAATAAACTTACTTTCAAATGAGGGGTTTGCGAAATAAAATGTATTCTACACGTGAACAAAGAAGTGAAATTGACAATCGTGATAATATAATAGATAAGTACTCGTGTCAAATTCGTTCTCGGACTTTCCCATGGATCGTAGTGTCAAGCAAATTTTACTTGTACCTAGAAGTACTTGTATTATGTATGATTGATAGCTATATCATGTGCTTTACATAATTGTAGCATAATCCACTGTTATTTTATTATCACTAGAAATACCAGCATAGATGTATGGATTGAATTAAACGTAATATATTTACAGACAAAAATTGATGGGAACATTTAGATACACTTAATTTGATACTTCATGTCTTCATACTTCATGTACATATTCAGAATATTTATGTTCATATTTCGAGAAATACAATATATTTTTTTATATTTTAAAATTTTCAGAATAGTTTGGAGGATAATAACAAAAAAATACGAAAACTGATCGTTCTTCCTTTTATCTTCGAAGCTGCTGAGGCTATAGTACAATAATAATAACAAAAATAAAGGATAAAAGATTTTAAAATAAAACGTATTCGATCCTAAGAACGGAGTACTCTCCATGTGAGACCTACTCGAACTTGACTTATTTTTTATATTACATGTTGTGTGGTAATTTATTGATTTTATTAATACCATTCACGGGATATACCATTGTTTGTAATACTGATACGAAATAAAATAAATAATACTTCAATTCCTTTCAAAAAGTTTCTTATATAATACTCGCATTATCTCACAGTGACAAAACCTTCTTTGTACTACTCATAACAGAGTTAAGGACAATCCTACATACTCCATCATCACGATCGTAAACATATTCTAATGTTCTCTAGCGATAAACTCCACCTCCACTTCATCGTTATCCTTTCCATTCCATTGTCATCTGAAACTATCTGGCAATAAACGCTGTCTCTAGATGTCTTTTTTCTTCTCTTTTCTCACCCTAATTACAAGGCGATTAATTAGGTACGTCCCAAAATGGACGGTGTGTTTATCTATGTTAATAGCTATTGGCCGGGATTCAGAAAGAAAAAAAATGTTGGTGGTGCATAAGCTTGATCCTATAGGATCTTACGTGGATTAGGATTGATGCACATTAATTCTACATATTAGAAAGGTGTGATTTATTTTGGATAATTAATAGGCAGTCTGGCTATATGAGTAATTGTTAGATTTACTTTAACTGGTAAACCTTCTGTTCAAAATATGAAGACTAAACCTAAAGCACACAAAGAAAATGGGGCTCATTGCTGAGTTACTGAGTGATTTTTTTTTTTATTGTAAAATCATTTATGCCAAGTTGGTATTTCAAAGAATTTATCGTAGCCTTATCAAATTTGACGTGAAGTACAGTATACCTAAGAATATCATCTAGTTTATCCTGTATAAATATAAACAACAGGATCAATATACAAATAAATATATTCTAAGAAAATTGGACAGATGTTATTAGTTGGTGCACTGAAAAATACAATATAATATTAATTCTATTGGTGCTGGTACTTTTGAAGTTTTGCAGTTGCAGATAGATTGATAACTTTTGGCACCAACTTCACAAGTACCAGTACCAATAGAATTAATATTATTTCGTATTTTTCAGAGTATCAACCAATAACGTCGGTCCAATTTCTTGTAAAAAATCTTTATTTCACCCTTGAGTGCTACATTAGTCACGAAAATCGTTGAACGTTCACTAATACCAAAGAAGATAGTACTTATATTATTACCAACGTATACTCTTCGCTCGTTCTTGTTATTTTGTAGAGATCTCAGAACATCGATGTGGACATACGCATAAGTATTCTAGATTTAGCCATTTTACCACCGCTGTAACTCGAAAACCGTAACTCTAAGGAAAAAATGTTAATTATAAATGTTGCTAAAAATATTATTGTCTTTCATGTGGTACCCAGAGATTTTCAGTTTTCGAAAGAAACACTTAGCGAAAATACACATATATGAGTTTTTTTGGATATTGTCCTATCTTTAACTCTGGTATTTCGAATTTTCGAGAAAAAAAACGCAGACAGTCGAATTGTATACCAGTTAGTTCACTGAAAAATTCAAAACAAGTTTCATTCTATTGGTGATGGTAATTTTGAAGTGGTGCTGTTGTAATTAAATAGAAGACTTTCAGCAGTATGTAATTTCGAAACTATGAGCACCAATAGAATGAGTCTTATTTTGAATTTTCCAGTGCAGCAACTAATTAAGTCCTATTTTTTGTAAAAAAGTATTTATTTCTCATTTTCGAGGGTTATGAAATGATGATGAACGTTTACATTTAGTGATTTGAAAATACGGTGGTAAGTCTTTCACATTCCTAGTGTTGGAACTACGGAAACCCTTAATTTAAAAAAAAATCCAATTTGAACGTTACTTGAAATTATTTATTCCTTAATAATTACTGTCAAACAAATTTTCAATATTCGAACATTTTTGCCTCTCCACCATCTTTGGGAACTATTTTCAGGGGAAGAAGATGTTGGATTTTTTTATGGTTCTATTTAGCAAAACTCGCAAAGACGGATATATACATAAAAAAGCAGATGAAGCAGTATAAGTACCTCCTTCGTTCTGGCGAAGTAATCTTTAAGCCTTATATTTGTATATAAATAATAATTATATTGCAAAATTTGTAATAACATTGGAGTGCATACAAAGCTAAGCAATCAGCAATGATATTATCTCTATAAGATTTGGGTAGAATTTTTAACCGACTTCCCAAAAGAAGGAGGTATACAATTCGACTGTATGTTTGTATTTTTATTATTTACGTAATCTCGGTTCGCATAGGAGACGTACACCGATTTTAATCAATCTTTTTTTATTTGAAATATGGCAACTGAAAGATAGTATGGTTCAGGTTTGAAAACTCATGCCTTCCAAATCTAGAAAAAAACTTTTTTTTAAATATTGAATTTTTTTATATTTTTATAGATCATATAATCTCTTGAAATATTTTTATTTTAGAATGTCTCAGTAAATCTCATGGTATTTTGTAAACAAGTCGATTTAATTTGAAATATTGACAGAATAATGTTATCTATCAATATAAATGCTGTGGATCTAAAGTATTTGCCTTCGCATTCATGCATTGATTTAAGAATTAACGACCCATTTGTAGCACCGCAAGGACTGTTTAAGATTTGCGAAATTTTAACGGCGCCGTGGCCGATTGAAATAATGATCATAAGATAGCTACGAGGGAGGATCCGTGGATCGAATTAGTTTTTCATCGAAATTATTTTTTTATCTCATTTCTATACACCTCCTAGAGTATCAGTTAAACTAAAGGTAAAATACTCTTTCTTACTGAATTAAATGAAAATAATTGTTCGGTATTTGAGTAACCATTATCACTAAAAATAACGAAATAAATCTAAAAAAACTAGGACCGACATTGTTCTCTCAGAAAAATCGATTTTTTGATAAAATATACATATGGATTTATTCCTCAGAATTTATCAGAAGTAATCTATAGAAACTTATGCTCGTTATTGATATACCTGATTATAATTGAATTGAGATGAATCCGACACTTACACAAAAGTACACTTTAGCAGCCAATGAAAAGTACTCATTTATATTGATAATTGTTTGTGTTTGTATATTCACAACAGTGTAAAAATTCATGTAACTCAATTTTGTTTAATGAAATATACGTATTTTTTGGTTGTGAGTTGTGGAATAACGGGATATCAACATGAATGATCGATGAATGTTTTATATAAAGTTGCCACAATGAAATAATACAATGTCGGCTGTATCAACCAAGTTAACTACAACAGTCTCCTATGCTTTGACTGACTTCAAAAAAGGAGAAGGTATACAATTCGGTTCTATGTTTGCTTTTTTTTTTTTTAGAAAAACTCAAATCCGAAATCTCAGTCCCTCTAAAAACCGCCGAAGGGAGTGAAGGGGGCCAAAATCGAAAATCTGAAACGGCAGAATTAAAGATGAACATCTTCTCAAAAGAGTTACGGTTTTCGAGTTACAGAAATGGTAAATTCTGAAATATGTGATATGTGTATTTCCGCTATGTGAACGGGGGATTTTTTTCGAAAATTGAAAATATGAGACGGCCAAATTAAAGAGGACATTATGTGTAGCAAAATTTAAATTGAACATTTTTTTCAAATGAGTTACGGTTTTCGATCTCTGAATAATAACAAGTACAAGCTAAGCCTATACTTGTGTAATAGGATAAATACTATCTACTTTGATATTAGTGACTCATCAGCAATTTTCATGACTAATGGTACACTCAAAAGTGTGAAATAATTACTTTTTACAAAAGATTGGACCGACTTTATTAGTTGGTGTACTGAAAAATACAAAATAATATTAATTCTATTGGAGCTAGTACTTTTGGAGTTGGTACCTACAACAACAAACTTCAACGGCACAACTTCAAGATTACCAAAACCATAGAATTATTATTATTTTGTATTTTTCAGTGCACTAACTAATAAAGTCGGTCCAGTATTTTGCAAAAACTATTTGTCTTCATAATATTATCTTATGAATGTATCATTTATTTGAAATATTAAGAAGTTCTTGAGTAATTTGGCGACTGAATCTGATACTGCAAATTGCTTGGATGGAACAAACATTAGCAGAATTGTATGGGTCAAATCAGATGATTTGTTAAAAAGCAGTGTTACTCTTCGGAGGCTCTCTCTGATGCCTAATACAAGCTATTAATATTAATACTTATTATTGCAGACTTCTTGTTTACTGTTTATCCAATTCATTGGTGCCAGAAATTTAACATACCTACGAGAAATTTAAAGTTATTGTTGTAGGAGTCTGCTATTTGTATTTGTTCGTCAGTGTTTCGTGAATACGACAACAAAGGCATCTCATCTTTGGTTATCAAATAATGAAACTAGAGTGAAGCTCGAGTATATTATCTACACTTGAGAGAATATCAGTGAGCCTGTGTCTTGTAGGATAATTAGCCTCAGTATTCGACTGATGAAAACTGTTTACATATACCTCTCTAAATAATATCGCATAAGGGCTGTCATTAAAATTTCATCAATCTGGCTTAATGGAATTATGAAAGATTATTAATGATATACCTTAAGGTGGTTTTGAAGATCAAAATGATTGAAAACTAAACTTACTAAGGGTAAACAAACACCTCGCTGGCTCTAAATTGTTGCATGATAAAGCAGTCATTAATCTGTGATCTTGTATATGAGACGTTATTTTAGCATTATCAAACTTCTAGCAAAGATTAGAAATAATAATTATAATTATCGTTACATTGTCAAGTTGTGTTATAATAAAATTTTATATTTCAGTTTTGTTTTATTCCAATTCCACACCCACCAAATGTATTTAAGATTAGTTAGATCCTCATAATGATGTTTAATCGTTTCATTTAGGAGATTCCGAATGCTATTAAAATGATGGTTTGTTATAGGAAAAGATTATCGTTTAAATTACTTTGTTCTGGAATAGAGATTAGGTATATTTTTGTATTATACATACCTAACATACCTAACTAATTATCATATATAATTATCAAAATCAAATAAAATAATATTTACTACTAAATTGTTTAAATTCAATATCAAATAAAATTATTGAATCAGCACTAACTAATAACCCGAATGTATGCTCATGTAAATCTCGTTTGCATACAATTCAGAGGTCTCGAGTAGGGATGGACCGAAGCGGGTTTTGGCCGAATAGCCGAATACCGAATATTCGGCTAGGAATTTAACCGAAGCAACGAATATTCGGCCGAAGCATTAAAATCTTTAATTTAAAAAATAAATTCAATTGGGCAATGAAGGAATGGTATTCATGCAATGCTAAAATAACATACATACATACATACATCTTTGTTCTGAACGTCTAAAATTTTAAATGAATTAACCCCTACATTACAAAAGTATCTATTAAAACGAAACAACGGTGTTCACATTTGGTTATTTTATTTATTAATGAAGCATTACATTAAGTAAGCATTAATGAATCGTGACCTTGTGAAAAGAAATGTAAAATAAAATATTTATCGTTGCTTCGACTGGCCGAATACCGAATCTTTTATGCTTCGGCCGGATACTTAATATCTGGCTAGCTTCGGCCGAAGCCGAATATTTAAAAAGTACGCCGAATCGCCGAATATCGAAGCAAGACCGAATATTCGGTCCATCCCTAGCCTCGAGTCACTTGCCCATTAGCTCAGATAAGTAGTTGGGGTGTTCGCATGGATGTGAGTTTTCAAAAAGTGTTGGGTCTAGCATAACTTTCTGGTATACTTATACGAGGACGAATTCAGATGTTTATTACAGTATTTTATATATGAACGTTAACAGAAAAGGTCTTAATTTCGATTTAACCTGGTAGCACAATATTTTCTGAAAACGGCACACAAGGTCACCAGAACCCGAGCTAAAATATCAAAGGAATTCCGCCGGGTGTCCTATCTTGGTGTTTCTAATCTTTGCTTCTATATTGAAGCAAGTAAAAAAAAAGTAAATTGTGTGCGGCGAAGTTCAATCATTGCCCAATAAAATAGGCTCTAAATTAACACTTTGAAAACAGGAGTTCACGATGAGAGTTATTTTTTGAAGTATTCAGAAACGATAAATTAACCAGCAGAATGAATGTGCCCTCAGGGTACACACTACGAACGTACCCAGCAGATCGATAATTCAACTCACGAAATACGCCAAATGAAGGTGTGACTTATATTGAATGAAACTAGTCATAAGTGGATATCATGTCATGATTCTCGAAATATTTGAGACGAGAGCTAGCTACAAATGACAATACCTACCTACCTATATAGATTAAAAATAAAACTAATCTTTTCCGTATGCATTATTATTAAGTTATTCTTAAATGTGTTATTACTGTCTATGAGATGTGTAATGCATAGATTGAATTGGTCTAATGTCTATTGATACGGGTTAAAAAAATATCTGCCAATTTGACCTATATGTAAACTATCGAGCAATCTCCACAAGTTAGTTCATAAATTCGAGATTTACAATTATCGATTTATTTTTCAAGAAATTAAGCTAATCTGTTATTATATTCAAAGGCTATTCTCAAATATTGTCTTTTCCATGACTATTTTTATACGATTTCTGTTAGGCGGCCAATATAACAAGATGTTCAGAAATTATTATTTAGATCAAATGAAGGTAGAAGTGTGCGATAAACAGTCTTGAGGGCTTATAATATAAGTTGAATTTCTACCCTAAGGGTACACGTACTTCAATACTCTATTATAGTATATGTAAACATAACCTGATGGCCAGCATACCATTGGAAGTTACCTATTTTATATAAGTATAAGTAATTCATACATTTTTTCCACAAAACATGTAGCTTGAAATCGCATGAATCAATCAATAATATTTTCCACAGCATTTAAATTTTTGACAAATTTATGTTTTTTGTTATTTTTCAGGCCGCCATTGTAGAACTGACAAGTCAAGCATACTAATTATCCAAATTTTTCTTGGTCAAACAACGACTGTTTTTTGTTCCAAGTCTACGATAGCTCAAAATATATATTTTTTTAATTCTGCCCTCTTCTCTCTTAAAAAACGGCTTTGGGGATTTTTGCCAAAATCTGATTAGCTTATTGCTATGTATATGTCGTAGTTTTATAATGAAATTCGTGAAAAGCCTAGGCATTTCATGAATCGCCGGGATATAGTGTCGAGAAATATTATTACGCCATCTGCACGGCTTTTCATAAAATGCCAAAGACTTACAGTCATATTGTGAATTAATAATTTCTGCACAATCTGCCTTATTTAAGAAGTCGGCATTACTTTGATTTATATTTAGGCTGTTGATGTTTACAGAAATAGTTTGATGTAAACTCGAAATCTTGTCAGAAAAAGAGGAAAATGAATTATTCGCAGAACATTATAATTGGTTCTACGAAGATAAAAAGAATAAACGACCATACACTAAGCAGACCTTAAATAAGGTATGAGAAATTTACACCGCTATAACAGCTTCAAAGAAGACTAGAAGAAATTATTATTTGTTGAGCAAATACGTAGCTGTGTGCGTTAATGAACAGAAATCAGTAATTAAAAAGGTACAAAACCATGATGATGCTCTAATATACCTATATGAATCGAGAGGAAGAGATTTACAATAGGTTACGAGAAATTGATAGTGGTTTTGGTCATGGGTCCAGAGATAAAATGATTAGCATCATTCGGCAAAGCTGTTTTTTAAACCCTGCAAGGCATGCCTGTCTAAAAAAAAACCTTGAGTAAAGTAGTTGTTAAACCGGTTATGTCAAAACTTTTTATGAGACGGTGATTATAAATGGATATTAAATTATAAAGACCATGCAATTAAATATGTTTGTATTCGACCCTTAACATCCATAAGAGCTGTTGAAGTAGCGTAGTAACTTTTTATATATAATATTTTTGTAATTTGGTTGTCCATCTATTCTCCAAAGTGACAATGGTCGTGAGTTCGTCAACTCGACCATAACTGACTTAGAAAAATCTATGGCCCGAACTTTTAATTGTGCTAAATAAAACGAAGTAGTTAATAAATACAATTTAGAAAGAAAAGCCGCGGCAGATAGCGTAATAATATTTCTCGACACTATATGTCGGCGTTTCATGAAATGCCTAGGTTTTTCACGAAAAGACGGATTTCACAATATGACTACGACATATATATGTCGTTATCATTTTCGTTCTCAAAATAATGTATTAGAAAAATCACCACGTACACCCATAGACATATATCTAAGATTGATAGATTGCGGGTCCCCTAATAATCATACAGTTCATCATTTCAGTAAATTTTGACCACGTGTACACTACTAAAAGAAATAAATAATCAATGGCGCTCATTAGATAGAGACATGCAGTCTAATAGTTTCTATGTCTATGTTTACACCTTACATCCGTACATATAATAGTATAAGATACACACAGATATTTTCCGAAAAACTATTTTACATGACTCTCCACATTTTCTGAAAATCGAATTCGTTACAATAACATCCTATACTGGAAAGTTGAAATAATCTGGATATTCATGGAAAGAATAGAATGATTTCTTCAAAATTTCTTAAAATGCATAAAAGCTTTCAAAAGCTCCGAATAAATATTGCAGCACACGAAATTTCACCTAAAAATGACCCTGTCACATTTCTGCTATTTAGTTGAATGGATATCTACTTTTTGACCGATTTCCCCAACGTAGTTATACAATTCGACTGTGTGCTTTTTTATGTTTGTACGGGCACTTTTAACAGTACCTAAACGTACTCCGATTTTGATGATTTGTTTCTTTATCTGAAAGCCTTCTATCTACCTATAACTGCACAACTTCAAAATTACTATCACCAGTGCAATTAATATTATTTTGGATTTTTCAGTGCACCAACTAATAAAGTCGGTCCAATTTTTGGTAAAAAAAATATTCATTTCTCATTTTTGAGTGTAACATTAGTCATAAAAATCGTTGAAAGTTCACTAATATCAAAGAAGATAATACTTATCCTATTACCCACGTACATTCTTAGCTTGTACTTGTTATTATTCAGAGAACTCAAAACATCGCGGTGGAATTACGCATATTTCAGATTTTACCACTGATCTAACTCGAAAACCGTAACTCTAAGGAAAAAATGTTCATTATAAATGTAACTACAAATAATCTAATCTTTACTTGCCTCCATATAGCAGAAATACACATATTTCAGATTATAACATTGCTGTGACTCGAAAACCGTAACTATTTTAAAAAAATGTTCAATTCACACATTTCCGGATATTTTCTTATCTTTAATTCTCTCGTCTCAGATTTTGGATTTTCAAGAGTAATTGAAGGAAGGGAAATTTCGAATGACAGTTTTTATGAGTACGAGATCATTTTTCAAGTCTCCTCTTTCAAATGAATCAAAAATCATCGGACCACATTTACTATAGAATGCGCGAGCACAAACCAAAAAAAACTGACAGTAGGTATACCTCTACCGTTTGCGTTCGTCGGTCAAAAAGACAAAACAACAAAATATTGTTTATCCTATTGATACTAGAATACCAAATACCTATAGGGATATTATGTATGAATTTCTCCATGTGTTCAATTAAATCGTTTATTTAGTTCTTAGACGATCGATTTGAGTATTATACCACCATCAGGCCAGCTGAAATTATTACTTTTTTAAATATAAAATGATTTTTGAAGATATATAAATTCTGATAAAAATTATAAAAACCTAGGTATCAAATTGTCTAATGACAATTGAAAAAATCAATTTGTTAACAATGTTCATAATGTTCTGATTAAATAAGAAAAACCTTCTCAGTTGGCTATGGTTTCTTAAATTTATAAATACTCAGTTCCTTATACCTTTGCATGCTTCAGTTTTTCATTCAGGTCTCTTAAATAATCCAAAAAAATCCACCTATTTATTTTTTAAACCACACCCAGGTTTGAAGAAAGTTTCATTCATCGTTTTTACATAGTTCAATATAACATATATAAAAAATCACTGTATTTCTGTTTTAAGAACCTAGTTGATTGGACTATTATGATTTCGCCATATTTGGTAACGAGTTGTCAGAGGTTATGCTGTGTCAACTAGATAGATCCCCGTAGGGAATTTATCTATGGATAGATCCCTCTATTGTAGAATAAACCACACTCTGGATAACGCTTTTTCTTAAGAGATAAGTCACATGTCTATTAAACAATGTTAAACAAATAAAAATCTCTTTACAATGATATGCATATCTGAACACTAGTAAGAAGTATGAATACAAATCAGTTATATAATTGTGCAAATTATATGACTCTTTTGTTTCCATTGACATACCATGTCTTCGACTGAAGCGCAAACAATATTTGGATATTCTGAAAGGCACTAAGATCCAGGCTTTTACTCAGAATGCATTAGCATAATAAAAGTATATCGGAAGACGATATTCAAGATTTACCTTGTTACTTTCGAGTCTATAACTGCATATATTTGAGAAGCCGATTTCTAATGTGTCAACTCAATAGACTTTCCTACCTCTTTCATTTGAATCTCATATGGGCCATACAGTTTATCTTTTGTGAGGAACAGAACAGTTGCTGGTAAACGTCGACAGTGAAAATTACCGGATGGTGAAGGGTTTGTGGATAAAGATATTTCAGAAGAGCTTCATCAGAATCCCAAGAACCGTTTGCGCAATACAGTCTTGATCAAAACACGTTTTTCAGATATTGCCAACAGCAATCTGTGTCAAAGGGTATGCATACCCAACAAATCAAAAAAGAAAGCAACAAAATTAGATATCCGTTCCCGAGATAATCATGGCACATGAAGACAAATATACCAACACTTTGGGTAGCGGTAGGAGAGTTAAAACAAACATATATAGACTGGATATGTATATGTATGTGCTCAAAGTGTTTTTTCGCGAACGATGTTGTGGTCATGATCTAATCATTCATACTTATATACTCATATTAATGTAAGAGACCGTGATGAGTTCTCCAAAAGAATATGAGCACTTTGCTTCGTGATTCATATCATGAAAGGAAAATGATGATAAGTGACTCCTGTTATTGTGGAAAGCACCCTATTATTTCTGATGGCAGGTATTCAATGCGAATAGAATACGAACTACTTGGCTCTTTTCAACAGCGGACGTTATTATTTCCACTCCATTTTATCAAATCACATAGGAGAGATGGTATCCAAGTTGAAATGTCTAAATTATTTTCGGCGTAGTTCGTAAATGACATAAAGCTGACAGAATACACTACAATTTCCTTTTTGATTTTTAAACTCCAGTAAGTGCCTTTGAAATGACAATAGCGTTTTTATCTTCATAAAACTAGTAGGTTTTTATAAATGAAAAGCATCTTTTAGGTAAAGTTCTACTGGAAATGTATCTATTGCAATTGTTGCAATCAATATCTTGATTTAATATGTTAACGGACATGATCGGACTAGTTATTTCAAAATAGGGGCCAACCAAACTTTTAAAAAAATCTCAACATTTAGCCAATGACTAAATATCCTTGACAATATTATGTTATAGATATGATCTATACCTAAAACTTTTGATTGAAGTATTATCCCCTAAAAGATATAAAAAATAATAAAAATTAAAAACCGTAAAATTTACTGATTCGCTGGCTATGACCGGTCGGGATTTTTTTAATGCTTACTGCTAGTTCTCACTTTAAAAAGCAATTTGACTTTTTTTGGTTATTGTTGAAGCCGCTTTTGTCAGAAGCATAGCAGGCGTAGCAGAAGAAACATCGAAATAATTTATTATCTTTGCTTTGTTAATGTGCTTTAGATGTCACTGAAACATCTCGAGGATAAAGAACTTATATTAACTGAAATATTTTTCCTATAGAAATCATCAGAATATTTCTAAAACCACATAATATATTGTAAAGTGAGACTAAATATTGGAAACAAAGAAAATTATATCAGACAACTGAAGGGGCTGATAGCTATATTAATATCCGGCATTGGTATTGAAAGACGATCCAGCTGTATAGAAGAAATAGAGATCTGAAAATGAATCATTAGTTGACAGCTACGCTCTAAGCTCTAATTTACACAACAACACACATTTAAACAACATTTACTAGAATGTTTATAAGTAATAATAAGCTTACTTGTTGTAGAGGACGATGTCCGGCCTCCAAATATGATCTGATGGCACATGAAGCATGTGAACACCACCATATTCTTTTGGTTCCCATCGAAGTTTGTAATCGTACCATGACTAGATTCAACAGAAGAAAAAAAATTATAAAGAGGGCTAAAGAGAGAATGCAAGAGATTAGGTCTGTGTATAAATTCTGCCAAAAATATCCGCTATTCAAAGGTATGGAAAATTCGGTCTACTGAGAGTCGGACTCTAACTTTTGTGATTTTGTGTACTATAAAAAAGCCCTAAAGATCATTTTTTAGGGTCAGTAGTTTCCGATATGAAGGGGCAGCAATGGTCGATTCTTATATATTTTCTTCGATTAGGTACTTCAAAACTAGATATTTAAGAACAAAAACAATTTATATTCGAATTATTCATTCCAGACCCTCTCCTTGGATCTGTTACATTTGTATAGGCTTTTTATTTAAGTTTTTTAATTTGCCATAAAAAAACTGGATTTCATAATCAGATATTGTTAATCCATGCTCAACATCCAAAAACGGAATCTCAACAGTTTTCGCTCAATTGTTTCAGAGAAAATAGACTATGACACAGGGAAATACAAGCAAACGAAGAGTTAAAAAAATATGGGGATAGTTTGAAACTACAAAATTCGATATAGACAAAATTATTTCATTGATGCGAATAGAAGTTAACAAAATATATGAAATCTAATAAACTCTGAGAATAAATGGAAATAAAAATAGATACATACAACAAAAGAAAGCAGTTTATTTCGAAGGTAATCCTAATTCGGTTTGCTTTCGAACGTTGCTAATTACCTTGTCAGGTAAATCAACATTACCTTAATTTTCGTTCTTGGGCACAAACATTATAATTCATAATACATACAGACCAAATCATAATCAAAAACAATATGAAATATTTAAAGGTGAATCATTCAATGAACCTGTTAATTTCATATTCTAGGGATACTTAGATAGGTTCTATGTTAAATAGATATTCCAAAAATACGTTTATAGTTCTATTTTACTACCAGACTTGGAATATAAGCTTGATATTGGGGTACAATGAGTGATATATTTGTAGAGATTTTTAACATAGATTAGGCTATGTCGATTGAAACTCCGTAACCCCAATAGAAAGTAACAGAAAATGAAGCCACAGTATCTCTTTTACTTTCGAGCATTGAATGAGAACAGAATTGGTCTAATTGTTCAACAAACCAAAGCAGACTATAACTAATGACTAATGAACAACTGCCAAAACAGATAATGACGTGGACTCCAGCAGAAAGAAGGCGAAGAGGAAGGCGAAGGATACGCTAGAGAGAGGGAATAGATTTAGAGATCAGAGGTAGACGCCTTGAAGAAAACTTTTGAAGTGACCGAGAGCAAAAGAGACTGGGGGTCGAAAGACATCGGAGAACGTTTTGACCCGACTTATATCATATATTATATGGCAGACATAGGTACTTTATTTTCTATCTCTCTTTATCTTTGAATAATAACCACTAGTAGGACTTGACTACTCTGAACTACTTCCCAATCAAAATTTGCCTCGCTTCATTCAACCCTCTACCCCCAGGAGATACCCTCTTAAAAATCCTAAATGTTAATAGGAATCGAGTGATAACTAATTTGAAAGTTACTTTATTTTTCTTTTGGTGCTTGATTACATAGAATTTCTTTATTCATCTATAAAAAAATTCCAAGACATTTCAGTTCGAAAGTTCCAAATTCGTAATGGCTTTGTACGTCTGCAAAAAAGCTAATTTCGGTGCTAAATGTTAAAAAAATGATATGACTGAACACCCAGCTCTAGCCAGTTTCATTTTTATCGTCGATTTTAACAAATTTAGCGACGACGATAGAAGTAGAATGGAAACAAGCAACCACAGCCAGCGCCTTCTGTCCAAAACATTTTTCTTAGCTTTGAAAATAGCTATTTAGTGCCGACTATAGCTTTACTCCGCGGTACGAACCCATTACAAATATGTAACTTCATATATAACTGTTTTGAAAATAAGTTTTCTATTTTTTTCATAGCTAATTTCAAAAACTCATACAGAAAACCAAAAGAAAATAATTGAAAGGGACTTTCAAATAAGCTAACAATTTATGTATGAGTTTTTTTTTCAATGTCAATATTTTGAGAAATCTTTGATGGAAGGTGTTGCAATGAACCTATGTATGTGTGAAAAAATCCACAAGTTATGAGCTTTTGAACATAAACGATTTTTTCCCATTTATGATTAATGGAAAAATTTGGACTTAAGACCGGTGACTATTTTGGAAAAATATTATATATAGAGTATATCCATATAGTAGATAAAACAAATGACAGCGTTAACGAAATTATTTGCTTGTTACATTATCTCAACACACTAGAGCTTTATTGCGAAACGTTTATGCACAAAGACTCACTTTGCAAGAATTATTGATATTTGATGATTTATGCCTAGACTTGACGTAAAGAAGCCGCCAATCCCTGAAAACACAAATCAAAAACAAAATAAGTTGTCTAGCATATGATGGAGAGATAAAGATAATAAATTAAATATGTTTAGGCGCTTGACAACAGGATACAAAGAATACGTAAGTGTAAAGTTCTTGAAAGTCAGCTGAAAATTATTTAGTTATTTCTAATACAAGCAGTGGAAAAAGAAGCTTTATAAAATCGACATAAGCAAGCTTACCTTCATAAAATGAATAGGTACTGGAAACAATAAAAAATAAAATATTGGTGTAACCAAGATAAGACTTTAGAATTGGCACAGAGGACAGAATTTTAGGGAAGTGATGACATATGTGATTTCGAAAAGCAGCAAAGATATAAGAAAGGAGTGGAAAGATAAGTAGCAGGAGGCATTTAATTCAGAAGATGCTAATAAACTAATTGTGTTTGGATATACAAAAATCCAACAAAATCTGAATAGGTAACACAAACGTTTTCATTTCAGGAATTTGTGCAGGCCTTATAATATACATATAAATACGATTTTATTGTTCTAAAGGACTCGGCCCTCGTGCGCTATCGTTATCGATAAATTGATTCGTGGTTATATCTATATTGTATTTCAAAATCACGACTTTTAATTGAAAACTGTGCATTTGTTTGTAGTAGTATCAATCGGGCAAATATTGATGTATCAACGAAATTTTGGTAAACATATCAAACTGAATAATCAGAGGAGTTGGGAAAATTAAATTGGAGAAAGGGAAGTAGGTAGGATTCGACCCAACAATAATTGGGCGTGAGAAGAGAACCATATTTCCCAGTTATTACGTTTGTATAGATTTGAAAAAGCTCTCTACGATATATATGATTATCGTATATTTTTTCTGTAGAGCCTTTTTGTGTTTCGTTCTTTATTGGTATGAATTGTTTTCTTTTGTAACAAAGATTAACTACAAAACCAAATCAACATTTGCCGTGAATGCAAATGCTAAAAATCAGTTTTATTCTCCGGCATATTTTTGCTCGTTGAGAACCTACCTGTAGTAGTAGTTTTTTGTTTTATTTTTGATGTGGTTTTTGAAATAATAGTTGGAAAAATAACGTTATACATACACGCATTGCAGGTTTGCATTGTGCAAATATAGTAATTAAAGATTGGCACATGAATTGATTCGCTTCTGACATTTTCCATAGTCTCTAAAATAGCTGTATGGAGTTCAGCATTTATAAAAAGAACAATACAATACGACACTTATTGCTGCAACTTTTAGAAATTTCTTTGAAATAAATTAAAGGCAAAATTCTGCTTTAGAATAGTAAATATTATTTGATTGAGTTATTTCCAGGTGCAAATCGGTATTTCTTCACATAACTGAAAAAAAAAATAGAAAGTATAAAATGTATTCATCATGCCTGACAGAGATACTCGAAACAGCTGAGTCGTCAAAACAAATTCTGAAATCTATCTTACCTGTTCAACCCAAAGGTTTGTTGTCATGATCTGATTCTTGAGATTCTGAAACAAAAACTTTGTTTTAGATTTTTTCTGATAACGAAGAAGATAAAGAAGAAAATCAAATTCTATATCATACACAAAAACAAGACCGAAATCCAAAATAAAAGTCCGCTTCGCTAGGATGGGCCAATTTTTTTTTCTAGCAAACTTGTTTGCCATAGTAGAAAAATGCATTAGGGGTAGACACCAAGCATATTTTTTTCAAAATTAAAAAACAAAACATGGCCGCGCCCCGGGGGCTTAAGAATATTTTTTACATTAATTTTATTTTCGATCTGGCACAGCAAAAAAACTTATAGATACTAGCATTTTTAGATGAGCAGAAAAAAAATGGTCAAAATATTTTAATTCTTAGCTGCACTCTTGGCGCTTTAAGAAATGTGTTTTTTAATTTTTAATATATAGCGTGCCGCCCCTGGGCAATAAATTTCAAGAATGCAGCTCTTCGCTTGCTTTTGTGTTCGGCAATATATGAAAATACGAATACGACAGTTTAGTTCAATCCTTTTTTAGAACATGATGTGATTTTCACGTAATTAAGAACTGATAAATTAACGAAATATCAGTGGAATAAACGTAGTGTTTGTTATAAATGCAATTTGGACTAATATCGGACTGTGTGGTGTTTCGTTTTTTAAATATTTATTTTAAAAAAAATATGGATAAAATTAACACTAGGAGAACAGTCATTTGTCCAGTATTTGGTTCTGCTTGCGACTTGGAATCTAAAAATTGTTCGCCAGCCAAAGAAGATGTGTTTCGAAGTTATTTATTTACAAGACAGCAGATCAAGGGGAATTCAAGCAAGTAGCCGCCTGAATGACAAATTGCGAAACTGGTTGCTAACAAAATAGAAGTTACCTATATGGAAACATGCTTCATTACCAACAGTTAGTTCCAAACGCGTCATAGCAATGATAATAGCATATCATGAGAAATTCCGCAATCTGAGAAAACCTTTAAAAACTCGAAAGTCACCATCATTTCTACGAAAAGTGGAAAATTTTAAAATTGACTCCAATTAACTATTTGAAATTTTTACTTGTAAATGCAGTAGTTTTGAATCTAGTAAGTGTGTAAGACTCTGTTAGGTGCCTTTGTTAGAAAAAGCATTCTTAAAGGATCAGAGGAATGATAGAATAATGCTAATTTCCGGGTTAGATAAGGTAAATACTGAAAAAAGAAAAATGAGAGGAAGGCTTTCTAAACTTTCAATGCCTTCAATAAGTAGTTGGCATTGTGTTTCCAGGTCATCTAGAAGCAAACCGGAAAGGGGCATTTCATATTCTCTAGAAAGGCCAAAGGAGTAAAATACATCGTCAGAAATATCCAACCAACTCAGAGTTGCATTACCAAATATTGCCCAGATTGAAGATATGAAGATTTTGGACTTGTTACATCAGATAATCCTGTTAACATTGTGGATAAAATTAAGGTTCGTCGAGAATAGCCAAAAAAAAAGAAAACACAAGAAAATGCTACTAAGGAAACAAAAGATATTGAAACTATTTATTTGATGGTCGAAAAGACCAAACAATTAAGCTGATTAAAAGCCGCCGAATCATTCAACAAGAGGAACATATAGTCGTAATAGATGTAATATAGATAATAAAATAGAATGTAAACAAAGCAAGAAATATTTTATCTTATATGGAAGAAAATTCCTTCATCCCGAAAAACCTCAAATCAATAGACTGTGATGGCACTAACGTCAACACAGGTTGGAACGTCTGTACAATTAGAACAATTGAAGTTCAAATTGGAGAGCCACTTCAATGGGTTATTTGTTTACTTCGTGCTAATGAGCTTTCCCTACGCCATTTGCTTCAACAGCAGGATGACGAATGGACCAAACTCGTTTTCGGGACCAATTGGTTTAATGCTGCCATCATGCGATACCAAACCTATCCAAAGTTTAAGCCAATGGATACTGTATTACCTGAAGTTGAAGAAAATTATTCAAGCACAGAACAGTGATATCTTTATGTGATTTGTTATGCTATTAAAGATGGTTTTTGTTCTGTAGCTTTGTCTAGAAGAGATCCTAAATAAATCAATCATGCGCGGTAGTTAACCAGTCCGTTTCCGAAATGTCTTCATTTGGTGTAATTTATAATGAAAGTGTTCGCACCTATGTGGTTTAACATAAAATGGCATCTTTCGATTGAATATGGCTCCATAAATTTGTGGAAAACAATAAATAAATCAAGGCACATTCCTGATGAAATGAAACTAATTATAGATAAAGTGATTAAAACTAACGCTTTTTTGCCCACCGGGGGAATATATTAATACCTATGATAGCCGATGAGAGAGGTCATATTAAAGTACATGGATTTCGACACATATTAAAGGCTAGAGATCACCATGAATCATCAGAAATAGTGCAATTTTTCAAAATCCCTGATATAAATTGGAATGAGTGAATGATCCATAACAAAGCCACCACTAACAATGAATATTATAAAAGAAGAATTGTCAGCAGCTATTAGGAATAGATCCTGTGTTAAAATAAGTAAATTACCAAGTCATACTCAAGCCTTTGAGCGATGCATAAAGATTGTAACAGAAGGACCTGGCAAAATGTGTGGCCACACCTCGAGAGACGGTTTTATAAGAGTCAGACTAGAGGCAAGGCAGAATTTACCGTCATTTGAAAACAGAGTAGGTACTTTGCAGCTGAAAAGATCAAAACATCAAATAATAATTAAATTTTACTCGACTGTTAATAATTTAATCAGATTTGAATTTATGAAATGTCATACAAGGGTGGGAGGCGGGTGCAACTCATCATGTAGCCACCTCCCCGTGGTGAGTTGTGAGTTGAATAAATGATGATCAAAAAGAAAATTTTATTGCGAAATTTAAATTGGTCATCATTATTATTTGAAACAAAGAGCTTCATATTTCGATTATTTTGTCTAAGGGCGGTTACACATTACATGGCAAACTAGCAAACGTTTGCAATATGTGGAGTTTGCTGAGTGGTGTGTAGGGAACAGCGAAAATACGCAAATGTTTGCATTCGATTACGTTCGGATAGAGGTCGGTAAATGAGACGCGATTCAAAGGAATTGTTCTCTACTTGTTCGTAACCGAGTTGTCGACAACTATCTTGGCAAATGTCATTTGACAAGTATATATATGTACATATTACAAAAATTTGCGTACGCCTTATTTGCCATGTAATGTGTAGCCGCCTTAACGACACGGCTAAATATTGAAACGTTTTCTTCAAAAGGCCAGGGGCTCGGTTAAATATAACAATAATATCACTTTTTTTTTCTCTTTATAAGTAAGCTAATATCTTCAAGTTTTATAATATCTGACTCACAAAAAATCAACCCTCTGGGACGTGGCCTTTTTGACCGACGAACCCCGAACGGAGGAGGTATACAATTCGACTGCCTGTTTTTTTTTTTTTGGTTCGTGCGCGCCTTTTATATAGTAAACGAGCTCCGATTTTGATGATTTTGGATTCATTTGGAAGAAGGGGATTGAGAAATGGTCCCATATTCATAAAAACGCATACATATCCGACATCTCCTTCCCTGCGAAAACCGCCCCCGAAGGGGTGGAGGGGGCGAATTTTCTCGAAAATCGAAAATCTGAGTTGATATAATTTAAGATAGGACAAGATCCAGAAACGTTCAAATTGAACATTTTTTCAAAAGTGTTACGGTTTTCGAGATAGACGCATGTTAAATATGTATTTTTGCTATGTAGAGAGGACAATTTCTTTCGAAAATTGAAAATTTTTCGATACTGCATGGAAGATATAATTATTTGTAGCAACATTTATAATGAACATTTTTTCCTTAGAGTTACGGTTTTCGAGTTAAATCGGTGTTAACATGGTAACAACTAAAATATTCAAGCGTATTTCCGCAGCGATGTTCTGAGATCTCAATAATGACAACTACAAGCAAGGAATATACGTGGGTAATAGGATAAGTACTATCTTCATTGATATGGTATAGTGAACGTTCAACGATTTTCGGGACTAATGTTACACTCAAAAGTGTGAAATAAATATTTTTTACAAAAAATTGGACCGACGTTATTAGTTGATGCACTGAAAAGTATAAAATAATATTACTTCTATTGGTGATGGTACTTGTGAAGTTGGTGCCAAAAGTTATCAATCTAACTGCAACTGCACAACTTCAAAAGTACTATCACCAATAGAAGTAATATTATTTTATACTCTTCAGTGCATCAACTAATAACGTCGGTCTAATTTTTTGTAAAAAATATTTATTTTAAATGAAAATAGGGTTGATTGTCTGGCCATTTCACTACTTTTTTATACTGTGCTAACTGCTATTTCGAAAATATTTTTTTGGCTTTCACGCAACAGAATCTCTTTCCAGAACCCCCTGTACCCACAAATTCTCTAATTATTGTTATAACTACGTAATGCGGAGATTCGTGAAATAATTCATAAAATAAACCTGTTAAATAAATACATCATGAAATAATTTGTAATTTACACAAATATCAAAGCAACACTGAGGTGACTAGGTTTTCATGAACATCCACAAAGAAGATTTTTTTCTGAATAGGAACAATTTCAAGATTTATAAATTGATATTCATAGTCTTGTGTTCGAGAAAATTTTGATTATTCAAAATTGCGGTTGACATTAGATTTATGAATTCAATCATAGTAACATCGCTGGGTAGGTAGGATTTTTTTTCAAACAAAGAATACTAAGCATTTAATAGCTTCTCCAATATCTTCGTAACAACAAAACACCAATTTAGTTATCTCTCACACGCGGTATAACCAATCATTACACTTTATTTCTTCCATACATAACCCCTACCATAAAATATACTCTTCTGGCACAATCCGTATTCTTTCAACCCCTTGAATTTTCTCATGGACACTCCAATATAATTTTTCCATACACCAATATAACGCATACTTCATTACCATTCTTTTTAAACTGATAGAATAGCCATATATTTTAAATCACCGCTCTCAGACAACTTTAAATCCAACTTATCTCACATTCCCCGTATACACCCAAATCATAGCTTACTTTTCTGTACAGAACAAAAATATTCTTTATAAGCGAGGTTATTAGTTGGTGCACTGAAAAAATACGAAATGATATTAATTCTATTGGTGCTGGTACTTGTGAAGTTGGTGCAAAAGTTATCAATCTAACTGCAACTGCACAACTTCAAAAGTAACAGCACCAATTGAATTAATATTATTTCGTATTTTTCGGTGCACCAACTAATAACGTCAGTTAATTTTTTTGTAAAAGATATTTATTTCACAATTTTGAGTTTAACGTTAGTCACGAAAATCGTTGAACGTTCACTAATTCCACAGTATAAAGAACTATTTTACACTGTGCTAATACCAAAGAAGATAGTACATATCCTGTTACCCACATACCTATATTATTTACAAGTACTTTTTATTATTATGTAGAGATCTCAGAACAGTTTACTACGGCTTAACTCGAAAACCGTAAGAGCAAGGGAAAAATAGTTCATTATAAAAAATGCTTTAATATTGTATTTCATTCGGTACCAAAAGATTTTCAGTTCTTGAAAGAAATCGCCCCTTCCACATTGTGAAAATACTCATATGTGAGATTTCAACATGAATGTAACTCGAAAACCGTAACTCATTTGAAAAAATGATCACTTTAAACTTTCCCGGAAATTAACCTATCTTTAATTCTGGCAACTCGAATTTTCGATTTTCGAGAAAATTTGTTTTCGGAGGGAAGGAGATTTCGGATTTGAGATTTTACGAATAGGGGACCATTTCTCAAGTCTCCTCTTTCAGATGAATCAAAAATCAGTAGTACGTTTATTATATGCAACGCGTGCACAAATAAAAAAAAAGCACACACTCGAATTGTATACCTTCTCCGTTCGGAGTTCGTCAGTCGAAAATCCTTGTAACTTTTCTTACACAACTTGTATAAAAAAATTCTCAAGTAACTCTTTTACTAAGCTCGACAAATTAAAATACAATTTAGGTACCCCCAATATATACACCAAAATTCCAATTTACTTCTCTCATTCACCTCAGCTACCTACCAATTTTCATAATATTAGTTCTAGCATAACTCCCAAATAACAAAAATCAGAATGATTTTCTTTCAATCAAATTTTATAAAAGACGTCACTCTATTCGAATAAATAGTTTTTACATAAAAGAGAACATTGATTGTTATAATCTAAAATTCAAAGTAATGTTAATTATATTGGTAAAGTAGTGGAAAAAAAATCACTATCTCTCGACCCCCCTCTTTCCAAAATCATCAAATTCGATGCTCGTCTGAGCCAAACGCCCGAACATTCATACAAAAAAAACAGATAAATTATATATCTCTTTCCACCAAAGATTAATTCGTTTAATTTTCCTAATAAGATCAGCTATTTGAACAGATATGTGATTTTGTAAAAACAATTATGGCTATTGTCCATAATGGAGCAATAAGCATCCTTTCAGGAATAGATTAACAGAAAGCTCATGAGTTATCAAGAACAAATTTACAACTACATGATTGTATATGAAGAAAGCTTAATAATTATCTTATACCGAAGATCATATTGGAGGTAGTAGTAGTATACTTGAGAAGGAAACCTCAAATCCTGTTACGCGTAACCAACTCGAGGGTAATTCAGAACATCTTTGCATTGAATGAATTTGTGCGCTTTGTGCTCTAGATTCTAGATAGGGCTAGCATAGTTCGGATTGTTACCACATACCAAATATTCTAAACAACTAGAGAGTATAACACAACCCTTCTCTTATGATAATCATCAAATTAACTGATCAAATTTAAAGTTGCCGCCACCTATATATGAATAAGCACTTTGCATTTGCCGTTATAATATTAATTTAACATAATTTATTGAGATGTTTTCTTATTTTGTCTCATTATGTTTATTGTTTCTTTTTGTATATAATTAAGCTAGAGGAAGTATTCGATATACTACGAATTAACACCGTATTCGCTGCTTCACGATCCCCAACTATACGAATGGAAGTTTCAAGTTTGAAAGTTTAAAAGCCCTCAAGTTCTGAGTAAAAACTTTTTTGCACAACATAGAATTTTCCCACATTTTAAAGAGGATTTAAAAGAGTATAATCCTATCGCTTCCACCTGGACCACAGCAATTCGCTTCAAAAATATATTAGATGGTCAATAACATTCGAGTAGGTAACTCATTCTTGACAAGGCAAAAGGATCATAGCTGTAACCCTAGGATAATAGGGGACACAAAAAATGTATACGTGATTATAGAACAAATGACGTCAAGGCACCAGAGGGGGTCGATAAAATACATGGTATGATTTTGGACGATCTAAAAGTGGAGGTACGTGAGATTACTGAGGTTGCGGGTGTCTCAAACCGTACTGTATTCCAAATCTTGCACAATAATTTTTATATGAAAAAGCTGTCGGCAAGATGGGTGCCGCGTCTGCTCATAATTGACAAAAATTGCAACCGTCTTACAACATCAAGGGAGTGTTAGGCGATGTTCAACCGCAGTCAGAATGAGTTTTGGAGCTATTTCATATCCGTGGATGAAACATGGATACACCAAAACACAAATGAGAACAAGAAACATACGGAACAGTGGATTCTCGGATGAATCGGAGCCAAACAAGGCCAAGGTAGGTTTGTCAGTTTTTTTTATGGCGACATGTTTTTGGGATGAGCGCGATCTCATTGACATCGATTACCTTGAAAATGGTAAAACGTTCACCGGCGCATATTATTCAGAGCTGGTGCACTGATTTGACCTCAATAGAAGATACCTAATTTCTGCGAGAAAAAGTTTTCTTCCACCAAGACAACGCTCCAATACACAAGTGCGCCGTCGCAATGACAAAATTGCATTAGTTATGATACGATTTGCTCCCACATCCAGCGTATTCTCCAGATCTAAACCCTTGTGACTAATTCCTCTTTCTAAACCTGAAGAAATGGCTTGGCGGTAAGGAATTTGGGGCAGATGAAGAGGTCAACAAACACCTATTTTGAGACCCATGAGAAATCAGATTCCTTGAAGGGTATCAAAAAGTTGGTGAATAAATTGCAACTGAGAAGTTGAAAACGTTCTTGCATATTCATATCCATTAATATAACCATGAAATGTCTCTCAAATAAGTGTTCAGACAACAATTGAAGAAAATCGATCCAATAATCAGAGGGTAAATGTTGTAGTGTATCCAACTACCTCAGTCAATCTCTAACTCACAATCTAACTATCCCATTTAATATTTCAGATTTCCCTCTGGCCATATGATCATGTCGTCTGATGGTGGATTTTAGGATCCACCTGAAATGTCATCTGCTCTACTAGCGGAAGAAGTACGATTTGGTTGATTTTGTAAGGCGCATCGGAGTTAATCCTCACGTTGAGAAAAGAGTTAGACAGTAGATGAAACAACAAAATCTCTTACCAAGGTTTTATTCTTTAGTAAAATTTTGCAATAGAGCCAATTAAACTTAAAATTTATATAACTGAAACAAATAACTCTGTGACACAGAAATAACCAAAGACATTGGGCGCGTTTGAACTGACCCGAATCACCTGTCATTGAAATTCGATTTTATTGTATCATGAGTAATGAACGTCGGACGTTGATTTTAATGATTTGTGTGTAAGCAGCAACAAAAAAAATCGTAAAAGAAATTTAAATGTGGACATATATGCTGCAATAAGGCATTCTAATTCCATTATATTACAAACTTTTACGTTATTTAAAATAGTTAACTGAGAAAAAGTATAACTGCTAATTTAGTTCTTCACAAAAGTCTTATTTCATATATTCAATGAATAGTAGGGTCTCATTGCGCATTTATAACAGTATCTAAGTGTCTTGGCATATAAAGACTAAATTTGCAGAAGTATCTGCTGTAACAGAAGACCATGGCCTCTCTGTTTGTCCTTGCTTTTCGAACACTTATATGCTGGTAGAATCCTCCCCGGAGGAGTTCGATGAAGTTTAAGTCTCTCAATTATCATCATGTCAGACAACCAGGCTGTCATAAATGCGCTGATCTCCCATGTAATCAACACCACGATGGTTTTGGGACGCCTAAAAAATTAAATGAACTTGGCAAGGACAACAATGGATTCCAGAACATATTATAGTAACGGGTAATGAAATAGGAGACGTAGGTACTTCTAAAAAAAGTGCTGAATCACATTCCTGGGACCTGAACCCTTCTGCAGAATAGGTACTAACATAATACTTGATAAACAAAGAAGTACCTCACAAAGGATCCCAATACTGGATAAAATAACAAGAAATGAGGCCGGCCAAGAAATATCTTAGATTAGGAAACTTTATCGAGAAAAGATAAAAAACTACCAGTGAGAGTAAAAATAATCTCAGAATACTAATGGAAATTCTAACAGGACAGTGCCGGTTGAGAGGGTAACTTAAGAAACTCGGATAGTACCTCTGCTACAAGAAGAATGCAGATTTTGCAAAGAATAGGACGAAACCTCCATTCACATTCTCTCAAAATGCACTCCCTGCAAAACAACAGCAAATAGAAGAGGGAGAACAACAAAATCCGAGACCATCCGATGATCCAAATTTAGTCCTACACTTCAAGATCTGCTTGAGTCATTGAGATATAGTTAACGTTTGAGCCATAGAAGAGGACAAAATAGATAACAGTCGCCGAAATCTGACGCATGTGTGGAATGGTCAAGCGTTATGAGGACGTTGTAAAGTATGTATTTCATATATTATCAATGTTTTGCAATACTTGAAGCAGTAATGTTGGGTTGCAATTTAGCACGCAAAGCTTCAATATATTTGGTATGATCTAATATAAACTCATTCAGGTTTAAAGTAGGTAAATAACATGATAGTGACAATGGCATAATGACACTTGGTATCGTATTTTCAAGCCTTAGCTCTTGATTATAATTTCTCATAACTTTTCTGCATCCATCAACACTGCTTTAAATACTCATTAAAGTTGCTCTCATCAGTTAACTATACATGTTTCCAAAATTATTACTTTCATTTTGGTAGGTACTTTATCAAACTCCTTTTGAACTACAATGACTTGATATTCGTTGCATATTTTCAGCATGCGCCATTTTGATTGCGGATATTTCTCATTCCCTTCATAAGCATGCAAATATCACTATCATTTTTCACTTTTTGTTTGGCCTGTCTGATCATAGTTTATTACTAATTTTATTGTTACTCTGATTTTATCTAGAGTTCTAGCGATTAATCGTACACATCGGAACCTCTAAAAATAACTATCAAATATTTATTATATTAAATGGTTTCGATTTTTCTTGACACGCAGCTACTTACTTATGTTAGGTATGAAGACTTCAGTGAGTTACGTGATTTATATAGCTAATTAAATGATGTGTCTGTCAGCACTTTGGTGAATGACTACAACTAAATCAAGGAGGAAAGTTTTCTAAGAGATTCTCAGAGGCTCTCGAACTTACCTATCTTATTTTATTATCCATCTATATGTGTTCAAATATCTCAAAATTATTTTCATAATGAAACTGTAAGTGGACGTACAATTGATTGGCAAAATTCCAAAAACATATTTTTGTTTTCAATTATTCTTTATATTTTAAATTTAATCACCACTACTAGCTAAAAGTTGTCGTTGACCGTCCCAAGAGAAATAAAATCATTCATAAGTAAATAGGTTCATTCCGAAAGGTCTTTACATCCTTATCATGTTTTATTACTGTCATAAGTTAGTTTATTCATTTACCATAACAACTGATGGAAAATAATTAACTTGATTATATCCTAATGATACATTTAAAGAACTCGTAATTGAGTAGTTTCGATTATTCAATGAGGTGTTTATTATCAATCTCAGTCTTATTTACGAAATAACACAAGTATGCAATTGGCTTTGTTTTCCGAGAGAAACATGTCATAATATTAGATAAATTAATTTCAAAAATTCCAGTGAAATATTTATTTTTCAGTTCAAGCAATGTTTGTCTTTCGAAAACAAGTTTTGACATTTTTAATTGATATAGCGAATTTGCATCCTCGCCCTTCTAGGGCTCTAAGCTTTCACATCGGTCTAAGCTAGGGATATATATATATATATATATATATATATATATATATATATATATATATATATAAATTCCCCCCTTAAAATCGATAGCCTTCCGCTTCCTACACTGGCTTGATTTTCTCTCACACTCAAGAGATATTAGCGAAGACGTTCCAGTTACCACTACCAAAGTAACATTTCCAATAAATCATAAGTTCAAAGTTTATGGGGGGTGGATATTTCAAAAAGACTAATTTGAAGGGCCAAGGAATATCGAGTTGTTAATTTATAACTTTGAAGTGGAGGATTATCCACCACAGTTTTCTGTCGTCAAACTATGAGTCTTCACTTTTTTGACCGACTTTTCAAAAATAGGAAGGCATGCTTTTTTATGAATATTTACGCAGTTTAGACATTTTTGGTAGTGTGTTTGGTCTCATACTGATGCTTCTTGGTATCCATATTTTCTTTCCTTCTAAAAGGGTTAGAGGGGGCAAGTTTTTTTGAAAGGAACAACATGTTGGATTTTGATATGTTATGATGATATGATAGCAAATAGTTTAATACAACTCGTAGCACTGCTCTGTAAAATTAGGTTCCGTAAATCGAATACAATAGTTATTGTCTTTGTTTATTTGTACGTACGAATGTATGTACATATACAGGGTGTTTCCAAATAAGTGCGTGATTTTTTAGGGGGTGAATCCTTTTCGAAAATTGAAGGGGGTCTTTCATGTAAGCAAAAGCTCTTAGACCTTTCCCTGAAAAGTTACACGCTTCCAAAAATGAGAAAGAAAATCTTTTTTTTATTCTGGAAATTGCGGAAGCGATGAAGGAATGGCATTTTGTGGACATGTTCTACCAATAAAAAGGATACCTGTGCATATTTTTTCAAGTTTGTTGTGATCTCTTAAAGGGGTGAAACATGCAACCCCTATTCCAGTTTTTATCAGAACTTTTTGGAAAAATAAAATTTATCAATTTAAAAATATGTGTTGAAAAGGACAACTTATTGCAAAACTTTTGAACTCTTTTGTTGTATCCGTTAAAGTAATAGTTTCTTAATAAACAAAACACAAAACGATATTCCCTCTCTTCAGCAATTTCCAGAAAGACAAAAAATATTTTTCTTCCTCATTTTTGGAAGCGTGTAACTTTTCAGGGAGAAGTCTAAGAGCTTTTGTTTACATGAAATACCGTCTTTGATTTTCGACAAGGGTTCATCCCCTAAAAACTTTCGCACGTATTTGGAAACACCCTTCATACCTGCGTCTAGGTGTTTGTAACCAATTTTCAGTTCAACATTCTCAAGGGACAGAAATGATAGTGACGTCGAACTGGAAACATAATTGAATAAACATGGAGCTGAAGCTGATCTGTGTAGCAGTTTTCTAGTCAATTTTAAAATTGTTGTTTTCTTATACTGTAGATAATCGAAATATGGCAACAAAATTAGTCGTATGCAGATTTCCTAAATGAACGTAACGAACTAAGTCGCTTAAAGATGTTGACTGTCAAAAATTTGAAAAAAATTGCTCCTTTTATAGATATAATTTCTAGCAGCAGATACAAGATTGTTTTGTTTTCTCGAAAGAATTGACGAAATAATTAAAATAAATGTATGCTACATTTGAATTTCAACTATTCACAATGTTACCCTATTATTAAACTCTTATGTATGAATGGGACTGAACACTTCAAGCCAAAGTTGTGTATGCATACCTTCAAACATCCATAGATTACCACCACGTACCAACTTTCAATTCTTGTTATTTATGTTCACCAAGCGCAATACTTTGTTTGTCAGTATACTTCCTGCATAGAAACTACTCAAGTGATACCTGTTTATTCCTCTCAGCAGGACTCTCACGAAAACAAATATTTTAACGCGCAAATTTACTACTTGAACGATTAACATCCTCACGCCACATTTTGTCATACTTATAGTAAAGTTTCTCGAGCCTTATGTACTCAAAGTATGTGTTTAATTCAGTATTAGAATATATACCTTCTTTGAGTATGTTCCTATATATTTATGTTTGCTAATAGTCCTTCCAACTGTAGAACAGTATTCTATTATATACCTCAATTATTACTACATAATAAACACAAGGAACGCCACACGTTTGCCCTAGATTTCTTTCATAACAACATGGTATGTTTCCAGTTGGATGAGCCTACAAGAAAAAAATTTAATTCATTAATTTAATTAAATTTCAAGTTAAAAAAAGAACGTCCTCAAATTCCATAGCGCCTAGGCGCATCATAAAATCCATGTAGTACACAGTGAGAGCCCCTACAAAATTAATCTCCATCAAGTTAAGATGGGAGCAGTTTACTTATAATATGAAACTTTAATGAAATAACTTGTTGGCACAGATAGACAATCTTAGAACAACCTATTCGTTCCTACACAGGTGCATCGCGCTATCAACACCAAGGAATAGTGTTCTAAAACATTTTTTTCAAAAAATTAAATTACTTTAACGTTGTCAAACATAACCGTACCATCTTCTACCTATTAGGTACGTTTCAAACGATACAGCCATTATAAAAATCTATCAGAAACAAAGGTTTATTTTATCGCGACACTCTCTAATTTTAATTTTCATTATTTTTTACTATAACAGTACCTACTTACTTTTTAAAAATTTCATGTCTTCCTGTGAAGGTTCAAGAGATACGGCGATTGTAAAAATTGAGCAAAAAACGACAACAAATTCTCGGGTTTTGTATTGGGCCCTCTGTATATTAAATTTTATCATTATTTTGAAGTGATTTTTTTATTGAGAAGGTAAATCTATTTCACCATGTCACAAAATAGCGACACGAAATTGGTATATTTCAAGATCGAAGGCTAAGGTTTTGAACCCGTTGGCTCGAGCACACCACACTAATATATTATCCATTAAGCCAACCCAACTTTTATATTTAGTAGAATCACAGACAATCTATTCCAACAATAGATTGTCTGTGGTAGAATGCTTGGGTACTTATAGCATATTGGTACAGGTAAATACGGTAGTCCCATTCACCGGCGGCGCCTTAGATGACACTTTCGGAGCATCATTTTTTGCGGTCTAAATTATAAATGCGAAGACGATGGTTTGTCAAAGGCTAGCCGATTTCGTGTCTCCCCGTTTATGGTACGGCAGACACGGCGGCAAAGGCGGGTTACATCAAGGAATGGCTTGAGTGGGACTACTGTGTTTTACCTATACTGTGGCTTCATATTCACGAATTTGAAAACAGGTTGGCAAACATTGCTTGCTTATCGTATACGTAAAGGAGCATTCTCATAGATTGTGTTTCCCAAAGAAGTGCTTCAACAAAACGAAAAAGAAAAAATATTGGTGATTCGTGACATTGAAATGCACAAACTGGAACCAAAAATTGTGGCTGAATAGTGTCGTGATTATCGAGCCCGGAAAAAATTTGAATAATGCTAGTGTGTGTGAATAAGTAGGAATTATGCACGACGTCAGCGGGATTCACTTGTACCGCGCGACTTTCCACGCACTAGTTTTTTTATCATATTGGGATAATAAAATGTAGATAATATAGAAAATATAGAAAATACTTTTGAATAATGCTAGTGTTAGAATATGTAAGAATGATGCACGACGTCGGCAGGACTGCCGCCTACGTAAGAAAGCTTCGCTCGAGTGTGGTATTCCGTCTCATTTTCTTGTTGAAACAGCTGTAGAAAGTGGTGCTTCTTCCCATTCTTTTGTCGGAACATCTGTACAAATTGATGATCGAAGTGTCCATTCAGACGATTACGAAAGATTGACTGCTCCAGGGCCAAGCAATCCACGAAGGCTTAATTTTATTATCCCAATTTCATTCTGCATAAAAACGCTCACGAAGAGTTCAAAAATAAATTCTTGGACAACTCATTTGGATCGCCTACTCTATTTGCAATAGAGTTTGGTTCGAGAAGGATGTAAGATCATCTTCTCCGAAAAAATATGAAATCCTGAACATTTTAGTGCGAGGAAACTCCATAGATCAGCTCAAATTATGCTTCAGCTGCATGCAGTCAGTCAATAAAAATAATATACCGGCATTATCAGTGTACAATAGCCTCAAATATCCAGAAATACCATCTTACTTGCCTCGCTTAGATCTTGTTTCTGAGAGACTGATTTCTCCAAGAATACCATTTATGCAGATTCGACGATCACAGCATGTATCTACATGGCCAATTAGGAATTTTATCCTATCCTATCCATACTTTTAAAATGGTTATTTTCTATCAAAGATCCTGGCGGTAGACTTGCACGCTGTAGACTTGAAGACTTGAAAAATATAGTTACGAAATTCAATACAAACTTGGTAAAATTAACCACATTATGCAGATGCTTTACCTAGAATTAAAATTAATCACAAATATCAGAACGTTATCTAAATTTTAAAATAACGAATTATACATAGAGAGACCTCCTGGAGACAACGAGGTACTCGACAATAACCTTATATATAATGAACTTTCAACGAGTTATAAACCCTATCTACCGTTATTAAGCTTCACCATAAACAAGTTTCCTCCATTACTTGCTTCTCTTTTATCAATTCCTCTCTTCTTCAGGATTTTGTGGATATTCTCATCCCAACTTCTGGCTGGTCTTCCCTTTTTCTTTTCAAAGTTCTCTTTGCTTCCCTTATCATTTTAACTGGTCTCGCGTTATTATTATGTTCATTATTATTTTCTTACTCCTAAACAAAATGATTGTATCGTTTGCAAATAATGTCAGTTCACCAAAAATTTTAAGATTAGAAAGATTATTGACGTATGGCCATATGGCGATTGTAATTTTAATAATTAATCAACCTCACGGGATGCGGTTATGTATATTTTACAAAAATAATATGGCATCTAAGAACCGAAGCACAGGTTTCTCTTACCAGAGATATTCAAAAATAACCTGAAATATGTCCTCATCAATATAGATATTTCGTTTCCAGAACACATAAATTTTAGAATATACATTGTTCTACTTATATTAAAGTGTACCTACATAGGATGTTTATAAGCATATTCTGTTAAATTATTATTTCTATCGATATGCTTGTAACCAGATCTTTGTATTGCGCGACAAATTTAAACTACGAAGTATCGTTGACGGGGAAAGGCCTTTCCCAGCAGAAAACACTACCTCCAATTTCCCAGTCATGATCGTGCCACAGTTTAGTTAGGTAAGCTGTGATCGTGCTCTATTGGTCGCCTTCTTTCAATTTTTAAATTCTTTTGATGGCATAATCGAGATTTGGGGCCTTCATCTTTTTAAGCTTAACTACTTGAACAATTTGCGCACTCAAACATATTTGTTATCACAACCTGATTGTATAGGTCACAGAAAGCGCTAATCAAGTTGGATTAATGTTTTTCTATGTATATTTTGTTGGACCTATATTTGGTGATAGAAAGTTATTGATCAGAAAAATCATGTTGCAATGCTGGCAAGTAGAAATAGTGAATATTGACCACAATCAATGTGTAGGTAAAGTGGCCACTACGAATAGTGACTAGTCTACTTTAGTTAGCCAGAAGCAAATGTTTCCTGCATTAGAAAAAACTATTCTTATACCATTACCAAAATTCATCATGGTCAAAATATAACATTTGACCGAAATAGGGTCTTGTAATTTGGTATTAGTGAATGGAGAAAGAGTGCCTTCCCCAGTGAGATAGAGTTTTACTTATTGATCGAAGTATAGATAATATAGATACAAATATAAATGTTATAGCTATTATTTTGACTCATTTTTGATGGTTGAGCTCTCAACAAAATAATACTTTGTTGTAATTTATATGTATATTATATACTTATACCCATTTTAAAGTAGAACTTTATTGTTCATTTTGCCCTTTGAATATAATGAAGCTTTCAGCTTTCTATTGTAATGAAAACTAATTGAAACTTCTATACAGTACAGAAAATATTCGGAATAATGTTTGTTGTTTTAGTGCATTATTCTCCAAAATAATCATTTCCATTATACAATATTGTTACTGGTATATAAACTGATAACTGGGACTCAGTTATCCTGAACTATATATAGCACTAATTCAGTAACGTCTAATAAGTACAAATGATTTACTATTACAAATATTCTTATTAACACCGAGCACAATTTGACCTTATCGCTAGCCCTATAGCTGGGAATTACCAGACTGCACCGTACTGAAACTTCGTTTCAAATCTTCTCCAATATTATGGTCAAGCCCTCTGCATCTAGTAGCTTTGACCAAGATCTTCCTACGCCAAGAACATTCCTCCAATAGCGCGAATTTACTAGACGTTTCGGGATGTGATCACGGGCTTGGTGTGTATCGGTGACCAACAGTAGTATGTCTTACATTCATGCCACACGATTCGCTCACGCCTTCTCAAAATGACGGCGACTTTATATCCCAGACTCGTTACAGTATTATAGTTTGTCATTGTACCTATCGATGAATTTTTTTCTATAATTTAAGAGAAAAAAACAAAACAGTGTTTCTATTTTTTTTTGGTTATCGATTATCGAAGTAATCTTCCATGTGATTTTGTAGTCTTCTTAGCGTAGTTTCCATTGCGACATTATATATGGTAATTCATCGAAGTCGAATAAAAAGGTAACATATCTATCTATAACAATTATAATATCACTATAATAGACATATCTTTGTTAATAACTATAATCATAATAGTTGGGATTGCATGGGCCTGATCGTATTTTTTTATTTCCGTATATTTTCCATCAACCAACCAACCGTTTGTCGTTCGTGTTTTTCCTAAAGTAATTCTATTTACCTTCTCTATTCTCAGTGTGTGGCTTTTTCAAAGTCGGTAATCTAGTTGGCGCGCCTAGACCCGCTATTGGGTCTACTGAGAGCCTTTAACATATTCCCCAGAGATAGAGGCGGCATGCTACTGTACGCTACGGCACTGTTAAATTATTTACTCACCCTCATACCTCTACGATCAGCCTTATCGAATAGGTGTGACTGTCAAAATACATTAGTTCAATATGCAAACCATTTGCAAAGGACACATAAGTTGGACACCGAGTTAGATAAGCTGTCTACATCGGGTGATCCAAAACAAATATATATCGAAGTGTGCTATGGAATTTGAATCATCTATGATTACGTGATACTGAAACATCACTTGTAAGATTTATAATCCGAAATCTTTTATTGAGCAACAATCTAATTGACCTAAGAAAATATAATAATATATAATATATATAATTTTGACGTTGTGTTCGTTTATGTAGATAGAAGACTATTGACACTAATTTCAAAAGAACCAGAACATAAAATTTCATTCGTTATATGTGAATCGATCTGGAGTCGCTGTAGTTTTGGTTAAATGCAACCAATGTTGTCTCAGTTGTTTGAATGCATTCATTATTCTACATTCGTTAATGAAATGACAACTTAATGTGATTAGTTACTCAAGTAAACACATCTATCATATTTAATTCCATAGCATCATACCTACTTCGAATTGCAAGAATTTTACTGTATGTAGGCTTTTCCCGGAAGAAAATTGAAATAAGTAATCAATAGTTATATTTCTGCATACATATTTGAAAGTAAACAATAAATTTTATCTGGCAAGTATTATGTTTAGTTTGTAACGTTGTTAGATGCCATGATCTTACGTCTTATATCGCTTTCCATTTGACAATAAATGATAAAAATCGGGCATGAGCTGAGCGGCAGTAAGGTCCACATAAAATAGTTATGTAAATCAATTTCTTTAGTCTCTATTTCACGGAGAAGAACATGATGACTCAAAATTTGATAGTCAAATGTCAAGCACTGACTTAGTAATTCTTTTTATATAGGGAATAATATTGTAGGTTGTGAACCTTCGTATTGAAAATAGAAAAACAAGAGAGTGAAATGCTTCTATGTTTTTGGATATTAGCTGTATTACGGCCAGAAATCTAAGAAGGATTTAAATCACCAAACACTGGAGTTAGCAGGCGGTCTACGCAGAGTTGTACTTGCTCTAGCCATTACGTTTTGTTTTATAGATAGGTAGGATAATTATCCAGAAAAATCGCTTTAATATAACTGAGAATTGTTTATGTTTATAAATATATTATAATATATAATAAGTTTTTTAGAATGATGCCATATATGTTCTGTTGGGTTAAATATACAGTGATAAGGAGGAAGTCTGAGCATTTTATGTACCAAGCTTTCAGCCAATGAATCACAATAATATTTCTTTTGTATCGAATAACTGTGTACATATCATTATTAAACATATATTCTTGTATAGTGGCTTTGGTGTCATTTGAACATGGTGCTTTATCAAGTCTTCGACTGTGGTAGCTAACATTATCCATGACGATAATAGTGTTGGGTGGAATATTTGGTACGAGTTTATTTTGGAACCAGTCTTCAAATAATTCGGCTGTAGTATCATCATGATAATCGACTAAAGAGTCGTTAATATTATTTGCGGATAAAGACAAAGCACATGGCATAAAACCATTTTCGGTTCCTGCGTGAATTATCGTAATGCGTTTTCCTTTATTCGACGACGCCTTATTTTGGCACAAGTCAGATAAGTCTACCCAACTTTTGTTTGGAATATGGTGTGTATCAAACCAAGTTTCATCCAAATATACTACTGCTCGACCATATTCCCTAAATTCTCTCAATCTTAATCCGGACCTGGAAATACTTCAAGGAAGAAACACTTTGATGAGAATCGTCGGCTTATACAAACTTCTTAGATTCCTGGTCGTACTGTACTAATATTCACTTAACCAAAATTGCTTCCTGTAACTAGGTAGGTCTTAGATAATGCCAATGGTACAGCACCGATTTTGCACCATTCGTTTGTTCTCCTAATTGACTGTTTTATTCAATATTTTCTAAACCAGAGGGTAGTTCAGGGTAATATGGCCAGACGTTCAAGATAGCCAGTCTAAAGAAATCCAACTTTTGCTAGCAGATGGCGCTGTTGACGTTCGTGGGTGACGGCACGTAGTGCAGTTCGTTGAGCCGGAAAAATAAAAAAAACTGTTATTTTATGGGTTTAACGTTATAACTACCTCAAAAATAATCGATACACGAGATTCCTTACGTTGTGAATGTGATTTTATTATCGCTTTCATGTTAATCTTACTTTTATCTTGTTGCTTGATGTTTCGTTATGATATTATAACCTCAAAATTATTTTATGGTGTCTGTGAGTTTATTTTGATTTCGTTTTTCAATGATTGTATAAAGAATCTATAAATATGTAGATATTGAACTAAAACGCTTTTCAAGCAATTGTTGCTACAGCTTCGATGAAACAGTCAAAACTGAATAACCTTTTTACCTATACACGTATCATATGATCGATAGTAGAGATATGGAGATTGGAGATGAAACATCCCTGTAGGCATCTTGTAGTTGCTTGGAGGATGAGCTGAGGAGCAACACAATGCTTCTCTTCAAATTAAAACGTAATTGTCAGATTACCAGAACTCCCACAAAACCAAATTGACAACTTGTAGATAAATTTAGTAACTAAGTAATTGATTTCTTATCGTTCCTTTAACCAAAACTTATACTCAGATTTTCCATGGATTTTTAAAATAAAATATACATGGTACCAACTGATATATAACACAACTGAATATGAATTTTATAATTAACTTTACTAATTGAAATAAGCGGTCATTAATATTTCATAGAACCAATTGGCTGTTAGCGTTTGTTAGGTAATGTTGAGGTTTATTTTGAATTTCATTGTTATCCAATTAATTCACTTGATGAGGTTTTATGTTGAAGAAATTAAAAATCGTACTGCAAATAAAAGAAATTAGCCAAAACATTCAAACATAAATACATTTGGTAGATTCTAGGAAATATTAGGTTTGTTTCAGCACAATAGCAGGATGATTTTAGGACAGAATTTGAATTGTTGTACTACAACGCATGTGTAAGCAATTCACTTCTCGAACTGTTCTGTAATTCTGTCTGGCTGGAACAATCAATAGAATAGGTACCTATGGAGTTTCAAGAGTTCGGGGTTATTATTTTTTCTTTGCTTTGTATGACAAATTTAAACATCAATTTTTTTTTGATTTGGTACAAGATTTATACAAAAACCTTGATTCAGAAATTGCCTTTATCATAAGACCAAATGCAGGCTTTTGAAGTTTTGAAATTAAATTATATGCAATCTTAAGACAGATCCCCAATGTTATTGTTGTATATAGGGTTAAAAGCAGAGAAAACCATAGCTGTTTTTGTCAAAGGTGTTAAAGTGGTGACAAGTGAAATGTGAAGAAAATGAATCGGAACAGTATAAATATGAAAAATATATTATGACTTTTTCTTAATATTACATAATGTAATGCTTATCACATAATATGTTTGTACGAAAATTATATTTCAAAGAACAGACGACATTTTGATACCACATCAAAAAGTAGAAATAATTATTTTCGACAAAATATAGTTTGGACCCAAAAAAGAAGTCAAGATTTATGCTTTTAGATGAGATAGATCAATTGATATATTTTTTATGCAAAATATCTCGATTTCAAAACCATCTAATCAAAAATCTACAGTTTAATAAAACCAACTATACAATACAAATTTTAAATTTAAGCAGAGAATCACAGCGCATGTCCAGAGCTTGCTAAATTATCTCTTCGAGATGGAACCATAAGAACCGTTCTAGAACTATTTTTTTAATTCCATTTTGATTTATTGATTTTGTTAATGAGTAGGTCTGAGAGTTACAGATACTTAATAATCCATGTTTCATTCTCTTTTATAAAATCAGCATATTTATATCATTTTATGATTTATTTATCAGTACTTCTCAAAGTGTGTATAATTAAAATATGCATTTATTTGATGGTGTTACATTGATTGATCACCCTGAATACCGAACTCCAACGTTATCAAATAGTAGGGCCTTTTTTTACTATGGTCTTAAATGTATTTTCAAAATATTTGAATAAATCGGAACCTGAGTAATCCAACAAAGAGTGCCTTGGACGGTATTAACTAAATGCCTCCAAAATAATGAAATCATATAATAGTGCTTGCTGTAGATTAGAATCCTGTTGTGAAATATCCTCGTAAAAGCGAACGTAGAACGAATTTATGTTGGCGAGGAGTGTAGTTGGCCCACGGGCGATTGCTTATTCAGCGTCCGTGATTTTCAGAGGAAATAGATCCCTGTTGTGATGGACCATAATCGATCTTCCCCATGTGACAAGTCCAGTTGAACAGCCTGCGCCCAAAATGATCGTCTATCCGAGTAGAGAATACATTTATTTTCGATCCCTGGACACGATCTCTGTCCATCTAGACACTCTAGTTGTCTCTCCCGATTTAGCCTTCGGCAATTCCATATATATGAACGACGTAACTACTAACATTGAGATATTTGATCCCATAGATGATTTATCTGAAAAGTATTGCATGTTCGGTCGTCAGAAGACATTTATTGATTGCTATAAATATTTAAAATCATTAAGCTATTCCCCTGAGATACATCTTGAAAATCCTCAGCGAATATGACATGGCCAAACAACGAAATATTTTTTGCGTCATGACGTCCGCATAAGTGGTGATGGCATCTTACCTAACTTAACGTGAGTGTTGACCGTATTTTCTTGAGGAGCAAATATCTTCGATAATGAGATATAGTATGCAAATTAAAATATACGGTAAAGTGCTGGCATGTTCATAAATGTCAAGAACCTTAGAGAGGAAGGCAGAGAGTATATCTGATGAATATTTTTTGTCATCATGTTCAATTCCTCGATAAGAGGAATCGCCAAAAATTGTATAAAGGTACGAAAAGGTTTCTAGTTCTGCCAAAGCAAACAAAATGACGAAGACGAAATGGATAGCAGCCATATCTAAAAACTACTGAACCCACGAAAAATCATTAAAACTAAATGTTGGATCTTTTCCAATTTTTGACCGACTTCAAGAATAGGAGAAGGTATACAATTTGGTTGTATGTTTGCTTTTTTATGGCTGTTCGCAAGTTTTGATAGTGATTTAGACGATTTTTGTTTCATTTGAAGGAGGAGAGTTGAGGAATGGTCCCATATTTAAAAAAAACTCAAATCCTTCCCTCGAAATACCGACCCCAAAGAGGCTGGAGGGGTCAATTTTTCTCCAAAATTCAAAATCCGTGACGGCAGAATTAAAGAAAATTCCATATCCGGATACTTTTAAATTGGACATTTTTTAACATAATCATAGTTTTCCCCGTTACAGTCTGAAATATGTGTTTGATGTATCTCATCTATCTCCTGAAGCATATTATTGAAAAACACATACAATATTTTGATTGAATTCATGGTTGCTGCTTTATATTAAACAGTAGTTTGTATCTGTTTTCCTAACTATTTTCCACGTACCACATTCCCAGTCATATAATACGTTTGAACACTCATATTTCGCAAGTATTCATTCATTTAAACTTTACACCTTTCCGTTAGCCTTTGCCAAATTTAGATATATATATATATAATATTATATTTAAAATTGGGATTAAAGGATTTGTGAGATATGATTTTTCATTTCCAATTTTAAATATATATATATATATATATATATATATATATATATATATATATGTTATACTCCAATATAATTAACCATATTCAATAATAATAATTTTTGTCTGTTCATATTTTCGTTCTCAGAGATAATGCTGACTTGCAGTTTTGCACTCTGGAATATTCTCAGAATTCGAAACATTTTACATTCTCACAGAATATGCAACTTTGCAATTCCCATACTCTGGAATATTCCATTTTCTAAGAATATTGTAGTTTTATCAGAATATGCAAACTTGCAGATCCCATGCTCTAGAACTTGTAACGGACGAACCAAGTGCAAGTCACATAATGCTTAATCGGCATAAAATCACTATAAATACGATTGCACCTGGTTCACCGAGGTTCTTGGTTCAAATAAGCAGTAGCTCTCAGTTCACGTTGTTTTTCCTCATTTTTATTATTGTATTTTTGTAACTTATAAATTATAATAAATATTATTATTTTTTAAAAAGTGAAGTTTTAAACTACAAATATAAAATATATATATATTCGTATAAGCTATCTAGGTAATACCAATGACACAGTAAAGAGATTCTCGGCGAAGATGTCAAGTGTTCAGCTGAAACAACTGTGTTATTTCTCTTTCTTTTTTTTTGAGATTTACCAGGCGACACACACTTTCGCACTTTTGTTTGAAATTCAGCAGCTTCCACTTATTTTTTTGGACAACTATTTGGTTAGAATAAAAGACAAGTATCTGAGAGAGCTAAAAATATCTCAATCCATTAGGGGAAAAAATTATCCAATGTTATGCCCAATTAGGTAGTAGTGATTTATTTTGTTGTCCTCCTGGTATACGTGGTATTGCCTCCGCAGGTTTTTTGTTCTTTAAAAAGCTGCTGTTTCGGCACTTTTCAACCAAACAACATAAGAGATCTGATTGTTGAATAGACCAGAATTGGAGGCTATTTATTTACCAAATTCAAAAATTAGGTGCTACTAAACCAACAAAGATAATTGGTATGCGGAAGTGTTATGCTACCATCATTAAGGGATGTGAAATCAGCAAATCAAATCATAATTTAATTAAGTGCTTCGCGAATGTATAATTCATATATCAGTATGGTGACATGTACAGCCTTCAGCAGTATGTTTGAAATTAATGAGTCTGGGGTGGATACAAATTTGCAATAGAATCTCTAAATACTATATGGTTCTCCTCACTTTCGGATGCAATTATTATATTTTAGCGCTGTTTTTGCTGAATTTCAAACAATTCTACCTGATAACTACTCTCTTTTTTCTAATAAATTGTCTATTTATTCTAAAAAAGCTTTACAAAAAATTATTAGGTAGGTATACCATACTTCATGTTGTGAAATTATTGAATATCTTGTTTTCCGATTGGGATGGCCTTTGGAACAGCCTCGACCATTTTCTGCCATAAAATAATGATGCGAAAAGCTGGATATGAGATAACTGGATGGTTTCTGATCTGTATGTGGCTTCGTGTACAAACTATATCATTTTGAATTCCAAAAACGTGTTAAAAGGAGTGACAAATCTACAGTGGAGTTATCGCCATATCTGTTTCAGCTCCATGCAATGTCATAGTTATGCGTCCCTTATTTAGGTAGGTACCTGTGCTTGACATTCGTTATCCCTTTGCTGAGGGATAAACTACGGTTGACTTTCTGTTTAAATTTGCATGCACGTAGACTTCGGGTAAAATGTGGACAAATAAAATCTGCCTACTGCCGCCAAGGATAGAAATTCTCGAAAATTAATAGATTCAGCTTTTACAATTTACATTTTACAATATGATTTGTAATTCTTCAAACAAAAGGTTGTATTTAAACTATTTTTCTGACGGACGAACCCAAACGGAGAATGTATACAATTCGACTGTCTGCTTTTATGTAGGTTTGTGCGCGCGCTTTATAGGTAGGTAAACATACGGATTTTGATGGTTTCTGATTTATTTGGAAGAGGGGATTTGAGAGATGGTTCGATATTCACAAAAACTCAAATCAGAAATTTCCTTCCCTCCGAAAACCACACCTAAAAGGGGGTGTAGAGAGCAAATGTTATCGAAAATCCGAGATGGCACGTTTAAATTGATTTTTTTTTCAAAAGAGCTACCTATGGTTTTCGAGTTTCGGCAATGTTGAAAAATAAAATATCTATGTGTATTTTCGCTATGTGGAGGTGGCACTTTCTTTCGAAAATTGAAAATCTGAGAATAGCAAATTAAAGACCAGAATATTTGTAGCAACATTTATATTGAACCTTTTTTTCGATAGATTTACGGTTCTCGAGTTACAGCAGTGGTAAAATATGCGTATTACAGCGACGATGTTTTTAGATTTCTGAAAAATATTTTTTACAAAAAATTTTACCGACGTTATTGGTTGATGCACTGAAAAGTATAAAATAATATTAATTCTATTGGTGCTTTTACTTTTGAAGTTGTGCAGTTGCAGTTATATTGATAACTTTTGGCACCAACTTCAGAAGTACCATCACCAATAGAATTAATATTATTTTATACTCTTCAGTGCATCAACTAATAACGTCGGTCCAATTTTTTGTGAAAAATATTTATTTCACACTTTTGAGTGTACCTAACGTTCACTAATACCAATGAAGATAGTACTTATCTTATTACCCATGTATACTTTGCTTGTAGTTGTTATTATTGAGATCTTAGTAGATCTAGAGTATTTTATATGTTACCATTTTAACACCGATTTAACTCGAAAACCGTAACTCTTAGGAAAAAATGTTCATTATTAGTGTTGCTACAGATAATTATATCTTTCATGTAGTATCGAAAATTTCCAATTTTCGAAAGAAATTGCCCTCTCCACATAGCAAAAATATATATTTAACATGCGTCTATCTCGAATACCGTAACACTTTTGAAAAAAAATTCAATTTAAACGTTTAAGGATACTGTCCTATCTTTAATTAGACCAACTCAGATTTTCGATTTTCGAGAAAATTCGCCCCCACCACCACATCGGGGGCGGTTTTCGGAGGGAAGGAGATTTCGGATTTGCGTTTTTATGAATATTTCTCAAGCCTCCCATTTCAAATGAATCCTAAATCATTAAAATCGAAGCTCGTTTACTATATAAAAGGCGCGCGAGAACCCAAAAAAAAAAAATAATAAAAAAAAATAAAGCAGACAGTCGAATTGTATACCTCCTCCCTTCGGGCTTCGTCGGTCAATAATAACAAACACACGCAAAGTATTCATGGGTACCTAATGGTGAACGTTGAAAGTAACGTGTAAAGTGTGAAATAAATATTTTTACCTAACCTAACCTAACTGCAACTGCAGTGTTTCCATAGCGATGCACTGGTTAGCTAATTAATGCGAGAAAGTTTCATAGCACAGTTTTTAAATGGAATCTATTTAAAACACGCGTGTTGCATCATAGCTTATTGCGACTACAAAAAATCTTATTTGTGGGAAAATTATTCGTTATTTTTATCAAAAAGCAGGAAGCATTTCATTTCATAATGAACCGGAATTACAAAATATTAACGATTTTATTAGTACTAGAATTATAAACTAGAATAACTGTATCAAGCAAAATGTGATTACAAATATTGGAAAATCATAATGATTTTGTGGCAAGTTGTGCAAGAGATGATTTATAGTTAAGGTATATATGAAACTCTTGGTATAAACTTCAATATTATAGGAAAATTTTGTTGCATTCATACGATTTTGTTAAGTTCTAGTATCATTGAAAGAACTAATACTGTTTTATATTTTCCATTGCAGCATATAGCGAGACGGATCTATCTACTTATTCCACCTATATCAAATGTATCTAGTCTTTTCTTCGATCTAACCAAGGAAAATGTTCAATCTTCTACAAGAATTTTCAGTTCTCGACATAAATTACTTCTTCTCCTAGATATTTATGAGAGAAAAATGATGGTCGAGATTTTCATGTCAAACAATATGGAAATTATTGCATTAAAAAATTGGAAATTGAGTTGATTTATTGTCCATTGAGAATGAAAAAACAATGAACAGTAAATCATTCAACTGGCCATAAAAAAACTTTCTCGCTATATTTTGCGCATCCGGTATATTTGAAAATATCTTCAGAATCTACAGCTTTCGTTATTCTGAAATTCTGAACTAATAATATACAGCGTGTATAAAAAGTAACTTAAATTTATATTCGTGATAAATTCACTGGAAAAAAAATGAAGCAAAAGCCTCATGAAGTAAGTCATGTTATCAACATGAAATATTCAAACATATACCGGGTGCACCATTACTGCACAATAGTTTTATAATATATTTCATTGAATAGCCCACCTATATATTTTTCCGGTTTCTCGTATTATATTTAATTAAAAATATAAGTATTAAAATCGCATAGGTTACATTCTCCATTCAAAAGTTACGGCCGTTTTTAAGTAAAATTGGATAATAGTTTAGTTATACCATCTACTGATTTATCACCATTATCATTTTCTATGGCGATATCTCAAAAAAAATCCATTACCCACCAAAACTTGATAATCTGGATGTTCTTAACAATAGAAAACTGTTAACAACCAATTGAATAACAAATGAGGAATAGCGTAATAGCTTTTTATAATAGATATGAATACGGTCAAATATAACAAAAAAAAAACATTTCTAATATCTTATTAAAAAGTATAAAACATATCTGTTATTGTAAATCATTTGGGTAACTCGATAATAAACCTTGTTTAAAATGATATTAACATTCGGAATAGTGATGCGCAAAGCAAGACCAAGACCAAGACCGATATGGTCTTGGTACTGGTCTTGGTCTTGCACCCTTGGTATTAGTCTTGGTCTTGCATCAGATCCTTAGTCTTGGTCTTGGGCCTTGGTCTTGCATATATGGTCTTGGTATTGGTCTTGGTCTTGCTGCAAGACTTGCAAGACTTAGCAAGACTCTTGCAAAAGTTTTGATCTTCTTATAAGTGTGAAAAGTTGTTGCGATTCTAAACCGTAATTGCTTAATTCAAATGAAGAAGAACCGTGCAATATGTAGGGAAGTATGTAATTCATAATCTATAAAATTGCCTATACCTAATTATATTATCATTCGAAATGGATAAATTTTGACCGTATAAAAAAAATTTCATTGTCCAGAACAAACACGCCTGGTATTTTAATGGTAACAAACCATTCTAGAATAAGTAATGAGAATAAAACTAGGTGCGTAGAATTAAGTTAGGGCAAGTGGGATGCGTAATTGATTAATAAAGTTTATAAATTAATAATCACCATTCACATATGAGAATCGTACCTTACTAGCGCGACTTAGTCTGCTTGTGCTTTCTTGGTATAATCTGTTGCAACTGAGCACTAATTTTACTAAATGCATCATACTTCCATTTCATAACTCATTCTCTCGCTCATTCTACAATGATTTTGTACCATTTTCTTTTAAAGAATAGAAAGAATCTCTTAGATTGGATATTGAGTGAAAGCGATTAAAAGTATTTTGTTTATAAATCTAAATAACTTTTGTATAAAGCTTTTTCCAAAATAAAAAGAAAATTAAAAACAGGTAGAGATTTGTTAATACGCGCGTTTATAAAACTATGTGTTTATTTCAAAAATCAGTCGTGTGAATGACCGAAAAAATACTTTCAAAATATGGGCAATCTAAAATTTCAAAAATCTCCAAAAGTGGCTACTGGATAAATGTCATCAAAAAGATATCAGATTTATAGATGATTTGTAACGTTTGCTTAAAACATTCTGCGCGATAGAAAAAATAATAAAAATAAAAATCCGTCTAGTTTACCTTCCACTGACTACGAACTGTCGGGATTCTTTGAAAACAGCTCGTTAAGGGAAATCCTAGAAGGTTTTATTAAAATAAAGATCGATAATAAGGAAGTTCAAAGATTAAATTAATTAGGTTATTTAGTAGCGTTTCTTATCTAATCATTAAGCAAAAGAATATGTTTCCTACCAAATTGTTGTTTGATTACGGAACCGCAAGAGTCTTGCAAGTCTCGCAAGTCTTGCAGCAAGACCAAGACCAAGACCAGGTTAGTCTTGGTATTGGTCTTGCACCCCAATATTGGTCTTGGTCTTGGGTCTTGGTCTTGCATAGACGGTCTTGGTCTCGGTCTTGGTCTTGCAATTTCGCAAGACCAAGACCAAGACCAGTCTCGCAGCATCACTAATTCGGAATAATAAACTTAGCTCTCTGAGGTCTTAGCAGTTATATTTCTTTGTAATTGATAGACTGCAAACTAAAGTAATAATGCACAGAGTATACAGTATATTTCTAAATTATTCATTTATTTCGTGGAACTTTTAATTGATAGATTAGAAACAATGTGAGAATATTGAACATCCTTGCACTAATCCGTCACCCTGTATACTAGACATGTGCGACTGTCGAAGTGTCACGATTTTGCCAGATGACTATTTTGTATTTCAGAAGTACCTACTTGCAACCCAAAGGAGGGTATTATATTGGCGTGTCTGGCACGTTCGGTTTTTCCCAAGCGATGTGAGAATGCTAATCATTAACTCGACTTTTCCGTTGCAAAACAAAACTATGGCAGCCAGAAAGCGAAGTCTATAGTAGCAATTAAACTTAAAGCGTTGATGTGTTATCAGTAAATGAACAGGCTAAGCAGTCTATTTAAGGCAATAATCCTAACGCTGTTCCCAGTGAATTTCTCTGAATCGGTTTTACTTTAATCTAGCGCCTTTGCACAGGATATTGTGTGGTGCTTCTATGGTGACAACAGAGTAATTACGTTTTATTGCACCGACATTTTGCCATCCCCCTTAATATTTTCAGCTGTTTGCCGACCCAACTCAGTGAACTTTCAAAACGTTTATGAATGATAAATGAAAATTCAGTTTTGGTAAAATTTGCTTGTAGTTGTCTTGTCTATGTGGCATTTTCACAGGCTTCGCTTGACTTTATCAACAATAAAAAAAATGTTGTAAATTTCTTTATTCGACTGATTTCATGGAAAGGTACTGTGCGAAATCAATGTCCCAATAAATCTCAATTCAATAATGACACCCAAATGTTTTTTTTTAGTTTATTTAACCTTAGTTCCCCACCTAAGAGTTTGATTTTCACAAACTTCACAAACTTATTTGATATCAATTTTGGAATAGTTATGTTCGAAATAAAAACCTATAAATTTACCGTATGAGTGCTAACTGTTTGTTTTTTCAGCACAATCTCAAAAAAAATCTATGGATACTTTTTATTCTTATTTGTTTTCTTATATCATTATAAGGCAAGTCATAGCTAGTGGCGTTTTTTTGGAGAGCTGGTAAACTAGTAATTCTTTATTGCATGCCGGAGCTTTCGGATGTATTTTAACCATGCTGTAATATATGTAAATGATATGACATGTTTAAAATTAGAATTAGACTTTTTTAGATAATATTTTGAATGTTTTTAATTGTTTTTTTGTACATAAGTGAATACCTATTGATTTGAAGAGCAGTTTTGTTTGCTATAATGCAATTTGCATTTTAATTTATATCTGAAGAATTTTTGACCTTTATATATATATATATATATATATATATATATATATATATATATATATATATGCAAAAAGCCAAAACTTTTCATTTTTGGCCGTTTTTCACCATTTTTGGATGTCACATTTTCCGTTTATTACTTAATATCTTGAGAGAACGATAAACTACAGATTTGTGCTGTACTGCAAATTTTAACTTAAGACTTGTGGTTAAAATTCTTTGGGAGCGTTTTCAAGAAAATGGCCGATTTGTGTGAAGCCGGATGGTTATTTTTCAGTTTTGGGCTAATAATGCCATGCCATCCTTAATTTTGGCAAATGCCTTTCCAATGATACACACATGACTGCTGCAAGTTAAACCGGTGAGTCAGAGTGGCCGTTAAAAAAATGTCATTCCAATTTTTTGCAAAAAATATTTATAGATAAAAAGTTCCTGATTGCGTGTATAATAAAACGATATATAGATTTCTTATGGAAATATATACATGGTAATCAATAACTTTTTCGCAGTTATAAGGATATTGTTGGCAAATTTTTTATTTATTCGAAAATTCCGTCTTGAACATTCTTGAAAAATATGGAGAAGATGTAATAATACTGAAATATAATTTAGCCTTCTCCTCTGGCTACTGTTTTTTTTCTGGAATCTAGAGATACAAGCCGTATTCTTTCTCATCTATTTTAAAATAGATAGAAATACGAAACAGTACATAGTGTGTAGCTCAAGGGTCACACCCATAATGGTGCTTGAAATTTTGAATACAGGACCATCTTTCAGTATTCGTATTTGATGAATGGACGAAATCATGATCAAAGATGAGACTCCACAATGAATATACCCATCAGGGTAATCACCTTCTCTCTTCACGAAATCTAAAAATATAAAGTCCCCTACACCGACGTTCACATTATACGAGCTCACTCTCCCCCAAAAAGAGACAACAACAGCCCCTATAGAGCCTCTAATTGAGTCAAATATATTATGTAAGGAGGCATTCATACTTTCCATCCAAATGGGACATTTATTGCCAAAAGGTGTGGATATAAAACACCCTACTTATAATTTGATGTTATTGTCAATGAAATGGATAAAAGGGCATTCAGTTCGAGACGGTCGGGCGCGATGTGATACTCTCACAGATTAAAACCTTTTGGAGCTTTGGCCATTAGGATTTTCACAACTTTATTGCATCAAATTTATATCCTTAGTGTATCCTCAAAAGCAATATGGTCATCCATGGACTTTTTTGGTGAATTAGCATAGACCTTTCGAGACATCTACTTTATCAGGTGAAGTATAGTTTTACTCATTTGCGTAACCGATCTATAAAGTTACCTGTCCAGACTTGCTACAGATAACGTTATTATTAAAAAAAACTTGCAATATTAGTTCGTATTATAGTTTTTTGAATGTTATTATGTATTTATTTTGATTTAAATGCTCTTCCATTAAGTAAGACTGCCTTCTTTAATTTCAAAAAGAATAGTTGCAGATGTAATGAATACATTGAGGAGAAATTTCAAGAAAGAAGTAAGTATAATCTTTTTATAACAGAATGTGCAGAATCCGTTAATAAATCTCCTAAAAATCGTTTAGATTATTCGAGTTATGCACTTCTTTCCATAAAATATTTGATTTAGTTGAAAAAAAAGTTGAAATTATAAAAGGAGTTTATGAAAATATCAAGTTCAAATTTTCTGTAAAAAAATCGTAGGTACACAAGTATCTCGGTCGAGTTCGTTAACGGCATTCAATCTGAAAAAAATCTCAAAAAGTTTCCACTGATTAAACATTAGCAAAAATATTTTTTAATTATAGATACAACCTGTAAATACCATTCTCGAAAAAAAATCTAATGATGTAGAAGTAAAACATTTGTCCCTTGGTTTAAATTTGAATGAAACAGTTATCCTAGTAATATCTATAATATATAATAGTAATATTAATTGGAAGAACCAATTCAACGTCACACTATAATAAATAACAAATTTACATAGCTTATTTTGAAATCAATGAAATAGTTTTTGTTTCAACGCACTGGTAATTTAAAAAAAATCTGTCTTAATTTAGGTCAGCAAAATATCAGATTTCAAATATTAAATCCTAATCCGAGGCTTTTACTCCTAAATATTCCTATTGTCTCTGAAGAAGAGCATCTAATCGCCACTTCAAATGTTTTTCTGAGATACCAATAACCGGGTGGAACAACATGCGAATCCTCCAGCTGTAGCTTAGAACTTTGGGAACAATATTTCTTGACAAAAACGACCAAAAGAAATCAATAAAAATAATTTTCAAGTCTCTAGTTTTAGTAGAGCTAGAGTGCGTAATCCTTAAAGAAAATTTGATTTTTTCTCTCTAAATTACTTTTGTTGAATAATTACATTAGCGCTTAAATAGGTATACTAGAATAAGGCTTAAATTTCTGAAAGAATTTCAAAAAAATTAGCCTCTAGTCCCAATTGTCGTGGGTAGAGGGCACCTTGGGATGAAAAATATTGTAATTTGTTTTGGCTTATACTGTCAGAGGAACATCCAATTATTGTGATTTGCTATAAAAACAGAGTAAATTCTATATAAAATAGGCCAAACCGCATGTAGATATCGTTTGTCTAATTCGAACAATAAGTAAAAATCCATAAACTTGATTAACTTGTAATTTATCACACGGTATTATAAATAAAACAAGAAGAAATATGATATTTCAGCTTGATGGATGATCACCAAACCTTACTTATCTGAAATTATATCTATGAGGAAAATTGAAGGATTTTATTTTTGAAATTCGAAAAACCTCGCAGCATTACATGATAGAATTCCTTTACAACGTAATAAATAGAATATCAATCGAGGATATGGAAGCAGCTCTTATGTCTAAAAGCAACAGACTACGTCTTCGCTGAGAAAATGCTGGAAAACCATTCGAGGATTTAAGTGGGCATCAAGTTTTATTGATAAAATTATTAGCATGATCTTCCTCCTACTTTATTTTCTTCAAAAATAATGATATGACTTGCTAGCTTCCATTATTATTTCGATATAGGTTTTAGCTAATAAGTGGTTGTTTTATTGAGCTTGGAATTATTTACGTTGTCCATAGCCCTATTCTACTTTTTAAGTTGATAATTTTGTGGCAAACAAAACCTGATATTGTAAAAATAATGATATATTTAATGAGCAATTACTTGTTAACCATATCTCGAGTTGAGCAAACAATCGGATTTTAGAGTAATTTGCAATAATTAAGTGTATCTGTACGACATTCTAAAGAAAAAAAGTTTTAATATTTTTACCTACGACAAATGGAACTTAATGGAATTGCTTTATATGAAGCGTCATTGGACGGCTTACGGCCTTTCGTATGAAAGTAATTTCGTTCAAATCGGCTTAGTCAAACCAAACTTTTAATAAACACTTTCCCCACCCTCCCCAACCTTTTATTCAAAAAAATAAGAGAACAGTAATTAACAAAATGTGTTAAGAACCTACTAAAATTGGACATATTTTAGAGAAAAATCGAGACTCGAAACTTATTTCCAGCGATTTCGCTTAGCCGTTTTTTTTCACTGGTACATACAATAACAATTTAGTCAAAATTTCATATTAAACAACTATAAACACTGTAGTTAAAGGTACTTCAACGCCACACATAAATACATAGATACTTACCAAATCTGGTACACTCTCGCATCCACACAACATTGTACTCTATACTGTAGACTATTATACCAAATATCAGACATACAATAACAGCAAAGATTTGGAACCGGGTCTCTTGTAGATGACAGAATGATCACTCATCATCTTTCAACAACTCTTCTATATAACTTTTGTGAAAACCAATTTTCTTCCGAATGGAAATTGTCCTTTGTTCTCTCCTGCACACATGTCACCACAAATAGATGAAGAACGAGGAACGTCACAAGTTTGCGACGAACAAAAAAGCTTCACTCATTTTTTATTCCATCAATGCTCCTTCACCACGAAGGAACGGTGGTATTGAGGGGTGAGACGAGGCAAGGTGATTTAATCTACAACAAGTCTCTTTTCTTATCACCTTAATTTCAGAGCACAGCTTAACTTTTTTTGTCATCCACAGAGAGCAAGACCTTGTGCCAAAGTTCGTTGACAGTGTAGTCGAGTTGACTGTAAGAACTGAAATAATGACATATCATCATCGTTATTGAGTAAATGTCTTGAGATTCTCTAACGTGATAGAGGCGGTCCCGTGCTAAATCAGTTGTGATCACATCTTAAGTCTAATAAAACTGAAAGTATATGTGAGTGTTTTTAATGAAGAGGTATTAGGATACTTTGGAATATACCCAAGTTCATTTTACACTCCTGCGCTATTCGGCCAATTGTTCCCAGAAAATAGTTTTTACAATTTAGCCGGTAATCATTGTCAGAAATAAAAGACACTGTAAAAGTCTGCTAAATGCAATAATTAAATAAATATATCAGATTGAACAAATTGGTAGCGTACGTATCAATTTTTTTGTCATTCTCATAATCCGGATGCAGTTAATAATCTGGACAGATCGTGATAAATTTATCAGGCTACCCATTTCATATATGTTTATAACGGAATTTCCGATTTCGAAGAAATATTAATAAATTGCCATCGATACCAAAAATCAATACCTACTGTACAGCATATCCGAAGACAGCAGCATCAACATTTTGAGTGTTTAATGGATACAGCTGTTACTTGGTAGTAGTATTATAAAAGAAACTACCTCATGCCTCATACCAATCGGCTTTTTCTCTACTATTTCATATCTTTTTGAAATACTTCTGCTCCACATAATATATAGAGATCCCAGCTCACTCAAGAGAATACATGCCCGTCCATCCATTTGAATTTAAAAAAGAGATTTAGCATATCGGAATATTAAAAAAAATAAAGCAAGCACCTCTTATATTATACTGCAATCTACTGAAATCCCATTCGAAAGAGAAACTGCAGTCAAAGTCCTCTTTCCCACGGGGTAGTGTTATCGACCCCTACTGTATGTTCCATATAAAGCTGACTTTTCAAAAACAAGCAATACTTCTATGCGAACATTAGCGGAAGAAGGAATTCTTTCATCCAATGTCAATTCTGCGGAAGCCTTAGATAAACTACTTAGACATCTAGACCATATATACAACTGAACTCAAAAATAGATGATAAATGAAATCAATTAAGCACAAGTCAACTTCACCCTAAAGAAAGCTATCTAAGCATACAACACCATTTATGCAAGTCGTATAAGTAATGGAATAGACTACTTGAATAAATTAATATGCATTCCAATACTCTAGTTGCTTCCACTCCTGCTTGAATCACCAAACGACAGAAGGCTCAAAAATAACAACAAACTTACAGAAGTGGTAAGGAAGACTCGTTACTGGATGAACTCCTACACATCATAATTGGGAACCATGTCTCATCAGTCAACAAAATAGTTCAACAATCAATTATTTATATATCTGATTGTTCTATATTGAAATAACCCCCTGGAAATTATACAGATGTGTGCTTGTTCAAATAAGCATTTTTACACTTGAAATACATGTATTCTTTTCGAGGTCTCCATGTGAACTGAACTTAATAACATAGAGTCTGTAATTCAGTCGGGGTCAGTTAAGACTACTGCCTTATCATATATCCACAGCTCCTCTCACATTGTGACAAGTAGCGCCATCTGGTTGACATAACATGTTTTGCATATTGCAATGCATTTATATGATACAGTAGAACGTCGTTGATCATATATAGGTACCCATATCGTTCTGTGGTGACGGTAACACCTGCACCAACGTTTCCCTCAAAGAAATATGGGCCAATTACAACCTCAGCACAGATAGCACACTAAAAAATAATTTGAAAGGGATATAATAGTCGTTCGTGGATTTTACAGAATCATGTATTTGGCTTCTTTACAAACTCACATAGATCGAAATGTATCAACTCCATTTATCCATGTGATAACCTTGGTGAAGTAGCCGTAATTGATCCGTTATTTTCATTAAACGTGTTTTCACAATACTCACACAATGTTGAAAGCCGAAATATTATACTGATGAAATAATTATGTTTTATGAATATGAACCCCAAAATTAACACATTCAAAACAAAACATTGAGAATAGCAGGAAATTCAAATCATTCAGTTGAGTTATGGTCAAATATGTACCTTCATGACGTTATTAGAGATTGTAAGCAATCAATAGACGTTAATTCAATGTCTTGTAAAATTTTAATGAGCATTCCATAATTAAACTTTAATCAGAAACATCATCTAGCTACCACATCAAATTCTTAATTGATCTTCTCAAATTCTGAAATAACTTCACTCAAAGTTTCCATGCTTATCGATTACGTCGATAACAAGTAACTGATGTTGGTATTCATATTGAAAGAAACTTCAGGAAAACCGCTATGATCTAACCACCCCTTTATAACGACCGTATGCACTCACCATCGGAAGTTTCAGTCTCCGATAATGCTAACATAATCGTCAACTTTGGGCAGTAGGATCTGACATGATATTTTTTAAGAAATAAATGTAACTACACTAATCCCCAATAATGTCACCAATTTCACAATGGTTAATATGAATGTATACAAGTTTATAACAAAAGAGAATATATATAGATGACGGAATTGATCAACAGAGTGTATACGAAGCAGGGTAGAAAAGTGGTATTGTTTCTAGATAATGCAAAGTCTCTAACAAAAATTAAACTGGATAACATTTAAATAACAATAAATATACCTAATAATATACTTTATAAAATCCGGATTTATATGTAATAAAACTATTGATGTCTTCGGAAAACAAAACAATATTCTTAATATTGAGAATATATTTTTGAACACTGACACTTTGCATCTATTACTACCGATATAACAAAAGAAATTTCAGAACTAACTATCACTGACTCTATTGAAAATATCAAAGAGACGGATGAATCTACAACTAACTCAAAAAAAAATTGAAAGGAACCTGAAATTAGTCTGGTGTCAAATATATTCACACTAACTGAAGCTACCGCAAGTTTGAGAGATTTAGATTTATTTTAATAAATCTAAAAAATGTATCACAACATTATTTGTATATATACATGTTAATAAATAAAAATATGTTCTTGGTGATGCAGTCATGTATTGAATCAAATTCTTTGATTAAAGCCGAGCTTTCGAGAATGTTTATTGTCTTCTTCAGGACAATTCGTGAATTTAGAATAAATTAGCTATAAACAGGGAAGATTTCATAGTCATCAATTACAAATGTCGTTATTTATATTTACTGTCCTGAAGAAGAGAATAAACATTCTCGAAAGCTCTGCTTTAATCAAAGAATTTTATTCAATACATGACTGCATCCCCAAGAACATCTTTTAATTTAATACAAAACCAGTCAAGAATACAAAATCAACATGTTAATAAATGTGTATACGGTAAACCAGTTTTCTAAACTATAGTTTCCACCCCTCCATAACGATCATCAATTGATTTTCTGAGGGTGGTCGCTGTTGGGAGGTTTTACGGTAGATATTATTTTGTTCAAAATAATAGTTACAACATTATATTTTTGATAAATTGATAATAATATATTATCTCATATTTAAGCAAAAAATATTCTCCGTATAAAAATATCTAGAGCTTCATAAGCTTTGATATCGATACTAAAATTGCACAAACAAATTTCTATAGATGTAAAAGTCATTGTCATATCGACGCAGTATAACCTGGGAAGATGGGTTATTCGTTTTTTCTCTGGAACAAACCTTTTCTAAAATCAAGCAAACACCACTCCAACCGGGGCCATCGTAAATTTTTGAATGCATTTGAATTTGGGTCATCGTTACAAATCACTCCTTACGGCAGCGAAAGGGGGATAAACCGGGACAGTGCCGTACGACTGACTACTCCTCGCTTGGCATCATCAATTCCCAATTTCTCTTCCTCTCCAGCGTGCACAAAGCTCGATAGAAAGCACATAGTGTTATTATGCTCATTTGTATTGTGTTCAACAAAATGTTGTTAAATGGAATTGTGCTACGGTTTTTCTATATTATGTAGGTACTCCTACGTTATATTATTAGATAATAATTATTTAAATCTTGTTTGTCTATATCAATTGTTCATACTCATATGACATGACATCCAAAATAAATGTTTATTTGTCTATTTGAGAGAAATTGAAAGTCAAAGTTATTTTTTATTATAAAATCGGACAGAGGACAATATCTGTGGCGAACTCGATGTATTAAGATCGAAAATAAAGAATAACATTCACGTTACATGCTTGCATGACTTTCCTTGTCTTCAAATCCGTAAACAAACATTAATTCACGACGAGAACCCTGCAACATTATCATTTTTTACGTACACAATTAAACTAAATTTGCCGCACAATCTAATATAAATGAATCGATAATATTATTTATTAATAATAGGTAGGCAGATAATTATATTGCATACTTCTTTCTATTTCTATTTTTCGCAGACTCTATTTCACATAAATATTTTTTACAAAAAAATGGACCGACGTTATTAGTTGGTGCACTGAAAAGTATAAAATAATATTAATTCTATTGGTGATGGTACTTGTGAAGTTGGTGCCAAAAGTTATCAATCTATCTGCAACTGCACAACTTCACAAGTACCATCACCAATAGAAGTAATATTATTTTATACTTTTCAGTGTACCAACTGATAACGTCGGTCCAATTTCTTGTAAAAAATATTTATTTCACACTTTTGAGTGTAACATTAGTCACGAAATCGTTGAATGTTCACTAATACCAATGAAGATAGTACTTATCTTATTACCCACGTATATTCTTTGCTTGTAGTTGTTATTATTGAGATCTCAAAACATCGCTGCGGAAATACGCTTAAGCATTTTAGTTGTTACCATTTGAACACCGATCTAACTCGAAAACCGTAACTCAAAGGATAAAATGTTCATTATAAATGTTGCTACAAATAATTATGTATTTCATGTACTGCAAAAAGATTTTCAATTTTCGACAGAAATCGCCCTCTCCACGTAGCAAAAATAGGTATATTTGAGAATTTAACATGCCTCCATCTCGAGAATCGTAACTCTTTTGAGAAAATGTTCAATTTAAACTTTCCCGGATATTGTCCTATCTTAAATTATACCACCGCAGATTTTCAATTTTCGAGAAAATTTGCCCCCTTCACTCCCTTCGGGGGCGGTTTTCGGAGAGAACGGGATGTCAGATTACCGTTTTTATGAATATGGGACCATTTTTCAAGCCTCCTCTTTCAAATGAATCAAAATCGGAGTAAGATTACTATATAACAGACGTATACCTCCTCCGATCAGGGTTCGTCGGTCAAAAAGAAGAACAGGTTAACTCAACGAAAGAGCGATGAGTATGAATAGGTTATGTCATGCGGTTTGCGAGGCTTTGTCGTGAAAACAGTAAAATAACAGAAAAAAATAGCATTTTGCAAAATAAGCCTTTTGTCTTTACTTTAACACTAATATTTAAATATAAATTGTTAACTGGAATTAGGTATCTAGTACCTACCTACCTTGTACAATAATGGTCAGCACTGACTTTGTACCATTCAGTTGATTTATTCCGACGAATTCTCGTCTTTGCGCGTCATGCGACGACAAGTTTTGTAAATATCTTTTCAAGGCAGCATTTATGTAACTGACACTTACATAATTTAAGTTTCACCTAGATTCTATTCCAGGAAATTACACATGACTTGGTTTCCTATGTAGCATAATTCATTCAGATTGAACCTACTTTTTTAAATAGACAGATGAAATTCACTTTAGAGTTTACTTTTCTTGGGTAAGGAAATACTGTCCAATTTTCATCTAATGTCCGTAACTATTGTCAGATGTCAAGCTCGACTCACGTTTCATATTATCAGAATCGAATGCAGTCTATACCAAAATCATCTTTATTTAGTTTTTCGTATATACCGACGTTTGATTATTTCTTTGCCTTGATTTTGATAATTCTTACTTCATTCGAGATAACATTGCTAAGAAATTGTCCAATTCATGAAATTGAATTAATCCAATAGGTTATTTTTGACCGACGAACCCTGAACGGAGGTGTGTGACTGTGTGAGGCATGTTAAATTCTCAAATATGAGTATTTTTGCTATGTGGAGAGGGCTATTTCTTTCGAGAATTGAAAATCTGTGGGTTTCACATGAAATACCTAATTATTTGTAGCAACATTTTTTATGAACATTTTTTCCTTAGAGTTACGGTTTTCGATTTACAGAGGTGGTAAAATGATAACATCTAAAATACTTCTGCGTATATCCGCAGCGATATTTTGAGATATTAAAATAACACATACAAGCTAAGAATATACGTTATATTAGTGATTAGTAATATTAGTGAACGTTCAACGATTTTCGTGACTAATGTTACACTCAAAAGAGTGAAACAAATATTTTTTACAAAAAATTGGACCAACGTTATTATTTGGTGCACTGAAAAATACGAAATAATATTAATTCTATTGGTGGTGGTACTTGTTAAGTTGGTGCCAAAAGTTATCAATCTAACTGCAACTGCACAACTTCAAAAGTAACAGCACCAATAGAATTAATATTATTTTAAGCAGGGATTATAGCAACGCACATTTTACGCCGCGTAGAAAGTCCTGTCTGCTTTTTTAGGTTCATGCGCGGCGTTTGCGAGGAGTGATGAGAAATGGTACCATATTAGATTGAGATTAAAATCCGGCATTTCCTTGCTCTCAAAAATTACAACCAAAGGGGTGGAGGGGTCATTTCTTACATTAAAAAAATTGATCCGGTAGAACTAAACAAAAGATCACATGTAGCAAGATTTAGAAGGTACCTGCACTTAAAAAATATGGTTTCCGAGTTACAGGAGTGGTAAAATCAATGATTTGGATGACTAATGATGCACTCAGAAATGTGAAATAAATTAGTGCCATTGTAGATTGGAAGTCGGTGCCAAAAGTCTTGAATCTACATGAAACTCCACAACATCGGAATTACCAACACTAGTGGAATTAATAGAGTTTTAATTTATTTAGTGCACTAAGTGATTAAGACGGACCTGGTCTTTTTACAATATATAATTATTATATTTCCAGTTGTACAAGAGTTACTCCGATATAAATTCATCTTCTGTTTGCCCACGCCTATGGTCATTGGATTCCGGGAAGAGAATTTTGACACAGCAATTCATAGCAGTCGTTGCTTTTTTAATGATTTCGTACAGATGATAGATAGATTATTTAATGAAACTCAGCAGCATACGGTCGGTCGTCTTGTATAGATTAGGTGCTGATCTCGAACTTTGACTTTAGAAACTGAAACACCTACGTCGATTCGGGATATTATTATCCATTTTTGCAGTTTCAACAGCTCTAAAAAATGATAAGAAAATAAATATTTCTGCTATTCCACAACAACTGATAAGTTGTAGAAATGAGAAGATAATAGGCCTTTTCGGAAACCCAACCGAGTTGAGACCCGAGCTAAGTTTAGCGTTCGGAAACTGATCGAGTTAACCTTACCCTTTTCGAAAACATGCAGATTACGTACTCGGTCTGTGATCCGGGTTATTCCATAGCGACCCTGCCTGGTACGCAGAGTTATGACAACCTTTTTGGTTCGCGCATGCGTATGTATACTTGACAGATTTGTCAGTACATTAGTTTAAATTTTGAGTATCCATTGCTAACAGAGAATAGAGTGTTTCCAAGTCCTGATCTCAGTTGCGAATTTAAATAAAACTATGGATTTAGAGGAGAACTTGGGAAGATGTGACGAGTGTGGATACATAAACAGAGTTTCTGTTGTAACCCAGCATATGAAAGATGTGCATACGAATAATCAGTGTAAGTAAAGTATGATGTTATTTCAATCTAATACAAAATGTAGGTAGTTGATTTAATTAAAATAAAACTGTCTTAGATTATATCGTGGACGAACCAAACCCTGATATTGATTATATCGTGGAAGAACCAAACCCTGCTATAGATAATATACGCTTGAACGAAGAACCAAATACACTTCAGGAAATTTCAAATTCAGGTAGTTATAAATAATATAAGGCTTCTTCAAATAGCTAATATTTACAGTTCTTAAATTGACAAATCAGCCACCCCATTCGTTGTTTGGTATCTATTAACAGTAGAGACAATCACCAACAACATGACTGGCTGATTGGTTTTGGATACTCGAAACTATTTTGACTGATTTATTGTTTAACAAACCTAATTTACCAACATTTTTCTAATTTTAGTAGTCAATGATAAAGGACAAGAAGATAAATTGTTTTGGAAGACAGCACACGTCCAATTTTTGTTGTCATTGTATGAACGGGAGAAGTTTCGTTTTGACGATAAAAAAACAAGCAACAAAAAAATATGGAAGGACATAGCGTTGGAAATATCAAAAAAGTGTAATATAGTTGTAACGAACGATCAGTGCGAGAATAAATTCAAAAATTTAAAAAAGACATTTAAAAGAATAGTCGACAACAATTCAAGTTCTGGACGAGGGGCTATACAATGGGAACATTTTGACACCATGAACAAAATATTTGGAAAAAACCCAGAAGTAACTCCTCTAAGTACTTGTAGCAGTATGGGTGTCACGGTGAGTAGTTTATTTAATCTAGTATCTTGGAATTCTAAATTATATTTAAAGGGAGAAGAGAATACCGAAAATATTGAAAACGATGCTACCAGCACACCATCGTCAAGTCGAAAACGGAAAAGGTCAAATGATGAGGAACCAGCGTGGTTCAGGAAATTCAGAGAAGACTCTGAGAGAAGGCATACAGACAGGATGCAAAGGCAAGATCGCTTACTTGATCTTTTACAAAAAATTATTGAAAAAGACTGAGGCAAACTGACGCCTATATTTTTTGTTTGTTTATATTTTAATAGGTTTTCTTCAAGAATGATCTCTTCTTTTTACTAGTCCTATATTTTATAATGTTAATTATATATATATCTGTTTTTGTTGATATTTTAATATTTTAGCATTTTATAGTTTTGTTTTCTATTTATTTAGAAAGATCTCTTAGAAAATATTTTGTTCCGGAAAAAAAATAAATAAAAGAATAGAATATCGTGTTTTATTTATTCCAAATACAAAACAACAAAATTCACTTGTATCAGTGAAAGTTATAACCCAAAAATACTAATGTTAACATTTTTCTGATTATACAGGCTGTATCCTAAAATCGATTTTAAAAATACAAATGAATGGTTGGTTTAAGCAATAAAAAAATAAGTGTCACTTCTAATAAAGGCTGTAGGCTGGGGTATCTATTTATTAAATAACAGATTAAAAATACGTTCTCTTTTAGACGTTTGTATCGTTGATGTCTCCTCGTCTTCCAAACTTCCTCCTAAATCTTCATCCAAATCAATATCCACATCACCAACATCTTCATGACTTATACATATATTGTGTAATATGCAGCATGCCATTATAATCTTTGGAATATCTTCAGTTTTGTAGACATTGACATATTTTAAAATCCTAAATCTCCCCTTTAGCAGACCAAAACTTTGTTCGATACATACTCTTGTTACAGAATGGAGGGTATTGAATTTTTTTTGTTGTGCACTTAAAAATCCATTGTCTTTGAAAGGTGTAATCAGAAAATTTGTACATGCATATGCAGAATCACCCAACATGTGATACTCCTGACCAATTAAATTTTGAATTGCCAAATAAAGTGGTGATTTTTTGAAAACTCTTGCATCATGGATGCTTCCTGGACAACCTAAAATATTTATAATATACCTATAATAGTTGGGCATATGCATGTATATAATAAACTTACCTGCATAACAGTCAATGAATTTGTAATTGGCATCGCATACTGCTTGAAGTATAATCGAGTGATATCGGTTTCTATTAAAATATGCATTAGGCATATATTTAGGTGCACAAATAGGGATGTGACTTCCATCAATTGCACCTATTACATTGGGAATGTTTCCTCTTTTCTGGAATTCCTCTGACACCCTTCCATAATTTGTTGGCCAACAAATGTATCTCTTAACGTTTTTGACCAGCACATTAACCACTCTGTGGAAGAATTCCCAGGTGGTTGAAATGCTCAAATTGAATCTATCAGCAACAGACCTAAAAATAGACATTATTAGAAAACACAGTAATTAAATCTTCAGGAAACTACCTATACACTTCTTGATTTGCAGCCATCCATAAGGTTACTAGCAACTGCTTTGTAGGGCAAGATGACCTACCACCTGTAGAAGTAAGTTGGTAAATTTCATTTCCGTGGGCTTCTAATACAGCAGCCACCGTAGTTTTTTTAAGTCTGAAGTGACTTTTAAAATCTATAATTAACATTAAAAATTACATAAACCTAACCATTAAAATAATTGTTCAAATACCGTTCAGAGAATAACAATTCAACACAATTGGTATGTAATTTTCCACGCATACTCGTTTTCTTTTGGGGTTCTCATGGAGTGCACATATAATAAATTCCTCTTCAACATCATCATCGCCATAATTGAATATTTCGCTGATAATAGCAGATACGTAGTTAAATTTTCTTTTTAACGATTTTGCCATTGTGAGGTTAAGACCATCCAATCACTCAATACAGGAAAAAGGTAAACAAACAAACAACCCTGAGCCTATACACTTCTGAGTGTTCGTTTACTTTGCCGATCGAGTAGCTACCCTGTTGCTGCTTGTTGGAACCGTCACGTGACCAAAGAGGATCGAATTGGTAACACGAGTTGAGTTTCCGAAAAGGCCTAATGATAGCTCTCAAATATTTGTAGGTATGTACACACAGTGGTTTTGAAATCATTTCGAGTCAGATAAAGCGTGGGACAAATAATTGACATTGACTTAAACTCCCGAAGTTTATAGAGGAAAAATTGCTGAAAAAAACTTTTATATATATTACAGGATGGAAACTGATGAAAATTCACCACTTGCTTATAAAAATTGATAGTTACTCATCATGATCTTGTGCTTTACAACAGATATTAAAAAATCATTATCAGCAACATAGGCTTCATCTCGGAGTTCTAGATAAGTACATAGCTACTAGTTCAAACACAATGTCACACGGATTCACATTCGAAGATCTCTCTATTTTGGCATTCAACTATTTATCATATATTTAGTATATCGGGATCCAAGCATTATTGAATATTGTAAAAATCCTACGAGAATTCGGAGAATAAACAAAATTATTGTCTTCTTGGCTTATTGGTGTCTCTTTTCCATGAAATCTGATATCGTGTAGCTCACTATTAGAGGAATACATCACCAATGAAAATAATTTTACAATAATAAACACGAAATCACGGCGGATCTAGTAACATTCTGTATGGTAAATTTACAGGGGTGTAAGCTTTTATTTAACTTATGAAGGTATGTATGTTGGTTTGTTTAGATCAAAACAATGCATGGTTAGCTAAGTGTCTTAAGTATAAATCCAAAGATCCCGGACAAGTTATTTTCCATGAATCCCCATGATATAGGTATTAATTAAAATTGCTAAAAACAATATGAATAAACAAGAATAGAATATGTAACATGATTTTCACACAAATAATTGTAAGAAAAAAATGTATTTCATAAAATAATCTTACACAAGTAAATCTTGCGAAAAAAAATATATTATATAAATTGTATAATGTAATAAATTGATGGGTTTCATATAATTTAACGCGTCTAGGACACTTCCCCCAATGGACACTTCGCCCAAAATGATATATCAACCACTTCGCCCAAAAATTTCGTACAGAAAACAGTTTCTGGAGCTACTTCACCCAATGTAATTAAAAGTCCACAAAGCCCAAAATGGACACTTTGCCCAAAACTCGTTGGTGGACACTCCGCCCAAAATGGTCACTTCGCACAAATTATTTATTTATTTTGACCGAACTTTGTTCGGGTCCTTAGTAATAAGGTAATATTATAACTGTATAACATTTCTAATTCAAGGTAGTGGAATGTTAAGTTCATTATATTACTGTTTTATTTTAAATAACAACTTCAGTAATGTATGGGCTGCATATAATCAAATTAAATCATGTTTGGAAACTGTATTTCGTATTAAATAATACAATTTTGTTTAAAATTAAAGTGAACTATCTGTTTATTTTATATAATAATATATTTATCATTTATATTTATTAAATGAACTTGTATATTAATTTCTCGCTGACTTTTTCTTATTTCAAGTGAAGTTACAATACTATTTTATGCTGTTCTGCTTTTCTAATAAAATTTAAACAGTTATAATATCAACTTATTACTAAGGTCCCGAATAGAGTTCCATCAAAATAAATAAATAATTTATGCGAATTTGGCCACTATGGGCATTGTGGACTTTCAGTTAGTTTGGGCGGAGTGGATATTTTGGGGGAAGTCCCCAGCAACGAATTTTGGACGAAGTGTCCATTTTGGGCTTTATGGACTTTTAACTACATTGGGTGAAGTGGCTTTGGAAATTGTTTTCAGTAAGACATTTTCGGACGAAGTGGTCGATATATCATTTTGGGCGAAGTGTCCATGTCCCAATTTAACCTTTATATTTTTCTTTCGAGAACATTTCAATAAAAGCTTGTCTTAGACGATATTTTTTCAATATTAATTTTTCAACTAAATATAATATCATGGCTATTATGTACGTACTGTTCTTTTCTATGAAATCCCGACGGCTAGTGAATAGAATATAGACATGCAGATACATCAGATTCATATGGTAGTTAAAGGTATAACTAGGGTCAAGTATTTCTGGCGTCAATTCAGTAGGCAGATTCAAAGTGAAATTAATGAAAGTCTAAAGAAGGATAAATATTTGCGATGTGTTGATCTAGTAATCGTCAAGCTCACTGTCACACATCTCACATGTTCTGTGTAAAATATTTTATCAACAGAACCAATTATGTTTGACTAAATAGCTATTCTATACATGTATTTAATAACGGTGTCATAATATATCAATCATTTCCTCATACTATCTAAAATCAATAAAATCAATCAGCAATATAAAGCAATATAGAGGAGCGGTACTGCTGAATCATTTATCATAACCATATATAATGAAGATTCGAAATATTTCGTTGAATAAAAAGGATATTTGAATGAATAAAATATGTGGCAAGCAAACACTAGCATTTCGTATTTTGATAAAACCTACTGAAGCGAGTTATTTATTCTTTTAACTTATCATTTTCCATTCAATCTCACCTACATGAAAATGATCTTCAGGAATTATCAAGACATTTTAGTTATAACATCAATAAATTGTGATATTGGTTTCCCTTAAATGTCTCTCTCAAATTCTGCGCATACAACTGACTCAATTCCCGCATTACTACATTTAATTATTAACCATACCTTTGGTGCTGGACTATTTTGGTTACGGTGGTTTGCCCTCTGCATTTAAATTTATTGAATTTAAATATTAATTAATTTAGGTAAAAATTTGAAGTCAACTTTACACTTAGTAAAATCATTTATCTAGTGACGTCAAAGTTTAATTGATGTTTCTTTTTCCTAAATTGTGGATAACAAATTCTGTCAATAGAGCCTTACTGGATCATGATGTAGAGTATGATTTGAAGTATGCAACTTAGAATGTCCCTGCAAACATAACGACTCCAACATCATTCGTGTATAGTCCAAACTTCTGGAGATTTTTACAAGATTTTGGTTTATTCCTAGTCTCACTCAAGTATGACTCTTAATCTCTGCTAGCTTCAAATAAATGCCTAAAAGTATGTATTTTCATATTATAACAGCTAAAGATCACTGGTAGAAAAATTCATGATCCTTTCCTCTGCATATTTAGCTCTGCATTATATGTCCATTTAATAACAATGGAGATATTCCAGGGAGTATATCTCAATATTCTACAATGGATGCGTAATCCAGAAAATCCATTGCATTAATTTGAATTCAATGAACGTTCAGGTCATAAACAAAACCATTAACTCGGCCTGAAGGGAATACTTCTATTAAATCCAAGTCTAAGCCATCGGAATATATATATTGTATGCTATTAATTAATGATTTTGGTGGATGGCCAGCCTTTGGAAAAAGCCATTAAATACATTTATAATGCTCGATAACCTCACCAATAGATTGGATGACATATTATCAAAAATATTACACCTACATGAAAATTTTAACAAGTGTGGTTATAGAAAAACAATAAACAATTTCTATCGAATATAGGACCGATACAAAAAATACGTTGTAATGTACAGAACAATATTTATCTTATTAGTGGTACAATTAAAAATCTGTTTACAAATTACATCTTTATTTGCAAACAACCTTCATCGCTATAATTATAGAAATGTTCGATGTTATGCAAAAAAGTATCATTAGTAGATTTCATAAATCGAATAAAATAAGGGAGCCATTATAAAATCATTTGGGTGTTTGTCTATATTTCCGTCTGTCTGGCCATCTGTCACATCCTATTTTCTCGGAATCTGCAGAACGAAAATTTTTGAAATTTAATACTCCAACAATCATGGACATAGAGCAAAAATAAACTAATTTTGTTTCTGGAGGTTAATTATTAAGAGTAAATCATAAAATTAATTATGTGCCTGTTTTACTTACAGTACAATTTCTAAAGAAATCAGTATACATCATGTTAAATATTCAAAAGTTCTATGAACAAATCATCTAAAAAGGTGTATTATTATACGCGTAAGCATAAAGTCGGCTTAAAACAAAATATATATAATATATCTGGAACCTATAGGGATATATACCTTTTATTCCATTTGCTGAGTCAGAAATATCCAATCAAATCATTGTAAGCACTACGTTTCCAAAAACGAAATATCGACTGATTCATTCACAATAGTACTTGAAAGCATTAAATTAAATAAAATGAATTCCTCAGCGAAGTAACAGAATTTGAGATAGAATGAGTGAAGCCTTAAGCTGGTCTTCTTCTTTGAAGTGATTCTGAGCGATTGAGGCAGGCGTTTTATTATTTCACTGAAATTGGGTTACGCTAAATTTGACAGTAAAGGTTATTGCTTTGACTGACCCCATCTGTTACATCGTAACTATTTGACCGAAGTAAAAATCGCCTATTTCCCAACAACACTGATTTGTTCTTTATTGGACAGTTACAACACCCAATAATAGATGCTCTTAACGCTGAAGCTCTTTCCATTTTTTGTCAATGATCCTCCGAAAAAAAATTCCCGGTGAAACCCTTTCAACAATCATCAGACCTTTATCCAAAATAATAAGTTTTTGTCTTTCATTCTAAACAAATGTGTGATGGAACAGAATAGTGCATTCACATTTTAATGTGTGATAGCAGTTTTTTGCCAATAATGCTGGGGAAGGATATAAACGAAAATTAGATCGGATTTGCATTACATAAACGTACTAATTAGAATCCATCAATAGGTTTAATTGTAATCCACTACAAACCGTTGATTGCAAAAAAATAATACCTCAACGACATCGAAGAATAAATTCGAATAACCTCACAGACTAATTTTTATTAAAGAGAATCCAAAGAGATAAAATTCGTGTTCAAATTGAAGAATAAGAGGTGGAATAATTTTCTGTTATTATGTTAGAAGGTGTACCAAAACAATGTTGTTTTTGAGACAGCCAAGATAGTTGCCATTGAGGTCGAGCAGCTTTGCTGGATAGGGAAAAGATCGCTGAAGATTTCTGGTGAATGATGAATGAAAACATATGAGAAATGAGATTATTTCGAGGCTGGTTTACTTGATAAGTGTATTGATGTTATTATTGTTACTTACCACATCGATGAGTTGTGATAGCTTGAGTTTGATGCACACTCGAAGTACATCGGATGTATTGACCACTGGTCTAACCAGTTTGTTGTAGTTGGACAACAGATCATCGTACAATCGTTTCGCGTCGGGATTACCAGCCACGGCGCCGTGTACCACAAGAGCTGATAGCAGCCATGCACGCAGCGTCTCGCCGACTGATGGAGGCATCGCGACGCCTACCGACGTCTCGACGGGATGGAGTCACACTGCGATCACCAACAACACCACAGTGTTGGAGAGTGTGGATGGTGAGAGATCGACGTTGCCAGCCGTTGCGCTCTTCAACTCAACTCCACTACTTCACGTTTCGCTCTCTGCACCCACCACCCCCCTCTCTTTTCGCCATTAACTTTCTCCCGAACATTGGGGTGTAGAGAATTCGATGCGCTCTCTTCTTCCTTCTGAATACAACCACCATCACCACATCTTCAATAGCCCGTCGCAAGTTTACTGCTGCTACTGCTACTTCGAAGGCAAATGCAAAATGCTCGAAAACTTTTGAGTCGAATGCTAATCACATATATTATATTATTATATGACCGCACGAGAAATTACACTTTAGAAACAGAGTTCATTTAAATATGATTCGTTGTTTTATTTATTTTTGAGTTTCATTGTACGAATATATTATTAGAAATTAAAAATAAATAATGTTTTGACATGACAATATCCAACTTTACCGGTAGCATGTCTAAAAAGTAAGTCTGGAAGTCACCTGTCATCATCATCAGCTCTTTCTTGTAAATTATATGTGATAAGCAGACGCAATACCTTGATATTGATATATTGAAAATACATAAATTCAGTGTTTTTAAATAAATTGTTTCAGAATCAAGTATACTGAATACGATAACAGAGAAATTTCACTAGGATTCTGCAATTTGACATTCATAGTGTACAATTCTGTCTAGTATAAGAATGATATTTCAACTCCTAGAACATAATCATGGAATGAACAATGTGCGATTGGTTTTATCAGTTTCTTCTTCTTTCGGTCCCCCTGGTGTTTGCACTGCGTACTCCTGACCAATCGCGAATGTTCGTCAGCCATGACATCTGTTTCCTTCCAGTTCCTCGGCTGCCTTCTATTTTGTCCTTCATTATAAGTTCAAGCACTCTGTATCGGTCATCTCTGAGTACATGCCCCAGGTATAATATTCTTCTATGTAACCACATCTCGAACACTTCCAGGCGATTGATTCTAACAGCCTTTAGAGTCCAGGTCTCAGCTCCATACAACAACACGGATCAAATATAATATTTTATCATTCTTTGACTTAATTTTAGGTTTAAGTTGTCGTTAGAGAAGAATGTTTTCATTTTCAGAAAAGTCGTGCGAGCGGTCTCAATTCTGCACTTAATCTCTTTATCTGGGTCTAGCTGTTCCGTGATATATCAACCGAGGTATTTGAAGTGGGTAACTCTCTCGATGTTTTGTTGTTCTATCTGCAGGGAAGCATCGGCTTGTGGTTGGCTACTGAATATCATAAATTTTGTCTTCATTACATTCATTACATTCATTTTCAATCCCGTTTCTCTTCCTGTCGTGTTTACACAATCCAACAAGGCCCTGAATACTATCACACAATATGACCGTGTCGTCTGCATATCGAATATTATTAATCAATTCAACGTTGATCTTTACTCCCAGGTATTTATCTTGCAAAGCCTGTTTAAAGAGTCTATCCGAGTAGGTGCTGAACAATAGCGGGGATAGAATGCATCCCTGTCTGACGCTACTGGTTTTTGCTTCCAATACAAGTTCTCTATAATTCTCAGATCTCTACCATCGATTCCCATTGTTCTTAATATGTTTAATAGTGTTCCCATGTTGTACCTTGTCGAAAGCTTTTTCATAATCTATGGAACATACATAAATATCCATATCTTCACAAAACTACAGAGAATACATGACTGGTGGAAAATAAAGGATAACTATTTCTTTGGTGTCTAATATCTAATAAATGCCAAGAATAAACATAATGTCGAAAGATCACGTGTGAATCTCCTCTTATATCTATATGTACAATGTATATGTAATCTAATATCTGGCTAATAATTTTGTAGCTGATGCTATAACGCATTTCACACTGATATGTCTTATGGATCCCATCGTTGCCAGCGCGTCGTTATGCCAGGATCGACCATATATTAGGTGCTGGCTCAGTCGAATTTTGCCACTTGGGTTTAAATTCTATCTCAACATTTCTATGTTCAATAAATATTATAAATCAGCAATGAATTTCGAAATTATAGAAGTAAAATATTACGTAACTTGGAAGAGCGGCAACACTGTGTTCCGTTTTCCCATTTAAAATACATTGCCTATACCCGACCACGCTGCATTCTCACTGTAAACGCAGTAGATACAGATCATAAACAGAACAGATAATATGAAAAAGCTGATTATACTATGTCCTCAATAATAGAAAGATGCATAAGCAGATAGTGGGAGATATCATGATTTTGAGCTAACTTTTGGATGAAGGGAAGTTCATGTTTCATGTTTTACCTTGTTTTGCATAATGAATGTGCACGGATTTTGATGACTCGGTTTTAATGTCATGATTGAGAGATGATCCCATATTCAGATCTTCAGGGTTCCGTTTATTCGAAAAAGCACTTCGAATTATTTTTTCCAGGAATTGAAATTTTCTTCTGTTCATCTTGTAGATCACATAGTTTCTTGAAATATTTCTCTATAAATCTCACGTGTTAGTGCTCGGCGAATAAATTTATGTTATAGTTACTTATTTCGTTAACACGTAGTTATAATTTTAAATATTGACACAATAATATTATGTATCAATACTGACATTTTCTTTAGTGCACACACATTCTCTTGTTGTGTTTGTCAGGCTCAGCAAATAATATTATGTTCTTCCTACTAAAAGTAAAGAAAATATTATTGGAAGTTTAACAATTGCTGGGTATAAAATTCTGGAGGACAATCTCAAAGCAACACATTTCAACAAATATTTCAGTGAAATAGGTTCTAAAATTAAGGACTCTATTGAAACAGTGACCCTACATGCAATTCCAGAATAATGAATGAACCCTCTGACAATGTTTCTAAATCCAACTGATGAAATAGAAATCATAAATATTATACATAAGATTGTAGATTGTAGATTGAAAGGGGGTTTCAATGCACTGCGACCTTTAGGTCTATTGTGCCCCCCGTCAGAGCTGTTCTCGCTATTTCGATTTCTACAGCTCGCCCTCCAGTTCCAGAGTTCTAATGAACTCCAGTATCTGGGATGGCTTCAAGCGGATTACTTCCTCACTACTGACAGTTTCTTGTCCAAAGCATTTTATGCGTTGGCTGGCTATTGCGAGGCATTCCGTCACCAGGTGATCCGGAGTTTCCTCCTCTTCCCCGCAGAATCTGCACTCGTCGTTTTCTGCTAGACCCAATCTCGACAGGTGCTTCCTGAGGCGGCAATGTCCTGTAAGGAATCTAGTGAGCAGGTGTAGCATATTCTTGCTAAGATCCAGATGTTTCTTAGATCTCGCAGTGTCAAAGTTTCCAAGAAACTTTTTGGAATGATCCAGCCCAGGAAGATTCCGCCAGAGGTTTTCTCTTTCGGTCTCTTCCTTCTCCTGGAACTCTTTCTTGTAGGTACATTTACCTGTGCCACAGAAAGGTTCTGGGCCAATAAAAGGAGCTTGTGCTCCTTTTTTGGCAAGTGTGTTGGCCTCTTCATTTCCTTTGATTCCGGAGTGGCCGGGAACCCAGATTAGATAGACCTTGTTATTCTTGCCGATTTTGTTGAGTTTTCTTCGGCACTCCCATACTATCTTAGAATCGATGATATGGGAGCTCAGTGCTTTAATCGCAGCCTGACTATCAGAGTGTATGGCTATATCACATTTCTGATAGTTTCTTTCTAGGTTCATTTCCACACATCTTTCGATTGCGAGTATTTCTGCCTGAAAGATGCTTGGACAGCGGCCTAACGGTAGTGAGCATTTGGTGCCAGGCCCGAATACTCCAGCGCCAGTCCCCGTCGTGGTTTTAGAACCATCTGTGTACCATTTGATGGTATTTTTCTTAAGGGCTTGGGATGTAGACTCCCTTTCCCAATCTTCTTTTCTACTTAGCATCGTGGTGAACGTTTTCTCGATGCTAGTTTTCTTTATCATCTCGTCACTGGGAAGGTTCGCTGACAGGATATAGTTCGTCAGAGAGGACCAGGCTCTTTGATTCCTAATTCCCTCATGGCCAGTACCTTCCCTGGATAGTCTTAGAATGGCCTCATGGGCTACTCTATCTATCACCAGATGTAGAGGTGTGAGATCTGTAATGATCTCCAGTGCTCTAGTTGGGCACGTTCTCAAGGCTCCAGTGATACAGACACAGGCAAGCCTTTGTAATCTATCGAGGGCAGTCCTCGTATAGGTTTGCCTTGCCTTGACATGCCAAACTATTGCTCCATAAGTTATTATAGGCCTCACAATCATGACGTACATCCATCGCAGTATTTTTGGGTTACAACCCCAAGTCCTACCAGCGAGTCTTCTGCACGCCATCAAGGCCTTTGTTGCTTTATTGGCAGTAATCTCGAAGTGTTTGTTCCACAGAAGTTTGCTATCTAGGGTTACTCCCAGATATTTAACTTCAGACTTCCATCCTATGATGTCTCCCTGTAAAGAGAGATATTTCGTAGTTGGAAGTTTCCTTTTCCTGGTAAATGGAATTACTGTGGTCTTGGTTGGGTTGATATTTAGTCCTACTGACAAGCACCACTGTTCAATAGTTTTGAGGCCCTCTTGCATCAAGTCGCATAAGGTATTCCAGAATTTACCTCTAACTATTAGGACTATGTCATCTGCATAGCCTATACATTCGAAGCCAAGCTCCGTAAGCCTGTGGAGTAGTTCATCCACTACTAGACTCCATAAAAGGGGAGATATTACTCCTCCTTGAGGTGTTCCGCGAGTGGCCCTAACGGAGGTGGTTTGATTGCCCACCTGCGTCTCAGCTATTCTCGTCTTTAACATCTCATACATCCATTTAATAATGGTTTTGTTCACCCCTCGCCTTTTGAGTGCCTCTTCGACCGACACGTGAGTTGTGTTGTCAAAGGCCCCAGATATGTCTAGGAAGGCACACATGGCGATTTCTTTGTTATTCAGAGTGCTCTGGATGACTTCGGTCAGCTGATACAGGGCCGTCTCTGTTGATCTACCCGCCCTGTAAGCATGCTGACATTTGTGAAGTGGTTTATTCTCCAGATACTCCGTTCTTATGTGGTTATCCACTACTTTCTCCATTGTTTTCAATAGAAACGATGTTAAGCAGATGGGTCTGAAAGATCGAGGATCGGTCGCATCTTTTTTACCTATTTTTGGTATGAAGGTTACCTTTGCCCTTCTCCAAATTTTAGGCATATGACCCAGTGCTAAACAGCTTCTTGATATCCTCAGAAGATGGGGAAGAATCTCCTCCATTCCTTTCTGCAGGAGTACTGGGGAAATTCCATCTACTCCTGGTGATTTATACGGTTGAAAGGTGTTTATTGCCCATTCCAACCGTTGCTTTGTAAATATTTTCTTAGCAATATCCCAATCTTCCCTGCGAGGATTCTTGATTTGAGTTGCTATGTCCATACTGATTGAGGGTTCACTACCTGGGAAGTGTGTTTTGAGGAGGAGAGTGGATCGTTCCTCTTCTCCCTCAGTGTATGACCCGTCTGGCTTTTTAAGCGACATTGTGGGAATTATTCCCCCCTTTGCCATGACTTTTTGAAGTCTGGCTGCTGTGGGAGTGGAAGTGATCTTTTCACAAAAGGCTTGAAAATTAAGCCTTTTAGCCTTCCTGATCTCCTTATTGTACTGAGTAAGCTTCTCAGTGTACCCCTGCCAATTACCATCTCTTTTGGCCCTATTAAAGAGCCGACGGACCTCTAGCCTGAGGTTTGACAGGTTCTTGTTCCACCAAGGTGCTTCCTTACTTGTTCGAACTTTCGAGAGTGGACAACTTGAGTGAAAAGCCTCAGTTATTGCCGCACTAACCAGTTCGACTTTTTGTTCCAGATCGTAGTGCGGGTGTTTTGCCCCATTCTTGTCGATCTGTTCCAAGTTTTGCTTCAGATGGATCTTATAGATAGACCAATCCGTATTTCTAGGATTTCTGCTTGAGGTCGACGAGGTAACCTCCCCCGTTATCCTGAATTCGATAATCCTATGGTCTGAAAGTGATGGTTCGTTCATCACTTTCCAACCTATAACATTTCTCCTCGCAGCAACATTAGCAATTGTTACATCCAGGACTTCTTCTCTTGCTCTCGTGACAAAAGTGGGAGTTGTCCCCACATTGAGGGTTTCGAGGTTATTAGCTAAGAGATATTCAAGTAAGCACTCCCCTCTGGAATTGTTGTTCGTGCTTCCCCAAATAACGTTATGCGCATTGGCGTCACAGCCTATTATGACTGGCAGTTGTCTGCTGTTACAGTATTGTACCAGCTCCTGCACTTCTGCTGGTGGTGTTGTTGGCCCATCTCCAGCGAAGTAAGCGGATGCTATGACAATGTCTCGGTCGATGCCCCCAATATTGAGGTGTACCATTATTGGAGTTAGATCCCGAGTCATGTATTCTGAAACACAAATATATTTAATATTGTTTCTTATGAGCACACAGGCACGTGGGGATACTTGCCTCTGGTCATAAATCAATATTGAGTCTTTACAGGCCAAACCTCTGATTTGGCCTACTTTGTCGATCCAGGGTTCCTGGATCAGTACAATATCCAGTTTTAGCTTTGCGAATAACCTTACAATCACTGCTGAAGCTCCCTTCGCGTGATGCAGGTTCACCTGCGCTGCCTTCGTGAAGATGAAGGGTTATTTGTGTGGGGTGGATGGGCTGGGTAGTCCAGCCTCTATAAATCCCCCTGCCTTCTCTCTTCCTGTCCTTCCTCGAATTCCATACGGGAGGTGTCCTTTCCGGAATTCGAGGAAGTTTCTTGGGTTTGGCCCTCAACCTCCAGGGGTGCAGAGGTATTCTCCGTCCCCCCGGTTGTCTCCTTGGAGTCAGTCGGAGCCCCAGTTCGACCCGAGTCAACTGGAGCTCCCTGCTCCCCAGATTTCCGGGATGTGGAGGGTATCTCCGCATCTCTGGAAACCACCACTGGGTTTGGTTTCTTGCCCAGTCCTGAGACAGGAATGTGCCCGAACCGAAAGTTCATTAGGCACCCCCCTGCTTTCAGGGCTTCTCCCGATTGGTGGTCAATCCCAATCGTGAGCACCTTGCCACTTCCCTCTTTCTTGGAGCTTAGAACTTTCCAAGCTCCAGTGCTGAGGTTAGAGTTCTGAACCTCGACGAGTCGGAGGATTTTCTCCGTCTCCATGTCGAGGCTTCGTGGGAAGAACACGGTTATGGTGACGGGTTTAGGGATGTCATTCTCTCCCAACGCCACCAACTCGGGTCCCTCCCAAGAACTGAGTGTCGGCACTGACTTCATGAGCCAGTCCGCCGATTTCTGGGATCCACAGTCTACCAGCATCATTCCACAACGGAAATGAATGCCGGTGAAGTGGATCCCCCTCTCCTCGCTGCGGCACATCTCTTCCACTAGCATATCCTCTAGTGAGGAGAGCCGCTCGGCTTCCAGGATAACCTTCGGGTATTCCTTGGGTAATATTCCTACCCTGGTCGCCTTCCCTGCCTTGACTGCTGCTGCAAATCCAGTGGCTTGCCCGGTTTTTGCCGCAGCTGTCTTCGGCTTCTTTGAGTGAGGCCGTTCCGGAGGTGTGATGTGCTCCGGACCTCTCTTGCCTTTCCCCTTACCCGTCGGGGTTACTCCCGGGGTTGAGTGGATTGGTTTGATGGGGTGCTGAAGAGCCTGTTTTCTAGCCTCCTCAGGTGCAAGGCCCTGATGGAGGAGTCGCAGGTACTTCCGCACTCCTGCTCCACTGAGGCCCTTCCTCAGTGGATCGTCTCTACCGCCGGGCTGTCCTAATTTGGGCAGCTCGAATGGCAGGCGATTTTTCTTTTTCCCTTTTTCAAGGGGCCCGGATGAAGAGGTGGAGGCTTTCTCCTCCTCTCCTCCGGTGGGTTTACTCTTTGCTTTGTCCATAACTGGTCCCACGAGTAGCAAGGGTCATGTCGGTCCGCTTCTGCAGAGCCCCGCATGCAGAAGTAAGGGGTTTGTTACAATGGAGTTCCCCCCGGTGCTCCAAGGTTGAAGCCAGTAGGGACTAGTCCTCTAACTAGCCATGCATCCTTAGCCTGGCTTCCCACTTTGGATTTAGAATTTTTGACGAGGTTATTTCCTCTTGGTCCAGGCGGTCAAGCCAAGACCCCCCCCGCACTGGCCCGCGAGACATGACCACAGACAGCCAGGCGTTGGTTTAACAGGTGGTCTCAAGAGCTCACCTGGCATCGTACTACCTGTGTGCAATCCCTTAGCCACGAAACTACAGCTGGGACAGGTGAATTTGGTCCGCGGCAGGGTATTGTATTGAGGCTGCCAGTTGAGTTTTTAGGCACAACGAGCCCCCTTATTTCCCTGCAGGCCTCATCCTCATATTAAGATCATCGTCAGAGGCCCCCTCCTATCCGCCACCTGGAGACGCGCCGGGTTGGTACTTCACCCCTACCAGATGTTGATTGACAACATCCGGACCCAGATATTATATGATATTATACATAAACTAAAGAATAAATCTGGTGGTTGTGATGGATTACACGCGAAACTAATAAAAATGATAGGTCTAACTAACTTATTCAAGAGCGAAGATAAAACAGTTTTTGGTAATTATAGACCCATGGCCTTAATACCTAATCTTACTAAAATATTTGAAAAAGTAATATACTAAAGAATATACGACTTTGTAACCAAGGAAAAAATAATAAGAAGAAAGCAATTTGAATTTATGAAAAACAAGGGAACAGCTGACGCACTAATCCAAATAAGTAACTTTTCTGGACTATTCCAAGGCTTTCGATACGGTTGAGCATAAAATATTGTTTTCAAAACTTTATAATATGGGTATAAGAGGGGCAGGTCTAAGACTCAGAATCTTACGTTAAAAAAAACTCAATTTGTGAATGTAAATAATGAAATAAATTATGAATGCTTAGTTAATGTCGGTGTTCCACAGGGCTCAATTCTCGGTCCATTGCTTTTCTTACTTTTCATAATTGATCTATTGCTTTTGCATCCCGAAATTTTTGGATACGCTGATGATTCAGTGATAATGAGTAGTGGTGATACTTGGAAACCAATTGCATTATCTCAAAATGAAAAATTGGAATACGTTTTCTCATGGCTTTATTTAAACAAATTGGTATTGGACATCAACAAATCAAGTTTCATGACATTCGGAAACTATGTTGATTCTATACCAGTAACGTTAAAACTAAAAATTAATAACAAAAAGGTACCTACAAAGAGTTATTGAATATAAACACCTGAGGGTCAGATTTGACCAGCACATTAGATGGGAGCAACATATAAACAAACTGATAAAATGTACTTGGTATATGTCTTCTATTTATTAAAAAAGAAGCTAAGCAAAAAACAAATGCTTATTATTTTATAAGGCTTATTTTAAAGCATAGCTTCATATGGAATCTTATGCTGGGGTGGATACCATGACACGATCAAAATACCGTTAGTAAGACTTTAAAATAAACTCCTCAACATTTTAGAACTGCATGCATCTGAGAAGAAAATCCCTTTTTCATTAAACCAGATATTCATACTATACTCCTTGGTTTATAAATATGATGGTTATAAAAGACAGTTTCTATCAAGCACAGCAACAACAAGGGCTAAGTTAATTGAACTGCCTAAGTATAAAATTGGACTGGACAAAGAAATTTTGAATACATAGCCTTACTTCATTTCATTAAATTACCAAATTCACTTAAAAGTCTAGAGGGGTCAAAGATAATTATTAAAAACAAACTCAAAAAATATCTTAAACGAAAGTCTCATGAAAGCTGAAAAATAGTCTTAGTTGCACTTATAACCATATAAACTTTGAAAAATTAACACCGACTAGTTTTCCAATAAATAGAATTATTTATGTATTTTTTTAGTTTCTAGATAATCCATTACTTTTATAGTGTTAAACATTATTCTCCATATTTCTATAGCCGTACGATACGTCGTTATCAAGAAATATATTTGCTAAGATGTTATTCTTTAGTTTTAGATTATCAATAATACCTACTTTATCAGAGTTAAATGTTATTCCACTAATTTTTGTTATAAATGATATAACTCATTTTAGTTTCAGATCATAGGTTAGTTTTTATACCAGACCTGCGCTCAGGGAATTCTATTGCCCTCTGCAGGGCTACAGGTTGATATTTACCTATCTGTGAATTTTCTGGTGAATTAAATTATTGTTAATGTTATCAAATATTTGGTAAATGAAAAAATAACTTCATGCGATCTACTTTACTGGCCCAAAACATCTGATAGCTATTAGTATCCAGTGGTGCATGGAATGTGATGGATACAACAAGAAGGAGATTAAGTTTTTTCATCCACCATTGGAAAACTGCTTAATCTCCGATTTGTGGTCAGCTTAGGAAATCAAAGTTCTGGAACTAAATAATGGAAGGGTGAGGAATTTTAGCAGTCCAAACTGCAGTCGTTTTCATACATTTTCATTCTAGCAACAAACCATTAAAGATAAAATCACTATAATAAATAGTAAGGAAGAAATAACTATTCTGTAGAGAAAGCAAATAGAAAAACTTGAAAATAACTTAGAGCAGCGGGTAAAATTTAATTTTCATTATCATCTCTTCTTCCATGGCATTGATAAAATCTGGCTTTGGCTGGTATCCTCTTCTCGTGGATCCATTCTGCGTATTCTTTCCACCATTTTCCTTTATTTTGTCGTTTATATTAAAGATGTATAATTCTTAGTCTGTCCAGTTTTGTGCAACTTTCACTCTTTTTAGAAATTTCATTTCTTGTGCTGGAAAATTTTTATTTCTCTATCATTTCTTGTTTTATTCTGTAATGCTGATAATTCCACATAAATGTGTGTGAATTTATTAAGTTTTTCTTTTATGTCTTTGCTACGGTCATAAGATATATAGTAGCCTAAATATTTAAAGTGTTTCACCTTTTCCGATACTCTATCGTTAACGACTATTTTTGTCCTGATTGGATATCTACCTGAGAAAGCCATGGTTTTTGTTTTGTTGGTTGATATTTTCATGTCGTGTTTTTTGACAGGTTATTTGTAGAGTATACATATTTCTCTCTGTAGGTCGTCTTCTGTTTCTGCTATGAGTACTAAGTCATCAGCATACAAAATAGAGTTTAGGGTAGTGTTTTGTTCTAAATATATACCACTAGGCCACTTCGTTTTCCATTATTTCACAATCGAATCTATATATTTGTTAAATAATGTTAGCGAACGACAGCAGCCTTGTCTGACTCCTTGTTTGTTGATATTTCTCTAATTAAATTTTCGCCCATATCTATTACAATTTTGACATCAATGTATAAACTTTGTATTGTTCCTATTGAGTGTTTTGGATATAACTGTTCTTTTATAATATTCCATAATTTGTATCTGTTTACATTGTCAAAAGCTTTCTCATAGTCTATAAGGCTTATATGTGTTTCTCTATAGTATTTTTGTGTTTTTCTATGATTTATTATATTGTGAATATTCCATCTATTCTCGATTTACTTTTTCTGAAACAAATTTGTTCTTCTTCCATAAGTTCTTCTGTTATGATTTTCAGTCTATTATTTAGTATCCTGGCATAAAATTTATAAGCGGTGTTGACTACGCTAATTCCTTTGTAGTTTTGGAGGTTATTTTTATCACCTTACTAGAACAAAGACATTACTTTTGCTTTTTTCCATTCATCAGGGATAGTGGAATTTCTCCACTATTTATTGAATAAATGTAAACGTCTAAGGTATTATATAAGTCCATTGTATTTCCAGGGTTCATTATTGATACAATCCATGCCAGTCACTTTTCTGTTTTTTGTAGCCTGACTCCTGTCAGCTCAATTGAATCTATATTGTCCAAACATCTTGCATCTTCCTCTTGTATCGTTGTTTCATCTGCATTTTCATTATACCACAGCTGTTCGTAATGATTCACTAGTTTTCTTCGTCAATGTTGTTTATTTGTGTTCTATCATTTTCCTAGTTGTTTAATGATTTAATTACTTTAAAGGCCGAGTTTTGTCTTCCATGTATGTCATGTTCGATGTTACTTATAAATCTATCCCAGGACTCTTCATTGGTTTTTCTAGTAATTTCCTTCACGATATTTCTGTTTTGTTTGTAAATTTCATCAAACAAGGATTTAACTATGAAGAAAATTCATAATGTATAAACCTAATGATTTAAATATATGGACTAAGGCTACGGTTACATCGATATTTTACGGAGTCATGATTTTACAAAAGGGTAATTAACTCAGTTATCAGTTTAATAATGTGAATTCAATTGATAAATTTTCGACCTTCTTCTGAGAAATCGATCAAAAATATGGAGCCTTATTCCTTTCCACACCAGTTACATAAAGGAATGTTTTTCTCTGTTATTGAGAATTCGATATTTTTCTCAATCCTTGTTAGTAAATTCCCTAGAATACGCAACATGATATATAGGTGTAGGAATGCAATTTGATAAATTACTAGCATGCCTCTGTAAGGCAAGTATAGTTCAATAGAAGAGAGTCTTCTCTGCCTGGTTGCTAGGTATTGTGCGATAGAAGTAAGGAAGGTATTGAATCTGCACACTGCACAGATCTGATATTTGAACAACTTGGAAAGCATGCATTGTGTGTATCAAAATATAGGTAATCCTACTGAAATATCGTTGTTGTGAAGGGTGCTAAAGCGGATTGAGTTAGAATATATTTGAAATATTTCTACAGTAGGTAAAGGTAGGTATGGATGGCTATCATTATAGATTTCTATGTTATTCGAGAATTTTTTTAGTAAGGTGCCTACAAGCAACACGGGTTTGATATGGAATTATGTAGAGTTTCAAGGATAGAATAATATCTAGAGAGCCGAGTTTCACTGGGTAAACAAAGCCATTTGCTTAAAGATGCAATGAGAAAACATTTTTATTCAGAAAGCATTAAATTATGATAATGATGGGAAGACCTTTCGAAATGAATGTACCCTTTTAGCTTTAGCTTATGATTGATTTTACAAATTATGGGTTGTGCTTGCAACTTAAGGGCGACATCGACGACTTTTGGCAGATACATTTCGAAATAAGGTTTCCGGAATATGAAAGTTCAAGTGCGAATCCGGCTTGCATGGTATGGGTTGCGTAGATAACTACGTACGATTTTCATATCGATTTTTCTCCATTTTGTTGATTCGGACAAAATGAGCGGTAACAGTCTGTCACTAGAGTGATGTTATAATTGTTCCGATTTTTTATGGGATGTCCGGAACCCTAAAACAAAAAAAAAATGGTGCAAATTTGGCAACTTGAGTTGCAAGGATATCCTGCATATTGAATTTATAATCTAGAATGCATTTAAAACCAAAATATTTAATTCAATCAAGACCTACCAAATTGGCTCCAGATTTTAGATCAATAAGAATGTTTAATATGTCATGAGTGTGTAAAAGGATGAAAAATAAATAGTCAACAAATATTTCAAATTATTCCATAATAAGTAATGTCTCAATATGGAGCTTTTGCAAATACTCTTCCTGGGCTCATAATTATTTGAAACAGAATTGAAATAGTAAGAGGAATATTAGTGATCATTTTAATGAGAAGCCTTCATCCTTTACAAGATATTTTGTGAACAAATGCCGTCTTATGAATAATCACTATAATATCCTTCGATTTATATTGTTTTAGGAACAATTGCTGCCAAATTTATACTAAAATCATATTCTAATATTTTTTTTACTGACTGCTATACATCACTGAGAAGCTATCGAAACCTTTCTTTTATTTCCGTTCAAATCCAATATGGCCTCCATATGAAAAAAATGGGTGATGTCTCCAAAATACCTGAAACTTTCAGATTATTAGTTAGGTATCTTATAGACATAAAACATGGGTAATAGTTTTGTTAAATAATTATATTGTCTTACTACCCGTATAGAAATATTTAAGAATTAATGGAAATGCCGGAATAATTGTAATTTCCCAACAAATATATTCTACATCCTAAATGATTGTAACCTGCGTTTGCGAGTGAGTAATTACCGGATAATGGTTATTCAATATCCTATTTAAATTAAAACTAAGCTAAATATAATCTTTTTGGGGTAGTAGATTCTTGAATTAGCTGTGCGTTGTCATTACACCCATATATATTTTATGATATAAAATATGGTTAGGTCTAGTTATATACCCAATTGCGTTAAGACTAAAATCGAAAAGATTTGAATTATCTTCTGACAAGAGTCTAAGTGATACATTGTTTAATTGTTAATGTTGCTTACATTAATCATGTGAAAGGCTAAACTTTGTTCAATTATGTTTTTGCTAGGCAAGATTCAAGAAGAGAAAATTCTTGGATGCATCTTCATAGTTGTGGGATATATATTATATATATATATATATATATATATATATATATATATATATATATATATATCTATATTTAAGTTAAAATTTAATGTATATATAGGTACTGAATTGAATATGAATTTCTAATAAATCTTAGATCCAGATAATAACACAAGTTGGTCAATTTATGTGTTGTTATGTTTTGGTTGTTAATCACAATATTTTTTCCACTTCATCTCATAATTAGGTTCAAATTAAGAAAAGAAGTAAAAGCAGTTGTTCTCTCCAACAGTCTTATCTTTCAAAAGTGAAGTGCCTAGTAAGAATTATTCTTTTTTATTCCACTTGATTCTAATTTGCGGAACACTTATACAGGATGACTGGTAAATGGACGTATTCCTTTGAGGAGGTGAAAGTAGAGCTTAGTTGATACCGATTAATAAACATTATTTACCTCTATACCATTCTTAACGGTTTTCAAAATATTTCCTTTTTTCAATTTTCAAGAAATTCAGTTCTTTACGAAGCAAATATTTGAAATCAACGAAAACAATAAGAGCCTTTCTAAATGTCGATTTTTGAATTATAAGCTGACAGACATACCCAAAATATCAGCACTGAAATTTATTGAAATGCTTACTATAAATTATTTCGGTTTAAACTCAACTTTCCTTTCCAAGTTTTTAACTAATGGTTACAAATTATTCTTAAAGATTCTCCATTTTATTGTCTTCTAACTAAGGTACATTATTTCTGGATTAGCATTTTGTTTTATTTGCAACTACTGGTTTTATTTTCGCATTTATAAGAAATAAGTCACGCTGCAACACTATTTCGCATTTTTTTCCTATATATATATAAATGCAAAAATAAAACCTCTAACAATAATTTGTACGCTTGATGTATTATGACATTTTCAAAAAATTTTAGCATAAAGGAGTTATAAGTTAAAAACTTGGAAAGAAAAGTTGAGTTTAAGCCGAAATAATTTAAAGTTAACATTAGTATTTTATTAATTTTCACTGCAGATATTTTGAGTATGCGTGTCAACTTATAATTTATAAAGCGACATTTAGAAAAGCTCTTATTATTTTCCATGGTTTTAAATATTTGCTTCACAAAGAACTGAATTTCTTGAAATTTGAAAAGAAGGAAATATCTCGGAAACCGTTAAGAATGGTATAGTGGTAAATAGTGTTTAATAGGTAGCAACTAAGCTCTACTTTCACCTCATCAAAGGAATACGTCCACTTACCAGTCACCCTGTATATGTTTTTTTTAAATCAGGAATCATTGACCTGCCGTTTTCTGAAATGTAATAAACATGCCAAAAGGCTGATTAAGCCAGCTGGCAACGACATATATTGTACATCATAAATATAACCATAAAATTGATTATTTTTTAACTATTATTTTTATATAAATATAAATGTAATGAAATATTCTTTAGTTTTTTCTTCTTGAGTGATAAAATATTACATTCGCATTTCTTAGAATCGGATGCCTTGTGAAGAAATTAATTTTAACCTGCGATCTCAAAATTACCACCTACAGATAAGGAATAAAGAAAAAATAAGGTGGTAGGTTAAACAATCGAAATTCAACATTCTCTGTTAGGTACTAAGAATTTGATTATTTGCTGATGATCATGTCTTGTTTTCAAGAAGAATAATTATGTTGATATGGAGCAATTATTATAACATGCAAAAAGCCTCCCATATTAACACAAAATAAATATTCATTCATTCAGGTAGAAACGATCCCAAACTTTAACGTACTTTCTGCGATAATACAATTTAGACAAGTAAATCGCAGTCAGGAAATATTCTGATGACTCATTTACTCGATAGAGTGTGAATGAGAAATAATTTCATAGAAAAATTTATATCAATTTAACATCCAGATTAGTGGTGGTAGTTTGCCAATGATTCCACAAAGTGGTCACCGCATGACTTACCGAAAGTCTAGAATATATCATTTCTTGAAATATTTGTGCTTGAAAACTTCTCGGTAAATCTAACGGTTTTGTAGTTAAAGCTCTAAAAAGGTCGAGAATGTATTACACTAATTTCAGAAAAAGCTTCTTATAATTTAAAATGTTTTTATAATAAAGTTGTCTAACAATATAAAAGCTATAAATAAGGCGTGATAAGTGACTGCCTCCTCATTAATAAACGAATTTCTGAGATAAGGGCACTAAGCCCGAAGCAATCTAACTCAGATATTTTGTCTATATTGAGCTAAATAATTCTCCTCACACAAACGGTCACAGTGATGCAGAAACTAAGGTGTCTATACTAATAACAACATTACATATAGAATATTTTGTCATGTAGAAAATAGAATTATTGAGTAAATAAATGATTTGCTGTAGCTGATACATCATCCGGCATCAACTTCAACATCTAAGCTCCTTACATTATGTATAGTTATTTTATTCTTTTTAGTGCATCATCGATGAAGTCGTTCCTTACATGGGTATATATATTACACATATTCCAGAAGATCAATATACTTTCCAAGTGCTATATCATTTTCTATTTTTAAAATCTTCCAACAAAACCTTCCCTGCTCTCACACGTCAGTTATATATCTCTCCAAATATATGATGGTGAAAAATTAAATTAGGAAAATCGAATTTAAACCAAATGTTGTATTGAAAGAATCTGCCACAGGAGATTTCTACGAGCTATTCGGTTATATACTCACAAAACAGAGTTAGCGGCATCAATATTCGTTGAAACCTTTCAAGTGCTTTGTTGTTTTTGTTTTCTATCAATATATAGGAGTAACTTCAAAGCGTTCAAAAATATAGATACTTATCGAAGAGACTACGTTCTGGAAAAAGCTGACAAATATTGTGGTGTATCTGGTTTATTGCAGCTCGCTTCTATAATAAAGGTAATTTAAAAAAATGCAATGAGGTGTTCTTTTAGTGTTACTTATTGCTTCTGCTTCAAAGAGGCCAGATATTTTGCAATTTGTTGTAGAAGGTAGTGGAACCAATTATATAATATTCTAATTTTGTCTTTTTGACATCTCCATATTTCAGGGTCGCCCATATCAGATTTAATGGTTCTTAGGAGTACATCATCGTATGAGCCTTTATATGTTTGTGTCAATTTTTCATTCAAATCATAATGATGCAATATATTTGATAATCTGTGCTATCTTGTATATATACATGTTTGTAAGGAAATAAAACTTATCAAATAAATAAGACAGAACTTGGGAGCCTTCCATCAGACAGTTGCGTTATATTGGTCAATATTATCGCATGCGTTATTGAGATTCTATCCACATATTATTTCACACGCAATTTCAGCTGGGTCACAAGGGCAATGCGAGATTATTGTGCATCCAGAAAACGTCACTGTTAACAATGCACAATGTTCTAATTCTTTCACTTCTTCAAGGACTCAAACGTCCTACTTCTATCGAGCTGTTAGTATCTCAGTAATATGCGATAATATCAACCCTTAAACCATGGACAGAGCCCAAAAAAGGATTTTATTCATATATGAATCATTAAAAAAAGTTAGAAAATGCAAGATTAAGATAATTGTGTTCCTAAATTCGATCCAGTACTGTCAGTGTTTTTGTCGACAAGCGTTTTTCCCGTAGGTGGTAACCTGGAAGGATTTTGGAACGGGATACCAGTATGATGTCACAATGTTGACATCACTCAATACTAGCAGAAGGAATGAAATTTCAAATAGTATGAAGATATTTTGCTTATAGGGATTGTCGAAAAATATATTCAATTCCTGTATTCACACATTCATTTCTCATATAACTTCCTTGAAATTTTAATAGCATAAGTGAAAATATTAGGTGTATTTTAACAGTGACTTTCAATAAAATTGGATAGTTCACTTATTGTGCTTGTTGTTTTATCCAAATTAACAAGCAGTGGTGAATAGTTAATATCGCGATAAACAAACAATTGATAATTCATATTCTTGTAACTCGAGGTTAGGGACTTATCCGAATATATTCAATTTATTTTTTCTTGTTCCAGGTTCCTGCTAGGTAAATGGAATATAAGAATAACATTTTACTTGGGGATCAAACTCACTCTAAAGGTATCGAAATAATACAAGTATTTTCAGCCGGTTGACTTTTGATGTTGACCATTTTCTGGCCCAATGATCAATCGCCGGGGTCTCAAAGAAAAATGAAGAGTATTTGGGGCATTGTCTGTCAAATTGAATTGATCGAAAAAGGATTCATTTGCGACGGCCTCAGCCCCAATTACTCAAGGACTTTCTCAATCAACAGTCTAAAGTTTAAAAGATCCAAAATATAGTCGCCTAAAAGTACCTATAGTTCGAATGCTACATTTTGGATTTTTCAGTAAAAAAAATCAAATAAATGATTAAAAATCCGGGAGGCCAACGATGATTTATTGGGACTGAAGGGGTATGAAATGATTCCTCAGGTCGGCCAATTTAGTTTGGCAAACAAGTTTGGGTTCGGAAACAGCAAGTTTTCTACAAAACTCTACGCGCTCTTAATCGAGGTTAAAGTTATAAGTTAACTCTAGCCTCCTATTTATAATAGAGTTTTGTGTCAGTAACTTTTCGTGGAAGTCAATGGGCGAAGAACATATATATTTAGAAAAATACAAATTGTGAATTCTGGTTTGAAAACATCATTATCAAGGACCGATGATCATGAAAGTATCGGGCGATGTTTGGCGTAAATAAATAAATAAATAATAACTTATTGCGGCTAAAATACAAATTTTAAATATATAAATAATACACTAATAGATTGTCTGACTTATTATAAGCCCTAAATACCCCTACTGAGATGCAAATAGCATCTGTAAGTAGACCTGAACTAATGAATGAATTAAAATCTACATCCTTAACAGCATCTAAATCTACATATTAATACAATACAAATAAACAAATAATAAAATAAAAATACAACATAAATATAAATACAAGGTACAAATGTACAGATCATCGTATGATATAAGAAATATTAATACAGAAACTTTATTCAATTACAATATATTATAACTTTAAATTATTTAAAATCCAACTCCTAATATGAATCAAAAAAATAATAAGCACAGAATTATAAAGCACCAGCACTTTAATTTGTCAAACCCGACCCAACGGTTCCAGATTCCAAATAGTATTCCTAATATGAAGTTTAATTCGCCATCTAGTATAGTTTATTTGATTCAATTATTATTTAATCTGTTTTAGATAAGCTTGTATCGATATAAACCTGTTTTTTGTCCAAAATTTAGTTTTATTTACTGCAAGCGATTTATGTCTAGAACATACAGAGGCATCAGCCATAGTATACTGTTCCCGTAGAATACAATAATTATATAGTGCTTTCAAAATATATATTTGATGGATATGTAACAATCGTTTCTCAGTAGAAAGGTAGTTTTGCTTATTAAATGTTAAAATTTTGATGTTGCATGTTTTTGTATTCTGGCTACTGGCCCTAATGCATTTGAATAAGCTGAAACCCAACAAATATTCCAATAAAATAGTAGGTTCGCCACAGAAAAAAGATGATATAATTTTAATAAATATTTTTTGTCAAATATATATATATATATATATATATATATATATATATATATTGATTTTGTATTCTTGACTGGTTTTATAATAAATAAAAAGATGTTCTTGGGGATGCATTCATATAATCAATAAAATTCTTTGATTAAAGCCGAGCTTTTGAGAATGTTTATTCTCTTCTTCAGGGCAAAAATCGTGAATTTAGAATAAATTAGCCAAAAACTGGAAAGATTTCATAGCCATCAATTACAAATGTCCTGAAGAAGAAAATAAACATTCTCGAAAGCTCGGCTTTAATCAAAGAATTTTATTGATTATATGACTGCATCCCCAAGAACATGTTTTTATTTATATTTGTATATATATATATATATATATATATATATATATATATATATATATAGATAAATAATATTTGGTTAATTGGGATTTCCGCATAAAGCACAAAGTAAACTCTTTTGACTTAGGTCCTAGCTTTCGAAAATATATTTTTTCATCATCAGGGCTACAATGAATATAAAGCTGTTAATTTATATAACTCCATAATTCACACTAATTCCTAAGAATAAACTACTTACATCAGTCTTTGAGGTTGTTTGCTATTATAGTTGGTGATATGGAGTGGCATACATGTTTATGTAAGCTTATTAGCATCACAGAAAACCAAAACAATATTTTAAGAATACAATACTAAGAACACATATTAAAAATTAATTAAAATATTATATGTGTTCTTAGTATTGTATTCTTAAAATATTGTTTTGGTTTTCTGTGATGCTAATAAGCTTACATAAATATGTATGCCACTCCATATCACCAACTATAATAGCAAACAACCTCAAAGACTGATGTAAGTAGTTTATTCTTAGGAAATAGTGTGAATTATGGAGTTATATAAATTAACAGCTTTATATTCATTGTAGCCCTGATGATGAAAAATTATATTTTCGAAAGCTAGGACCTAAGTCAAAAGAGTTTACTTTGTGCTTTATGCCGAAATCCCAATTAACCAAATATTATTTATCTAACAATAATCGGCAATTTACTTCATTCCTATTAATATATATATATATATATATATACTATACTCTATGATTGGGTAATCTGCCGAAGAATTTTTTATGGGGCTTAAAAAAAGAATACTCTTCTTGCTAACCAAGCTTTCGAAAAATATATTTTCATCTTAAGGGTTTTGCAAACGAGGTTACAAAATAAAACGAGCAAAAACAAAGTTAGGATTTCCTTCGCCCATATGGACGGAAAACAATTAACACTTAAGACATTTGACAAAATTAAAATTTCTTAAAATTAAATCATCCTCCTCTATTTTCTCTATTTACACAATTACTGAGTAACTGAGTACTCAGTAATTGTGTAAATAGAACTAGAAAATAGAGGAGGATGATTTAATTTTAAGAAATTTTAATTTTGTCAAATGTCTTAAGTGTTAATTGTTTTCCGTCCATATGGGCGAAGGAAATCCTAACTTTGTTTTTGCTCGTTTTATTTTGTAACCTCGTTTGCAAAACCCTGAAGATGAAAATATATTTTTCGAAAGCTTGGATAGCAAGAAGAGTATTCTTTTTTTAAGCCCCATAAAAAATTCTTCGGCAGATTACCCAATCATAGAGTTTAGTGTGTTCTAACAAAGACTGCCGTACTTCCAAATATATATATATATATATACATATATATATATATATATATATATATATATATATATATATATATATATATATATATTATATATATATATATACTTATCATTCTACAGGAAACAAAAAGAAGGTAAGTATCTTACTTTGTTACAATACTAAGAATATTTTACTTCCAATTCCAATTTTCCACCAAGGTATTTAACCTCTTTGATAATTAAACCATTTTCTTACATTTTTTTTATGAATGTTCAGCATTGGCTGTAACTTCATCCCAGTTGTCACCACTACACAAATGATAAATAGCACCCGGTACATTAAGTTGCAATAATCCATTAATATAGGCATTAAATAATAATGCACCAAAATATATGGAAGATATAATAATAGCTTCATACCAGGATATCTACGACGGATGTAAACATAAAAGCAACAGGAGCTACATTTTGTTGCAAAAAATAGGCTAAGGGTGCATCATATTGCTTTTCTGTGATTTCTGGCTTTTCGGAACCTCCACAAAACCAATACGAAGGATTTTTATGTAAAATTTATAATACATTCATTATTATCCATCCCATCATGCTGGCGCACTGGTAAATACATTAATTCATCAATATTTTCACATCTCAATTCTCAATTTGTTCCCCTGACATTATTAATTCATAATTGCCATAGATAACTACCTAGATACATATATTTTTGTGCGCTAAAGATCTTCATTTCCCAAATATCACTAGATCTGAGAGGCTTCACAAGGCATTATAGCTTGTGGTAGATTGTCAGTGCTTTCCACGAGATAGCAACCGCATATAGCTTCGAGAAAAATCTTCACACCTTAGCCGGAATGAAACCGGGATCGGCTCGTTTCCGATAACTGTGGCGTGTTTTCTGATTAAAAACCACAACGAAAATCAGGAATACCAATTTTCGAGTTTTAGTCTCTTCTTGGAGATATTGGCCCATTTTTGTTCCAACAAGCTTGCGGGATGTTGGAGCAAGAGGGGTGTTGGGTGAGGGAAAATACGCATGTAGAGGTCTAAAAGAAGTCGTACTTACCACTCCTTGACTTTTGTTTAGCGTCTAGCCGCTATTCCGCTTTTATTGTCATTTGTCAATTATGTCATATTATTGTTGTTTTGCAATTTAAAATGGCTGAAACAAGAAACGACTTACATTTCAAATATACATCGTTGCCTCTATATTTAAAAGGTCGAAAATACATAGAATAGTATGCGTCTTGCAGCGCATCTAGCGATAATAAGCAACTAATTGATAGCAATCATTTTATGGAACAGCTTATTTCATACAAAATAGAAGTTTAAAATGTAGTTTTTTAGTAAATATTAAGGAAACAAACATGTTACCAAAACACAAACCTAGCCAACCACACAATACTAATTGTATCTAATTTTATTTCTTAGTTTCCTTGTCGAATAAATTTAATTTGCTTTTTTTTCATATGCAGATACTTCCTTCTATTGTCTACAACATCTATAGAAAAGAATAATTAATGATAATTCGATGAGCTTGTAAACTGAAGTAAATGGCAACAGTTTATTCAATAACAATCATATGGAAACGTATGTCCATTTCCTAAGAATATTTCAGTAATAACAATGTGGCTGACCAAGAAGTGTAATGTGTTTACATTGTAATATCCAATTAAAAATAGCAATTTATGAAGAAGTGACGTTACTGGTAATTACGAATTTTTATTAGCTCCTAAGCGCGTTTTTTGACACACTTAACACCCTTTTTGCTCCAACATCCTGCAAGCAAAGGGGCCAATATCTCCAGAAGGAGACGAAAACTCCAAAACTGATATTCCTGATTTTCGTCTTATGTTGGGGTGTTTTATCAGAAAACATCATTAAATCTTGGCGCAACTTTTATCAGAAAGTCCCCCCAGGATCTAATGCATGGCAGTCTGAGGCTCAATCCAGTACGCCACTGTGACCGCACTAGATATTTACTTTCTGGAAATTATTTATATTCTGAAACTGAAAAGACATTCTAATTATGAAGAATTTTACTGCAGAATTATTTATTCGAATGCTTTCAGTTTTATTCCCTGAGTTCCTAAATTCAATCAAATATACTGGGTAGTGTTGTCACTGTCAAACGCTCACAACTGTATTTGTAATTTGTAAATCAATCAATCTCATATGCCGTTTATGAAAGCTCAGGCATTATGAGATAATTCTCTTAAAACGAAGCAATCAACTGATTGAGGATTTTCATGTCGCTTTATCTCCACATGACGCATTGTAAATACTCGATTTACAAAAAAACTCAATGAATTTTGTTTAGTTTTTTCGAATAAATACCCAATATTCTTTCACACATTCCAGTAAATTGAAAATTGATAGTCGCGTAGATGATGAAGAAAAAAAGATTTTCTGATTTTATATGCAAACAGGTATTATTTTACCTTCTATACCTCAACCTATGACGTCATAGTTATTTCTTGATAATATAAAAAGAATATAATTTTATATCATATCATTACCTGTGATGATTTTCTGAGAATAAAAACTGCAAAATAATTAGTAATTTATTTACTCACACTTTATAATTCCCCAAAACAATATTTTGTCCTTACCTGCTAAAGATATTCTTCGGTAATGCAAATAAATTTAAGATGAGATCAGGATTAATAAACAGAAAAACTGAACGGAAATGTTACAACCTATACCGGGAAATTCGTTGGTCTCCTTTGGATGCTGTCAGCTGTCATGTTACTAGGTGTTTGTTGATATTTTCAATTAAGGTTGGTTTTAAGGTTGCATGAATAAATTCATCAAAATAACGTTTCTTCTGCACCCGGTATTTCATTGCAGTTCTTGATCCCCACGTATTCCATATTTTTTAAATCAGAAAAATCATCAGATATATAATCATGGCATTTCCTTTGAAAAATCTATGATGCCATCATAGATTAAAAGCTGGAGAAGGTAAAATTATTGTACGAAAAGGAAGGAAATCAAAATAAGAAGTCAACGTGCCGAAGCTTTTGTTCATTTATTGATATTTCACATCTAAATCTGATTTTTAATCATTTCTATACTTTATGAACGTACTGTTAGAAACCATAATTGATGCCGCCTTTCTAATTTTTCCTACCTAGTTTTTACCTACTATTGCTGAAAAAAATTCACTTGAATCTCACACATGTATTGTTACATGCAAGCATTTCTTGAATCTCTAGGATATTTTGAAGTATCATTCAAAATATTCACTATTCAGCTTGACGCGAAGGAGGATACATCATGCCCTAAACATAAGATCTTACATGAAATGAAGCAATGTTACCTTATGTAGGTACCTTCTGTTTGTTATAATATCAGTACCTACCAATTAAAATAACAACAGGAATTTTAAAAGTTTTGAATAAACACACGAAGTGAATAACAGCTTTTACATCTTTTCATGTTTGGACTATGACTATACCAATGAGATGACGAGCAGAAAATATCGCGGTTATCCATCAGAACATAACAACACATTATTATTATGTAAACGACGGGTAAGCCCTTATGAGGCATTTTTACCTTAAGGTCTTTTGTACAATCCCGTGATGTGCTACTCTACTGTTATTTTTGGGTTTAAATCAAGCCCGTTTTAAATAATTCATTAGTGCTCTTGCACTACACGCTTTTAGGCTTTCAGAGGTGGGAAATGCCGGACTTTTTTGCGACAAATTTTCTCATTCAGTTAGTATGCGATTTACAGACTCTGTTCCTTCTGTCCAGAATCTGCGGAAATCCTCTTCAACAAAAACCATCTTTTTAGATGGTTTTAACATCAAATCAATAAGATAATTTTATATCATCTAGATCCATAATTCATAATGCCTCGTGAAACCCTCGAAAATAGCACAATATTTATTGTACGTGCTGCGTATATTCTTAATCTTCAATTTAAAATATAGATAAACAATTAATCAATGCATTACTTCGACTCTTGTCAGAAGATAATTCGGATATGTCTTAACGCAATCGGGTACCTTATATCATAAAATAAGTATATATAGATACAAAGAAAACTCAAAGCTAATTCAAGAATCGAGACTATCACTAAAAGGGTAGATTTTGCTTATTTCAACCTAAATAGGATACTGAATGACTATGATCGTTAAATACCTAATAACAGGAGGCGGTTCGGAAAGTACAACAAATACCTATACATATATTTTCGTAATTAAAAATTACTTCCTGATACGGTTAATAAAGGATAAATATAATTATTTAACAAAATGATTGCCTGTAAAGAAACACCGAGATTAAAAATTCACGAAATAATCGATGTTGGTTATCACCACCATGCTTAGATTAAGAAAATTATGAATTTTAAATGCTCCATCCTACTGGCCCTCTCCAGACTAGTTTCTACAATTTGTCAGTTTAAATTTGCCTCTTAATACCTATAGATATCCCATACATCCGCACCCACAACAAATTTACCTACGATAATTAAATTTTTGTCATTTTCAAGGTTCTCCTTTAGGATTTCAGAGTTAATTACCGTAGTACAAACTATTAGAAACAAATATATATTATATTGCTATTCTGTAATTATATTTGTATATTTTATTCTTTTTAAATTCTTTGATTCATATTATTTTGAAAAAAATAAGTGGTAAATAAATTATTATTATCATTATTATTACATATTATTTTATTAAATTAATTCTTATTTTTTGAGATAAATGTTAACATATAGATGTACTCTTATGTTTGTGTAGGAGTGCATGTACAAAAGTTATTGTTTGTGAATTCATATTAATTTAGATTATGTATAGTTTTAAAAATATTTTTAAAACAATTATTATAATTTTATGAATTGATTTTTATTTTTTATTTTTACATTCGATATAATGGCTCAAAACAAGTGTTCTTCACTTATTGAGTATGATTACCTATTTATTTATGTTACTTGAAATATTTACACTTAATTATATTCACTATTATTTTCACATGAATAAATATTATTATTATTATTTGGGATTTCTACACTTTATTCAATTCCAAAATTGACATAATACCTATATCAAAAAAGTCACAAAACATGGAATAGTGAGATAACTCAAGATAATTGTATAAATGATATATAGTAATTTTTTACATGTAAGAACAACATAAAAAAGATTTTATAGAAATATAATCTCCTTATTACTGGCTCAGAACAAAAACATGAGTTTATTGATGAGATATTTTCATTGAATTTGAAACCCTTTATTCAGAGTCCAGATCAATTGTTTTCACATTCATATAATTGTTTTGGAAACACAGTTGCATTTTTAAAAAATTAGATTGAGACAATCTGATTTCTGTTCAATTCTATTCTTTTGGGAATATTTTCTGCGTAAATTTCTCATCACAATGGTCTCCAATAACTTGGTTCAGTTTAGTTCAGTTTAGTTAATTAAATTAATCATGATAGAAATAAATGTAAATGCAAAGTAACAGCAAATAACAAATAAAACAAAGATTGAAGACATGTAACACTCAAAATAAGGCGAGCAACAAGGAAGTCTATACATAATCTTTGAGAATTCACAGAACGATCGATAGTGTCAGGTAACAGCGAATGCATGTACCTATAAGCTTAAAAGATTTATTTCCAACATATTATTAGATTACCGATGTTTATGATTTTATCGTTATATATCTTTCAGTAGATCACTTGAAAATATTTCTGTAGGTCAGTAGATGTAAGTTAATATCGACTGACTCGGCAACCCTGCAGTGAAGGCAGCAACTCAGCAAGAAATAAGGGTTCTTCTTTCCATAATCCATAACAGCTATCTATGATTACGTGGAGCCCCTATATTCAAGACTTTTATTTTGTAAGAAGATTTCTGTCTATATATCATTCCTTTTTTCTGTCTTTTGACTACAAAGGGATAGATGCTGATTCTCTAATGCAAAGATTATGATCTGAAACTGAAGCCGCATTTGTGTTAGCGACATCAGCCGCTAGATGACAATACTATCAAAGATGCTCATCTAATTGAACATTATACCAAAGATAATGGATGACTTCCATTATCTTTGAGTATACTATAAAACTAATCACAATAATATCACGGAGAAAAAATAAACCTTGCCAAGGAACATTAATATAGAAAAACGATTGTGTGAAAGCTCATTTTGAACCAAAAATTTTCAGATGACGAGTGTGAAGGTTTGATGGAAACTAATACACAACCCCAATACCAATCAAAATCATACAACAATTTCAATTTTGAGAAATATAGAATATAAAAGATCTATTAATTATGATATTGAGAATGTATAGGTAGCGCCAACGCCCTCTCTTAATGAATAGTAAGACCACCCAGTTGTATGCTGGTTGCCATGTATATATACTTTGTGAATACCTACAAATATATACTAAACCTAAACTGGTTTCTGGCCAGAGGACCAAAGGTGTCACAGCATGCCCTTTTCTAAAATTTTGATATTGTGTTATTTCTTACAAAAACTAGGATGGATTTTATTTGGGTGCTCTTAAAAACATAAAAAAATTACGTTAATTGTATTGGTGTTGGCAATTTTGAAATGACAGAATTAGTTTTAGGTATTCTGCATTTTTAACTCCTACAAGTAACAAAGTATATTCTGGTTTTGTAAAAAAATAATTTGCGGATGTTGAGTCTTTTAAGCCATCAAAATCCTTGAGCATTTACAAATATACGCTGATTTCAAAATAGAGCAGTCAATCTCCCTATTTCCTATAGTACTGTAATTCTGGAATCAGTGAATTTATTGAAATATCGCGGCAACTCATATTTTCTTTATGGTTTTTACTGCCCCCCCATTGTGGATCTTCGCATATGGATTTTTACTAGTTCTCATCCTCTAAAAATTAAAGTGTCCAAAAGGTTATGTTTCTATTGTCAGTTTGTGTTTTATATATGTATATAATATAGTATAATCCATACCCTCTCTTCCATATATGATGGTGTTTTATCAGGTTTAATTGTTGCAATCTACTCACTTGTATTTTGAATTTATTGTGAAGTGTCATGTTAATGCAGCCCTTTCTTTTGTAGATTTTTCGTCAGTCATTAAAGTTACGGTGCTGTAACAGGGAACGAAATCCCAAGCAGCATATAAATCAAACTTATCAATGGATATTTGTCACTTTTTGTTAAAAAAAAACCTACTACCTACTAGGATATTTAGTTGTTAATCGATCATTCCAGATGAGTTTTGATATGATATTAATGATTTTTTTTGGAGCATTCTCTTAAGCAAAATAATTGACACTTATATTTTTTATGCCAATAGAATTTTTATATCTGCAAGTCTGCAAGTGATGATGTTTGTAAATTTTCTATTAAAAACATAATTGTTGTACAAAAACTTACAAACAAGGCCTTGTTAATTTTATGAAGTTTTCATGAAAATACTGAAAAATATCGTTCTCAAGAAAAAATGTAAATGTTATTAACAAATTTGATTGTTTTAAAGTCGGACATTTTTTTATCGTTGATTATTTTGTTTTAAAAGTAATGTGTATTTTTAGCGAGCATTTATTAAAATATCTATGTTTTATAAAGTCTAATATTTTTTTTTAATTGAACCAACTTATATAGTGCACTGAAAATAGAAGATAATATTGATTCTATTGGTAGGTACTGGCCATTTTGATATAGTGTTCTGAATTTTGATTCTAATATCAAACCAAATAATCTTTCCTTTGTTTCCGTTAGATAGAATCTTAAGCTTTCTAAAAAAAGGAAAAGACATATTACATATTGGGCAATGGCCTGGTGCCTTCAAAGGTAAGCCTGTTATAAACTTCTGCACTATATATCAAAAAGCTCATAACAATTAAGACCAATATAAAACTGCTATGGCGTAATATTTTCACTCACTATGAAATAAAGGAGTTACCTTCTGCATCGGATGGGCTAGTGCAGAGATGTAAGAAGTATTCTTAAAAACACTGACGAACTAGCCTCCAATTAAAGTTTTTATACTGATGTTCGTTTTCATACAAGTTTGTGTTGGGAAGGGAATTCTTATTATTAGTCGGATAGTTATGTTAATGAAATTGATACATGCCCTAGAGAAGATTATGAAAGGATTTCAATTTTCAACCAACCTTACCCACACATACGTTACCTTCTTCTTCAATATCATCAGAGGCAAATGAAACAAACAAATATAATTTTTTTTTCCATTTATCTGGAAGCTAGTACAAGAAAACAAATTTATTACCTAATAACATCCTAACATACCTACCATATTTTTTGTAGCATAATTTTTATGTGTCCTTTAATACACCAACAAATTGGACATTTTGCCAAAAATATATGATCCACATGGTAGCAGATGGAGTAAATGTGTTAATATATTCAAAATAGAAAACAAAAAGTGAATAAAATCTATCCAGAACGTAACTATTTTGAGAATGTTCTTGGCAATCGCATCACTTGGATGTAGTAAAGATAACTTCTTTACATTTACACACCTTCAATGGCTAGATATATCAATGGAACATTCTGGCTAAGCTAAGTTTCTGACTTGTATCTTAATAATTTCACATGAATGAACGTTGAGGCAGCCTAGTTTTATTCGGGTCATAACTGACAAGATTAGAATATATATGCTTCAGGAATATTTAGATGTACACGAGATATGACTATGTGCAGTACATTGACTTCTAGGGTTTGTTTATGAAAAAATCCAGAAAAGACAAAAACTTTCTTTAGGATATGACCAATATTAGTAGTAGTATCATAAAGATATATCTATAGTTTTTTGAAAACAAAACACGAAAACACAGTTTTAATTTTTGTTCTTGCAAAATAACTCTTATCTTTTTGTTTCACTTACAAAAAAGTTGCGTTTAAAATAACAATTTATATGTCAAAAAATATTATATCCGCATTTTGATGTTTGAGTCTCCACGAAACAAATTGAATATACTCGATTTCCATTTTTTTTCAGCTATTTGCAGATAGAATATACTCTTAAATGATGAACATTTAATTTACACACAAAAGCTATTACTAAAGCATTGGTTCCACTTTTTAAAGAAATACATGACTATTTTTTCACATTCAGCTTTTTTGAACTATAACCAAATGTACTGGTTTGACCGATTGCTGAGAAGCTGTGGTAACTTCCTTCACAACTCATTCAACTGCCTTAGTGTAGGTACGAGGAAATTTTGATTCATTTTCTATCACTGACTGCTGAATGAACAATCAACTCAATCTCTTCTTTAATGAAGTCAGTTATGAGAGGTAGTTCTCTTATTATGGTTGATTGCCAATCAATAAGGTTAATGTAGTCTTCTGCATCAAATTCAACCTATACTGTTTTGGTCCATTTGCCCTTTCGTCTGTTTGTCTGCTTTCTTGTCCCCCTGTAGGGTTGATTGAACAACAACCGGTAATTCATTGTCTAAGTACTTCATACCATTTTGGAAAAGTTTTATGACGCGGAAATAATTCCAGGTTGACATTTTGACTATGAGGTGGCATAGACTTTCATGACGAACTCAGCTAGTTTTTTCAATTGTGGCCTTGGTTCAGACAATAATAAGACTCTGTTTGCCCTTGGAAGCCCTCTTGCATGAGACCCATTTCCGGGATTTCTGATAGCCAACTCTGAGGAGCATTCACCGTGTAGTACAGCCTTAAATATAACCCATAGGTAGTTTTAATCACTACTCAAATTTTGAGTCGTAACCTTTGAGGAGATAATATCTCTTTTCTCATATTTCACAACTGATAAGTCTTGACTTTTACCTTTAGGCCCGCTAAAAGAGGTTGGTCCAGATGTTCGATCGCTAACGGCTACAAATACTTTCCTAAGATGTAATTCGTTTGAATACAGCAAACAATACATTTGCTCGAAGAGATAGTCCAGAGTCCAGTATTTGCTGCCTTACCATCACATCCAAGTGATTTAATAGTCTTATCAATGCAGTTGCAGTTATCTTACATGTAATTCAGTATGGATGATAACACTATTTGGAGGGGGCACAAGAAGGGGGAAAAGGGAATTACGTGACTCACATGTCGGGATCACGTGGTACCTCTCTCCTATATTCAGATTCACTGCTTTGAAATGCTTCGCCGCAGTTTGAAATTATTTTAAATTACATTTACACAATTCAAAATATTTAAAAAATTTAAGCTTTCTTTCTTTATAAACTAGATAAAAATTTGGTAATTTTTACATTTATTGTTTATTTTGCATGTTGTTGTAAAAAAGTTAAGAAAGCGCCTTTCTCTTAAACTGCCAACCTTGAGGTTTGTTCCGGGTAACCTAAATATTTTTAAGACTCCAAAAATTGTTTATGCTAAATGTGGGGACGTAGTTACAACATTTTATTAACTTGAAAGATAGATTTAAAAAAATGATACACCCTTATATTGAGTTCCTATGAAAGTATTGAATTGTAACTTGTTTCTGGAATCATATGCAACGTACTTTTGGCGACCCTGAGCTTATTTCATTTATTTTCTATTCGAAATTAAAGCACAGATACCATCACCTAAATAAACATTATTGAATTGATATTATCATTTGTATCTCTTATCGAAATGACGAACAGAGAATTAATAAACTGAATTCAAAGGTACTAGTACCAATAGAATCGGTATTGTATTATATTGTAATTTTGACCGACAAACCCAAACGTAGGACCTATTCAATTAGACTTTTTACTTTTTTTTGGTTTGTGCGCGCTCCATATACTAAACGTTCCGATTTTAGTGATTTTTGATTCATTTGAAGAGGAGACTTGAGAAACGGTCCCATATTCGAAAAATCTCAAATTCGAAATCTTCTCCCCTCCAAAAACTACCCCCGAAATAAATATAATCTACAAAAAATTGGACCAACTTTATTAGTTGGTGCACTAAAAAATACAAAATAATATTAATTCTACTGGTACTTGTGAAGTTGGTGCCAAGAGTCTTCTATTCAACTACAATTGTACAACTTCAAAATTACCAGTACCAATAGAATTATTATTATTTTGTATTTTTCACTGCACCAACTTACAAAGTCGATCCAATTTTTTGTAGAGCAGGATCTAATGAAGTCGGTGCTAAAAACATTGTAGCCTGAAATCGTATGAAGTATGAGTCGATCAAAAATATTTTCAATGGCATTTAAATCTTGGAATAGTGCAAAATATACTTTTTAAAATTCAGCTCTTTCTTGTATTAACCTAAAACTGCTCTAGAGATGTTGGTCAAAAAATGAATTATTGTTCAAGTATGCATCTCTTGAAGGTATTACCATGTCGCTATCATTTTTCGTTCTCGTGATAATGTAGTACAAAAATGACTACGTACAGGGTGTCCCTAATTCAAGCGTTATAATTGGGATCTGGGAAAGTATAAGTGATAAAAGGTCGATTAAATGGACCTATAGTTGCGCAATTTGGTGATTATTAAAACGCCGCTTTGAAATTTGAAAAATTTCGAATACTTCCGAAGATTAAAAAAAAAACAATTATTGACCATTTCATTTTCATTTTTTATGACACAATTTGAATAAACGTAACATTATAAATTTATCATTCTCATAGCTACCTTTTCTGTTTTACAAGATGATGTTAACATATTTTCAAGCCGACGTTTCGTTTTCAATCTGCCATCATTAACTATGTTTTTATAAATACGGCCCTGGATTTTTTATTACGGATTTAAGGAGCTTCTAATGTTCCTAAATCAATGATGTATCGTACTTATTCGAAATATTTATATTAATAGCATGTTTCATTACGACTCCTGTGTTAAAGAGAGATAGGGAATAGATTTTTGGTAAGATCTTACCAGCAAATCATTATTTTTTTTTTTAAATGTGCGATACATCTTTGGTAATCTTGGTTGGATGGAAAATCTGACAACACGATCTTGTAAATCACAAAAAAAAATAATAATGAAAATGTGCTATTTGAATATTCGACTTTTCCAAAAAAAGTATTCAAAATTTTTAAAATTTCAAAGAAGCGCTTTGATGAGGGCCAAATTTGGGACAAACTGTAAAACATACGTAAACAAAAAATAGGGCACACAGCCAAATACCTTAAAACGTGGAAAATTGTCAAAATTACTTTTTATTTATTACTGGGAAGTTAATAAATTAAATCAATAAACATAAAAAAACATTATTAATAATTTTCTTTACATTCCAAATGGAGAAGTAACCTTTCATGAAGAAATTCAACTGAGAAGTGCCTATCAAATTACCTTCTGAATGTAACAAAATTTGCGAAATCTATCTCTTTAATGGGGATAGAGAGATACGTGCTCTAGTAGATCTGGAACAACTGTGTAAATATTGTTGAGCTGTCTTGTCTTGTTTGAAAGAATGGGGCACTATATTATATACAGTTGGAAAGATATCCTCATTAAGAGTGAGAAAATTTGTAAAAAATTGTTTCATTGTAGTTTTTATAGTAGAATAATGTATTTCGGGCTGGAGAATGATTTTTGGGGAAAACTGAAAAAGCATGACTGAACTGTGTCCATATCAAGCGATCAACAAAAAAGATCCTTACTTTGTTATGGAATTTGATATATTGTCTTTAAATGAGTCAGATAACAATTAGTTTTTGTTTGATTTACCGGATGCGTTTAGGTATCGACAAGAATACCAATAACATTCATAAATAATGAATATTTTTTCAATGTTTCAATCGTTCTTTACCAAATGAAACAGCTATTGCACTTTGTACATATTTATTTTGACAATAGTTACAACTTTATATATTTTTGAGCGACTTCCAAAACTGAGGAGGTATGCAATTCTTATGTTTTTCTGCTTTTTTGTGTTAGTTCGTGTATTTTGCGTAGTAAACGTGAAAGAGGACTGCTAAGAGATGTCCCTATAAAAGAGATAAGAATTCCAACATGTCTTTCTCTCAAAGTAGGGATGAAAGGAGCATTTTTGTAAAAAATAAGAAGTTTTATCTGAAAAGTCGACATTTATATAGAAATTCAAGTGTTTTCGAATTATAGCAGGAAGGAAGGTGCAGAATTGTGGCTGCTATAATTTGAAATCAATTAGTATAAATAAACGCCCAACTATTCTGATAAAAGATGAACCACTCAAAAATGTGAAAAAATAAGGACCGATTGGATTATTCGTTGTAGTGAAAGATACAAAATAATTCTGGCATTTAGTATCGAAAGACTTCTTTCTACTTATAACAAATACCTACCGATATCAGCAAAACTAACATTATTTTGTGTTTTTCAGTGCACCATCTGATAAAGTCAGTCACTGTTTTGTAGGAAATCTTTTGTTTAACATTGTTCTTGTCTCGGATTTTTTCCGTAGATTGATAATATGAAAATGAACTGTTAACTGTCAAATATGACTAGACATTTACTTTGGTGAATAGATAGTATCAGTTACCCAAAATGCCGCGAAAAAGAAAAAATCTGGCGTCCAAGCCAATTTTTTATTAGGAGATCTAAAAAAACAACTAAAATTTCGAATTGAAGAATAAGTTCAACAAATAAGACATTTCTTTCAATCACTGCGAAATGTTTTCGTGGCTCCGAAAGAGAGAAGTACCAAAATATTTGGATAGATGTTCATCTAAATATTTTTATCGTGATCATGGTGTGGTTATTTCTTTGATGCTGCTTATTTGTTTTTGAATTGATAACTAATAATAAAATTATTGGATGCTATGTTTCAACACATACCTTGAAAAGTCAATTTTCATGACGAAAGTGCTAAATATCCACAGCCTTGATAATAATTTCTCATTTTAGGTACCTTATTAAGTAAAGCATAAAACATCAAATGCCTTCACTTTAGCGCACTTGTGTGAATTTTCACTGAACTTGTTGCAAAAAAAATATTTTGAGCTAATATAAAGCACAATAACAATAATGAAATGACTAGAAATATTTCTATATAAATAACAATGCTTCAATTGGCTAATTTTACTTTATATTAGGAAGAAAATCCGACTTCTTAATATACCCGTCTACTCTTACACCCAAATTATCTTTGCATATTATACACTCGTTGTTTTCTATGTGCAATGGCCCTTTTCGAAGTGGTAACAGATGTTTGGCAAAAGCAGCCCAAGATGGCGGCGTTGGCCAGGTGCTGTCATCCCTAGGTCCAGAGTGACTTCTTTCGTTTTTGGAATAAATATAGATGGACGAAAATGCGAAACGTCAACCAAGCAAGACATGTTGAAACAGGTGAGAGAATTTTTCTCAATCTAAACGTGCTCGTCGCAAATTAACGCTCCCACATTAAAATCTATAATTTGTGCCGCAGAGAGGGATTATAAATGGCACGACTCGTCTTCTTCTTTGGAAGAGATTTGGAGGCTGAATGAGTGTCTGGAATAGAGTAATTTTCAACTTTGCTCAATGTTTTCATTTGTATTAAATATAGCTACTAACGTATGTAAGGTACATACACCGAGTAATAACATAAATGTTAAATATGAATATAATAAGAAGAATGGAACTCTCTAGCAGTTATTCAGTCTTAAGTGATATTCAAGGATATTTTATTGGAACCAACAGTGCATTGAAAAATAATATGGTTCTTGCAGAAATCTTAAGCTAAAATTTCTTGGATTATATGACAAATTCCTTTCCTAAAATAAGCGAGTAAGGCGTATTTATATTTTAATCTCTTTTTAATGATACTTTAGTATGAAAATTCATAAATTATTCCAATATAGAGACGCGTCTGGTTAACCGAATGTTACATTAGTTATATTATTATATTTCTGAATATGAAGTCCAATTGCTTTATAAACAATATCTTTATATAACATCAGCCGTTTTCATGCTATATTACGCTGGGACGTCTAACTGTATCGACAACAACTACTTTGAGGGCAAACACCCCTTCCGCCATTGAATAACTTTACCAACTGTTAGGGCAATACCTACAAATTTCACTTTGTCACAATATTGCATAATACCACTATAAATGTTCAATCAAATTGATTACCAATCAAAGCACCGCCACCCAGACAAATATCATGATTTCAAGGTTGTTGCCTATCTACAACTTACCGCAGAGCATCGAGCCGTATCTGATAATCAATCCTGATTTTAAACTCATACAAGTATAGCTTACCACTGACGGTGGAGATCAATATGCGTGAAGCATTGAACACGTATAGTGGGTGAATATAAACACCCGGCAAGTGAAATTGATTATTTCAAGATTATACTGTACCAGTCATATTATGATATTTCTGAATACGAATCAGGATGATTATATAACATCAGCCGTTATTATATCATTGGTAATGAATTATGTAATCACTTTACAAACTAAAATTAAAAAAAAACATACAATTTTACTACTATTCATCCATTGTGCTTGTTATTTAGTAATATATAAAATTCTCAAATGGCCATTTTGATAGCCGGCTTTAACAATAAGTTAGTCATAACTAATAACAAAGTATCTACTCAACATCTGTCACTATACGGCAACATTCAAGGAATTGTGGTAAAAATAGCCGTCAAACTAAATCCGAAGGTCTTATTTGCACAACCTATATTTTATGCAATATAGTCTAGTACCAACATTGCTTCTAATGAGAAGCATTGAATTTTTTAAATTTCTTTGGTTGCATGAGAGTTATGTTTCATTGTCGCGTCACGACACCCATCACGTTTTCTAGTTTTCAGTTTTTTTTGTGATGCATGAGAGATAAAGCATGCGATAGGGTTCAGATTGAATGATTGTAATGTAGGTACAATCTACATAGCGTTGCTAGATGAGAAGTGGTGAAGGTTAAGAGGCAAAAATCCTGCTATCCTGGGCGTTCTTGTTTTGAAAACTGTTACACAAGGTTTTATAGGAAGGACGGTTATGTTTTATATTGAAATGGATTTCAACTAAGAAATTTAAAGCTTAAAAATAACGGAGAAAATTTATTTTTGTATACTGACTATAGACAATATTAAACAAGGACCGACTCTATTAGTTGGTGCACTGAAAAATACAAAATAATATTAATTCCACTGGTTTCTGATACTTTTGGAGTTTTGCAGTTATAGATAGGTAGATAGAAGACATTTGGCATCAACTTCAAAAGTATCCGTATAAAACACCCTGTATATTACAAATTAATTTTAAAATGTAAATATTGTCTCTATAAATAACTTCTATGCAAAATCTCTTTCGTATGTAAGTATCAGGACAACAGAAATATCATATTTTCGAGGATAGGTGAGTTGATCACCTTGTGTAAAATTTTATAAAATATATATTTTTTTAAACAGGGGATTTGGAATTTTAAACTCCAGTTGTACCTCATCTGAAAAAGGACAATGACATGACAATATACATTCTTGAATGTCATGCTCTTTGAGAAATTCTTGTATATGTTCATAAGGCTTCAATGAATATTTCCTCAAATTATCAATCAATTCATGTCTCTCGGTATCCACATTGATATGTTCATGAATCAATAATATTGACGCCTAGAAGCGACTTTGATGGAAAACAGTGATTTAACTTTTTTTAGAAGACATCTTCCAGGGTAGGTATCTAACTAATATGGTATTGTGGTTCCTGTGGAGAATACTTTTCAATTATTCCCTGGCAGCTTTACAAGTGTTCTGAGGAAATCAACATTATCTCTCCAGATATTTTTGGAAGATAGTATATGGAGTCTTTTATTGTATATCTGGAGAATTATTAGCAGCAGTTACTTCGGAGTCTTCATTACTTGAAATTTTGTCATTAGCTGGAATCCAGAAAAGTTCAGTTCTGTATCAATTTTGAGTTATATTCTTCTATTTATAATAATGTGAGGATTTGTTCTTGTGTTGTGTTTATGATTTTGTATTTGTACTTGTGATGCGCAAAGCAAGACCAAGAGTCTTGTACCCTTGGTATAGGTCTTGGTCTTGCATCAAATCCTTAGTCTCGGTCTTGGATCCTGGTCTTGCATAGATGGTCTTGCTGCAAGACTTGCAATACTCTTACAAAAATGTTGCACTTCTTATATGGGTAAAAAATCGCATGATTCTAAACCCTAACTGCTAAATTCAAATGAAGAAGAACCCTGAAATGTACATCGGAAATATGTATTTGATTATGTTATCAGATTGCATATTGTTATATTATCATTTGAAATAAATAGATATTGACAGAATTAAAACATTCGGTCATTGCGAAGGAATAATTAATAAAGGTTCTAAATTACTATTTACTATTCAGATGCAGACTTAAGAATCGTATCTTACTAGCCTGACGTTATCTGCATGTGCTTTCTTGGTATCTTCCTCCACACCTGAACACTTATTCTACTACTTTCTTGCCATATGTTCATATATAATGGTTTCCCTTGCCCTGCGTTATTTTCGCGCAACATATTCATACATCAAAACTCATCCTACAATGCTTTTGTACCAATTTCTTGAAAGAAATAATGAAAATACCAAGAGTGTCTATTCTTGACAGTTACCAAAAAAACTCTTAGAGTGGTCATTGAGTTGAAGCGATCAAAAATATATTTTTTTTATTAGTCAGTCAATATATTTATATAAGATTTGCTAAGGCGATATCCATCGCACTATGTATTATTCTGTCATGAGAACTGAGGCTATATTGGAGATGCTGACTTAGTTCCATCGGTACATATTCTTATTACCATCGATTCTTTCCCTGAAAATATTGTTTGGATTATTACTGTCTCAAGGAGTAACCAATTGACTGCCGAATATGTTGGAATCGATGCTATTGAGATGTTACAGTCGAATTTGTATACGTTGAAGTGCATAATGCCCGAGTTCGCGAAGACGACGGTGGTGTGTAATTAACTTGTATGTACCTATGCTTTTTGAAATTTCAAGAAACTCGCTTCGATATTGATGATTCTTTTTTCATTGGAAAGAGCGGTAATGAGAAATAGTCATCAAAGAATTAAATTCATTATGTTTTCTGCCAAACAATTTTCTCCAAAGGGGTAGAGGGGACCTTTTTTCAAAAATGTTGAATTTGAGACGGCAGAGTTAGAGAAGAAAAATTTTTCGGATATGTTTCTGTGGAACATTTTTCAAAAACTTCAATGGTTTCAGAGTAAAAGAGTGGAAAATATCCGAAAAATCATTCTACATATTTACTGAAAGTCTTATGTTTAATTTATTTTCGGTTGATTCCCAAAAATGTTAAACAAACAACTTTTGACAAAAACTAGTACTGAATTTATTAGTTGGTTCAATAAAAAATAAAAAATAATACCTAATAACTCTATTGGTGCTGCTACTATTGAATTTGGTGCCAAAAATTTTATATCTATCTATGAAAGCTTCACTTCAAAACTACCAGTACCAATAGAACTAATATTATAGCGTATTTTTCATCGCACAACTAATAAAGTCGATTCTAATTTTTGTCAAAGATATATTTTGTGTTGAATGTTTAGTTTTTTGGTAATATATACATAGATGATACAGTGATGAATAAATCTATGTTTACGTTGGTGAAATCTTCTTAATATTTGATAATTTTGTTGTAAAGTCTTTTTGACCGACGAACCCCGAACGCAGGAGGCAGACAATTCCACTGTCTGCTTTTTTTGGTTTTATATAGTAAACGTACTCCGATTTTGATGATTTTTGATTCATTTGGAAGAGGAGAGACTTGGTCCCATATTAATAAAAACATAATTTCGAAATCACTCTCTCTCCGGAAATAGCTACAGTTTTCGAGTTTCTGCAATGTTAAAATTTGAAATGTATGTGTATTTTCGCTATGTGGAAGAGGCAATATTTTTCTAAAATTGAAAATCTGACATTGGAAAATTAATGACCAGCTTTTTAGCAATATTTATATTGAACATTATTTTCTTAGAGTTGGGATTTTTGAGTTAAAAGAGTGGTAAACTTTACAATATGCGTTTTTCCGCGACGATGTTCTTAGATTTCTGATTAATAACAAATACAAGCAAAACAGACATGGGCAATGGTAAAAGTTAAACGATTTTCGTGACAAATGTAACATTCAAAGGTGTGAAATAATGTTTTTTACAAAAAATTGAGCTGACGTTATCAGTTATAACTTGTGAAGTTGGTGTCAAAAGTTTTCAATCTAACTGCGACTGCACTACCAGCTCCAATAGAATTAATATTATTTTGTACTACTTAGTGCACCAACTGATAAGGTCTGTCCATTTTTTTTTGTAAAAAATATTTATTGATACATATTTCCGAGTTCGATAAAATTCTGATCATATAATTATATCCCGGATATACTGCGCGATAAAGAAGTGTATATAGTTTTTTTCTTCATAAAATTAACAATAAAAATTGACGATATAGCAAATGTGATGAAATATTTTCCTAAAACATAGCTCGATATTAATTTTCTATTCAGAGTACTTTCAACTGATAAGCGGTCCCCTTCTGGAGCATATATACCCAATAAAAACGTCGGAGATAGAAAAGATTTCGTTGCTGCCAACATATATATTAGAATTTTCATCAAATGTCACTTCGAAGATGGGGGTAATTTTTACACAACATTAAGAGTGCGCGACTGTTTCACACGCAATAAACTTTTAAAGGGTATCACAATCTGTATCAGAAATAACTTTATAGCCTATATAACTTCTATAGTGAATATATAGCAGAGAGAATATTTATAAGTTTTGTGCCGTTCATCATGAAAATGTCGAGATTGATATACGAGCATTTATTTTTTTGTGGGTGGATAATAATTTTAACTTGAGCAGTAGCTGCTAGGATCATCTTGATCAAACCCCTCTACATCTGTTAATATAAATAACTTTTTTAAGAATAATAGAACCGAATTGCCTGGAAGATGCATCAATTATATTCATTCAATTCTTTATAGAATTAAATAACAGAGACTAAATATCAGTTTTAGTTAGATACAAGACTCTTCAAAATTTAACGATTTTTGCATATTGTGTTGACTGTATATATTTGGCTAAATTGTCGTGATATTCCTATTTTCATAATTCTAATATATTTCAGTACCTCATGCATTATTTTATAGAAGCCGGTTAAAAATACGATACCTTTATAAACTCTACCTACTTTATTTTATATAGACAATGAATCGAGAATAAATACAGCTGCGTCTGTACTCTCTCTCCGCCTCTGGCATTATTGTTATTTTATTACGAATATTCAAGTTTCTGAAACTTTATAAACAACCTACTCGTTCTAATTAACAGACTATTCTTTATATTTCGATTTTTTTTAATGTCTAGGTATATAAAACATCCGGTAACTCCCAGCTATATTTGGGTGAATTAAGTTAATTCTTCATATTCTGAGTCCCAAAATACCAAATATTATAGGTATATGAATCACCCTGTTTATATGAATTATGCTGAACGATGATGTCAAAATTATTTTCTAACATATCTTTGACAGCATTTATCTTTTTTCATATATTTTTCCCCCTCATAATTTTTCCATAGTGCCGTATAAGAAAGAACCGTACTTGCTTTTGAAATCATATTTTCATTTACACATTCATTTTATGAGTTTTATAAAAAATATACGTTCCAGATTCCATTCTACATAATAAATAATATAAAAATATAGAATGTATCAGTAATAGTTTCCAAGAGAAACTAATTTTTACCTTGACTTTATGAACATGCTACCCTTAGATTAGGATGTTGTCATGTCAATAGATTTTGGTTTCATATTTATGATCTGAGCATTTCCAATTACTTCTCAACTATGGGTCTGTTCCATTACTTACAAGTAAATTTATGAATATCAGTAACTTTTGTCATATTCACAGAATAAAAACATCTTATAAAATTTTCAACACCGCGATTGAGTGAGATATGTCAAAAGTTATCCATACATTCGTTCAAAAATAACGTTAAAAGTCACTGTTCTAAAGTCTGCATTTGACCTTATTATTGGTAGGCTATTCATTCCTGTCAGAATGGTGGGCGCTCGTTTGAGCTCGTCGAATTATTTTGTTACGGTGAATCAGTCCGTTATTTTTCATTTGATTGTCTATTTTCTGTAAATTCTATAGATTATTATGTCCCTTCACTTGTTCTGTTATTCTCCTCCATTCTGCCCTATCCTGTATATCACTTCTCCATTCAATTATATTAATTTTTCTTATATCCTCTAAACCTTGATCTTCCCATCTTGTCTTCGGTCTTCCTTTTGGTCTTCCTCCTTGTTCTGTCCAATTAATAACTCTTCTTGGTATGTCCATACCATTTCACTAAAAGAAGAGACTATATCCGGCACCGTTTAAATTAGACATTTTCAAAAAAATAAGTTACAGCAATAGAAAAGTCTGAAATATATGTATTTACGCAATGTTTTGAAATCTCTGAATAAGTGTGAGCTTCTTTGGTGAACGTTGAACGATTTTGATGACTCAAAAGTGTGAAATATTTTTTTTGCAAAAAACAGTATCGAATTTATTAACTTATGCACTGAAAACTATAAAATAATTGCTGCTGGGACTTTTGAAGTTGGTGCCAAGAGTCTTCTACTAAACTTCAACTGCACATCTTCAAAATTACCAGCACCAATAGAATTAATATTATTTTGCATTTTTCAGTGCCACAGTTAATAAATTCTGTGATATTTTATTCTTTTTAATTTTATTTTTAAAGTAGAATTGAGTTGAATATTATGAGGTTCACTCAAAAAAATAATCAAAACCTATTTCTTCTGTCTCTTTTTTGTCATATACTATCAATTTGCATACATTCTTCAATTATTTATTTTCCTGAATGTCCTACAGGAAATTATTAATATTTAAATTTCGTAATAACCACATGAACGATAAGTATTTTTCAGAATACCTTCAGAAATGAGAAAACGAAATAGGGTAGGTGCTAGCTTCAAGATTGATACAGATGCTTTCACATCGTATATTCATTGCTTTATTGATACCCAAGAACAATTTATATCTTATATAAAGGTAGCATGCTATTTTATCATTAAAAGCGTTTATTCAATTTCTTCCCTGCTTTCTGAACATTGTTTTTTCTCAGCTGCAAGATAGATACATTTTTATTTCAATTTATTAATGGATCTGTCTGGCCATTCGTACGCATTGCTGAGACAAAATAATTTGGTCGGTTTTATAACAAGACACCTTTTATCGCCAGTGGATAAAAAATAGCCGGTGATTCAATGATCTAATCGCTTTAGAATTAAATATTGCTAGACCAAAATGCACTGATTATTCTTTATCAATTATTTATAAAGAATGCATTTTGATAAGCTGCTCAAGTAGCTTCCAACAGTGCCGACAACAACTACTGTGAGGGCAAACACCAGCGTTGAATGTCAACAATATCTAATTGATCAATCTGATTGAAAATGTATAGTGAGCATTGTGGCGATGCATGTAAATCGTTAATTTTACTCTAATAAATGCTGTCGTAATTCAACGTTGTTGTCGGCACTGTTAGAAGTCCTACATGATGTAGTAGTGATCTACCAGATCCGATGAGTGTTACATAATCATCAAAATTAACAAATTTCCGGTCGAGTTCGTTAACGGGCATGATCGGACAAGTAGTTTCAAAATGGCGGTTGACCAAACAAGATAAGAATCTCACAACGAAGCCTTTGATTAAATGACATTAAAAATATTTTTGGGTTATAGATATGATTTGGACATACAAATTTGGTCTCAGGCAATTTTCCCAAAAAGTGATAGAAAAAGATGACAGTTAAAAACCGTGAAATGTACCTACCCGATGGCTAGGAATTTTTTCCCCCCTGTTTTATCTGTCATGTCAATGTAGCCTTGGTCATTGTGTGGTTCATGCGTATGTCTTATGTTCATGCTGTTCAAGGAGAGAGATATCTTATATTCGTTCATTTTCAAAACGTTTTCTTATCATTCCTAACAACATTGATTTGGTAGTCAGATAAGACATTACCTGCTCTGAAACTGTTGGACAATAAACTGTAGGTGGTTTAAATAAACCAATAAAATATCAATTCAAAATAATTCGGCTTGCATCTGTAGGATCTGCGTATGTTTGATGACGCCAGTCAGAGCGAGTTGTGCGGGGAAAGCGGTGGCCTTATACAACTTTTTTCCAACAGAGTATTATTCACAACAGCGCATATACTTATTTATGTTTAACAACCTGTATCACATTGCCCCGTTCTCATAAACGTCAAGTTCAAAAATTGATTATAAATTTATGATATTAAATTATGTGTAGGCGGAAATGAAAATTTGTGCTGAAAAGAATCTTTGAAATGTCAAAATAATCCTATGAGCCCAGTCAAATTGCACCTGTGATGATTGATTTAGAGATATGATATCATCTATGAGAAAAATTAATAATTTAAATGTGAAAAGAAGAACATTATAAGAAGCAAATAAAGTTAGACAGCTTTCAAGATATTTATATACCTATTACAACTGTTATAATACAGATTTTATATTAGTTTACAATATATTATTGAATCAGAATACGAAGCATAACATATTAGAAAACATTAGATCACTGTGTATTTAGTCATCAAAATTAATTCGATTTCTTCTCAATTTTGCTTAATAGGGAAGAATTACTTAATACCAATTTCGATGTTTCAATCTCTCATTCGTTTCTAATCCAGCACATCTTGTTTTCTCAACCATATCCATCGAGGCAGATAGAAAAATAATGCTAAACCAACGCACTGTTGTTTTCAAAATATTCTCAAAATCCGAGTCTATATTTTCTTTGTCACTAAATCTTGAGTAGACAGGATTTGAAATATATACCCATTTTTGACCGACAAACCCAAACGGAGGAGGGACACAATTCGTTTGTCCGCTTCTTTGGTTTGGGCGCGTGCAGTATATAAATAGTGAACGTACTCCGATTTTGATGATTTCTATTAATTTGAGAGAGGAGAGTTGAGAAATGGTCCCATATTCGTAAAGATCAGATTATTTGTAGCAATATTTATATTGAACATTTTTCTTATTTGCGTATTTCCGCGACGAGTTTCTTAGATTTCTGATCAATAAGTAGAAGCAAATAATTTATGTACATGGGTAATGGTATGAGTGAACTTTGTTACTAATGTTACAATCAAAAGTGTAAAATACTGAAATATTAAAAAAAATCTAACGTTATTAGTTGGTGCACTGAAAAATGCAAAATAATATTAATTCTAATGGTGCTGGTACTTGTGAAGTTGGTGCCAGAAGTTTTCAATCTGCAACTGCACAACTTCACAAGTACCAGCACTAATGAAATTGATATTATTTTGTATTTTTCAGTGCACGAACTGATAATGTCGGTCCAATTTTTTGTAAAAAATATTTATAAGCACTCTGAACCAGGCCCGGAACTATTCGTTATCATCTAGGTATATGGTCCCAAATTCTATGGCACATTGTCAATTTTTGGCATATTTTTGAATCGCTCGATATTATGTAGTCTGTAGGCGAAAAATTCGTTTTATGTTTTATCTAATATACAGAATACAAATATTACGTAATCTAAAATAATCAATAATAATATATACAAGTTAATTATGTGTTAGCTTGCGAGAAGGTTTTGAAGCTTCAATAAGATCTCGACACAAGAACATTCCATCAATTTTGACATTATTTTAAACATGTAATATTTGCTAAGCAGACAACAAAACAAATATTTGGCATGTGATTAATTCTCACCTAAAACTTATCTTTAAGCTAGGAAATAGCAAAGACTGCATTTATTTTCTGTTGATTGTAAAAGTAATCGTTATTGCTCCAAGTGTTTAATCAACAGCAAAGGTGGATGGTATAACAATAATAGCCATTGTATACTTAATTGAGAAAAATAGAATATAATAACATTTTCACAGCGTTTAATCCCTAGATAATAAATATGAACGAATAAAATTTAATCTGTTGAAAGAAATTTCACAGAATTAATGTTCCGTTTTATGTATACTGTAAATAAATATACATATATCTACAGTGAGGAGCAGATATATGGAGCAGGTAATTTTTTGCGAACATCACATGGAATTTTTCCTTATGCTGTGACCGGGACGTGTCGAAAAAATTGTGCTTGTTAGCACCGATGAACGACTGGTGTTTTTCTTATTAACTACGATTATCATTGAATAAATAGTTAAAGGGGGTAAATAAACAAATCTCTTATAATACTTATAGCATGTATACAGGGTGTTTCAGAATAAGATGCTGATCTTTATGGGGATGAATCCTCGGGTGATTCTTAGGAGAAAAGTTCAAATAAACCTAGGTATGTTCTAAACTTCTTAACTTCTTAGCATCCACAGCAATTTTTTTAATGTGGAAGATTTTTGTGAATTTTAACCAGTGGCATCTGTACAGGGTGTGAATTAAACGTTTTTATGGAAAATATTTTGTACGCCACTGGTTTTTCGTATAATAAAAAATATTTTTTAAATCCCCATTCACAAATTTGGTTTCGTTAGATTTTCTCGTCTGGCCTGCGATTTTTCCGTAAGGAAACAATTGCATGATAATAATAAACATAAAAATTAAATTTTATTATTTAATGAACATATTTATTACTAAATTAAAAGGAACTACAATTAAACAATTTGAACAAAAACGAAAACAATTTTGATAAGCTGTTAAAAGTGGCCACTACCTGCAATTATGCATACTTGAGCTCTTCTCCTTATAGAGTGTCATACCCTTTGGAAAATTACTGGAGTATTTCTGATAGTGTCACAACAAACTGTTCTGTCGTTTTTCAACTCCTCTTCCGTGTACATTGGTGTGATACAAACCAGAGTCTTAAGATGTCCCCATAGAAAAAATATAGACAATTTAGATCTGGGAATCTAGGTGCTGCGATTGTGTTCCACCTCGCCCTATCCAGCGATTATTATAATGTTGATTTTGAAATTCTCGTACCTGGAAATTAAAATGGGCTGCTGTACCATCTTGCATAAACCACATACTATGTCGGGTTAAAATAGACACATCCTCTAGCAAATTTGGTAAACTCAGTCGAAGAAACTGGGGAGTATTTCTGTCCAGTCTAGCTGGTACAAGGTACAGTTAAATTATCACCAATAATTCCAACCAATTCATTTACGGAAAATTGCTCTTGGTGGTGGGATTTCAAGATGGCATGCTGGTTTTCTTGAACCCAAAAATGATAGTTGTGAAAATTTCTTATGGCGTGCCTGGAGGAATTAGCTTTGCCCTTGGATAAAATTTAGAATCAAACTGAGTATTTTCGGCAATTATTCGAAGAAACCATTGGCCAAAAATGCATTCTTAATGGAAAATCCCAAAGAAGTAGTGCTTGAACATACTGAACATGATAAGGATATAACAAGAATAATTCTCCAACCTAGAACATGAGTATCTAATAATTAAAACGTTCTCAATTTTTCTGGTACTCTTTTCAGGGTTTCGGTCCACTAAATCTAAACAGCTTCCTCGATTTCCGGTGTTCGTGCATTATGGTGGGCCCCTTCTAGGTAGTTTTTTGGTTTGAATCATTCCGTTTCACATACCTTTCTGTGGGTTCCTGAAATCGTCCGTGCATCCGAAACTTATTTTATTTGAATAATGTTCTTGGTATAATCGCTTGGCAATGCAATGCCGCGTGTAAGTCCGTAGTGGTAATGTATATCAACATTTGTGAAATTTACCATGATAGATATTTATACGTTTAAATAAAGGCAGATATTACGTTTTTAAAATTTACGTTAAGTGAAAAGCCGTGCTTTAAATAAATATATGCCAAAACTGTCTGACATTGATTATTTTGTTATTGTGATCATTAGCAACAATGTTCCAAGCCTCATTTCGAGCCAAGTCATTGACACATAGGGATATGCCCATTATTAACATTTTTTTTCATCGAAAACCGTGACAGACGAAAAGATAAAAGGTCAACTTTACTATAAACGTGAATTGCATAAACCAATCGAATTTCAATAAAATATCTGAAGCAGTCTGAATGAAAATAAGGAGAAAATATAATATTCGCTAATTATAATATAAATTAAAAGCGCATGTCAGACGAAAAAATGTGAAGAGATTAAATTTGTCATAAAATGAATGAGGATTCTAAAAATATCTTTTATTTTAATGAAAAACAGTGGTGTACATACTATTTTCCTAAAAAATACCTACTTCACTCCCTGTATAGACGCCACTGGTTAAAATTGAAAAAAATGCTAAGTATGCTTAAATGCCGTGTGCAAAATTTTATAAAAATATCTAGGAAGTTATTAAAGTTATAATAAAAAATATATTTTGTCTTAGAACTTTAAAACCTTGTAGGTCAAAAGTTAAGAAGTTTAAGACATAGGTTTATTTGAACTTTTCTCCTTAAAATTACCTGAGGAATCACGTTAAAAATGAGCAACTTATTCTGAAACATCGTGTATGTAGGTACTTTTAGTCATATCGATTTACATTGATTTGATAACATATTTTATTTTTACACAAATCATGTAACAGAAAACTATATAGTACGTAAATACAATGTTAGGAAGATTGGTTATCACTATATCTATATCGAAGTCAATATTGAAATCGCCGCCAAGTATAAGTATTTTTAAAAGTTTTGATCCAAATTCATCGCAAGCCTCGTGAAGAAAATCTGTTATGTTAGCAAAATTCTAATTGACAGAAATATGAACTCTGATCATAACTTTTTTTTCATCATCATTTGAACTGGTTTCGTCCATATCTTACAATAATTTGTTCGTTTATTAACCGCACTGTATGTAAATATAAATATCAACATTAATACGTATAAATAAAAGTGTAACTTTAATTCCAAAGCCCCACAAATTGATTGTTGATATTTATAGCATTACTTGTATGTACTATATATGATAACATTGTTTCTGAAGAAATAATACATGCGCTATCATCTATCGTCACGTACTTTTATTACTATGTTACGAAAAACTATTTAATTTGCTTAGATGGCGCTAATAGTAATTAATTTATAAAAGCATAACGCTTTTTTGTTAACGCTCGATATTACTACCCATCCAATTTTCGTACTGGGGGCTATTAATGGAATCTAGGTACTCTTAAGGAGAAAGTTAAAAAAATTCAAAATTTCTCATTGCGTTTCATTAAAAGTTCTGACAATTTTTTCATAACCCTGCTCACTACATTCGATTATTGAAAATTTTCTTAGTCATGACCAATTCGTAGATTATCAAATCATCAATTTCAGAAGGCCATTAAGCGAAATGCAAAGGGTTTAAATGAGAAAAATATTATACATATAATGCGGAATGTTGCTGCATACGTTTTCCGAAAATCTCCGAATGAAGTTAACACAGTTACATTGGCAGTCGTCCATTTTCGAGGAACCTTCTTCTTCGAATAGAAAAACGCGTTTTGTTAATGCTTGGTTTTACTATCCAGCAAATCTTCGCACCGGGGGCTATAAATGAAATCAATTCGCCCTACATCATGCTATATCTTAGATTCACAGAATTGCTTTCGTCAAACATGCACCGATGTAATAAAAGGGGAATAATATTTATTTAAATAAAATGATTTGTCACTTTACAACGAGAATGTTGTACTTCACCAATGATGGGACTTTATGGTAAACTATCTGAATAAATAAATTATAACTTATAAAATAGCCTAGCAATGTAATCACGCGTCAATTACTAAAGAGAATTTTCTGAATTCAATTCACATGAATAGAAATATCATCTATGTAGAATATAGATTATCCTGGAACAATTCAACGAAATTTTCAGTTAGCTTATAACAAACGCTCAAAATACTCTATTGTCTATTATTACTATTATTTTCCAATGATTTTCTCGAAATAGAGTTTCCAAGAATCCTGATTCTCTCAAGCTATAAGAGTATCCTGAAATGATAACTTTCGTGATTCAGACAGTGTAAATCAAACTTTGATATAGAATGACTGCAGTAACTCGATGCAAACATTGTTCTACCCCTCCAACGCTTATGTATGATCGCGCGCGCCATTTTTATTTATCATGGTGACCCCTGTTATATAAATTTCCTACACCCTTGACAGTTTTCTTATTCCAGCAGGGGATATTCTTATAGTTATGGCTCTTCCTAATCGTACATACATACATTTTTCTGCAGAATAAACGAAAGTAACTAAAAATACACCATGTTTAAGATATTGAAGAAAAAAAAACACGTACTCCAGTAAGATTGTTTACAAGATTTCTAAAAATTGACTCAAGTTATTTGCAGGTTCAATCGGTGCTTGGTTATTTGTTTGAGTCTGGTTTTTTAATGAGGTCGTAACTTAATTGGGGCATATTGCTTATAAAAATATACCTCTTTGCGATAGGTCAAACTTTTGGGTATATTTCTTATTGCAATTCTTTCGAATTTCTAAAAAAAATCAACCGCATGGTGTCGTATGTCAATAAAGAAGATCAAAATATGGTGGCCAACCAAACTCTAATAAATATCTCAAAAAGTTGTCATTCACTAATAGTCATTAAAAATTGAATTATCCGCCTAACTTGGAGCAACTATTTTAATTAGAATCACTACATTACCATTACATAAAATTTGAGAAATTTTAGAACTCAGAAATGTAACTAGGAAAAAAGTATGCCGCTACCAAAATGCTCTAAATCTGTTTGTGATAAAAGTAGCTATTTAACTGCAATAATAATATATAATTAGTTGGTTAATTTTCTCAAAAAGTTATCTGGCAAAATAAACACTATTAAGCATACATTGAAAAAATTGATAAAATATAATAATAGAACATGAAAAACTGAATATGAATGGTGTGAATAAAGTAATATTTTATTCATTTTCTGTCGTTTTGCTTAATCTAATTAACGATAGATTGAATAATTGTACTATAACTATTTAAATAATATGTAGGTATAGGCCTTAGGTATAAGTATTTTTTTCTAATTAATATATATATTTTAGGAAGTAAGTATTCCGGACCTACGAACAGCTAATTTTGTTACCTTAGTAGGAATTACATTTATTCCAATTATTTTCCGGATGTAATAAATAAATAAATAATAAATAGTATTTTAAAATTATAGATATGATCTGTAGGTATCTACAATTTTGATTTAAAATATTTTTGCCTCAAACTGATAGAAAAATAATACAAGTCAAAAACCGTGAAGTTTGACTATCAGCCGTCTTTGAGCCGTCGGAATTTTTAATTTTGTACTGATCTGAAAATCACTGAATTAAGTATGTAGTTGAATATGGTTGCTCCATAAAATTTTTATAATTTGAACTGGTGGAAATCGAAAACACTTGAATATTTAGGTACTAGATATTCAAGATTTTATAATCTCAGATTTATAATTTCTGGTACGGACATTTGAACAGTACTGAACACACTCAAATAAAATTTAACAATCATTTTAAATAAAGAAAACTATGTAATTTTATTTAATTCCGTAGAAATTAGAGATTAGATCGAAAACTTGTTTTGAAATGTAGATTTTGATTTTACAAATGAAAAAAATTATGTAATGGATCCTTTCTACGTTTCAAGAAAGGTAGTTTTAGTTTTAGGATGTGATTGATTGGCTTGTTCAAATATAGCTGGTTAGAATGGTTTGTTTGAATCTTGAATGTCATATAATGTTATGTTACTACAAAATTATGTCATCGTGCAGTTATTTCTATTGTTAACATGCATTTCAAACAAAAACAGTTGTAAAATTTAATTGGTGGGTATTTATTTGACTCTAAGCTAAGTACTTAAGTATATCTACATAAAAATTAAATAGACTCCAAGTTGCCACGAACAAAGCGAACAATATAACTGTTTTATTGGTAATACTATATAAGAACAATAGCAGGTACATCATGTGAATAATGCTAAGTGTAGGTACGTAAAGAAAACATATATAATGTAAAAATCATAAGAATGTTGAAATAATGCAATTTCAAAATTATTGATCATTCTTATAAACTGCAAAAATTGCATGTATATATATAAAGAGATGGAAAATGTTAATATCGGAATAAAGTTATAGTATAGTTGTTAGAGTAAGAGGTATACTCATTTTGTTGATTCTTGTTTTCATAAAAAAATCTGCAAAATGAATGGAGGGTGCAACTCCTGTCGAAAACTGAAAATGTAATCTGATACGATTCAAACATCAAGGGTTTCCAAGTTACCGCACCAGTAATGATTGTTAAAAATATATTTTGAAATATCTAACTAAAGAACATTTTATGTTGAACTAATAAATCAAATATTCGAAAATGTGAAGTAAATATTTCTTACAAAAAATAGGACCTAATTGTATTAGTTGGTGCACTGAAAAATACAAAATAACATTTATTCTATTGTTGCTATTAGTTTTGAATTTGTTGACAGAAGTCCTATCTTCAATATCAAAATAACCATTGCCAATAGAATTAATAGTATTTTGTATTTTTCAGTATACCAACTAATACTAGTTGGTCTTATTTTTGTAAAATATATTTGTTTTTTAATTTTACCTTCTTTCTTGCTACCGATTGTCGATTTTTTCTTTATTTAGAACAAGTTGTAGCAGAACGCCTAAGCAAGTTGTCGAATCTAAAAATATCCAGTTAATATATAGAATATTTGCATATGCAATATGTAGTACATTCAGGCTCATATTGTAACGAGCATTTAAAATGTATGGGTATTGTTGTATCGAATCCATCTCCTCTAGTAAGACAAGCTATAGAGTTATACACTTACAGTGTCTAAGTTTAGGCTTTTGTTACTTAGTTAACAACACTATTTTCCGAGAAAACTAACAATGTTGTGCTTGAAGCAATGTACCTTTGAAAATATTCGTATTTAAAAATACAAAGAGCTTTGAACTTGTAGGAAAATTTACACTCAGTATATAATACTTATATTACTTAGTTTAGAAGTTTTGAAAAAATCAGATAGTACTACGGAAGCATTCTGCTATAACAATATATTAAATATAAGACTTAGAAGTTTTCCGACATCCTGTTCAGAGTCAAACACCTCAGCAACAAATTCCATTTCCTATTCACCATTCGTGCGACTCAAAGACATTACTTCCGCTATTGTCAGTTCATGTTCAACTGATATATAATAATTAATAAGCAATTTCTATTCACAAGATAAATTCATAATGTTATTTTACATAATACACAAATTCATTTTTAATTAAATGTGCAGATCAACATATAAAACATGAGAAAAATATACGGCAAGTATGAGAGGGTTTTTACCCTTGGTGATTATTTGTTAGTTTTAGGCAACAATTTAAAAAGAAAATTTTGCTCCACAGATTTTGATAGAAATATTATCAGTTTCATAACTTCAAATTGAACCAAACAAATCCAACTTCGATATCATTATTGTTTGTCTAAATAAATTTAGCCATATAGGTATATAATGGCGATCGTCTCAAAAACGAGGAGGAATACAATCCAATTACCTTTTTGCATTTTCGCTGTTTCATTTTAAATTTTTCCCCAAACAGGACGGGCAAAAAGAGAACTTGTTCCGATTATTTACGTCCTCTATCTCTTTAAATTATGAAATCCTTCTCAGCGACTCTGAAGAAGGAAAGAGATACATTTGAAATAAATATTTTCAAATTGTGTAATCGAAAATTTTTAATAGTAAACGTTCACTGAATCTAATTCTTCTCTTTCTTCTATCATAGGAAAATGCAAACAGTTTTTACCGATTGATCGATTCTATTAGAAGCTTTATCTGATATTGCAGCGAAAGTAATTTATTTATCAGGAGCATTGGGGAATATGAAATAAGTAGCTTCTAATTTCTAAATCTAAATCTAAAAATTTTCAATAATTTGAAGTAAAGCTGTTGCTGAATTCTGAATAAAACATGACCAGCATGTAAATGGTCGCTTTTATTGATACGAGTTTCAATTTTCCATTCTGGAAAATTAATAGATATACACTGCTTTCGAAAGGAGCGTATAAACTCAATTCATGAAATGAGAGTTTAAAGGGAAAAATGCTTGGACCTTGGACCTCAATTTTTGTTTTTGAGTTTTTATACGTAAAACTGAGATACGCAGGGTGAGTCAATGGCACACACAGTTTTCATTGTAGAGTTCGAAAGGGCACATCTTTTTGCGTACCTATGGGAAGGTTAAATCAACTGTGTATTTTCTTCTAAAATAATCAATTTCATTATTTTTATGTATTTTCATAAGAACAACGTTGAAGTACTTTGTAAATAAGTATCGTGGGTTCAAACTCGGCTAAATCTGAATCAAAATGACGAATCATTTACAGAGGTAAGTATTTCCGGAAATCAAATATAATTAGACAGTTGCACAATGGTATTTTACAAATCAAATAAATACTAATAAATTTGAATAATACTCATTCGAATGGAGGGTGCTAAATATTAACAATATATGAACAATATTTTTTACATTTAATTGAATAACCTTAATCATTTTCTAACATGTTATTAGTACGATAAATATCATGTAATTAACCTTCAGAATAACCATTATATAACATATAAAGGCAGTTTCATTAAAAACAATACATCAACAACAATGAAAGCAAAGAAAATACATTACCCTTATATATTCTTCATCTAATTTATTTTATATAAATACAACTACATCTCAGAGACTCACCCTTCGTAAACTCTACGCCTCTGGCAGACTTGTTAAAGTTAAAGTTAAATTTTCATAATTTTAGTCAAAGATTTACCGGTTAAGATATTCTCAGTGAAGCACCCTGTATATGAGAATTATATTAAGTGTTGACATTTCATGACATAAAATTGTTTTCTGATATACCTATCCTTTGGCAGCAGTTATCTCTTTAATTTATATTTTTCTCTCGCATAGTTATTTCATAATGCCATATACCCAACAAAAAAACAAACTTAAATTGACGAAATTCGCTACCTATGACTCTATCAATATAGATTATTTTTACAAAAAGCATTTTATTTGCCACGAATGCCAAATTGATACTGCACAGGTGAAACTGTTATTTCTGCTGCGCCATTCTATTGGTTAATTATCATTAGTTAGTTATTAAAACTCAGCATGCTACAAATATGTAAACAACTCTATCAAATGTTGAGTGGAATTCCATATGAAATCAACAATTAACATGTTCATTGAAAAAGTGCTATATTAGAAGTTCGATATTGTTGTATTTGGTTGTGTTTTCAACTCTGTGTTTTTGATTAGGTTGTATATTTTTGTCTATAGGGAAACGCTAATTTATTTGTATTTTAAATTCAAATAGAGGTAGTATTATATGGAATTAACATAATTTTACTTATTAATAAGCGAATCGCTCAAATGATATCATGACTTTTTGGAAATGGAATAGGTAGTTATTAGCCAAAAAATCAAACAGTTACTAGTATTAGTGTTATATAAATGAAGATGGTTCTGCAGTTGAGAAAGGAAAATCGTTAATATATCTTGATAGGTTGGGGAACAACAGGACAGTAGACGCTTTATACTATACCGACTTAGTGACCTTCCACCCAAATTTGACGTCGACAAGTTTTTTTCAACTTTATCAGTTTGAATCATCAGTACCATTTTACAGAGTTCTCATATCGATTCATTATTGGCGTTTCCAAACATAACAAGGGCCATTGTATGGTTTGTATTATGATTCGTATGTAGTTTTGATGTTACTTAGCAATACCAAAACAATCACAATATAAGTTCTTTTATATATATCAAATATATTGAACGTCGATTGTGTTAATTTTTTGATTTGACGACGTTGGAACTTTCAGGCATACCAGCTTACCTGTGACGTAATACAACTGGTTACATAAATGGACTATAGTATGAAAAGCAGCAGTAAAAATAGATCTGAAGGAAAAGAATATCAACCAATGGTGAGAATGAGGAAGGAATATTCAGAAATGGAAGAAAATCACACTGCTCTAGCCCTAAAATGATTATTTTAAGTGGAATAATTACTGATCAATAATCTCAGAGAATCATTGGATTTCATCGGTTGCTATTTGTTATCTTACAACTCTTAGCAATATTGATTTATTAATTATAATGACGTCTCGGACGATTTAGAAAGAATGAGACTCTTTATTAGTTTATAAATAATTTTATTACTTCTCGGAAATATAGGAAGTAAAACAACGTTGGGGTTTAATATGGTCGAACTAGCTGGTAGTTGGTAATGTAGTAATTGAAAATTCAAGGCATAATTATTAAAAATAGTATTTTCAGAATATGAGAATCGAACATTCATTCCGAAAGAGAAACTCAAATTAAAATTTCTTATCGATCCATTTTCGAGATATATAGATCCAAGAAATGCCCGAGAAAAACACGTGATTATTTAGATCTAGGTATAGGCTTATCTCATTTATTATTCTTCATATTTTTTTTGTAGATTGTAATAAATGCATTTCCGACTTATTTCAATATCATTTCTAATTAATCCTCAATTCCAAGTGTTTGAAATAAACAAAACTTAGGACATGCAATTATGATTTCCTTTGTCTATCAAATTCCGTATGCATCATATGACACCGACCAATTTATACTGACAATATATAATAATAGTTAGATGCATATTAAACAGGGCCGTATCCAGAAAGAGGCATGCTCAAGGTGACAAAGGATCAAAGTAGTAGGTATCTGTAATGCAAGCATATGGTCGCTGCTATTCTGAGAATATGTTAAAGATGTTATGTTGTGTACTCACTACCGAAGCGATAGGCATAACGTATTGAAAATATAAAATATGAGTAGCTATTAAGTCATTTGAAGAACACATTCAGCAATAAACATATGGAGTGATTGTATAGTTATTGTTATGTTAATGGTAGCTGCAATAATTGTCTTCAAATTGTTATCTATTATATTGTCTATGGTCAAAATATGTGATTATTATCTATCATATATGTACATGACCTAATACTTATACATTGATAAAAATAGTGTACAGCCCACCTGAAGGGTCACCCAAAGAAAGTGTAAATACGAAAGTTTAATTTTTCATTTACCTAATTTACAGATTTTTGGGTGAAAATATAAAAACTTTTGGTAAATGTCAAATTGTCTTTCGTTAAGGACTCAGGTTAATATATTAGAATTCCATTTGATAAGACATTCTCAATTTGCCTAAAGCGAATAAATTGTCAGCACTTGAGGATCATTTCCACAAAAGAAATACAGCCTGTTTTACTTAAACTTTGTTTTCCTTACTATACTGAAAGTTTGATTTTTTTTCAATAAAAACTGCAGAATGTCATGAAATTAAAATTGTCTAATCCCTATGGCTACTATATTGATAAGGAGAGTGGTGGGATGTCTGGTACCTGGTACCTACCTAATTATTTTTTAGCTTTCCTTATATCTACTATTTGCATCATTATCAATAATTTCAGGAAATATATAATTTTATTCAATGCACGTGTTAAAGTAGAGCCAGGAATGTCTTCCGATACCAGTTTTAGCGTCTCTGTCATGTCTCTTGGGTTATCTAGGATATTATCCTCCTGTCTGCACGAGACTACCTTACCACGTGCTTTCAACCTCCAAAAGCTAATAGGAATCAACCTCATCTACAAAGTTAACACACTCGAATATCATGGTTATGATTTCTCCATTCACCTCGGAGGCCCAACACTTGAGTTTCCTACACTGTGTATACTACCCGTAAACAAATTAGCACAATTTTCCTCAAACCCGATGTGAATTCGATCGAGGCTGAAGCGAAAGTACAGGAAATAATTCTACATTTGCTTCAGTTGAGTAGTTGACATCCTCTTCGGAAATCCTTTGCTGTTCTCTACTGTCCGACTAGCCCCAATACCTCCTTTTCTAACTCAATGTTACCCCATTTTGTAAAAAAAAATATTCCAAATATGAAGAAAGGAGCTGCTGCTTTCGGTATGTGATGACAAAATGCTGTTGATTCTCGGTAGTGACTTGAACGTGAGTTTTGTATTGAATGAGTCCTTGCCACTACTTATCTTTCTTGTCAGGAATTCAGTGTAGAAATGAATAACAATTGAAATATTACATCTATTAAATTTAGATCAACAGTTGATGTCATCTTTTCGAGAAATCTCCATTTAGAACCAAGAACATATGTTTCATATTTTAATTACCATAAAGCCGTACTATCCGCATCACCTATAGATGAAACAATTGAAGATATGGTTAAAATTGAAGAAATAAATAAAAATATATCAAATTTGTATTCCACACCTTCATCTTATGATTTTTCTTTCTCCTTGTGAAATCGGCAAAGAATTTCCACTTCTAACACGCGCACTAAGCTGCACGAGTTTATTTCTTACTTATTTAATTTTCAAGTTTTTTATTCTGCATTTAGTTGCCTGGTATTTCTCATTCTATTTAGTTCATTATATTTGAGTCATGATTCTAAGTTGAAAGTATTTTGTTTTTATTAGATACCTAGACTTCAGTTACAATGTATTTGGACTATATAATTATCCAATATTTTGTTTCAGGCGCCATCTTGGACTTGGATTTTTTTCATGGTATACTTGTCAAGCCCTTCCATTTGATACCCATACCGAGGGGCTTAGAATAAAATAGAATCCGATTTTTTTTGTGGTGGCCATCTTGTTGGATTTTTTTCATAGTGTACTACTGTCATTTGACTGGTCATGTTCTTCCATTTGATATCCATATTGAGTAGGTTGTAAAAAAATATATGATCCGCCGTTTTGTTCTGGCCGCCATCTTAGATAAGCAATGATACTGAATACACATAACTGTATTGTCATCAGAACTGAAGGTGCATACTAAATTTCAAAACAGTCGGTCAACAGGAAGGGGGTAAAAGTTCAATTACTTGATTCGATCCACCCAAGACACAAACAAGGTAGACTACATAAAACCCTATTGATGACCACCCGAGTGCTGTGTCTCCATCGGGCCGTCAATGTATGACACTGATGATGGTGCGATTAGCACTGCACAGCAATAATCATTTGTTATGCCGCATGAAAAATCATTCTTGCAGAGTCCCAGGTATTTGCTTTATTACGAAGTGTTTTACCAATGAGATTAACATCGCCCGAAATGTCATGTACCGCAACGGATGCAACCGCGGCCATATGTCACCGCCGTTGAAGTATTAAAAGTGTCGACAAACGTGTGCGTGTGCGTCTATACTTATAATATGCTTCTACACAGGTGCCTTCTTCGCATCTCTCTAAATTTTTTCTTCTCATCTGTGGAGAGATAGGTATACATATAAATATATACATATATTCCCATCCTAGACGGTTATTTTTGCATGGAGTGTGACTGAACCCACTAACTAGACGGATATCATTCATACATTTTAGAGAGAAGTATTTTTATTCATATATATATATATATATATATATATATATATATATATATATATATATATATATATATATATATATATATGTGTGTATGTTATACGTGATATGATGAACGTCAGAGCAAGATTAATGTTACATATGGATGGGCACCTCTTTCTAAGCCTTCATTACGGAACAGCGAATCGTTGAAATTTTTGAAATGCTGAGATATAGGTGCATTGGTCTAATGGAATATACATGATAATGTAAGTTGTACGAGGAATTATGATATATGTATCAGTTAATATTAAGTGAAACGATTCATTCTATGTTGAATATCTCAGGTATTCAGTGAATAAATATGATTTTAGAATAGAATACAGGACAAACAAAACAAAAGAAGGTAGTCATTTCTGAAGCAGGATCGCATGGTGAGCCTTTTGTATTTGGAAAAATGGCCTCGGGTCGAATTTTTGTCAACATTTAAATTTCTGCATTAGAAAAGAAGAATTAAGTATCTATATTCTCTTTAAATATATGTCCGAATCGTAGTGTATCTTAAGTTACACTGGTGTATGATAATAACCGCCAAGCTAGCTGGGAATGTCCGTTATTTATTATTATTTTCATGACAATTTCTGTAATTTATCGTTGACTGTTATTAAAAAAAATAATTATGTCTACTATTTAAAATTATAGAAATTATAAAATATTCATAAAAATTACAGCATCTTAAAAATGGCAAATGGTATTTATAAGACCATGAAAATCTACTATCATATGTTACTTCTTACTTTCTTAGAATTACAAATAACTCCACGAGCTTTGCAGTTGTATTTCTTGACGCTGTTTACACATTTATTCTCCAAATTTCATCCTTTTAAGAAAGAAGCATCAGTTATTTCAATGAAATTATCCTTACAGATTTTCAGTAAGTATTTATTTGTGATAATGTGCCATGTTTTGTAAGCCAGCTGATAATAGTATCGAAACACATTTGTAAAATATCTAAGCATATCTCTGGAATCCGTGCCATCTTCGTCGACTTCAGGAATAATCCAGGTTTTGGAGAAGAAAATTTGTCTGTCCAAGTTTTGTGAATACAGTGTTTCTTCTAGAAGCCTCATTTCCGTTTCACAGTAAAAATTTACACTGCACACTGAATGAACTGGAATGCTGCAGTTGGCTCCCAATCTTGGACCTTCATCATGTTTTTCCAAGAACCAACAAAAATTGAATTCGTATATCATAAGCAATTTGTTTGGTATTGGTAATTATTATATCATCACGAGATATATTAATCTTTTTTTGTTTATATCGGGCATTTCGAATAAACACTGGCACAAAATTAAGTGCCATTGTGAGAATTAGGGATAGTATTTTTTTCTTTCTATGTAAGTCTTAGATCTCAAGTATTTCTGTACAGTTGACTGAGAGAAAATTGAGCCAGGCAAACAAAATTTATTATTATTGAGTACCTAAGTTTAATAATAACTGTGGTAAAGTCTGATACGTGTGTTAGCGCTATGTGGAGAAATATTTTTCGAAAATTAAAAATATAAGACGATCAAATTAAGGGAGAGATTAGATGTAGCAACATTTAAATTGAACATTAAAAAAATGGTTTCAGAATTACAGCAGTTGTAATATCTGAATTATTTGTATTTCCGCGAAGTTTTGAATTAATTCACTGAATACTGAATAAGCATAAGCAAAGTATTATCTTCTTTGGGGAACGTTGAACGATTTTGATGACTAATGATAAATTCAAAAGTGTGATATACGTATTTTTTACAAAAAAGGGACCGACTTTACTAGCTGGTGGTAAAAGATTAGCTGTTTTAATTCAGTCATTTCCAAATGTGATTAAGGTATGTAATGTGAAGTTCAAAAATATTTCTATGGACCTTAAGAAATTTTAAATACTTGTTATATCATTACATGAGTTTAGGTTCACTCCAAAAAGTGGTAAGTAATGTTTCAATATTATACAATTTCATTTGATTCAAGTGATGAACACATGTTTCTATATTTCATGGCACACTTCGAATGAGTTTTTTTTATCTGGATCGCTCGATACTAATCAGTTCAATAATTGAAGCCGTGAGCTGTGAAAGAGATCCGTTAAAGATACCCTCCACATAATTGACCGACGAACCAAACGGAGGAGGTATCTATAAAAATTGACTCTTTGCCTGCATGCTTTTTTTACATGGATATTCTCGACTAATAAATAATAAAACTGCTCCGATTTTGATGTATCTTTTTCCATTCAATAGAAGACAATTGAGAATTGGTACCATAGAAAAATAACCAATATTCAATATGTTTTTTCAAAAATCGGAAATTGGAGACAACAAAATTAAAGGCAACCGTTAAATTGTGTATGTGTGTCTCCGCGATTATTTGAAATGTCTGAATAAGTCTAAGCAACATATTATCGTCTTTGGTGAACGTTGAATGATTTTGCTGACTAATGTTACACTCAAAACTGTGATATATATATATATATATATATATATATATTTTTTATTGGACCGACTTAATTAGTTGGTGCACTGAAAATACAAAATAATATTAATTCTATTGATTCCGGTACTTTTGAAGTTGGTGCCAAACGTTTTCAATCTAACTACAACTGCACAACTTCAAAATTACCAGTACCACTAGAATTAATATGATTTTGTATTTTTCAGTGTACCAACTGATAAAGTCGGTCCAGTTTTTGTAAGAAATATTCTTTTAAATCATGTTTATGTACATTATGTATTGTTGCCCCTAAAAAGATTCTATACGATTATTAGGATATGGTATTAAGTCTAGTAACAATCTAGTCCTCTGAATGTAATGTTTTGTGTAATGAGCATATGCAAGTAGTTAGAATCATCATAGTATTGTGAACTTAAATATATCTTCATCTTTTTTGGAAATCGCTCAAAAATATTGTGAAATTTTATAGTGAGATCGAGTTTCTACTTTTCTAAATGGATATTCTTCAACATGTCAAATATATTTCTTCGTTAAGAAGTTATTCAAAATGGTTTCGGTTTTCCAAAATTCTAATTTTGATATAAATATATACACTTTTTCTCAAAATTTATGGTATTTCTTTTTGTTGAATCAAAAGACGGTGAAATAAAACCCAGTGCAATTGAGGTATACTGTAAGAGTTTGGTCTGAGAAAGTTATCAAGCTATCTCATTTACTGTATTAGTTATTTAGTGAAAAGTGACAGATAGTTAACAACTACCTGGTGGTAGGTGTTGAATTAGTTTGTTAAACAATTGGTTCCACTAATACAGTTTGGATCATATAACAAACGTAGTGTAGGTTATATTGCCAAGCGGATGGTAGACAACGCCGGTCGGGGCTGAACTGCACCTATTAGTGCCGCATTGTGCAACGCGAATTGGAACAGACCGAAATGGAGTGTGTCTCCTGCAATCAAGATAAACCCCAAAAGGAGTTATTTAACTGTGATGGCTGTCAAAAAACAACTTGTAAAAAGTGCACGAATCTAACCTCAACAGAAGTCAAATGTCTGGAGTTGAAAGATAAGAAAGTAATCTACTACTGCAAACAATGCAAAATTGGCGACTCTCTTAAATTATACGCGGATTTAATTGCTGATAATTTGAAACTAATAGAAAGTAAAGATAAAATAATACTGTTACTTGAAAACGAAACAAGCAATTTAAAAAATAAAACAGATTTTATTGAAACATTGGAAACCCCAGAAAAGTCTTACTCAGATATTTGTAAAGAAAAAACCCCTGGTACACGTCTGGAAAATGTGCCTAAAATCATAATAAAACCGAAGAACCACTTAGACTCAAAAAAACAAAAAAGGAAGTGAAAGATAAAATCAATCCAACCGCTATTAAAATATGAATACAAGATGTCAAGGAAACTAAAAATGAAGAAGTAAAATAAGTAATTTTTATATAGAAGAAACACATAGTATCAAATATCACGGTTTAATAGTCGATAAAAACTTGAAATGGAGAGATTACATAGACTTTCTCTCAAAAAAATCAAATGCTTAATATATAAATTTTACATTTTAAGAAAAATACTATACTACTACTAAAACCATGTTGATTTTAATCTACATATCATTAGTTGAATCAATAATGCGATACGGCATAGTTGCCTGGGGTGGGCTCTATAACAATTCCCTTCACAACCTTAATGTTATACAGAACACTATTTTAAAAATAATATATCATAAAGATAGGATATTTCCAACACATAGGATCTACTCCGAGAAAATATTGAATATGCGAAGTCTTTTCTTCTGCTTGTTTCCATATGTACAGGAAAACAAAACGGATTATTTCGCACATCCACGACACACGATCCAGAACTAATTTAAATTGAGATTCCACTAAGCAACAAAACTGCCTTGCTAAGATCAATTCAATATCTTGGACCCAAATTTTACAATCTTCTACCCCCAGATATAAAAGAAATAAAAAATATCTACCAATGCCGTAACTTTGTGTGTCAGAATTACTAAGGCTTTGAAAAATACTTTTAAAGATTTGAATTATACTCCAAGTTATTAATTATTGTATTCTCATGACATCTGTAGTTTAGATTTTATATATTAAATATACATTGTATATTAGGATTAGGATTAGATAATAATTTGTAGATTGAATATAAGGACAATATTCTATTTATAGAATTATGCACATACAAGCGTTAAATCGCTTAGGTGCTTTATGTAAATGCAAATAAATCAGTTTGGTAGTGCTCTGTACAACTAATATTCCTAAAGTTTATACACAATTTCTAAAATAAATAAATAAATAAAATTTACCTAATAACTGATAATAATTGCGATGTTAACAATTTGATATAAAAATCTGTTGTGTAGAGATTTAAATTCGTTATTGGACATGAACGACCAAGATGTTCCGAAACGAGGATTTTTTTTTTAAAGCCTACTATGTAAATTTTAAGAGAATTTCTAAAGAATCATATAATTTATAGCTAAGTATTAGATTTTTTTAAATATTTGACAAGAAACAACTAGTGTAATGAAAATCTAATTTTACGAATTGCGAGCTGGAACTCCAACTCGTATTTGCCATAAATCCATCTTATGTTTGATTGATTATGCTCATTTAATTTGAATTATGGATCTACTGAGAAGTTTATAGTGGTGATTTCGGGACTTGCACCTATTTATACAGTTGATTTTCAACCGACCGAATGAAACGGCGCATTTATACAATTTGATTTTAAGTTTGTTAGCCTGTTTCTTATTCGAAAGGTTGTCCTTCCCCCAAATACATTTTCCAGATCTCGTAGGATTTTTTCTGAAAACCAAAATATTTTACATGAAAGCATTGAAAGAGAGTTTATATCATCATGTACTCTTTATTTGGAAATTAATAAAATTGAGTTCACCAACTGAGAAAAAAGGAAAAATATTTCTTCAGGTCCAATTAAAGTTCTCGAACTGCTAGATTCGATATATAATGAAAGAGTTTCACTAAATTAGTAAATAGTTGCGGGTAACCTGTTCATCAGAACTATAAATGTGAAAAATATAACTTTTTCTTAGAAACCTTTTCGGATCTTGAAAGAAAATTACCCTCCACCTCCAATGAAGGTTTTTTGGGGGGAGTAGTGATATGTAGTTGTTAACTATGTAAACTAGCCAACAGTACATTCAAAAAAGCAAACCTACAATTTTTATCAAGTAGTTCATAAATAAAATAACAGGCGATATGTACTTGTGATGAAATTGTGAGATACCATCGATACCTACAATAATTTATATTTAGTTTTCATGCTATAGAAAATCTGTCGAAATTATTTAACAATAAATAATATTTGAAAGCTACAGCTCGTGGAGATTATTTAAACAACCACTAACATACATTGCATACATTACATACATAAAAACTTTTTATTGAAAATAATATTGAACCTGGCTTTTGGTTTGATTTTGCTGTCGTTAAATGCTATATGTAAGAATAAGAGTTCTACAGCGAATTTAATGAGTCATATTTCTTATATTTTTGTATTTCGCATTTTCTGATTGTGTTCTTATCAAAGTAGCTTGATACATTTCTTGGTTAGTGTAAGAGTCCCCATTAAAGTCAAAATGCCCCATTATATTTCATTAAGTAGAAGTAGAAGGCAACGGCTGTAAAAAAGCCCAAACCAGGAAGTGAGTTATAGTTATCATTTGCAAAATAGGGAATTTCTACGACGCTGAAAATAAAATGCATTTCGCAAAAAGAAAAACAACAGACAGCAGCCCGCAAGCAGCGTCTGCCTGCAATTTGAATGTAATATCGTCCGCTATATTTAAGGCAAGACTTCTTTTTAAAAATTTATAGGCCAACGTACGTGGAACGTATTGTTGTATTGTTTACGCTCGCATTTTACCTCATATAGTTCTCTTTTAAGAGTAGGTATATTTACTAATGAGAGCTGCGATATATCCGTAAGAAAGGACTTAAGAGAATTATTATACAAAAAGAGAGGACACATGTACTTTATGACGTCTTGAAACATTTATTGTTAGCTTGTTGACAAGAAAGAGACGAATGAGCACAGGGTATATATGGACTCGGACTTGAATGCATGGACAGGAATAGCTATGGAAGTTCATTTGAACAGGGTGATGTGAAATGCCTCCCCAACATTTTGCAACAATGTCATGATATTAGAGGAAGAGCAAGCAACATATTTTGAATTGTCATTTTTAATGTCGTGCAAATTTACATTCAAAGTGATTATTTTCATATATTTAAAGCTATAGTGAGAACATTTCTTTCAATAGTGTTCTCATTTTGTATACTTACTGTGTGACACTCATGTTACACCCACGAAACATCTAAAACTTTGATATATCTTTAGTAAATAAAAAAGCTTATGTAATAATAATCACATAAACAAAATTTCAAAACAGTTTCCTTAGTTGGAGCCCGTTTTGGTTATCAAATTACAAATTAAATCCATTATTAAGCCAGGAAGTGGAAACAATCTTCTGCCCGTACATGTTCCATGGGTGAAAGATCAGGACACCAAGCTGTACAGACATGAATGGTATCTTGAATGTCAAAAATAAACCTGGTAGCGAGGAAAATTTGGGTCTTCTATTTGGAGAAAATATGGCATAACAATTACCTCCAAAAGATTGAGGAAATAGTTCTAAGTATTCATGTTTCCTTCAAGGAATACTAAACGCTCGACTAGGTTCTATTCCTGTCACCATTGCAATCGCACTCTACTATTTATTTGAGTCAAAGGCAACATGAGACGCGATCGATACTACATGATACATACATCAAGAGGCTTTCTTCACGTTCTGTAATTTTTCGTACAGCACCAGTAGATACCTCCAGACTCGTAGTACCGTGGATGCATTTCAACCATTCCTATTATCACTTTCCCGAAATAAGATTCTAATTAGCGTGTCTTCTCACTGAAGGTATAGTAATCAATGTTTTGAAAGCCAATGAAGCAATGAACCTAAATTATTTGAAAAAAATCAAATCAACGTCAGTAGCGGCATCTGCTGTTTGTAGAAAAAAGAAAGATCTCCAACCTTCAATGTCACATAGTCTTTGACGGACTATAAGCAGAAATTCTGATAGATATTTTAAGAATAGTGACTATTAGTACAAAGTTGCCTAATCGATTCCACTTGGCATGTTTGCATGTTATGTTTGGTATTTGATTCTAATGTTACTTATTATTACCAAACTAATCACAACACCAGTTCGTTATATTAATTTTATTTATGTCAAATAATTTGTGATATTGCCAATATGACAACTTTTTTGTTACAGGAATTTTTCCACCTATGACGTAATGCAACTGAATACATTAACATTGTTAGAGCGTTCTCCCCTCCTTAAATTAGATAAACCTTGTTAATATTTTACATGTATAATAATATTTTTACTTCAAGTTATCATTTCAAGCCTAATAAAATAACATATCTATGAATATTCACATGGCTGTCTTAAAATTGCATAAATGTATTAGGAATATTTTAGCAATAATTTTCATAAAGAAAAACATGATCCTAGATAATATATAAATATGTGTCATGAATATAGCCCAAATAAGGAGTATACTACATAGAATTGTACATCGCATACTGAATTTGAGGTGAAAACCACTGCAACTTCCGCAACAATGTGACGGGATCGCTACTGACTATCAGACGAATTGAACCGTGCAGATCACATATGCATTTTCTTCTCGCCTGCTACCCCTATATTGCAATTTACTTTAAAAATCAGTTTGTTGACGGTGGTGCCCCCGTCACTTGGGTGCGAAAGTTGCATTAGCTTTCGCCTCTTCTAATGATTTTAGCAAGCTACATCGTAGTTTTTATTGTTTACTTACTACTAGAAGATACCCGTGCTATCTCCCACGTAAAGTGTTTGTACGAATTTAATCTGTCAAATGCATTCATGGAATGTTTGATCATAGTTAATATAATTCATGGTGTAGACCTAATCTTAGATGCGCCTAATTGTGAGATTTTCGATTAACAATTCAGCAACAGATGTCGCAACCGGTCCAGGATAAAACTTATCATAATCTAAGGACAAAAACTATAACTATGACCAGTTTCAATAAAATATTTGAACTAGTTTTCACTTCTCAAATCCTCAACAGATTTATTATATATATATAGATTTAAAATCTAGTAGGTATCTAAATTTTCTCGACATACAAAAGCGACAACTCGAAATACGATGCTGGCTCTAGGTCTAGTTCAATTTTTGGCTTGCGATTTTCTCATCAATTTTATTGATTACAGGAACTGCATTCGACTATCCTTGTAAACCTTCGGACTGAGGAAAAAAAAGATTATTGAAGAGAAAATAAGAAAATAAGAATTAAAAGATAACTCCGCCAAATATTTGAATGACCAGTTGCAAAAAAAAATCAATAAGATTATACTCAAAGCTGGAAGAGAAGTATGCAGAACATACAAAAATCTCGAATATTCACCCACAGAAAAGTAGATGATGATAAGAAATACAAACAGGACTCAAGGAAAGAGTATAAAAAGATTACATTCTTGCAAAAGAAAATACAAAATAGCCTCCTTAAATAGATAAATATGCTCGTTACCTTATAAAAGCAGCGAACAAACTGTCTCGAGAAATTTCAGGACCCAAAGCGAAAAAGATCTAGAATCTAAACTATTCCACAGAGATAAAATAATACATAGATTGTTACTATAGACATATTTATATGTCTGTGATGGTAACAATATTCTAAACAACAAAGTCAACCAAACCAAAAAGAAGATATAGGTACGATAGAAATAGAGAAGCAACCAATACAAATGGCAGAAATCATACAGGCAATTGATAAACATAGACACAAAGGAAAAGCTCTTGAATAAGACCACATTACACCTGAAATGATTAAGTACATCGGCGACAAGAAAGGTACTTCCGTAAGATGCTAAATGGTATATCGAATCAAAAAGAATTATCCAGGGATAAGAACACACATATCATCAATGTTCAGGAAAAGAGATCCAACAGTTTTTGTTACAAAAACATATGCATCGACTTTATTAGTTGGCGCACTGAAAAATACAAAAGAATATTAATTCTACTGGTGCTGGTAGTTTTGAAGTAGTTCCGTTATAGGTAGGTACATGCACCAGCTTCGAAAGTATCGGCAGAATTAATATTTGTATTTTTCATTGCACCAACTAATAAGGTAGGACTAGTTTATGTAGAGAAAATATTTCACATTTTGTATCTTTACTCAGGATAAATATTTAAAAAAAAAATTGGACTGACGTTATAAGTTGGTGCACTGAAAAATACGAAATAATATTAATTCTATGGGTGTTGTTACTTTAGAAGTTGTGAAGTTGCAGTTAGATTGATAACTTTTGGCACCAACTTCACAAGCACCAGCTTCAATAATAGAATTACTATTATTTCGTATTTTTCAGTCCAGCAACTAACAAGTTCGGTCCTATTTTTTATAAAAAACTATTTATTTCACACTTTTGAATATAACATTAGTCACGAAAATCGTTGAACGTTCACTAATACCAATGTAGATAGAAATTATCTTATTATCCACGTGTATTCTTTGCTTGCATACATCGCTGCGCAAATACGCACAAGTATTTTATACGTTACCATCTTACCACCGCTGTAACTCGAGAACCGTAACTCTAAGGAAATAAATTTCATTATAAATGTTGCTACAAATAATTAGGTCTCTCATGTAGTACCCACAGATCTCCAATTTTCGAAAGAAATCTCCCTCCCTACATAGCAAAAATACTCATATTTGAGAATTTAACATGCCTCTATCTCGAAACTCGTAACTCATTTGATAAAATGTACAATTTAAAAGTTTCTGGATATTGTCCTATCTTTAATTTGCCACTAAAGATTTTCGATTTTCAAGAGAATTTGCCCCTTCCACCTCTTTTGGGGTGGTTTTCTGAGAAAAAGAGATTTTGGATTTGAGTTTTTGTGAATATGGGACCATTTCTCAGTCTCCTCTTTCAAATGAATCAAAAATCATCAGATTCGGAGTATATACAACGCGCGCACAAACCGAAAAAAGAAGCAGAGTCGAATTGTATACCTCCTCCGTTCGGGGTTCGTCGGTAAACATTTTTTAAACGTTCACATTTATTCATAGATTTCACTATATAGCGGTAACACACATATTTCAGACTTTAATATCGCTGTAATTCGGATACCGTTATTTTTTTGAATGTCCTATTTCAGTGTTGCCGGAAATGATAACTTCTTTAATTTTTTTACCTCAATCTTCGATTTTTCAAGAAAAAATCGTTAGGGTAGTCGGTCAAAAATCTACTCAAACTACAAAGGGATCGAACTTAGAAGCAAAGCTATTAATGTTTTGTCAAAAATAATACAGACTTGATTGAAACAAAAACGATGGAAGATTAAGAAAAAGAAGGTGTACACAGGATATTTATTATATTCATACAAAGACACATATTAATTTAGAGTGAAAGAAGGGCATAGAAATCCACCTATGCCTTAAAGATACTTTTTAATGAATATGAGTAGAAGAGAAGATGATATATTTTTTAGAAGCTTTTCATAAAAACAAAAACAAATTTAGTATGCACAGCCCAAAATCCATGGAATTTTGTGGCCGAAAATTGGATGTAGTAGTACTGATAATTTTGAAGTTTTGCAGTTGTAGTTATTAGGAAGATTTTGGCATTAACTTCAAAAGTATATTAATAGAATTAATATTATTCTTGTATTTTTCAGCGCTCCAACTAATAATGTCGGTCCTATTGTTTTGTAAAGAAATATTATTTCTCATTTGTGAGTGTATCATTAGTCATCACAATCGTTCAGTAAACATAATACATATCTTATACCGAGGCTTATACTTATTCAGAGATTTCAAAACATAGCGGAAATACACATATTTCAGACTGTACCACCACCATTTTTGGGAAAATGTCCAACGTCGAAACTTAGACGGATATGGTCTCTTCAATTCTGTCGTATCAATCTTTCGATTTTCGAAAAAAACTGACCCCTTCCCACCCTTTGAGAGAAGTTTTCGGAAAAAGAACCAAATGTCAATAGTCCTCCTTCAAATGAAAAAAGAATCAGGTCAATCGGAGCTCTTTTACTATTCAGAAGACGCGAACTGATAACAAAAAATATTTAAAAAAAAATTGGACCGACGTTATTAGTTGATGCACTGAGTATTATAAAATAATATTAATTCTATTGGTGCTGTTACTTTTGTAACAGCACCAAGTTGTGCAGTTGCAGTTAGATTGATAACTTTTGGCACCAACTTCACAAGTACTATCACCAATAGAATTAATATTTTATACTTTTCAATGCATCAACTAATAACGTCGGTCCAATTTTTTTGTAAAATATATTTATTTCACACTTTTGAGTGTACCTTACATTAGTCACCAAAATCGTTGAACGTTCACTAATACCAATGAAGATAGTACTTATCCTATTACCCATGTATATTCTTTGCTTGGAGTTGTTATTATTGAGATCTCAAAGCATCGCTGCGGAAATACGCTTGAGTATTTTATATGTTACCTCTTTAACACCGATTTAACTCGAAAACCGTAACTCTAAGGGAAAAATGATCATTATAAATGTTGCTACAAATAATTATATCTTTCATGTAGTATCGAAGAATTTTCAATTTTCAAAAAAAATTGCCCTCTCCACATAGCAAAAATACATATTACGTCTATCTCGAAAACTGTAACACTTCTGAAAAAATGTTCAATTTAAACGTTTCCGGATATTGTCCTGTCTTTAATTATACCAACTCAGATTTTCGATTTTCGAGAAAATTCACAACCACCCCTTCGGGGGCGGTTTTCGGAGGGAAGGAGATTTCGTTTTTATGAATCCTCTTCTTTCAAATAAATCTAAAATCATTAAAATCGGAGCTCATTCACTATACAAAAGGCGCGCACGAACCAAAAAAAAAGCAGACAGTCGAATTGTATAGCTCCTCCGTTCGGGGTTCGTCGGTCAAAAAATCTCATTTTGAGATTTTCTGTGCAGCAACTAATAAAGTCAGTATTTTTTTGAATACTTATTTCCCATTTTGGTGTGTTTATTTAGTCATGCAATTGCTGAAAATTGACTTATAGTGATTTCAAAATATGGCGGCAACAATATTACATGTTCCTAGAGCTGTAATTTGGGAAACAGTGATTATTTTAAAGAATATCCAATTTAAACATTATTCGAAATAATCTTTTCTTTAATTCTGCTAGATTAAATATAAAGTTTTCGAAAGAAAATTGTACCTTCCACCATCTTAGGGGTTTTTTTTGGTTGGAAGGAGACGACAGATTTTTTTAAATACTGAACCACTTCTCAGCACTCCTGTTTCTAATAAAACAGATAATAAATCAGTGCACGTTTACTATGCAAAAGACGAGAACTTACATAGACAAGGCAAACATGCAGTTGTCAGTCCTCCGTTTTCTGAGTTCGGTAAAAAAAGAGAATCTCAATCTCTTATTAGGAAAATCATGAAACTGTTTGTTTTGAAAGATCTGGGAATAACATAGCTCTATTTTTCAGCCTGTATAATATTTAGTATTGAAATTTAAGTTTACAACTACTTCTGAGGAATACCGTGGACAATCGACTTCAAATGAGGATGTTATCATTTCGACACGTATTCACATATAATAATAATCTATTAGGGCTTCCAAACAAATACACAAATTACTTAGGTTTGTATGTATGTGTGTATGTTCACACATTTCTCCGAAAGTATTGATTGTATTATTATTATTCTATTATTGCCGGTACTTCTTATACTGCTACCAACTTCAGTAAAAGTAAAATTTTTTTTTATATTTTCCACTGCACCAACTGATAAAGTCGGTTCTATGTTGACTTTTCGGGAACAGGAGTTTCGGCTTAGATAGGTGATCCGTGAGTTTTCCTGAAAGTTATCAGTTACAATTTGTAATTGAGGGCTATGAAATCATTCCTCTTTATGGCTAATTTACTTTAAATTCACGACTTTTACTCTAATAAAGAGAATAAACATTCTTATTTAATAAATGACCGCATCCCCAAGAATCATCATGAGGGATTCATTTAAAAAATGATTATACATGATGTGCACATATTAAAATTTAGATTTTATCATTTATAAAGAAACAAAATGGTTTCATGGTCTCCTACAATTGACTGATTGAATGTCAATGATGTGTTGTTCTACAAGTGCAAATATCTCACAATTGGTTTAATAGACTATTAATGAACCTATGACTTACCGCTCGAGAAACAATCAAGGATAAGACGGATGTGGGTATACAGGGGAAATCGTAGTATATAACAAATAGCATAATCTCAATTATCTAGAGGGTTTCGTTTTCACAAAAGTTAATCAACTGTATATGAAATAGATATTGTGCTGTATTACAGAAAATTCGGAGAGTACTAAAAATATTATAATAATAATAAAGTTCACAACCAATTATTCAGTAAAAATTGTTCAAGCTCAACAGATTGATGGATTCGCCTTGTTGCTAGCTACTTGGCGTGGGCACTTTTTTTGACCGACGATCCCCGAACCGAGAAGGTATACAATTCGACACTCTGCTTTTTTTTGTTTCGCTTGCACGTTTTATATAGTAATCGTACTGTGATATTCATTTAAAAGAGGAGGCTTGAGAAATGGTCCCATATTCATAGAAAAATCTTTTTCCCTCCGAAAATCGCCCCCGAAGGAGGTGGTGGGGGCAAATTTTCTCGAAAATCGAAAATCTGAAGTGGTATAATTGAAGATAGGGCAATATCCGGAAACATTTAAATAAAAAAAAATTCAAGAGTTACGGTTTTCGAGATAGAGGCATGTTTCAAATATATGTATTTTTGCTATGTGGAGAGGGCGATTTCTTTCGAAAATTGAAAATCTCTGGGTACTTCATGAAAGACCTAATTGTTTGTAGCAACATTAATACTGATTTTTTTTCGTAGAGTTACGGTTTTCGAGTTACAGCGGTGGTAAAATGGTGACATCTAAAATACTTATGCATATTTCCGCAGCGATGTTTTGAGATCTCAATAATAACAACTACAAGCAAAGAATATACGTGGATAATAGGATAAGTACTGTCTATCTTCATTGGTATTAGTAAACGTTCAACGATTTTCGTGACCAATGTTACACTCAAAAGTATAAAATAAATATTTTTTACAAAAAATTGACCGATGTTATTAGTTGGTGCAATGAAAATACAAAATAATATTAATTCTATTGGTGTTGGTACTTGTGAAGTTTGTGCCAAAAGTTATCAAGCTAACTGCAACTGCACAACTTGAAAAGTAACAGCACCAAAAGAATTAATATTATTTTGTATTTTTCAGTGCACCAACTAATAACGTCGGTCTAATTTTTTGAAAAAAATATTTATTTATGTTTGACTATATAAGCTCAATATTTTTTTTTCTCGCGTCAATCAAAATTGTATTCAGAAACCAATTGAGACTTATAATAAATGTGAAATGAACATGCAAAAATAAATTAATCGATTAACATTGATGTACGGTTGGCTCATCCAAAAGCTTTCAAGTTTGATATTCTGAAAATAGCGTTAAATTCTTGGAAACACTTTGAGATGGAACCTCTTTGAAATATATAGCAAAAGGCTGAAGTTAATACTATACCAAGTGATTCAGTAGCATACACTATAATATGCTTTAATTTGGATATTTTTACATTCCTATGCTACTATAATAGCTGTTTAAGGAAAGTAGGTATTGTAATCGTGTGCAATTTTCGGTATCGATATTTTTATAAATGTTGACGTTTCAGAGTTTTCTAAGTCTAATAAAAAATATTTTCAGCTATTGGTCTATCTGTCTGTCCACCTGTCTGTCTGTCTGTCTGTCTGTGACACCATTATCTCGGGAACGGATCGGTGTATCTTGTTGCTTTCTTTTTTATTTTGTATTTCTATCTATCTATCTATCTATCTATCTATCTATCTATCTATCTATCTATCTATCTAACTATCTATATATTCTTCTGAGAGCCTTCTACCAGCACCATACAGCGCGACCTCTGAGAAAAAGCACAAAAAAGTTATGCTTGAATTAAATTCCATATTTTCCACATGTTTCTTCAGATTCTGGCTAAATGTTTCATCTTGCAAAAAAATAACCATTGTTGTTCGTTTTGATCCAATGATTTTTTATTCACTGGAATTTGCCTGCGAGCTGCGAGCGGTAGGAAAGTCGTTTGAGTGGACACACCAGATTTTTTTTTAGTTGCAATACACGTAATTACGATATTCATTACATTGTGAACGTAAATTTATCCCGAAAACAATTTTGCTTAGCATTATTTTCTTATATTCGACTACCACCATCATTCTGTTTATATGAGATCACAAAATGTAGTAGTAATGCCGAAGTTTGGTCAATTCAACCGCACTTTATTAATGAAACTGAACCTAGGCACATCTGGTGCCGGAATGTCATCATATTTTTCTTCTCCACTACCTAGAAATCCTTCGCCTTCACATTGTATCTAGCCCAAAACAAAAGTCATTCAAAATAGGTTTTAGCGAATTAGATAGATTTCTCAGCATGTCTTTGCTACATACAGATGAGAATTAGTTGTCGTCAATTATTGTCATGTCATAATGAGTGTGTTCGGGTTAAATGACATAGTAAATAAAACTGTATGCCTACCTCTTATGTTGGAAGATTGTTTAGTTTAATAAAATAACATCATCAAAAAGGTAACTGCACTATATAATAGTGTATAGTGACAATAGTTGTTATATTTTCATAATTTGTTCGATATCATACGTCACAATGCTCTGCAGGGTGGGTAAATGTTTTCGATGTTTTTAGGTTCAAACCAAGCTGAATTTACCTATCCATTTTAATGCGATTATGCTTCAATTGAAACTGTTTGACATTTAAGTGAAAATTATTCAAATACCCTAATTCAGAGTTAAAATTCAAATAAGTTACAGAATACTTAGACAAGCTTGCTTACATCTATAGCAATTTATCACTCGAACTGAAACTGAGAATTATTGATGTACCTGTTCGGAAATTATCAATTCGTTTCTGTTATGTCCAAATGTTATCATATATCCAAAGTGAATCTAAAAAATTTTTAGATGGACCCTTGGAATCTTATTACACTAGTTCATGTTTGTATATTTCTTTCACTGATGATCAACTGAGTTTTTTTGGGTCGCCTGATACAAATATCTTTGGGAGAGTTACGTTAAGTCTCTATTAAATTAAAAACCTTTCTTAAATATTCAGTTATCCTCATCGACTTAGATCGATCAAGGTAATATAGAAACATGTTTAGAAGTGTTTGAATATGGCCTTTGGAAAATTTACAAAGAGGTTTTAAGGATTCATAGAAATATAAACAAGATAATTTCAAAAAAATATTGGTGTCGGAAGTAACGAAAATGGAAACCTGAAATACATTGTTAACTGAAATAATTGGAATAATTAATTAAATGATTAAAATACATTATCATATTTTTCTTTATAACGTTCTTATTATCCTCGTTTCATTTTATGTGTATTTAATATAAATTAAATTCAAAAATAAAATACTCTAGTATTTGTTACAATAAGTATTTCTCAGAAAGCTTACCTAGAAGTTATAAATTTGAAATTACTAAAAAAGAGTCAAGATTAAAATATCTACATTTTTCAAAGTTCCATAACTTCTGTACTGATTGTTAGATATGAATATATTTTTTTACAAAAATAGAACCGACCTTATCAGTTGGTGCAGTGACAAATATAAAATAATGTTACTTCTATTGGAGCTAGTAGCTGTAGGTAATCAGAAGACTTTTGGCCAGATTTTTAACCCAACAAATACCGGCACTCATAAATATTATGTCACAATACGTTCAATAATTTCGGAGAAATGAGTGGACATACATACATACATACAAATCTAAATAAACCTATAATATATTTTGTTTTTGTTTGGAAGCCCTAATAGATTATTTGAAGTCCATTATTGGTTAAAAGTTAATCACTAGGTTAATTTTTATTCTTCAGAAGTAGCTGTAAACTTCAATACTGAATATTATACCGGCTGAATAACAGAACTATGCCATTCCCAAATTTTTCAAAACAAACAGTTTACCCAGAACGAGATTGAGATTTTTGTCTCCTTTTTACCGAATTCAGAAAACAGAGGAGGTATTCAACTCAACTGCATCTTTGCCTTTTCAATGTATGTTCACGCCTTTTACCTAGTAAACGTGCACTGATTCAGATGTTCTTTTTTCAATAGAAACAGAAGTGCTGAGAAATGGTCTAATATTTAAAAAAGTCTACGTCTCCTTTCACACCAAAAAAAGGTGGTGGAAAGAACAGATTATTCCCAGTAATGTTTAAATTGGATGTTTTTCAAAATAAACACAGGTAACCAAGTTACAATTTTGGGAAAATGCAACAGTGTTGCCGCCATATTTTTAAATCACTGGATATAATTGAACATTCTACAATTTGCGCAGGGCTAAAGAAACACCCAAAAATGAGAAATGAATATTAAAAAAATAGACCGTGTTTATAAGTTGCGGCACTGAAAATCTCAAATGGAGATTAATTTTATTGGTGCTGGTACTTTTGAATTTTTTGCCAAAAGTCTTCTATTTACCTTCAACTGCGAGATTTCAAATAAACCAGCAACATTAGAGTTAACCTTATTTCTCAGTGCACCAACTACTAGAGTCGGTCCTACTTAAGAAAAAAAAAACATTGTTTATTTATAAGTAAGACAGCAATATTTGACCGACTTCGCAGAAACGACGGAGGTATATTTAAAATTCAACAGTTTGATGGCTTTTCTTAGCCTGAGAAATAATCCCAATAAAAAAATTAAATTCAACATTTAAGTTACTTTCAAGATCCTATCCAAATGAGGTAGGAGGAACATTTTTTTCGATAATCAATTATTTGAGACGGCAAAATTGAAGACCATTTCCGGAAGCGATCAAACGTAAGTGTTTTAAAAAAGTTCAATGGTCTTAGAGATAGATAAAGGATAGATCATATTTATAGAAAGTCTTATATTTAATATATAACACTCAAAAATTTGAAATAAATAACATTTTACAAAACCTATGACAGAATTAAATAGTTGTAGTCAATTTATTTATGCTCAAGCATTTTGCATAACATACCGATGAATATAGGCTTAAATGAATAAATAGTTGCAGAATTCAACAGCAAATTAAATCTAGAACTTTATTGATAACAATAATCTCTCAATTTTTTTGCGCCTTGAGATGGTGGTACAGGGCAATACTTTCCTTACATAGCTACTTAGGATAGCGGTAGGAAAGTAACTAGATTGAATCGGCGAATATTGAAGATCTTCTAGAAAAGTGAAACAATAAGAGTGTTCCGGCAGTAGTTTGGAACCATTATATAACTGCTTATAATGCCCATATGCGGTTTTGAAACAGTTTCCATATGGTTTGGGACTGTGTTATGCACAAACTATCCCTTCCTTTCTTACAATTTCATCGTCTTTTTCAGGATTTCAGGATAATGACCAAAGAAGAGTTGTCTTTTTTTATACAAAATAGTTATCATGGTTAAGATTATTACCTCCTCACTTTCTCGGTAGCAAATGAAATTTATATCTCTAACAAGGCAAATTTCCCAGATAAATTTGTAATAAATAGATGGCCGATATCTGCTCTGATATTATTTAGAACCTGCATATTTTCACAGATCTTTAATCAATTCACCATTCCTTTCTCAAAAATGCTCTTTTTGTGTAATCTCAGCAGTGTTAAACAATGGAATCTTTGAAATAGGTCATGCAAGTTATATTTTAGAAACTAATGCGATGAATAAATATTTCTTGGGATCTGCACACTTCGTCTAATGGACACTCCCAAAATGATATATCGACCACTTCGCCAAAAATTTCGTACTGGAAACAATTTCCAAAGCCAGTTCACCCGATGTAGTTAAAAGTCCATAAAGCCCAAAATTCGTCGGTGGACACTTCGCCCAAAATGTCCACTTCGCCCAAACTAACTGAAAGTCCACAAAGCCCTAAATGGCCACTTCACACAAATTATTTATTTATTTTGATCAAACTCTATTCTCGACCTTAGTAATAAGTTATTATTATAACTGTTTAAATTTTATTAGAAAAGTAGACCATCATAAAATAGTATTGTAATTCAACTTCACATTACTTAATTAAGAAAAAGTCACCGATAAATTTATACAGAAGTTCATTCAATAAATATAAATGATAAATATATTATTATATAAAATAAGCAGAGAGTTCACTTTATTTTTAACTAAAACTAGGCATACAGTTCCCAAACATGACTTAATTAATATCTATGAATTTATATATTGATTACTTGCAGCAAATACATTACTGAAGATGTTATTAAAAAGAAAGAGAACTTAACATAACCTAAATTTGAAAATTTAAACAATTATATCATTAACTTATTTCCAAGGTTCCGAATAGAGTTTGATCAAAATAAACAAATAATTTGGGCGAAGTGTCCATTTTGGGCTTGGTGGACTTTTAATTACATTGGGTGTAATGGATCTGGATCATTACGAAATTTTTGGGCGAATATCATTTTGAGCGGAGTGTCCATTGGGCGAAGTGTCCTAGATCCTATTTCTTGGTGTTTTTAAATGCAAGGTTTTGCTGAACATTTTTCTGGCCACCGTGGTCGCTTTCTGTAGAAAATTATGAGATGGTACAAGTACCAACTTAGCTTTCAAATGGAGAAAGAATAATATCAACTGTATTTAGCAGACCACACGTACGTAATAACCTCATGTAGTCAAGGTGCAAATTTGGCCTACTATAAATAATATCAATTATTATTTAGTCAAATTCCATCAACTTAGCACAACATATCAAATTTATTTGCATTTGTAAAAACACAATTTTCCTTGTTAAATAGAAATATTTAACGGTACTTGAAAACTCGCTACTCAAAAACGAAAGCAGATATTCAATACATTCGTCTTTGACATTTAATTTTTCATCAAGCACCGCCAACTTACAAAAATCGTATGCTTACTGCTCAAAATGACAAAAAGGTCGTTTTTAGTGAAAATACATAAAACCGACGTACATGTGATGCATTGTTTATCTAGCAATAAAAAGTCATATCTAATACAGGGTGATCGGTCCTTATAAAAGAAAAATATGACGGATTTAAGACTTCGCATACTTCTGAGTCGAAAAACGATTATAAAAAAGTCATTTCTGTTTTTTTTAGCTTTTTACTAGCAAATAAATAAAATATAAAATAGTTAGAAACATTTTCTCTTCAGACATCAAAATCCAAAAGTGCTATTGAATTTCTGTAGACACGATATGACAGTTATTCAGATTGCTCTTGTTTTTGTTGTAGTTTTGTAGTGGATTTCAAATTTCGAAATAGTATATCGAAGGTATTCCACAAAAAATATAAACTAATAAACCTAAGTCATCCACATGAGATGGACTTTAGTCAATAAGGTCAAGCCGAAATAAACAAATTTCGCTATCACAAACCGTAAGCTCAACATCTGTTTTGAGGAGAGGGAAATATTTATTGGCATAAGCTCACTGAGCGAGCGGTGGTAGAAAATAGACCTGATTCGTTAAGAAAGCAGAAAGCAGCTTAGTCTCTAAAACATTAGCGACGTAGAGCTCAGCCTAGACGGTGCTTTGCCTTATAGCCAGTGGGACACCCTATACGTGAGTGTGGCAGCTCAAACGTGTGGCCTGCATTTCCAAAATACATATAGCTACTCATTTATTCGATTACTGAACAAAGTGACCGGATACCATTTATTGTCATAATATCAGTGCATTTGTGTGGATTAAAATAGAAGTGATTTTTGATACTGTGCGTTCGGACATAAAATAATACAACTGAGAGTATCTTCCTTCGCATTTGATTTAAATGGGTAAGTTAAGCAGCTATAACGACTGCCATCATTAAGCATAATTGTGATATATTGCCCGTCTAATGTCCATATAGCTATGGTTATCTTTACCTTTTTGTAACAACATGCCGCGCTTTTCGTGTTTTTTGGTCCTCGTCTCTAATTTAACATTTTTGTTTGGCACACTGCACAAATATATAATCCTACTTTTATACAAGAAAATAGAAGATCAAATTTATTACCTTTTATTAGTTTGATAACTTTGACCCAATAAAATAAAAATACACGCTCCTTGGTGTTTTAAATTCACAATGCAACTCAAGTCTAGAGGTCAGCATTCTCTTTTCAAATTATTAACTACCCAAATTATTTGTGTTAACCGATCTAAATATTTACGAAACAATAAACTCTGGGCCGGGAATTTATAATCCACAAATATATTCTTTATTCAGATGAATTGATGGCGCCTTGTCAGAGATGTGTGCTTCCAAATTTTGAATCTGACTCACACCTTCAAGGTATACACAGTAGATATATTAAGACGTAGCTTTAATATACACAACATTCAATCTATCTACTCGATCAATGATTTATATGATTTATGGTGATATTATTGATCGTATTCTTCAGAAGAATATAATTCTAACTGTATTGTTTACATCAACTCAATTATGTCTAATTACCCTGTAAATTTTCTTGATTACATTAGGGGCATAGGGTATGACGTACTATTTAGAGATGATTGAAATGAGGTATTTAACCATATATATATATATATATATATATATATATATATATATATATATATAGGTAGTGTTATAAATTTACCTATATGAAATTTCTTCCAGATACTGTAAGAACTCCTTTAATTTTTAATGAACAATTATTTCTGGGTTCTATAATTATTAAATGGCTTTTCTTTTGTTATCATATCATTAAAATTTTTATCAGCCGTAGAAATATGTAGGTGCTTTTATTTTTGACCGACTTCTTAAATTGGCAGGTATACAAATGGATTGTTTGTTTGATGAGAACATTTTTTTATTCTATTGATACTGCACAACTTCAAAATTATTAATTCGTCCAACAGAATTAATATTATTTTTTTTATTTTTCCAGTGAATATTCCAATAAACTCAATAGTAATTTTTCAAAATATAAATTCAATATGTGAGACAAAATAACAAGAAAAATAAAAAAAAAAAAAATTTTTATTCCTTTATTTTATAAAACAATACTATTATAGCAACAAATAGAATAAGCATGCCATAATTAACCTCACAAAATGTGTACCTGCTTCTCAAAAATCTTAATCGAACAGAAAAATCTACATTTCAAACATAAGTATAAATCTCTTTCAGCGTCATATTGAAAATACAATATAATTTTGATAAAACGTACTCAATTTTTCGAATTTTACTTTGTCACTGGCTAGCTAAAATTTTTATTTTTATTTTGAATAAATATTATGAAAACTTTTAAGTATTAGGTATAAGGATAAAATTCAGTATTGTATAAATTTACCTTTTCTGGTAACCCTGAAATATTATGTCCATCTTCACGGGAGAATAATTGGTTCCTTCTATTACATTTTTGATGAATATATTTAAGTAATAAGTAATCCTCACTCATCACTAATTATATATCTATTTCCACTCATTAAATTATATCTGAAATAAAAAAATGCATTCTCTAAATTAACATCAGTTTTAAGCTGTGAGATTCATCGTATAAAACGTAAAATATTCCTCGAGTTAAAGTTTTTTAATATTGTTTTTTTTCTGAAATGGTCCTGCTCTGAATTTACTGGAGAAGAACAAGCTTTCCAGCGATTTCTTTAAAGAAGGTTAACCACTAGAAATAAATTATATGAATCAGTCAAAATTAAATCAATAACATTCATATCATGTCGATGTCCAGTTTTTAGAATATTTTAGAACTTTAAACCGCATTATGAAACCTCTTGGTCGATAGCGCAAGCCATAGATTTAGTTATAAATACCTATAAGATTCTCACAAACATGATTTTTGGAACAAATTCTTTCACAATTTTAAAAATACAATACCTATTTTTATCACAAGAAAACAAAACAGATAGTTCATGTTTCTCTCACAACCCTCGTATTTAAAAATGTACAGAAATCCCCTTTCTTGACCGACGAACCCAAACGGAGGAGGTATACAATTCGACTATATGTCGCCGAGATCTTTGAATAATGACGAGTACAACCTAAGTCTATAAATGTGTAATAGGATAAGTACTATCTTCTTGGATATTAGTGAACGTTCAACAATTTTTCTGACTAATGTTACGCCCAAAAGTTGGAGATACATAAAATTGGACCGACGGCTATTAGTTGGTGCCCTGAAAAATACAAAATAATATTAGTTCTATTGGTGCTGGTACGTTTGGAGTTGATGCCTACAACAACAAACTACAACGGCAGAACTTCAAAATTACCAGCACCAATAGAATTATTATTATTTTGTACTTTTCAGTGCACCGACTGATAATGTACCAATTTTTTGTAAAACATATTTATTATTTGGTCAGTAATTAATATCTGATGGACCGTAGTCATCAGAGTGATTTATCAAGAACATTTAGGTAAGCGAATTTTCGAGGCAAAACTATTACGCTTTGACAGAAAAACGTAAACGTGAAAATTCAACATGTTTTCCTTCCAAAAAACCCTCTCCAAAATTAGGGACTGCAAAATTAAAGAGACCATACTCGGAAAGCAGTAAACAAGACAATTTTCAAAAACTTACGGCTTAGAGAGTTTGGAAGGGGGTTTTTAAAATCAATAATGTAGCGAAATATTTACTAAAAGTCATATGTGGTTCTGTTGACTCTTAAAATTGTTGAATACATAACTTTCTACAAAAACTAGGGCCGAATTTGTTTGATGAGCTACTGAAAAAAAAAATCTTAATATATTGATACTACCATGTACTTTTGAACTGATGATTAGAAATCAAGATCTCAAAAGTTATTTATCGTTGCTGAATTTTTCAGTAGAAAATGGTAATACCTATCCTATTATTCATCAACAATATTGCATCTGGATGGCATATTGTAATCCAAGTTTGGGTTCTTCCTACCACATACCTCAAAAATGAAGACCGCATCATCTTATTCATCAAATTAAAATCTGTTTAAATTTAGTACACACTGATGAGCACGCGTTGAAAATGTATGAGCGACCAAGATCCACTATTTAGATTATAAACTGAACTTTTGAGCAGATGTTAGACGGTTTACACCAAAGCTTCTAGATTGTAAACATCCTGGATTATTCAATTTTCTTGTAATCCGCCCGGTTACCAACGATTCAAGTTGGGTATTCAGTTGGATAATAGAAAGTATTTTATTACACTATCATGAAGTATCGAAAATAGTAATAAATGGCAGATTCTTCAAAACTGTAGAATGAAGTATTGAATTTTTCTGAACATAAATATCTTGGTATTATACAGGGTATCTCTAAAAGATCTTTAACTTATTAATTACATATTCAAATTACAGAGCAAAGTAGCTTATTTAATATTATCTGGCATATCTTTCTTACACTAAAATTTCATTTCTTATATTGGAGTAGAAATTGGAACTATGTAATTACAAGAAAAATTTCGCCTATGAGTTTATTAAAAAGAACTTTAAGAGGTTTATTTGACGTATCCAGATATGTTTCTCTATCAAGTTTTAACAAAATCCCATGAATCATTAAAATTTTTAACAAAAACAATTAAGAGAGCCGCCCAGAATACCCAATTTTATGATAATGTTAGTTTGCTTAAATCAAATTATTTTGATTTTAAAGTATCAGTGTTAGCATCTTTTGAAAACATCCTGTATTATAAACAGTAAACTTTTACGATTTACTAGGTAATTTTAAGATGTCTGACGTCAAAACTACTAAAATTCACTGATCACGCAAAGTGTATTTGCAATAATATTATTCAGTAGAACGTGTTATACTGGTTGGCTGTAAAGGGCATGGGATATCATTTAAATTAATTTATTTTTTTCGGAATCCTTTCAGTATTTTTTCCATTTCAGAGTGGGTGCAAACATTATTTATGACAAAAACATTTACAGAATTGATTCGACAACTCTATAATATCACAGGTATGGATGATTATGTGCTTCCTAATTAATAATTACCAGGCTACGTACATCTGTTTAGTTAAGGTAATGCGCGTTTTATATGTAACATCCTGTAGGAAAAAAAAAATAGGAGGAAAAGAAAGAACCATTTGTGACAACATGAGCAGCGTGATTCTTCTTAATTATCTGCTTGCAAGTCAATGTTAACACATTGTTCTTGTAACAGTATCGTCATATGTGAATCAGTCAGCTTTGCTGTGTACGTAAATTTAAGATGTTTATTTTTTTTTCAAAATTTTGCCCATGACTTATGAAAAATGTGTACTAGAAAGCAACAAATATTGCAAGTTAGATATTAATTGCTGTTTTATAATTGAAGATTACCGTAGGTACGTATATGTATGAAAAAGCTTATCGTATTTTCTCTGATTTGCTGAATAAAAGCGATGACAACTTCGTCGAAAGATCAAACAACGATAATGAAACGTGTGTGTGTGTGTTTATGTAATCTCATGGTTACATCTGTTTGGTGGAATAACTACAGGAATGTCCAGTAGTTGTAGTAATATGTCCCTGATTTAATGGTATACATAATGTATTTATTCATGGCGAGCAATAAGCTGGTGAGGACACTTGAAAATGCTTCAGTAGGTGTGGTCATTTATATAGCATTTCTGAAATTTAATTATATTTTTATTTTGCATCATTTACAACGTAATGTTTAAGGATTTCCAGAAAATTAACAGCAGTATTTTGAATAACTTTGAAATTATTCAGTAAAAGAATTAACAGAATATAAAACATCTTTTTCATACAAGCTAGGACAGATTTCATTGGAAAATGAACTGAAAAATACAAAATAATATTATCTATGAATTATTTCGAAGTTGTGCACTTGAATGTAGATAAAAGACTTTCGGCATAAACTTCAAAAGTACCAGCACCAAGAGAATTAATATTATTTTGTATTTTTCAGTTCATTATCTAATAAAGTCTGTCCTGCTTTTACAAATAAATGTTACTCTCCATTTATATTTATATATGAAATATAGCGGCAACAATCTTGAACTTCCCTTGGTTCTAACGCGGTAATCCTTACTTTTTTCGAAAAAAAATTAACTTGAAGGAGTGATATTTTTCTCAGTTTTTTTGGAAATAAATGTTTTTTAGAAAAACCTGTACCGACTTTATTTTTTGGTGGACTGAAAAATACAAAATAATATTAATTCTATTGGTGGCTTTTGAAGAGAAGAAGATTTCGGATATGAGTTTTTATGAATATGCAACCCATTCTCAATACTCTTCTCTCAAATGAAAAAAATAATCATCAAAATCGGAGCACGTTTACAAAAATAATGCATAAGGACATCCTTAAAAAAACATGCAGACATACAGTCAAATTGTATACCTCCTCCGTTTGGGTGTGTCGGTCAAAAATATTCAGTTCTTAGAGAAGAATCCCCCTCCACCCCTTTTGGGGCAAGTTTTTGGAAAGTGGGACTTGCATTTTGTTAAGTACAATATGAGACTATTTTTCAAAACTATTCTTTCAAATAGAAAAAGAATCATTAAAATTGGAGCAGGTTTAATAAATAGAATAAATATAAAAAGTAGAAAAAATTATTTTCTCGCGTGGAAATAGATATAATTTATTAAGACATTTTTTACAATGCTTACTCATGCTTGGTCACACTTTGGAATAATGGAGACAATAAAAAACACTCAACTTGTAAGTCGGTTAATAAGATAGTATTTGTTTATGAACTTGACGATTAGATTTTAGAAAAAAATAAAATTAATAAAAAGAATACTAGACAGAATATATTTATAACGTAATCAACATAATAAAAACTATTGTATATGATTCTGGGAATTTTAGAATGTAAATATATCTCAAATATTAAGTGTTGGCTTTTACACTTATTTGAATAGATGATTAAAGTTTAAAATTAATATAAAAATAGAATAATAATCAACAGATTTTCCGTGAAATTTTAATTGTATAAATATACCTAATTGGGGCTTACTTCTTCATTAATAGAATATGTTCTCTTTGATATTGATATATACTGTTTATTGCATGCAAAGAGGAGATTTCTACATAAATTTCTTGCGAAATAGCTGTGCTAGCTAAAACGTAAGACGTTGAGTTTATAAGGAATTTAAAGGAAGTTTAAAGTTCATAAGAAGGTTTCTTGGGTACGGTTATTTACACCTGCCGGTTACGTACCCTAAAAGCTCACTACCTATCTTTCACGTCACAGTTTTTCGGCACGTGACCGGCATGTAATAGAAGGGGGTCCAGCATTTGCACCTCGTGTTGAAAAAAAAAACTCAGCTACTGTGATTGATAAGGCCGGACATTAGAAACCATCTTCACATATATATAGTGGGTATGTACGTTCAGAATGTTAATTGTTTTATTTTCCATATTATCCTATTGTTGTTGTATAATAATCATTCGCAAGGTATACCCTGGCTGGACAATACTAGAGGCATACTAAGTGGACGTAGCTTAAGCATGTTGAAATAGTAAAACGTCGCGTTGCATCTTAATAAGCAAGGAGATTTGAATTGCCTGTTAAGTGACATCCGGTGTTTGGACCAAGCAGCACTTGCCTTTAACGTCTTTTGTTTCTTGTGGTGATGCTAATCCCACAATTTCTGTCAGTTTCGATCATGAGATAAATAATATGAACATTCCACGCGTTATAATCGATGTCATTTTTAACCGACTACAAAAAAAAGGAGGTTATCAATTCGACACATGTATGTATTCAATATTATGGAACTGAAATATACTCACGTGTGATAATCTATTAGGGCTTTCGGCTTTCATACAAATAAACAAATGTTTATAGGTGTTGATAGTTATGTTTGTATATATGTATGCTTGTACACGAATTCCTCCGAAACTATCAATCGGCTCTGAAGTTTTCAAGATATGAGTCAAGTGTGACGGTCCGGCTTATGTATGTACGGGTGTTTTGCATAGAAAACTTGAACTGATTTTGATAATTCTTTTTTTCAGTTCTTTCCTTCTCCACAAAAATATCTTCAAAGAGGGTGGAGGGGACTTTTTTGAGAATTGAAATCAGAAGTTTCGTGGTTACAGCAATAGGAGAGAGCAATATTGTGACTGAAATCACAAAACATTAGTGAAACTTGAAAAAATTAAACAAATAATACCGTTTCAAGCTGATTATTTAATGCTATATATTATGCATTATTAAACGAATTGCAAGGAGGATTCATTTTATGTGGGCAATTTTATAAACATTAATCATTACCTCATTTGGTTATTAATAGTAATTCAGTTTTATGTACTAATATTTTCAATGTCAATGCCACCAAGTTGGCATTATGTTATTTTTAATAAATCATAAAGACCTCTATATGAATATTACGCAACCGCTAGTTTATGCATATTTCTATAACAGTGAATCAATTTGTCAACTTATCATAGTTGAACAAATGCCAAAAACAAATCGAAAACATACAGTCAAAGATAAGTCATTGAATGTTTGATAGATTAATTTAATTTACGATTAATCAATGTGATTGATGTTGTTCAATTGAAAATTCTGCCATATGCGCATATTGACAATATTAAGAATAGAAATATTTTAAAATATTCATATTTGAATTTTCTGTTACGTCCATCACCATACTGAATATTTATTAGTACGTATACGTTTATACCGAACGATATAATCATATTTCCAGATGAAGTTTATGATTTCTAATTGTATTTTAGGACAGGTGGGTGAATATCTTCGTACTACTGGACTTACCTATATACATAGGTATATTAACTCATCGAAATCTGAGCGCCGAGAGCTGGGCAGTATACAATAGTAAAAAGAGAAAAATATTTCAATATTTTTGATCGACAAACCCCGAGCGGAGGAGGTATACAATTCGACTGTCTGCTTTTTTTGGTTCGTGCCCCCGTTTTATATAGTAAACGTAGGTACTCCGATTTTGATGATTTTTGATTAATTTGAGAGAGGAGACTTGAGAAATGGTCCCATATTCATTAAAACGCAAATGCGAAATGTCCTTTCCTCCGAAAACCACAGAAATAAAGATACCAAAACATCCGGAAACGTTCAGTTGGTGCACTGAAAAGTACAAAATAATTCTATTGGTGCTGGTACTTGTGCAGTTGGTGCCAAAAGTTTTCAATCTAACAATTTTTTTGTAAAAAATATTTATTTCACACTTTTGAATTTGTCACGAAAATCGTTGAACGTTCACCATTATCCATGTATGCTTTGGTTGTATTTGCTATTATTCAAAAATCTAAGAACATCGTCGCGGAAATACGCATATTATAATCTTTAGGTACTACTATTTTAACGCGAAAACCGTAACTCTGTGGAAAAAATGATCTATATAAATGTTGTTACAAATAATCTGTTCATAAATTGTCCATTCTCAGATTTTCAATTTTCGAAAGAAATTGCCTCTTACACATAGCGAGAATACACATATTTCAAATATTAACATCGTAAAAACTCAAAATCCGTAGCTCTTTTGAAAAAATGCTCAATTTAAACTTTTCCGGATATTTTGGTATCTTTAATTCTTCACCTTTATGCTTTTATTTCATCGGATACAGTCATCCACTAGAAGCGGATCACGTGATTTCAAGCTTATTTGCTTTTGTCAGCGCCACACAAGTGGAAGCTGTATCCGAAGAAACAAAAGCAACTGAAAGATGTCATAGGTGCATGACATTAACCTCTCAGTGGGACGCAATTTGCGCCACCTAGGTATTGATAGCTAGTTACGTTTAACGTAAAGTATATATAAATATAAAGAAAACTATAATTCAGTATTACTGAAATTGAAGATATAATATCAAAATGAGAATGCTATTCACCATTATATATATATATATATATATATATATATATATATATATATATATATATATATATATATATATTAATGTCACAAGTGGGTACCCACTAATGGACAAAATCACGTGTTTGGCTATTACCCTCTACTTGCGCATATAGCTAAGAATAAAACCAACCAGAAATGATTACATTTTTTTAAATAGAGCCGACCTTATTAGTCGGTGCCCCGAAAAATACAAAAATATTAATTTTATTGGTGCTGGTAATTTTGTTGTGCGGTTGTTGCTAAATTGAAGACCTTAAACATAATTTTATATTTTTCAGTGCAGCAACTTTTCAGATTTTTTACTGTTTTATTAGTCAAGAATTACATACCCTAGATAGAAAAGCAAATATACAGACGAATTGTATACCTCCTCCGTTTTTTGAAAGCCGAAAAAAAAAGTTTTGACAAATTCGTCTTCTTGCTAAATTTTCCAGCTATGGCTATTGTGTCGCCAATTTTACTTAAAGGATGCTTAGGTTATGTGTCAAGCAAAATATGAATAAATTCTACTAAATCAGTCCGTTTGCAGACTAATTGGACACAGTGAGACATACAGACAATGGTCAAAAATGTGTTTTTTGTATTCTTATGCCAGACTATAATAATTTGCGAACGATATAATGAAAAATACAAGAATACTCTATTTACCCATAACTAATACTTCATCACCTGTACCTACAATTTCAAAATCCTGATTTTCAATAATTTTCATAAAACATGCTTGTTCTCACATATTCTATGATTCACGCGATGTACCTGAGTTTATAATTCTAGTAACAATAGAATCTATAAGCGCTGTTATTACCTGCCAATCCACTTTAAGATGTCACATGAGGCATTCTGTGAGCTGTTGAGTTGATAATAAAAGCATTTTATAATAGACATTTGTCGAACCTATTATTGTTAGAAAATCTTGAGTCTAGAGTCCAGAGCATCCCCATTCGCAGGATTTTGTTAAAATCGGTTTGCTATATGAACCGTAACATTTCTATCTTATCAAAGCAATTTTAAGGTATACTCAGTTAAGAAAAAAGAATGTTACTTGTCAAAACATGACGATAAAAGTCAGTCTATTCTAATTAGTAAATTATCAAAAAAGGATTATCTTCTCACTTGAAGCACATCACAGCGATATATTCCCAGAGGTCCATTAGTTAAGCCCACTACTATACTTGAAGCATAACCGAAGAGAAAAAGAAGATGTGGTGATCGAACTGCAAGTTTTTCAAGTCGTAAAGACACGGGAAAAAATAAATGTTTCTTAGAGTGGCTGTTTGTTGTAGTTTTGTTCCCAACATTTAACCGAGATCAACAAAGAGCCATTGCAATGCAATCGTCATCGTTAATAGTTTTGTATGTACGCGTCTGGTTTGTTATATTATTCTATAGATTGCATGGTAACGATTCTTGCTAGATTTTTTTCCAAAGATGGCGAGAAATAGAAAATAAAAAGAACGACAACGCTGTGTAGTTGTAGCGACCTGAGAAATATTTTTATTGCAAACGATTAAATGCCACCATTCCATATGAGTGGAATAGGTTAGAGATCGATCTATTTACTTTAGTTGACTCAAACTTATAGCATGTTGTGGAAATTTCAATATTCGATCACGTTTTATGGGAGATCAAACAGAAAAGAGAATGTTTCTGGAACATCAAAGGATTTTACACAAAAGAATAACTTCTCCTCTCTAACATGTTATAAGCGTTCTTAAGAGGTACCTAGTCCGCTATTATTAAATTCAATATAGATGGTTCTATTAAAACTATGAGGCAGCTTTTCTTATATTTTAACGACTCTATTTTGAAATATATAGCTCTGAAATATATTCACACCGGTTACATTTTATGACTACTTCCTTGTAGTTTATGTCAATCATATTCAAAGGTCATTGTATCAGATTCAAATAACATATAAATTAATGATAATAAAAGATGCTGATTTTCAGCTCAGTCCCTAATATTTTCTAAAAATGCGCCAGATGAGGAAAAATTAGAGGTGTAACAAGGTAAAATTTTCCTGTTACAGTCACAGTGAGGATGTATACACGTTGTATTTACAAATTAGTTTTTAGAAGATTTTCAAGTTACAGTAGCGCAAAAAGTGCTATGCTGATTTCAATTTGAGGAAATTCTAGTTTAACATCAGGTTCCAATCTTTATTTCTGAGAACGTCTCCCTTTGCTGAACTAGCTTTAAGCTAAGAAGCTAGAAAAGAATATAGAGTTTTGATTAATTATCAACAAATAAGCAACAAAGAAAATTTATAAGTAGGAGAATAAACAAATTTACTAAAAGTATCTCTTTTATCATAAAAAAAACTGTCTGTCCGTAGCCAGCGGGAACATTAATTTGAAAGCTGTTACTTCCTAGCTATGGCAGTGTTATATTATTTTTAATATACGTAGTCAACAGGTTTAAACTGAATAAATTATTTCTTATTACCCTCGTATATACAAAATGCTAGTTCTTGGCCCAAAAAACTATTCATGCCAAAATATGGTCCAGTGTAGAATGTCTTCGGCGAATTTTGGGTTATTTCTAATGCTTGGGTTGTTTCAGCTGGTCGTTGATGAACTCCAGTTGTTATTGAAACAGTAGGAATTGTGTGGAAACTTTATTAACCAGTTTGTAATATGATACGTTTCCACTTCAGTTTATGGGTTCCCATGGCAGTTCTCTCTCTAATCACTAGGTACTTAAGACATCAAGAACACTAGTTGACGGGGATACATAATATATGAATAGAAAACGTAACAAAACTGACAGACGATAGGTATTAGTTTATTATGAAGATCAATATAAGTAGCAATGATAATAATTAATTTGTTACGATGTTATAGAATTGTGGTTGTTGTACGATTTATATGTAGGTACCGTCAATTGCTCAAAATTCTTCTCAGATTCACCGCTTATGAATAAATGATTGATGTACCACAAATTTGCGGTTACATATAAATATATACCTTCATATATCAGTATACAAAAAGGTACATTAGAGGGTTTTATAATTCACTGAACATATTATATGTTTACAATTGATTGATACATGTTAAGTTTAGAGATGTAGTATGGATATACCTATACGTATGTGGTCCTCATATTTATTAATATCTTGTCCAAAATGTAATTTGAATATTCTCACTCTCAGGAAGCTGTTTTTATTTAATACTTTATAATTCAGATACAACTGAATTCCGATCTTTTTGGTATTCAGTTACAAAACAATACACGATCACGGATCACGTCTTATATTTACGTTTATGTAGGTATCGTTTTCATCATGTAAATGGTTTTTTAATACCTTGCCGCAAAATTCTCACGCATAGTTTGTAATGGGTACTACTACATACAACTGAATATCTGTCAAAATATTTTAATTAGTTTTATTGTGATAAATGAGGTAGAGAAGAGAATATCTTCTATTTTTGTTGAACTTATTCCCCCCATACATATAGGTATCCTATACCTTACAGGATGTCTTTCCGTTTGCACCTACAACTTAATTAAGGACGTCGTATTTCCGGAAAGAATTTTTAAATCTTTCAATACCAAAAGCACACGAAACTATTTATGTCAGTTGACGCTAGTTCCGACAACAATTTGAGCTGATAATTAAAAAACTGCCACTTGATACTGTTAGATTTATTTTGTTTTAGATTGTCATTCATGCAACAGAAATATAAGTATTATTTTAGTTTTCTTACTAATTTATATAAATATAACATTCTCTTTTCTGCTGAAGGTGAAACATCGATCAACTCGTATCGAGTAATCCAAATAAATTTTATGTTTTGTTTATTTTTGTCGAGGCGAAATATTTTATAACATCAAAGCGTATAGTTTGAGAGATATTTGAAAAAATTATAGAATAATAGCATATTCATACCTTTCTCTCTGAAACTACTTACCAACTAGTCGATTGATTCTGTAGTTTTTAAAAACTAAATCCATAATTGAAAATTAGAAAAATCGTTAAAGATTTATTATGCGACCAGAAAATTAACTCCATCTTAAAAGTAGGTCGATGCGCTTGGACATAACGACATGAAATGTATAAACAGAGCTGTGCTCTAATTCCAAGTTCTAATTTATGAAAATTCAGTAATCTACGTCATCGAAGAATCATTTATTTTGTATCACATTCAAATTTCGAGATAAAGGGTATTTAAATTTAGCCTTGTAATATAAATAGCTTACCATTTTTACAACTTTACTGAAATTTTCTATTATAATTATTTTACAAAAAATTGGGCCGACTTTACTAGTTTCTGCATTGAAGAATACAAAATAATATTAATTCTATTGGTACTGGTAATTTTGAAGTTGTGCAGTTGTAGTTAGATTGAAAACTTTTGGGACAAATTTCAAAAGTACCAGAAATAATGAAATTAATATTATTCTCTATTTTTCAGTGCAGCAACTAATAAAGTCGGTAAATTTTTTTGTAAAGAAAGTTTATGTCACACTATTGAGTATAGCGTGTCATCAGCATCATTCAAAGTTCACCAAATATAATACGTGGCTTATACTCATTCGGAGATTTCAAAACATCGCGGAAATACACATTACAACTCGGAAACCGTTAATTTTTTTGAAAAATGTCTTATTTAAATATTGGCTCATATAATCTCTTCTTTAAATTGGCGGTCTCATTTTTTCAATTTTCGAAAAAGTTGCCTCCACCACATAGCTAAGACACACATATTTGAGACTTTCTCACTGCTGTAACTCGGAAACCTATGATTTTTTTTGTAAAATTTCCAATTTAAAAGTTTCCGGGTGTGGCCTCTTTTTTAGTTTTGTCGTTTTAAATTTTCGATTACCGAAAAAAATCGCCTCCGACACTTTTGGGAGAAGTTTTTGAGGGGAAGGACATGTTCAATGTCGATTTGTTTTCAATGGGACCAACTCTCAAAATCAAAGCAACTTTATATTAAAATATTGAGCTGCATAATATTTTCGACCGACTTCCCAAACGGAGGAGGTATAATTTTCATGATTCTTTTTTTTATTTGAAAGAGGAATATTAACAGTTGCTACCAAAACAAATAGACATTCAACATGCCCTTCACCACAAAAACTTCTACGAAAAAGATGGAGGAGACATTTTTAGAAAAATTAGAGACTATATCTAGACACTTTTTAATTGTATATTTCTCAAAAAATCCTAGGTATCAGAACTACAGCCGTGGTAAATCTGAAATATTTGTTTTTGTTATGTAGACAAATAATTTTTTAATAATACGAAAACATGAGACGGTCAAATTAATGAAGAGTATGTAGCATCATTTAAATAGGACCTTTAAGGAAAAACGGATTCCGAGTTACAGCAGTAGTAAAGTCTGAAATAATTGTGTTTTCGCGATGTTTTGAAATCTGTGAATATAAGTGAACGTTGGAGGATTTTGATGAATAATGATACAATCAAAAGTGAGATTTTTTTTAAAATAAGGACCGACTTTATTCGTTTCGTTTTTATAGTTTATTTATTGGTAAAGTATAACACAAAGGGCTTTCATATTATTTGGTATACTGAAAAATACAATATATATATATATATATATATATATATATATATATATATATATATATATATATATATATATATATATATATATATACTATTAATTCCACTGGTGCTGATATATATTTTTAGGCGATCTGGGTTAAATTTTTAAGTAGGACCTTGTCACCTCAAAACGCTTTATAATATAATCGTATGAAAATTTCGAATATATCAACTACTTTGGAGAATGTTTGGGATTCGTTTGAAATTGTTTTACAGGTGAGAATCTTCATTTCCCTTGACTACATAATGAATATTAATATGAAATCAATTTCAAGCAGCTTGAGTTTGAACAATATTTTGCTCACACTTCTCCTAAATATATGACATTATCATACCTGAACATATTAAGGGTAGATGTATATGTTGTAGTTTTCCCTTAATAAACATTCATAACAAACAACGTGGGTAAGATTTATGTGCATGATTTTCATTAAGACCTGAAGAGACTGCGAGATTATTCGGATCATTCAGTTTATTCGCATTAATCAATGCCTACATTATGTGAAGCATTATTATGGACAGCATAATATATATAAGGCTCTTGTGGCCTACATGGTCCTTAATTTTAATGAAACTGAATCTTACACGTAATAGATTCAATTAATATGTCCATTATATATCAATTTGTTGATTTCAAATTTAATTGAGGACATAAATTATTACTGTAATGATGTGAAAAATGCACTTTTTCTAATGTTCCATTAGAACCGTGAATTAAAAAAAATATATACATACGTCAATAATAATTTGTATAGTTGGATTTTATTCAATAATAATAATAATAATAATAATAATAAAGGATCTCTTAATATGAGAATGTTGTTGTCGTTAATATTTACCTATTAACTGTAACTACGAGTTTTGAGTATTGTTGTATCCATTGTTGCTTAGCAACCCAATAGCGCACACGTTAAATTCATCTTGACTTTCATAATACCCCACGTTTACGATTAAAGAATTCATCAAAATAGTCGCCATGCCAAAGTTTTTTACATCACTGGAAGGTTTACATAAGAGAGGCTGCAGGTACCTACTAAATAAACCATCTTTTTTCTCTTGTTTGCAAATTTTGGTCTCATTTTTCCAGTGATGGTATACTCAAAGGGTACGAGCGATCCGTCTGTCAGAGAGCGGTATCTCATAAGGTGTAATATGTAGACAGTTGAAATTCTCAGTGAATTGTGTATTTTTATTGCTACTAGGTATTACAAATAATAAAAATTGAATCAAACTTGAAATACAAAAAACGTGTTATTTTCGGCGTTTTTTGCTCGACCTTAACAGTTTCTGAATCTGTTGGTAATAGCAGACACATGAAATTTTCAAAGTACCAGTGACATTTTTCGTATATATCAGTGCACCATGTCGGTCCTTTTGAGTGCATCAGTAGTCATCAATCTAATTGAACGTCTACTTATACCAAAGAAGATATCCTATCTCATGACACATGTATATTATTTGCTTATACGTATTTATTATTCAGAGAAATACACATATTTCAGACTTCACCATTACCAAATTTCGAATTTAATTTTTCTTGGATATGGTCTCTTCTTTAATTTGTCTGTCTCAGATTCTCGATATTCGAAAAAACTTGGCCCCTCCACATACTGGAACAACACATTTTCCAGACTTTATCATTGCTCTCAGAAACCGTAATCTTTTGTTGTCCACTTTAAATGTTGCTATATGACGCCTAAAATTTTCGAATTGTGCAAAAAAGTGTGTCCCGGCGCCACTTTCGGGGCAGTTTTTGGAAAAAAGAGATGCTGGATTTTGAATTTGTTTGTTCTCAACTCCCTTTTCTCAAATAAAATAAAAATCATCAAAATCGGATACGTCTACTTTACGATGCGCGCGTACGAACATAAAAAAGCTCATATTCCAATTGTATATCTCCTCCAGTTGGAACTCGGTCAAAGATTAAATTGATGATTCTCCGCAAGATTTGGTGACGAAAACTTCATATGAATATTATGAATAAATATCTATATCTATATAAGAATAAATTTTTTATTTATTTATCTCAAGAAATTCTATAGGTAATGATAACAGATTTAGTTATAACGATGCTTTACAATAATCTAGTAATAACTTAACATTTAATAAACATGTGGATATTATTTTACGGAAATGATTTACCCACAAACCCTTTTACTAAAATATATTTTATTACAATGAGTTTTATGATTCTTGTTTCGATTTTTTTTACTCCAGCAACGTTTTTTTAAGAGTCGCCGTTTTTGAGTTATCGTGTTTATGGATTATCTTACTATTATGTATTTAATCAATTACAATCACTTTAGTATGGCAATCATAAAGTTTTCTGAGATAGAAATGTTACAATTAAGAATAAGCTTTGACAACATCATATCAAAGAACACATTAGTGTAACATTTTAATTACAGGGTAACTCATGTAGTTGTGAATGTGACTCAAACTTGTGAAAGATGATCATACTCACTTCACAGTAGGATAGCTAGGAGTAATTGTTATTAAAACAAGTAATAGATCATCACAGCAACATATTATATGTATATATTATGTCACATTACATATAGTATAAGCCCATAGTTGAAAATGATATAGTGTAATTATAGTCTAGCATTAGTATGAATGAAATCTGTAACTATTTTGCTGTGTAGTATAAATACTTGAGGCACTAAGTTGAGCCAAAATTGAACGGCCGCCAACTTGCTCATCCAGATGGTATTAAAAAATGAAGAAACAGAGAAGAGTCTTCCAGACATTGGCGCTGTTGTGTATGTAGTATAATATAAGAAATTCGGATGACATGTTTTTTTTTGATGATTTTACCAAAATGACGTGTCGCGTTCTATCACAAAATAGTCCCAATCTATTTATAAGTTGATGGAGATTTAGAAGGCACAAAAAATTGTGAAATTCACGAAGCATTTAGCCCACATTGAATTTCATCATTGTATTAAAAGACTAAAATTATAACTATTTAACGAAAATATACGTATTATTAAGGAGAGAAACAAAATTTGCAGTCATATTATTTATTCGTGCAATCAGTTTCCTAATGATTTACTAAAGCATCTTCGTATTATTTCAAGACTATCAACAAAAATAAACTGATAAAATACACACAAGAATTTACCGCTATTTTGTTATTTTTTGAATGTAGATAAACCTACTTTACTAAGGTGGTCTGTTCCATAGATTATTACCAGACAGAAGGATGTACTTGAGATGAGTTTACAAGAGCTGAAAGTACAGGCGATGAACATTTTTCTTAATAATCATAAAAGCTTTTGAATTAGGCCTAATCTGCAGAAGTAGCAAGAGGTTGAACTGTCAATTATCAGTCCGTATAACTAAGTTTGTTCAGTTTATCTTCTACTGGATTTTGGAATGAATAGTACTTTGAACACCCATTTGTTTTTTTGTTGAGAAACTCAAAATAAGGTACTTTTAGCGAGACAGAGACAAAATTAATCACAGTTAAATCTATATAGATATTTGAATTTTATAGGATATCATCTTTCATCAACTAATGCATGTTCATTCCAATAAATACAGCCTTTTTCAACGTCAGTCAGTTGTTTCAATCAAGATGACAAAGTGTAACTAAGTACCCAACAATTTTCATTTCATTTCTGCTACAGTATTCACCAAATGACCCTACTCATGAATAAATATTTTTTACAAAAAATTTGACCGACGTTATTAGTTGATGCACTGAAAAGTATAAAATAATATTAATTCTATTGGTGCTGTTACTTTTGAAGTTGTGCAGTTGCACTTCACAAGTACCATCACCAATAGAATTAATATTATTTTATATTTTTCAGTGCATCAACTAATAACGTCGGTCCAATTTTTTGTTAAAAATATTTATTTCACACTTTGTACCTAACATTAGTCACGAAAATCGTTAGACGTTCACTAATACCAATGAAGATAGTACTTATCCTATTACCCACGTATATTCTTTGCTTGTAGTTGTTATTATTGAAATCTGAAAGCATCGCTGCGGAAATACGCTTAATTATTTTATATGTTACCATTTTAACACCGATTTAACTCGAAAACCGTAACTCTAAGGAAAGAATGTTCATTATAAATGTTGCTACAAATAATTATCTCTTTCATGTAGTATCGAAAGATTTTCAATTTTCGAAAGAAATCGCCCTCTCCACATAGCAAAAATATATACATTTGAGAATTTAAGTCTTTTGAAAAAATGTTCAATTTAAACGTTCCCGGATATTGTCCTATCTTTAACTATACCAACCCAGATTTTCGATTTTCGAGAAAATTTGCCCATTCCACCCCTTCGGGGGCGGTTTTAACTCTATAGCAGCTTTTTGTTGAATTTTATCGAGAGACTTTGCTTATAGAAATATAGCAGAGAAAAATAAATATAATTAAAATGTTTAAAAACATTTTTCTATACTGGCAAAGTTAAATTAGTTATTATCAACATACTCGATTTCTTAGTGTATCGTATGTGTGACGATAGTTCTAGATTAGTTTATTTCCATTACTCTTAACATCGCTATCCCATCCAATGTATCTCCATTACATGGAAGTCTTCCTGTATCAAAAAGTGTCATTGATGTGACTTAACTTAAACTATAACCTCCTGATAAAGAGTCATTCAAATTATGAATCGCTATTTCTTACCAGGGTTTTTGGAAAAGGGGTTGTTTGAATTGTGTAATACTGACATTTACTTAGGACATTATTTTTGAATTTGGAGTCAACTCGCATTCTTTACTTCGATATGTTGCGTCATGGGTAGCGGAGATACACTCGTGTTTTTATTAATAGTTTCTTTAAAATTATATTCGAGTATAATTAATTACAATAGCATTATTGTCTCATAGCGGAAGTCTTTTTAGTTGGAGACAATTTTTTTTTGTATACACCAGATTTTCCATCTAATATTTATTTTGAGCGTTGGAAATTGTAACTAATTTGAGAAATAGACATCCGGTAACAGTTTAAATTTAATGTAGCACGCTCGTGATAGAAATGAATAGGCTTCTCATAGAAGAGTTTCGGGAAGGTTGATAGATAATACTAAAACAACTGAGTAGCAGAGTGCCATTTGAGTATGCAGTCAGTAATCGATAGGACGTACTTCCTGTTTGACAGGTGTAGTGCGGACATGGATATATTATACTTCTTTGAAGGCTTAATTGAATAATTAGAATGCCAAGATTGTCACACAGTCCAGTAACAACGTTTCATCGGATTGGAAGCATCGGAGCGATTCTATTTTAAACAAATATACAAAAATCTATTTATGTTAGAATATTGACGTAAAAATTATCTAGGACATCAACATCAGATAGATAGGTACATAAGTCAAAATAAACGGATCTCAACCACCCTAGTTTCTGGAATCGCAATATTCGCTTTTTTCTGTCGGTATCTGTTTCAAGTTTCTGGTAACAAAAGTTGGTTTAAGCAAGTTCGAAGTCTTCATTTATACAGACTGTGGGTCACAAATCTCGGTGCCTTTCTTCCATCTGTTCAAAATGTGTCTGTCCGTCATGTCAGGTAGACAGCCAACGCTGTAAAGCGGGGTATTTCGTCTTCGGCAATATTATATACCCATCTTCACAGCCACCAGAGCCACAACTTTTAAAGGTCTCACATGTGCCTCACACGTGCGACTGTTTTTAGTTATATTCCGCTGCTGCAATCTTTGTTGCACATTTCGAAGGTGTTCGTTCTCCTCCTGACTATTTGCCAAGAAGAGACAGTCTCTCTTCTCTCTGTTCTTTTATTACCACAGTCTGATGATTATTTCAGATGAGGAATGCAATTTTAATAAGCTTAGCTTGAATATAAAAATAATGTCTTTGTTTACCTACCCTTCACTTAATTCCCAGATATTTTTTTGGACTTTAAAGTTCGATTATTACCTTTGCCTACACTGCATTGTAGTTCAGCGATTTCGTATATTATGTCGTTAACTCTTATTGGAGCAAATCTATGTCGAACAGAATAGGTACCAGATGAAATAAATCACACTATTTCTATAGCACTTATTGCTAATAAACAGCAACTTGATAAATATAGTTTATGTAAAATTTTATTTATAGATAGCTTAGAATAGGCAAAAAACTAACCTCAGCTATTTTAAGGCTGTGATATCTTTTGTTCAAATATTCCGTTCCAAAGTACCCAATTCCGTCCGGTTTTTAATTTTTGACCGAATTTCAAAAAAGGAGGAGGTATACAATTCGGTTGTATGTTTGCTTTTTTATATATGGCTCGCGCGTGTGAACATGCTCCGATTTTGATGATTTTTGATTTATTTGAAAGCAGAGAGTTGAGAAATGGTCCCATATTTAGAAAAACTCAAATCCGAAACCTTATTCTCTCTAAAAACCGCCCCGAAGGGGGGAAGGGGCAATATTTCTCGAAAATTGTAAATCTGAGACAGCAAAATTAAAGGTTTTCGAGTTATAGCAATGTTAAAGTATGAGATATGTGTATTTCCGCCGCGATGTTTTGAGATCTGTAAATAATAACAAATATTAGCAAAGAATAGACATGGGTAATAAGATAAATACTATCTTCACTGGTATTAGTGAACGTTCAACGATTTTCATGACTAATGTTACACTCAAAAGTGTGAAATAAATATATATTTTACCAAAAATTTTATAAGTTAGTGCACTAAAAAATACAAAATAATATTAATTCTATTGGTGCTGGTACCTACTTTTGAAGTTGTTGCCAAAAGTTTTCTATCTAACTACAATTGCACAACTTCAAAAGTACCAGCAGCAGAATTAATATTATTTTGTATTTTTCAGGGCCCCAACTTATAAAGTATTACTTTTCGAGCAAAATGCAAAATTTTTAGTCAGTGACTACTTTTTGAGAATCATTTTGGTCTTCTTTATTGACATATAGACGAAAGTGCGAACGATTGCAATAGGCATATTTCTATAGGAAATTTACCTTATAAGCAATTTACACCATAAAAAAGAAGTCTCTTTTTTTCTAATAAAATACCCAATAGTCCCTTTATATTTCTTATCTCAAATGATGTTTAACTTCCGTTTTGAACTAGAATGGGAACACAATCTTTGGAGGTGTTAACAAAAATTAAACTTTAATTGCCATAAATGTAGCAGTCGATACATAAACTATACCTACACCCAAACAGTCATATACAAAATTATCCACCTTTAACAAGAAAACTGTGTTGGTGGTACACAGTTAGATGATAGTGGGATTATAATAGTGGAAATTGACAAGAATATGCAACAGGAAATGTTAGTATTCACAGTATATTGAGTTGATAGACTAAATTATTCAAGATTAACATATAATTCACGTGACAGTGTCAGACAATTTTATTATGATTTTTGGAGCAGATATGTACTTTAACTTGTTCTATGAGCCTAATAAACTGAATAAACAGATATCAAAAATGAAGTGAATTTTGCTTAGATAGGTAATAATGCCCATTATATCAATTTTCAATTATAAAGTATATAAAATCGATTTTTGTGATTTTAAGTGCGCAGTTTGTGATTACATTGAATTATTATTTTTGGATGTCTCTTAAAAAAATACTTATCTCATTTTACCAATAAACCACAAATCAGAACTATAATCTTTTCTATTTTGTTTTTGAAATATAGTCGTATAATTTGGAATATTCCCAGTGCTCTAACACTAAAACCATAGATTTATTTGAACAGGATAAGATATGTTGCTGAAAATCATTAAGATCTCTACTTGTGCATATACTTGCAAAACTACAGAATCAGAATAGTACCTATACCTCCTCCTCTATGAAGTCGGTCAAAAGAAGAAGGTGTTGGTAAACTATTCAACTGTGTGTTTGTTTTAATTATGTATGTGCATTGTATCTGATTATTCACTGTTCTAGAGAAATATAACTTCTGAGAAATGGTCCCATATCCATATTTGTGGAACCCATTATGTCCTTCCATCCAAAGGGAGTGCAGACATAATTTGTTTTTATTAAAAAGTCCATCTAGTTTATATCTCTCTTGGGGAAAAGTACTTTTTCGGAAATAGAAAATATAGAATACATGTTTTAAATTAAGTTAAATCCAAGCCACTATAGACTAGGCTAAAAACCTGTTTGCCGATAAATCTGATATTAATTTAATTCATAGAAAATTTACGTTATTCGCATCAACAATTTCTCAAAGTTATGAAATAAATCTGCCTTCTGATATTTTATTTCTTACAGAAATTGGAAATCCCTAATTTCTAAAGTTTTTCTTCAAATGGATTTTTTTGCAATATACGTACCATAAATTCTGCAACTTCGAAAATTATTATTATTTTGTATTTTTCAATGCATCATTTGATCATGTTGGTCCATTTCTTAAAGTTGCGGTAATTTTCCGACAAATGGAGCAATCTATTGATATTATCAAGATTTTATTGATACAATAGTCATTCATGATGTTTTCTTTCAACTTTTGTTTTATGTTTCAATACAACATTTTTGGTAAAATGACCATACTTAGATACTTACCTACAGTAGTTACCAATTATTATTTAGACAGTAGCACATGTTCGCCAGTTAGTTAAAATCAAATATTAGTGCATTTCTAGGTAATTATAATACTTTTGGCACCTACTTCGACTTTAAATCCTACCGATAAGTCTCTAATTCTGTCATCTCAGATTTTCGAAAAAAAAAACTTCCACCTCCTTTGGGGCAGCTTTTAATAAAAAAAATCATCAACAACTATGTGAAAGACATGAACGGACAAAAAGCATATACATAATAAAATATATACCTCCTCCGTTTGGGAAGTCAGTGAATAATAGTTGTTGAACGAACAACTATAATACTATATCTGTATATATAACGGGCATATAAATGTGAGTGGGATTTATTTATTTACAACAGTTTATTTATTTCTAAACTAAGTATTTATATCACAGACTATGTATAATTTATATTCAACTATTTACAATTTATATTCACTGTCCCAGACTTACTCGTCTGCCCCGGGCGATTGCCCCTGACTGACTAACTGACTCCGCAGCACTCTCCAATATATTATAGGCAAACAGAATGGCTCTCGTATTTTCTACTCCCATCTTCCGATGCCAAGCGAGCTCTACCGAACTTGCGCGAAGTTACTAGAAGCTTCGGGAATATGTCTTGACCCAGGCATGCATGGCTAATGGCTGACCAATACCAATAGCGTATGCAACACACTACCCTACTACTAATGAATAAGCTGTGATATGACTATCGCCACAGGAGCCATTTTGCACAGTGATCTTAACAATGGTTATTTAAATTAGCGAAAAATTAAAGGAGCAGAAGCAAAACAGGTGTTTTTACTGTTTAACTGTAACACGTAAGTAGAAACAAAAAAGCGTATTTTTTCCATTTGTGACTTTCTACTAGTTCTGAAATAGTAGCTATATAAATTAATTAAAATTTAATTAAAAGTTGCATGGAAGTCAAATGTGGGATGATATATTTTTGATCTACTTTTCCAACACTAAGGAGGAATTAAGTTCATCTGGATGTTTGCTTCTTTTTTTTAATGTACGTTCCATTTGCATAGTGAACGTGCACCGATTTTGATGGTTATTTTTGAATGGTGTCATATTAAAAAAAATCCAACATCGTCTTTTCCCCTGAAAACCGACCAAAAAGGGGTGAGGGGACTTTTTTTTCTAAAACTGAAAATCTTATTTGACAGAATTAAACAAAAAATCATATCCAGAATGGTTTAAAATTGATGTTTCTCAAAAAACTCAAGGGTTTCCGAGTTACACCATTAGGATTGTGCAAGACTAATATCTCCATATTTTGAAATCACTTGAGATGAACAATATTCATGGATACTCAAAAATGTGTAATAAATATGTTTTTAAAAAATAGGTACAACTCTACTCGTTGGTGCACTGAAAAATTGAAAATAATTCTACAGGTACTTTCAAAGTTAGTGCCAAAAGTCTTCTATTTACTCACAACTGCAACTGTTTTTTTTATATTTATTATCTCACAGATATGATTTATATCATCCCGACATCTACAGGGACATATTATTTATTTATTAATGTAATAGAATAGAATAGAAAATTCAAAAAAAATTACATCGATGCGTATCTGCCTGGAGGATTTATGTTGAGTCAACATTTTCAAGACAATAAAATCGGAACTTCAATTATTTAGTTTTCAATTCCATAAAATCAAGGGTAAAGATACACGTACCTACCTTCAACCACTAAACATATAAACATAAACATCATAAACTGGGAATTTATTTAAACAACACCCAGCCGATGTGTATGTAAAGTAACACTACATAAAGGCCCATTTATAAAATCTGAATGCAAACTGAAAACATTCAAACAAAAACAATGACTGCATGGTGATTACATTGTAATCTAAATCTGTGAATTACGTCAGTAAATAGCGGCCATATATTTGTGGTAATTACTTAAAACGTGCTTCGAAACAATATCATTGTTTGCCTGTATAAGAAAAAAATACTACTAGGTGTTCCGGCTTCAAGTTTAAATATGATACTGATTTCTCTATAAAGTATGCCCAAAATTAGAGATGGATTGATGTACGGTTATCTCAGAAAGTATAAGAGATACATGAACGGTTAATTAGAAGTAGGTAATATGTTATAGTTAATGCAATAATGCAGAACAATTGCAGATAATTGGGTTTATTGATTATTAGGAAAAAAAAACGTTGAAGAATTTTTTTTAAGAGTCTTCCTCATTAATAAAAAACAATTCGGTTAAGGCATTTTTACGAACAATACATCGGTACGTTTGTATACATACTTTTTGACCGACAAACCCAAACGGAGGAGGTATTCAATTCGACTGTCTGCTTGTTTTTTGTGCGCGCGCTGTATATAGTAAATGTACTCCGATATTGATGATTTTTGATTCATTTGAAAGAGGAGACTTGAAAAATGGTCCCATATCCATAAAAGCTCAAATCCGAAATCTCCTTCTCTCCGAAAACGGTTCAATTTTTCTCGAAAATCGAAATTCCGAGACGTCAGAATTAAAGATAAGGCAATATCCGAAAACGTTTAAATTGAACATTTTTCGAACAGAGCTACAGATTATTTGTAACAACATTTACATTGAACATTTTTTCCATAGAGTTACGATTTTCGAGTTACAGCAGTGGTAAAGTCTGAAATTTGTGTAAATACTTACATAACTTCCGTCGCGATGTTTTGAGATCTCCAAATAATACTCGTAACAAGTACAAGCAAATAATATAATGGGTTCTTCTTTTGTATATGTAAACCTTCAACGATTTTCGTGAATAATGTTACACTCAAAATTGTGAAATAAATATGGACCGACTTTGGTGCACTGAAAAATACAGAAAACTATTTATTCTGTTGGTGCTGGTACTTGTGAAGTTGGTACCAAGAGTCTTCTATTTAACTACAATTGCACTAATTCAAAATTACCAGGAGCAATACATTTTTTTTTGTATTTCTCAGTGCCCCTACTAATATAGTAGGTCACATTTCGTGTAAAAAATATTTAATAATGTCAATAGTTTCAGTTGTCTAGACCTTGATGAAATTTGTTTGACGAATGATTGGATTTGAAAGGATTTCATATAAGGATTTTTTAGCTTCTCAATGAAAAATATATATGTAAATACGATATTACACAGAATTTGATAAAATATCTTCCAAAGGAGGTAGGATTCTCATGAAAAGGATGTTCATCTTATAAGTTTAATTCTGCTTCAAATAATTTTCAGTCTAAAGAAGTAAGTATTTGCAGAACTCTGTATCGGACCAAATTCATAATATCTGAAGAAATTACCTCATATGTTAGGTTCTCATCTATTTGTTGTCGATTATGACTTAAATTTTCAAACTTTTTTCTTTCGAACAACTCTATTTCGCATACCCACAAGTAGGAATGAAAAATGCATTTTCATAAAAAGTTTTCTCATATCAATTAGACATTTTTTCCGGTCGAAAATCTAGAGCCAAATTGGTACCAATCATGATATTTCGGTGAAAGATTGTTTTGATAATTTTTTCGCATATTTGAAAAAAATACATAGGACATTCGGAAAAATGCATGACTTTAGTTATCTCAAACTATTTAATAAATCTAATTAGCTGGAATTGTTCCCTAAATCGCTTAGGTAAATTTACCACTGGAAAATTTTCCCCGCTTATTCGGCCACCAATTTTTGGGCAAACTGTATATAAAGGTGAGATTTTTTTAGCACACAAGTTTAAAACGATGAATGCTAGATGCAAATAAAATATCTGGGATCTAGTTAGTGTTTGTTCCACAGCACGAGAGAAAATTCACTTCACACTCAATTGTGATGATTTTGTAGTTTATTCACAAATATACCATCGTGTAGGGAACTATTTTCCGTTCTTTCTTTGCGCGCTTTGAATTTGTAACACTCAACAAATTTTGTGAGCATTTGTAACCTTAGTAAAGAGTGTGTGTACGAATTTTAGTTTGAGCTGATTTAGCATACTCACATAACCATACTTGCCCTGTTTTCATTTCGTTCTCGACTACAAATCTTTTATGTATATTATTTATGAGTCACATATTTTCAGCGTTGCTTTTACAGAACAATCAATTTGTCTACATGTTGCCTTTTATGAACTGCTTCAGTCGAATTGTCAACAACATATTTGTCGAAATTCGTCCTTAATCTTTATACGACTGACGTTGGTACCAAGTTTGATGAATATTCTACAATTTCTTAGTAAAAATTGCATCAGATATCTTAAATCTAATCAACTCATTGCTGTGCAAGTATTTTCCGATAGCCCGATTTCCCTATTATTTTTGAGCTTAGAAATAATTAGGATGAAAATTTACTACAGTCTTGCGAACATAAACACACAAAAAGACATCTTTTTTCACCGACGAACCCCGAACGGATAAGGTATAGAATTCGACTGTGTGCTTCTTTTTTTTGATTTGTGTGCGCCTTTTATATAGTAATCGTACTCCGATTTTGAAGATTTTTGATTCAGTTGAAAGAGGGGGCTTGAGAAATGGTCCCATATTCATAAAAACGGGAATCCGACATCTTGTTCCCTCCGAAAACCGGCATGTTAAATTCTCAAATATACCTATTTTTGCTACGTGGAGAGGGCGATTTCTGTCGAAAATTGAAAATCTGTTTGCAGTACATGAAAGACATAATTATTTGTAGCAACATTTATAATGAACATTTTATCCTTAGAGTTACAGTTTTCGAGTTAAATCGGTGTTAAAATGGTAACAACTAAAATGCTTAAGCGTATTTCCGCAGCGATGTTTTGAGATCTCAATAATGACAACTATAAGCAAAGAATATACATTAATATCAGTGAACGTTCAACGATTTTCGTGACTAATGTTACACTCCAAAGTGTGAAATAAATATTTTTTACGTTATCAGTTAATGCACTACAAAGTATAAAATAATATTAATTCTATTGGAGCTGGTACTTGTGATGTTGGTGCCAAAAGTTATCAATCTACCTGCAACTCCATAACTTCAAAAGTAACAGCGCCAATAGAATTAATATTATTTTATACTTTTTAGTGCACTAACTGATAACATGGGTCCAATTTTTTGTAAAAAATATTTTTACCATTTTATCTGAACATAGGAGCCTTGAAATATAAGGATTTTCCAAAATTTTAATTTTGGAACTGCGATCTATTTACAGTAACTTCCTGCTGGGAAGATTATACGATAATGGCCGGATGTGAATAATCAACTTACAGAAAAATCATCACTTACTTTTTAACACCGAAAATCAACACTAACAGAATATTTTTGCAATTGTTATTTCTCTGATCCACCCCGTATGTGAATGTTAATCTATTCTATTCGCACTCATTACAGATTTGTATAAACACCGTTGGCAATTAAAATTGTATTGACTTCATTCCAGGAATTGGCATCTTCTAAATTTAAAAGCGCATTATGTTGTTGTTCGTTCGTTGAATAATTTTCTGAAAGCTCAAGTGTATCCGGTGTACAAAGTTACTCAAAAGAACACATAGTTTATGTTGATGGCAAACAATTCTAATTATAGATACGTACTACCTTTGCTAGAACTTAAATATTGGGGATGACATAACGAGAATTATTACTAGGCATCTCCAAATCTACCAGAGAGCGGCACAGGTTGAATCAAAGCACTTAACTGATTGATTTCCCTATTTACAAATATATCTAACAATGTTTTGACTATTCAAGGTGTTTTCCTGAAAAAAACACAATCTTTTCATCTCTCTGAAACTTTTAAGTTCCTTAAAGTGAGTCGCACCTGATGAAAGTTCTAAGTGTTAATTTACTTTACTAAAAAGTAAACGGAAGTTCCTTATTCATAGTCTATAATATGATGATTATTGAACTGTTTACATCCGGCAAAGGTTCCAAAGAAATCACTTTCGGAACTATTTAGATAATACGTCCAATATATCTAAAGAAACATTTCCATGATAATGTTCATTTAATCAGTTTTTTCTAATACTTGTAGAATTTGAAAAATACATTTTTATATTCCCATACTTCAAAATCTGTCTTTATTACTTATGGGTTTTTTTCCAAAGAATTTGACATTTTATTTCATAACAAATATTGCTGACGTGAGAAGGAAGAACTTAAATTAAAAGATCAAACGATGTCTTGATGATTATTTCGCTTTATGAGACTTTAAAAAATGTTGTCCGTTGACATCACGAAAATAGTTAATTATCTATGCGCTGAAAATAGATCACAAGATAGGAGGGTGAATTAGAAAATTTGAGTAGAATTTTTTCCTCACCAACTTCAAAAAAACGGAGAAGACAATTGGACTGTATCTTTGCTTTTTCTTATACACGTTCAGCAATGTGAATGTTCTCCTATTATTGACGACGTCCCAAAAGGAGAAGGTATATAATTTCGACTGTAAGTTTATTTTTTGTTTTGTATGAAACCTCGATTCTCATGGTAAATGTGCACCGATTTTGATCATTCATTTTTATTTGGAAGAGGATGTGTGGGAGATGGTCCCATATTCAAATTTTCAAAAATCTCTTCGAATGCTCAATAATATCTTATATTCATCTTATAGATCACATAATGTCTTGAAATATTTGTACATAGAAATCTCACGGTTTTGCAGTTAAGGCTCAGAAAAGGTAAAAACAATTATAGGTACTTATTTCGGAAGGACATGTCTATAATTCGAAATATTGTTTCAACGTTTTATTTCATCCAAATCAGTAAATATTTAGATTATTTCTAATATTTGTTATTCTTATCAAGCAATATCTCTTCAAAAAAGACTTATACCAATAAAATAAATGTTCTAAATCTAATGGAGTCATATCTAATTTTTGTAATAAGTTGTTTATAGGTATTCACGGGTGTTAATATATCTCATGATCACGATAAAATCTGATCAATTTAATAGAGCCCTTAATCAGTGCTGTGCTTTTAAAATGTTAGTTCAACTGCATGACAAATGTCGATTTCTGGCAAACTTCTCAAATAACTAATTTTATAGGAATCACATTCAATATTTATTGAATATATTCTTACCAGAACGTTTCGAAAAGTGAAAAAGTTCATGGACTGGCTAGGAAATCAGAAAATTCATCATCAATTACCCATGAGAATCGCGGATATTCACTTTGAGTCCTATAATAATTTTTTCATGAAAACTTTTCACCCTCTTGAAATTTTGATAGCTCATAAATGTACCTGTATACGGGCTATGATCTTTCACCGAAATCGTAAAAAGGGCAAAGAAAGTATAACTTTTCGTTTCTATATTTGCTTTTTTGTGTTTTTATTTTCGTTGGTTATGCATAGTTTCAATCTCAAGATGATTATCTTTTGAGAGATAACTACACAGAGAAAGTATCTGCAATTATTCTGCGCAAAGAGGATATATTTACGGTAGAATCGAAGAGGAATGATTCCTAAAAAAATAAATGGGCAATGTTTCGAAAGTTCAAGGGTTTTCGAAATAGATTTCTCTAAGAGTTCTCTATGCCACTGAACATAGATTTTTTTCATTGGAAAGAGTATTGATGCGAAATGGTCAAATCCAAAATCTTCTTCTCTCCAAAAACGGTCACCGAAAGGCGTGGAGGGGGCAGTTGTTCTTGAAAATCGAAAATCTGAGACGGCAGAATTAAAGACTATTATCTAGAAACGTAAATTGAAATTTTTTTCAAAAGAGTTACGCTTTTCGAGTAACAGGAGTCTAAAATGTGCGTATTTCCGCGGCGATGTTCTTATATCTCTGAATAATAACAAATACAAAGAATTTTTGTGACTACTGTTACTCTCAAAATGTGATATAAATATAAAAAAAATTTGACCAAATTTGTTAGATGATGCACTGAATACAAAGTAATCTTATGAGTACCAATAGAATTAATATTATTTTGTATTTTTCAGTGCACCAACTAACAAAGTCGGTCTAATTTTTTGTAAAACATATTTATCTCACATCATTTCTTTCTTGTGTTCTTTACTAACAAATAACAATATTACGACATTGTGTATAATTTTTTTTAGTATTCATTTGCGGTTTCTTGTGCTTTAAAATTAATATCCAGTTGAAGTAGTTCCTACACAAGAGAGCTGTGAGTTATTTAGCATGATCACTCAAAATAGTGAAATAAAAAAGTGACTTCGATACTAAAAAAATAATAATAATACATATATAAGATTTATATATAAGATTTTCAAGATTGATCCAATCTTCATACATACTTCAGAAAATCACGATGAGTATTCCGTTGATTGAATTTATGTATTGAAACTGACAGTATTCTTGTCTTCTTTAAACAAAGGGTGTCAATATTTGTTTGAAAAACACCATTACTGTTCCAACATTATTTATTTGATTGTGTTATATTTCGTATTGTCTCGTCAAGTTTGAAGCTTATTATGTTTTTGAAGACAGCACAGCAAATCATTTTATATATTTATTTTTCTTTGCAGGATCTGGGGGAGTTTAAATCATGGCGGTACACATCTGTTACTTACTTCTAGCCTTATGTAGTTTTATGGAGTCTATGGCATATGCTGTAAACCCATCAGGTTAGTATAAAGAATAATGACTATGGCTATGCACTTAAAAACAGATCGAGTCCCGTTTTTGAAAAAGAGCTTCTTGTGTAATAAACATCAATGTTTCGTCAAAGTGAACATAAAAAAGTCGCGCATGAATGGACAAATTGTGTATATAGACGCAAGTCATAAATTTGTTTATTCTAGTCAAACAGATTTATTAGATTTAGTAGATTTTTTTGTTAATGTGTAATGAACACAAACCCAAAGAGTTGCATATTTAGTAGGTACCTATGTAAAATAGAGTCGGATATTGATTTGAAAAGTTATAACCTTTCAGACTGAGCCTGATTCTTGAAAGCAATGATATTTTGATATTAATAGTTTTTTTAAATCATCTATATCTCTTTCAGTATCATCAAATAATTCTGAGAATATGACATTAGTTGCTAATGGAACTGTTGTTTTGACTTGCCCTTCAGATTCCAAAAATATTCATTGGAGACATGTAGAAGCTGAGGATAATAATATAACTCTGGTAATTAAAATTTACATCACCCTCATGGAACAGTGTCTCTTCAAAAATATTTTCTAGGTATATTCAAAAGTGTTTGAATTAAAACCAGTCAAGCCAGAACACAGAGGTCTATATGAATGCTATGAAAATGAAAAAACAATAGTGAAAACTTATAATATCACAATACTTGAACCACCTCACTTTACAAAAAAAATGCAGAGGTTGGTGTTGAAACCAGCTGGTTATATGGTTCGACTTAGTTGCAAAGCTGGTGGTAATCCCACTCCGAATATCACTTGGTACAAAGATGAGACGACACCACCTAAGAGAGGTTTTGGTGAAATTAAATTGGGCCATTGGACATTGACTCTGGAAGACTCAGTGCCCAATGACAAAGGCAACTATACATGTGTCGTTTGCAATATTATCAGTTGCATCAATTTCACTTTCAGTGTCGATGTAGTTGGTGAGTTCTTTTTTTGTTCTAATGATAAGTTGAAGTTACCCCTTCAAGGTCCAAAAATAGAAAATCATTCATTAATTTTGTGTGTTCTATCACAACCGGAATCGCAGATACCCATCCGAGCATCTATCTTACAAATTGAGGCAGTCTCATGGTAGTTGCAGCTTTCGCTTTCAAGAGACTCTATCATCTTTTAAGATCTAAGTGAAAAAGTTGTCTTCAATATTCTATTTTACAAGCTCTGCAAGCATTTTTTTTTTCTTAAAATATCCTGTAAAACGAGACTTCTTAGCCTTTTAAAAGTCTATTCCTTATTATAATCTCAAGTAGAAATCAAATTTTCTCTATCAGTTGGTTCGATTTGAATGAGAAATGAAGGAGAATTGACTACCTCAAAGTTGAATTTATATTATCAAAATAAAACAAATCGGTGAAGTGATGGTCGGGCCTGCGTAAAGATGGTTCCATACTCTCCGATTTTCGAAAATGTTTTTGAAGAAGTTTAATTAACATGGTTTCTGCACAGAAGTTTTCGAGAAATAATGAAACAAACTAACATCTGACGAATCTATTAAGTTATTAGGGATTAAAACATTTTCACTCTTCTATGATTACTACCCTTTTTTTTTCTAATCATTGTTAATTCACCTGAGATTTTCTATTTGTACAGAGCGTTATCCATCAAAGCCATATATAAAGGATGGTTATCCACAAAATATAAGTGTGGTTGTAAACAGAACAGCTGTATTCGAATGTCCTCAAATAATAGCTGATCTAGAACCTTATATTCAATGGAGAAAATTGAATCTCACCAGTGATATAGCTGATGATGATATTGCGAACTATGAATATTTTGAAAGAAAGCAGGTACCAAAGTCATGAAGGATATATATTTCTGGTTTTGGGTTACCTGATATCTGTGACTATACTATTACTATTATCTTAACACTTTCCCTATTCTACCCCTTTCTTTATTTCAATATCAAATATTATATTATGGGTGATGGTATCTTAACAGTGGTAAAGGAACATTAATTTAGCTGAAAATCATCGTATTCAAAATGTATTTATTGTGACTAACAAATTGGTGTCTATTATTATTCTAGAACGATATCACAATAAACCGATAGTAACAAAGGCACTTGAAAACACAACAGCGGTAGTGGGATCGAATAAAACATTATCTTGCACATTTGTATCCGATCTGCATCCGAGCATTGTATGGAAAAGCTCAAAAACTGAGGATGACTTAGACATGGTAGAAATGGTGGTTCAGGTATTATATGTTTTTATGTTTGTGTTAACGCATTCTAACCCATTTGAAACACTCCATCAGATTATGTACATTGTGAGCCAATTTAAAGCTCCAAAAATAGTTTTCTATCTGTTGTCACTACTACGTAATTCATTTTTGGGAGGCTTCTACACTGACATCGTCTTACTAGGATACCTAAGTTTGATCACGGATATTTAGACATGCTCTAATTTATAGTGTTTACTTTCAACGGTGCATTTAATATGGTTGCAAAATTTCTCGGTAGCTAAACTATCGAAAATAGTGAAATAAAGGAAATATTACAAACACTTTTGCATTCAGGAAATATGTTTTTATACGATATCTTTGATATAAACCAAACAACGTTAAAAACAAGGAAGGTGAGCAACTAGTCCAACATGAAATCAAAAAAGATAGTAGCAGAGTCTGTGGGCCAGTTGAATGTTCCATATTTTTTATAATTTTTCACTCGCTGCAACAGCAGCAGTTCTCAATTGCGGTGATCATATTTGCAGTGACTTTTTGTTATTCTTTCACCATGTAATATTATTTATTTCTGGTTATTCCCTTTCCTTGTTAATGTTGCGCTATTTTTAGTAAAATAATTTGAAATAATATGGCTTTGTTTAATTTAGAATATGTCCTATATAACCATACAAAATTGTCCAATATGGTGGAAATTCAATATAAAGATTTCATTTAAAGCATGTTTGTCAGTTAACCTTTTATGGCAGTATTTTCAATATTTTAGCTACCGAAAAAACAGATTAGTTTAATTTTTCTCTTCTGGTAGATACTGTCTAAAAACTTTAGCGCAAACCTAAGTAGGTATCCTCGGAGAACAATTTCAGCCTATAAGATCTCCAAAAATAGAGCTTTAAATTGGTCTACATTGTAGTATATCGGCTGACAATGGATTTATAAAAAATATCTTCATCTAGATGACCTTGTGTTGCATTACATTCTCCTAGGTAACTGGAATAATTATTTCCTTAGAAATTACATATTTATGAGAATCTAAAAAATAGTATTTGATCTTTTGATACTTGAATTACAAACAGAGCATAGCGTCAATCAAACAAAATGGAATTACAAATAGCATATATAGTGAAGATCGTAAAGATTTTTGAGCAGTGCAGAATCGAAGTATTTGTTATGTAGATAGAAGACTCTTGGCAGAACTTCAAAATCCATAAGATTCCTAAAATATAGATTTGTTTGTAATTAAATTTTTGTTGAATCTCGTAATATTCCTAAGCTTCTATCTGGAGTACCAATAGAATACCGAATATTATGTATTATTTTTCCTGTGCACAATCTTCTTAAAATGTTACTTATTTTAAATATATAAATTAAGTGCAATTTTAAATATAATGTCCAAACTTTTATTTGAAATGTATCAATATTTTCTGGAAGTCGGTCAAAAAATATTCGATATCAACAGGTGGAAATAGATTTTTTCAGTAGAAATAATCTAAATCATCTTTGAACAAGTACTCCAGTTTGGAAACTTTCATGCCCGATATAAATTATCAACAGTTAAAATCACAAATTCTAAACTTAATTTCAGAATAAATTTTATAAATCCGTTGATAACCAATGTATGTATGATTCATGAACATTTTATAGCTTATGGAATGTTTGTGTAGCTGGAAAATAACAAAAAGTTTTCTTGATCGAGAAACTTGACATGACCCAAAAATATTATTTTGACCCGTTAAACTTAACAGCACCCCACAATAGTTCACTTAATACCTAATTTCTCAAGAGAGTACACTGTAGCTAACACGTTCTTCATAATAACCATTATATTAATAGAAGGGTCTTTTTATAGTTCAAGATTAAATCTGTCTCATTATTGATAAATGATTTCTTTTATTCATTTTGCTTTCCTGTGAACTAATACTAATAACAATATGATAAATTAAGATCTACGCCCTCTGACGAAGAATTATCACGAAATGAGCTGTTTTTCATAATATTTTCTGGTTCGATATAAAAGCTTGAAATCCAAAAGGAAGAAAGGCTTTGGAAATATTCTTTCACATCCACCATATGGAAAGGCATGAGTTGTCTGGCCAGATTTTCTTCATAACTTTTCTACTGAATAAGTAGAAAATAAATATATTTGGGTGACCGCTCAAGTATTATTTCATTTAGTCATCTCAATGTTTTTCATAGATTTTTGATCCACTACTGTACTTATCGCTAGTAACAGTTTTAAACTATGACTTAATTAAAGTTTAAACATTTTCATGAAGGCCACGTAAACTATCTTAATCGGTGTTCATAAAAGGCACTTGTAGGAACACCGATAGTTCGTCCTTACCAATATAAAAATGTATTGTATTTGTTCTTAGTTTGATACTGTTACTATGGATAGATATAGTACCTACCCAAAAAAAAAACATAAAAAAGTTGGATGCCAAGATATTGGAACAAGATTTAGGGCCGGTTTTTTAATGTCCGGTTGACCGAGGGTTGAAACTCAACCGAGGGTCAACCATGACTTTCTGTATTATAAACCTTCAACCCAAGTTTGAAATGAGAGCAACTGACAAATTTCTCAAACATTTCAACCGTAGATTTTTCTTCAACCAGCGGTTGACCAACCGACGGCTGAAAATGTCCCTTAGAAAACTGGCCCTTAACGGGGTACTCAAATATATTTCTTTTCTACTCACTAATTACTAAGTCTTGAGATAATTTCAGGCTGTTAAATTATTACTATTGTTGCTGAAAAAAAATTCCATACAGAAGTCAAAACAAAATGTGGACGAATTTTCTCCAGGCAGCTCATGTTTTTCCTTTTGGTCAATGCAAACATGCAAAACATTTGATCCTGTTTCACACGTAGTTTGAAGACTTCTGAGTAACAATAACAATAAAACTGTCATTGGAAAATTGAACTGTCACTAATGTTTTAATGGACTTGAATCGAATCGATCCAGAAATATTCTGGAGCATTTGGAAATTCTAATTTTCACATCAGTTTCCTTTAATTTGATTTTCTATATGTATTTATTTAGCAAAATTAAAGTAGGTACTTGTACCCAGAAAATATACTGTTTTTTGTCAGAGGTAAATGGTCCATGCATGATACACTCGTGTATTTCTTATAATATAGTGGAATAATATATTTGTTGAATGACTCGTGTAGAGAGAGCACATGCACGGAAGGCATATAATAATTGTATATATGTGTATATAATATGATGGCTGGATTATGGTTCATATTCGTCGACTTAATGAAAACCAGACCGCCCTGAACAAACATTGTACATCCTCTGAACCTATGAAATATTTACAAATAATGCCACACTATTTCAGAAATGATATTTCTCAGGAGCGTATTCGAGCTGAAATAATGTATCAATACATACAATACAGAAATTATTAGATGCATATGCTAGTGAGATGTTGATATTTTGTTTTATTGCTATAAGAATTCCATAAGTAAGATCATTAAAATTAAACTCTCATCCATGTGACAATCAACTTTTGGAATAAAATATATGATATTTGAATTTCTGAATAATGATTCTTTCTTGCTTATATTTAAAGAATTATCATAGTATCTCATTTTGAAAGATTGCTGAACATATAAAATCAGCTCTTTGAAAAGTCATATATTTTTTTTTGGTATCCTATGTAATGTCGAGCGATCCAGAAAAAAATATTATTATTACTCATCATCTGAAATTGCATAATATTCAAACATCACTGGATCAGAACTATTTTATTGATCGGCATTGAAAGAAATGTACAAATCTGAACTAATGTAACGATAACAATAAATATTTAAAATGATCGTACAAATATTTTGAAACTTTGTTGTTCTCGTATATATAAATAAAATCGTTTAATAAATGGATAGATTCAGCTTGGCACTGGATCTGAGATATCCTCAGTTTGTTATTTGCTATAGTCTACTTTGAATGGTTCTTTTATGGATCGCTCATTATAATATAACGTGTTGTATTTTGTAGAAACCATTGTGTAAAACAGAATAAAATTTCTATAAGAAATTTACTTATTATGCCATGTCGAGATATTTTATAAAAATTATATTTTCTCTGGCTGTGGGCCATACGAATTTTTGTAGATAACATCCTTCTTACACACACTTAGCTATTATTTCATGATTTTTTTTAACTCATTTAATATCCTCAAAGTAGTTTCTATTTCATCAAAGAACATGTTGTCGAGCGATAAGCACTAATGTAGACATACCTAGGGTTGTGAACCTTATTCATACAAATAGCAAATATTTTTTATATTTTGTATTTTGTTTTCTAAAGAAGAATAAGTTGCTTATTACTTATTCACCGCTATTCACCCGTAAGGTTTCATTCAGTCGACGAAATTAATAGAATAGATTGCTGTATCAAACAACGTCGATATTTATGAGATGATAAACATTTTTTTATATTTCTGTAGAAAAGCAACGATGGTAATATAAGACCAGATGTTTACCAAATAGTAAATGTGACTCATGAACACGAGGGATGGTACGCTTGCGTGGCCTCCAATGCTTTAGGTACAACTTCATCCAAAGCATACTTAACTGTATTGGATGAAGACCCTGTAGGTAGGTCCATAGATTATATTTCCGGCCAATGTATCAATTATAATGTTTTTTTTGATTCACAGATATACGAAAGGAAGAACCGAGAAATATTGTGGTTGTTATAATAATAATCGCAGTTGTTGTTATATTTGTTGGATTTTTGATAACATTTATCTGCATACATTACAGGAAAAAAATCAAACGGTAATCTTTAAAACATGTCAATTAATTTGCTCATAGTTACTCATATAAAAAACTTTTTTAGTGAAAAAATAGCAAAGATGATCGCTGTGGAAACAGCCCGAGCTGCCATTGTTACTCAGTGGACAAAGAAAGTAATAATCGAAAAAATTTCTAACGCAGCCGAAAATGTTTCTGAACCTTTGGTATGCATAAGAGAGCTCAAAATGAAAATGAATATCTCATTGAAATAATATGTTATTTCAGCTTATGCCTGTTGTGAAAATTGAGAAACAAAAAACCAGCCTCAGCAATTGCATAGATGGTTTAATATCCGAATATGAATTGCCAATGGACTCCGATTGGGAAATACCAAGAGAAAATCTATTTCTAGGCAAAAATCTCGGTGAAGGAGCATTTGGAAAGGTTGTAAAAGCAGAAGCTTTGAATCTCTTAAAACCTGGCAGCAGTAGTATCGTTGCAGTAAAAATGTTGAAAGGTAGAGAAACTGAAATGCATTGAAATGTTGCTTTTCTTATATAATATTTATGTATCTGTAGAGGGACACACTGACAATGAAATGATGGACTTGGTATCAGAATACGAGATGATGAAAATGATTGGAAAACATATTAACATAATAAACTTGCTAGGCTGTTGCACCCAAGGTGGTCCATTGTATGTGGTAGTAGAATATGCTCCACATGGAAATCTGAGAGATTTTCTCAGACAACATCGACCATCATCTGGTTATGAAGTTGCTGTTGGTGAACAGAAAGAGAAAACAACACTTACACAAAAAGATCTGGTATCATTTGCTTACCAAGTTGCAAGAGGTATGGAGTATCTTGCTTCAAGAAGGGTAAGTCCGAATTATGATTCATATTTGCTACGTGAATACCGGTTGAACCAACTTAGTAATAAAAAAATATTTTTTCGTGTGCTATATCTGTCTCAAGGTTTCGAAACCAATTTTTATTTATCACCCAACTGTGTATTTTCCAATAGGCGCATCTGCTTCGGTAATTTATAAGACGACAGAAGCGAACTCATGCTGCTATGATTTATTTTCTTTTTTCCAGTGTATACATAGGGATCTAGCAGCTAGAAATGTACTAGTAAGCGATGATTATATATTAAAAATAGCCGATTTTGGTTTGGCCAGAGATATCCATTGTAATGATTACTATAGAAAAACCACAGATGGACGATTACCTGTCAAATGGATGGCACCAGAAGCTCTATTCCATAGAATGTACACAACACAATCTGATGTATGGTCCTATGGTATACTTCTATGGGAAATTATGACACTTGGGGGTAGGTTGTTTTTTTTAAATATAGTCTCCAACAGCTGATTATTATTATCCAGTCGATACCCAAATTCCACAGGAAGTGCACATTCTCGTATCTCGATCTAAACAATTATTATCAAAGTGTAAGCTAGTGGGTTTTCCGTAAAAATATTATTTTAAAAACATGAACGGATACGTTTAGAGGGTTTATATGTTTATTCTGGCCTCATTCTGATGAGCAGAGAAAAAGAAAGGAGGAAGATCGATTCTGAAGCAATGTAATATCCTGCCCACAATGTTCTTCGAACATGTCGTTGTTTATTTTCGTTAGGTTGCCTTTTCCTGTGCCCGTATTTTCGAGGAGATCGGAATGGAATGTAATTGTCGGATATTGGTAGCTGAATTGTGTTGACCAGGTGTCTCATACGGGGGGCTGATGATAAGAAGTCGCTTATTGGATTGACATTTAAGGGCCGGTTCTACAATGCTATTATATATAAAGACGGTATAGTGACACTTGGGATTACCTATACACCGGTGTATACTATATTGTACTCGCTATATATTTATATATATATATACTCGATATAAACGAACAGTAGAGCCGGTCCATTAATATAATAATAATTTGTTAGAATGATTTGATTCGGAAAAGAATCGAAGGTAGGTTCAATTAAAATGCATTTGAACATTCGAAATTTTGGATATCTACTCCACAATGTCAGCCATAGTATTTGATCTTATTTTTCGATTTGGATGGCTATTCTATAAGTATTTTCTATCTCAATTCCGATGTGTATCAAAAATACTTCCATCCAAATAAGAAAATTACCTCAAACAAACAATGGCCACTTTATAAATTGATCTGAGAGATAATCATTATGTTAAATTATTTTTATAGGAATAGATGTTATCGAGATATCTGGCAAGCATTATGGTTATATATAATAATATAAATATAAAATCGAAACTGGTGTGCGTCAGAATTATATTCAAAATATTATATCTTTTCAATATTTGACTTCTAGCAGCTGTTAACTTTTTGTCGAGCCGATATATTATTATATTAACAAAATGTGTAGCTATTCCTGCTTGAGCAGGTATTTTAAGCATCACACTACGTACACGAAAGTTTCTATAAAGCACCACATCTATAGAAATTAGCTACAATATTTTCAAGGCTGGATTGATTTTGTCCGTTTGTGTATTAAAATAGGATTTTTTATCAAATATTCTCAAAGATTCTCAATTTATATCTAATGTGTCTGTTCACTTTTTTCGTCCCTAAATGTGCACGTCTATATCGATTTAAAAAAAATCCGATGCCACAAACACATTTAAAATTTAATCACAAGTTTTCAGTCAGCTCCATACCAACTATGTTAGAGCGTTTTAATGCATAATTGAAAACTTCAAAACGTGAGCCTACTTGCCAAAAGCACATGAAGGTACCTCGTAGATATATCTAATGATACTCCACTGGCGAGGAGAAACAATTTGACCGATTGTTTACAAATGGGAAAAGAACATAAATAACAAAATAATATTCTATTATTTTCTTAAACTGAATCTGAAGCTTCACTAAATCCATTAAGTTTTATTAGGTCAGCGACTTTAAAAGCTATGAGTCTGTGGAACATTTTATGAAAAGCAGTATTGACGTATGACGATTCCTTGTATCAAACTCAAATCCCAAATAGGAGATGATCTAATTCTTTTTTCTACTAGAAACTCGGAACTCATACAGAGTGATTGATTTATTGATAAATAAAACTGTGTGCCTGTAACAAACTTTGTATATTTTCGCAGACATAAGGACACTCACAAATGGTATGCTATTGTGACCAAATTAAAAACAAATGCGTTTATTTAATAAAGTTGTGACGATAATAACGATAAAATTAGCGATATTCATCGATATTTGTCGACGTTGTCGTGTTGTTAAGCAGCTATTAATAATTCGATCATATACCAGACACACTTGTACATTTTTAATGCTTGTCTGTCATCTTGGGTATTGTATTTGACGTAATTTCAAATCGTGTTGGAATGCATGACCGACTGTGAAAATAATGTTGTTTATTTATATTATTGACTTGTGCCACATACATATTTTTATTTTAGAAGGCTTTGATCATCGAACAATTTTGGTTTGGTATTCCTGATATTTTTTTACAGAAAGTAATACCGACTGGCAATTCCGAAGTTCAGTTTGTTTTTAATTTTCCCTTATCAAATTTACAATTCTCCTCCTTCTGGGGGCTGTTTTTTGGGTAAAGGAAATGTTATATTTTCCATATGTTTTAAAATTGACCATTTCTAAATATTCCTCTCTCAAATAAAGAAATAGATTATTAAAATCCGATGACGTTTAATATGCGAAACGAACAAAAAAGCTTACTCGAATCATATACCTCCTGAGACAAGCTTAATAAACCAACAAATGGAAACATTTTATATCGGGCAATAGAGATTTTCTATTAGAAATTGAACTAGTTTTGGCAGTTCATGTAATCTATAATTTTTGGTTTTTAATTTGAAATCTAAACCAACTTAGAGCCAAATCACTTGATTATTTAGCGCTATTGACTGGACTACACAACTTTACATAACAACAAAAATACTGAACGGATCTACTACAAGTTTCTAGTAATTTTTCTGCAGCAACTTTGAAACAGCCTGGATATGAACCAGAAAGGGCTTGTTTGTAGTACCCAGAAATAGTTTGTAGTGGCTTTTACAGAAAACCACATGTCACTTGCAAGACACTTCACCCTCCTCGCATAAATAATTAATTCACCTTCTCAGTATAAGCGGTATCGTTATCTTGTTTGAAAAGCAAAACAAAAAGAATCTGTTCCCACATTTGACGTGTAGACAGTATGTAATAAGAAGAACATTATTATGATGATGGTGTCCTAAATAAACAGACGTAAGCTTTATTAAATTAAACTGAGATTACTATAATAGACACAAGACGTGAGTCTGATTCCCCCTTTACAAATAAGGTCGTATACGAAGTACGTACACAACGAGCAATTCATCTTATATTTTAAAATTATATAATTGCGAGCCAGACTCAGACATGAGCTACATATTGCATAAAAGGGGCCAAGTATTTTTTTCTTTATTACTAGCTCTCACCCGCGACTTCGTCCACGGGAAATTACCACTAATTTAATTGATGACCTTTCTACAATAGGTACTATCAATAACGTAATGAAAAATAAATTTGAATTTGAAAGATGAATTTTGCCACAGTGTTTTTCATTGTCCCCTCCACCCCCATTGAAGGTATTTTTGGGAGAAAGAAATAGTAAGAGAGAAGAGAAGGTTAGCTTCGATATTTGTTTAAATAGACTGATAATCGAACTACATAAATCATTTTTACAAAAAATAGACCGACGTTATTAGTTGGTGCACTGAATAAATATTTTTTTACAAAAAAAATAACCGACTTTATTAGTTGGTGTACTGAAAAATATAAAATAATATTAATTCTGTTGTTTCTGGTACTTTTGAAGTTGTACTGTTGTAGTCAAATTGAAAAATTTTGGCACCAACTTCAAACGTACCAGAACCAATAGAATTAATATTATTTTGTATGTTTCAGTGCACCAACTAATAAAGTAGGTTAATTTTTTTTTAAAAAATATTTATTTCACACTTTTGAATGTATCATTAGTCATCAAAATCATGCAACGTTCTCCAAAGAAGATAATGCGTTACTATTACTTACTCAGAGGTTTCCCACTTCTGTAACTCGAACAGCTATGATTTTTTTGAAAAATGTCAAGATCAAATGATGCTGAATATTATCTCTTCTATAATTTGGAAATGTAATTTTTTTTATTTGCTGAAGAAAATAGCTAAAAACATATTCCCGACTGTAACACGGAAATGTATGATTATTTCTAAAAATGTTCATTTTAAACATTTCCGGATATGGGATTTTCTTTAATTCTGCCGTCTCGGGTATTCAGTTTTCGAGTTTTTGGATGGGAGGGGCTTATCTAATATTGAATTTTCTTTCAATGAGACCAATTCTCAATCCTCCTTTTTCAAATGAAAACGATAACTTCAAAATCGGAGCAAATTCACTATGCAAAAGGCGCGAGTAAACATAAAAAAGCATGTATATACGGTCGAATTGAGAAACCTCCTCCTTTTTTGAATTCAGTTAAAAATACAAAATAATATTGATTCTATTGGTGCTGTTACTTTTGAAGTTATATAATTTTTTATTTTTCGTCGGTCCATTTTTTTTTTGTAAAAAATATTTATTTCACAATTTTGAGTGTAACATTAGTCATGAAAGTTGTTGAACGTTCACTAATACCAAAGAAGATAGTATTACCAAGTATAAGGCCTACTTGTTATACAGAGATCTCAAAACAACCAACTAAGGTAAAAAGGAATTTCTGAAAATAATTCCTTTATTCAAAATTTCAAATTCAGAGAGACAATTAAATTTGCGAAAGCTAATCAAACTTTAAACTTTATGGCATATCAACAAACATGAATATGACACCAAAGCCAAATTAACAATCTATTACTATAATAGATTTTTAATTGTCATAAATTAATAGCCTCGGGACTCTCTCTCTCTCTCTCTCGATCTCAATACATCGCGGCGCAGATATACATATTTCCGACTTTATTGCTGTAACTCTAAAACCGTAACTCTTTTGAAAAAATGTTCATTTTAAATCTTGATAACAACATATAATCTCTTCTTCAATTTGGCCGTCTCATATTTTCAATTTTCGAAAAAAATTGCCCCATAGCGGAAATAAACCTATCACATATTACAGACTTTACTATTGCAGTAACTCGAAAACCGTAAGTCTTTTAAAAAAATATTCAATTTAAACATTTTGCGATATGGTCCCGTATCTAACTTTCATATCTCGAATTTTCGACTCTCGGAAATATTTGCCCCTTCCACATAGCTAAAACACATATTTCAGTCTGTAACGCGGAAACCTGTGATTATTTTTAAAAATGTCCAATTTAAACGTCTCCTGATATGGAATTTCCATTAATTCTGCCTTGTAGGATTTTCAATTTTCTGGAAAAATTGCCCGCACCCCCACTTTGAGGGATGTTTTTGAGGGGAAGGGCATGTCTAATATTGTTATTTTTTTCAATGGGACCAATTCTCGACGCTCCTCTCTAAAAAATCATCAAAATCGGAGCACGTTTACTATGCAAAACAAAGATAAAAAAAACAACATGAAGACATACAGTCGAATTGTATACCTCCTCCGTTTGGTTCGTCGGTCAAAAATTGCACAGTAAAATATTATGTCCTATTTGTAACTTAACGTACGTCTGTTGTGACATGATTGACAGCAGATGCCAATTTGAACTCGTACTAGTAGAAATTAATGGGCTCCTATTTTTAGGATTCCGTGAAAGATGACAAAAGGAACTCTTATAAGCTTGCTTTTTTACTCCCGATCTTCTTCCTCTCCTAATCTCCGAAATTAGCGAAAAAGAAGCTCTGAAAAAATTGGGCTGGTATAGCTTGATGCGTAGATTAAAAGAAAAATAAAATGATCTCTCTAATAAATGTTGTTGCATATAATATAAATTCGCAAAGTTAATTTTGACAAATATATGACATGCTTGCGTAAAAAGGGCCATTATGTCATTAGCACCAATTACAAACAAAACAGAATCACATAGCACAGAACATAATATTAAAAAGCTTCAAAGTTGAGTACTTGAACATTGTTGTTTAAGAACTAAATTTCGTTTCTTCCAAGGGCAGCTGACATCCACTAATCATAGGGTCGTAAGTTCAATTCCCGTCCAAATTTGCAAGCTTTTTGTTTTCATAAAAAATAATGTAATAACAATATGGGAGAATATAATAATATTAGATATTTAATGATGAAAATAAAACAGATTCCGGATATTGGCTTCCTTATTTATGCTCGAAAATTATTCTCGAAAATTGAAAATATCAGACGGCTGAATTTAAATTTAACATTTTTCAAAAAAACAAACTACGGATTCTGAGTTAAATCAGTGGTAATGTCTGAAATATGTGTATTTCCGCGATGTTTTAAAATCTCTGAATAAGTATAAGCAAAGTATTATCTTCTCTGGTGAACGCTGAACGATTGTGATGTCTAATGGAACTCTCAAAACTGTGAAATATACTTTTTTTCAAATAATACCGACAATATTAGTTGGAGCCCACAAACATGCAAAATAATATTGATTCTATTGGTGCTGGTAGTTTTGAAGTTGGTGCAAAAAGTCTTCTATCGAACTATAACAGCACAACTTCAAAATTACCAGTACCAATAGAATTAATATTATTTTGGATTTTTCAGTGCACCCAAGTTGGTTCTATTTTTTATAAAAAATAAATATTTCTAGTAGACATTCATAAATTAATTTCCTAGTGGTACTGGTAAATTGGGTTCCATGGTTAATACCAGAATTAATCTAATTCTATGGTATGAAACAAGGTTTTATTGTTAAAAAAAGAGAGCTCATGATGAATTACAAAGACCTCGTTCTACAAGAAAAGCGTAGGTACCTACTTCATAAACTATGTCTACAAACTGAATGTTGTTCATTTACCGACTACGATTTTAATATTAAACAAGTGAAGACTCACTGACTATAAGTTATTTTCAATGAACTTATACTACAAGTTGTCCACTAATGAATATTTTTTACAAAAAATTGGACCGATGTTATCAGTTGGTGTACTGAGAAGTACAAAATAATATCAATTATATTGGTGCTGGTACTTTTGAAGTTGTGCAGTTGCAGTTAGATTGATAACTTTTGGCACCAACTTCACAAGTACCAGCACCAATAGAATTAATATTATTTTGTATTTTTCAGTGCATCATCTGATAAAATGGCATATGGCAGTTGAGAAAGCGTAATAGATAGACAGACTACATTCGTACGGAATATTGTTGAATACAAATAATATTTCTTAAGTATCGGTGTCGTAGATCAAACCCCACTGATTCAAATGTCTTTATTCAATACCCTACTCTGTCTGCGATTTTAGATCCTATAGAAGAATTGTCCATATATCTAGCAATAATATGACTAGATATTAACAAGTTAAATGATGAAATTAACCTGGTAATTATAGATTAATAATAGTTCATGACTTTCACTCAATCAGTCGTTGATGATCTTATGATTTTCGATGAATTATTTTATATTATCTTTAATTCTAAACATTTATCGGCGTTGGTCGAGATCTCATATATATCACCCCTATTTCTGTCTCTCAGGAGTTTTGGTAAAGTTTGTATCCCACTCACCGTTACCGTTGACAATTCTGGTTAGAATTATGTCTTACATCTATTTTGGACCGATGAACCAAACGGAGGAGGTATACAATTTTATGGATGTTCGCGCCTTTTGCATAGAAAACGTGCTTGGATTTTGATGATTTTTTTTTCATTCGAGAGAGGAGTATTGAGAATTGGTCCCATATTCATAAAAACTCCAATTCGTAATCTCCTTCCAGATTATTTGTAGAAACATTTGAATTTTTTTTTCCATAGTTACGGTATTCGAGTTAGAGCAATGGTAAAATCTGAAATATACGTATTTTCGCCGCGACGTTTTGAGATATATAATAACAAGTACAAGCAAAAATATACGTGGGTAATAGGATAAGTACTATCTTCTTTGTTATTAGTGAACGTTCATCGATTTTCATGATTGTTGGTGCACTGAAAAGTACAAAATAATATTAATTCTATTGGTGTTGGTACTTGCGAAGTTGGTGCCAAAAGTTATCAATCTAACTGCAACTGCATAACTTCAAAAATTACGGCACCAATAGAATTAATATTATTTTGTATTTTTCAGTGCACCAAGAAATAAAGTCGGATCATTTTTTTTATATTCGCTACGTTTGCGATCGTTAGCCAATAGTAAATTTTGACATGGCAGCTGTCGGGATTTTGAATTTCCACTCTGACATCCCATATTTGCACTTCTATATTTTGAATAAGGTTATCTGTCATGAAAATAGAGGGTGTTGATCCGGGAATCTATATCTATATCAAACAATATGTTCATTGGTTTTCAAACCTGTTAATTATACATCATGTAATTAATTATCACAATAACAATACCATAACATATAAAGAAGTTCGGGTGTAATACACCATGAATTATTTAAAAAAAAACAAAGAAAATGCAATACCTCTAAATATTTTTCACCTTCTTATATATATTTTATAGAGAATATAGAAACAGCTGCATCTGGGAGGCTGAACCTTCCTAATCTCTACGCCTCTGATAAATTGTCTAACTTTAATTTTTAAGGTTCAATTTTCCAAAACTTTTTATATAAATTCAACTTTATTAAATATTCTTTAATTTTCAAGATATTTGAATTTCTAAGTAGAACACCCTGTAACTCTAAGCCATATTATTTTCAGATGATTTGGATTAAATCGTCATATTTTAAGTCCTACATTTATCAGTCAAAATATTTTCCAATTATTAATGAAACACAGTGTATTTATGAATTATGTTAAACGCGTTGACATTTAATGTTATAACATTATTTTATGACATATCCTTTAGCAGCAGTTATCTCTTTTATGTATATTTTCTCTCTTCCATCGTTTTTGCTCGCGAAACTGAAAATACAAAAAGACTTTCAGATGCAGTTTGAAATGTAGTGATATAATTGGTCACAATGTGGTGTATACGCTTAGAAGTTTTCGCAATTCCAGTGAGAATCGAAGAAATACAAAATGCAATACAGTTCTCAATATGTAGGTACGCTTTTCTGTGTCTTATCGAGAGAACGTAATAAAATAGATTGTATAAATATAAATTTTACTCAATGGCCACAATACCGTGCAATGATTTAATCATATATGTGAAAAACCACCCATACACACCTGTGTATAGAACTACTCCCGGCGCGTTGTCACCCGCGATTGGGACAATGCCTTGCTGGACGCTATTTTGGGCATAGACTATATAGACTCAATTCAGTAAGACCTTTCTCTATTAAAATTACGTACGACACTGAAACATCACTTCCCAGCTTTGCGCCACTGTGTAACAAAAGAGCTTGTAGATCGACTTTTTTACTGGAGCCAATAGGAAATCTCAGTCTCGACTTCTTGCTCTTCCATCCGTGCCAAAAGGCAAACAAATTAGACAATCAGATATTCTCTTCCATACGCATCATATTGTTCCGACGTTTATTCAGTTCAGAAATTAAAATTATCCAAATATATGAATAGCATTATCTAGTAGAATCATTCGAGAGTAAATTGAAGAGAGTACTTTTGTTGAGATATAAAAGTTACCATTAAATAATAGGGTGTTCTTAAATATCATGTACATACGCAAGGCGGCAATTCTTTAGTTTATTTTATAACAAAAAGTTTATATAACCATATGTCCACTTAGGGTTCTTTACCAATGTACAGGGTTTTGAAATTTCGATGTTATTTAATTTCATTCCATATAGCTCTTGCTATTTAGCAGACACAAGTTAAGATTTCAAATGCGACATGTCAAAATTAATAAAAACAAGGGATTATCCAAATTAAATTGGAACCTTCTAGGCCATTCTCAATTTTATCTAGTCAATTACGGAAAATAGTTTTTTATTTCCTTCTCGTTAACTGTCGCAGATAAAAAAATAAGAGAATAGACCAAAAGGTCTAGAATAGAACAGATACTTTATTTTGCATTTTAGAATCTACCAGCGGCGCAACACAAAAAAGGGGCATGGCCCTGAAGATTCTCACAACAATTTGATATACCCTACGATGTAAGTCCTACAGCGCAACCTACAGTAAAGTAAAGGAGCATTTAAGGACCAATTTTTATATTAACTTTAATCATGAAATAATCCAAAGAATTGTCCCTTTGACTTTTCCATGATATTTAGGAGCCCCCTTATACCCTGAACAAATTTTAAGTTTTTTTTTGTGATCAGCATTAACTAACCCTTCCTAACCTTGCTGGTGTATTTAATTTTGGAATCTGAAGATTACATGCATCTGGAAAAATGCACTATCCAACATCTAGAAACAGCTACGAGTTAAAATTCACCTCTAGCATTGAAGCACTTGAATAAATTTCGTAAAACCTGATCAAGTATACAACATAACATTCTTTGTAAGGATTGAGAATCTTCAGTGTCTTATATAAGGGTTATTTCTGAACGAATCGTCAAAAAGTATTCATTTATTGTTAAGCTGCCCAGAAGGAGACTCTATGATTGTATATATATATAGAGGCTCTTGTAGAACTGAGAACGTGCTTATGTCTATAACGCCAGCCATAATAACCTAGTTTGTGCTCCTAGTACACTAGTGTCTCATCTTGGGATTCTTACAACTTACAAAAGTATCAGCCTCTCTCCAATTCCGGCTGAATAGGTCTTCCTCTGCTTTCTTCTTATCCTAGGATGACCTTGGTATACGGCATTCAAGGCCCCTTCTAGTAGGTATGAATAGATTGTGGCTGCATCTTCATTGGTACTCCCTTCGGACATCACCTTACATAATATAGACCTATTAAATATGTAGAAATATGGGAATAATTTCCGTTATATCACTACTTGTCATCTTTGGGAGGCGCAATCAACATCCATAGGGTAGCAATTATTTGCTGATGATACAGAAAGTTTGCCTTCCTAATCATAGATGCTCAAGGAGTAAGCAGCAGGGTGCCCAAATGATAATGATCAACCACTATCGATGGTTTCAACAGAAGTTGTCAAAATGCCGGTGAAAAATAATGACCTCTCTTTTACTTTCCAGGTACCCCTTACCCGTCCGTACCTAGTGTTGAAAAGCTATTCCAATTGCTCAGAAATGGTCACAGAATGGAGAAACCACCATGCTGCTCATTGGAAATATATATGTTGATGCGTGAATGTTGGAGCTATCAGCCAAATGAGAGGCCAGTATTTTCTGAACTTGTCGAAGACTTGGACAGAATTCTAACTATCACTGCTAACGAAGAGTACTTGGATCTAGGTCTACCACAGTTAGATACGCCCCCATCAAGTGAAGAATCAAGTTGCGACGAAGAGTTCAGCTTTTCACCGATGAGCTAGTCATCACACAAATTCTATAAGATATTATACAGATAAATTGAATTGAAAGTATTTGGATATATGTCTAACATATTTCTAAAACGTTTTCTGTCAATTCACTGGTTATTCTGTTTATCTGTGTAGGAACATTGTAGCAGCTTTTTGTGATTTGTTATAAATTTAAGCACGCTTTAGCACCATACAAAAAAATATCAGTATTATTTATATTGAAGAATATATTAACAACTTTGAATGGAATTCATTTAACGAATACTGTTTGAAAATATTTTGGATGTTTTTGAGGTTCGAATATTTTGTTTTCACTTATAGTAAAACTTTATTTGTCATATTTATAATAATTATAAAAGCTCTCAACACACACAACATCTTAAAATTAACATTTTATGAGCATTGACAAATACGGATTCGAAGGAGGATCTCAAAAACTGTTATGGGTGCACTTCAGAATACTATAAAACTATAACGTTATTGGGATACTTTTATTGTAAATATGTCTAATTTATAGCAGTTCCAGTATATACGTAATTTACCACGTTAATATGTTTCTCATTCGTACTCTTTTTTTGTTTGTGTGTCATAGTGTCTGGATTCTTCAGTAAGTATGAATATGTTTATAATGAAAAATATTCAAATTTTGCTGATTTTTTTTATTGGAGAATATCCAATATATTGAAAAAACGTATGTTCAATGAACATTATAAATCTATTTATTTTCTATTTAAAGCATACAAAGGTAATTTGTTTTTGAAGTCAATGTACCTACCTATAAAAAATATAGTAATAGAGAGGTAAATATAATTTTCTGAAATGATGAACATCCATAGGTAATAGGTACATTATTAGATCTCGTTTTAGGCGTTGTTTATCCTCTAAATTCGAATATGATAAAAATGATCGCCATTATGAATTTGCTGCATTTTGTTTTTAAGTAATTATTGTACCTATATTATTTTTAAGTCGTAAAATATGTTTAGTTGTGTTAATAATCGTCAATGTTTTATAGTTTTATACCACCAAAGATGTCTTGATTGTAAGACAATCACACTTTCAATCATCATGTTTTAAGACTGTACATTGTAATAGTTATTATTGATCATAGTAATAAAATTAAAGTAACGTCATCTAATGCCTTTTCATTTATTAATCACATTTATATGTTATCAGGTTGAAGCTTTCCTGATGGTGCTATATTGATTTCCTAAGTTTTAATCAATTTTTACTTTTTGGTACAAAAACATCCCCGATTGATTCTTACACATACTATTATAAATCACCCGACTTTTTGATATGGAAGATAAATTAAAAAAGTCCATTGGATTTCGAAAGCTTTTCATAAACTGAATCCGATGAATGGGGGCCGCTAAATCGAATATCAATGCTCACAGTGGCTTAGGTGATGCTGGAAAATTCACGGCGATTATTTTTAAATAATCTTGTTGATCGAATCGCTCGAACTAACGGACCCCTACCTATATAGAATATCTTTATATAAAATGATATGAATATGATGTTTTGGAATTTTAATTGAGTCACGATATCCGTGCCACTGACATTTTTATAAATTAAAGATTTTTTCAAAACAGTAAGGCCCTGAAAAGGTGAGTTTCATAATTCTGCTTACTAGGAGCATAATATTATGCTTCCTCGCCAAGGATAGCATAATGATTATGCAACTGTGGTAGGTACGTAAATATTTACACCATATAAAATAAAACTTCATAAGGAACAACAATTTTAAACCCATTTTTTATTTAAATGCTCTAAAAAGAGAAGCGTGATCTATATTCACAATTTTTTTAATCTTTCTTCTCGACAAACTCTTTCATTGAAAGTAACTATTCTGCCATCTTTGGGAGTTCGCCATATTTGATTTAGAATGACATATGACATAACTTAGTTATCCAAATTAAAATAAAAGCTTTTAAAATACTGAAATATCTAATGACTGTACATAAGTTGTCTGCCTCTGGGCTGATCTTGATGAAATTTGGTATCTGGAAGAACATGGACTATCTCTAATTGACGTTTGGAAAGATGAGGAGTTGTTTAAATTTTTTTCTTTAAACTTAGGGTCTCATTAAATCAATTATTAAATGGGACGCCACTGATTTTCCACGTGACAAGTTAAAGGCAACAGCGAGTGATAATAATAATAACAGAGTGGGAAAAGGATAAAAACGGTCAAGTGCGAGCTGAACTCACATACGAACGGATCCATACCACCTTACAAGAAGTATCTGCCTATTACGCTTCGAAATATGCAATCAATTAATAAGATCGAGCAAAATCAAAAGTTTGTTGTATGTGGACTACAATTTTTAACTTCATTTTATTATCATAATTTGTTATTATAGCTGCTATAGTTATACGAGAGAAAAAACACCCAAAAAGTTAATTATTTCGTATGGGAGGCTGCTTTATTTCATATTTTATTCTATTTTTATTATAGCAGCAATAGAAATAAACATTCTGTAGTCAAGCTGAGAAAAAGATCGATAACGGAGCCTTCAATAATAGGGTCTCGTTTGGCACCCTTTGAGTACCTACAGAACCCTTAAAATACAATATAACCTACACTTTTAAATAGTCGTCCATACAAACGTATAATGCTAATATTGTAAACGCCATTCTGTAGAGATAAAAAAGTTGCCACGAAGGACAACTTTCCGTTTTTACTAGCTCTTCTGAAACCTTCGAAAAATTATTTTGGACACACTGTATATACATCACAAACCAAAATAATATAATGTTTTTCCATAAAATCACGACTTCTTCATTATTATAAGTACGTAAACATTATCTAAACGAAATGATATCGAATTAATTGATAGCTTGGCTCTTATCGTCTCATAACACCCCTCACCTTTTTTGTATGGTTGCATTTAATAATAATAATAATAATAATAATTTCTTTATTAATGGGCGAAATTTAGCAGTGCTATTCTTACATTTAACCCAAATTAACCTAAAACTTATCTAAATTAACCTAAAGATACAAAAGAAGATAATTAAGCAAGTAGAACTATTTCTCAAGTAGAACATGTCTAAGTGTCATTTTGTTTTTAATATGTTATATTCTTCAGTACCTACATAAAAATGTTAATATAGGAACTACGTTAGAAAATGAGAAAGGTGCCTTTGAACAACATTTATTTAGTTTTTGATTAAAATCTAAATAACTTTTTCGCAACAACTGCCTGAAAAGTTCATCTTTCGAGAACTGATTATCGTGGCGGAAGTACTCGATATCCGCACACTTGAGGATAACATGCAACTTTATAACACTAGTGCAAGAAGTAATAATTTTTCACAAGCGAGCAGCATTCAATTTTGCTACTGTAAAAAAATTCAACGCAGTGATCAAAGAAATAATGACTATGAAATTTAACTTCCAAGACAGGAGTTGCAAAAAATGATGTATCCTACTCGTGAGCAAAGGGACAAAACTGACAATCGTGAAACAACATTCACTTCTAGGTATATGTCATATAGGCTCAAGTTGTAAAATTACGACTATCAGATATTCACCCTTTACGCACTTGTTGCATAAACTATTAACGTACTCTGTACCAAGAAATATTTTCCAAGATAGAAATACATCGTGACCCATTGTGTATTATTTAACATTATAATGTATAATGCTTCATTTCTCAAGAGATTTATTGGTCCTCACTACATTGAAAAGGTGCAATGGATGGGAAATGCCTAAATCGTGATCCAGGTCAAGCATCCCTTTCTAGATCGTTAGTTTGGACAAATATCTCCTCCGCAATTCATGACTGTAAATGCATATAACAAATATGCTGCACATATAGCATTGGCGAGAATTACAGAGAACGTTCTGTAAATCATTACCAAAGCTTAGATACTGAGTAATATACAGAGTTATTCAGGGTGAGTGGTCTATTAGAAGTAGAAATTCTTATATTTTAGTTCTGAAAATTTGCAATAGATTCTATTAAACTAAAATAGTAGCAACCTAGAGTCACTTCCGGTTATACCAGAGGTGGAGAACTTTCTTTTTTCAAACGGACTACTATATTTTCATTTAAAATTCTACAGCTGTTTTGAAGTTATACTTCTTTGGGCTCGTTGGGATGGGGTGTTGGTCGAGAAACAGCGTCACGTTAAAAGTGTGCGAATAGCCAAAGAAGTATAACTTCCACCGTCTGGTCCGACGCAGACCCCGTTTTTTTAAAGTAACTTTTATCAGAATTCCCTATCCAAAAAATTCTATACTTTTTGAGATATTTTCATTTTAGTAAGAAATTGTGCAAAATCGAGCTTCTATTGTAAGATTGTATGATAAGCTTTCTTACACATTATAAGAAAGTATAAGTCTTATATTTTAGCCAGATAGAAGCTCGGTCAAATGTACAATGTGTTAAAAAGCTGGGCCAAACTACAGCACTTTCAACATTAAAAGAAAAGATAATTTCAAATGGAACACACTGTATTTTATGTTAGTATTGAATTCAGTTTTTTTTCAGTATATAGATCTAAATTACCTTTCGCTTTACCTAAATAGTAAGGTTTTCGAGTTATATGAGCAATTTGGAAATATTATACAAGTTTAAATATTATTTTGTGCCATGAGAACAGAAATAAAAATAGACGGTTTGATGAGTTGATTACGTTGATTACGACTATACAATCCGATACGTGATAACAGTACTCTTCCACATTCAGGACAATCAAAGTTTTTTTGAGAGGCATTATTTCTTCTTCTGTTGCGCTGTTCGTCGATGCTGATGTTTTTTACTATACTTCTCCAATTCTGAGCTGCTTGGATCTTCCTCTGTATCTCCGCTCCTCTCCGAGTATGTCATGAAGAACATCCTTGAATATTTTCAGTTGCCCTCTTTGCTTTCTTTGACCATGGGTCAGCTCTCCGTACCAAACGCATTTTGGGAGTCTATTCTCTTCCATAGGCATAATGTGTCCTGTCCATCTTAAGCGTGCTAAATTCTCAATACTGCCGCACTGGGATCTCTCAAGCACGGTTTTATTTGATACTTTGTGAAACCATTTTATTTTTAAAATTTGCCGTAGTTATCTTTGTTGTAGTTGATTAAGAGCCTTCAGGTGTCTTCTATATAGCGTCCAAGTTTCACGTTCATATAACATTGTCGAAACAAAGAAACAACTACCGCGCGATATACAGCTGTCTTGGTTTTGGCAGATAGGTCATGGTTATCAAAACTTTCTCTCGCAGGCCCCAGAAAGATCTCGATGCTGCATTTATTATATTTTGCACTTCGTCGTCAATATTGGCATTTTTGTTGACTATACTGCCTATATAATTGAAGTGTTCAACATACTCTAGGTTATTGATGTCAGTTTGAGGTGCATCTGGCGGACAAGACATGATCTTTTTTTTTTATTGACACTTATTTTGAGTCCCATTGCTTGATATGCCCAAGACTATGTTTCTAGGATTTCTTTGAGATTTTCCGCAGATTCAGAGATCAAGCCGCAGTCGTCGGCGTACTGTAAGTCTGTGAAAAACTTGGTTCTGGTATTTGCTTGTAGCCTCTTACGATTGAACAGGCCCCCATCAAATCTGTATCTCAGCTCCAGACCTCTGGCGTGTAGTTTGCTATCCACCATCATCGATAAAGCCGTAACAAGTATATTAAAGAGGATAGGCGCCAGGACAAACCCTTGACGGACACCGGTCTTTGTTTCAAAATATTCTGTTGCTACGCCATTGTGCTGGACGCTGGCTAGGTTTTTTTGGTGTAAACTTTTGCAAATTTGTAGGATCTTTTTTGACATTCCAAAGCGTTCCATAATTGTCCATAAGGCTTCTCTGTTAAAGGAGTCGAACGGAGGAGAGGAGGAGATCGATAAATTTTGTTGCTCTTTAACTTTTTCTTGAAGCTGTCTTAGCGTTATGTTGAGATCTATGGTTCCTCTTTTCCATGTGAATAAGAAGCCTCGACGCCATTACACTAGCCAGAAGTTTACCACCAACAAATAAAAGAGAAATACCTCCATAATTGCCACAGTCTGAAGCTCTGCCTTTGTTTTTAAAGATATTTATAATTTGAGCATCTCTAAAGTCTTGTGGGACAATGCCTTTTTTCCAGATTAGGTTAAAAATTGATTTTGGGTGCTCTATCCTTTTGTCGCCCAGAACTTTATATATTTCTGCCGGAATATTGTAATTTTCTGGCACCTTATGGTTTTTGAGAGCACAAGCTGCCTGTTTTATTTCCTCCACTGATATCTCGCGGTCGAGAGAACGGTTTGTTTCATATTGGGGAATTGCTTGTAAGGTCGCGTAGTCAACATTTGTTTCCATGTTCAAGATGGGCGATTAGTGACTGCTCTTTCCACCGGGCTCTGATCTCTCCTTCATCCCTTAGGAGATTGCCGTTGTTATCCTTTATGGGGCATAGTTTGCGGTGAGTGACACCGTATACCTCTTTAATCGCATTATACAAATTTAGCTGGTCGTGTTGGTCCGCGATCTACCATGCGTTTTTTATGGCTCGTATTTGGTTTTACACCAACTTCTTAGTTTGTTTGTAACTACTTTGGGCATTGCCGTCATTTGGTTCGTTCTGAAGAACTTGGAAGGCTTTGTGTTTGGCGTCCAAGATGTCCTTTATGACTTTGTGATTTCCATTAAACCAGTCAGGATTTTTTCGTGCGCTTGTTAGCTTCACTGGACTTATATATTAAGTCACGTAGCTCTGTCCAGCTTGTTTCTGGTTCACTATTGATTGGAAATGATGCTGCTTTTTCCTCCACTTTTTGGTGAATGGATTCTCTGATTTCTGAAGCCTCTCCAGATTTAGACGGGGAGCTCGCACATTTTTACTAATTCTTCTGCCAGAGGTTTAAGTGTTGGGGACATTTTGGGGAGTACTAGGCGGTGGTCTGTCCAGTTTTCGATATACGTTATGGCTTTTGCGATACGTAGTTCTCTAAGTTGTGTTTTATTGACAATGACGTAATCTATTAGATGCCAGTGACCTGATCCAAGGCCGCGCCATGTACCTTTACATTTGTTTTTCTGCCTAAATACTGTGTTAGTGATGACGAGATTGTGTTCGGTGCATTTGTTAAGAAGCTGTTGGTTTTTTATTTACGTTGCCGATTCCGCTTTTGCCAATTACATCAGGCCAAAGATCCGCTTGGTGGCCTACTGTGGCGTTGAAATCTCCGAGAAAAATTATTCGTTATTCCGCCTCTGATTCAAGCGTTGGAGCATATGCGCTTATCACAGTGACATAAGTCTGATCAGAAAGCTGGTACTTTAGGGACATAAGCCGCTCTGAGATTTTGCTGACCTTTGCCACAAGGTCATTTTTGATCGCAAAACTTATTCCATGGGTTCTCCTAGAGCCAGTTGGGGACCCTTCCAGAAAAATGTGTAGCCATTGTCCGTAAGACTACCTTCTTCCAGGAATCTTGTTTCAGTGAGTGCAGCGATATCTACATTTAAGCGCCTTAGCTCATGAGCTAGTGTTGCTGTCCTCCTTTCAGCGTGATCTAAGGAGTTAGTGTCCAGGAGAGTATGCACGTTCCACGTTGCAAAATTTAAGGACTTTTTCCTTCGGTGAGTTGTTCCAATAGACACCCACTCCCGGAGATCCGATCGGGAGGATATTTTAACTCCGGATGATTTTTCCGTACTTGAACAATCCATTCTGTGCTTACTGTACAGTACTTAAAGCTGCGTGTAAATTTAGCTAATCAAATACGCTTCCCATTAGCTTTGGCCACAGTCATGACGCTGTCGTGGCACAGAGGATTTGAGATGATGGGACTTACGCCAGATCTTTAGAGTGGTCGGTAGAGACTTATTTTCTGCTTTCTATCTTCATGAGCTGATGGAAGCGCTTATGTTTGGTAGGGCTAGACCGCCCATGTTCGGTCGTCAGAGCCTCGTCTGTAGTAATAGCCTAAGATCCGGTTGCAGGATTAGTGCGTTCATCGATTTTTTGCTAAAACCCAAATTTTTATGCATATTTATAACTAGGAGAATATATATTTACCAGGTTGCCTATCAAAATATGCCGGTAGTATTTTTAATTAAATTATTTTTAATTTATTTTTGGGGAAAAAATTCGTTTACTTGTTTTTTAAATAAAATCTCATCTACATCACGGCAATTTATAGATTAGATTAGATTTGATTTAAGAGGGGGTTACATTGCACTGCGACCATAAGGTCTTTTGTGCCCCCCACCTGAGTTGCACTCGCCTATACGCGGTCTACAACTCGCCTTCCAGTTCCAGAGTTCTAATGAACTCCAGTATCTGGGTTGGCTTCAAGGAGGATACTTCCTCACTACTGCATGTTGCTAGTCCAAGGCACTGTTTGCGTTGGCTGGCAATGGTGAGGCATTCCGTCACCAGGTGATCCGGAGTTTCCTCCTCTTCCCCGCAGAATCTGCACTCGTCATCCTCTGCTAGACCTAATCTCATTAGATGCTTCTTGAGGCGACAGTGTCCTGTAAGAAATCCAGTGAGTAGGTGTAGCTTGCTCTTGCTGAGATCCAAATACCTTTTGGATCTTGCAGTATCAAAGTTTTTTAGAAACTTTTTGGAATGATCCAATCCAGGGGTATCCCGCAAGAGTGTTTCTCTTGCGGTTTTTTCCTTCTCCAGAAACTCCTTCTTGTAGGTCCTTTTATCTGTGCCACAGAAGGGTTCTGGGCCAGTAAATGGAGTTTGTGCTCCTTTCCTGGCAAGTGTGTTGGCCTCCTCGTTGCCTTTGATTCCCGAGTGGCCAGGAACCCAGACTAAGTAGACCCTGTTGTTCTTGCCTAGCTCATTGAGCTTCCTTCGGCACTCCCATACCATTTTAGAGTCAATGGTATGAGAGTTCAGTGCTTTAATTGCAGCTTGACTATCAGAATGTATTGCAATGTCACATTTTTGATAGTTTCTTTCAAGGTTCACCTCCACGCATCTCTCAATTGCAAGCAATTCTGCTTGAAAGACGCTTGGGCAGCGGCCTAGCGCAAGTGAGCATTTGGTGCGATTCCCAAACACTCCAGCGCCTGTCCCCGTCGTGGTCTTAGAACCATCAGTGTGCCATTTAATGGTATTCTTTTTGAGAGTTGGGTTGTGAGCCCCCTGTCCCAATCTTCTCTGCTACTTAGCACCGTGGTGAAAGTTCTCTCGATGCTAATTTTCTTTGTCATTACATCACTGGGAAGGTTTATTGATGGGATGTGTTTGGACAGAGAGGACCAAGCTCTTTGATTCCGAATTCCCACAATGTATGAACCTTCCCTAGATAGTCTTCGAATGGCCTCATGGGCCAATCTATCTATCACTAGATGGAGAGGTGTGAGATCTGTGATGATCTCTAGTGCCCTGGCCGGGCAAGTTATCATGGCTCCAGTGATACATACACAGGCTAGTCTTTGTATTCTATCGAGGGTTTTCCTCGTATTGCTCTGACTTGCCTTGCCATGCCAGGCTATTGACCCATATGATATTATCGGTCTTACAATCATGACGTACATCCATCGCAGTATTTTTGGGTTACATCCCCAAGTCTTACCAGTCAGATTTCTGCACGCCATTAAGGCCTTTATTGCTTTGCTAGCAGTTGCCTCAATATGCTTGTTCCACAGAAGCTTGCTATCTAGTGTTAATCCCAGATATTTGACTTCAGCCTTCCAGCTTATTATGTCTCCACTCAAAGTGAGAGGTTTCATAGCTGGAAGTTTCCTTTTCCTAGTAAATGGAATAATTATGGTCTTGGATGGGTTTATGCTAAGCCCCACTGACAAGCACCATTGCTCAATAGTTCTGAGGCCCTCCTGCAATAATTCGCATAGGGTGTTCGCGAATTTTCCTCGGGCTATTGGGACTATGTCGTCGGCATAGCCTATACATGTGAAGCCAAGCTCCGTGAGTTTGTGTAGTAACTCGTCTACTACTAAGCTCCTTGAGGTGTTCCACGAGTAGCTTTAACAGAGGTGGTATGATCACCTACTTGGGCCTCAGCTATTCTCGTCTTCAACATCTCATACATCCATTTGATAATGGTCTTGTTCACTCCTCGCCGAGTGAGTGCATCCCTGATTGACACATGTGTGGTGTTGTCAAAAGCCCCAGATATGTCCAGGAAGGCACACATTGCGATTTCTTTATTGTTCAGAGAACTCTGAATGACCTCAGTTAGCTGATACAGCGCGGTTTCTGTTGAACGCCCCGCCCTGTATGCATGCTGACATTTATGAAGTGGTTTTTCCTTCAGAATCTCTGTTCTTATGTAGTTATCCACTACTTTCTCCATCGTTTTCAGTAGAAACGATGTTAAACAGAAAGGTCGGAAAGATCGGGGATCAGTCCCATTTTTCTTCCCTATTTTCGGTATGAAGATTACTTTGCCTCTTTGCCATATGCTAGGTATAAAGCCCCGTGCTAGGCAGCTTCTTGTAATCTTCAGGAGATGGAGAAGGATCTCCTCCATTCCTTTCTGTAGGAGTATTGGGAATATGCCATCTACTCCCGGCGATTTATAAGGTTGAAAGGTGTTGACTGCCCATTCCAACCTTTGTCTTGTGAATATCTTCTTAGCAATACTCCAATCTTCCTTGCGAGGATTCTTGGTTTGGATTGCTACGTCAATACTACTGAGGGGTTCACTTCCTGGGAAGTGTGTTTTGAGAAGTAGAGCAGATCGCTCTTCTTCTCCCTCAGTGTATGACCCGTTTGGCTTCTTGAGCGACATTAAGGGGCTGATTGCCCCTTTTGCCATGACTTTTTGCAATCTGGCTGCAGTAGGAGTCGAAGTGATCTTTTCACAAAAAGCTTGAAAGTGAAGCCTCTTGGCCTTCCTGATCTCCTTATTGTATTGTGTGAGCTTCTCGGTGAAGCCCTGCCAATTATCGTCTCTTTTGGCCCTGTTGAAGAGCCGACGGACCTCTAATCTGAGGTTTGACAGGTTTTTGTTCCACCAAGGTGCTTCCTTGCTTGGTCGAGCTTTTGAGAGTGGGCAGCTTGATTGGAATGCCTCCGTTATCGCCACACTGACCAGTTCGACCTCTTGATCCAGATCGCAGTGTGGGTGTTTGACCTCTTTACTTTCGATCTGTTCCAAGTTTTGCTTCAGAAGGGTCTTATATTTAGACCAATCTGTATTTCTAGGGTTACGAGTTGGAGACTGAGGTTACTTCCCCCGCAATCCTAAACTCTATAATCCTATGATCGGAGAGAGAAGGTTCCCCCATCACTCTCTAATCAAATACGTTATTCCTGGTAGTAAGGCTGGCAATTGTTACGTCCAGGACCTCTTCTCTTGCTCTCGTGACAAAAGTGGGGGTTGTTCCCACATTAAGGGTTTCTAGATTATTAGCTAAGAGATATTCAAGTAAGCACTCACCTCTAGGGTTGTTGTACGTGCTTCCCCAATTAACATTGTGCGCATTGGCATCACAGCCTATGATGACTGGCAGTTGTCTGCTATTGCAGTATTGCACTAGCTCTTGAGCTTCGACTGGAGGTATTGCAGGATTGTCTCCAGCGAAATAAGCAGATGCAATAGCTATGTCTCGGTTGATGCCCCCAGTGTTGAGGTGTACTAGAATTGGAACTAGGTCCCGAGTCATGAATCTGAAACACATGTGTAATTAATGTTGTTTCTTATGATCACACAGGCACGAGGAGACTCCTGCCTCTGGTCATAGATCAATTTTGAGTCTTTAGATGCCAAACCTTTAATTTGGCCTGCTTTGCCTGTCTAGGGTTCCTGGATCAGTACAAAATCCAGTTGGGATTTCGCAAATAGCCTTGCAATCGCTGCTGAAGCTCCCTTCGCGTGATGCAAGTTCACTTGCGCCACCTTGGAGAAAGGGATGAAGGTGCTGTAGTCTGGGGTGTAGGGGCTCGGTAGTCCAGCCTCTAGTTCCCCCTCCTCTCTTTCCTCCTGTCCCTCATCAAGATCCATCGGGAGGGTAGTCTCCTTGGAGCTCGAGCGGGTATCTGGGTCTCGGGTTATGGCCTCGACCCCCGCATGGGTTCGCCCTTCCCCCAGGACTGCAGAGAATTTCTCTGCCGCCCAGGCTTCTTTGGCAGAGCCAGCAGAGGCCTCAACCAGACCTGAGCTAGCAGTTTTATCCTGCACACCGGAGTCCGTAGATGTGGAGGGCATCTCCGCATCTTTTGGACCTCCCGCAGGATTTATAAAAAGATTATGAAAAATCACGGTTGCCGTTGGGCACCTGGCCGCACCTTTTCCCAGCTAGGTGTAAACAGGTATGATATACATTTATACGTTCATAACGTACATTTATTAATTAATGGCTGCGAAAAAGTGCGGCCAGATGCGCAACGGCAACCGTAATTTCTTAGAATTTTTATATAAATTGTAGACGAGATTTTATGTAAGAAAAAAGTGAACGAAATTTTTATTAATTAAAAATAATTTTATTAAAAATACTAGCGGCCATATTGTGATAGGCAACCTAGTAAATATATATTCTCCTAATTATAAATATGCATAAAAATTTGGGTTTTAGCAAAACACCGATGAGCGCACTAATCCTGCAGCCGGATCTCGTACTAGGTATAACAGGGCACACCGCGAGAAAGTGAGGTTGACGTTTGAGTAGGAGAAGCTATGTATTCGCTACACTACCCCAAGTACCCATGAGAACAGAAATAAAAATAGACGGTTTCATGAGGCAGAACGAGAAAGATTGAACTACTATTTTTCTCATTTTGGGAACTCTTAAGCAAGCACGTGAAATCTCAATACAGTAATCGATAATAAGATAAGAGAAACTAATGTTCTAGCGTCTAGCATATTTCAAATTTTATTCGCATTACTGGAAAACTTCTGTAAGCATAAGAAGTATTAAATTGTATTTGATAAAGAAAAATTAAAATATTTTCATTATATATTAATTGAATATAAATACTCCATTTAAAATATAACAACAAAAGTACTTTATCATGGCACACTATTAATAATGCAGTTTGTGTAAAATTTTCCAAATTTTCGTATAACTCAAAAACTTTAAGATCTATGCATACGTAAGGCTAATATAGATCGATAGAGTGAAGAAAATAAATATTTTTAACAAAAAATTGGACCGACGTTATTAGTTGATGCACTGAAAAGTTCGAAATAATATTAATTCTATTGGTGCTGTTACTTTTAAAGTTGTGCAGTTGCAGTTGGATTGCGCAAATACGTATAAGTATTTTAGATTTAAACGCTTTACCATCGCTCTATCTCGAAAAGCGTAAATCTTTTGAAAAAATGTTCAGCTTAAACGTTTCCGGATATTGTCCTATCTTTAATTATACCAACTCAGATTTTCGATTTTCGAGAAAATTTGCCTCCCCCCCTTCGAGAGCGGTTTTCGGAGAGAAGGGGATTTCGGATTTGCATTTTTATGAATATCAGAGTAGGATTACTATATAAAACGCGCGAACAAACCAAAAAAAAGCAGACAGTCGAATTGTATAACTCCTCCGTTCGGGGTTCGTCGGTCAATTAATGTGATTCAAACATGAAATACTGTGTGTCCATTTGAAATGAAATTCCATGTTAAAAGTGCTTAAAATTCACCATCTCCAATGTAGCACAGTAAATTTTATCTATTTTATAAGTTATGCCTGTTTCTGTTAAAATTTCTGTCAATATCAAAATATCTCAAAAAGTATATATCTTTTTTTCTGAATTCCTTTAAAAGCTGCCTAAGTCTAAAGTCATAATTTTGAATATAAAATATAGTATTCCATTTAAAATAAGGAAGTTGGTAACTATTTCCGGTATAACCAGAAGTGACTGAAAGTCGTCATTATTTTAGTAGGATACAGCCTTCTCATAAAGCTCCTACTGCAAATTTTCAGATCAAAAATATGAGTGGTTTTCACAAAGCTTCTAATAGGTCACTCACCATGAATAACCCTGTATTTGATGAGATTTGTCTTCAAAATTATTAGTGGAATTGATAAATATGAGATAAAATAATTTAAAGTTTCGTTATTTCAAATGAAATTGCTATGAATATTATAAAGATGAAAATATAAAAAGTAAGATAATGAAACTATTTGATTTTTATCGGTATTTGATGCAGTAGCATGTTACTTTGTTTCGAAACAGTTATCATTTTATGTTTTAATTTAATTCTAAGTTTTCTAAATCACAATAATTTTTAAGAAATACATTTGAAAATAAAAGAGATCAGTTGATCAATTTTCTTCTTCAGAATCAGAGATATTCAATTTCGGGTGATGTGGTAGTCTCATATTTTCTTTTTAAATGTTTATAAAATTTCCCTTCTAATTCATCACGGCCAATTGTAAATATTCTGTGTTTGACGAATTTGCATCAAAATTATTATTATTTTCATTCAGCTAGTCTACTATTTTATTATGATGTCCATTACAATCAAGTCTAGACTTACTAGATTTGGAATTAATTTTCTAGTGATCAAATAGTTTTACGCACCTTTCTGGTGTCTTGGCACCTAACGTGGAGTTAAGATTATATATTGAATAGATAGTTCCAAAGATCTGCCATTCGTTTTTGAAACTGCATGAACTCATATATATTTAAAAAAAATCATGTTCTTGTAACTTAGTAGTATAGCATAATCTAGAAAAGAGTGAACACTTCCAAAAACTTACTCTTTAGATTTCTTGAATTGTTTGGTCTATACTCTTCAAGATACTCTTATATACTTGGAATAATTATATCAACTCTTATGGAGTCGTGTAGGCGTACCATTTTTTGAGATGCAACCCTACTGTCTATATATATATATATATATATATATATATATATATATATATATATATATATATATATTATGTATATATTTCTTTGCCTAATGGGCGCCTAATGGCATACATTATGATTTTGTCTCTCTTATTTTAAGTCTAGGTTACAATGTAGAATGATGATACGTATTCTCTCTCGCCTTAAATACTATATATTAGTATTATTACTGATTGTTCACATTTGAGTTTTTATAGTAACACTTTTATATTTACACCGGTTTGCAGCCATTTCGAATGCCTAAAAGAGAAAATATGAATAAAAATAAAAAAACGGTGCTTCAAGAATGTTATTGTAATGCAATGTCAAATATGAAATACACCATTGCTAATTCATGAACAATAAGAATAAGAAAGATGACTAAATCCAAGAAAAGTTATCTACTTTAGACTTCTTCAATATTCGTTTACGTCTACATCAGATATTCCAGAACTGTTGCTAAATCAGTGCAAGGAAAACATTTTAATCCATCAAGCGAAGAAAATACACACCATGAAATCAAGATATTGGTGCAATGACTATCGTTTCTAAGCTTTCTTCAAAATACATTGGTATAGTTTATGGAAGATTAGAGATCTTGGTCTAGAAAATTCAGTAAAAAAACACAAATAGAATGATTAAAGGAATTACTATTACAAGAATATTTCATAAATTCCATATTGGAGTGTCTAAACCTTGCTTATATTTTGTAATTTGTACGAAAATATTATAAACAACGAGTCATCAGATCACCATTTTATAATGACATTTCGTGCAACAGATAATTATAATTTAATGCATGCAACCAAGACCTCAAGTTCCCCTTATTATTAATGAATTATTGAGAAAGATTTATTGGACCAAAGGAGGAAATTTTGAATCGTTACGTTTATTTTTTTAGAAATTATACAAAAAGGCCGTTGGCAACATTCCACAATATTTAGTCATTTGCAAGATGTTTGTGCAGGTCACAAATATTGTGTAGTAATCCAAATTTTCCACATTTTTTTCTGATACTTAATTTTAATTACTCATAATATTTGAAAACACAAACTAAATGTTATACATGATCGTGTAGCTTTATGTAGTGGTATATGAAACTATATAGCGCCAATAAGAAAAACGAATATTGTATGGCATATCTTTGAAAATGGAGTAGATAGAATTTTTCTAACAATTCACGTCATATTCGTCTTAGTGCATTACATGCTTAAAATTTCAACTTTCCTCTCCAAGTATTCAATCTGAATATAGTATAGTATTACAAAATATTTTACGACCGTTGAAACTTTTCCAGTTTGCAAATCGGAATATTGTCAAAATTAACTTTTTTTAAATTTATCTTACTGTTTAAAAATCAGCAGTAATGTCCCTATGAAATCGTCGGGACCTTTCTTCAATGTTCTGGGAGTTCCTTATTGAGAAAAAAAATTTGTTTTATCAAGCAGAAAGTAATGACATTATTTTAATGACCGCTTTTATACTTGATGGAAATAAATATTTTTTAACCAGGTAAAGGGAAGTGATGGAGAAATTTATCCCTTCCAAGAGTTTAGATAAAACTTCCAAATTGTTAACAACACCTACTTTTTCTTCACGCACTGACCGATTTTCAAGCTCATCCAGAAATATCTTAAATACTACCGATAAGGCCTTATAAACACTTCTAAAGGATGTATCTTCAAGTTCAATTGTGGTTCAGTTAATAGCAAATCTATATACCATGGGGATGTTGGAACTATGGTCGAGTAAATTTTATGTCCGCTGAACCAAAACAATCAGCCCCGGAGCATATACTCCAACAAGTTCTTGCATCTGTCAAAAGCGATTATGGCTCAGCTCCTTGTTGCCTGTAGCTTTACAGAAATCTGTATTCTATTCAATGGAAGCAGTTGCCTAATTCAAGCAACAATTATTATACGGATCGAATATTTGGATGATTGTGACAAATTTATTGATGACATCTTTGATTTAAATTTTAAATTCGTATAATTAACTGGGAATATCGTGAAAATCACATTCTGTTTCTTATTTTCTTTGCAAATATTACACGCAAGACAGAAAAATGTTCATTGAATTTTATCGCGTTGCATTTCTTCCAACAAACTAGCAACTGTTCTCAGTTGGCAAACTTTACACTTTACATGTGTTTGTAGAAATTAAAATAGATTCCGATCGATTTCATCTAGGTCTTTTTGGATCTAGGTTTTCCGAGATTTCAATGTTATCGTCAAGCTCACCTGGTCTGTTTGCTATAAGCTTCCGCATTGCAACCAACAGTAAGTAAAATTCTGGAATGTTCGTACACCTATACCGTTTTACTATGTATAAGACGACTACCAATATCAGAAATAATATAAAAAATATATCCAATATATTATTGAAATTACAATAATTACATCTTATCTGCTTATATCAAATGAACAATTCTTAAATTGAGTTAACTAGGTACATATGCACAGCTATCTTAAAAATGTCGTGGTCGCCAACGGCCCCCACAAGTGATGAAAATTCAAACATAAAGAACTTGAAATTAAAATGTTTTATTATCACAAATATCTAACAAAACAGAAAAAAAATGTAACTATTAAATCTAATAAATATTTTTTTGCAAAAAATATTACTTGGTGCACTGAAAAATAGGAAATGATATTAATTCTATTAGTACTCATTATTTTGAAGTGGCATCAAGCCCAAAAGTACCAGCACCAATAGAATTCAGATTATTTCTTATTTGCCAGTGTACGAACTAATAAAGTTGGTTCTAGTTTTTGTAAAAAGTCATTTATTTCACATTTTTGAATGTTAACAGAACGTAGGTATATTAGACATTCAATAAATGTGTAATTCACGATTTCTTTCTCACCCTGTAACTCTGAAACCGTTTTTGAAAAATGTTCCATTTGTTCCATTAACCATTAATCATATTCATAGTGGAAATTCACCCAAAAGCTTGTGATCATCATCACAATAACCCGATAACATTCAATGTCCATTTTGACATAAAATGGCAAACCTAATCCTAGAATCTATCTAGGAACCAAAACGATATGAAACGGTACGGCAACAATCAACAACCCTTGATTGCTGAAAGGCAAACGCATTCCTGGAACTGTTCAGGAACGATACGATAACAGTATATGACCACAATGTTAGCTCCCCTGAAACACATGGAACTTAACCTCTAAGTCCAAAACACGATAATGAATAGAACTTTAGAATGGATAGAAAATTTATCCTCCAATATTACGACAGAAAGCATCACTTCGAGCAAAAATTTTCCATTTAGGAACTACATGTCGGTGAAAGCTAAAGGGATGTCTATCAGAAATGTCACGCTATCACTGCTATAAGTTGTTTTTTAGGAGAATAAAGTGTTGAATTTATTTTTATGGAACCACCTCTTATCACTCCTCTTTTCTATGAAAAAAGAGAATGCGAAACATGCGTTCATCGAAATATAAAAAAGCAATACTAAGATTGAATTGAATAGCTATCTCCCTCGCGAAGTCGGTCAAAAAGGATGAGCGTTAACGCCAAGACCACTTATAAGTACAAAATGTCAACTGTAGCTATAATTCTGGATAGAATAATACAACTTTAATTTTTATGAGTCATAAACGGTATTAATACAATATTATTATTTTGGTCAATCACCATCAATGGCATTTTCTTATATTGTCGGTGTTGGTAGAGTTCAAACATATCTAGATAAGAATTCCCAACTCCCGATTGCTGCAAGTGAGCAAAGTGATGGATTTCGATGATCATGCTTATTTCTGGACGTTCTACTTCAACACATCTTTAATTTGGTCTTCATTATGAAACCTTGAGCTGGAATTTTTGACTACATGTATCAATACTTTTTGGATTTATGTTACTTTTCTTATCAACTTTGCAGAAAAAAATGTATCACTATAGCGCGTCAAGATCTATAAAGTTGACCTATTATTAATGATCAATTAATGGAACTAACTGACATAGTTGTTTTTTCTAATAATATGATTATAAAATATTTCATATACAATTCCTGGCATTCTAAATGAGTTATGAAACTCTAGATGCAAATAGGTTAATATATAGAAGCAGATTTATAATCGTGAAGTAAAATATGAGGCGACACACATATTTGCGCCTTTTGAATTCCAAAGCAGCTCTACATCCGGATTTTATGTTTTACCACTTCAATACTATACAATATTAATAAATTTATGCTTATGCCATCCAGTTGCTCCACAGGAGCATATTGTTATGGATGACATTCTCCAGGGAGAATAAGGTAATAAGAAATGCGGAACGTTTTCTCTATGTATTTTTTTTCTCTCCCATATTTATTACTGTATGGTTGCACAATGAACTTGTTTGAATTTAAAGTTGTGATGTACATTTTCAAAGAAAAGCCCACAGAAAATTCTAATGGCACCTGCATTCCAATTTAGACCTCATGAAGGTATGAAGTTAAAAATTATATTGTTTTTTGTGAGCAAAAATATGTTGGCAACATGAACTAGACTCAGTCATCTCAAAATTGTTTTTTTCTGTGTGATTACATAATAACTTTGGTCCACTTTCTAGGGAAAATCTGATCCATCCAAACTATGTCATAAATTTGCAAGAGAAGGGCTCTTGCCTTTTTAGGAAGATTTTTCAGAAAAATAGTGGGGATGTCGACCGGTACAGGAGTGGTTTTTGTTGAATTCAAAAAGTGAATCATCCATTTCTTGCCTGGTGATCACTAAATTAAGATAGTCGCCGTTTACACTGGATATGTCCAAAGGCGCTGTTGTTCTTTAGATTTTAGATATTTTAGGAAATTTTCATCAAAATTGGATTTGATGCCTTTCATATGTTGGCGCAAATATCTCAGCAACTAGATGTAGCTGTTTGGTTCTCGATTTTCAGTCCAGCTATATTGTAATACTAGCTGTTACTCGCGTCTTCGTTGGCGCTACCTGCCTCTGGAAATTCTGTCGGAATCTGTTAAGCCATTACGAAGATTAGCCAGAACGAAATTATAAGAATTGATTTTTTTTTATAAGTGACACATATTATAAACAGAAACTTCGATTTTATTTATTAGTATAGATGTATTAATACCTCTTTCCATACCTCAGACATAGGTGTTTGATATCGGAGATATATTTGATCCAAATTTTTTCTTTTAATTTATTACTTTTAAGTGCTTAAAGTCTTTTGAATTCAAAATCCTTCAATTTTGTTTTTTCTATTAATTCGTCCAGTTTTCCTGATGGAAATTTCTGCACTCTTTATTATTATTTCCATGAAGTTGTTATGATTGTCATTAATATTGAAAATTTTCAGAATTTGCAGATTTGATTCCAATCAATTTATATGGATTGATGACAGCTGTGAAAAGTAGTACCTCTCATGTTAGAGAGGGTGCAAGGGCCAGGTTGGATAATGTTAGGTCGATAATTGATGACTCTCCAGTAGCTGTATCAAATCTGGTATAGCTGCTGTCATTCAGTAAAAACAGGTAGTTTCTGATAATCTTTTCCAGAATTTGCCGTTGATTACTGATGCTATGAGTACCCCATATCCTTGGGACCATTGAAATCTCCGAAGAGGAGCCCAGGAGTTGTAATTTGGTCTTATAGTTATTTCAAGATACTCTCTTCGAGATGTTGATTTGGGGGTAGATAGATATTATATATGTTTACTGTTTTGTTTCCTTCAATTTTCACCGCTGTCATGATTTGTTTTAATGTTTATCACTTCACAGATTCGATGTTCTTAACGAGTATTGCTACTCTTCCACTTGCACGAATAGGACTGATTATATTTTTACGATAATAGTTGAATATTCTCAAATTGTAGTTTTGTTGTCGGTGAAGGTGTGTTTCTTGCAAACATAATATATTATTATCTAAATATAATTCTAATTTGTTTTTTAGTCTGATGATGCTGTTTTGATTGCCCTGACTTGGATATAGAAAATGAGTAAAATTTCAACTAATCCTATAACATCCGAAGTATATTATTTCCAGAACGCTTTTTAACTCATTATATTCCAGTACAAGTGGAGGTGAGTAGTTGTCAATAAATAATTTGATTGAATCCATTGAGCTGTATGAAATGGGATTAGATTGTTTATCAGGCGTGTATTATTTTGTATACAAGGTTCACTGGCATGACGAAAAGGGGTGTCATTGGATCAGTTTGATTTTCAAGTTTTGGTGATAAGGTTTCTGTAAATGTTCTTTGATGATTTGTGTTATTTTAACTAGGGGTTCTATGAGCTATGAGAAGTTGGATATTGGGGGCAAAGTTTTCTTCTATTATTGGTAGTGTAAGTTGATGTGGTTATGTAGATAAATGACTGTTGCTTATGGCATTTTTGTGGCTAAGGGTTGTGAAGTGGTTAATGCTGATGGGCAGTGGGGAGCGGTATGTCCAGTAAGTTTACATTTGAAGCGTTTCTCGCTATCTAACGATATGCGGCATAGTTGATCTTTGTCGGTTATTTCTACTGAATCAGAAAAGTGCTGAGGAGCGTGCGAGTCACCACGTTTTCTCGACGATGGTCGTTGAGGAGAGTTAAGTGATTAAACAAAACCTTATAATGAAGAAGACCTACGGGAGAAGACACAAGAGACGCGGAATATAACAGCAAGAAGTATTTCTAATTTTCTAAGAGAATTTGAAAACCGTTAGGCTTACTGTTAAAAGGTTGGTGGAGCTCACTTTGAGCACCTAATTAAATAGAACATTATTCATGTTTCTAGTAATATTCACTCATACTTATGATTGACGGAAGGAAATAAATAAATGTGCGTTATCCAAAATATCTATATAGTTTTTAGCAAAATCCAAAGTAAAATGTCGCGGATCTCATAACTTTTTAATGATTCACTCTGTATAATACTTTTTAAGTCAAATCATGCGCGTTTATCAATCAAAATCGACCTGTCCAAGAGTTTTTGAAAAAAATCAACCTTGTATATTCTATTATTTTTATTCCATACTTCACGGAAGCACTTTATATAGGTACCTAGCAATCGTACTGGCTTTTTTGAACACATAAATTTGTATGTGTTTTTATTTATTGAAAAGCAATGTTTCTTTGTATTTGCACTGGTTGGCTCGAACGAATCGTAATGGTGGAATTACTTTAAGAAGTTTCTCAGATCATCTGCATCAAATAATATTTTTCTATAACTATAAAATGGGATAGAGGGAGATTGGCTTAGAGCTCGGCATCTTTATGACGTATATAGGTATACTTTATTACCTCAACTTCGGGCGAATTTCGAGGATATACTATTGCCTGTAATTAAAGAACTTGTGCTCAAACATCGTTTCTTATGCGCATATAATTTCTGTAATTATAACCAAGTTATACGACATATAATGTGCCAGAAAGAAAACGAGCTTGCCACCCATTTCAACTTGGAAATAAGAATTTCAAGCTGTGCTCCTTCCTTTTTTTCGGGAGCCCGGCTTACATAGTTGATTAACTTGAAGAGACTGAAAGGAATGCTTATCCTCATGTACAGTTATTATAATTTTTTTGTTCTCAACCGTTGTCGTTTCCTTGGTACTTGGAAGTTACGCTCTTTTTCGTACACTGAAATGTATTCTTGCAATAGGTATAATAATAATAGTAGATGTTCTTTTAAGGGAACTATATCTTTTTCAAACACAAAGTAGCTTTCTCGAGGGATTTGGCAAATAATAGGAAAAGTCAAGAATTGAGGTGCATATTTCGAATATTGTTATACAGGGTGGTCTTCCGGGAAAACCCTCAATTAACTGAAGGGAATCTAGAATTAGAAACAATCTGAAAATTTCGAGACATACCCAGGTTACTTGAGCAGGATCCTGTACCTAACTCATTACATCTTTAACGATTCAAAACGATAACTACTTCTTCCATGTGTAGGCATCGATAAACAGATAACGTAACGGACAATTACTCAGGCATATATATTTCAGCCCTTTTTTGAATGAATACCATTATTAAAAATCCGTTGTATCAACTATTAGAAAAATAGTTCTCCTAAAGATTTTCTCTCGAGGTTTTAATTGTCATTCCCACGCGCCATTCATTTAAAATGTGCTTTAACTATGTCTAACTGTAATTGTATTATTATATATTATATATATTATATGTATTGTAATTTTTCGAATTTTGTGTGACCTTTGCAGGCCAAAACGTAATGAACAAGATGGAAGCCTTTATTATTTGATTTCTATTGATACTCTTCTTTAAGAAGTTATACTCTAATAGTATTTATACTAAAAAAGGTCTTCTAAATTTTACATAAAATTTAGAAGATTATTCAGTGAGCATCTCATATAAAATATCAAAGTTGGCATTTACGTCTGGTAAATCCGTAAGGGCCACTAACCTGAAAATATTTCACATGTTTGTTTCGCAGTGGCCTCACTTTAAAATAAAACTTTCAAATTGTTTCTAATTATTTTTGCCCACAATCGACCGATGGAGAGTCCAGAGGGACCACTCTGTATATTATTTCAGGACAAGATGGAAGCAAGCAAGAACTTCAACTCAACGTTAGTGACGGGTACGCAAACTTCGAACCAAAATTAGATTTTAATTAGAAAATGGAATGACTAAGAGTGGGCTGTTGTAATTAAATTGAAGTTTTTCTCTTTTCCCAACGTCCATAATCTCCATAAAAGCAACGAAAGGCTGACTGAATGGCTGAGAAATCGCAACAAGGTTTTCGAACAACACTTTTGCCAAATTCATCTCAGTTGAGTTAAATTATTATATAATGATGATAATGTGTCCCTAATTCTCGACGATTTCCATGGATTAGTGGAATGAGTAAAATAATAAGTATTTGCATGTGAGAGGCGCAATTCTCCAAAGAAAATTATAACTTTCTCTGGTCTTTCGTTGTGGAAGGGTTACTGGCTGTATTTTTTAAGTACACGAACAATTCACCTGTAACTACCATAAACTCAGCGTAAACGAGGGGTGAATAATTAAAAGTTAAAAATGTTTGGAGGCTGTGTAAGACCTAACATTTAAGTGCTTCAACAGTCATTCTTACTGAAAAGTCAACAAATCACCTTAATTAATCAATTAGTGCTTTTACAGGCAATTCTAGAGTAATTTGAGATAGCAATAAATTATACACTCTGGATATAAACGATAATAATTCTCAAGAGAAAATATCAACATTTGGAGCAAAATAATGTTTCTCAAAATCTTTGTTTGTTTGTTTTTATATCATTTGTGATACATATCTATTTCCGTTTTCCAACTTTATTCACAATCTGTACTATTGTTCCCTAGGAATATTACCAGATAAATATCAAGTTTACCCACAAAAACTATCAATTATTTTTTATTATCCGGCTCTGATCTTGTCTATGTGGAGGATAAGTTGCATTTCAAGTTTAAATAAGGACATTATTTCTGTATCAAATGACATGTGACTTCCCCCTTATCTGGCCGCGAATACAATTTCAGATATATCATGCTGATAATTTTAATTGTATTTTGCTCGTCTGAGCTCCCCTAACATTTAACGGATACTTCTTTCGCCTTTTAACATCGTTTCAGCAAGTCTTAGATTCACATAGAGATGACCATAGTGCAGTTCCTATTTGCAAGTTGTAATTTAAAACTGGCATCATTTCAAAAATATAATGTGAATTGTGACTTGTACCTAACTCATTCGAATAAATAATAGCTATACAATATAATACATGTATTAAATTAGTAATGTCTTTTACAGATAATGGAAGAAAGTTTATGTTGATAGAGTCCCGGATATCCGCATCTAAGTTTTAACAGTATAGGCTAGTGAAGTAGAATATTTGACGTGCAGTATTTGCGCCACCACTGTAATCCGAGATTCATTTTGACATCCGATCTCGATGTCGGGTTTTTACCATATAATCCAGAAAGACATGTTGTTCAGTGGGTTGCAAGAATACTGAGAATAAGAATTCATTTATGTTTCAGCCTCTTTTTTGATGGACTTCCCATAGGAGGAGGTACCTATACAATTTGACTGTGTGCTCTGCAGACAATGTGCATGTGCACGTTGTGATAGAAGTAGATTAAAAATTGCTGTCTAAAGTCATAGCAAAATTGAAATCTTTGACTTTGTTTTCTTTGCCGAAAAATTTGAAATGAATTCGGTTAAAACTATGTTTTACTGTGAATTCAGAGTTTATTTTATAAATAAATAATATAGTATTGTGTTACATAAATCTTTAATATCGACCTTATCTTGGCAATCCGTTCCATATCTCTGTTCTTTGTGTTTCCAGTTATCCATGTTTCATTCTTAACATCTGCCACACCTCACAGCTCAACAATATCAATATAGTTTGGCTTTCCTAATCATAATTTGATTCTTGTCATGTTTTTTAATGACTATACTTTGTTATTACTGCTCCAATGAAGCATAAAACTCCTATACCTACCTACCTAGTATCAAAATTAGGACACAACTGAACTTCTATTTCTGTACAAATTATTGGAAAAACTTTCAGTCTCAAATCGTGTTCCATTAGCTTTTCGATTTCAAAGAGACCTGGACACACAAATTTAGTCACATTTTATCTATTTATCGTAAATTACTTACTATATTCAACTAAGTTCAACCCTTGCTTTGCCAGAAAATATTCTGGGAATATATCAGTGCTTGAATTTTTCTGCCACCGACAAAATGAGAACTACAAATTCTGGAGTTTTGAAATGGCTATAGCATTTCTTGTTAGAAAGTTGAGATATGGTCCCTTAATTAGAAAAAGCCCATTCCGAAATCTCCTTCCTTCCAAAAATCGCCCCGAAATGAGTAGAGGGGCAATTTTTCTAGAAAATTGAAAATCCGAGACGGCAGAATTAAATAAAATTCCATATGCGGAAACGTTTAAATTGAACATTTTTTCAAAAGAGTTACGGTGTCCGAGTTTCGCAATTGTAAAGTCTGAAATATGTGATATGCGTATTTCCGCTATGTGAAAGAGCAAGTTTTTTCGAAAATTGAAAATATGAGACGCCAAATTAAAGAAGAGATTATATGTAGCAACATTTAAATTGAGTTACGGTTTACGCGTTACAGCAATAAAGTCTGAAATATTTATATTTGCGCCGCGATATTTTGAGATCTCTTAATAATAAATAAAAAGTACAAGCTAAGCATATACCTTTTTGGGTACTAGTGAAAGTTCAACAATTTTCATGTCTAATGTTACACTCAAAAATGTGAAATAAATATTTTTCACAACAATTTGGACCGACTTTAATAGTTGTTGCACTGAAAAATACAAAATAATATTAATTCTAATGGTGCTGGTAATTTTGAAGTTGTGCCGTTGTAGTTTGTTGTTGTAAGCACCAACTCCAAACGAACCATCACCAATAGAATTAATATTATTTTGTATTTCTCAGTGCAACAAGTAAGAGACTGTCCAATTTTTTGTAAAAAAAATTGTTCCTTCTAATCCTTGTTGTGTCATATGAATAAAAACTGCGGTTGATAAAGTGTATAAACTTGTGGAAGAAGCATGGCTTTTTTGACCGACTAACCCAAACGGAGGAGGTATACAATTTGATGTCTGCTTTTTTATATAACATATTATAGGCGACAGAACCTTCTTGTTTCCTCAGAAATATCCAGATTTTGGCCTCAAAAACCAATAGCCATCATTCGAAATTCAGGTTAAACTGTAAAGAGTTGTGAAAATTCAAATAATAAATCTAAAACAAACGTAAAAAATAGGGTAGTATAGCTTGATATCTAGTTCTATTTAATATATACACCTCAAAAATTAAACTCTGAATGGTCGTTGTATCAAATCGGTCAATTTTGCAATAAAACGATAGCAATTAGCAATATAAATACGATAAATACGAGCAAAATAGAATAGACTATATAAAGCTTTATGCTTGTTTGTTGTTTTAGATCCTGACTGGTTCTTTTGAGTCATTTTATGAACTGTTAATAGAATAGTCACTTATTCATAGAAAAGTGCTAGGTCTCGGGATAGAATATGTTCAGTCTTGTATGAAATATTTATTAATAACATTATTAAATTTTATAAAAAGGAACATAACATTTCTTATGACTACAAATTTATTACTAATTATATTAAATTAAAAATAAAAGTAACATAAATAAAATATTAAGGAGGTATATTACACAGCAGTGCGTATGAGAGGAAAAATTAAAAAGAAATATCTGTTTTATCATAGGTGTTTGTATTATGCCATATAGGGTATTTATTTGAGCAGGGACCAGCAGCATGGCAACGACTTTTGCATTTCATTTTTGATTTAAAATATTAGCACAGTTTTGAAGAACATTGAATTTTGCTTGGTTTTTTTATTCCTTGTCCGCCAAATATAGATTCTTTGGAAACTGCTTCCCTCAAGGTAATAGTTTTCGAAGGTACAGATATAAGATTCGTTAACTCGCTCAATGAAATTTTAGATCAGGAAAACCAACGATCTAGATACCCAACTGAAGTACCTATTTGATAAATAAAATACGTTCTGTTTATCTAAGACTAGCTTTTGCCCACGAATTCGTGCGCGTGGAAAACTGCATTCAATTCTATTCCATTCCTTGTTGTAGTTTTAGCGTGATGCTTGTACATACAGAAAGACAGACAGACCTGATAAAATGTAGCCTATATTTTAAGTTAAAACTCTTGTAATACATCGATGAAGTGCATTAAATTTCATTTAGTAGTTATTGCGTGATGCGGGTACAAATATACAGACAGAAAAAAAAACCAAAAAACTGTTGTATTGGCTTCTGTTGCTCTAATAAAGACCCCCCATATTATTTTTCCTTAAATATCTTTAATGTACAGTCCAAACTCTACTATTAAAACTATAGAAATTTTATAGAAACATTGATACCCCTTTTTACCTACCTCTTAGTGGTTGCATTTTGAAAAATCCCGTCTTATTGAGTACCTATGTTCTAAAAGGAACCCCATGAAAAATTTGAGACTTCTAGCAATTGTAGTTTCTTAGATTTCTTGATGAGTAAGTGAGTGACCTTCCGCTTTTATATTAATAGATTATGCCCAAAGCATTTTTTCAATCTAGAGGGCCACGATCAACTTTTGGAACTGCGATTGTTACATATAATCGAGCATATAATACTATTTCCAATAGTTTAAAAATTTTGTCACTTGATTCATCATTTTAACAGAAACGAAACAGTCAGAATCGTCAAAACTCACAACGATATATGGATATTTGATAATGTGGCCGGTCGTTTGTTCGCATTTTATAAAAGGACTAACATTTGTAGCCAGATTACAAAATATTTTATTTCTAACCATGATTTTAGAATACGACCGCAGTTTATAAAACGTCTAGGCATTTTATAAAAAGACGGATTTTGTAATCTGGCTACGACATATAAATGAAATATAAGACAGTTTTCTCTGTTATTCAATATATTTCTTTTCAATATATTATTATGAATGACTTCATTATTATACAATAAACCTTTATATTATTGTCATTATCAGTAATTTCTTCTCAATCTTGTAATCACACACAGATAGACAGGCAGCTGAAAATCAATCCCATAGGAGGTATTACCCTTACGAATTTGTGTACCAAGTTTGGTGTCGATCGGTCAAGAATTTTTCGAGATATAGTGTGGATTGACAGGCAAACATACGTCAGACAGCTGAAAATCAAACTTATAATTGGTATTACCCTTACGTATTTGTGTACCAAGTTTGGTGTCGATCGGTTAAGTATTTTCCGAGATATCGTGTTGATAGACACACAGCTGAAAATCAATCCTATACGAGGTATTAACCTTACGTATTTGTGTACGAAATTTGGTGTTAATCAGTTAAGTATTTTCCAAGTTAAGACAGACAAATGGGATGATCAACTACCTCAAAAAAAATCGGTAGTTAATAAGGAAATTTAATATATAATTTAATTATTAAAAATTTCTCTAAATGCCAGAACGTACAAAAATTATACGGAAACGTATAATCGACGATTTTTCTCATTATTAGCGTCACGCCGTTTCTCGACCAACACACCATCCCAACAAGCCTAAAGAAGTATAACTTCAATAAATATTTTTTACAAAAAAACGGACCGACGTTATTAGTTGGTGCACTGGAAAGTAAAAATAATATTAATTCTATTGGTGCTATTACTTATGAAGTTGTGCAGTTGCAGTTAAACTGATAACATTTGGCAACAACTTCGCAAGTATCAGCACCAATAGAATTAATATTATTTTGTACTCTTCAGTGCACCAACTAGTAACGTCGGTCCAATTTTTTGTAAAAAAAATATTTATTTCACACTTTTGAGTGTAATATACTTACTCACGGAAATCGTTGAACGTTTATTAATACCAAAGAAGACAGTACTTATCCTATTACCCACATATATTCTTTGCTTGTACTTGTTATTATGTAGAGATCTCAGAACATCGCTACGGAAATACGCGTATGCATTTTAGATTTAACCATTTTACCACCGATTACCTCGAAAACCGTAACTCTGAGGAAAAAATGTTCATTATAAATGTTGCTACAAATATTATTGTCTTTCATTCGGTATCAAGAGATTTTCAGTTTTTGAAAGAAATCTCCCCATCCAGATAGCAAAAATACCCATATATGAGATTTTAAAATGAATTTAGCTCGAAAACCGTAACTCTTTTGAAAAAATGTTCAATTTAAACGTTTCCGGATATTGTCCTATCTTTAATTCTGGTATCTCACATTTTCCATTTTCGAGAAAATTTTCCATCGCCACCCCCTTCGGGGAAGGTTTTCGGACGGAAGGGGATATCGAATTTGAGTTTTTAGGAATATGGGACCATTTCTCAAGTCTCCTCTTTCAAATGAGTCAAAAATCATCCAAATCGGAGTATGTTTACCATATACAACGCGCGAACAAACAAAAAAAAGCAGACAGTCGAATTGTATACCTACCTCCTCCGTTCGGGGTTTGTCGGTCAAAAAGGGGTTTGAAAGTGTTGTCATACATACTGTGAATAATACGATTGCCAGCCTCTATCTACTCTATCTACTTGAACCCGAGGAGGTCCAAAATTTCGAATCTTTCAGAACATCAACTAATAAAGTCTATGCTATTCTCTGTGGAAAATATTTAATTACATTTATTAGTTTAAATCTAAAATAGCAATATAATACTAATTCCTCATTTCCCACAGATAAAATTTGTAATCTTATTACTATTTCTTTTAAATAGATTCAGATCTTTTTACGTTAATTTTGAATTAAGTTCTTCTTTATTTGTAATTTTGTTACAGCTATCTTTATATATATATATATATATATATATATATATATATATATATATATATATATATATATCTATATCATTTATGTTTTTTCCAGATTTTTCTTAATCTAAGTATTTTGTTGTTTTGTTAAATTGATGTTTCCTGATCCGCAGCCTATTTGCTTTCGATTTTTTTTGTACTTCGCAATAGTTGCAAAAAAAATCAAATAGCATATGACACGAATAATTTTCTTATTATCATTTACATGTAAAAATATGCGTGAATTTTATCTTAAAATAATAACGTGAAAAAAATAACCTTTTTTATAATTCTAATGCATAGCTAAAATTATAGGCAACGTTTGTTATGGTCGAAAACATGCTACGAAGAAATTGCAAATTCCTATCGATGATAATCTAAGTTGAATTTATCTGCTGAGAAAGCTTTAATAGGTTGCTTCAAGGATAATTTAACTGATAAGAATACCGAATCACAGAAATTTGTCCATACCGAAGCTAAAGATAGTCAAGATCTACCAGTGGTTAACGATATATTATAATGTCATTTAATCGAGTAGTCTAGAATAGGTGAATTTTATATTTATATTATTTTGTTTACTTTGAACTTACAACACCAGTAGATATTTCTAAGCTGTGTAATTTATGCATCATCTATATCGGCTTCTGTTGTTTAAACTAGATCCATGATAAAATAGTGTTCTGTCGAGAGCAAAAATGAAAAAGAAAGTTTACTACCCCGGTAATGCAAAATATGTTGGTATGATTGATTTATAGGAGTGGGGACAAATTATTAATTGAATCGGTTCAAAGGTACCAGAGCTTCGTTTAATGCATATTAGTGGTGAAATTAGTTTGAAAGTGAAAGTTCTCATCATGGCTCTCAATCTAGTGGATCCTGAGTTTCAACCCAATCCTAGTGATCATCCACAATATCCTCTCGAGTATCCAGAGGTACCATTTGATCTTCCACAATTATCATTTCGGGAGAAAATGTACAGGTGTTTCAAAGAAACCAAATTATGTTTCCAATTCACAATGGTTCGTGTTTACTGCGTCCTTTTCGTTGGTTTCACATACAGTTTGATTTATGCCAGCCTACCAAGACCTGAGAATTGCGGAACGGGAAATTTTAATTTCAACAGCTCATGCAACGCTACTAACGCTACCTTGGGCAGGGTGAGTACTATTTTTGAACTACGTCTTAAGCATTTTTTTTTTTTCGTTACGAAAATGATATTATTATCTAAATTATATATATCAACAAATTGCGCAATGTGATGGAATTCTTATTTGTTTCAGGAATAAAGCTGAGAATAATAATTATGGTCATCTGAGAACTTCTGGAGAATTTCCGTTTTGCTTTACACATGTTTAATTCTTTGCAACTAACCCAGCTCATTATGAATCACCAGGCGAGAGGAAGAAACTTCATATACTACCGAAAAAAGATCCATATAAAAGTGATATGTTCTCTCTCATGATGTCACATTTCACCTAAAATATTTAATATTATATGTTGAACCATTTGGGTATGAGGAATATTTTTTGAAAGTTACAGTCAGGTATAAATGTTGCTTGATAAAAGTAGAAAAGCAGCAGTGATCATTTATCTGTAGGTATTTCCTACAGCGACACCATGCATATAATATTATATATATATATATATATATATATAGGCGTTTTAGATTTTATTAAAAACTTCCCATCTCACGATATGAAGGAAAATAAATTTGGTGTACACTCGACAGTTATTCCGCGCTGTTCACTACTCCTGGTATACTGGGATTTAAATGTTCTTGTCATTTCAAGCTCAACATAGAATTTAATAAATTTAATTCATTTATACATTTGAAGTGACATTCATGTTCATGATATCAATTTTGTGAGATATGTAACAAAAACACTTACACCTCGATAATATTTTTTTTCAAAACTTGTATTTTGCCATTGATATAAATTTCTGTATTCCGCTGTTGTTCTCGATGTTCTGAAATTAAAACCTTGAAATTGAATTTTGTTTTAATTTATGCCCCCATCATATTACATGAAATAATACAGTTGTAGATATTTTGTAGAGATATTTTTTTAAAATAGGCTTTTCAAGTAACCAGTTGCATTAAGTAATAAATTGACTGGTATACCGGAGGATACAGAAAATCCACAATCATTTTTTAATTGAAAAACTGACATTGATTCGAATCCGCCATAACTGATTCTTATTTCTAATGTCACAGAGTTCTAAATATTTGAAAACATAACCTAAAAATGTGACAAGCGGGAATAGATTTCAATAAGACCACACTGTTAAACTGTACTACTCAACCTGATGGATTTCAGAATGCAGTTCATAAACATTATCTTAAGATCGTCAAAGTGAGTGTTTTTAAAATGAACTTTACCATAGTTTCGCTCTCAAGACCGAAATTAAATTTATAAAACATATTATATATCACATATAGGAATATCCTTATATATTCTCAATAAATATAGTAAGGATTCATATCATTTGTAATTTTCGAAGGTGTTTCTTACGACTCAAGGTGTCATAAAAAATACTGAAATTGCCGTCGTTGTAGACTGTTTACTGTTTTCCAGCAGTTTGCAATTTCTCACGTATATCGTTTTCAGTTGAGACAAGCAAGGTATTCGTGTTTAATATATTGCTAACACGTACAAACTCCTCTTGAATTATAGCCCTATAAAATTTATCCAGTTACTTACCCCAAACATCCAACACGTTGTCATTCTATTATGATATAATATATAGATATATTATATAATTATTAATATAATAAATATACCTTTATTATAATTATTAATATTATATGTTCGACAAGATCTTGAAATGCCCTGTTAGGCCGCATAACAAAAAAAGCATTTAAAAGAACAAAATCTATCTGGAAATTGAATATGGGCTGGAATTTGGTACATATATACTTACATATATTACTATTAAAATGTCTAGTGTCTTGCAAGAAGAATAATTAATCCATTTATATGACGTTCAAACTCCGTTAAATCAGCACCATTTTGTATGGAAAGTGATCACAGTTTTTGAATCATGTGTTAATTTTAAGGTTATGTTGATATAATATGTGGCTGCGATATACTCTCCGGCTATCACATATTTCAGCAAATTTGGTTCTTTCAAAAATTTGTCTGTTCCTATTTCATTAAATAATTAATGTGAGGTGATGACAGAAAATATTAAGTATTTTTAAGAGATTCATCTGAGACTGGTATGGTAAGAAGACTTGAATGTAGAATTTCAGAATTCTGAACTAGTTTCTTTTGAGATTTTATTGGTTTGTTTTAATAACATAAATAATCAGAAGCGATTATAGGAAAGAATGAATATATTTATTTTTTCTTAATGTTATCATGAACTTGAGTATAGAGATAAATAGAAATCTATTTATATCCTGATTACTACTCTGTTCTTCTTACTTTTAGTTTAGAATGACTAGGTACTAATCGAATAATTTCATCTCGCTTCAGGACTCTTCAGCAATATCTATGTTTTAATCAGAGAGTTGCAAAGCTGTTATCAATTTTTTTTATAAATGGGTGATTTTGAAAACTTTTCAACCATTTGTCCAAGTTCCAAACCAAAATTTCATACATAAAGATTAATTATATTAACCTAAAAACTAAAAACCACAGTTTGTATTCTAATACGCAGATTTTTTTCTATAAATGCCCCAAGAAAATTTTAAATCTAACAAATATGCAACCTTAGAAATGTTTTTCAATATGTTTTATTTAACGACTGACGTTAAATTTAATGCCTGGCTTTGTCTTACAGAATACCTACCGATTAACGTTACGGATTTTTATCGAGCTTTAGAATTATCGCACGAAGGCTACAGAATAGCTATTCAAAAAAATTAACCCATACTCTCCCTTTTTAGGCAGTTTTTGTGGGAAAGGGAATTTTGGATTTTTTTATATGGGAACATTTCTCAGCACTTCTCTTTCAAATTAAAAATAATAGGTATCAAAATATGAGCAGCTTTGTTGTTTTTTCATTTTCACATAGTAGACGATTCGATTAAATTCAAATCCAAAATCTCCTTCCCCTCAAAAATTGCTACCAAAGCAAGTGAATATGTCATAACCTGAAACTTGTTAGAGCAATAGTAAAGGCTGAAATATGTGTGTTTCTGCTATGTTTTGAAATGTTTGCCCATAAGTTAAAAATGCTTCTCAATTATAGATATGATCTGTACCTACAACTTTTGTCTGGAGCATTTCGCTCTAAAAGTGATTAAATCTTTTTTACAAAAAATTGTAACAACGTTATTAGTTGGTGCACTAAAAAATACCAAATAATATTAATTCTATTGGTACTACTGTTACTTTTGTAGTTGTACAGTTGCAGTTAGATTGATAACTTTTGGCACCAACTTCACAAGTACCAACACCAATAGAATTAATATTATTTTGTATTTTTCAGTGCACGAACTAATAACGTCGGTCCAATTTTTTGTAAAATATATTTTGTTGAAAGAAAGAAACTCTATGTCTTCTCGACAATTTATTGATTACATTACAATTAACAGAAGAGACATGTTTCGAGACTATATAGTCTCATTATTAATCTTAAAAAAAGGTTCTGTAACAAATTTATATAAATTAGAGACAGGAAAATGTTGAAATATATCTTAAAAAAGTAAGATGGCTAATATGGTACTCACGTGGAGATGAAAAATAAACCTGATCTAAAACCAAAATTAGTCAATAAAATAAAATTAAATTCCGAGAAAAAACTTAACTTTCACATTGTGAACCCAAAAATAAAATTAAATTCTACAAAATAAAACCAAAAATAAATTCTAACTTGACGTTGAAATAACGTGGACTAGTCGACTACATATTATATATATTTCAACATTTTCCTGTCTCTAATTTATATAAATTTGTTACAGAACCTTTTTAAAGATTGATAATGAGACTATATAGTCTCGGAACATGTCTCTTCTGTTAATTGTAATGTAATCAATATATTGTGGAGAAGACATAGAGTTTCTTTCTTTCAACATACTACTTCACTCCACTTTGAGATAATGGACTTTTACACAATTAAAATATATTTATTTGTAAGCAATATTTATTTCACACTTTTGAATGTAACATTAGTCACGAAAATCGTTGAACGTTGACTAATACCAATGAAGATACTTCCTATTATCGCCGTATATTCTTTGCTTGTAGTTGTTATTACTGAGATCTCAAAATATCGCTGCGGATATACGCAAGTATTTTCGATGTTACCATTTTACCACCGCTGTAATTCGAAAACGGTGGCTCTAATGAAAAAATATTCATTATAAATGTTGCTACCAATAATAAGGGCTTTCATGTAGTACCCGCAGATTTTCAATTTTCGAATGAAATCGCCCTCTCCGCAAAAATATAGATATTTGAGAATTTAACATGCATCTAGCTCGAAAACTGTAACTGTTTTGAAAAAAAAATCAATTTAAACATTTCCGGATATTGTAATATCTTTAATTATACCATCTCAAGTTTTCGATTTTCGAGAAAATTTGCTCCATCCACCCGCTTCGGGAGCAGTTTTCGGAGGGAAGGAGATTTCGGATTTGCGTTTTTATGAGACCATTTCTCAAGCCTTCTCTTTCAAATGAATCAAAACTCATCCAAATCGGAGTACGTTTACTATATAAAACGCGCAAACAAATAAATGAAAATAGCAGACAGTCGAATTGTATACCTCCTCCGTTCGGGGTTCGTCGGTCAAAAATAGACAAAAAACCGTGAAATTTACCTATATGCGCTGGCTACAAGCTGTCCGAAATTCTATATATAAGGGTCTTCTATATATATATATATATATATATATATATATATATATATATATATATATATATATATATATATATATATATATATATATATATATATATATATATATATATATATATATATATATATATATATATATATATATATTCTGAATTCTTGACTGGTTTATTATTTCCTGTTTGTGGTTAATTTTATGTAAATTCACGAATTTTGCCCCGACGAAGAGAATAAACATTCTCGAAAGCTTAGCATAATCCAAAGAATTTTATTTTTTAAATGACTGCATCCCCAACAAAAATCTATTTTATTAAATATATATATATATGAAGTAATTGCCTTCCCATTAATAATCGAATTTCTGAGATAAGGATACTGAGTCTGTTATTCTCGCATCACCTTCTTGTATATGTTAATTATTATTAAATATTTTTTACAAAAAATTGCACCAACGTTGTCAGTTGGTGCCCTGAAATACAAAATAATAATAATTCTATTGGTAATGGCTGGTACTTTTGAAGTTGTGCAGTTGCTGTTACATGGAAAACTTTTGGCACCAACTTCACAAGTACCATCACCAATAGAATTAATATTATTTTGTATTTTTCAATGCACCAACTAATATCGTCGGTTCAATTTTTCGTAAAAAATATTTTTTCACACTTTTGAGTGTGACATTAGTCACGAAAATCGTTGAACGTTCACGTATTCCATTATTACCCATGTATACTTTGCTTGTATTTGCTATTATTCAGAAACCTACAAACATCTTCGCGGAAATACGTATATTTTAGACTTTACCACTGCTGTAACTCGAAAGCCGTAACTCAATGGAAAAAAAAAACAAAATAAATGTTGCTATAAATAATCTGGTCTTTAATTATTCATTCTCATATTTTCAATTTTCGAAGGAAATTGCCTCTTCCACATAGCTAAAATACGCATATTTTAACATCGCAGAAACTCGAAATCCGTATGTTCTTTAAGAAAAATTAAACGCGTATATTTTCTTATCTTTAATTCTGCTATCTCAGATTTTCGGTTTTCGAAAAAAATTGCCCTTCACCTCCTTCGAGGGCGGTTTTCGGAAGAAATGAGATTTCAGATTTGAGTTTTTATGAATAAGGGACCATTCTCAAGTCTCCTATCTTTCAATATAAATAAAAAATCATCAAAATCCGAGTACGTTTACTATATACAGCACGCGCACACAACAAATAACAACATTATATAATAGATATTCCTTCTTATAGATAATGAGGAGCGCGTAGCTAAGGGTTAACACTGACCGACTTCGATCATCGAAGTTAAGCAGCGTAATACGATGGAATCGGCTTGGACGAGTGCCGTTGAAGCGGGCGCGCATTCAAAAGTACCATTAGAATTAATATTATTTTGTATTTTTCAGTTCACCAGCTAATAAAATCGGTCCAATTTTTTTATATTTATTTCAAACTTTTGAGTGTGACATTAGTCATGAAAATTGTTGAAGGTTCGCTAATACCCAAGAAGATAGTACTTATCCTATTACCTATGTATAGGCTTAGCTTATACTTGTTATTTATGATTCACAGATCTCAAAACATCGCGGAGCAGATATACATATTTCAGGCTTCAGATTGCTGTAAATCAAAACAGTAATTATTTTGAAAAAATATTAAAGTTAAATGTAGTTACATATAAGTTTTTCTTTAATTTCGCCGTCTAATATTTTCAACTCTCGAAAAAAATGCCCCTTCCATATATCGGAAATACACATATTACATATTTCTGACTTTAGCATTGCTGAAACTCGAAAACCGTAACTCATTTGAAAAGATGTTCAATTTCAACTTTTCCAGATATGGTACCACCTTGAATTCTTCCCTTCAATTTTCAAGAAAAATTGTCCCCTCTCCTCTCGGGGTGATGTATGAAGGGAAGGAGATTTTGGATTTAAGTTTTTCTAAATATGGGATCATTTTTCAACTCTCCTCTTTTATATGAAACAAAAATCGGATTACGTTTACTTTGCAAAAAGTAGGTAAAAAAGCAAACATACAACCGAATTGTATACCTCCTCCTTTTTTAAAGTCGGTCAGTAAAATAATTTTAATAGATAGAATGGATATATATATATATATATATATATATATATGTATATTTTTTCAGTGTATCTAATAAAGTCGTTCCTGATTTTGGTGGAAAAATGTTCGTTTTTCTATTCAATTACTGATTCATCGACATTATACCCACCAGTATGATACTTTACTTGTCAACGTTATTGTCAAAATCGTATATGTACAGATATTGTGTCTCTTTGTGTACGAATTGGAATTGGAAATGGCTCATATTATCGGTGCCTTCTCTCGAAACTACCCGCATCAGTAATTGATTCTACCCATTGAAGAACATTTAACAATTGCTTATCGGCTAAAGAGCAATGTAGGTGTGTATACACGTAACATATAGACCGTCAACAAAAGGAATGATCTGAAATTGGAATCACTACGTGGTTGGTAAATGTATATGTATAGATATAGATATATATATTGACTTATCCGACGTGGGGTTTGAATGAAGCCATTATACGCCTGGATAAAACTTCCTACATTAGATTAAAATATTCAGTTTTATCTCACTCCCTTCTCTCTTATGCGGTAAGATCTTACCGCATCAGTCATCATTCGAGGACTCAACTCAGCCGTAAATAATTTCAGAACGATACCGCTGCCAGAGGTGCCTAAGGGGTGGAGGAAAAAAATATTAATGGACAACACAATTATTAGGAATTCCAGGCGTTAATCAAGCAATTCTTTCAAATAATTGTTCTGTTGCTCTTACACGATAGATAATAATATTAAAAAGAAGAGATATGTTGTGCAGTTAGATTGAAAACTTTTGGCACCATCTTCAAAAGTACCAGAACCAACAGAATAAATATTAGTCGGTCATTTTTTTAAATATTTATTTCACAATTTTGAGTGTCATCAAAATCATTCAACGTTCCCCAAAGAAGATAATGCGTTACTCATATTTATTTAGAGATTTCAGAGTTTACCATTGCTCTAACTCGGAAGTCTATGATTTTTTTTAAATGTCCGGTTCAAATGTTTCTGGATATAATCCCTTCTTTAATTTTCCAATCTCGAATTTCCGATACTCGGAAACATGTGCCCCTTCCACATAGCCGAAACAGATATATCAGACTGTAACGCGGACACCTATCATTATTTTGAAAAATGTAAACGTCTCCGGTTATAGAATTGTCTTTCATTTGGTCATCTCGAATTTTTGATTTTCTAAAAATTTCCTCCCCCACCCCCTTTTGGGAAAGTTTTTGAGGGGAAGGGCATATCTAATATTGTTTTTTTTTTCAACGGGGCCAATTCTAAATTGCACGTTTACTATGCAAAAGGCGCGAACAGATATTGGGAAGTCGGTCAAAAAGGATATATTTCATAAAACAATTACATGTAAAACATGATTTTCGTAAAGGAATGTGTGTGTACTACATCCTATCAAATAAATCCAAAATAAAAATATGAAGTAAATAAAGTGAACTCTTAGAAAATACCAATAAATAAAGTATGTATTGTTAATATAAGAAGAAAAAAAAACTTATAATAATTAACTTAAATTTTGATAACTATAAAGGGTAAATACCAAAATATATAAATAAAATTCTTATTATTGCTAAAGAAATTAGTATTAGTAATATAATCAGAACATATTTTTAATAATTTTTAACATAAATGCTCATAGCTTTTAAAACCAAAACACTAGGTATATTAAAATATGTGTGTAAACAGTAGAATTTTATATTTGAACGACTGAAAAAGGTGTACATGTTTGTTTTTTTTATTTACCGGCGAACCCCAAACGGAGGAGGTCTACAATTCGACCGTCTGCTCTTTTTCTTTGGTTTCATTTGAAAGAGGAATCTTGAGAAATGGTCCCATATTCATAAGAAAGCACATCCGAAATCTCCTTCCCGAAAACCGACTCCCGAAGAGAGTGGAGTGGTAAAATTTTCTCTAAAATCAAAAATCCGAGATGGTAGAATTAGAGATACCAAAATATCCGGAAACGTTTAAATTGAACATTTTTTCAAAACAGCTATGGTTTTCAAGTTTCTGCGATGTTAAAATTTGAAATATGTGTATTTTCGCTATATGGAAGAAGCAATTCCTTTCGGAAATCTGAGATTGGAAAATTAAATACCAGATTATTTGTAGCAACATTTATATTGAACATTTTTTCCATAGACTTACGATCTTGGAGTTAAAAGAGTGGTAAAGTTTATAATATACGTATTTCTGCGACGATGTTCTTAGATTTCTGGATATAAAACAAGCAGAGCATACCTGGATAATGGTGAACGCTCAACGATTTTCGTGACAAATGTAACACTCAAAAGTATGAAATAAATATTAAAAAAAAAATTGGACCGACTTTATCACTTGGTGTACTGAAAAGTACAAAATAATATTAATTCTATTGGTGCTAATGCTTGTGAAGTTGGTGCCAAAAGTTTTCAATCTAACTGCAACTGCACAACTTCAAAAGCAGCAGCACCAACAGAATTAATATTATTTTGTACTTTTCAGTGCACAGACTGATAACGTTGGTCCAATTTCTTGTAAAAAGCATTTATTTTTATATGGCTGTTCGCGCGTTTTGCATAGTAAACTCCGATTTAGACGATTTTTATTTCATATGAAAGAGGACATCGTCCCATGTTTAGAAAAACTGAAATCCAAAATCTCCTTCCCTCGAAAAACCGCCACCCAAAGGAGTTACGGTTTTCGAGTTTCAGCAATGCTAAAGTCTGAAATAAACCTATTTCATATACTTATGTGTATTTTCGATATGTAGAAGGAGCAATGATAAGTACTATCTTCTTTGGTATTAGTCAACCTTCAAAAATTTTTATATTTATGTCACTTTATTAGTTGGTGCACTGAAAAATAAAAAATAATATTAATTCTATTGGTGCTGGTGATTTTTAAGTTTTGCCGTTATAGTTTGTTGCTGTTGGCACCACCACCACCATTTTTGTAAAAAATATTTATATTATCTAGCAACCAGAAAACTATTTTAATTCATTAGGTATTCATTTTTGGAGCAATATGATATAGTTATTTTGTATTGATGCAAAGTTGCAATCGGTAGAGAATGTTCTCTTTTTAATTAGAATGATTTTTCTAATCCATACACAAATGCCGTTATTTGCTAACTAGGCTTGAGCTTTATATACATCTATTAGTTTTTTTTGTAACTAATATCTAATAAGATAGAAATTATAATACATTTATCGTATTTTTTTTAGTTATATATTATAATATACTCTACGTGGTACTGCCACTTTATGTGCGAATCAAAGAATAATCCCAGATATTTAGTTCTAGTAGACACTAAATAAATATTCAGAGAGTTATTGCTATTTGAGAAGTCAAAGCAATTATAATTTTGAATTTTTATTGTATTTATTATTAAGAATAAGTTCGTTTGTTTAACGTGAAACACATGAGACTTGATTAGTCCACATTAATAGTCAATAAACTGGAAACAAGTTATGTTCCAACCTTCTTCATTACTCACTTACTTCATTGCTTTTTTATATATGAGATCCCACATGGTATTACGAAGGATAATAACTGTGTCATCTATATAACAGACCACATCTCCTCCACGTACCGATTGGATTAAACTATTTATGTAGATCGTGAATAAAACTGGACCAAGCACTGTACCTTGCGGCACATCACACTCTACCAAGCATGACTTACTTATGTAATCTCTAACTTTATTTAACCAGGTGTACCTATTCTTTCGTTGAGACAAGATTTAATCAAATCTAGTGCAATACCTCTAACACCCAAATTCTAATTTTTTTCTAGCGAAATACGGTGTGACGCAGTGTCAAAGGTCAAAGGCATTTGCCAAGTCCAAGAATATTAATAAGCATGTTTTGCCTTGATTAATATTTTTTGAAATACTTATAGTCTGTTACCCTGACGATGGTGACTTTTGCGCCAAGTTTTTGATTTATTTTCTAGAGCCTCCTTTATCAAGCGGCATATATTTGGGTATATCTCTTCTATTCACAATGTAAAGTAGAGGTGTTAATAATTCTTGAAGCGAGTGTTTCAACAACTTAAAAATTATACCATCAATTCCAGTGCTATTATTAAGTGTGTTTATTACCTCAGTCAACTCCGACTTTCTAATGGGGGTTGAATAAAGGCAACCAACACTTTTTTGGGTAATCTCATGAACATTCACTCTGTTAGATTTAGGTATTTCACTGGCTAAACTACAGCCAATTTTGGAGAAATAGTTATTACCTAAATTCAATGGCTATATAGAGTTCGTCATATAGCTCCTGATTATTTTTGTTCAAGATGCAATATTGTTTTTTGTATCTACATTGTTGCATGAACCCCAAATTTTCTTGGACTCATTTTTATTTGCTTCAAATAAATTTTTATAATATTCGGCCTCATTATTTTTTTTATTTTTTTTCGGTATTGTCTATAGTTGTTTCGATGTTCATCATTATTTCGATTTCTTGCAGTATTTTTGTTTAAAAGGTCTCTATGACGTAGGTATTGAATTCAATAGGCCTTGAATATTAGAATTTGGTGGAGAAACGCGGACTAAAGAAGTAGTTCAGGCCTTACATATACCAAACTTCTCCAATCTCAATTAAAGGAATACACCCACAATTATTTTACTGTAGTGCTTTGAAATTAATTTCAGGTCGTTCGCTTACGTTAAAAGATTAATTCACATACGACTTAACTGAATAGAACGTATATATATGATATATAAAACTTCGAGTAGCATTTCCTTTTAAATGAGCCACTCAATGAAACGCTTGAAAAATTAGCTTCTATTTACTCATCTTCTCCCAAATAAATGTCACATCCCTGACTGCTGATGAATTCTTTATAGGTTGAAAGTATCACTCGAGCTGTTATATTATATGCTGGAACATATCCGGAGTTTTTTTAACATTTCACTTTCTTGGCGTAGCTCAAAAAATATACAGACGAGTATGTAGGGATATATTTTCTCTGTACTCAAATGCAGTATACATATGATTTGTGAGTTTTATAATATCGAAAACACCACTTCTTTCTCAAGATAAAAGGTTCTGGAGTGACTTGAAGAAGTCACTGTGCGTTTCACAATGTTGCTGCTATAAGTTGATTGAATCGTAGAATGTTTAATAAAAAATCATCGAGTAACGGCCAACTCAATAATACCAAATATTGCAAAATACCTATCCAAAATATATTGTAGAGAAATATCAAAAATAAACTCCTTCAGAAATATCTGAGAATATTTCTTAATGAGATATATTGAAGGGATTATATTTACACACTTGAAAACCAATTTTGTTTTATCACTCTGGCGCGTAAAGTTTTTTGCAGACAGTAACTGACTTAAAGTTATTTTCGCCATTTGAGGTCATGACTAACTTCCCAAATTATGCTCTCAAATCAGTTTATTCAAAAAATAAATGTCCTACAAATGGAATTTCATAGTTTCCTTGTCCACTATGGAAATGTAATTCTTATATTAGATTCCTTGTTTGAAAGATAATTGAAATGTGTCTAAACTGTCATTATTTTATTAGGCTAAAGCTATTTATTCTTTAAAACTGTCTGAACAAAAGATGAGTCACAAAACAAGACTAGAAACCAATTCCATATTCATATTAAGGAATTATCTCAGTAACTTATCTCGTCTGTCTAGCAATGTAATTATTATTAAATATGAATCTTCTTTCTTCATTCTGTTTTATTGGCATATGAATGGCTCCAATCGCAATCCCCCTCTCGCATAAGAATGTCTTTTGTGAGAGACAAACTTCCTGCTCCCTATTCTTAGTGAGATATTGAACAAGTTTTCTAATGTATTCCATGCAGAGGTATTTGTCATATAGCCATTTTATGTCTACGCTCCTATCTAGCCTACAAGAACCACTAACGCCAAAATAAGAGTTATTATTCATCGGCATACATACTGTTTCTTGTTGTTTATTGAAGAGCCTTGGCGTGCTGCTGCATTTAATAACATGTAAATGATAAAAATATAGATTTTATTTCGGAGCAGTGTGACTTTTCTCACAGCCATCTTGTAGCTGAATATCTTTCATATCAACATACTTCTCCAGAGGCAGCTCATTCTCATTATATGGCATTTTTATTTTTACTAAGCTTTCGATAAATCTTGTCAACATCGAGGCTACCAATGGTGCTGTTCCTACCTATGTTCTTTTGCCTTAGCTACGGCATCTGCTCTTCTTTCTGAATTGTTTCAATATCAATAAAATAATATGTTCACGCTCTATATTACTTTAAGTAAAATACTTAAGCCGATATTGATATTAATGTCTATTTATCTGCAAAACCATCATGTATGATGAATATAACGGACGTAGCAAGGAACTCAACATTTTACGCAGTGTAGGTACTTTTAAGGCTTCTAGCTATACATTTTATGTGATGTCTTTTCTGAATGGTATTTTAAAAAGTCTTCACTTAATCTGGAATTCATACATCCTACTAGCATCACCCAAGATGTCAAGAAAGTCATCTGTTGGTGATTGTTTACCCAAAACTTAATCGTACACTAAATATTTTTGGTACAGGTACTTTTGAAATAGGCGCCAAAAGTAATCACCCTATCTCATTATTCATAAGAACCGTGGAAGATTTTCAAAATATAGTGGCAGTAATATTACAAATTCCCAATGTTATAATTCGAAAAACCTCTAATTTTTCTCAAAATGTCCGAATTACATATAACTTAGATTTTTGTGTTCAGTCCTCACAGATACAATCATCAATTTTTGATACGCAAGAAAAATATGTTACCGATAAACTCAACAAAAATCAAGGTTAAAACGTTAATGATAACATTAATAACCATAAACCATATTTTAAAATAAAGTAGTGAAATCTCATTGTATGCATAAATGAGTTAATTTAATTGCATTCAGCAAAGGTTTGTGGATAATCTGCTTCCATTAGCGCCCGAACTCGTTCAACATGTAACTGACGATAGCGTCATCTATTGATTGCTCTGGCAATTGAATTACGAATTATATGTAAAAGTTAATAATCCCGATAATGGTCTTACAATGAAACAAACCCACTCTATAAGACTCATCTATAATAATAAATAATTGACATTAGTTCTAATTAGGTGAATTAATTAATCCTTGAAGCCCTATTTCATTCACGTAAAGGGAGCGTGCGTGAGCTACTTATGGTAATAGTACTGTTGATTGTTAGCGCCTCCATCTAGAGACAGTTTTGAAATGTTTGTTATCGAAGTTAAAGCAAAAATATAAAACATGAATTGGTATAATTGAAACTATACACATAGTTAAAGTCATTTATAATGAATTCAGATTTATTATAACTTAGAAAACAATGGCACCGACTTCTTTAAATGATTCACTGAAAAACATAAGATTAAAACACCTTAATTGAGATTTTTTTTAGTTTCGGAAGTGGGTAGAAGACTTTGTTCTTTCCAATGCATCATCCAATGTTGTCAGTATTATTTTTGTTTGTATTAAATTCATTAGCTATTTCAAGTGATTGGCTTGAAATCTAGTAACCTGAGGTGTGGAATCGAGTTCCGTTCACAGAAAAATAAAACTTGTTGTAAATAAAAACATTGAGGAATATTTTAGTCAATTATTTTCATCAATAAACACTGAATAAGTCAAATAACTCGAGTACATTATAGAATCCTCTTTACTTGAGTGAGATAAACCTAAGGCATTACGACCTAGGTATCACATGAAATATATTCTTGAGAATAGTTTATACTCAAATGAGAAAGCTTCTCCATTTCAAATTATTATTCATATGTATTTCAACAGCTTCATTACTCAACATAAGATAGGGAAAACAGTATGTCCCAGGATATTATCTTACATCGGATAATAGCATGGTCTATCATGATACAGTTTGTGTGTGTAATTATCATTATTCACAAAATTTATCATAATATGGGCAGTTGAACTTCGAAGAAACGTTATCTCAATCTGTTTGGCCCATGCAGCAAATGCTTTGTAGACTATCCCTAAATAAGCAATTCCACCTAATAACATACAAAACGTACAAACATGACAATACCCTTTTTAATTAATCGATTTGACAAATCTGTAAGACTGTACTATTCAAAACTGATAAATTTTCATACAATCTTTATATGTCACACAAAAGGTAGTTCGGTGTAAGGAGAACGTATTATGCCGAAAATGCTTGTCGCGCAATAATGATAATTACAAACATATTTGCATTTTTGCTTTATCAACTCACATAGTTGCAGCTATGATAAATTTCAGCTATCACACAAGCTTATCAGCTAGTGAATATAAATATAGGGAGCTAATTTAGAAAAGTTTATTAAATTTTGATTTAAGTATTTAAGTTAACGCTTTTTAAATTGTTCATTATATTTTCTATACTATAAATTAAAAATTCTTTCATACAGTTACATCTTATACTATAAGGTCGTGAACAATCTCTTCCATATCAAATTTTTATGTATCAACTATAGATAAAGGGGAAATTGACCCCTATTTGTTCGAAAATCGAAGATTTTAAACGACGAAATTAAATAATAGAGCATATCCGGCAACGTTTAACTTGGACATTTTTCAAAAAAATCTACAGTTTCCGAGTTATGGCAGAGGTAAAGTCTGAAATATGTGTATTTGAAGTCTTTGAATAAGCAGAGTGCGTTTTATGTTCTTTGGTAAACGTTGAACGATTTTCATGAATAATGGTACACTGAAAATTGTGAAATATTTTCGTTACAATAAATAGATTCTAACTACAACTGCACAACGTAAAAATTACAGTACCTACTAATATAATTAATGTTATTTTTAGTTTTCAATGTATTTTTTGTAAAAAAAATATAAAATATATAAATATATTTTTTTCAAATAGGACCGTCTGTATTAGTTTTTGCACTGAAAAATACAAAAAATAATATTAATTCTATTGGTGCATCTTCAGAATTTTGAACTTCGAACTACAACGATTATATTTTATTGCAGTGTTTGTTTGTAAATTTTCATAGAATTGCATCATCATTTTTATTGTCAATTCTCCATCTAAATATTTTGTGCGCTGCTCTTCCACAATGACAACCATTTGCAGCCATGTTTCTCTCTCACATCCAAAGGATCTCTCGCTTATAGTGCTATCTCTTTTTTCATCGGAGCTCCGTCTCTTTCTACATATACCACGCGCTAACACTTTAAACAATTAAAACAACATTCCTTATCTTTGTGAAGGATCTCTCGCTTATAGTGCTTTCTCTTTTTTTCGTCATAGCCCCGTCTTTTTTTACCACCATGTTGTTTTTCATTCCTCTCTTATCAGGCCGCCATGATGTCAGCACCCCATCCAATATTTTTTTGAAAAAAGCTTTCCAATGATACCAAACGCAAGGGGTGCGCTACAAGAACTACAACAACAACTAAGCTTTAGCACCTGCTCTCAAACTGCTACGAATATTTTTTTGTGTCTCCCGATATAAAGGTAATTTCACATAGACTGAATGCTTTTTTATTTTTTGACCACTAGAATTTGGCCAATGTCTGATGCAGCAATACTTGGTTAAATATTCTTAAAGAGATTTTGAGTATAAAATGCTAATAAATCATTCAGCTTTGTAGATGAAGGAATTGCGTATTATCTTCTAAAATTCTTAATTATCTGTTAGATACAAAAACAAAAATTCTTTTTAAGCTTCGATATATTATCAGCGTAAGACCGGGCTAGAAAGTGTCAAAAATTAATCAATTTCCTGTGGCCCATAAAAAAAGCAAAACGGGGCCCGTAAGATTTTTCTTTACACCCTACTACGCTTATGAACATTTCGATAACATTTTGTCTCCTGTGACTTCAACACGATCGTGCTGTATCGCAAACTCTGGAAGGTTAATGAGCCTGTAACTAGATATACAGACTGAAGACAAGTCCTCTTTTTTGCCATGTGAAGGTGCAGGGGTATAAACAATGCGCGCGGGGTTTTCTGTGTGCAGAGCTGATTCATAAGAGCATAAGAGGATCCATATTTCAAAGCATAGAGGCCTCCCTACGCCAATGTTAGTGGCAAATTTTTGAGATCAGCTGCGGTTATTAGTGAGTTGTAGGAGAGCCAGTTAGTGCGCCCTTTATTCTTTGAAATAATATTTAGCTTCCGGATAGACGGTATAGAAATTAAAATATAGATGTAGTTAATGAAATACATAGTTAAAAACTCAATGTAATAAAAAGATTACTGAAGTTATCAAAGTTTACCTATAGGTACCATAGTATGGAGTGATCCAAAAAATTTCATTCGAAGTAGGCTTTTACAAATGCATCTCTTTGCTAGACTCAGATGAAAATTAGTTATCATGTCATAGATAATAAGCGTGTTCGGATGATCTTTTAAATCTGCGAACGGTCGGGTGCAAAAATAATCACAAATAATAAGGAAAGCTGTATGTCTCTTATGTTGGAAGATTGTTTAATTTCATAAAAAAACTATCATAAAATAGCTACACTATATAAAAATAGATATATTTACTGATAATAATTGTGATTTTTTCATAACTTGTTTTGCCATGTCCATGTCATATGTCATTGCTGCAAATTGATTTGCAGTGTTCGAAAGACAAAGATTCAAATCTAAACTGAATTTAATAACTTTTAGATAAAATTTGTAAGTATTAGAAGTCTGAAGGGCTAAATAAAATATTTCCTGCTTTTATTCGAATTGTTAGAAAATTAGGTGAAAAGGATTGAAATACACCGATTCAATTAAAATACAAGGAAGTTAAAAAATATTTAGACAAGCTTTGCTTACATCTTTCGCAATTTATCTCTTTTCATGTGCTTTTAAAACAAGAATTACTAAATGATCCAAACCAAAAAAAATTATGAAAAGTCCGATAAATATCAATTCTCTTCAGTTGATCAATAAAATATTTCTGCTTCAATAATGTTTCAATGCTATGTAATTTTAGGCTATTTAAGTAAAGCGAATTATGTTCCCATATTTACATGATACACTTCGAACACTTTTTTTTAAATGTGAAAGGTACATAAGATGACTATAAAAGGTAATACCTTTATATGAGAGTTATAGAAATATATTTAACTAACATTTTAATAAGAACTAGGACATAATAAATTAGAACAGGCTCAGAGAAATATTAAAATAATAGGACCTACGTTATTATTTGGTGCACTGAAAAATACAAAATAGTATTAATTCTATTGGTGCTGTTACTTTTGAAGTTGTGCAGTTGCAGTTAGATTGATAACTTTTGGCACCAACTTAAAAAGTACTAGCACCCATAGAATTAATATTATTTTGTAGTTTTCAGTCCACTAACTAATAACGTCGGTCCAATTTTTTGTAAAAAATATTTACTTTACACTTTTGAGTGTAACATTTGTCACGAAAATCATTGATCGTTCACTAATAGCAATGTACTTATCCTATTACCCACGTATATTCTTTGCTTGTAGTTGTTTTTATTGAGATCTCAAAGCATCCATGCGGAAATACGCTTAAGAATTTTATATGTTACCATTTTAACAACGATTTAAGTCGAAAACTGTAACTCTAAGGAAAAAATGTTCATTATAAATGTTGCTACAAATAATTATGTCTTTCATATATTATCGAAAGACTTTCAATTTTCGAAAGAAATCGCCCTCTCTACATAGCAAAAACTCATTTTTGCTAACATACCTCTGTCTCGATAACCGTAACTCTTTTGAAAAAATTTTCAATTTAAACGTTTCCGGATATTGTCCTATCTTTAATTATACCACCTCAGATTTTCGATTTTCGAGAAAATTCGCCCCATCCACCCCTTGGGGGCGGTTTTGAGAGTGAAGGGGATTTTAGATTTGCGTTTTTATGAATATTTTCTCAATCCTCCTCTTTCAAATGAATCAAAAATCATCAAAATCGAAGTTCGTTTACTATATAAAACGCGCGGTCAAACAACAACAAAAAAGCAAACAATCGAATTGTATCCCTCCTCCGTTCGGGGTTTCTCGGTCAAAAATAAGCCGCCTAGAGTAATGCCGCTGTATAGTTCACGAAATGCATGAGTGCTGGCCATCCGGTAAATCACGAATCCCTATAACTGAGGTCTCGACAATAGTGTCTATATATTCAACTGTCAGATCGCCAAACTTACAGAAACTCACTATCGCAAAGTGAAAGTTAAAAACTCTGACTGATTGTTCATCATTTAACAATTTTCTTTTATATTCATATTTATGGTATACATTCACCATACGGATCTAAATAAATACTAAAATAACCTGAATATCTAACAAAGATAATTTCATATCATTCAAGGTGTATTCAATTACAATTGAAACTTTTCAACTAATATCGAGCATTTTGAAATGTTATTCCGTATAAGAACTTGTTACAAATTGATAACTAACAACTCCATAACAATTGAAGTAGATCCACACAATCGTGAGGTTAAATTGATACAAAAACAAAACAACATTTCAGTTTTACATTTGAGTGGAATACAAACAGATGGGTTTTCATAATTCAATCAGAATTATATCTGTAGCCCGAGACCGCCTCAAGGCAATGTTCCCGTAGTATGTGACAGAAGACTGGATTCTAAGTGACAAAGCATGGGGACACCAATGGGAGAATCCTAACCAACCCTGGAGGACTTCATTGGGGGGTTCATTGAACACTGGTCTATCTATGTGTTCGTTAACAATCTACCAAAATGCGAAGCTACCGTGCAACGAAAAGTCTGGGACAAGGTAATTAATTAACAAAATAATCTGATCGAATGCATTATGCAGATGGATAGTTGAACATTTGAGACCTCAAATAATCTAACTAGGCGAGAAATATTTGATGTATTTACGTATTCAGCATCGGTTCTGAAATTATTTTCAACGGCATGAATATAGATAATTGAAAAAGGCTTTTAAAGACTCATCAAATATATAGATAAATGTTATACTAGATATTTATAACTACATATAATAATTGAAGTAGGTATAACACCAGAGTTATATAATGAAATATTAAATTTGTTTTTGTTGTTTTCACCCTGGAATAATAATATAGAGTTTTTCTAGGGATCTATTGATCACATTGTAGAAAGCTCTACTTGATTAGATTTCAATATTTTTTATGATCTCACACGATCTTACTCATCATAGACAGAAACCCTCAATTTAAGAAATAAACTGGTTATAACAGACAGATTTACAGTAATCCATAAGTTATGAAGCTCTGTTAAGCTAGCAGTGACAAGTTAGCAGAAACAATCGATACCGGCATGGGAATTTGTTGCTAATTAGTTGCTAACTAAAAGTCCCGATTTTGTTGATCGAACTATTTTTGAAAAAAGCGAGTTACTGCTATCTTAACTTGTAAGATAGCAGACCACTCTAATATTAACACCATGTGCTTTTGTTGCTAATTTGTTGCTAATAAAATAAAATAAAATATTTTCTTATTAAAAAATAAAAAAAGAATATGTTTAGAAGAAAAACGCATTTTCCAGTATTTTATCCTAATGCTAGGCTAATCCAAAACTCAAAAAATAATAAATAGTTAAGATACCCACAGATTATCCCGAAATCAAGTTTTGTTGACGCTATCAGAATACCTCCATTTTCCAGCAAAAATTTTATTGCTCATTAAATAAGTCTTCATTATTAGTTGAATAACCAGCAGTAAAATACAAAGAATATTGCCAATAATAAACTTGTAATTTAATTTTTTTTTTGTTGCAAGAAATTAAGAGAGAAAATGGAGGTATTCTAATAGCCACACCAAAAAAATCAATTAGGTACAAGTTTATTATACGTAATATTCTTTGTTTGTATTTTTTTGCTCGTTATTCAAGCACTACTAAAGACTTATCTAATGAGCAACAAAATTTCTGCTAGAAACTAAGAGAGAATGGAGGTTTTCTGATAGCACACCAAAAAATTCAATTACAAGTTTATTATTGGTGATATTCTTTGTTTGTTTTTTGTTGCTGGTTATTCAAGCTCTAATAAGGACTTATCCAAAAATTTGGACCGACTTTATCAGTTGTTGCACTGAAAAATACAAAATAATATTAATTCTATTGGCACTGGTTCTTTTGGAGTTGGTGCCTACAACAACAAACTACAACGGCACAACTTCAAAATTACCCTCATCAATAGAATTAATATTATTTTGTATTTTTTAGTGCAACAACTGATAAAGTCGGTCCAATTTTTTGTAAAAAATATTCCATATTATTGAGTCTAACATTTGTCATGAAAATTGTTGAACGTTCACTTATACCCAAAAAGTTATAGGTAGGTTTAGCTTGTACTTGTTATTTATTATTCGGAGATCTCAAAACATCGCGGTGCACGTGTACATATTTCAGACTTTACTGCTGTAACTCGAAAACCGTAACCCAATTTAAATGTTGCTACATATAACTTTTTCTTTAATTTGGCCGTGTCATATTTTCAATTTTCGAAAAAAATTGCTCTTCCACATAGCGGAAATACGCATATCACATATTTCAGACTTTACCATTAAGAAACGCGGAAACCGTAACTCTTGAAAAAATGTTCAAATTACAAGAAAAGAAACAGAGTTGGTTGAAAAAATGGATAAATTACAAGAAATTGCTGAGTCACTGAAGGAAAGTGTCAAAAATATTGTTGATACCAATATAGTATTTAATAAAGATGAAACATACGCTAATGTATCAAGATCAGATCAAAATAAGAAGATAAAATTAAGCAGCTTTCCAGAAATAGTGATAAAACCAAAAAAAAATGCAGACAGCTGATCAAACTAGAAAACATATGGTATCGAAATTATCAAATATAAAAGCATGTGATACGATAGTAAATGTAAAATTGAAAGCAAGAGGATGTGTTGCGATCAAGTGTAGCGGTTTGAAAAGAGCAAATACAATGGTTTCATTACTAAATGAGAAAATTGGAGAGGACTATGCAGCAGTGATTACTAAAAAGCAAAACCCGAGGATAAAAATTGTTAATATGATTGAGAAATATTCAAAGGAAGAGATTGAGCTAATGGTTAAAGATCAAATTTCTATTCATGGAAGTGATTTTTTGAAAGTAGTCCATATTGCTGAAAGAATCGATAAAGTTAGAAAAAAGATATCTTACGAAGCTATACTTGAAGTCTCAGCTGGTGTATTTAATAAAATTATGACACGAGGTAAAATTTTTATAGGTTGGTTATCATACAGAGTATTTGAAGATATGAACATACGTAGATGTTATAAATGCTGTAGATATAATCACTCAAGTACGAAGTGTTTGAATGATATCATTTGCCCATGTTGTGCTGGTAATCATTCTAGTACTGATTGCAAAAAATACAATCCTATAAAATGTGCTAATTGTGATTTTGCAAATAAGAAATTTGGATTACGTCTTCCAATGGATCATATGGCTTTTGAAGTGAAGAAGTGTCCAAGTTACAATCACATAGTAAAAAAGATGAGAGAAAATATAGACTATGTTGAATATCCGCAACCATAGCAAGCCTGATCAGGATTTAGAAATGTTTTTATGTTTAGTTTCGAAAATTATTCAGCTAAAAATGAAATACGTTGTCACAATGTTGATTGCCTAAATAGAAATCTCAATGAGGTAGGTGGACTGCTTATTCTACACTTGAATATTCAAAGTCTTAATAGACATTATGAAGAGCTACTTATAGAATTGAAAGGTCTTACAACTAAACCTCAAGTTATTGTGTGTTCAGAGACTTGGTGTTTGACAGAAATAGGGTTATTCAATATAGATGAATACAAAATGTATTATGCTAATGCTGAATTGACCAAAGCTGATGGTATTGTTGTTTATGTAAGAGATACTCTCAAATCTTGTGGTAGAACGGTGGAGATTGGGTCGATGAAAGTCATGCAAGTTAAGGTGTTTGATGATAGAAGTACGGCTACAATTATTACGGCAATGTACAGAAATCACAGTGTAGATATTGGATGTTTTTTGAATAACATCCAAACTTATTTGAGTAACTGCACCAATATTAAAGAACATGTCTTAGTTGGAGATATTAATATAGATATTTTGTCTGATAATCAAATTACCCAAGAATATTGTGAGCTGCTGATGCAATATGGTTTCGTGTCCTACATCAATGGTACTACTAGACCACCTAACAGAAATGATCAACAGAAGGGATCGTGTATAGACCATATATTTGTGAAATCAGATCAATCAGAAGTTGTTTCATTTGTATTAGAAGATCCTATCACTGATCATTTCCCTATTCTAGTGAACATTAATAGACATTTCAAATGCAAGAAAGAAGAGAGTAAGTATAAGTTAATTAATTACAAGAAATTAAGTAGGCTGAGTAAAAATGTTGTATATATAGAGAACGTAATGATCAATAATGTAAATGAGATGACTGATCAATTAGTTGATAAAATTAAGTCACTTGATGTGGAATTTTGTAAATAGTAAATTAAATGCAAAAATTAAAAAAGATAGGGTAAATATAAATGAAATATTTGACACTAACAAAGAAGTATTAAAGGACGGATTTGAGATATTGAAATATGTCAAAATCCAGTGTTTTATATGTGTCTCTATATGCGGATAAGCTCCCTGTTACAGACGGACTCACAATACATGATGATGTTTGTTATAATAACTTAAACTGTGGATGTGATAAAATAAAAAGGGTAAATGAAGTTAAATACCTTGGTGTTATACTAGATGAAAATTGGAATTGGAAGAAAAATATTTTTAGTATTGTTAAAAAAGTAAGATACCTTCTTTTTGTTTTCTATAAAATGAGATATATTCTTCAAAAAAATGATTTATTAAAATTATACCATGCTTTGTTCTGTAGCGTCCTATTTTATGGAATTATTTGTTGGGGTTCAGCTTATTCAAATACAGTCGATAGTAAGAATACAAAAGCGTGCTATCAAAATTTTAACTTTTGGTAAACAACACAACCTTTTTAGTGAGACACGATTGCTGAACATCAATCAAAAATATATTTTGGAAGCACTAATAAATAATTATTGTAATCTACGGGAAGAGTATACTATTGCTGAAGCATGTTTATTTTCTAGACACAAATCGCTTACAGTAAGTAAAACTAAATTAAATATTGGTCAAAAAACTAGTTTATATCGATCCAAACTTGTCTACAATAGATTGGATAACAATCTAAAAAAATTAAACTTCTCTAGAGGGCGTATTAAATTTCATATTAAGAGTTGGATTTTAAATAATTTGAAGTTATAATATACATAGATATTGTTATATTACTTAAAAAAACTGTTTTAATATTTAATACTTCCTATATCATGTGTCTTTCTTTACATTTGTAGTTGTATTTATAGTTTTGTTGCATTTTAATTTTATTATTTGTTTATTTATTGTATATTAATATGTATATTTAGATTATGTTAAGCTTGTAGATTTTAATACATTATTAAGTTCAGGTCTACACGCAGATGCTATTTGCATCTCGGTAGGGGATTGTTGGACTTTATTAAGTCAGACAATCTATTAGCATACTATTTTTTAATCAAGATTTGTATGTTAACCTGAATAAAGATTATTATTATTATTATAACTTTTTCGGATATGGTCCCCTTTCTAATTTTCAAATCTCGAATTTTCTATTTTCGGAAAAATTTGCCCCTTCCACATAACTGAAACACATATTTCAGACTGTGGCGCGGAAACGAATGATTATGTTTAAAAATGTCCAATTTAAACATTTCCGGATATGGAATTTTCATTAATTCTTTCGTCTCGGATTTGCAATTTTCGAGAAAAAATGTCCCCTCCACCCTATTTGGGGGCGGTTTTTGGAGGGAAGGAGATTTTGGATTTGATTTTTCTCAACATGGGACCATTTCGAAACTCTCCTCTTTCAAATGAATCGTCTAAATCGGAGTAAGTTTACTACGAAAAAAGCGCTAACAGCCAAAAAAAATTAAAACAAAAAAGCAATCTTACAACCGAATTGTATACCTTCTCCTTTTTTTTAAGTCGGTCAATGAAGTCGGTCAAAACTGGAGGTATTCTGATAGCAACACCAAACAAATTCAATCACAAGTGTATTTTTGGTGAAATTCTTTGTTCGTATTTTGTTGCTGGTTATTCAAGCACAATAAAGACTTATCGAGTGTGCAGCAACATTTCTGCTAGAAATTAAAACAGAAAATGGAGGTATTTCGATAGCAACAGCAAAAAAATTAATTACAAGTTTATTATCGGTAATATTCTTTGTTTGTATTTTGTTGCTGGTTATTCAAGCACTAATAAAGACTTATCCAATGAGCAACAAAATTTATGCTGTAAATTAAGAGAAAAATTGGAGGTTTTCTGATAGCGTCAACAACAAGACTTGATTTCAGGTTTATCAGTGGATATCTTTTTTTTGAGTTTTGGATTAGCGTAATATTACGATGAAATACTCTAAAGTGCATCTTTCTTTTAAATATTTTATTTTTCTTTCAGCAACAGATAAGCAACAAATTGGGGTGGTGTTATTTAGAAAATCAGTGGTTTCACTTCTATCTAGATAGCAATAACTCGATTTTCTCAAAACTAGGTCGAGCTATAAAATCGGGATTGTAGCAAATAATTAGCAACAAATTCCTATGCCGGTTTCGATTGTTTCTGCTAAATTGCCACTGCTAGCTTGACAGAACTACGACACGATTATGTCTACCTCTGAGTAGATTGTAGATAAACTGTCAGTGGGCAAAGGAACAAGTGAAACAAACACGACCTAAAAATACACAAAAAAATCTACTAAGAGTTTCTTGATATTTGTGCTAACATTATCTGTCCTGACACTTATGATTGATTATCGTGATTTACTTTGATGTTCATAGTGTAGTTCTCGAGGTGGCTGGTTATGGGAATGTTTTGGTTAAGTTAAAGAGATAGATGATTTTGACTGACTTAGAAAAGAGAAGGTATACAATTCGATTGTATGTTTGCTTGATCTCTGTAATAAATGTATTTGGAAATAAAAAACTGTCTCCTGAGGTTGACAAATGTATTCATTTGAAAGTGATATTTGTTTTTTACTCTTCCTTTATTTATTTATGTGAAACGATTTACTGAAAATGGAATATTCTCCATTGAATTGGCTATTTATCAACAATTTCTTGGGGTGTATTTCTCTGGGAAAGCTCATATTGGGTTGCAACTAAATTTTGAGCGACTTCGAAAAAAAAAACAGGAGGTAAATTATTCGAATTTGTTTGTTTTTTTGTTTCACTGTTCGCTCGTGCTCCGATATTGAAAAGAAAACAAATACATTATATTTGAATGTTGAATGTAATTCCGTTGACATTCAGATAAGATAAACAAATAACGCTTTACATAAAATAAGAGTTACTTGACCAGATGAAGTACTAAAATAGTATTTTTGTTAATTAGTGCTCGTACTTTTCAAGTAGGTGCCAATAAGAGTCCTCTTTATATCTATAAGTAATATAATACTAATTATTAAATATCTTCCAAAAACTTCAATCGTTCTTAGTTTTTATTAGAAGTTCAAGTTCAAATCACTCAATATAAAAGCTCATAAAATATAGATCGCTAAATAAGAATAAGTAAATAATAAATCATCTGGACGAATCAAAATTGTCTGATACAATTTTTACAAAAAGTAGGACCGAATTTATTAGATAATGCACTGAAGAGAACAAAAGAATGCTGTGTATTGCTGACCAGTTTCCTATGGGTGTCACCGAGAATTGTCTGTGGGATAGCGGAGTAGGTGGAGATGCTGTGGGTGCAAGGCCAACGATGTAGACTAGTGCGTCCTGGATGGGATCTAGTGGTACAGAAGTACCTAAGCCTTGAAGCAGTGGTACATGGCCGGATGGCATGGTAGCTTACTAGACTTGGTGACAAGATTCCTGTGGATGAAACCGGGAAATCTGCTGTATAATATTTAATAAGATGTGATATTATCGATAAGGGCGTTCATTTTCGAAACGATTATGTAGATATTTCTAAGAACATCCGTCTACAAAGCCAAACAATAGATTGCCTGCTTTAATTGAAACTGTAAGACAATCAACAGATAACGAGTCAAATAAATCAATTTAACTAAAATTCACGTAAGTCACAAAATATTTAGACTAGCTTTGCAGTTTGTGTCTTTTAGGATATTGGGTACCGGAATTACGAAATGAAACCATCGAACTAGAAGCGATTACTAGTGTCATTTTCAATTGTTAATAAGGTCTATAAAGTGAAGTTTAAATATATTTGGGTATACATTTTACATTTTTGGTAGTCCTCATTAGGTCCTCATTGTGTTGATCAACAAAAAATATGATGTCTTTGTACTATGCATAATTCAAGCGAAGACATGCGAAGATATATTACCACATTTACATGGCACACTTTGAATGAACCGAAGAATGTTTTCTGGTTTGGTTATCAGCAACATTGTCATAAGGTTTAATCAAAGAGAGACAGGGAGGTCAGTTATCGAAAATTTTGACAGTATCAGAAAAAGAGATGAGGGTCGTGTGGAGGGGGTTGGAGTGATGTCGTCCTCGTGGTGGTGGCGCGAATCTACCCTGGCAGGCAGCAGGAGCGGCTGTCCGTCGCAGTCGTCGCTCCTCCTTCTAATGCACCAGTCGTCGAAGCTTACCGACACGACGCCTGACGCCACCAGAACATACAGTAGTTGCCGATCGCGCGCGTCACTCGCAACACCACACAGAAACTCCTACAACTACAACAGGAAGAGCGGCCGAGTTTGTGACTGAGCCGCATTCTTTGGCAGCAGCTCTGTCGGTCAACGCCTCTGACAGCCGCCCTCAAAAGCCACCCCACGTGTTTGCGTGTTTTGTCTGCCACGACAAGTGAAGTGACGGACTATTTCTTCTCACCCTTCAAGAAACAGTTTGCAGCCGACGCTCTACCCCGCCATATAATATCAAAACTTTTGGTGAGTATTTTTTTTTGCTTTTGCTACATTCGTCTTTTTCCGCAGCCACTACCAACCTGATCTGATCGCTGCTCTCGCAGCCTGCGAATTTTCTTTAGTGTTGAAATTTTCTTCCCGCAATATAACAGAGTTCTCAGAATATAAACCAAATTAGAAACTTTCGCGCTATCTTGGAAATTTGATTACAATCTTTTCATACCAGATGGAATCATTCGTAAAATATTTCTCTTGTTCTTGGTCCAATTTATTTCAAAATCTGGCCATACTGTTTCTAACAGTTTTGTTTGATGAAATAAAAATAACCCCTAGTGTGGCATGGAATTTTATATCGTGTTTTTAATTGAATAACCTCATAGAATACTTGCCAAACTTAGAAACAGAAATATCTATGGAGCAACATTAAGAAAAAAGCAAAAAACTAAACTCAATGTAATGTGAATTTATATTAGATGAACTTCTAGACTAAATACTTTCATACTTTTCATTGCATAATTGGAAAATAATTAGTATTATTTGAATTGAATTTCTGATCTCCTGACATTATTCTTAATACTGTACTATTAGTGAAAAACCGTACAAAATCTTTGATGGTTCAGTTCATCATCTAACAGTTTCAATTAAGCATGTAATCTCTTATGAATCCTATCAGACGAACGTACCTACTGTGAAATGTTAGATGAAATCAAGCGATTCACCATTACATATTAAAACATCTTCACTGAATCATAAACGGCAACAATGACACGAACATGACAGATATAAAAGATTGTGGAATAAGCGCATAGCACGGTAAATCTTGAGAATACTTACGAGAAATCAAAATTGTTATCTTTATTTCCAATTGCAAGAGATTAATCTATTACTTAATACCAAGAACATAAAAATCCTATCCAATATCTTTAAATGATATTGGAGACTTTATCTGAACGCATCATACATACAACAGTCATCTACGAGGACACAACTATCTGGGATCTGACTTAACTAAAGAGATTATATCGAATTCAAAGCATAATCGGGATGTTTCTTTTAATCGCTCATACGGATCCAAATCAATTATTCATAAACAAAGTTAAGGAATAATGAGCTACATATTATATGGAGGACTGGCCAAGAGGACATCAACTCTGTTGTTGAAACACGTGTTAGGTTACAGGGCTCCAGTTTTTACGGGTATATGATAATACTAATGTTTGATTCTTTGTTGTAGGATTAATGATATTATCTAATATACCCTAACAATTTAGAAGTCTCAAATGCCTAATATTATAAAAAACAAATTATGATGCTTCTTAAAAACCTGTATATTAATTATATATTATATTCAACATTTGTATGTAAATCTAAACATTTTCATGTGTATTATATTTTCTCAAAGAAACTGTTGTTGACTACTATTCCATAGCCTCCAACTTTCTTTCTGTTCACAGCGCTTTTTCTCGAAAGTTTATTTATTCTTGAATATATAATCAATCATACTTTCATTCCTTTTTTTCAGTCAAAAATGTTGCTTGTATTTTTTATGGGAATGTATATATCATAGGATTCTGTGGGGTTATTTGAATGTCATGGGTTTGCATCAAACATTATTAATCAATATGGCAATATTTGCTTTATATAATGACATTGGGCTGTTTCTGGTTCAAAGCCGAACAAATTTCCAATATATTGGCTAATAAACTATGGATCCGTGGATACTGATGAAAGTATTATCTTATTAATTTGCTGCTCAAGAAAAGGCATGGGTTAGGTAGCATGATTCGAAAGTAAACAGAGTAGTCTTCCGTTGATTTCATTGGTGTTCTTCTTCATATGGGCCTACTTTAATTTGAAGTAATTAGTTTATTGCGATTACATAATTCTTCTTTACCGTCGTAATTCGTTGTCCCGAACTCTATTAAAATTTAGTAGAGAGTTGGTAAAGTCCAATATTGAATCTTGGTTGTGAGATTAAACATTGCCTAGAAAGTTTTTCCATGGCTTTAGTGCATACCTTCAACCAATAGTCTTTTCCTAGTCTGGTAGAAACTTTGGTATTCATAGAGTTTCATGTTTGAACTTCTATTTGTGATGATTAACTGGAGTCTGGAGGATTTTATCATTACCTCCCTTAATGCTGGCAAACTCAATATTTATTCTTCAACTTTTAAATCGAGAACGTACGTGATCTCCTTAAAATGAGACATAGTTTCTTAATGGCTTAAAGAACTACTGAGTATTGACAACCTCGTAGTTCGTAGTTACCAGAATCTGCTAGAGTACCTGTAAAATTTCAAGAAATTATTCAAATATTAAGAATCTATGTTTGTAGCTCTGAAATTATTTATAATTCATATGTTTTGCCCTGAAGATGAAAAATATATCGCAAACTTGGCATCAAATACATATATGACTACAGCAAACAAACAAAAATTAGGTTGACTTCGTAAAAATCGAAAATTATCTATACAAAATTTCCTTTTTATGTGTTTTTCATGGTTTTTGCACGTGTTGTCAATATACTCATAAGAGTTTTCTTCTTGAATCAGAGAGTCAGAGAAAGCTTCGTCCAGAATAGTGAGTTCTAGAATCACTGCCCAAACTGAATTTACAAAGTAATGCAGATAACAGATAATATACAATAATTATTCGGGTATTTTCAATTGTATTCGAATGTATTTCGGTAATATTATTAGCTATTTCATTGATATATTTATGTTATGTTCTATTTCGACGGTAGAATAGTTTCATGAATGCCATGAAATTAATGAGCGTTAGTTTGCAAATTCTCAACTTAGAAATAACAATCAAGAAAACGAAACAGAAATACATATTACATAATATAGAACGGCTTATTTTTGCAGCAAAATATCTCATTTTCGAATTATTTTAGCCACAAATAATAAGGGAATAAAAAGAAATCTCGTTAATGCAATTTATTCACAATCTATATTCATTACTCTATGGACTTAAATGTGCTGATGTCAACATATTCGAAAACTTTGGCTGAAAATCCATGTTGTCTCTTGAGACATGATGCTCAAAAGTTTTGTGGCATCTGACTAAACAGCCTGCAAAATATTTTAATGATGATAAATCTTGATATGCAAAGGGAATTAAGTTTCTAAAGATTTGAATAGTATACGCAATAAAAAGAAACAAGATTAAATTTGCATCATAGTAGAGATAAAATTAAAAACATGACATAATTGGGAGGAAAGTAGGCTATTCTTTAATTTTTTGCGGTTCTGTGATAGGTGTAGCTTATTGTAAGACTTTATAATCAAAACGCTGCCACCGATAAGTTTTTAAGGCACAATTCGAGATCCAGAATCATGTTAACGTTAAGAAATATGCCTTAATGCTCTGACAAAATTGTTGAATGTGTATCAATAGTTACTGACTATTATTTTAGACCGACTTCCCAAAACAAGAATATTAGAATTTCTAGAATTTCACTGCTTTTGCATTAATGAATTGATTTCTATTTTTTTAAAGCTAATTTCCAATAGACAGAAATATCATAAATCTTATGTTCACTAATAATAACTTTTATAGACTATGTTTTGTCGAGCAAAATTCTAGCTTTTATATCACTAAAAGCCAACAATCACTATTTTGTATAGCCATACCGTGACGTTTTGTAGCACAAGTGAGCATTTTTATTTATAGACCATCAAAAATCAAACACAAAGAAAAATTGCTGCGCCCCCGAAAACCATAATGTCAAGTGTTGAGAAATCGTGTTCCAAACGCTAAAACGCAAAAGCAAAAAGCGCCCACCCTTGGACTTTCCAATCATTGATACATCTATCCCCCTTTTGTGTTATATTCCTGCACTTATTATTATTCACTCTCTTCGGATTTCTTTAGCACTTGTAATTGGGAAAAAGTGTATAATAAGATTTTGAGAAAGTCTAAGTAATCCATTTCTTATACGAATTTAGCTGCTCAACTGTTCAAAAGTGATGGAAACTTTGAGAAGGGGAAAAATTATATTTCTAATTTACATAATATAAGTTTCTCAATATACCAGCGTTATAATATCTATACTATGAACTTTGTAGATGTTCACTTTCATATTAGATAAGGAAAATCAATCGAATTGGAGAGAAAAACAGATCATAGATATGTTGAAAATAAGATTATAATCTTTCACCAATTTTCTTAGATGGGTACACCAATGTCCCTACAAATCAAAGGTAACCAACTAAGCAAATTTTACATTTTTACTTTATTGTGGATCGATTAGGCAATATCCCAATAATAAGTATGGGTTGCATAATTTTCCCACTATATTGCATGTTTACATCTTTCAAAGTGTTCCGTTCATAAAATTACTCTTTGGTCTGTCTGTCCGTCACATCCTATTTCCTCCTACTCCTACAGAAAGAAGGGAGAAAGTTGAAAATTTGTAGTCAGTATCTTACAAACATTAAACCAAATTATCAAAAAGTATATAAGTATAGGTATATCATACGACAAAATCATAGAGCCTCTTACCGCCCAAAAGAAAGTTAAATGAATCGACGTGCAAACAGATATTTAATTAATTCGAATAAACTTCATAATTAGGTTATTAAACATTTAATTAAATCCTTCTGGTAATAATATATTTTTGAAATAATGTTAAAAACTATTCAAATTTTGCGCAACCATAGAACCTACTTATGCTAAAATATAATAAAACTCTCCAAAGACTTTGTAATTAAGAATTAATCATTGAATAAAATATTATTTGATTACAGAAATCTTGAGATTTTGGTGATATGTAAGAAATTAGTATATTCTAAATCAATCTTTCCAGGAATATTAAAATTGTATACCTACCTACTTAAATCTACCTAGGTATTATAGGCAAATTTGAATATTACTGGTTCTTCACACTTAGAAAAACTGACGCGTGTTCCAATTATTAAATATCTGTTTATATAAAAAAAAAGAATCGAATATTTAATGTTAATTTAAGCAATATCTAAAAAACATATTTAAACAAACAATTATTCTCGCATCCACGTTTTGTTTATGCAGTAACTCAATATATATTTGTTTATAATTATATAAATGAAGCTCGTAATTTTACGTGTTGGTTGTTGGGCTGATAAATTGAATGATACAATTCTAAATCGTTTCGACTATAAATTAAATTTTTACAGCTTAATTAATTCGAGCTGTGATTCAAAATGAAAAGTATATGAATAGGGGTGGCAGCTGAAAGCAGCAATATTCAGTGACGCTTTTCCTCACCATGCCGGAAACGAAAAGAAAAACAAGCGTTCATGATTGGAGGTGACAGATGCAAGGTTATAAAAAAAATATATCACATCGAATCCAGAATTCATTTAGGAAAACCCGTGAAGCTTTTAGAAATGCATTAGGTACTAACAAAGTTTTGCTCGTCATTTCATGGACTAAGTATCATGAATAGTTCTTAAGAATTAATTAATTTCTCCACTCTTTTTTGATATACCTACTTGCTTCTATCCACAAAATAGCAGAAAATCAAGGAAATCCCCTTCAAATACTCTTTCACTTATTCAATTCTTGTCTTTCCGAAAACTCTTATATGAAGCTATGAGGTGTCAATGTCATAGAGAAAGTTGATAAGTTGTCAAGTCAGCTAATATGCCAAACGTCAGTAATATTCTTTGAGTATATCCTTGAGCGTTTTGATAAATTTGTGTTGAAATGGAGTGGTAAAAAGCAGTTTTTGACTGACGAATCCTGAACGGAGGAGGTATACAATACGATTGTTCGATTCGATTTTTTTGTGTGACCGCGCGTTTTATATAGTAAACGAAATCCGATTTTGATGACTTTTGAGTCATTTGAAAGAGGAGGATTGAGAAATGGTCCCATATTCATAAAAACACAAATCCAAAATCCCTTTCCCTCTTAAAACCGCCACCGAAGGGGTGGGAGGGGGAAAATTTTCTCGAAAATCGAAAATCTGAGGTGTTATAATTAAAGATAGGACAATATCCGGAAACGTTTAAATTTAACATTTTTTCAAAAGAGTTACGGTTTTCGAGATAGAGGCATGTTAGTTTCTCATTTTTGCTATGTTGAGAGAGCGATTTCTTTCGAAAATTGAAAATCTTTCAATACTACATGAAAGACATAATTGTTTGTAGCAACATTTTAATGAATATTTTGCCCTTAGAGTTACAGTTTTCGAGTTAAATCGGTGTTAAAATGGTAACATATAAAATTCTTAAGCGTATTTCCGCAGCGATGCTTTGAGATCTCAATAAATCAACTAAGTACAAACAAATAATATACGTGGGTAATAGGATAAGTACATTTCTATTAGTGAACGTTCAACGATTTTCGTGACTAATGTTACACTCAAAACAGTGCAATAAATATTTTTTACAAGAAATTGGACCGGCGTTATTGGTGCACTGAAAAGTATAAAATAATATTAATTCTATTGGTGCTGGTACTTGTGAAGTCGGTGCCAAAAGTTATCAATCTAACTTCAACTGCACAACTCTAAAAGAACCAGCACCAATAGAATTAATATTATTTTATACTTTTCAGTGCACCAACTAATAACGTCGGTCCAATTTTTTATAAGAAATATTCATACTCTTTAGCAACTGCTTTTTACTTTACTTAAAAAATAATATTTTGAGTGTGACAGAATCAATAATACATATTTTATGGTCATAATTATATAATTTTCAAAAAAGACGTTCCTACAACTATCCGCGCATACAAATTATCTATCGCACAGCTGCAGGAACACACAAACGTCAGTGTCAAATTTCGTCAAATTTTTCATGCAAGGGAGATCCGTAAGAGGTTTCACTTCAATAAAAATGTTGTCAAAAGAGTTTTCTCTAGCTGATATACCATCTTTTGGAACAACCTTAAACTTTTTCTCTAATTACTATATTATTATGTGTTGTGATTCCATACTTTTTAGTGCAACGTCTACTCATGTCGGTACTAGTTTTTTAAGTTATTTATCACTAGTTTATCCTCGACGCCTGGACAAATAAGCATTTGTTCTTTATATGAAGTCCCTTGTATACGTCAAATTGAATATCATTTGCAATAACATTTATTTTGGTGCTCAAGTTATCCTGTAAATTTAGGTATAATTTCCTTTCACAATAAAATGTCATTGCAGGAAAAAACACACAGTATAACGTTGAATAAAATATAAAGGGATGCCTTCTAGATACATTATCTTCTTTCTACACGAGACTTGCATTACAAAATTAGCAGACAATGTCTCACGCGACACATTTTTCAGATAGATGTTTACGCAATGCGACCGTAACATCCCCTCCGGCATTATAATTGTGATAATAATTTGTAGTTGCCATGTCGGGTGGAATAGCTCTGCGTTAATTATCGGTACCTTGAGGTCTACATTTGTGTCCTTTTTGAATGCTAAAAGAAGATCCACTGTTTCAATACACCTCTATTTAGTTTTGTATAAATAGTAGCTATTTGCTGTTATCGATTAGATGCTCCATAAAAGATTTGTCATAATAAAAATTTGATCTTCATATTTTTTTGGAAAGCTCCTCTCATTTGTGAAACACACCAGGTTTTATATCATTATAGTTCTAGGAAACAGGATTCAATAGTAAAATTGATTAGTTTTCAGATATAAGCAATTGAACGCTTTTGAGTTTAGTCTTAGTATATAAACAAGAAATAATAATCCTAGTGATCTAACTACACATTTTGAATGCATAATTCTATGATAATGGGGCTAATAATACATTTAACATTTCACATAAATTATCTTTCTCAAATATGAAGATCTAAACTGAGTTCTGAAAGGAATGATGCCGACTCAAATAATAAAAATGTTTATAAAATAATTCATTACATAGCTAGTGTCAAAGACAGTAGTGATTTAAGATTCTCACATTTATAAAAGACAAATGGACCGTCAAAAATTTGTTATGAATTTCTATCAAGCATCAGCAAACGCAGTTCTACTGATAACGAGCAATAAGCATAGCATTTTATTTTGACAATTTGTTACGGAAAAAATCAAGCAGTTAAATGAATTAACTCGACAGGGTTTCGGTAAAGGCTCAATATCAACAGTTTAATCTTAAATCATACACCATTTGTTCTTAAGTCGAACTTCACTAAAATAAATAATTTTATAAATGATAATTTTGTTTACTTTCGTTATTGTGATTTAAATAAGAACATAAGAGAGTGCCTGGAATGACATATGCTAGTTTTTTTTAGAGATGGGGTGGAGTAATAAGTAACAGCCGATGTGAAAAAAGGTGATCAATATAATATGAACGGACAATCAACCACATAGATTTCAAAGCTTCTCTTTATTTTCTTAAATATTCTTATATATGGTCTTGCCGTGACGTTTAATCAGCCTCCAATAGCAATATATGTTTAACTGAGAACTCGAAAACCAGCAGATGAGTAAATGTTACCAAATGTGATCCGTTGTGGAACTCCCAATCCTCTTGCCAATTTCCACATGCAGTTGAGATGGAACAAAGCAAACAAAGGGCAATTAAGAGAACTATAGAATGAAGAAGATAGTTTTTGATTAAGTACAGAAAACATTTCAACATTTGAAAATTAAAACTATATACAGCAGCGAAGTATGTTAATTGTGTCGAGTTGATAATATATACAAAATCACTTTTCGCCATATATTCAGTCATCCGGACGAAATACGAAAGTAATTAGTCCGGATAATCGAATGTCAACATATATCCTGTATTTCAGTCGCCGTAATCGCGGTATTTCGGGTTGTTGAGAAAGTCAAGAGAGAAAGAAAATCCACATAGTTCGATTTAGATTTATATTTATATTTATAAAATATATTAACTATGTTGGTACTACTGCACTATATATGTTAATGAATTACTGTTTCGACTAATCGACTTTAAGTTGTCTGTCTGCTTGAACAGGTTTGTGGTACAGTCTGATAGAAACATTATTTTTGCCTATTATCATATAATTAGATATTTGGTTCCTATAGTTTCTCTTGCATATATGTAAGTACGGAATCGATCTGGCATAAGTCCTAGTCACACTTGCCCATGGTAAACTAACCCGTGAGTTATATACTATAAACTTCTCCTAATTAATATTCTGGCATATTTGTACGGAATCTATATTTTAAATGAATTCTAGTCACACCTGCTTGTGATATATTAACCCTCAGCCCTCGAATTCCCGACCATAATACTTTTACTATATCCGTACACTTACATCACAAATTTTGATTTTCAATAAATCATTTTTCATAAATAAATAAAGGGTAAAGGAACCTCAAAGGTAACATGTAAAAAGCCTTCCACATTAATGAGTGTTAAATATTCATAGGCAAAAACGATCCCAAGATTTTACGTTTACCCCTACCTGACAGACATTAATTGTAAAGTATTCCGCAGTATTATAAGTTAAATATTTCACCATTCTTTAATATCTTTTTTTCAATTTCTTCCTGTGTAACTAACATACGGTGGGCCAATTATGATAGTATTGGTTTTGTAGAACACGATGAATTATTTTAAACACATCTTTTCTTTTTGAACGACGAACCAAACGGAGGAGGTATACAATTCGACTCTATATCTGCATGTTTTTTTATATATTTGTTAGCTTAGTAAACGGGCTCCGATTTTATTTATTTTTTTATTTCAGGGAGGAGTATTGAGAATTGGTCCGAATGAAAAAAATCTATATTATACACGCCATTCCTCTTGCAAACTTCCCCTAAAGATGGTAGTGGGGACAATTTTTCCCGAAACGGTAGAATTAAAGAAAAGTCCTCGGAAAAGTCAATATCCGGAAACGTTTAAATTTGACATTTTTAAAAATAATCATAGGTTCCCGCGTTACAATCTGAAATGTGTGTTTCAGCAAAAAAAGAGAAAATTCGAGTTTGGAAAATTAGAAAGGGGACCACATTCGAAAACGTTTAAATTGAAGATTTCTTCGAAACAGTTACGAGTAAATGGTAAAGTCTGAAATATATGATATCTGTATTTCCGCTATATGGAAGGTGCATTTCTTTTCGAAAATTGAAAATATGAGACAAACAAAAAGAGTTGCGGTTTTCGAATTACAGCAGTAAAGTCTGAAATATGTTTATCTGCGCCGCGATGTTTTGAGATATCTGAATAATAACAAGTAAAAGCTGAGCCTTTATACATGGTAATAGTATAAGTAAAATATATTCTTTGGTATAAGAGAACGTTCAACAATTTTCATGTCTAATGTTACACTCAAAAAAAAGAAATAAATATTTTTTACAAAAAATTGGACCGACTTTATTAGTTGGTGCACTGAAAATATTTTTGTATTGGTGCTGGTTTTTTTTGGAGTTGGTGCCTACAACAAAAAACTATAACTGTACAACTTCACAAATTTTATTTTGTATTTGTCAGTGCGCAAACTAGTAAAGTCGGTTCAAGTTTTTGTAAAAAATATTTATACACATTCCTTGTTCTCTACTAGCTTAATTTGATAATAATGATATCATGTTTGATATTATCGTTACCATAATAAGTGACAAACAAAATAAACTAGTACCGAACTTAGATTTATTATGTCCAACGATTCGCTTAACTTTTAGTTAGGAGCTATACAATTCCATTGACAGTTAAGTGATTTCTTTGCATCTCAAACATGAGAAATAATTATTTTTTTTACAAAAACTATGACCGACTTTATCACTAAGTTCCTACTACTAACTGACTTTATAACTTGCACAACTTTAAAATTACCAGTACCAATCGCATAGGTACATACTATTCCTATTTTCAGAACATATTGTAATCGAGTTCTTCCTAATTTTTGTATCTAAGACTGTCAACTATTGAAAACTTATAATGATCTACTCCAAGTAATTGTTTTAAACGAATGAAATAACTATCAAAGCTATTCAAGCAAAAATATATTTCGTTTAAAAGTGCCTCTACCAGTTTTAACATATATCTGGCTTAATCAATTGGCCACTGAATTATGAGCATATCTCATAACTTTTCGCAAAAACTAAGAACAATTTTTCTTATTTGGTGCACTGAAAAATGCGAAATATTAATAATTCCATTATTGTTGTTGGTAATTTTGAAGTAGTACATTCATAGATAGATAGAAGACTTTTGGCAACAACGCTTGGAAAATTGTACTCAGTCAGATACAATAGTAATGACTATCGCAGTCAAGTATACTAGTTTAACGGATTTCACCAATCCAGTCTACTATCGCGCATTGATAAGATTGGCGATTTCACATTCAAAGCTAAATTTTCCAAGCTATTCTCCCTCATTTCCATGTGGACATCCAATCTGGTTAAGGTTTTCCGTTTTTTTCAATAAAAAATATTCTATACTCCATTTCCAAAAGAGATGGAGTAATAAATTTTGATCATGAAGCGATCCATTAGTCTCTCTATTTGAAATGAGCCTAGTTATAAATTTGATGATTGGTAATTTATTTTTCAAGATTCTTTAAAATTATATTTAATTTTTCTTGAATATCTTTTGATGGTCAGTCTGCCTTTATGACTTGTCTAAATAATAATACTATTTATTGGTAATAATAATATTAAGGAAAAAAATACAAAAATTTACAATTCCATTTGATGTTTTAGATAATTTAACGCAGATATATTATTATATTTTTTTATAGGAAGCCATTTAAGGCCTGTATACAGGATTTGGCTATGTTAAAGAAAAAAAAGATAGTTTATTCTGATAATTCTATAAAGCCTCTGATAAACAAAAACTAAACTTGAGCAATAAAAAATCAGCAAGTATAAATATACTGCTTGCCAAATCTCCTAATTTGGTTGATCTTTAATTAACTATCCATTTGCTTATATATAGTCGTAGGTATTGTATTATTAATTGCTTTATACGATTTTCATATCTATCTTTCAAATAAAGTAGATAATGCTTTGTTTCTATGTTGTTTCATTTTCTATAAACCATTTTTTCATTTTTAATCTCGATTTTTTGAGCCATTGATGCACTTATTAGAATTTAACAATTCATTTAAATTTATCAGTGTTATATATTCAATGGTAGTTGAATTAGCTTTGATCTGGTTTTGGACTCAGTGTCGGTTACCAGTGTGTTGTATACTTCATTCATTACAAATATTTATTTGATTAGCAATGGTGCTCTCACATTATCATTTGATCGAAAAGAATATAGGGAATTTGCCAAAAAATAAAAGTCAGTAAAAAATGTTAAAATCGTAAGTTATTATCATCAAAAAGCCCATAGTCAAGAAAGAGAGTCGAAAAAAAAGTTCTTTAACTGAAATATAAGGGTTTTGAATGTTGTTATTTTGAACTCCGCTTTAAACGCGCTACCAATAATTGACGTCAGACCTTGCTTGCCGAATGACACGACGCCACAATGGCGCGTTTGGCCTCGTTTGAATTTGTTTAGCGAGGATTCCAACTTTAATATTTTTTTATAGAATAAGTACTGCGATTCAAAGGCTTATATTTGGTATAGGGTGTTTTTATACATAAACAAACATATTAATGAAATAAAAGGAATATAGGCATGTTCCCTATAGCCTGGGAGATGTAATGAAAGAGTTGATGCATCTTTTTATAGTATGCAAAAACCCACATCGACAGCCTGCCAAATGCTGTCTTCACCCTAATAATATATCCATCTAATAAATTTTTATTCACAAGCCATATTTCCTAATCAATTTCTCAAAGAATATATTTGTCATCAAAAATAATCCAAGAGCAAAATGTACAATAAATTCTTCCATACCGTTTTTAGAAGTGTCAGTTTTCTGATAGAAAAAGAATCACTACAGATAGTGAGTACCTAGTAGCCTTATGATATTAAAAAATAAAGTTGTGGGAGATTGGCGCTCTCTCCCATTCTTCTGCACAATTATGGTTGATGATTCATTTGAAGCCCCATTGTTACGTTATGTATTCGATTTAATAGACCTTTGTCGTGTGGAAGAACGTCATATAAAGTTTTACAAACGGAAACAAGAGCGCCATGCCACTGTAACATGAGGGGTGAAATAATCACTTTCTTAATAGCGTTATTTATAAGCGCTTCCAGTCTTCATGGTGTCAACTGGTCTAAAAATAAAACCGACAAATTCACATTAGTTCCACAAGTCCTTGGCCTGTTACAGATACATTGGAGAGGAGTTATGAAGGCGATATTCTAATCCGTATCGTTTGCTACTTCGGTGGCCCTCATAGGCGTACCCCACAGGGAACCAGCTGCGCCAAAGTTGAATTTTCGTCTTAACTCGCTTTCCATCACATGTCAGCATACTTAGTTGAACTTGATATCAGCACAATAACTTCATTACTTAATATATTCTGACGTGACATGTTATTGGGATAACAAAACGCTATATACATACAGGGTGTTCATTTCGAAACACGGTTTTTTCGAACAATGAACATTCAAAAAAGTTGTCGCTGAAATACGTAAGAAATAATATCGATTTGCTTAACCCCTTTGAATCATGGTGATAACTTATTTCAAAGGTCCTTATAGTCTTTTTCTTTTTGTTTAAAATCCGGCTATTCGTTTTTGGAAAGAAATAAGAAACTTTTTTTCAAAGACAGTTATCTGTGAAGTAAGAAATTCGTAATGAGTGCGTAGATACGGCTTAAAAAAATCTATCGTCGGTGCTACGTAGCTATTACCGAAACTAACTTTTTTTCAAGTGCTAGCTAGCCAGGCTAGTTTAGCACTGACTGTAGCTTTTTTTTCAAACGGATAGCCTGATTTTAGAAAAATAAGCACCAAAGAAAAATAATTCAAAGGACCTTCCAAATAAGCTATTGCTCGGCATCTCTTACAATTAAAGATCCCGAAGAGGGTAGCTCCTTGGGGCACTGGGTTGAAAGGGGCGAAGCAAATATTAGTTGATAATTTGTCCTCCTCGAAAGCATTCCAGTATTATATCGTAAAATTAATGGCATTCCAAATGATTATCTATCGTACCTTCAATTATTAGAATTTAACAGACTTCTCAGATATATCAAAAAAACACTTCGTTGTGTTGGAATCAAATAAATTCCTTATTATTGTCTTTGAAATAAATGCATAAAAGACATAGAATAAGAAGAAAATCCGCAACGTTAATATAGATTAATTGATCATAAATTAATATCCGACTCTATCCATATTTGAACAGTAAAACACAAGAAAGGTGTGCTGGATAATATCTTAGATAGATAAGAGCCGCAAACTAATGGCGTCAAAAGTACGCGGCTGTCAAATCCATCAGTGTCATAAATATGAGAGCAGCACATTTTAGAGACAACATCCATGTAGATGGTAGAGATGGATTTTAATCCCACTAAATCCTACGCAGCTGTCTACTGGGCTAGAGAAAGAGATGAAGACACGAACATGACAAACAAATTCACAAGCATAAAAGCGTTCCAAGTTCCAACATCCGAAAATCATTTTTTCTCATCAAAGTACGACCATTAAAGTGATACATAATATATATATATATATATATATATATATATATATATATATATATATATATATATATATATATATATATATATATATATATATATATATATATATATATATATATATATATGTATCGAGGGCGGCAGGCATACTCAACTATAATTTAGTGTAGATTCAACTACTCAGGGAAATAGAATAGATACATTTACATTTTGAAAGCGAAACTTTCATGTTCAGAGCGGTACATACACACACATTATCATAATTTATTAAAGCCACTGACGTGTGCATCAATAAATCTGCAGCAAGTTGTGCTTATAGGTGCAATTACGATTTTAAAATTTTAGACGCACATACTGTATTCGCCGGCAAATCACCTCAATCTTCTATGAGTTTATTATCTCCCTTACCAGGAAAGGAATCAACTTTGCATTTTCATTCCAATACTTGAATTAGTTTTAAACAAAAGCACTACTAGATTTCTATAAAACAATATTTGAATATCAAAAAAAAAAAATTAACACTTGATGCACTCGCCATATTACAGTTTTATACAAACTAATATTTGACAAAACGGGCTGGTTTGAAAAGGGCACTATTCTACCTGCACTTTTACTTCTAGATGAAATATAGGCACCAGCCGAAACTCTACCTGAAATATTTATATGTGAAATAGACACTAAACTAAATCTAAATAAAACCACTACAAATGAATGATATAAAATTTATTGTAAATAATTGTTCAGAAGCATATAAAAATTTAACTTAAAACTTAACTCTCAAAGGCTTTTTTTTGTCGGTACGACATAAATTCCAATACTTATTTTATTTAAATATTTTTATTTTAAGGGTTTCCTTAGCAGCTACAACGGAAAAATATACAAATCAGTCACATTTCAAGTGTTTTTCGAAGACAGACCACCACGCACTATAAGAAACTAAATATACGGTGTGTACTTTAATTATTTGGGATTTAAGTAGGTTAGAATGCAAAAGCTTCGCACGTGTCAACTGGTATATACATATTAGACTGAAGAGAAATATGATATACACTGACACAAGTGAAATTTTTGAAAAAAGATTACAAATAGTTTTTATTAGGCATTTAAGATTCCAACCGTACCGGTGAGTATAACTGCTATCTCCCCTTTTCTGGATTTGAACTATGCTTATGTTTATCTGTTTGCGAGTAATTCGGTAACAAATTACTGTTTATCTACCACAACATAAAAATTAATTTGAAATTAGTATTATCGACGTTTGACATTTGCGACATAACCATAACCATAGAGTATATCAACTCTCTCTGCATCTTGATCGTGTATACAAAGGTGCATGCTCGTGCATAATTCCAGTGACGGATCCCATTGTCCGACATTGTTGTTCCATGTTGAAGAAATAGTTTGATCTTGCTTCAATAATAATAAATATAATTAATCATTATTGGATCACATTTTTAGCTTAACAGGCGGGGGGAGGCCTGCTATCTAAGTAAAAATTCGAAATTTCAAGTCTCTAGACCGTATGGGGCCTGAGATATCGCTGTGGAGTCCCTCTATAGAAGAATCGAAAATAATAAAAAATATTTAAAAATGCATTCGAGTTATTGTTTCATTACTTTATTGCTCATGCAGTTTGATCAGACTTTTAATTTCCGTTTTGTGTCAGCATCTTCTATTTAACGAAATTCCTTGAGCATTTCCATAACGATGTAAATAGAAGGATGTGTTGAGTAAAATGACTGGTATACCTAATTTGGAATGAAACGATTCGCATGCAATTTTGGTGTTACTATTCTAAAAACCTGTCAGGAACATCATTTAGTAGAATTCAATGAAAAAGCTATCGTGGCCGAAAATAACTTTATTACCTGACGGTTGCTGCGGGGCCCTTATTACATGTCAGATTAAGGTGACCTTTTTCGTAACTTGTAATAGCGCAAATTTGGTACCCATTTTACTCCCGCCGGTGAAAACGTAATAGTGAAATCATATTTTAAACCTTAATGAATTTCATTACAAGACGCATTCAAACGTTGACAATAATAATATTTTCTTTATTGCTAGATACTAGAGCTGCAAACTAAGAAAAATGCATGAATCAAACAAATTGTAAACATTGTGAAACACATGAAAATTTTTAAGTTATGTAAGAAATGAAGTTCGTATCAGTTACTGTATATAAAAACATAAATTATTATGTTTCTTAACACGTTTTTATTAACATGACCTACATTTTTCCATCAATTTGGGTGCATTTAAATTGCGGACCAAATAGGCAAATATAAATTTTGTCCCAGTTTATACACAGGAAAATTGCGGACCGACAAATCTAGGAAAATATCTAATTTTATCAAGCCATGGCAGAATTGCGGACTAAATGAACAAGTCTTCTGTTCCTATTTCACGTATTAAAAATAATTTGGGAAAATAAAAAGCGGCTTTAACTTAATCAGAAATTTAAAGTTCCATCCATGTAATTTTTTTCACTCGTACACAGGTGCCTAATACTCGTATTACTAGGTATATTACTGTCTATTGAAAAAAAAATCGAAAACTTCTGCGCGGGCTTTTGGAAGTGGTGGAAGAGCTTTTCTTCTAGCATTATAGGCTGATTTCCTGATATTGGAAATGTCACTTGATAGAAGGGTTTCAATTCCTTATTATCGTTTATAGTACAGTGAATCGACTTATCGGGCTTCTCAGATATATTTTCGACGGCTTTATTTTTTACACTAGCACTAATTATTTAGCGGTGAAGCATTTTTAAGTTACTCTCATGGTTATGTGATCCATTTCTTCGTGATATTATATTATCCTCTCCTATAGTAAAGACTTTACCAGTACAATTATTTTCTACGAAGGACCATAACACCTCTTCACTCTTTTTTAATACTTTTTGACCGACTTCTAAAAAAGGAGAAGCTAAACAATTCGTTTGTATGTTTGTCTTTATGTTTCGCGCGCGCATAGTAAAGGTGCTCCGATTTTGATGATTTTTGATTCATTTGAAAGAGAAGAGTTGAGAAATGGTCCCATATTCAGAAAAAAATCAAATTCGAAATCTCCTTCCCTCCAAAAACCAGCCATAAAGTGGTGGAGGGTGCAATTTTTCTAGAAAGTCGAAAATCTGAAACGGCAGAATTAAAGATGGACCATATCACTGTTTGTAATTATATCTTGTTCGATTTATATTATTTTTCAAGGTTTGCATTTCTAGCATCTATCATTAGTAGAATTAACATCTAATTGATTCCCTTTTAGTTTTCGTAGGAAATATTTATTTCACATTTTTGAGTCGTTCATTATGCAACTTTTCGAACATACATACCAAATCAAAGATAAATATCGGTATTTTATATTCACTGATTTCAAAATACATGTTCATTCATAAATTAATATTTCAGGTGTTCTTATTGGGAAATTTATACATTTTATGAGAAATGTCCTATCCAAATGTTGCTGAAAATTATCTTTTCTTTAATTCTGTCATATTACAAATCCTCCAACAAAAATATTTTTTTGTAGTTTTTGTTGTAGACACCAACTCAGAAAGTAACAGCACCAATAGAATTAATATTATTTTGTATTTTTCAGAACACCAACCAAATAAAGTCGGTCCAATTTTTTGTAAAAATATGTATTATAAGAATCATTGCCTATCACTCTACAATTTAGACATTATGCATCAGTCGACCTTCCTAATCCATCCACATCTACAGCATACATTAAGGAACACTTTGAATTATAATATATCTCTTTCTTTACTCTATGAGCACTACAAACGTATACTTAACAAAGGTGGTAAAGCGTTCGTTCGGTTTTTATTTTCTACATTCCCCATCCCGAGCACTAAGAAGTTTCGTATATAATAAAGAACAAATAAATTGAAGGAAGTTGCCTTCGTCCTGTCGATTAAATCTCTTTGAATAAAATAGAAAATTTCTAAATTTAAACAACATTTACGGATTAGTTCGAATGGCTCTATAAAAATTGGAACTATTCTTATTCGTAGAGTTCAAGTTATAAATGTAAAAGAGTGACATTGAAAACAGATTAACAAGATTTTCCGTGGGTAGGTGATTTTTTTAATTATTCACAAATTCACAAATAATGTTTTATACAGTGTGACCTAAATCTGAGCTGGTAAATATTTAAGTTATACCGAATTGTACCGGAATTAATTCTTGAAGCAAATCGAATCAGAAGGATTTCTTGTTCAGAAACAATTATGGGTGAGGAGAATTGCTCATTTAATCATTTGAATCCTAAAATGAAAAATTCATAAATCTAAGAATATGAAATTCCTGAGAAAAATAAAGATACAATTTGGGTTAAATTAGCAATGATGTACAGTTTATTAGCCTGATTCAGATTCTGCTCAGAAAAAATCGAAAAACTACGGTTGCGAAAATGTCGGATATTTCCATTATCGTGAAATCTATGGAAAAATGTTTATGAAAAAGATGCTTGATTCTTTAGGATAAACTTATAATATTTTTCAAAAAAAATCACTTCCGTGGCTTTCGAGCAATAGTACCTTAATTTTTTTAATGGGCGCCACCTTGGATTTTACCATTTATTAGCAGCATGAGAAACAGGATCCTTGAACCGGAGACCAAGATGAGAAAAAATAACCATGTATATATAGTACGATCAGAAATCTAAGAAGGTTGTAAATCAATATAAGCCGACGATCCTCATTATCACCTATTGTTCGAAATATAGATAAGCAATAAAAGTGTTTGTCCCTTGAAGTATTTCCAGGTCCGGATTAGGATTAAGAGAATTAAGAGAATATAGTAGAACTGTAGTGTATTTGGATGAAACTTGGTTCGATACACAAGATATTCCCAAGAAAAGTTGGGTAGACTTATCTGACTTGTGCCAAAATAAGGTGACGTCTAATAAAGGAAAACGCACTATGATAAGTCACGCAAGAACCGAAAATGATTATTTACAAAATGCGTTGTCTTTATCAAAGAATATTAACGACTCTTTAGTCGATTACCATGATGATACTACAGCCGAATTATCTGAAGGCTGGTTCCAAAATAAACTCATACCAAATATTCCACCCGACATCATTATCGTCATGGATAATGCTAGCTACCACAGTCGAAGACTTGATAAAGCACCATGTCCAAATGACACCAAAGCCACTGTATAAAAATATATGTTAAATAATGATATATACTCTGAGGAAAAGTACACAAAAAACAATTACTCGAAGTTTTACACAGTTATTTGATACAAAAGAAATATTATTGTGATTCATTTGCTGAAAGCTTGGGACTGAGACTTCGTCCCAATTGAACATATATGGCATCAGCTTAAATCAGCCTTTCGAGGAAATAATACTTCTCCAACTTTAAGTGTGGTAGGTCTTATTCAAAAAGAAACTGTAAACATTTAGATTTAGAAAAAAATCCGATAGAAAATTTCATTATCAATTTGTTTAAAATGCAAAAACGTTAACTTCACAAGTGTGTGTATTTAAAATTTAATTCTTATCTTATTATTATATCATAACATATTGTATATACATAAACAATTCTCAATTATATTCAACTGATTATTCTTAATAATTATCTTAACCCATTATACCTACCTATAAAACAAAATGTAATGGCTGGCTAGAGCAAGTACAACTATGCCTAGACCGCCTGCTGATAACTCAAGTGTTTGGTGATTTACAATCTTCTTAGATTTCTGGTCGTACTATACCTTTTGAAAAGGAATACGAAGACTAATCCCTCAAAATCCTGTAAATGGTCCAAAAGTCACACGGGTTTATTTATATTGAATACTGAAGCAATTGAAGTCCGTTCTGTTATCCGATGAAAACAATATATGTGTAAAGAAAGAAATCTGTAGAAATCTTATGAGCAATTTACAGAAAACTGCATGCAACAAATGTACCACCAATTATGTGGTCATGATATCGATAGTTTAATTGAAATCAATGACTTATGCGCTCCCAGAAACATAATTCAGTTTTTGATGATATTAAGTAAGGTACCAGAATTGAAATATGTGATATTATCTTTTTCAAGAAATCCTTGAATCCAGTCATTTTTCAAATAGTTGATGTTTTTATCTAATATATTTTTATTGCAACAAAGATAATCAGTGGACTGTTTTTACACGCAGGCGTGGATAAAGAAGTAAAATTAACAGAATGACTTATGAAATGCAAAGCACTGATTGTGTCAACTTAACTTGCACTCATCCAATATTTTCAATACAATCCAGTAGTTTTTTGGCTCTAATTCCTTACTATGTGTAAGCAATCGATATACCCTTCATCCCAGACACAAATAACTCGAATTGTCAATCAACTATAATTAATCTTGTTCGGTTGTATAGCAAGATTAACAGACTACGACGCTCCATCTTCGATACGTCCTCTAGGTGATTTACAAAATCAACATATCAGTATTTACAGGGTGAATTTGAGATACTTGCGAACATTTTAGACTGGTTATGATTTCAGAAAAAAATATTTAAATAATAAAGTGTCAACATTATTTAATAGGTAAACTTAAGAGAGAGAAAAAACCGCCACCTACTTCTGCTTGTTTTTCAGTGTCAATAGCGATGTATTTATCCGATTTTGATAGTTTAATTAACGGTGAGGGCATGATTGTGTTTATGTTTATTAAACGAGAACGTATGTACCAAATACTATAAAGCAGTAGTTTAAACTTGTGCGTAACTAATAATGTACCTACTTCATTATGAGAATCTATTGGAATTGTAAAGCACTAACGGGTGAGTAATTATCCAAATACTTGAATATTAGCTGGATTAGGTACTAGAAATGGCCGGCAACCTCGCGATTATTCTTCGGTCTTGTTTGTTGTGGTACCTATGAATAAAAGGGTTCTTGATCAAAATATGTTTTCTTCAATTCTGAATCTTCAATAGTGTAAGTCAAGTAATGTCGGATCATGGGTTTCAATATTCCCAAGTATTTCATACTCATCCTGTATACACATACGCGATATTGATTTAAAGATTATCCCATGCGAAATTATGTTGGCATAGTTAAATACAAACCGACACCATTATTCTCCTAATACAATTATCTCCAATTATGGGATTTCTATTCATTAGCAAAGTACAATCGTTCAAGGTTCAATACCATGTCTGTAGTAGGTAATCGTCGGATCCTTCCATCAGATTTTATGTTTGGTGATATTGTTCTTCTAATAAGTTCAAATTGAGTGTACGAAGTGAATATGAGGATGTCTACCACCAATAGATGTACCAAATTTATTGCCATCTATTTGGTATTTCAACGAATATACACTTTGCTCAAGATAATGATGGGATATTATTAGGATATAAGAATATTTTGAGCAATTTGAAGGTCTACAAAAATTTAATAGCTCTTTTTTTCAGATAGAAAGTACTAAATGTGCTCAGATTTTCTGTATGTGCATTTCGGCGATATTTTGGAATCTCTGAATAAGTATAAGCAATGTATTATCTTATTTGGTGAACGTTGAATGATTTTGATGACTAATGTTACAATGTTGTTGGTGCCAAAAATCTTCTTTCTTACTACAACTGCACTACTTCAAAATTACCAGGACCAATAGAATTAATATTCTTTATATTTTTCAGTGCACCAACTTAAAAAGTCGGTACCAGTTTTTGTAAAAAAATATTTATTAAGATCCCACTGCTATATCATGCTTACTTATCTTGGACACAGTTATGTGGAATAGATCAAATACAATTAAAAAAAATATATTTTATAAATGAAGTTATTGAAAATATCGCAAATATCGTTCAATTTGCACAATGTGAACAATTCGTTTTATTTTATAGAAATATGTAAATAAAAAATTGGTACATAAAGTCAAACAATTCGTCAAATTCCATATTTGCGGCGTGTATCGAACCGATGTTGAAATCAAACAGCAGTGAAGTTACATAACGTTGTATCAAGCCGAGTATGAAATTATTCGTTGCAACCAAATGTCTATATATCAATTTTTATCCAAAACAAGTTTTTCAAATTTTGAGCTGGACGCGGACATACGGTAGAGAGGAAAAAAATGGGAGAGCAGTTATTCGGTAATCGAACCATCAACAATAAGCTAATTGAATCGTAAATGATTTTCATACAAAATCAGCGAGAAAAAACTATAAAGCATTGACTGCTCTTTCAAGCTTTGCCATACTTCTCTATTTTTTTTCCTAGGCATACATTATTATCACAAAAAGCATTCACCCGAAGATGTCACTAACATCATAACATATAAAAGAGTCCATTCTGTATCAACCAATCAATTTTCTCATTTAGTTGTCCGTATTGTTTGAAAATGTAGAGAAATTAATTTTTCCTAACCATTTTAAACTCGGAATTTATGTTATGTATAACTATTCACGTATAGATTTACCGAATCTCCATAAATATTTATTATTATTTATTCGTTTTATATTATTTGACGGACTGGCTTTCAATTAAATTTGAATAATTCATAGGATGTATCTAGTTATTCTATTAAAAATAAATACACAATATCCCACGATAGATAGGATGATACATTGATTTAGATGTCAATAGATTAACAATGTTAATAGTTTATACTCATCATTGTAATTTAGTTTGACAGTAGATTCAATTTTACTTCCTCAACTATCATAGCTCGAGGTAACAAATGTGAAAATGGTTTATACCATTTTGGAAAGTTATCGATATCGCTTTAGAGTGTCCCTCTATCATTCTCCCTGTTTTATATCAATAAAAGCTATATTTAAGGCGACGAGAGATTGCCGATACGTCATTAGAGCAGATAAGATAAAACAATTCTCTTAATATGTAGTATCATTTTCTCCTAAACGTTACAAGAAATAGAAAATGGGGCCGTATATCTCTAAAAAAGACATAATGTTTTTGCAATCACCGGTTGCAATCTCTGGTGTGTTTAAAAGAGATTGTCAAACATATTTGCATCGTGCTTATCATGTGAACTATAGTGATATTTTCTGTATATCTTTGACCTAGCAGAGCAAAGTGAGCAGAATCCAGAATACATATTTGGTGCTTGTAGCGCACATTAGGTGCTAATTGAGTGTTTTATTTCCGAAATAATTGCACTAAATTAGCTCTACAAGCACATTTTCTCAAAAAGTTGATTACTAAAGATTACTGTGTTAGCTTTACTATGAAGCTAGCAAATAGTGATGCTGCGAGACTGGTCTTGGTCTTGCAGTCTTGGTCTTGGTCTTGCAAAATTGCAAGACCAAGACCGAGACCAAGACCGTCTATGCAAGACCAAGACCCAAGACCAATACTGGGATGCAAGACCAATACCAAGACTAACCTGGTCTTGGTCTTGGTCTTGCTACAAGACTTGCGAGACTTGCAAGACTCTTGCAGTTCCGTAACCAAACACCAAATTGGTAGGAAACATATTATTTTGCTCAATGATAAGTTAAGAAATGCTAATAAATAACCTAATCAATTTAATCTTTGAACTCCCTTATTATCGATCTTTATTTTAGAAAATTAGAAAATATTGAATTAAAAGTTGTTGGGTGAAAAGCGAGTTCATTTTACGCTCCTAGGATTACCGGATTTCAAAAAATTCTGAAACACCCTATACCTATACCGTACTTTCAATCCTTCTAGGATTTCCCTTACCGAGCTGTTTTCAAAGAATCCCGATAGTTCGTAGCCAGGGGAAGGTTAACTACACGGTTTTTTATTTTTATTATTTTTTCTATCGCGCAGAATGTTTTAAGCAAACGTTAAACATCATCTATAAATCTGATATCTTTTTGATGACATTTATCCAGTGGCCACTTTTGGAGATATTTGAAATTTTAGATTGCCCTTATTTTGAAACTATTTTTTCGATCATGCTCATTAACTAACTCAACTAACATATTCACACGACTGACTTTTTAAATAGATACCTAGTTTTATAAATGCGCGTATTAACAAATCTCCACCTGTTTTTAATTTTCAATTTTTGGAAAAAACTTTCTAAAAAAAATGAAGTTAGTTTTACAAACCAGAAATACTTTTGATCGCTTTCAGAGATTCTTTCTATTTTATTAAAGAAAATGGTACAAAACCATTGTAGAATGAGCAAGAGAATGAGTTATGAAAATGTTATGGTAAGAGAAGCGACCTTAAAAGATGAGAAAAAAAGTGTCATTAAATTTGTTCTGTAGAATAAATTCGTCAAAGACAAAACCATACTACGCATGTCAGAAAAAAACTCAAACATTATGAACATTATTTATTGATAGTTTCCAAACTGCCACAAATCTGAAATGGTTTTGCTTATTGTCAGAGATTGGAACGTGTTTGAGCGCAGTTCTGATTGTAGAAACCTTTTTCTGATAGGGGTTGGAACGAACCTGTTGATAATATTTACGTCTCTATTTGTAGTTCCCATTCCTCTGGTGAGGTGTATGTAGTTTTGCAATAATTAATATAGACAAGTTGAGAAATAATAGATGGTTATAAAATTAATAGAAGCTAAGTATTTGGAATAATAATATACTATTATCGATAGTAGTATAAAGTAGAAGTATGTAGTAAAATGAGTGCTCAGTTGGGACCGATGATACCAAGAAAACACAAGCAGACTAAGTCGCGCAAGTAAGATACGATTCTCATATGTGAATGGTGATTATTAATTTATAAACTTTATAAATTAATTACGCATTTCACTTGCCCTAACTTAATTCTACAAGCCTAGTTTTATTCTCATTACTTATTCTACAATGGTTTGGTACCATTACAATACCAGGCGTGTTTGTTCTGGACAATGACAATTTTTTATACGGTCGATATTTATCCATTTCGAATGATAATATAATTACAGGCAATCTTATAAGATTATGAATTACATACTTCCCATACATATGCAGGGTTCTTCTTCATTTAAATTAAGCAATTACGGCTTAGAATCGCAACAACTTTTCACACTTATAAAAAGATCAAAATTTTTGCAAGAGTCTTGCGAAGTCTTGCAAGTCTTGCAGCAAGACCAAGACCAATACCAAGACCGTATATTCAAGACCAAGACCCAAGACCACGACTAAGGATTTGATGCAAGACCAAGACCAATACCAAGGGTGCGAGACCAAGACCAATACCAAGACCATGTCGGTCTTGGTCTTGGTCTTGCTTTGCGCATCACTACTAGCAAAGCAGCCATTTTCCAAAAAAACTATAAGTACATATAATTTTGGAATACAGCACTTAATTAGCCATTAATTAGCTCTACAAGCTCTAAAAAAATTTGATTGCTAACAACAAAGCAGCCATTTCTCAAAAATCTATGAGAGCAAATAATTTCGGTCTACTTCACCTAATTAGCACTTAAATAGCTCTACAAGCACTTAAAAAAGATTTTCTCAAAAAGTGGATTTCTAATGATTGCTATGCTAGGTTGAGATCTAAGGGTTGCTATGCTAGCCTTAGATATAAAGCTGGCAAAGCAGCTATTTAAAAAAAACTATAAGAGCAAATAATTTCGAAATAAAGCACTTAATTAGCTCTACAAGCACTATAAGAGATTTTCTCAAAAAAATTGATTTCTAAAGGTTCCTGTTCTAAGCGAAGCAGCCATTTTTCAAAAAAACTATAAGATTAACTAATTTTGGAATGCAACACTGAATTAGCACCTAATGTGCGTTACAAGCACCAACTTTGTATTTTGGATTCTCCTCACTTTGCTCTGCTAGCTTTAGGGCGTGTATTTTTGTGGTTTTACCTAATAGAAACATTATTTTTTATTATGAATATTATTCATACTTTTTCAATTTTATAGTATAAAGCTTACCTGTGACATTTCGTTGAAATAGAGGAGCTTCAAGTTACTTCTATTGCACATCGTTGATAACGCGTTCTTGTCGCATCATTTAAGGATAATTCAGTACTAGACCAAAATAGACTGAAAGTTTCATTGAGATTATTTATAGTGCCTTCGGAATTTGAAAAGGCATTTTTGTTCATTGATTTGTCTGTGAGGCTGTCGGTGTGTATGCTAAAATGATCTCAGGAAAAGATGTATCAATTTTGTTATTTTTTGTGAAGATAGTAAGGGTGTGAAGAACGGTTAGAATACTAAAATTTGTTGCAGCAGTCTATCGGTTGATTTCCAAAGACAACGTACGCATGTGCCAACCGAGTTTAGTATCCGGAAAAGCTGATTTTTCGAATATAGCATCCCTAACCAAAAACTTCTCCCAGAATTGGTCGTGACGGAATTTTTGTTAAAAATTTGAAATTTTAACCTAACAAGATTATCGCAGTTGGAGTACTAGAAGAATACAAGTTATATTATATATGTTGAACGTGGATTAGTATTTTCTGAAGAACGTAGGAACGAATCCATCAAAATTGTTTTATATAACTTCACTACCTACTTAAAAATTGCCATTATTAAAATAATTGATTCTACCTTTTATTTTTTAGTGCAACAGCTGATAAAGTTGGTCCTAGTTCTTATACTAAACTAACTAACTAAAAAGTTATTATATTATATCATATCCGTTTTTCATGAACTCTCTCCTATTTCTAAACAATCAATTGCAAAATATAAGATAACAGCTAAACGCATCTGCCTATAGTAGGAGAAAATTAGTAATTCGAGCACGTACAATATAGATAAGAGTATTGAGATATCTGAGTGAGTAGACATAGGTACATAGTTCTGAAGAATCGTCTTATATCGTTAATAACGTCGTGTTTGTTTGTTGTTGTTTTATTTTTCTCTTTATTTGTTGAGATATATATGTTTGAATATACTTTTGTCCAAAGACAACAAACTTTGTTATAAATAAAATAGACTAAAAACTCTTAGAGTAAGGTATATAGTAAAATAAGAAAGACTTCAACTTAATTTCAAAGTAGAAATCTTCACATCAATTTTCGATATCGAGTAAAGTATATAGTGCCTAGATCTGGATAGTGCCTGATCTCATAACCTATTTACAGTTTCTTTTAATTTTTTAGTTTTTAATTTTAAGAGTTCTCCAGTGCTCCCAATTTTTTTCATTGCCTTCTTAAAAGTGCCCTTAAGAAGGGTAATAGTTGAATGAAAGTTTAATTTGGCCTAGATGAACTAGAGTAGCTGAGGCCTGAGGGGAAAGGTGAATAATTTTGGAAGAAAATTACATATCCAAAAGGTTGAACTTGTATAAGTAGACAATTTAATTTGTTGTATATCTACAGAAAGCAAGAATAATGGAGTAAAGAAAACGTGAAAAATGCCACTTACGCTGTTAAATTTAAAGAAAACGGTATTTTAGGGGATCAAAGAGCTTTAATGTTCTAGAATCAATCACAGAACTGAATCTGTCTTGAGGAAAACTCTTAAATGAAAAATACGTTCTACATATCGGTCGAAAACCAATTCTACTGTCTAAATTGTAAGAAGATTCTGTTTGGAAATGGTCTTGGGCTCGTGAAAGTGTTATTAACTTTAGACGTCGTCATGATATTTCTCTCGAGTATTTGTTGTTCGGGGCTTTTTTGAAAGAATCAAAATGGAGATACTTCGGTAGAATGCTCCATTTGTTTCCAATGGGCACATGAGAACTGTACAGGCATTGACGAAGACATAGTTTACGTTTGAAATGTGTCTTGTAAAATATGGGATAGGGCATTCAGTTTTGGAAACTAATTTTTTATTTAAAAAGCATTTTTGAAAAATGTTTCTATACACATCAAAGCATGCAAAAAATTACCCAATAATAGCGACTTTGCTTTTCTGATATCTTTGATTAAAGCTATAGCAAATCGAATAAAATTAAAAGAAGTAATTTTGGCACTAAGTGTTAAAAAAAGATTTTAACGACTATTGCCCTAGTTTAGTAAAATATATTTTAAATCAAGTGATACAAGCATACGCCTGACAGTCAGTTTTAGAAACCTTGGAGTACAGTCATTTCAAAATAATTAAATATAGAGAAAAACAAGAGATAACGCTCTGGGCGTTAATAGGATCAGCATAAATATTAAACAAAAGATTTTGATATCCACCTCCCTCTCCTCGTCGCGGTAGACTGGGAAGCGCGAACAATAAATAATTGAAATTTGTCTGCTATATGTGGAAATGCGTACATGAATTTAGCCGTAGTATATCAATGCAAATAAATGCCTTCGAACAGCTGCAAAAAGGCGAATTGGATGGCCATAATTTAAATGGTGCTCGAATTTTATGTGGGGAAACAAACATCATTTTGTTTTTAATCGTTTTCCGCGTTTTGAAAATGGACGTGTAGTGAGAAGTAGTCGAAAGAGAGAGAGTGGAGAGAGGCCATGAAATTCATTTGAGGCGGTCCTCTTGTTTTAATCAAGAACCAGTCGGTCTCCTCTCATAGCTATCTGCTGCTCAATTACCGTTTTAAGCCCCATGGGTCCAAGTAAATCAGATCGCTAAGCTCGTCTGTCTCTCACTGCTGCACATCCCCCTATATTTTTCCTGTAAACAGAACTTTTTTTCAACCCCTTTGGAATCTCCTTCTACCTTATACACACCGCTGTTATCTCGTCCCAAGAAATTAATTTAATTGCCTCCCAGTATTCGTTTATCTTTATGTTAAACCAAATACAAATGTAGTTATAGATGGTGGTACGGTGCATTTCGAGACAAATCGATATTTCAGTGGCTGCAATATAAGAGACTCAGATCACAGATTATTATTCAGTAGTCAGTTGAACGTTCAGGAAACATGAACTGAACAAGTGAATAAATTCATTTTCATAAACTGGGACCGATTTTGAATGTCAAAATATTTACATTAAACATTCATTTGAAATGTTGGTAGTTATTATGATTATTAAATATTTAGAAAGCTCCTCCCATTTTTGAAAAATATCCAATCTAATGATTTCTGGAAATCGCCTATTCTTTAACAGTAGAATAAAATAAAATAGAATGACCAATTTTCGAGAGTAAAACTGATTTTTTTTTTTTGTGAGTAATATATTTTGGATCTCTAATTTCTTTCAATAAGACAGCAGTACACTACAGTTGAAAAATCATTCAAATTCTATAAAACGATAAAAATACAATATATGTATGAACTTATCTAGGTACATATAACTTAAACTATGTAATTTAATGCACATATTTTTTTGTCAAAAAGTGTTTAATTTGGTTTGAATACTCCTGTTTTTGGCTAGCAATGTGTCTTGAATTGGAAAATGATTATATTTTGGATCTCTAATTTCTTTCAATAAGACAGCAGTACACTACAGTTGAAAAATCATTCCAATTCTATAAAACGATAAAAATACAATATATGTATGTACTTATCTAGGTACATAAAACTTAAACTATGTAATTTAATGCACATATTTTTTGTCAAAAAGTGTTTAATTTGGTTTGAATACTCCCATTTTTGGCTAGCAATGTGTCTTGAATTGGAAAATGATTTTTCTCTGCCCATTGAATGGATGATGATAATGACCTTGCAGCCTCACCGTGTTTTACTCTCTGCACAATTCCTCCTTCAATGTCTGATTCGCCAAATTAAATCTGTTGGTCTTTATCAACTATTGCCTCGTTTATTATGTCTGCTTCTATTTGGTCTACAATAGTGTCTGTTCTTCAGTCGACCACTGGATAATATCATTGCTACTTAAGTCATTTTCTGCATCTATGATATTCAGCGAATCTTCAATGGCTTTAAGGTCTGACTCATTTACAACGCAAAGTCTCTTTCGAAATTCCGAAAGTGGAAGTTTGTCTTCAACAGACTCCGGGTCCTCTCAAATAGACTCAGTCCAAAATGATACCCAGCTCTTATGAATATTTTTTAGAGAAATTGATTTCCTTGCTAAATCCAAGTTATCTTCTGCATATTTTAAGTTGTATTCTTTCAACATCTTTACTATATCCTCTCCTTCATTTGTGCATATGACTTGAATTAACAAGCGCTTGCTGAATCCCACCTTTATATTTTGAATCAAGTATTCATTCATTGGTTGTAGCACTGCCAAGCAGTTAGGGGGGCAAGAACATAACTCTAAAATTATAGATTAGCAATAAAGTGTTTTTTGGGCCTGTTAACACCTGCTTAATATTTTTTGACACAAAGTATAGAACATGTTTTAAACCACTCTATAAATACAGGTATTGTCATCCATCCTTTGCTGGTTGCTTTATAATCAACGGGTACCTCAGCATTTTTTTAAATTCATGGTGTTTGATTTGCCGACAACCAGAAGTGGTAACTTTTGTCTGCCTTTTGCTTTACAACTGGCCATGAAGGTTACATGGTCTTTGGAGATTTTTCTGTCTGGTGCTGATTTTTCTTGACTACGAATCCATGTTCTATTCGGCGACGCTCTCCAAAATGCTGCGGATGCAACAGCATTATGCACCTGTTCCTTTGTTAAGCCCATTTCCTGCCCCACAGTAGGTATAAGCTTTTCTTGAAATGGAGTAATGGCGTTCACATCGCTCGAAAGTTTCTCACAACAAACCTTGAAAAATCGAATACCGTTTCGTTTCTTGAATTTATCAAGCCATCCAGAGCTTGCTCGAAAATGATCCTTGTGTTCATAAAAATGCTTCGCTTTTGTTCTTAAATGATCTGAAGAAACAGGTACGTGGGCAAGCCATTGTTGTAAAAACAGCAGCCTCAACTTTAGAATTCTCGGCTTTTCTGATCACCTGCCGCTTGCCTAAAATTCAGAATATGCATTTTTGTAATGACAAAAAGTTATTGAGCACATATATGTTCCTTGATATGATTTTGATACAAATTTTCTTATTTTGTCCTTATTATCCTTTACATCAAAAATCGTGGATCTAGGAACTTCATCATTTGCTACCGTTCCACGAATACTTTCAGATTTATTTAGACTCTCCAATATTGCACATTTTTTGCTGAGTGTTGATGGTTTGTAAGGTCTTTTGTTAGGAGCCATCCCCGATAGAAAAAATAACTCGCGTTAATCTTGTTCAGACAGTAAAATGACTGTTATGATTTTCTTACGAAACATTTTAACGTCCGATTTACAGAGGTTATTTTGAAAATATCCGGTTTATAGAGCAATCCGTACAGTCGAATTCTATGCCTACCATTTACGAAGGCGCTCAAAAAAGGCAGTGTTTGTTAGTACTGATTCCACTGGTAACGCACTTTCTTATTTTAATACAGATTATTGCTTCTTGAATATCTATTTTTGATTGAAAATTATCAAAATATGTACGAGGTAGAGATAATTTGAATAGATTTAGTTTTGCGGCTTGAATATTAGTGCTTAAACGTGGAATATCATAATCAGCAGTACGTGACTGCGCTTAAGACATATCAATAATTGATTTTCCGTTCAGACCATTTTGCAGAACTACAGGTTTCTTCTTATTAGCGTAAACCAGCAAAGCTAATTGTCTCATGACAAAAAAAGTTCGACGGCGCCAGCGGACAGGTAAATTTCACTGTATTTAATTCTTATTATTTTCATATCACTTACAGAGAAACATACTCCAAACTAAATTTGTCGTCACAGATCATTAACTATAAGTGAAAAGTATTTTGGATAAAACTCAGTCAATGGCTACTCTTTTTTTTATATTTTGGGCTTCTTTATTGATATATAACACCATAGCGTTGATTTTTTTTCTAATTTCAAAAATGCGAACGATTGCAACAGCTGTATAATTTCTATAAGACATTCACATAAAAATGTTGATGTTTATTTATCAGGAGAAACTCCATTTTAAATATATTTTTGATATACAGGAGCGACTTCATTAGTTGATGCACTAAAAATAATAAAATAACCAAGATTTTTTCAAGTTATTTATTTCACAATTTAGAATGATCATGTTAAATAACTCACACACCTCTTGGGCAGTATAGAAACTAATACTGAAACTCTAATTTTATCACAAAAGAAATGGCAAATAAATACCAAGAAAAAATATACACACCGTAGTTGGTATCTCTATCGAGATCTCTATTGTTCATCGTCTCCTTTCATCAATAGTCACTCTGTCTCATCAATTTAAATTAAAAAATATTAATTACTATATTATTATATTACCTACAAGAAAAACTATTTTACGTGTTATGTTATTGTCATTTACTCTTGAATAAATACGTTGGTCTGTTGCGACTACGAATGATTTCAATAATTATTTTGTCATCTAAAAGCTGACTACTGAGGAATGAATGACGTCATGCCGGAAAGTCTATAACAGATAATTTTAATTCTACAGACGTTATTTGAAAATGTAGATCAGAGACTAGACGAAAACCTCCCAAACATCTAAAGACCTACGCATATATAAGGTGAATGAGTTATGAAATTTGTCAAAGACTTCGATCGATTTATTTTGTATCTCTCCACAAATCGTAAGAAGTGTTGATTATTCGGCACCAAATCATGTATACATAATGTATATATAATACCTAGTATTTTCAGTATGTCTGACCGATTCTTCAGCATACTATAAAAGAATATTAATAGGGCTCATTATTATCCACAAGAGCCTTAACTTTCTAAATATCACGAATTGAAAATAAATATTTAGTCTGACATAAAAATGTATATGCAACGACGGTCATATATGACGACCGCAGATGATGGGTTATGATGGTGATATTTATCACTTTATTGTGTGTTAATATCTTCGGATACAGCACTGAGCATTCAATCACCGGAGGACAAACCATGCATTTCGTATTAGTATGGTAGCCAACTCAGGTAGATAAAATAACCGATTCTCCATTACATTATGGAACCCATGCACAGTTCAGCATAGCCCTCAACATGAGTAACGAACCTACTCGATCTCCTGCATTTGGATAAGTTTGAGATAATAAAACTGCGTTGACCAATCATATTCATGTGTATTAGTGTTATCTGGATCGTCGCTGTCAAACGTCAATTTTGGTATCACCTAGTTACGTAACGTAACATTTTAAGCGTGCCGTATTTCATATAAGAGCATTTAAAGAAAAATGCAGTGATAGAATACCTATATGTATTTTCGTAACTTTTGAAGTTACTCTAAATTGAATATCAGACATCGTCTATCAATCTATAACATCGAAACAGAACATTAACTCTTCTGAGGATGAATAAATAACACTGCATTTCTATATGAAAATATTAAATGCAAATTAATAATAGTTGAAAGAGCGTCAGAATATTACGTGGTAATAAAAACAAAACAGAACTTGGAACGTGATCCCAGATTGCGGGCTTGGAACAATTTACAATGATTGATCACGTAATTCCTCCAATGCTGAAAACAATATTCTAAAATGTGGAAAGTTGCAAATTACAATCTGAAACAGACGCCATTTGTTTTAAATCAAGCAAAACCTGTATCCAAAGCTCACGAAAAAACTGAAAGAGTTTTATTTCTGCAAACAATCATATATTTGCATGGAATATCCTTTTGATCCTTTCGTATTCTCATATTTAGAGTCGCCCTTGAAAGAAGTTTGTTTGCGTCTTTTTGGATTTGAATACTGCCGTTAAAATATCATACGTTCTTCTCCGAGAGTCAAATATTTTATAGTTGATAGTTTTATTCAGTAATATAAATGTAAATCGAAAATCAGGATTGATTAATTATTGTGCAAAAAACTTCCGGATAAGACAAAAGAGGGTTCTAACTTCTTTTCTTCCATAGAGTGCTTTTAATGTAGGGATAGCGAGGAATGCGTCGGGTCGCTGTTTTTAATGACTTAAAAAGAAACTAGTATATATATATATATATATATATATATATATATATATATATCGCTGCTTTTTTGCGTGCTTTACGGTTCAACCTCAACACAGCCCACGAACATTTATCAGCTTCCCTACTCAGGCTTTTGAATTTTGTTTTTAATACCTTCTCATGTGACTTTGATTACTTAATGTTAATGATTTACCAAAGACCCTTAACTGAGAATATAAGAATTTTTTCATCCTGAAATTCTGAATGATAAATTGAATTAATCCAAATCTACATCTCATTATTTTAATTTTCGTGAGTGATCTCTCATACATCAGATAAGATAATTCATTAGCCAAAATGATGGGTCAAAACTTTAGGCAAATGTCAATAATTCTAAGAGAAAGCCTTACTGATCAAGTTAAGTGCCTCTCAAAGTAATTCCAGACGTAAGCTGACAATGCAAATTTTGATCATTATTGAAATGGTTTAGCGATGAATTGCGGCAATGAACTTCCATATTAACATTAAATACGGGGCAGAACAGAATTTGATGCGCTGTAGTACAAAAAATCTACATATAAGATATAATTTCATGTTTTCACTTAAACTTCTACAGCTATAAGAAGAAATTTTGAATCATAATAGTAGTAACGCTTGTAATGGCTGTATTGCATAACTATGTGCATTTTAATGGTCGATATTATGATACGATATATTTTCTTGTATTTACTCAATTTATACAGAGCCATGCGATAGTGTCGAACGATCCAAATAAAATATTCGATGTAAGCAAAATGTCAAAAACATTGACCAGTGAAATAATCGTATGGTCAATGTCATCAATTTTAATAGATAAACATACCTATATTAATCTTTATGCATTCTATGTTGAAACTTCGTATAAATTCAACACATATAAATATTTAAAAAAAAATTAGACCGATGTTATTAGTTGGTGCACTGAAAAATACGAAATAATATTAATCCTATTGGTGCTGTTACTTTTGAAGTTGTGCAGTTGCAGCTTCAATTTTGAGTGTAACATTAGTCATGAAAATTGTTGAACGTTCACTAATACCAAAGAAGATAGTACTTATATCGTTATCGTTACCATGTATGAGGCCTACTTGTTACTTGTTATTATATAGAGATCTCAAAACATCGCGGCGCAGATATACATATTTACGAATTCATCGTAACTTTTTTGAAAAATATTCATTTTAAATCTTGATAACTGCATATAATCTCTTCATTAATTTGGCCGTCCCATATTTTTAATTTTTGAAAAAACTTGCCCCTTCCACATAGCGGAAATACACCTATCACATATCTTAGACTTTACCATGGCTGTAACTCGAAAACCGTAACTCTTTTAAAAAAATGTTCAATTTAAACATTTCGGGATATGGTCCCGTCCCTTTCAAATTTCGGATTTTCGATTCTCGGAAATACCTATTTGCCCCTTCCACATAGCTGAAACACATATTTCAGACTGTAACGCGGAAACCTGTTATTATTTTTAAAAATGTCCAATTTAAACGTCTCCGGATATTCGAATTTCCTTCAATTCTGTCGTCTCGGATTTTCAATTTTCTGGAAAAATTGCAACCACCGTCCCCTCTGGGGGAGGTTTTCAAACGAAACAAAAATCATCAAAATCGGAGGACGTTTACCTACTATGCAAAAGTCGCGAACAAAGATTAAAAAAGCAGACATACAGTCGAATTGTATACCTCCTTCGTCTGGTTCGTCGATCAAAAAGATAGCGCCACTGTTTTAATGTGTATATTGATTACAATTGTGATTTTTCCATAAACTTTTATTTGTCTGTTCTGTCATGTCAATGTCATTATGTCATTGCTGCATATTGTGTGATAGTGTTACATACTTCAATTGCTCTGCAGCATAAATTTTATGCTTCATTTTTAAAGGAATCTATTTGAAATACATAATATTAAGACAAGCGTTGCTAAGACCTAAGCATCAATTTATATCTCTTAAGGAGTTTTGAGGACAAAATTTTTTATATAGTTCAAGTGAACCGAAACTGAGAATAAATGGACAGTTCAAAAATTATCAAATCATTTTATTTACTTCCAAATGTTGTTAAGGTATGCAAAATGAAACTCACAAATATTTGGATGAGCATATAGATATTTAAAATATTTATTATTGCTTCATTCACATTTCTTTCAATATATTAATCAATAAAATATCTCGGCTCATTAGAGAAGGTGATTTCATTATTATGCAATTTCAGATATTTCGAGCAGATATGTTCCCATATTACATGACATTTTTCGAATTCGTTTCTTTTTGATAGCTGGATACAGACTGTGGCGATAATAGATAATAGTAATGCTTGTGTTGATATAAAAAAAACAACTCAACAATAATTGTCGAAACCTGTAAAAACAACAAAAATATAAATAGAACATATCATTGTCCATTTGAAGTATGAATATCATTCTTGACTATCTAAATTACATGATTTTCTTTCACGTCAAATAATTTCTTACCTAACCGTGTGAGCATTTCCAATCTATGCTTTTATTGTATGTTGGTGCGCTACTGGTAATCTCCATTTACTCAAATGGCAAATATCGTTGAGAACAAACGGGCTTTTCCGACTCTATTGCCGAGCGGAATACACATTTTGCTCCTTAATGAACTAAGTAAAAAACAGCTTTAACGCAAGGGTTCTATTTACTTTATTTTGCGTTTGAATAAATGCACCAATAAATTTTGAAGGGGTCTAGACCATTTGTTAATGTTTTAATTACGACAGAAACGTCTAGCTTTTGTTGGTGGTGCTTCAAGTTTTTAATTATAATGTATCAATAGTATATTTTGCTTTTGCTCCTTTAGGATGTTCGATGATTCCAGTATCGGGTGTGCGGGGAAAGGGGCGGTCCTATTGAAAGTATAGAAAAATATCAGATTAGCCAACATTGGAACTGTAAAATATTAATCTCGAAAAGAGTATTTATTGAACAAGAAAACCTTAGATATTCCTCGAAATACTTGCTGTAGGTCTAGTTAACTAACAATTAATCATATTATTGTCTTTTTTGCATTTTTAAATTAAATAATTTGTCATGTTATATTCATAATTATCGCTGGCAACAGCACATAAATTAATTTGTGTTTACCAACCTGCGTGTTAGTTTCTCTGTCTCTGTCCTAACCTTCAAATTCAGAGTAAAAGTATTTCAACTTCCTCTTCAACCTCGGCAGAGTTCACTTCGAGTTGGAAGAAAAAAAATTCGTACGGGTAGTACACGTGGTACGTAGAAGACTCGAGTGCTGCGCCCCCGAGGTGGATAAGGAAGTCGTGGCCGTGATAATCAAGTGTGGTTCTGGGTTTGCTTTAGAGAAGAAGTCGATTCCTAAAAAGTCTTTGTTAGGTTAAAAGCACGTGGTAGCGTGGTCTGGCGGAGACAGGAGGAACACCTCGCGGATAACCTCAAGGGCGTGACAGTGACGGTTATATTCCGATCAGAGCAAAATTGCGGCCATTTCTTGACACGTGCATTGCAAACAATTTTATGAAAATACGTTTTAAGTAATTAGTGATAGTGGTATGGTCTAGAGCCAGACAAGCCAGTTAGGAAAGGGCCATTTTAACGGAAAGAAGAAGAAGAAGTAAAAATATTTCAAATTTAAAAACTGTATACAGTATGTTATTATGGCTTCGTGTAGGTGGAAATGTGGAATGCAAAATTGGCCAAATTTGTAAAAAGAAATGTCCTTGATATGTACATCCAGCGATCGTTTATAGCAAAGCAGATGCTGGAGAGAAAGAAAACATAAGAAACTATCAGTCATAGTACCGCTGAAACATCTGAAGCAAGAGGATGTAGGCTAATTAACTAGAATATATTATATCTCAGCAATTTCCTGCAATGAGTGCAATGAAGCTTTGCTTATTCAACATATTGAAGGAGAAATTAATATTGGCGTTGCATCGGTATTCAATATTCGTTGTCGCAACTGTTTTGCTATAAAGAAAATTAAATCTGAAGAACAATATTTTAATAAATTATCCCGCTGCAAAGTCTTTGCTGCTAACTCAAAAGTTGTTCTAGGTAATTAAACGCATTCTATTATACATTTAATAAGAGCTACTTAATTTGATAACTAAATGCACTTTTGAATTTTGCCTGCTGGCGTTGGACAAACGCATCTGTATAAAACATTAACCTTATTTGCCAACATTCAATGCTCAACTTTTCAAAACACATGAGAAAATTATTGGCCCTTTTATTGAAATAGTTCGCAAAAGAAAGCTGTTCAGAAGCTACTGCATTAGAACGAGCTTCAACAGAACAAAATATCGAATCATTGAAAACTTTATTGGAAGAATTAAAAAGCCAAATCTTAAAACTTATATATACCTAACTAGGAAAAGCAGAACGGCTCAATCCCTTTTTCTCTTTTTATTTTCAACAGATTTTTTTGTTTAGTAGCTATTGACAAGCTTTAATCTTATCGATAACAGAAAATGTGTACATTAGCTTTTTGAGTGCCGTACATCCGTAGAAATAACGGAATCTTTGTTAAACCATTAGGTATATATTTTCTCTAAATGTATAAAGTTTAGTAATTTGTTATTTAGTAGCGATACAGACTTAGGTGACAGCAATATGGACAATATTGGGTAAATTAGAAAAGTGAAATATAAATAATAAAGTACATCATATATTTGATAGAAGGGTAAACACAAATATGATGGGCAATTACTAATAATTTCAAATTAATCACACTTGCTGTAACATTATATTATATAAATATGTTCATTCAGCTTATTCTAAGACAAAAAGTATATATTCCGATATATGTTCCGATCAATCAAAAATGTCATTAGTTTAATACATCTTATGGTAACGGTATATTTAGATTAGTTAAATTTATTTAGATATAGCTGTTATAAAAGTTTTCTTAGTGAATGATATAATAAATAAATAATCTTTGTTTGTAGAGTAGAAACAAGTCACATATATAAACTGAAAATATTGAGGCAGGTACAGGCTCAGTGATCAGTGAGATAAATATATAAATAATAATTGATTAATTGTATCTACACAATAATATATACAAATATATACCAGTAAACAAATTAGACAATGTGAAATCTTAGTCTTGTATGTGAAACTGATGTGGTTAAGTCGTAATAATCTTTACTTTTGTGTTAAGCTTTTAGAAAATTTCAAATAAATATATATATATATATATATATATATATATATATATAATCATATTCTCTCACGATACAAAAAATCAAACATTACCTAAATCTTATTATTTTGAACCAATGATTCTCCAGTTTAATTATTTCCTATTATTAATGATACACCCTGTATATATTTTATCTATGAAAACACTCAAACTTCAAACAAAAGTGACCTAACCTTCATAATTTGCATGAACATGGAACAAACTAATGTTTAACCTTGTCGATGTATCTAACTCGTATTTTGTGAGTTAAGACAGAGATGTTGCCAAATCTCGCATTTTCTCTTAGCATTCGTTAAAAAATTGTCCTTAGATAAATAGTTTTTTGAATATTTCACCGTAAATTGTGTGATAGGATACAAATAAGAATAGAGAAATCTGTTCATAAAATTGCTAACTTTCATAAGAAATACTTTTTTTCAATTTCCATACATGGGAAATAATGAAAAAACAATTTAAAATAGGTAATGTGCGATTTTTCCATAAGACACCATGCTTTTTCAATAACGTTTTTCTTGAAAAACCTGCGATAAAAAAGTCTGAAAAAAAAACATGTTCGCCATGCACCAGTTTATCAAACTTATTATTTTTATGGATTTCTCTGCATACAGCTGAAACCATCGAACATCCTTTAATGTGTTGTAGTTCTCGAATCGTATAGATGATCTAAAAGCGGTTCCTAATTTCTTAGGAAATTTTCTAATATACCGGCGAGCGAGCTTCAAGGTCCCTAAATGGATTTTGGGAGGAATTTGTGTTCATATGAGTACGAATGAGTATCTGTGCTTATTTTTGAACGACTTCATAAAAAGGAGGTATACAATACGGTGGTATTTTTACTTTTTACGTCTGTAAGTTTGCGGGTTTCGCTGCTGATGAGAGATCATATTCTCGAAAACTTATTGTTTTATACGACAAACAAATCATTTCCATAAATCATTAAATTGAACTTTCTTTTTATACTCCAACGGTTGCGGAGGTAGAGCCCTTGGAAGGGTAGTTCTCGAATAAAATTCAAATTATTGTACATATTTATTTGACTTATTCCTTAAACAGAAACATGAAATAATTACCTTCCCACAAAAACTTGCACCGACTTTATTAATTCCTTATTCGATTGGGTAGGTGCTGGTAATTTTGAAGCAGTTGCCAAGAATTTTCCATCATCTACCTATAACCTCTTGCATAACTTCTACAGTTCTAATAGAATAAATAAATAGAATGAATTTTCCCAAATTATCCCAAATAATTTTTAAATTATTGACTTTGTTTACCCATTGGCAGTGAGTATCTCGTATATTGATTCACAAGTGGTATTTGGAAATGGCTAATAATGAAGCTTATGAGCTGATGCTGAAGGAAAACAAATGTAAATTATTTTCTTCTCAACTCGTTAACATGAAGAATAACTTTTCTAATCATTTTTATTTTTAATACCTAGCAAACGAAAAAAGGCTTCCTTGCGTCATATTTGAGCTTTACACTACATAAATAATTAGATTTTACCGTTTGTCGGTCTACATGTGTACCTATCAAGTAGCACAGAATTACGGGAAAAGTATTTCCTTAGACTAAAAGTTTTATTTGAAAAAAATCATTCATCGCAAAAAGAAAGAAGCCAGGAGTATATTAAATATAGAGGTATATATTTTCCAAGAAAATTCATACAATGGAAGGTGTTGGTAATTTCTTAAGCGAGTTTTTAATGACATAACTTTGACAAATCTACTTTATATTGGTGTGGAATTTGATGTTGCAATTGGAAAAAATAAATATGATTAAAAATAGATAACAACTTTTCAAATTTTAAATATTGTTGTCGCGTTCATTCCTATGTAGAATTTGAGGTATTCCTTTTTGATCTACCACAATTTCTTCTATCATTTACTTAATTTCTTATCAACGAGAAACTCCCAGATTATCGACTGGTTTAACTTAATATTTAACATTTTATTCCCCTCTTTAGGACAAACATAATATCTGTAAAAATCATTGGAAGGAAAATTGAATAGTATAAGAACGTCGAAATTTTTCAATAAAATTATTACCAACATTAAGTATTAGTTGGTGCACTGAAAAATACAAAATAATATCAACTCCATTAGTGCTGATAATTTTGGAACATAAAAATGCACACAGTCGATTTGTATGCCTCCTCAGTTTGGAAGTCGACACGAAATATTCAGAAGCCTGGATTCAGGAATCTGCATCTCATTAATGTATACTTTAAAAGATCTTCTAATAAATCCCATAACACCCTGTATATATCCACATCGCAACCCTATATACCATGTGTCAATTGCCTAATTATATCCTGTTTCCACCTATGTTAATTGGAATTGATTCATCAATTCAGCTGGTGTATCTCATCCATCTAATTTGATTAAACTAGAGTATATCAATATATTTGCAATCAGAAATTAGTTAACCAAAAAAATCATCGAAAAAACTTTCCACGAATTAATAATAGGTACATCCTAATGATGATAATTATAAATATGTGAGATATTTTCCCTTCAACCGCAATACAACATTCACCAAGAAAAAAAACAAATAATTGATAGGAATTTTTGTTATGGTATCCACGTAAAATATAAAATAAATAGATGATTTGGATGGTTTAACTAATGGAATAATATGCGTGACTGCATTCACAAATTTTATCGAAACGAGTTTATAGAGAAACCACAACGGCAATTCAGGATTATTCAATATTGCATTTGAAAATACTCAAATAAACGCAATATATACTACAAAATTTGCACACACACACACACACACACACACACATATATATATATATATATATATATATATATATATATATATATATATATATATATAAATAAAAAGATGTTCTTGGGGATGCAGTCATATATTCAATAAAATTCTTTGACTGAAGCCGAGCTTTCGAGAATGTTTATTCTCTTCTTCAGGGCAAAAATCGAAAGCTCGGCTTCAGTCAAAGAATTTTATTGAATATATGACTGCATCCCCAAGAACATCTTTTTATTTATTATAAATCCAGTCAAGAATACAAAATCAATATATATATATATATATATATATATATATATATATAGATAAATGTATATATATATATATATATATATATATATATATATACATTATAACTATATGTCCTAGTTTAGTTTGATATTCAATAGAACTAAAAAAAAATTCGTGGAACCTTTTGTGAAATTTTAGTTCTGGCCTAAAGTTTCTTCAGAATTTATAGATAACAACACCTAAGAATTTTAATTATAGTGTGTTTATTTGAAACGCAGGTAAATACTTCAACTAGGTGATAAATTAATAAATACAAAGATCAACATAGCACATTCATATAAATTGACGGTAGCCCTTAGACCCCCTTAATAACTCCCTGACCTCAATTATTTTCTTTTACCGTTTGATTTTTTTAATACCATATAATTCCTTTTTGAAAGAAACTAAAGAACTTTTTTTCAATATAACTATTTCTGACATTCCAAATTCGCAGTGGGAGCGAACGCCAGAAAAAGCGCGCTAGACTCCTGAGTTTTTTTTTCGAACAGATCGCGTAGCTATAGCCATTTTTTACCGAAGAACCCAAACCGAGGAGGTCTACAATTCCATTGTCTGTTTTTTTTGGTTTGTGTGTGCGCTGTGTATAGTAAACGTCTTCCGATTTTGATGATTTCTTAATCATTAGAAAGAAGAGACTTGAAAAATGATCTCATATTCATAAAAGCTCAAATCCGAAATCTCTTTCCCTCCGAAAACCGCCCCCGAAGAGGGCCGAGGGAACAATTGTTCTCGAAAATCCGAGACAGCAGATTTAAAGATAAGAAAATATCCGGAAACGTTTAAATTGAATGTTTTTGCAAAAGAGATACGGTCTTCGAGTTTCAGCGATGTTAAAAATTTGAAATATGTGTATTTTTGCTTTGTGCATTTTTTCCATAGAGTTATGGTTTTTGAGTTACAGCGGTGGTAAAGTCTAAAATATGCGTATTTCCGCGACGATGTTTTAGATTACTGAATAATAACAAGTACAAGCTCAGAATATACGTGGGTAATGGTATAAGTTATAAGTGAATTTCGTGACTAATGTTACAATCAAAAGTAGAAAAGAAATAAATAGATATTTCTTACAAAAAATTGGACCGACGTTATTAGTTGGTGCACTGAAAAATACAAAATAATATTAATTCTATTGGTGCTGGTACTTGTGAATTTGATGCCAAAGGTTTTCAATCTTACTGCAACTGCATCACTTCAAAGGTACCAGCACCAATAAAATTAATATTATTTTGTACTTTTCAGTGCACCAACTGATAACGTCGGTCCAATTTTATGTAAAAGATATTTATATATTATCTAATGAACAAAGATTTTAGTGGCTAATTCGCTAGACCCCACTTAAAACATAATAAGTAGGTAATAGAAAATAATATATAGAATTATTATTATTTGGTATTTTTCAGTGCACCAACTAATAACGTCGGTCCAATTTTTTGTAAGAAATTTTTATTATTTCCAGCGCCGATGATAGAGCTATCTAGAGCCTACAATAACGCTAGAAAAGCTAGTTCTGGGCTCTTTACATTTTTTACCCGAATTTTTATCCTTCGTTATTATTTCTCTTATTTTGTAGAATTAGATATTATGCCCTTATAATTTTTACATAAAAAGGCACACTAGCAGAAGTTGGGAATAACACCTCTCATTTTTTAGATATTGTTCCTGGCCCGCTCGTCTTACAGCTCCAGCTAATTAGATATTCTCCAGTATTCCCCTGACATTCATTGTAATCTATCAATCTACAATATTATGAATCAATTATTTATTAGATTAACTCTATAGAAATACAATCATACAATGTAGATGAATTGAAATAATTATACCATATAATTTGCTAACAGTCATTTTCACATTTGAATAGCAAAAATTTGCCTAATTTAATATCGATTATTAAATTTAAGTATTAAATAGAATATTAACTGATTGGTTCCATATTTGAATCACGTTCCAGATTTTTTCCTCCTACAAAGAATTAGGGATAAATAAATATATAAAGAATGTATAATCACAACATGGATTTTTCTTCAACAGCTATACACACTGAATGCTTTTAGTTTTAAAATCTGTTTAAATTTAAATGAACCTTTCTTTCCTCTCCTAGGTATAGAAGCTTTTATGTTTCGAAGTTATTCTCTTGATTTCTTGTGATAAATCAATAAACCATTATACATATTTAGATTCGGATGCACTTTGAGGACTTCTAATATCCTCTATGCTTCATTAATAATAATATGTTATTGAATGGATCATGCAAAATAAAATGACGTCAAATTGTTTATAATATTTCACACGTTAAACTGTTCCACTTGATTCCACGTTAAAATTCCACGAATACTCCTCGATTTAACCCTTACTCATAGATTTTGGTTAATCATACCTTCATAAAAATGCTGAATAATCATATTTAAACACTATCTAGTACAAATAGACTCCGTTTTACCTATAAAATAAGGAATAATAAAAAAGATGGAAATCGTTAGACAGGCTGAAAATCAAATGACACTTTATAGTACCACAATGTCGCTTAGATGTTTTCGAGCAATTAGAATGTAAAATGATACTACTAGTGTCCTAAAGTTTTTCTGAACCATGTGGTATATCAACAGTTGTTGTTCACGGTCATTATTGCTAAAATATATTCAGTGTCATGGTTCCAAATTCCGATCAACGTCTTACAAAATCTTATTGTTAAGATAGGTTAGAGTTTCACAAATCTGGTTCATTATTCTTCTAAATTTGTCCTAAGACTGTTCTTGGATGCATTGGATGCACCTTATCTTTCAATTATTCCTATTCTTCAGTAATATTCATGTAGATATTGAGAAACCAAACGCACTATATAGAGTAGTCAAGTGTTGCCTTTACCATCTCATATCCCAAATCTATACTAATATTGTGAATGTGAAAGTTTGGATGGATGGATGTTTGTTCTCAATTACGCCATAAATGGCTGAACAGATTTAGATGAAATTTGCTATACAAATAGTTTATTACCTGGATTAACTCATATACCTAGGTACTTTTTACCTCGGAAAAATTTTAGGTTTCTATCATTATAAAACAACTAACTACAGGACATATCCACTTTTCGTATAGATGTTTCTTGTAGAACATTAAATCTAAAAATCAATATAGGTGTCGTTATTGAGGTTTTTTAGGACGTAACTTGTCGTAGATTTCACTGATTCACGCGTGGGAAGTTACGGGCACTTGCTAGTTTTCAATAAACCAGAAGTAGAAATCTTGATTTATTGAAATAACTTAACTATTCTATTGCGTTATGTAGAAAAAAATATAACGTTGATACTTATATATATATATATATATATATATATATATATATATATATATATATATATATATATATATTTTGATTTTGTATTCTTGACTGGTTTTATCATAAATAAAAAGATGTTCTTGGGGATGCAGTCATATATTCAATAAAATTCTTTGATTAGGCAAACTACAAATCGTTACAAAATTATTTCAACAACAACTTAAAGTATTATAAAAATACTTACAATCGTGAATTTAGAATAAATTTGCCAAAAACTGGAAAGATTTCATAGCCATCAATTACAAATGTCATTATTTATATTTGTCATGGTAACACAATAAGTAAGAAAGTATCTAGATTTTGTTGATAAAAATGAATATTACTGAATGATCTTTATATGTTTGTGGCTATTTGAACAAAGAGCACAATTAAATTAAAATTATTATTAAAGCAGATACAGGTTCAGTTAAAAAAAATAATAATAAATAATGTAAAATGGAAAAGTGAATGATTTTGAAAATGTTTCATTCTCATGTCGTATTGTGAAAGAATATGATTTTATATATTATTTTGAATATTTATGAATATTTGAAAGAACATTAAAGATTATTTTAGGATTTCAAAACATCTATTTCACCCAAAAATTTAGAGGTTGATTAGTGAGAGAAATCGGCCTTTTTTATGGAATAAGTATCAGTGCACTTTGAGAATAATCATGTTTATATGTTTCGTATTGTGAGAGAATATGATTACACTTATATAGAAATTTTACATAATATTATGTACCTTTTTCTTTTAACTGTCAGTTCAAGCCCAGAATAAAAGTAATTTAGTCTATGTATGGGTATATATGTAAGTATTTATGCAATATTCTTAAATTACATTATATATTATTATTTTTTTTAACTGAACCTGTACCTGCCTTAATAATAATTTTAATTTAATTGTGCTCTTTGTTCATATAGCCACAAACATATAAAGATCATTCAGTAATATTCATTTTTATCAACAAAATCTAGATACTTTCTTACTTATTGTGTTACCATGATAAATATAAATAATGACATTTGTAATTGATGGCTATGAAATCTTTCCAGTTTTTGGCTAATTTATTCTAAATTCACGATTGTAAGTATTTTTATAATACTTTAAGTTGTTGAAATAATTTTGTAACGATTTGTAGTTTGCCCTGAAGAAGAGAATAAACATTCTCGAAAGTTCGGCTTTAATCAAAGAATTTTATTGAATATAGAACATCTTTTTATTTATATATATACATATATATATATATATATATATATATATATCTATATATATAAGATATACAAATTTTTATACGCCACGTTGATATCATACAAAATAAAGGCATTTATTGGAGCAACAAAACGCTTTGAATTTGAAGTTATTACTCATGTAGATTCTCCAACTCGAACTAATTTGAATTCAGTAATTTCTGGATATTCTCTCGCTCATCTACTCATCCCCATTAGCAACATTGTACCCGCCAATAGAAGTCTTTTCGTCGTTCACGAACTTCCCAGTCGTAATTAATTTTCACATAAGAATTTCCAAGTCGAAGCTGAAGGGAAATATAAGAATCCGAAACAAAATTACGGTCTCTCTCTTGCCCATATTTTAATAAATCCTTTTAAATATCGTGCACATCTATAGAATTCTTAAAAGATAACCGCATTATATTTGCCGCCAAGCAGGAATATGGATGCTTTATTCGAGCTTGTGGATTCTTTCTTATTATATATAATATGAGAAGAAACTTATGCCAGAGCGATTGGATGGATCGAGTTTATTACTTCTCTTCGATAACCAGAATTGTTGAAAGCAAGCTTTCTAAATTGGGAAAAAGTTTCAACATGCCTTAAGGACACAATACACATATGAAAATTTATCTTTCGACATTTAGTGCAGCGACAGAAGGCATCTTACCAAAGGAGGATATATATATATAGTTACGAGTTTGGGGTAGTGTCGTAATTTTGGTATATTTTGCCGCATAGGTATCCAGCAATTTCTACAAGACAAGTTGCATGCGTATCCAGAAAATCTAGTTCTAAGGATTTTATGGAATTACGAGTTTCATCCAGTCATTTTCGATAGTTCAGCATATGAACTAGTAAAGAGACTGACATACTAAGAATGGTGTTCTCCTCAGCATGATAATTACTCAAAATTTGTAAATGGAAAGTATTATAATGAGTTTTTCGACGCATGTTTGACTTTTATTGACATTTGTTATTATGTTCTAATCCAATCAGGGACCACTACTAACACAACTTAAAAGATGTGTAGCATTTTTACAAATAAAAATGGAAAATTGTCAATTATTTTAAAAATTGCTAATTTTTGGTATAGACAACCTTATACAAAGTTCCCCTTATTTTTGCTGCTTAATACAATAAAATAATAAGAAACGGGAGTTTCCATTTGAAAAAATTACTTCTGATGTTTTTTGGATCTGTTTTTCAAGCTTCTTTTTCGATCACTCTGTATAAATTATTCTCAAAATATCATATACTGATAAAATAGATCATCTTCTACATAAAAATCAACCAAAATTAAATATCAGAGGCTTCCTCATAGGAAAGACTGATGAGTATGTTTTGGACTGTAAACTTAATTTTTGACATAAAATTTGAAATATGTCATTAAAAAATTGTACAACAAATCTAAAAATGTGGTGATATACAGGGTTTTCCATTAAAAATAACAAAGTTGGCATCTACTTCCGGTATAACCGAAAATGCGACTGTTTGTAGTTATGGTTTGCTTACAATCGATCGATGTTTTTTCCGAAGAACCTCCCTGTATAAAGGTTCAAACTCGATGAAATATTAGTCATTTATAGAGACCTACAAGACATACGATTTCGAATTTTGGTCATAGCCATCCGATTTATGAATTCAAAATATTTTGAGCATTACATGGTTGTATCTGATATCAACTTCATTATTCCAAATGGCATATCCAATATTTTATTTTATATAAAAAGGTTGAGGTAACTGGTCTTATTTAAGAGCTACATTAATTAAGAGTCTTTGAAAAATACTAGAATAAAAACAAAACCCTTCGGTTTTATGGAAGAGATGTGAGAAAATCAGTTTGGACCGATTTTTAATTTCCCAGAGAATATTTTCTTTTAGATCTATTTAAAAAAAATATTTTGACGTGTTCTCACGTTTCAAAGTAGGTACATAGAGTTCCAGTTTAGCAGTTTTTTGTTAATATGAAAATAATCAAATTCCAATATTGATATCGCGACCAAATACGATCTCATAAAGATCTACATTGAGTTCATGAAATATATGGAATAATCAACCAAGTTGTTGCAAATGATTGGCAGAAAATGAAAACCTGTCCATTCACTATGTAAATCTCATTTCTAAATCTATATAAAAATGGTTCTAATTTCCTGACATTATATTTTCTGCTAGAGGCTCGATTCATAAATTTAGAATATATAAATAAATAGTATTTATAGGGTTAATTCATTGTTTGAATACATTCAACAGAGAAATTAAATCGAATATAAAATACTCATACATAGGAGGATATATCATATGTACAAAATAGGACAAAATAAAATGAAATTTCGTTACAGGTCATTGGGTGAGGAATTCAATAAGGAGAAATGTGGTCAGCGTTATACCGCTGTCAGTTCAACTTAACCTGAAGCGCACTGTTAGGCGAGAAACAATTCCTTCACTTGAAAATACCCAATGTTTCCAATTTAACCTCTTGAATAGATCGATCTATCATTCCTTTACGGTTTTCCCCCTCATGGCATCATTGATTTTTCACTTTCAACCGGGTCCCATCTGTCAACAGTAGAACTAAAATCCCAAATTGGTCTCTACGATGTTGTTACAACGTTATCCAGCATTTCTAAAGATTATCCGATTACTCGTGAAAGCAAGTGTCCAAATCGAGGATAACACAAGGCACCGCCTTGTGTTTCTTGGAGACGGTAACACAGTATTTGATAAAAGTGATTGTATCATATGTAGGTAGGTACAACATATATAACCCACCTGAGACAGCATGATGTTACACAGCACAAATTTGCCATCGGGGATAGTAGCTACAAGATGGATGCGCTTTGTATCGCACTCTAACAGATAATTACTTACCAAATAGAAGTTTGACGTGACGTATAACGGGGGTTGTTTATATATAGCTATATTACATGACGATAACGGGGCTTGTGATGGAAGCTAAGTAGCAGAAATCGTCACGCAAGGAAAAAGCGTTACGCTCCCTCCATGGGACATTTTCTTGCCGTCTCACTCTCTTACTATTATATAAAAGTGTGTGTGTGTGTGGATGAGCGTGCGAGTATATAGATTCGAATAAACCAGCATCGTGTGCAGTTGGTTGTATAATTTTATTACTAGATTTCTAAATTAATATTAAATCAGTACTATAAAAATATATTGCTTAAACATGACAATAATTGTTTCGGCGCACTGTGCCTTTCTCAAATGTGAATATTAACTAAATATTAAAAGGATAATGATAATAATATAAACTAATAAGGTAACAATTATTTACCTATACTGTAAGTGGCTGGACATACCATCGATATGGTCATACAGAAAATTACCAGAATTTTTACGTTGATTGATTTTTCATGAGTCCAGTTAAATGATTATTTTAGAGGTAGTGCATAGCTTGAATTATTTTTATGTGTTTGTTCATTGATATGCTTTTCAAAATTTCTACCACTTTTGCCAACGTAAGCTTTCGAGCAATTACCACACGTGAGCTTATAATCACCTGACAATTAACTGGAGTTATTTATTTACTGTTATTGATATACACTTGAGTGCAAAATAATCGACTCACTATCAATACGCTCCGTAGCATGTTTTATTGTAAGGCATGATAATATGAAAATGTTATACTCGCAAACACTATCTTCATTGTTCATCTTTCAAAAACTGTTGTTAGCGCATTAATCGGACGACGCATTAAAAAAACAATACAACACGAAGATGGTTTCAGAATCCTGCTCATTGGAAGGCGCACGCTCCGTCTGTTATCGGCTTGCAGTACGCTTGCGCTTACATTAATTCATCAGTATCTCTTATACGAAGTTGACGTATATGTCAGTGCTTTAGTAATTTGAAAGAAAATGGATACCACAGCAGCCAAAGCAGCTCAGGCAGTTGAATTGTTGAGAGGAGGCCTCAGCCAGAGGGTCGTGGCAAATCGACTAAATTTGAGTCAAACGGCTGTATCGAGGGTAAATCGTCGGTACCGGGAAACCGGTGACTATGTCCGCCGACAAGGGGGAGGCCGTAAACCAATGACAACGGAGAGAGACGATCGATTTCTCGTCTCAAAATTGCTCAGAAATCGACATTTGACTGGCGCTGACCTCAAAAAAGAGCTGAGGGATATCCGGGGTGTGGCCACTAGCGTTTGGACAGTGAGAAGAAGACTCAAGGCAGCCACCCTGACACCAAAAAGGGCAGCTACGGGTCCATAGCTAACTGCATTCCATAAGTAAAGGCGATTAGAATTTGCTCGCAAACATCTCGATTGGGACGACGACCAATGGAGTCACATATTATTGTCCGACGAGAGTAGGATGTGCCTACATGGTAACGATAAGAGACGTCGGGTCTATAGAAGGCCTGAAGAGCGATTTGCTGAATGCTGTATACGAGAAACTGTCTCATACGGAGGCGGCTCTTGTATGTTCTGGGCAGGCATTTCCATGCACGGGACAACTGAGTTGGTTTTCGTGTCTGGTGGAGGACGTAGGGGTGCTTTAACAGCAGATGGCTTTATCAGGAACTTTCTGGGGAAACATGTGGTTCCGTATGCGGGATTTGTTGGCGAGAACTTCATGTTGATGCATGATATACCGCACGAGTCACCACCACCTACCTGAATGAGGTCGGTATACCAACAATGATCTGGCCTCCTTTGAGCCCGGACTTAAATCCTATTGAACATGTATGGGATGTGCTTAAACAAAGAACCCGGGCCAGAAATCCTGCACCAGCGAGCGTTATGGAACTCATAGCTGCGCTTAATGAAAAGTGGGAAACAATGCCACAGAACATTATGAGAAAAGTAGGGCTGACAACACCATATATTGAAAAAAAAATAAAAAATTATAACAGGATTTTTATTTTGTGACCGACGAACCCCAAACGGAGGAGGTATACAATTCGACTGTGTGCTTTTTTTTTTGGTTTGTGCGCGCCTTTCATATAGTAATCGTTGTCCGATTTTGATCATTTTTGATTCATTTGAAAGATGAGCCTTGAGACGTGGTCCCATATTCATAAAAACGGAAATCCGACATCTTCTTCTCTCAGAAAACTGCCCCCAAAGGGGTGGAGGGGGTAAATTTTATCGAAAATTGAAAATCTGAGGTGGTATAATTAAAGATAGGACAATATCCGGAAAGTTTGAATTGAAAATTTTTTCAAAAGAGTTACGGTTTTCGAGATAGACGCATGTTATATTCTCAAATGTGCAATGTGGAGAGGGCGATTTCTGTCGAAAATTGAAAATCTGTGGGCAGTACATGAAGGACATAATTATTTGTAGCAACACTTATAATGAACATTTTTCCCTTAGAGTTACGGTTTTCGAGTAAAATCGATGTTAAAAAAGTAAATGCTAAAATATTCAAGCGTATTTCCGCAGCGATGTTCTGAGATCTCAATAATAACAACTACAAGCAAGGAATATACGTGAGTAATAGGATAAGTACTATCTTCATTGGTGTTAGTGAACGTTCAACGATTTTCGTGACTAATGTTACACTCAAAAATGTGAAATAAATATTTTTTACAAAAAATTGGACCGACGTTATTAGTTGGTGCACTGAAAAGTATAAAATAATATTAATTCTATTGGTGGTGGTACTTGTGAAGTTGGTGCCAAAAGTTATCAAGCTACCTGCAACTGCACAACTTCAAAAGTAACAGCACCAATAGAATTAATATTATTTTATACTTTTCAGTGCACCAACTAATAACGTCGGTCCAATTTTTTGTGAAAAATATTTATATAATCTTCTTTTCGGATTCGTTACGATGAGCAATATTAGGCAAACTTCGTTTGCATTGCATTTTTTTTATATTTTTCATCCGATTAATTCTACAGCAACATGTTTTTAAAGCTTAATAATGAGGTTATTGTTTGCATCAATAATATTTTTATTTTCATGTTTTTTACACTAAAATCAGCGACGGAAATGAAAGTACGGCTGGTGAGTCGATTGTTTTGCACTCAAGTGTATTTACCTAATTATATTTGGTCATTCTTCAAACCCGTATCAATGAACACAAGAGCTCATTCATATATCTATCATAAGACTAATTCAATCTATGTGCTACATCTCAATGATAATAATCACACATTTAAGGATAACTTCAAAATCTTACATACCAAGATGACTGGATTCAAAATGAATTTACTTGATGCATTAAAAATTAATAAATGTTAACATTTACCAAATCGATGGTATTTCCAGCTTTCTACTGTATATATTATTGTTACCTAATTATTTTATAACGTTGGTCATTTATGTTAACCATCCTTATTATGTAAGTAGGCACTTACCACCTTGGAATTTAGTTAATACAAACACTTGAGAAAGACACAATGTGCTGAAAAAATTGTCCTGCTAGAACAATATACACAGTTTTTCATTGAGGATCGAAAGATAGCATATCTCAGAAAGTAAACGTAAAGTAAAAAAATCCTCTTAAGGAAATCGGCCATAAGAAATTGCTGGAAATTATTTTCTAGTTCCTAACTATATCGCTAGAGGCATAACAACTACGATCCTGTATAAAAATATTTTTTCTTGAAAACGGCTCAATATATGTTTAGAAAAAAAATATTATCCAAGTCATTCTGCATCTTTTTGATCTATCTCTTTTTATTGTAGGGCGTGAAGTAAGGCCAATAGGGAAGGAAGAAGTCTTATTGATTAAAATGCTTATAATTTTGCTTTGCCTAAACAGAGTTTAGCAAACTACTTATATCTCGTTTAAGAAAGGAAGCTTTGCTGAAATAACCTTGCAATATTGGTTTTTGCTGCTCACGGTAGAGGTAGCTATATAAAAAGTTTCGTGTTTTTTATTATTCCTTTTTTCGTTCCAAATTTATTACCAAAAGAATGTTTTTTTAGTAAATTTGTTAAAAAAATATTTAAAACTTACATAATCAAGCATGCCATGCCAAATATAAATATTTCTAAGCTTTATATTAATCATAATTTAAATATTATTAATAATAAAGCCTCCATAAACAATAATAATAAACAACCTAATAATAAATATTCGTCTTATTTTTCGCGCCTTCCTTCACACTTTATCTAGGTTTAGGTTTTATTCGAAATAATCTAAAAGACGACGATTGCAGCGTGTTTAAAGATCAACAAGCCAAACCAATTACAACATTTCAAGAATATTGACTTTATTAAATAATAATGCTGCCTTACATTTAATTACGACTGGAAAGCTCTGAAAAAGATTGCCGTGAAACAAATGGAGGTATTAAATAACTGTAAAATCCTTCAGTTACGATAAATATATCATGTCATAAAAAATACTTGCAGTTGCATTCTTTGTAAACATTTTTAGAATTTGTATTATCCATTGTAGCTATTTTTATGGGTGTTCTCAATTATTACTATTAAATAAATTATTATTAGAAGAAAGTTTGAAATATGTTTTATTTGTCATAGCATGCTTGATCACGGAAACTTGAATGAAGCGAATTTATTAAAAAAAAAATGTTTTGGTAATAACCCTGCAACAAGAAAAAGATATCGGTATGCGGTTTTGTGTTTTCTATTGCAAATTTAATTTACTTTTCGTTTGTGATTAAATAATTTTTGCATTCCATCAAATATTTCAAATAAAAAATTAAAACTTTCTAAATAGCGACCTCTATCGTGAGCAGCAAAAACCAATATGGCAAAGTTATTTTCCTTACTTGATCAGCAAAGCTTTCTTTCTTAATAGAGATATACCTAGTTTGCTGAATTCTGTTAAGGCTAACCAAAATCACAAGCATTTAAATCAGTAAAACTTCTTTATTCACTACTGCCCTTATTTCACGTCCTACATATATCAAAAAGATGTAAAATTCTAGGAGCGTTATAGTTAGGACTTGAATTTAATTTCCAGTGATTTCCTGTGGTCGATTTCCTCAAGAGACTTTGTCCCTACCGTCTTACGACTATTACTTTCTGAGATATGCTTCATCCTTAATGAAAAACCCTGTATAAGTGGAAATTTATTGTAGTTTAAATTTTAATTTACTATGGACATCCTCCAAGTAACAGGCGATACAGTTATACCTAGATCTCTATATCAAATGAAATTTGGAATTGGAGAAAAGGCGTAAGAACCTGCGTTCCTGACATGGATCCACCGAGGGCACACATTTTCTTCAAATAGATTCATATCTGATATCTCCACCTAACAATGTATCTCTCGTAGGCAAGGTTAGGGCAGCCACGGAAATAATATTAACTACAAAGGAACCGATGAACTCAATATATAGCGACGTAAATACATAATAAACAGGAACGGTCAATTGATCTAAGCGGACTGCCACTAGATTCCATAGGCTTATGACTGACCTAACACTATTAATACACTATTAATTCTAGATTATTGTGCCAGCCCGGCTCCTTCAAAGTGAAGCTGTGTTAATCATTTCAAATACGTAACTTCAATTATTCTGCTAATACAAGATCACAGGGTGCAAACTGTACATATTATGTACGTATATGTACATACTAACTAAACTAAACTGACTAAAAGCCTCAATATACCGACCGTGTGTGCATTCACAAATTATGTAAGAAATAAACGCCATGCTGCGATTTTCCCATCGATGATGATATTGAGTTACGTAAGCTGCATATTTTTGCCACGTTAATAATTGATAGAGAGCAAATTTGAGGTCCACACTATTAAGATTCCATTTGACGAACTTGTATATTGAAATCAGTACCAATATTCCTTTCTCTTATAAGAGTAATATGATATTGAAATAGTTATCACAATTTGTTTTTGTAATAGGTATTTGAAAAAAGAATTTTGCACAAAACAATCCTCATTTTGAAACATAAAATCTGGTTACAACATTCGCTTCTTGTCAAATTCGATTTCGTACTCGCGTGGGTGTCCAAACTCGTCCAGTGAAATTGACGTTTATCTAGGCTCATGTTGCGTTATCATGATTGTCAGATTTTCACCCCTTTACACATTTTTAGCATAAACTATAAATAATAAATATTGTCCTCTATTTAGTACCGCTTATTCTCCCTGTTTTATTTGACTCTAATGTAATAAGAGGAAATTAACTTCCCAGTAGAAAATTTGGTTTGGTTCTCCAATATCTTAAAGTTGAGTAGAATGGTTCTGATGAGGATGTTGTTGTTGATATGCAATGCACAACTATGCAGCAATAAGTTGGTTAGATTTTTGTATGCCCAGATTTTATGAGTTATATATAGAAGATATATTTCACCATTCTTAGTGATCATGGTTTATAACTAAAAAAGGAATTATTTTTAAGCCTTTCATCAATAAACTCACGTTTCAGATACCTTATTATTATTTTCTTAATAATTCACCATGACAAAATATTTTACTAGTTATGTTATCATTAAATACTCGACAACATAAAATTAAAAATGACCACCAACTAATAACGTCGGTCCAATTTTTTGTAAAAATATTTATTTCACACTTTTGAGTGTAACATTTGTTACGAAAATCGTTGAGCGTTCACTAATACTAATGAAGATGATAGTAAATACTTATCCTATTATCTACTTATATTCTTTGCTTGTAGTTGTTATTGAGATCTCAAAATATCGCTGCGGAAATATGCATAAGTATTTTAGATGATACTATTTTACCACCGCTGTAATTCGAAAACCGTAACTCTAAGGAAAAAATGTTCATTGTAAATGTTGCTGCAAATAATTAGTTCTTTCATGTAGTAGGTACCCATAGATTTTCAATTTTCGGAAGAAATCGCCCTCTCCACATAGCAAAACTACACATATTTGAGAATTCAACATGTCTCTAACTCGAAAACCGTAAGTCTTTTGAAAAACTGTTCAATTAAAACGTTGCCGGATATTGTCCTAATCTCTAATTATACCATTTTCAATTTTCTAGAAAATTTGCCCCCTCCACCCCCTTCGCCGCGGTTTTCGGAGATCTCGGATTTGCGTCTTTATGAATATGGGACCATTTTTCAAGCCTCCTCTTTGCAATGAATCAAAAATTATCAAAATCAGACCACGATAACTATATTAAAGGCGCGCACAAACCAAAAAAAAGCACACAGTCGAATTGTAAGCCATCCCCGTTCGGGGTTCGTCGGTCAAAAAAAGTTGATACATCTCTCAGTCCACGAGTCCTGCTTCCTAACTAAATTACATCAGATCACAATCTGAACCGGCCATGGTGCCTGCCGTCGTAATTTTGCGAGTACATTATTAATGCGAAAGCAATTACCTACTCCGGATTCATAGCATTTATACATATATATGATATAAAAAAGTACTAAATAAAACAGTACAAAACATGAAAGAAAAGTCTAAAAAAAAACATTTATTATTGTTAGAATTCTAACCTACACTTAATTGGTTATTTAATTAGGTCCATTGTTGAAAATATGGTTTAATCTTTGGGTATTCAAACTCAATTAAATTCTACACGGTAATATAATAAGATGTGTAACTGAAATTCAGATCGACATTAGAATTATCTAGTCATAAGTAGCTTAATCCTCTTTCCGGTGAGTAGGAAGAAAAATATTTATGCTTTTCATTTAAACTTCTAAATAAATGAAATTCATAGTTAACTAGATACCAGAAAGACTTAATCCAACAGGGTGGTTTTCACAACGCCACCTATGAGATAGAAATTTAAGTCTATAACGTGACCTACGTTATCAATGTCAAACTATTTCAAGATATCGTTACTGAAACATATGTTCAGATAAATGAATTTGGTCTTCAGTAGATAGATACCTACCTGTAATAAATACTATTATATATATATATATATATATATATATATATATATATTATACTTATTAACAACTCGGTGAGCAAATACTCCAGCCCGCATTGCATTACATCATCGCGGGTAGAGCAATTTGTTTTAATTTCATCCGGAAAACATCACAGTTGAATCACTGTGATTTAGCTTCTTCGGGCACATCATCTATTCATATGTGTATCTGATGAGTCCTAAAAAGAACTGAATCACAGTGATCATGCACTTGATTCAACTGTGATGAAATTATAACATAGGTATATGCTATATTGTTGTATCGAATAAAATTTCTTCTTGAATTGGCTAATTTATTCTAAATTCAAGACTTTTTCCCTGATGAAGAGACTAACCATTTTCGAAAGCATGGCTTTTTTGGAAGAAAAAATGTTTTAACATACGAAGAGCTTCCTCAGGGGATTAGCTTTATGAAACTAGATGAACTTTGAATATGGGATCAACTCTTACTCGTCTTTTTTCAATTTAAAAAAAATCTTAAAAATTGATGCACGTTTACTATGCGAACCGAGGTTATATACATAAAAAAACATACATTCAATAATAAAGTTATTGAATCATTGATATTAGCAGTAAAACTCTCACTTTGATAATCAGGGAGCTGAAATGCAGTTTCATTCCGACACTGAGGCTTCACCCTCGTCATTTAGTTCCATAATATTGCAATATGTTTCAAATAAATCAGCAACAACTTACTAGAATAACACAGGGTTATTTATAAGTAGTTAAGTATCTAAATGTGTATGTAAATCGGGTGATATCCTGATAAGGGAAGCGTCACAATAAATTTTATATATTTTAAACAAATTGAGAAAGAAAAAATAAAATCGACTTAAGGCCAGGTACTTGTTAGGGTTCCGCACTAGATGACAAGAGGAAACTTTATTGTCTTGCGTTTCTTTCGTCCAATCTTTACCTCTCCTAATCTCCGTCCAGGTTCAGGAAAAATGTAATGAAAGAATTCAAATTCAGAAAATCCATCTACCATGAGCAAGAGCAGAACAAAATCATATAAAGTCATAAGACACAATATTGCAATAGCTTTATACTTAAATAGAATGAATGCTTGGTGTAAGAGTCTAAAAATACGTGCTTCTATAGGTGCTTCGGTAAAAGTGTCACCGCTCATTCTTCTCTGTCGCACAGCTCGTGCGTTCAGTCGTAACTGTAACTACACGTTTTTGCCCGAGAAACCCCGAACGGAAGAGGTAGGGATACAATTCGACTGTCTGCTCTTTTTTTGGTTTTTACGCGCGATGTATATAGTGAACGTACTCCGATTTTGATTTTTGATTCATTTGAAAGAGGAGACTTGAGAAATGGTCCCCAAAAACTCAAATCCGAAATATCCATCCCTTCAGAAACCGCCCCCGAAGGGTCAGGACGGGGCAAATTTTCTCTAAAATTGAAAATTCGAGATACCAGAATTAAAGAGAGGACAATATCCGGAAACGTATCCAACTCCATTTCTTCCACCATCACTTTCTGTGTGCGATGCGCTGAGAATGGTTTGATGCTTTCATATATTATTCCTCTAATACCGACCTTGTATAATTTATGCAGTCGTTGGGAGATGCTCTACTTATAAAATGATAAGACAAATTGTTGTTTCTCATTTATTTATCATAATATTTATACATATTTGAAACCCAAAGGTTTGCAGATAGAACCGACAAGGCTGGTGTGTCTCATCGATGTCATTGATGAAAATGTTAAAATGTATAGGGAAAGAATTGAACCTTATGGCTGGCTATCTCAGGCATATCTGCTGCGTATCCAACTCCATTTCTTCCTGTGAGCGATGCTCTGAGAATGGTTTGACACTTTCATATGTTATTCCTCAAATACCGACCTTGTTAATTTATGCAGTAGTTGGGATATGCTCTACTTAAGTCATAAAATGATAAGACAAATTGATGTTTCTTATTTATTTATCATAATATGGATATAAATTTAAAACCCAAAAGTTTGATCGAGAACAAAAATATTATCTTGTGTAACGTTTCTTTGCCCGATAGGGTATTGTGCTATTTTTTAATAATAGTTTTTTTATTCATGGTGACTCCATGATCAAAAAGTCTCTTTACACGTCACCTTTTTTTTGTACTGTAATAGAGACTTTGCAATGAAAATCAGTGTTATCCAAAACAAATTCATCGGTGTTTTTTTTTCTCATTGAAAAATGAGTCACTTGCATCAATTCTAAATTTAAATTATATTTGGCCGTGGCACATCACTGATATTATTAGGTATGTATATAATATGTATAAATGTATGATTAGGCAATTACTACAATGTAATGTTTGATTTAATAAATTAATTATAAACTATTTCATTAATTATTAGTAATTCCAAGTCTAGATATTGCATAGGTTTATGATTTAGATTTATATAATGTTAATAAATAAATATATAGATATATAAATTATTTGAACTGTGTGAGTTCAGTTTATTTTTATTTATTTTTTATGTGTATAGATACACAATACCGCTGATATTTGTGTTTTCAAATTTTCAAAATGCCAAGGAAGATCTCCTTAAGCAATTCGATAATAATTATAATATCTATAAATTACTTATAATGATATGTTTGAAATAATATAATGGCAACGACATTTAAGTGTATTCAAATATATGCAAGGTATAGTAACTAGTATCTCTAGACCATGGGTTGGCAACCTTTTCTTATATGAGTGCCGAAAATGTTATGAGGATATTGGTGCGGGCCACATTTCATCTGATAAACACATTTTTTTAGATAGAAGAAATTTTTGCATTTTCATCTATATTTATTGTTACTCTCATTTAAATGTAATAGGTACAAAATTGAGTGAGGCCTATGAAGCTAATGCAATCTTCGATGTTGTACTTGACTTGAAAGTTTTGTAATGTCTGCTTCCATTTCAGCCGTAGAAATGCGCAGAATCGCATCTAAATGTTCATCGCTCAATCGATAGTTAAGGATTGAAAAAGTCTGCTTACACAGATATGTACTACCAAACCTTGTAATCATCTGCTGAGCAAACATTTTTAATTTCTTAGAAGACAGAACCCAAACTTTTACAGAAATGTACCAAGTTAGCGCTTTCCTTGAATTCCGTTTTAAGAGTGGTATTGCTTTGTAAATCTACAATGTTCATTTGCAATTTGCTTCGTACAACATCAATATGAACTGCAAAAGGGTTTTGAAAAATCTCCGTGAGATCTTTCTAAAATCGGCAAATCGATTTTCAAACTTAGTTCGAAGTTGTATCAACAAATTTTTCATTGTAATGTTTTGCTATCCAAAACTCTCCCTAGCTTCATCAACGGCTTTCTTGCAGTTGGAAAAATTATCGAGCTTCTTTTCATCAATATGCTTGATAAATAACTTCAGTTTCATCTCAAATCACTTTACATCTGTATACATCTCACTTATCAACTTGTTTTTTCCTGCAAGCGTTTGTTGAGCTGATTTAGTTCGCCGGTTAAATCAGTAAGAAAACCTAGTTCTAAAATCCACTGGTTGTTGGAAAGCTCTTCGACTGGATTTTCTTTAATCTCCATAAAATGTCCAATTTATTTTCTCAGTTCAAAAAATCCTTTTAGATCGGCTCCACAACTGAGCCACCTTACTTCACAGTAATAAACCACGTCACCATACTCAACTTCCAGATCTTTCTAGAACTTTTGAAACAGACGGTGTGTGAGCCCATTTTTTCTCATAAAATTGACACTAGATATTACCCTGGCCATTATTTCTTTCCAAGATAATACCTTGGCGCACTGCGTCTCTTGATGAATAATACAGTGAAATATCAAGGGCGCAGCTGATCCTGAGTCTTTCTGTTGATGATTCTCCCTACAACACCTTTATTTTGGCGGCTCTATCAGTAGTAACACTTATCAACTTTTCCCAGCTTAATTGTAATAGATCCAAGGCTTGTTCCAAATAACGGAATAAATCTTCCCCTTTTGTAGTACCTTTCAAACTGTACATTTTTATAAGCTCTTCATAAACATTGAAGTTTTCGTCAATAGAACACAAAAATAAGAGAAACTGTGCTGTATCTGACACTTTCGTCCATTGCTAGAGAGAAACAATCAAAAGGCTGTGCTTTATCTTTGAGCTGTTCATATAAGTTAGCGTCCTACTGTACTGTGCGTCGGGTGCAAGTTCTAGCAGAGAGACTGAGACTTTAATATTTTTTTGTTCTCTGGACATATTTCTTCGGCAATTGCTAAGACACAATACGCATGCGGCCCGTGGGCTTCTGCTTGCCGACCAATGATCTAGACCTACATGCGTTTAATAAATCCGTTGGGTTATTTTCGATGTTCAAGTACTACTACTGCTAAAAAATCACAAATTTTGTTGAAACTGATAGCTGATATCCTCAATTATTGTTTAAGATAAGTAGAGCTCAAAATCAACTGTCCAAATTACATCAAAAGGATAGTATCGGTTGTAAAATATATTTCTGAATAGTTTCACATTTCACATGGATAATGGAGGCAATGAAATTGACAGGATAAATTCGTACACAAGCGATAAGCGCTACAGACTGTATCCGTGAAAGAAGTCACGGGCATCTTCTAATTATTAAATGTAGATACATATACACTGTGGACCAAATTAAGTTGGAATACATTTTAATCTAAACTTTCTTTGTTTTCAAGCCGATCTCTATAAAATTTGGATACGGTACGAATTAATCAATTTTTGAACGGCTGCTGTTATTTCGTATAAGGCTGACACTACATGGACTGATCTAGGGCTTAATTTATATTGCAGTGCAATTTTTCTCGTTTTGAGCTCAATCTGACCATTTAACATCGGCACACCAAATTGTAATAGACCGATTGCATTAAGCGAAAATTGTTGTCCTCTCCGCATGCGGGGCGGGAAATTTGCAACGGCCACTTTCATTTGAAATGTTACTCTTTTGAACAGAATGTAGTATGCCTGTGTCTAAATAATTCCATGCTAATGGCTGTCTGTGACCGTTTCTATTAATTTCTTTATGTACGATGACATCTATGCGCTTTCACCAGAGAAAATTAGTTCTACATAAACTTGAAAAGAGGTATCCTATGGCCGATGGTTCGCGCATGCGGAGAATTGAAATCATTAATGCAATTGGTCTATTGTAAACAAAGCCAAAGGTCAGTGGCGGCGAATGTTGTAAGCCGTCGTCAATAGTGAAGGAAATCATATTCATAATGAATTTTTGTAAAATAAGTTTATTTTTATCAAAAACTAATCTTTACTGTTAATAATAAATGTTTTACTTTCTATTTTATATTTATGATTATTATCATGACATGGCTAACTATATTATGCTTATTTCGTGTGCCGATGATTAAATGTCAGATTGAGCGCAAGACATGTTATCTAATCACAGCCGCTTATTATTGCGACAACGACAAAACGACCAAAATAGCACTGCAATATAAATTAAGCCCTAGATCCGCCCCTGTAGTGTCATCCTTAATACGAAATAACAGTAGCCGTTCAAGAATTGAGGAATTCGTACCGGGTCCAAATTTTATTGAAATTGGCTTGAAAACAACAAAATAAATATAATAGGTTAAAATGTGTTCCAACTTAGTTTTGCTCACCGTGTATAGGTAGGAAGCTGCTTTGAAATTTATACAGAAGAGAGAGAATAGCGCCCAGAAAATGCATATAGTATAAAAATCGGTCAAGTGCATGTTGAGCCCTCGTGGGGAGGTTCTGTTCTTATGATTTTCTAGTATTTTCCACAAAACTATGAGTAAGGTAGGCACTGTAATTCTAAAAGTTTTGTCATAATTATATGCTCATTAATTCAACTTGTAAGGGGAGGGCATACTCTCATTTTCTCTATATCCTCCTTAATATCTTCTGAGCTAGGTACCCTTTTGAAGGTTTTGGAAAACAAATTAATTACCTACACACCATATACCTTTGTTTTGACCTTTAAGGTATGTCACACAATGCACTAGAAAATAAGGTTTTATTTCCTTTACTGGCACTCAAAATCAACCCTCAGAATCACAATTTCAATCATTTAAGCTATAAGTCCATGATTGGGTCAGCTGAATCAGTGTAAATCTACCAAATGTCAATACTTCACTTTTTGGATTCAAAGAAAAAAGACTGTGACTGACTAACGAACTGCCATCAAAGAGATCCTAGGACGAGTGAATGAAATGTGATACGTGGAGCAAATAAGAGAGAGAAAGAGAGAAATGCTTTATTGTCGAAAAAATATAAATTTTGTAGACAAAGCAAAATAAAATAAAAATATCAAAATCAAACAATACAAAAACAAAACAAAGTCAAAACTAAAAATTAAATTAAAATTAATCAAATTTATATAATATAAAACAAAAATATATATCAGAATGAAACCTACAGCTGTATATTCGGTTAGAAAGTAAGTTAACATACAGCTGTAAATTCAGTCAGAAGGTAAACACTAACTAAATCACAAAACAATAACAAATTTTGTACAAACAATAAACCAGTGCGTGAGCTGAGCAGAAACGTGCCTTAGTGAAAAAAGTCATTAACTACATAAAAGGCATTATCCTAGGTAGTAGGTATTTAATTGAATCTGGGATAAGCCGTTATAGATTTAATTTCGTGTGACAGATGATTTTACATTACAAAAGACCCTTAGGATATCAAACATCAAATAATATTCACTAAACCAGTGGGTGTAAGAAGCTTAATATTAAGTATTAACAATTTTGAACAAAAAATTCGCTTACTGCATAAAAGGCTCTCTCCAGTAAGTATGATTTCAAAACCTTTCGAAATTCAGGAAAAGATCTTATGGATTTGATTTCAAATGGTAGATGATTGTGCATTTTTTTTGCATTGTACAGTATAGAGCTTTTAACCAACTCTGAGCGAGGGGTTGGCAGATAAAGATCATGCTCCGTGTTTCTAAGCGGATAGTTGTGAGATGGCCTCTCTGGAATAGAAGATACGTGCTTGCGGATTAAGGATACAGATTCAAATATGAATAGGGACGGAAGAGTTAATATTTTGAATTTTTTAAAGTAATCCTGGCAATGAGTCCTACTGCTTAGTCTCAGTGAATACCGAACAGCTCTCTTCTGCAGTTTAAAAATACGTTCAAATTGAGTTGCACAACACGTACCCCAGAATGGAAGGGCGTATCGGAGATGCGACTCAAAAATGGCATAATAGACTGTTCTAGAAGTAGACAAGTTGAGCTCCTTGGAAACTGATCTCAGCGCAAAGCATGCAGAACTTAACCTTTTTGATAAAGCATCGATGTGCAAGTCCCATTTTAAGCGGTTGTCTACAATAAGCCCCAAGAATTTCACAGATTCAACGGCCTCAATAGTGGTGTTATTAAGCACAAAAGATTGCAATGTACTTTTATATGATAAAACTTTTGTTTTAGAAACATTGAGGCATAGGAGATTTGAATCGCACCAAGATTTAATCGTGACTAAGTCTCTAGATACAGTCCTATGAAGTGTCGTAATATCCGGGTTGCTCCACGTGAAACTAGTGTCATCCGCAAAGAGGCAGATTTCACCGCTAATGTTAAGACTAGCAATGTCGTTGATAAAAAGCAGAAACAAAATAGGGCCCAGTACTGAACCTTGAGGCACTCCATATTCAATTGGTTTACAAGAAGACATCGACGTATCAACCCTCACAATCTGAGTCCTGCTGTTGAGATACGACTTAAACCATTCGAGAGACACTCCTCTGAAACCGTAGTACTCCAATTTATTAGTTAATATATTATGATCTACGCAATCAAAAGCCTTAGAGAAATCACAGAAAATTGTTGCTATAGAGTGATGGTTGATCAGGTTTGAGTATACATTATTAAAGAGGGAAAACATGGCATCATTTGTGCATTTGTTACTTAAAAATCCAAATTGATGGGTAGAGAGTATATTATATTTAAAAAGAAAAGATAGAAGCCTTTTTTTAACCAATCTTTCGATGATCTTTGATAATGTGGGAAGGAGTGCAATTGGGCGATAGTTCGAAGCTTGATCTTTATCTCCTCCTTTATGCAGAGGAACAATTATTGCCGTCTTAAGACAGTTTGGAAAAACTCCATTTTGGAATGATTTGTTAATTAAAGTGATAAAATGATTCAATGTGCATTCCGGCAGGTTCGAACACATTTTCAGAGTAAGCCCATCAGCCCCAGATGAAGATTTGTTTTTAATGTCATTAATTGTACTGTTAAGCTCTGCTAATACTACGGGTGTAAAGAAGAAACTGTGTAAATTCATATTAGCCTTAGGGAGAAATGAGAGGGGGTCATCGGAAGGAGTTATGGTGTTCTTTAAATGTTTTGCTACATCTACAAAGTAATTATTTAGGTTCTCGGGTGAAATAGATATTGTGTTAGATGATGAGGTCTTATTTCTTAAGTCATTCACAATAGACCACATTTCTTTAGCAACATTACCGGAATTGGCCAGCCTCCTATTATAATAAATGTCCTTGGCAGCTTTTATAGTCTTATGATAGATTTTTCTGTAACGTTTTACGTAATCATGGTAGAAGACGCTGTCCGATGATTTTTTTATGTAGGATAGTGAGCGCATGTTCTTTGCAGATGTACGTAAGCCTTTAGTAGACCAGGGTTTATGTTGTTTGATTTTTAGAGGCCTAAGAGGAAAGGATTTGAATGCCAAGTTAGATAAAGTTTTTATAAATCTCGGAAATTCGATATTGACATCGTCAGATAGGACAAACCAGTCTGTTGTTAGACATAGGACATAAATTAAACTATCTGAAAATTTACTAGGCAATGAGATACAAGGTATGGTAACCAGATAATAAATGAAACTATGAATGAAATTTGGCACATTTTGGATTCAAGTATTCAAGTGATTACTGAGAAGTTACTTTTTGACAGACGAATCCCGAATGCAGGAGGTATACAATTCGACTGTCTGCTTTTTTGTTTTGTGCGCGCGTTTTATATAGTAAGAAAACTCCGATTTTAATGATTTGTGACTTATTTGAAAGAGGAAGCTTGAGAAATTATCCCATATTTATAAAAACGCAAATCCAAAATCTTCTTCCCTCCGAAAACCGCCCCGAAGGGAGTGGATGGAGCAAATTCTCTCGAAAATCGGAAATCTAAGATTTAGATTTAGATTTTTATTCATCTCTTGTGGCCATAGACATGACATAAGATAAGTCAGGTAAAAGAGAAATTGACGTCTCACATAATACATAATAATAAATATAAAACATTGAAACAATGAAATCAATACAAATACAATTGATACTATTTGATACCGTACCACAATACAGATAGTGTATACACGTTAGCCTATAATTAATTTTTATACAATACCACAATACATATAGTTTGTTCACAATTAACATCAACCTATATTTTTGTAAAAACAATTCCAAATTTATTTAACTCATTTTCATATTTTACAACAGATATTACTTGTCAGTACATATTTGCAGTTTACTTGAAAATAATAGAAACAAATAGGTAATATCATATTTTGGACAAATACAATTATATGCACAATCAGTTGGAGAGAAAATCACAGAATTCTTCTAGGCTATAAAAACAATTTTCGCTTAAGGTTTTCTTCAGCCTACCTCTGAATATTTTGTATGTTGGACTATTTTTTATATGGTTGGGAAGCCTATTGAAATATGACGCCCCGACTATAAGAGGAGATTTCTTATAAAAAGTATGGTTCATTTTTTTTGTTGATATGTCATTTTTACTTCTCGTGTTATGACTGTGGATGTCACTATTTTTTGGCAATTTATGTCTAATTTGGTAAATGTGGCTTAGCAGTTTCTATATATAAATAGAAATTACAGTTATAATTTTTTTGTTTCTGAATATGTCGCGACACGAAGTTTGTGTAGATAAGTCGAATATAAACCGTATTATCCTTTTTTGCAAGACAAAAACTCTTTGAATATCTCTCCCTTGTCCCCAGACGATGATGCTACAGGATATCGCAGAGTAGGCGTATGAATAATAAATATTTACTAGAGTATCCTTATCTAACATAGATTTCAAAACCGTTGATAAATAAAAACACTGATTGATTTTTTTAGAGACACTGTTGATTTGTGTATCCCAAGAAAGGTTACTGTCAAAGAGAGTTCCAAGAAATTTCACAGATTGAGGTTTTTCAATTATAGTATTGTTCAATGATATTGAAAACGTTGATGGTGCTTTTTGACAAGTGTGATATTCAATGTAAACAGTTTTTTGAGTGTTCATTATTAATCTATTTCGATAACACCACTCCTCAAATTGATCCAGTGTTTTGGACACTGCCTTGAGGAGTTCCTAGATCAATGTCAATTTCGTTTGAAAATACATCATCAATTTTTATTTTTAAGGTAAGAAGGTATAATTAAAGATAAGACAATATCCGGAAACGTTTAAATTGAACATTTTTCAAAAGAGAGGCATGTTAAATTCTCAAATATGGTTATCTTTGCTATGTGGAGAGGGGATTTCTTTCGAAAATTGATAATCTGTGGTTACAAGATGAAAGACCTAATTATTTGTAGCAAAATTAATAATGGACATTTTTTACTTAGAATTACGGTTTTCGAGTTACAACGCTGGTAAAATGGTAACATCTTAAATACTTTGAGTATTTCCACAGCGATGTTTTGAGATCTCAATAATAACAACTACAAGCAAATAATATACGTGGTTAATAGTATGAGTACTACCTTCAATGGTATTAGTGAACCTTCAACGATTTTCGTGAAAAATTTTACACTCAAAATTGTGAAATAAATATTTCGTAAAAAAAATTGGACCGACGTTATTAGTTGGTGCACTGAAAAATACAAAATAATATTAATTCCATTGGTGCTGGTACTTGTGAAGTTGGTGCCAAGAATTATCAATCTAACTGCAACTGCACAACATCAAAAGTAACAGCACCAATAATAGACTTAATATTATTTTATATTTTTCAGTGCACCAACTAATAAGGTTGTTCAATTTTTTCTTAAAAAATATTTATTGAAATAAAACTCCTTATTATAAGTATTTAGGACCGACTTTATTAGGTTGTTCCTCGAATTACGAGTAGTATAGTGTAAATTAAAAAAACAAAGTGTATTTTTATAATGCATATATAACTGAATTTGAAGTCTTACAAAAAGCATTGTAAGGGAGAATATATTCTCCCTAGTTCCTTTATTCTAGAAGATGGATTTTTGTTATGAATTAAAAACTAACCATTGCAGGATTCTAGATAATCAAACTCAACAACATACGAGTATAAGGGAGAAAATAGGGATTAGATTATTGAATTACTACTTTAAATTCATATACGAGTGTAAATGTTCATTGAGTTTGGGAATAATTAGTTAGTTTGGTTCTTTATAATACTATCAAATAGACCAACTCAGGGTTTTCTAGATTTTATTCTCTAATTCAAATTAAAAAGAAACGATTAGGTAACATTGGAAAGAAGTATTTAGAAATTAGAATAGTTCTTTAGTTTAATGGAGTGTAATGTCGTTATTATGCACATTCTAAAAGTGCATTGCTTAACAGCAATTATGTAGGCAACTTACTCCAGTTGCAATTTTCATGGATACTAACGGCTGTTATTGTTTTTCGATTCGTTTTCAATACAAAACCCCCTGCATCAGCTCGACTCACAGACCCATTATGTGACAATCTCTAATTGAACTTCCCACCAGATAAGTGTAAAATATCTATGAAATTCTCCAATTGCAATTTCCTTTGTATTCTCCATTTACATTCAACTTTTTTGTCTGTACAAAAGAAAATCCTATAGATAAAATTCATACTGTCGAATAAGTAACCTTAAGGCTTCATTGAAATTATAAAAGAAAGAAAAAATAGATGGAAAGTAGGTATCAATCAATAGTTATTGATACAGACAGTATGGATTAATTGATGCTTAAAAATATAGGTATTTCGTTATCAGATTTCCGAGAAATTAAGCTTATCTACAGCTTATCTTCGTGAAATTCAAATCGGTCAACGTTTACTGCTAGTATACTAAACAATTATGAAATACCTATTGTTTATCGCCGAACAGCCATGATATGGAGGCCTTACTGCGCAAAATTACTCGTAGTAATTTGACACTACTATCCACGAACCTACTTTAAAGGGATAAACAACCAGCCAAGGTTACCTTGATGAGGCTAACTTTGTGGGCGAAAAATTGTTCAATTATTAGTTTTAGTGGTTTTACTCTTTTCTTATCGTTCAGTTTCAAAAGTCTTCTTTCTGTTCCATTCTACAGCTTTTCTGTTGTTATTAGAAAATTATATGTAAATATTTAAAAACAATTCAACACTTACCTGCAATAGTTTGCCAATGAAATATTTTGGTATTATCACCATTTATTATAATTAACATAAAGGAATCGTCTGAGATTCTCTTGTCTCAGATAAGAGATGATGAACCAAAGAATGGTAAGAAAATGCTTTTCGAACTGATCCACTAGCCGTTCACGGTTTGCGCGAGGCTGGGATATGTAAATGAGTATAAATAAGTTAGGTACTCTCCAAATATGCAAACTGAAAAAATTGACCATCGAAAATGTACAACAAAAATATTTAAAAAAGAATCGGAAAGTAGAATTTATAAGTCCAAATTTTTGGTTCAAACGGAATACAACTTCAGTGATGATCCTATTATTTTTTTTCTGTGTATGCTGCAGTTCGTTCTAATTAAAGCATTTGATGTGTATAAATAGTTAACTGCCGTATTATACCATTAAAGTATTAAGCATTTTTATCATATGGGAGCAGTCTGAAACAAAAATGAGATTTGGCGCAAGTTTAGACATAAGCTATGAATTGCAGTTCCTAAAATTGATCGTGGAATCCTAGATTCAAAAGATTTTTTAGGCGTAATCTTAGATAAATAGACCGTTGGTTTCCCAGAAATTAAATTGCATTGAGCTAAGTAACGAGTACTATATCTTTTTCATGTATCACCATTTCCAAGAGGGAAGTATTGTCCAAAGAATCTGTGATTGGCTGTCAAGAACTTCAATTATTGTATGTGTAAGCCCAGTAAATGGCAATGTTGCTCTAATAGTTGTTTTTGTTATAAATCAAAAATGAAATACAATTACATAATATTACGTATTATGTCTCCTAAATATTTTATTTATGATACTTTTCATAACATTTAATAATATCATTAATAAATGTACCTATCCAAACAAGTTATAACATTTTATTACACGAAACCTTTGAGTTTTCTAGAAATTAGTGGCTTCATGCAGACAGTTAAAAAAATGATAAATGAACGAGTTAAACTCTAAAATTATATGCAAGATCATGTTATTTCATAATGTGGCCAGTCGCTTGTTAGAATTTTATAAAAAAAACTAAAATTCTTAGCCAGATTACAAAATATTTCATTTCTAACCATGATTCTGGAATATGGCCTCACATTATAAAACGCTTAGACATTTTATAGAAACACACGTTTTGTAATCTAGCTGCAACGTGAAGACGTCGTTATTATTGATTGCGATGAAGACAATTTATTTAATATGTATGCATAGAGTAATTTTGTATGTTAATAACTGACTACTTCACCATTGTTTGATATGTCCATGCAGAATTCTAACTGTGGAGGATTTTAATAAACATTAGTTCCCGAAAGTTCAGAGCTCAATTCCAAATTTAGCAAAGTGTTGAGAGCTGGAATGGCATTCGCTGGCTTTCAAAACCGAATAAGGATTAAAAACTTTCAGAGAAGTATTTCAATGAAGTTTGAAATATTCACACCATTTGAAATATCTCGTAAATTGAGAGAAACGGTCAGACAGTGAGACACACTGCTATTCAAAAACTAGAGGCTATTTAATTTTTGGATAGTTTTATGAAAAATATTAGGTATAGAATTTGATTGAGTGCTGGCTTTTTATGTTTCTTTATGCATTTTGCATCATAACCGATTTTAAATAACTCCTCATTTATTGCATTGCTGAAAAATATTCATTTTTCAACATGTTCTTCTCTCAACCAAATTTGAAAATGGAAATGGAAATAATTTTGATCGTTGATTTTATATGGTATCATTGAAGAAGAACTTATTCCCGGCAACGTTTACATATAATTAAAAGATTTCTAAGATAGGTGGGCTATGGTATGGAGCAACTACTAGAGATCATTTTAAATGATATATGCTACTATAATAATATAGGGTTTGGTGGGTATTCAACTTGTGTTTTTTAAAATATCAAGTAAACTATTTCCGTTTTGGTCATAAAATATGTTTTCATTAACTAATAAATATTTATTAGGTACTTCTACAATGTTATTTTTTGATTAATTATTTAAAAATCCATGTTGCAAATAAGTCAACCTCAGGAATCTTTTATTTTTGCCATAATATTCTATCATTATACTTTTCATTTTATTATAATAGTTCAGTTTTTATATAAAAAGATCTTATACCTATATTATCTTTTTTCAACTTTAACTTAATTCATAATCTTGAGAAAACATGAATTGTAGATCAATATCTCTGGCCAATATCAAAATGTATTTTGTGGATAAAATTTATATAAAAAAATTGGTAAAAGCCTTTACCTATGACTTCCCTCGACAAACAACCCCGCTTCGAGATGGAAACAACCTCGTCGCTTCTACCGTTCTTATATTGACACTTAATATTTTGGACACCCTGTATATATGATTAACGAAAACCCTTACATTGCGTCGCCGGTAGTCCTTCACTATGCATACCAAAATTCGTTGTCCTAAGTCAAGGCGTTACTAAGCTACAACGCCAACAGACTAGACAGACTACAGACAGACTGCAAACAGACAGACAGACGGACTTGAGATACCATGATTCTCGTGATCTTGGAACCCCAAAACGTAAATATCAGCAAAAATCTCGAGGTCGCTTTTTTAAGGGAATACAATACTTCCCTTATTGAGGGAAGTAGAAATGAAAAAGGTACCTACCTTGCGGGTCATGATAACAAACGTTAAACATTGCTCGCTGGATATTGATGAGGTATTCTCGCCTTGTCGATAGATGAATATTGAAGAGGCAAGAGTGAAAAGGACATATGAGGTATCATTTGGCTTTACAAATTGTTCAGATAGATCACTGTTCCAGGATTCAATAAACATTTATTGAACATATTATATCGGATGGCAATGTTGAGGCCACTCACTGGTCAATGTCGAATTTCCAGCCCTCCATGTTGAAAATCCACTGAACAGAGAGCGGAGGAAATATTTGAAGTCGTAAATCAACTTGGAAAAAGGTTCTTCGTGCCGTTGGAAGCGCATGGCTGTCGCCTTCTTGTCGCCTATATTAAGTGGGTATTTCTTGTTGTAGCTTCTGGGCAAATAAGCAAGAATTTCAAACACTTCCATCGTGTGCTGTGCCTGTGTTTTTTTTTTTGGCTTTTTCCATCCAGTTATTTTCGCAGCGTCATCTTAACGTAGGTTACCGATCGAAAAAAGAAAAGCCGCCTAAATGCTCAAAGAAATATTCATTTCAGCTACCATTCGTAATATTCGATGGATGCAGATGTGAAGGCTTGGGAATACTATTTTCTCGTAGAAGAGCGAATGTGCTGAATATCAGGAATGTTAGAAAATGGTGTGAGTTTTATCGAATGCAATTCGTATTATTTATAAATTGGGCTCTCACATTTACATCATCAATATTACAGCCAAAGTAGTTCATCTGGATATTACTTATACTAATCCAGCCATTACAAAAGGTGAATATGAAAAACTTGCAAATATTAAAACCTTTGATTCAACATGACGTAATTGATTGACTTGTACTATTGAAAATATATGGTGTTCCAAATAATATAGACTCACGAAGTTGCCGGATATAGCTAAAAAAACTAAACGTTCATAGTATAGTCCGATATCGAGTGATTCAACACAAACTCATTCGAAGTGTGCCATGGAAATAGAGAAACATACGAGTATATCTTCGTATGTCTTTACTTGAATGATCAGAAATAGCATAATATTGAAACATCACTTATGACTTTTTGAAGCAGAAATATTTTATTGATCAGCATTGAAAGAAATAGGTAGGTACCTACAAAAAGCTAAACTAGTGTAATGATCACAATAAATATTTAAAATGTCTATACATATATATCTGAACCTCACTTTGGATGCCTTACAACAATCGGATGTGATTGAGGTGAATTGATAATTTTCAAAATGTTCATCAATTATTCTCAGTTTTATCTCGTTTTACTTTACGTACTTAATTCTTGAATTAAAGCACCTAAAAAGAGATAAATTCCTGCATATGTAAGCAAAGCATGTCTAAATAATCTGTAACTAACTAAAATTCTGATTGTAGTATTTGACTACTTTTCCCTTACTTATCTAACACTTTCAGACTTTCAAATATTTACAAAATTGCTATAACTGTCCTGCCCCTGCAGAGCAATAAGGAGAAGTGGATTTGATAGGGCAGATTATGAAATAATCACAATTATTGTCAATATACACAAATATCTAGTGCAGTCTTCTTTTATTATGATGAATTTTTATAAAATTAAACAATTTTCTAATATATAATATTAATAATAATAATAATAATAATAATAATAATAATCTTTATTCAGGTTAACATACAAATCTTGATTAAAAAATAGTATGCTAATAGATTGTCTGACTTAATAAAGTCCAACAATCCCCTACCGAGATGCAAATAGCATCTGTGTGTAGACCTGAACTTAATAATGTATTAAAATCTACAAGCTTAACATAATCTAAATATACATATTAATATACAATAAATAAACAAATAATAAAATTAAAATGCAACAAAACTATAAATACAACTACAAATGTAAAGAAAGACACATGATATAGGAAGTATTAAATATTAAAACAGATTTCTTAAGTAATATAACAATATCTATGTATATTATAACTTCAAATTATTTAAAATCCAACTCTTAATATGAAATTTAATACGCCCTCTAGAGAAGTTTAATTTTTTTAGATTGTTATCTAATCTATTGTAGACAAGTTTGGATCGATATAAACTAGTTTTTTGACCAATATTTAATTTAGTTTTACTTACTGTAAGCGATTTGTGTCTAGAAAATAAACATGCTTCAGCAATAGTATACTCTTCCCGTAGATTACAATAATTATTTATTAGTGCTTCCAAAATATATTTTTGATTGATGTTCAGCAATCGTGTCTCACTAAAAAGGTTGTGTTGTTTACCAAAAGTTAAAATTTTGATAGCACGCTTTTGTATTCTTACTATCGGCCCTAATGTATTTGAATAAGCTGAACCCCAACAAATAATTCCATAAAATAGGACGCTACAGAACAAAGCATGGTATAATTTTAATAAATCATTTTTTTCAAGAATATATCTCATTTTATAGAAAACAAAAAGAAGGTATCTTACTTTTTTAACAATACTAAAAATATTTTTCTTCCAATTCCAATTTTCATCTAGTATAACACCAAGGTATTTAACTTCATTTACCCTTTTTATTTTATCACATCCACAGTTTAAGTTATTATAACAAACATCATCATGTATTATTATTATTTAATAAATATTTAATAATTATTATATAATACAGTTTTATTTATGATATGTGATTATTATTGTTGCTGTTGACCATTCCCGGATTTAACCCAAATACAGACGCAGTCTGACGTGACGAAAAAGCAAGCAAAGACATGCCGAGAAATCTATCTCATTTGCAATAGCCTACTTTGAATGACCTTTTTTTGGGTCACTCGATATAAGATCAATACAGGTTTCAACATGGTGATTCGAAGAATTAGGTACTGGTTTAAATACAAAAAACACTTTCAAATGAATTTGAAAATCATTCAGAGTATAGATCTATAACATTTACTTCTTCACAACAGTAATAGATGTCCCAAATCCAGTACTTAGATTATTATTTAAACACGGGCTTCATTTCAATGTTTTCAAGAAGTATGTACTCGTTCAAAAACAAACACAACCGGGAACAGTTTGGTCAGAATTTGGAAATATATGTAGTTCTATTCGTATGCATTCTGTACAAAAATGAGGTTACTATTTTTGGCTCCGGAATGCTTGAAGCCCATCTTTGGCAGTTTATAAAATAAATTATACCATCTGAAAAGTCAAAGAATAGTAAAGGTCCATCAGTATCATGATTCGATCAGCGTCAAAAATGTAACAAGTTTGTTATTTCTTTTGTTTCCGTTCAATGATTTATAATATTCTAATAATTCCATTTCCTTTTTTTCTGACACTATTTTGAGTTTAATAAAATTTCGCCAATCGATACAATTTAGTGTGGTATGATTACTGAATAAACCATGATCTGCCGTGATAGCGATGCTTTATTTACGCAAAATTTCGACTTCTCAAATTAGGCAGATCGTCATTAAACAATGTGAAGTTAAGTGTTAGGCATTTCGAGAAAAACTGCGGTGGATAGCGCGATAATCATCATATATATTATTTCTCAAAGCCTTTTTTTGTCAGTACGCCATAATTTCCTTAATACTTTATCAAATTTCATGAATGAGGCATCATTTTAAAGCTTCCCTTAACCGCTACACCAGAAAAATATACAAATCACTCACATTTCAATTGTTTTTCGATGGCAGACATACCCTCAACCGTGTCTCACTATTTGATACGAATATACCGTGTTTACTTTAATTAAGTGGGATTTAAGTAAGTTAGAATGCGAATGCTTCGCACGGGTCAGCTAGTATTTCTTTACACTAGGTATATAAAGAATACGACATCTAAAGCTGGTGTAGCTATATGTATAATTGTTATTTAATCATATCTGTCTGTAACATATAAATATTGATTATGGTAGTATCTATCATGAGGCTATGTTATAAATTTTGAGTGGAAAAATTATAATTGCAAATGTAGAATTTGAAAAAAAAAATGTGATTCTTTTGATGCACGCTGTTTGAAAATTATTTTCGATAGAGCGAATGACGCGGTGTAACCGCTGAGAATAAACATGAAAACTAATTAAAATTGTGTACACAGTGTATGCAGGAAATGTGCAAATTTAAAAAACGCACCTCGGCAAGCCATCAACATGGGCGGTGATCAACTGTTTTGATTCGTTTATGCACAATTCCTTCATTAGTGAGGGGAATATCTGTGGGACGTGTTAGTAGTTGTTAATTTAGATTTGTCTAGTAGCTGACTAAATTCGGTAGGAGTCTAGAAAAAAATGCGAGAAAATTGAACAACAATGGTAAAACACAGAAAAAAACAGAAGTACCTACAGTTATTCTAGGATAAAAAGGATAATATCGAAAATCAATTGTTAATGTCTGGGGTATCTATCAGTTGCACACGATAAATGAAGCCCATTATATTATAGACAATAATGAGACGATCTTTTGAAAAAAAATATGAGCTAACAATGTTAAGGTTGACTTGTATACAACTAGGTAATAGCTATAGATATAGGAATATGTAATTACATAAATATTTTTTACAAAAAATTGGACCGACGTTATTAGTTGATGCACTGAAAAGTATAAAATAATATTACTTCTATTGGTGATGGTACTTTTGAAGTTGTGCAGTTGCAGTTAGATTGATAGCTTTTGGCACCAACTTCACAAGTACCATCACCAATAGAAGTAATATTATTTTATACTTTTCAGTGCATCAACTAATAACGTCGGTCCAGTTTTTTGTAAAAAATATTTATTTCACACTTTTGAGTGTAACATTAGTCCCGAAAATCGTTGAACGGTCACTATACCATATCAATGAAGATAATACTTATCCTATTACCCACGTATATTCCTTGCTAGTAGTGGTTATTATTGAGATCTCAGAACATCCCGGCGGAAATACGCTTGAATATTTTAGTTGTTACCATTTAACACCGATTTAACTCGAAAACCGTAATTCTAAGGAAAAAATGTTCATTATAAATGTTGCTACAAATAATTATATCTTTCATGTAGTATCGAAAAATTTTCAATTTTCGAAAGAAATTGTCCTCTCCACATAGCAAAAATACATATTTAACATAGGTCTATCTCGAAAACCGTAACACTTTTGAAAAAATGTTCAATTTAAACGTTTCCGGATATTGTCCTATCTTTAATTATACCAACTCAGATTTTCGATTTTCGAGAAAATTTGCCCCCACCACCCCTTCGGGGGCGGTTTTCGGAGGGAAGGAGATTTCGGATTTGCGTTTTTATGAATATGGGACCATTTCTCAATCCCCTTCTTTCAAATGAATCCAAAATCATCAAAATCGGAGATCGTCTACTATATAAAAGGCGCGCACGAACCAAAAAAAAAATAAAGCAGACAGTCGAATTGTATACCTCCTCCGTTCGGGGTTCGTCGGTCAAAAATAGTGTCTACCATAAATTGTACTACTCATAGTAGTATCTCAGGTACATGAGTATATATGTTTGTTGTTCATTTTTGACCGACGAACTCAAACGGAGGAAATATACAATTCGACTGTCTGCTTTTTTTTGTTCGTGTGCGCGTTTTATATAGTAAACGTACTCCGATTTTGATGATTTTTGATTCATTCGAAAGAGGAGACCTTAGAAATAAATGGTCCCATATTTGTGCAAACTCAAATCAATCTCCATCTCTTTAAAAACACCCCCAAATGGAGCGAAGGGAGCAATCGAAAATCTGAGGTGGCATATTCAGACAGGAGAATATCCGGAAACGTTTGAATTGAACATTTTTTCATAAGAGTTTTTGAGTTACAGCAATGTTAAAATCTCAAATATGTATATCTTCGCTATGTGGAGGGGGCAATTTCTATCGAAAATTGAAAATCTCAGGGAACTACATAAAAAACCAGATTATTAACATGCATTCATTGATTCATTTGTAGCAACATTTATAAAGAACATTTTTTCCTTACGGTTACGGTTTTTGAGTTACAGCGGTGGTAAAATCTAAAATACTTTATGCATATTTCTGCCGCGATGTTTTGAGATCTCTAAATAATAAAAACTACAAGCAAAGAGTATACGAGGGTAAAATGATAAGTACTATCTTCTTTGGTGTTAGTGAACGTTCAACGATTTTTGTAACTAATGTTACACTCAAAAGTGTGAAATAAATATTTTTTACAAAAATTGGACCGACGTTATTAGTTGGTGCACTGAAAAAATACAGAACAATATTAATTCTATTGATGTTGGTACTTGTGAAGTCGGTGCCGAAAGTTTTCTGCAACTGCACAACTTCAACACTAACAACACCAATAGCATTAATATTATTTTGTATTTTTCAGTGCACCAACTAATAACGTTGGTCCAATTTTTTGTAGAAAATATTTTGTAGATGACGCTCCTGTTGTTTGTAGGGCCCAATTATTAGACATTTAGTAGAACTTGATTTTAATGAAAGAATTTTTTCGAGTAACTGACTACAAACCTTATAGTTTATTTGGCACTGAAATTGCGGATGGGCATTATATTTACAATAAATATTTTTTACAAAAAATTGGACCGACGTTATAGTTGATGCACTGAAAAGTATAAAATAATATTACTTCTATTGGTGATGGTACTTTTGAAGTTGTGCAGTTGCAGTTAGATTGATAGCTTTTGGCACCAACTTCACAAGTACCATCACCAATAGAAGTAATATTATTTTATACTTTTCAGTGCATCAACTATAACGTCGGTCCAATTTTTTGTAAAAAATATTTATTTCACACTTTTGAGTGTAACATTAGTCCCGAAAATCGTTGAACGTTCACTATACCATATCAATGAATATAATACTTATCCTATTACCCACGTATATTCCTTGCTTGTAGTGGTTATTATTGAGATCTCAGAACATCGCGGCGGAAATACGCTTGAATATTTTAGTTGTTACCATTTAACACCGATTTAACTCGAAAACCGTAATTCTAAGGAAAAAATGTTCATTATAAATGTTGCTACAAATAATTATATCTTTCATGTAGTATCGAAAAATTTTCAATTTTCGAAAGAAATTGTCCTCTCCACATAGCAAAAATACATATTTAACATGCGTCTATCTCGAAAACCGTAACACTTTTGAAAAAATGTTCAATTTAAACGTTTCCGGATATTGTCCTATCTTTAATTATACCAACTCAGATTTTCGATTTTCGAGAAAATTCGCCCCCACCACCCCTTCGGGGGCGGTTTTCGGAGGGAAGGAGATTTCGGATTTGCGTTTTTATGAATATGGGACCATTTCTCAATCCCCTTCTTTCAAATGAATCCAAAATCATCAAAATCGGAGATCGTCTACTATATAAAAGGCGCGCACGAACCAAAAAAAAAAAAAGCAGACAGTCGAATTGTATACCTCCTCCGTTCGGGGTTCGTCGGTCAAAAATAAAATAGACAAAATGACGCGTCGGCTTTCCATCTGTCACATCGAGATTACATACTTATTTGCTTTCGCTTTTAAGCGAACAGAAATGTTGGAAATAATCAACACAACATGCTTAGACCTGTATTCAGCCTGCTCCTGTATATATATTCACAGATATATGTGTATGCTTATCACTTTTCAAATCCAGAATGGTTGTCAACTGCCAGTCATACATCATGCTCATTGTAAATTTATGAAAGGTAGTAAATGTTTGGGCTTTTTCGACTCTTTGGCGCAAAAGCCGTTATACATGAATTAGAGAATTTGTCTGCTGATATGCACATGGTTAAGCGTATTGTACATACATAGTTTGAATGAAGTTTTATGTCTCGATAGAACAGCTCTACTATATGAAATTCTTTCTTGCAAAGCATTGTGAGACGAGTAAATTAGATGAGATTCAAATTGAGAAAATTCTGATGACGTGAATCAGTAATAGTAGATATTAATAAATACTTTATTTGTAAGTTGCAGAGATTCATGTTCACTGATCATATGGTACCAATTAATTACTAAAACTTAGAATTATAGAAGAATCAGGGAAGATAAACGAAGAAATTAAAGCAAGAGCCAAACGTATTTGCAAACCTTTAGACCCACATTCTTTGGATAAAATCACGAGTATATCGGTGAATAGAAAGACCATCTATGTCTATGGTAATGACCACAACTTAGACCGGAAGAGCAGGTTAGGCAAGAGATGTAATGACGAGGAACACTATGGACGAGACTATGGAATAGAACTAAACAACTAACAGAAGAATGATATGGCTAAGAACAAAGAATAAATCTATTATAAGTAAATTATATTTATAAGTCCTATACTTTACATTCTTGGATCAATAAAACAGTACAATTACACATAAAAGTATTTTTTTTTGTTTACTGTAGACGTCTACAGTAACTGAGGGTTGAGTGGAAATTAATAAAGCTAACTAAGGGGCTATACACGAAATCGATTCTTAAGGAATAAACTCCAAAAATACAAAATTCGTCATTGTATTTCGTGATAAATTGAGACAATTTATTTAAAACATTTCACATTACATTCGATGATTTGAAATTTTCTTAGTCACCACCAATTCTCATATTATCAAATTCGGAAGGCTTAAGCGAAATATGATGCGCTTCGATTAGAAAAATTTTATAAATAACACGGACTGCAGCTGCATAAGGTTTCAGAAAATCTGCAAACGAAGCAGTGTCGCATTGGCAGTTGTATTCTTCTTCGAATAGAAAACATGTTCGCTTTACTGCTCAACAAATCTTCGTACTGGGGTAAAGACAGTCGATTAAGAAATAAACTCCAGAAATATTGTTATGCATAGCAAAGTCACTGGCAATGAACAAAGAACCAATTCCCGTAGCTACTCGTAGAAGAAGAATAGTCCTATTACGGCAGGATGACTTTTTTGTAAGAGCTGTCGCAAATTAAGTTTAAAGACACCGTAGTGATGTACGAATATGAAATCGATTTTGGAACATTGAAAACATGGAAGATAGGCTTTATTTTCGACATCCTCATTCAATAATCCTCGATGAAGATGTTTTTTACGTATTTTGGCTCTTACAAATTCAAAATTACTACTTAGCTTTAAAGGCAATTGTTCCAAGCCAATGGAAAATATGTGTCTTCACAAGCTGTAATAATTTATCGACGCCGAGACAATCTTCGATCAAGACGAACGTGGAAAGCACCACATCGTACACCACAACATTGAAGCAGTACGATACAGGTGGTCCCGAGATTCTGAACATTGGAATTTGAATCAATGGCGTTACGTCCATTTTATTCATCAGGATCAGGATATATTCTTTTTCGGATAACAATCCTAGACGCTTTTAAACAAAACAAGGACACGTCGAACCGCTAGCAGTTGCAGTGCCTCACTTTCAACAAGGGGTAGGTTTACTTAATGTTTTGGGATGGTAAAATGCACAATCATCGAACATCATTGCTTCCTATTGAAGGCATACTGACAGTAGTCAGATATATTATTATTATTTTGAGGTTTGGGACCTTCCTTAAATGCACGGGTATTCCCTTGGCATTCCTCGTGTGGTCTTTACACACCAAAACTCATGATTCCTTTCCAGAAAGTTGGGATGTTAGTGGCGGGTCTGTTCGAGATTTCCGATTATTAGAGATTGTAGGTGTCAAAATGACGATATCTCCTCTCACTGAGCTGCCCCCTCCTTTAAGTCAGATAAACGGCAGTCAAGCTTGCGTTTAAAGATATACCTACCGCAGTCTTGGTCGGGTGGACAAAAGTGTAGGCCTCTTGTACCTCGACTGAGTGGCTTTAACAGGATGTAGGCCAGGAATTCCTCTTGCAATATGATAATGCTCAACTGCATCGAAGTCGCATTGTCCAGACGTTTTTTTGATGAAGTCTTAGTTGAGATCTTTGTATAAGCGGCATCTTCACCCGAAATGAATTCAATTTCAACTATCCTTGAACAGTTCCGTGTAGCTGAGTTGGATGAACGCCAAAACCTTTACCAAAGAATACTGAATAGTCTGAATGGAAGCATTCCGATAGAATTGATAACAAGAAATTGCACTAAATTTTTGGGCTGCAAAAAAGAGATATGACACATCCTTTCTTTTTTCTATCGTAACATAGTAAGTACCTATAGCATTATTGTTTTTTTCATGATAGTCAAGAATATTACTTACTCAAAGACTAATATGAATTTCTGCAAACTGCTCTGTTACTTGTGTGAATGGAATTCAGTAAGAAAGTTTCAACATTAAAGAAAAACCAGATTTGGAATTATTCCTTTTTATATCACCAACAGTATTGCTAATTCACAATTTTCCTTCAGAAATCGAACAACGGGAGAAGCAGACAACAGAAACGGCAACAAATTATAATCGTTTTAGTTAATCTTTTCTGTGTGAATAAAGTTAAAATTTATTATCATTCCATTGATTTTTTCAATACAATAGTAAAGAGTTAAATTAAACTTTAATAGAAAATGAAGAAAGAAGAACCACCATTGAGCCACAGGAATTACAATATTGAGCAAGATTATCAAGAAAACTAGTGGATTTAATGGAATATTCAAAAATATAGTAATTTCTCAATAGTAGATATTTAAATAATTTTCATTAAAATCATTTCATCAATTCAGCTCAATTTGAGAAATTTATTTGAGCTAAATAATTAGTAACATGATTTTGATACCATTGATTATTGCTCACAGAGTGAAGACAACCAAGTAAAGGTCAAGAAGCACAAATTAGGTAAATATAAAACCTCTCTATAATCTAGCTTATGTAGTATAATTATTAATAGGTATATCCTAGTTGGCACCTAGTATTATACGTTTACATATCTATGGCATCTATCAAATGGTGCTATTTTTTAACCATAAGCCATGTCTGATCATTGAAACAATCCAATGTTGCATCCCACATAACATACATTCTTTCAGAATATGTTAACAATAACAAAAATCTATTTAAATGTTTCTTCACAGGAAATCTTTATTTAATCTTTCCAATATCTAGCAGAAAATAATTACAAGCAACTTTAAAAACAAAACTAGAACCAATTTAGATGTTTTTCTAAAAAGTTTGGCATAAGGAGATATAATTTAGGAATCATACAAATTTTGAAGTTGGTGCGAAGAGATTATGTAACAGAAGACTCTTTGTATCAACAGAACTTTTATGATTCCTACATTATGTGTTGTTATTCCATACTTTGCATTGCAATATCTAGTGAAGTCGGTCCTAGCTTTTTTTAGTTGTTTATTTCACCATTTATAGTGATCGTGGTTATAACTCACAAATAAGTTATTTTCATCAACAAACTCACTATACGTAAATACCTTATTTTAAAATAATTCAGTAAGAAAGATTATTTTATAAGTTGTTCTTGGATACTCTTGAATATAAAAAAGAAAGAAAACAGTGATTTAGATGAAAAAAAAGTAGGTTAACTTACAAACAGATCACTATCTCAACGGAACAAGGCAACGTCACCGTTTCGTAAAACACTTTTCAACAACATAAACTTAATGTTACAAAGGAATAGTTCTTACAAGAAAGAGTCTTTATTTCATAGCACAATGCATTAATAGAAAAGCAACATTTTCAGATTCATAGATTGATTATTGATACACAACGTTATTGTGCTAATATCTCGAATTATAGCAACGTGTTTCTCTAATTACAAAAAAACAACAAAAGTGCTTTTTCAGAGGAAAAAGCTTAATCAAACCCGGAAAATTTTAATATGGGATTATCCTCTTTCAAATGCAAAAAGTACAATCATCACTGCACGTTTACTATGAGAAACAAGATAATATATAAATATATAAAAGGCTTGCAAAATTGTTTTTGCCGTTATTCGATCAATTCCTTTCCATCGGAACATACCATCATTTTAGCTGAAAATAATATTTCCAATTTTCTTTGTTGAAAACACACAAGAATTTCAATGCTTGAATCTCGTACAACTATTTCTATTGGGGTGAATATCAGCGATTTGGAGAATCGAAAGATACATTCATATCTGTCAGAAGTAAACAATGGCCTAGAAGCCGTTCTTGTCTCCGGAACAATCTAGCAGCAATAACTGTGAAATGGATCGAGAAACAAACTAGAAAAATCAAAAGTGGTCGCGATAGTGAAACTTTGATTTATATTTCTGTTTATGTTCACTTTCGACTGACATTAAATATATAAAGTTTCCAAACGAAATGGAATGTTCTTTTTGGTATAGTGTGTGATTTACGATGGATTTTTATGGACGATGCAACTTATAGTTATTGGGAATCACCCATAACCGGCATTTCCTTCTATTCATCAGCTTAAGTAACTTCTTCCATAACCGCTATGAAAATAGTCATAGCTGATAGTAATATATATATATATATATATATATATATATATATATATATATATATATATATATATATATATACGAGTATAAAGATAAATATCGCTTGCTTCGGAATACCACAATTGTATTTTTCTCTAACATTTCTAGTTCTTATGACATCATAAATAATACATAGGGGTGCTATCTCATATCTACGATTGAGTCTTTTCTTTTTTTAACTATCAATGAAATAGAGATTGATACAAAAGAGAATACTAAAAATAACAATGAAATGTTCTTTTAATTATTGATGACGATAGGTAATTTTATAACTTAGGGATGCATTTTAATTATTATTAAGTCTTTTATAATCTTAACTATATTTAGCATTTTGATGCAGACAATCAATCATACCTACATGAGAATAAAATAGAGCGCATACGAGTTGAACTTGTATCCTAAGGGTTCTGTGTCCAGGTAAAGCATAGATACATCACGATAAAAAGGAAAATGTTACGCTTACTATGAAAAATATCAGATCATGGAATGGAGATGACTCAGAACATATTGGTTAAAATTATCTTTCCATATTTGTACCAACTATTCTAGATGTGTCATTGAACATATCAAACCAAACCTGATTAAAATCAGTTCACGAATCGACTGGAGGTTCTTTGCAATACAGTATATATTATATATTTTATTCTATTCTTACTGGGAATATAAGGTGAAACAGATATAAATATATACGAATACTACCTATACATTATATGTATAGTGTTAAATTTTCGAAGAATTGGAAAGAAAAAGGATTTTGAATACTAACATTCAATTTCTAAATCCTTTGATAAGAATTTCAATGGTTTATTCTAAAATCACCTAATATTTTGGGTTACCTCTCTATTCAATAAGACAATAATCTAGAAGTGAATTTACTTAAGAACAGACAAATAGCAAACTCGGAAATTCTGTATGTACACAACAATAATATCACCATTGTGTTATCAATATCTCTTTATAAGAAATATTGCAGTTGAAAGATGGTATCATATTCACAGATATAATATAACGTCTACGCTTTCCCTCCCAAACTCATACGGAGTAATATTGCAGTCTCCATTCTATGCCTTAAGGGGGCGGCGATGTTTTGACATATTTGGTCCCTATACATCTTTCTGTATTATTGCATCTCCCGAAGGGATATCTTTTTATAATTCTAGTACTGATGCCAGCAGTCACTGAGGAATATGCCATCACCACAAGCTCTTACTTTTGCTTTCATCAAAATCGATTTGTTAAAGCTGTTAATGCAAGCTGTTTTTCATTGAAACTGTAGAATTTCAGCTGGTAATGATAATAAAAATGATACTATAATTGTAATAAACTAGGTATTTGCCTTCTTACAGATTACATAGTCTATCCACATTGACAACTCCCTGATTACAAAATAAACTAAGCATTTTTGAATCGCTCTATTCAATTTCAAGAAGTTTAAATCCAGATAGAATACTTTAAACCTGAATTTATTTACATTTGATCTAGAATAAAAATGATCACAACGCATACACGTGACGATTTCTGCTAGTTAAATGCTATCGCTTCGTCCCAAAAACCTAGAACCTAGACCTATATGCAATATAATAACATAAAGGTAAAATATTAACCAAGATGCATCTTCAGATCAGATTTGCACCACACCCAATAAATTATATGCTTCAAGGACATGCAGTGATTTAGTGGATAAATAAATGAGATAACAGATATCCCTGGCAGAACTTCACAATTCCAAGCACCAATTATATTATTTTCTATTTTTCAGTGCAACTACTAATAAAGTCGGTCCTTTTTTTTGTAAAAAGAATTTTGAGTGTAACATTAGTCACGAAAATCGTTGAACGTTCACTTATACCAATACCCATGTATATTATTTGCTTGTACCTACTTGTTAGGTATTATTCAGATATCTAGAAATATCGCCACGGAAATACGTTTGTTTTAGACTTTACCACTGCTGTAACTCGAAAACCATAAATCTATGGAAAAAAATTTCAGTTTAAATGTTACTTCAAATAATCTGGTCTTCAATTTAATTGCATCAAATTTTCAATTTTCGAAAGAAATACACATATATGTGAGATTTTAACATCGCTGTAACTCGAAAACCGTACCTCTTTTGAAAAAATGTTCAATTTAAACGTTTCCGTATATTGCCATATTTAGGTCTGGATATTTCGGATTTGATTTCTTACGAATAAGGGACCATTTCTCCTCTTTCAATTAAATCAAAAATAATCAAAATCGGAGTACGGTCATACAGCGCGCGCGCAAACAAAAAAAATAATCGGATCACTTTTACTGAGCTCCGCTTGGGAAGACGATCAAAAAACAGAAAAAAATAGAATTGTATATTCTTACACGGACCGTAGTTTTTTTGTTCGAATTTAAATTTACAGCATTATTTAGCATCACATTGTACGATAATAGCGCATAACCGTAGGGCGAACAATCGAAATAACGTAAACTCCGCAATGGGTATGTGATTTTTTTTTATTGTTAACATGAGATCGCGTTCGAACTTCAAAGTTGGATGCATTCAGCGTATAAAAAAACAAAACAGATGGTAAAAAAATCCGGAAAACAATCGTACGAGTTTTATGTTTAGTGCTCAAATTTCCGACTGAGTAGGATATAAAACTTACATATTATATATGTATTTATTAATTTCCCAGCAGGCAGCTATTCTAATGGGTTCCATTTAACAAAGTTCTGATTTTAATATATTTCCACGTTTTAAGGTACCTAGAGTCGAACGCAAAGGTTTATAGGAGAATTCTATTTGACAAGAAAAATATTTTTATTGAATTATAATCCTGTCCGAATGGAGTGCAAATATTAATTTTGTATAGATCTAGTTCGAGTTCGATGGAATATGTTTCATATTATTCGTAATTTTGAACGTGAATTTTAACGAATATTTTTCTCAATAAAATCTTCAAAAAAACTATCTTCAATGTACCTTATGGGATCCAATTTTTCGAAGGCTACAACCGTTGGAGTATTACTATTTTACCGTACGGAACCCTTCAGGTAGATATCGAACTTATATATGCCATATTTTCTTTCATGTTTGTCAATATATGATCTCAGTAGCGTCATTAGTTTCGAAATGCTATACAGAGCGACCCATGGGTATGGAATAAATCTATTTTTAGCGTTAGTATGTATTGCACCTCCTCAAAAATTTTAAATGTGAAGAGGGGTTCTGTGGCATCGTCTTCGAAAGGATTTTCATTATCTGTTTAGCAATACTAAGTTTTTTCAAATTTGGTGCAATCATAACTGAGAAAATTGGTTTTGAAGATGTAAAATTTTGATACTTTAGGTAAAATGAAGAAATATTGTTACATAATTTTTAGGAAGTATTTTTCGATTATTTTCACAGTTAAATTAAATGTTCTAAATGACCACCATTCACTTCTTGACAATAAGCGAGGCGATCTTGGAATTCTCGTACAACATTTTGTGAATCTAGTTAGGCTACAGTTATTTTGATTTATTCATGGGTGAATTTAAATGAAAATATGTCATATAACCTTGATAGAGATATACTTAATAATATATTAGATTAAAACCGCGGACAATAAGCTAGCAGGAACACCCTCAATCAAGTGACTTTAAGAAAAACACGGAATCAAAATCGGTTCATCCGTTTGGGAGTTACGTTGACTCAAACAGGCCGACAGATACAAACTTTAAAAAGAGCACTCAGGACAAACTCAACTTTCAAATAAACAAAATCCAAATCAAAATTAGTACAACCGTGGGGTTATCACGTAAATAGCAACTGCAACGCGACCGTGACTATGGCACAATCGTCGCTGTCAAAACGTCGACTTGGTACAGTGTTGTCGCTCTGTCAGTCTTGAGCCTAAACTGATACTCGCATAAAAATTATCAAAGTGAGGTTGATTGCATATGTATTAATGAATAATAAATTACTTTTGAAATGTTCCGAATGAAATTGCTGTTCTCTCTTTTATATCCAATATTTTATAGGCAGCGTATACTAGACTGTGGCAATACTGAGACAACAACGCGATTGCAACTAGTTGCTAAATTTTACATGTTACGAGGGCCGTTGGGCAGCTACAATGCCACTGACATCCTCACAGATACGCACCTCAAACTTATAACATCCCATATTTGCAGCGGGGTTTAAAAGTATATATACAGGAGTTCAGAGATTTATTGTGATTCCTTAAGAAGAAGAGAACATATAGTTATTCTATGTTAATAGATTATATATATTTATTCATGAATACAAGCCCTATTTCACACAACAATAAGAATAAGATAAATCGAAAGTTCGTACACTTAATGTGAACTAAGAGGTCAAATTCGAAATTAAGGACCGAAACTATTCTTCTCTTGTTATTAAAAATTAAAATTTTTTTTTTTTTAAATTTAAATTAATGCACACTTGCAAACTATAAAACTTCTGACACAGTCGGTCTGCTAGATCGTTGATGCTACAACAGTTAAGTATAAAACTACTTACCCGAAGAAACTTTTTTTTGCACGAAAGTAAAGATTTATATACGGTGATCAAGCAAATATGATTAAAAAAATCAGCAATTCATATTCGCTTTAGCTTTCCAGATTATCTTGACATAGGTCATATTCCCTTATATTTCGTTCAAAAAATTCAACAAAAGGCATAATTTCTTCTATACTAAAAACAAAACAACATCATATGACGTAATTATAGTGGTGGCAATGCAAACTAAAAAACTGCAACTTTTATATATAAAATATATTTTATATATATTCTGCTAACTTCTTGAAAAAGAAACCAATCTACAAAATAACATCACATTAGACATTTCAACAAGGCACACATTTTTGTACAGCAAGTTTTTAATTCATCAGTGCCCAATTAACCTGCTGATGCACATAGTGAATCTCCATTAGTGGATAATTATTGTAGGCTGGGCACGAGGGTCAATTATGAATATAATTACCTGAGGCCCTTTATTAGATTAAAACGTTTTTATACATGGTCGATGATGTTGGGCCGGACATTCAAGCTTCGAATAAATCTATTGAGGTGCCGGATTTATGAAGGGGACCTTTTTTTCTAATTTGAATAAAATTTAGCAGCAATATACTAATATGAAAGTTCTCAAGAAAAGTAAATGAATGAATGTTTGGAATTTGGAACTACGGGTGCGGTTATTTTGTCTTTGGAAATAGAATGCACGTTGACTAACCAACCACTATCCCCATCAATTGTTTGGCTATTTGGTAAGTCTGATATTTCAGGGGTAGAACTGCTTCTATGAAAATTTTAACGTTGTTGTCAAAATAATAATTTCCGTTGTCAAAACTCCATTATAAGGTGTATTCTTGCCAGTATAGACCTAGGTCCGACCTTGTTCGTTATCATTAGAAGTTTCCCAGCACAGATGGATAAAAAATCGGACTCTCGAAATACTGAACAGGAAACAGGACTTCTCTCTTCAATCAAAGAGAACAAATCTCAATATATTTTCTTCTATAGATATATTAACGTCATGATTACCAGATTGCTGGCGAGATAACTTGGTTTCAATATGACAAAGTAACACTGTCCCTGGATTATTCAGTGCAAGGAGCTTTATACCCTTACATTGGAACTTTTTGAAGTAGATGGGTCTTGGAAGTCAGCATGAATGACTATCTCTAATTGAAAAATCTGGATCAGTTTAAATATAATCCGTATCAAGATCTTGATTTACTAAAAAATAGGCACATATCTGTTCATGCGACAACATCTATTAAATTAATATGAATTTACGGATTGAGACAAATATAGGCACAAATATTTTGATCTACTAAATAAGCACCTACCGTTTCAGAAATCTAGTAATTAGGTACTAATGAGTTCTGGAAGCAATACCTAGATTCTGTAGATAGGCACTTATGACTTGAGCAGCCCACCTGTACTGTGAATAAAGCCAATTTAGTAAGCAGAAGTTTCCATGAAACCCGTGGAGGTCCTAAGATAAGCTGCCTCAAGGAATATGACTACGCACTCGAGTCAACTTCCAAGAAAGAAAAGGTAACTAGAGAACTAAGTTGATAGAGATTGTAAAATAGTTCAATAACTTTCATAAATACGACTTTGTATAGTTTTCTTCTATAAATAGATTATCTCACAATAAAATTTACTGTTGATTAGGGTCAAATCACTCACTATGATTACTAGGTTTAAATGTCTAACAAACGATTCTCCTAGATGATAAGTCATCTAATTATTTCCAAAATTGCTTCAATTCGCATCGGTAATTTCAATGTCCTCTCACTTCCGTTGTTCTTTTGACAAGTGATAAATGTCATCTCTTGGCCTCGAATAAGCGTGCCTTACGCATCCTCTTAAGTTGTATAATTGTTTTTAAAAATTTTGAACATCCAGGAGAACATATCTGATTTTTAGTATTTATGATACTTTTGAATTTTTATTCAAGTTTCCTAGTCATTTAAAAAAATCTTCACATAATTGAGAATATTTTGAGAGATCTAAGAGCATCGAATCTGTTTTGTTTATATTTTCTAAATAAAGTTTCTATGTATTTCATCAAAGAATGTTACATTTCTTTCAATGAAATGTCATGGAGTTTATTCTGCTTGATAGTGATATGATTGTTTTTGTTAATTTTGCATTCCACATTTGATATATCGATATAGGGTCAATCATACAGTAATTGGCACCAACACAGTTATGGGCATTGTGATAGTAAAATACAGAAAAATAGGGCCTGTGGCTCTGTGAGATTAAATTCTATGATGTCATTGTGTTCGCCCATCTATATTACGTGATCTGTGGTAAAATGGCTAACTTCAGTTCATAAGTATTCTCTGTGTCGTATCGTTGGTCCATCGTGGTCGGAAGAGAGTTCTTACCGGTAAGTTGCTTATGTATTCTGGTAGAATAGCCATAGCTTTAACATGTCTAATCATATCTCTAAAAATCTGAAACAAGTATAGATAGTCCATAGGTATGGAATAAATAATTTTTAGCGTTATTATGTATTTGTTTGAAAACACCTGAAACAGATCGATTTTCGTTTTCTTGCATCCTCTCTGAATTATGAGCAACCCTTAAAAAAATTGAAATGAGACGGTGGGTCATGTGGCACCTTATTCGAAAGAGATTTTAATTCTCTGTTCAGCAAAACAACGGAAAATTTATTTTGAAAATATAAAATGAATGGAAGAAATAATGTCACATAATTATATATTAATATTTTACAGTCATTCATTCTTCAATAATGTTTTGAATTTATTATTATGAAAACTATTTCTTTTAGTAACAGATTTATAAGCGATGAAAATATAATTATGGATTTTTTTTGAGCAGCTATGTTCTGCATCATTAGTTGTTTGACATTTCTTAAGTCAATTTATTACAATTTGTTCTTGAGATAGATACGCGAATATATACCTATAAAAGGAATACATACAAAGCGTCCATAATTTCTTACTTTAACATTTCTTTTGAGGGACATTTGCACATATACCTAGATATGTAAAAATTCTGCAAAATCTCACAAATTACAATGACTAAACTGGGGTGTACCTGGCAAAGTAAATTTCAGATGTCGCTAGTGCACTAGTTGAAAGAAAACTTAGAACAACTGCAAGAACAATGTTCCTGTTGCAAGTTATTAAATGTTCTTTGTTTGAAGAACGTGGGTTTTTGATATATTTATTGTTTATAGACTTTGAACTTAATGTGTTATTATTATTTGTTCTTGCACAACTGGGTAGAGGATTCATCCTTTCGTCGTTTATGATGAAATCATTCAATTCCTGCTCAATAATTAGATAATATGATAAACTTGTTTTGCCTGTATTCATCAACAAGCCAATTATTTGCGCAGTCATTCTTTCCATCATTAGCAGCTTTATAAATTTTCTTGAACGTAATTCTTTCAATTTACAATAAGTTCATTTCTATAATTGATAATCTTTACTATTATGCAAGATCTGAATATGAATATTGATAGTCATATCTTTTGATTTATTTATTATGTATTTGATCGGTTTCAATCCCTTTTACAATAGGACCTAAAGATAACAGAGATTTTACCATGGATTGTTTTATTGCGAATTTGGATTATATATTCGATAGAAGGATACCCCACTACATTTACGAGTCGATTACTGTGTCATTCCTAAGAGATTCCAAGATAATTTACTTTTGAAAATTATTTTTCTACTTTATGCAAACGGTTCCTGAACCCAATTATTCTGTGGAAAGATCTCTTAAATAAAAAAGAAGGTGATGTCAATAATTATTATAGGTACCATATTTTATTTGTTGTTTGTGGTCATAATAAATATTACAATATTAATACCAGATACATCATATATTGTTATTCTTATATTGTCGCATTCGAATGAGGGACTGAAGCGACTGTAAATCTCGAAATCTCACCCAGTAGAATAAATACATCCTACCTACATAACCTAACAAATTTCGAATTTCAAACACGCATCCCCATCAACCTTCTGAGAAACCAAAGGGCTTTACAGAAACTAATTTCGCATGTAATCCATCGTTGTGTCCTTTTTAAAGTAAATTTATTTCAACCAACATCTTGATAAATTGCCTCGGGTCCGCTTATGAATTTAATTTAAACACCTGACTACGCCCCAGTCCATGCCCTTAAGTTGGAACTTGAGCGGACCCTGTTTACCCATCCTTTAATTAAACGTGACCACTCGAATTGCATTATCCATAATGTTCTGACACTCTGGCATTATAATTGTATCGAAATTAAATTATTTTCGTTACTAGTCTTAGGATATTCCTTGTTAAAACAAATTTACTGACTTCTCACAAAATGAGTTTATCCATAATAAATAACTTGAAAAAATTCTTTCTTATAGAATCATTAAGAAAATAACAATAAGGTAAGTATTTGAGTTGTAATTTTATTGATGCAAGGCTTAAAAATGAGTTATTTGTAAATTACCCACTAACAACCATCACTAAGAATTGTAAAATAGATAACTTGTAGAAAATAGGAAAGATTTCATTGGATGACATACTAAAAAGTATGAAATTCAAATAAATAATTTAGAAGCCATGTTTTTTTAAGTTAGTGCCAAAAGATTATTTGTTGTTTGATTATACGAAAGGGTCATTAATTGATTATTCCATCCATTAATGTGGAAGTACTTATACTTCAGATTCATGGCTTTTATAGTGATACTCAACAAAATTGTGCCAATATTTCAAATTATTGCCTGTTTTTCACCTTCTCAGCGACCTAACTACAAAACCATGAGATTTAGAGAGAAAATTTTTAGGAACAAATATTTCAAGCAGCTATGTGTTCTACAAGATGAGGGCTTTTTTTGCTTGATCCAACCCAGAAAATTTCAGTGTGGGACCATCTCATATCAGTTCACCTTTTTAATTTTTTAATTTTCAATTAAATTAATTTAATTTAATTTAATTTCTAATTATTTTAATCTTTGCCTTTATTATGGGAAATGACAGTCGAATTTTATACCTTCTTTTTTAAGAAGTCGGTCAAAAACAGTTATAACGTAATAATGCAATGCAATACACTGGTTGAACTAACAAGAGAATGATCATGCTTTTTCCACAGAATTAAGATTAAATGTTTTCGGTGGCAGAATACCATTGCAAAGTATTTCATTCTCCCAGAATTTTGAGAATCGTCGAAAATTATTTCTGATTTATGTGTCATTAGCAATAGCAGTCCTAATGCAAATTATATTTTTGTAGCACTGTTTCAGTATTATTTCTCATCATTTGAATGTTGATCTGAACAAACATTTAAAGAGAAAATGATGATGATTTTCGAATACTTAGATCTATTATTTATATAAAAAAAACTTTTAACATTAACATGAAGTCAGTTTAGTAGTTGAGGAATTGAAGTATGCCAAATAATATTCAATCTATTGGTAGTGCTGATTTTTGGTTCGTGCGCGCCTTATATAGTAAACGAGCTCCGATTTTGATGATTTTTGATTCATTTGAAAGAGGAGGATTGAGAAATGGTCCAATATTCATAAAAACACAAATCCGAAATCTCCTTCACTCCGAGATAGAGGCATATTAAATATGTATTTTTGCTATATGGAGAGGGCGATTTCTTTCGAAAATTGAAAATGATTCGATACTAAATGAAAGATATAATTATTTGTAACAACATTTATGCTGAAAATTTTTTCCTTACAGTTACGGTTTTCGAGTTAAATCGGTGTTAAGATGGTAACATATAAAATACTAAAGCGTATTTCCGCAGCGATGCTTTGAGATCGCAATAATAACAAATACAAGCAAAGAATATACATGGGTAACAGGATAAGTACTATCTTCATTGGTATTAGTGAACGTTCAACGATTTTGGTGACTAATGTTAGGTACACTCACAAGTGTGAAATAAATATTTTTTTTACAAAAAAATTGGACCGACGTTATTAGTTGGTGCACTGAAAAATACAAAATAATATTAATTCTATTGGTGATGCTACTTGTGAAGTTGGTGACAAAAGTTATCAATCTAACTGCAACTGCACAACTTCAAAAGTAACAGCACCAATAGAATTAATATTATTTTATACTTTTCAGTTCATCAAATAATAACGTCGGACTAATTTTTTGTAAAAAATATTTTTAAGTTGTTCAAGAGATGAAGTATCAGTTATAGGTAGACAGAAGACTCTTGGCACGGACAACATGATGTTCTATATCGCAATCAACGATCCCTGACGGTTACAATCTATCAAAAATATGTTGGGTAAGTTATGTAACAGATATGCATGATATTGTTTGTACAGTTCATTTCATTGATAAATCAGCTGGCCGATTGGTTGGAAACTGTCAGGGATATCGAGGTCCGAGTTTTCGCAAATAGTTATTTATTTAACGTGTTTGATTGTCAACAAAATCGTATAGAGCTTTTGGTCGATATGTAGGTATAATAATAGTTTACAATTTTTTTCTTTCTTTGCAAAATTTTACCATATAATTTTGTAAATTTACAAAAAATGCTAACCTACTCTCTTTGGACGATAGTTTTGAGAAGAAATGTTGACTTTTGTAATTTCTTGTATTAAAGAAAGTTACGTGTTTTCAATACCTAATGGAAATTTTTTGGGAATCGAATAAGATATATTCACGCATCTTTTCTTTCCGGAATTGATGAGAACTTTTAATTTTAAATGTAAAATGGTACATAGAATGCCACATGCCAAATGCTGACATAGTTTCCGGCAAGGTTCAAGCCTTAACGCTTTCCGTTTTCTGCGTGTTTGCTATTTTCTGATAACTCAAAGTCCATTTTTTACATGTCTCCACATTTCTCAAGACATCGAAAGTTGGTTTCAGTGCTATTTACGATAATTGAGGGAGCATTATGTTGAAATTAAATGGAACTGTTATTTTACATGTCATATCCTACAGTACTATTTGGATATAGAAGATTTCTGAATTATAAACTAAATACATACGTATATTTCATAAATAAACTACGAAGAGACCTGAATATGTTTTTTTTGTCAAACAAACCGTGATGTTCAGAGAGTTACCCAATTGCTCATTACAGCGTACGATATTCTGTGGTCGGATGTGAATACAGTTAAACGTTATCTCGAATTTCCAAATGCCTATCGGAGTTGCGGTGAATAACAAAAATCCGCAAATTCCGAACAGAGTTATTGATTGGTGTAACCGCCAGATAGACAAGTCATTTATTCGTCAGGCAACTGGATTTTTATTCATTTAAAATCTAGCGTCAAGCAAATTTAAATTACGATTTAATGGAATTCGAAATGAGGGAATGATTTAAAACAAAGCCCCCTACAGTCGACAGCTCATTACACGTAGCCAGTTGTACGCACCCCTGAGCTATTTAAAGGGCCTAGTTATATTTTTCACCAAATCGCCCTAAATTATGCACTAGCACAGTCTTTTCCTTGAGACATCCATGCCTTTCCTCTGTCCAATTAGGTCAAAATTATATTGTCGCTTACAAAAGAATGGGGAAAATATTCTTAAATGGCATCCAATACGGCCCTTCAAGAAAGGATATCAAGAATAACCCGTCATGGTCGTCTTCTCCCCCAATCTTCAAATTCATTCTTAATTATTCCTTAACAAACTTCCTTTAACCGGGATATACTTTTATTGAAAGACACAGGATAATTTTAAAATGGTAGCACTTAGCTTTGCTTTGTGAGATTGTATTTGAGGAACCTCCAAAACTGTCAATTTATAATGAAAATTAAGCACCTTAAAAAATTCATATAGTAAAAATGCTCAAGCGCGCATTGAAAAGTAATTTTTATCCTTAATATAATTTTTGGTCATATGTTTGTTATCAAATATAAGCTAAGTAATTTAGTTCCAATTGGCAATCGAGTTTAAAATAAAATACGAGATGAGAAGGAACCTTTCATAAAAGTGGGTTAATTGGTATTCGGCAGCACGCCATGAAGGGCAAAATGCCTATAAAATTGTATGTGCCCTTATCTGCCTTTTCCTCTCATCGTGTTTGTAAATTCTTATCCATAATAACACAAACAAATTAACATGGGAAGTTGACTAAGTGGCGTCGGTAATTTGCATACATTTTCAAGATTTCCTTTCGCACGTATAGCGATTTAGCTCGAAAGAGCTTCGTTCTCCCTAGACAGCAAGCACCGCCTTCTATAAACATTCCTGATTGCAACAGGAAAAAAGTGTGATTAGCATAAGGTCTAAAGGCTGTGTACACAAAACGCATAAGCAGTAGAGAGCTACTAGGAAAGTGTACAACAGGAATTTATTCTTGGTGCCAGAAACTACGTACCGTCATGAATGTCTCTCACGAAGCACAAAATATGAGAATATTTAACATCCTTCTTGTTTAACAGCACATGTAGCAGCAGAAAGTTTTCTCTTTCTAACCAATCGATGTTACCATGCTTTGCATAATTAACGTACACCAAGTTTAATAAGGACTTTCCATTCGAAAGGAAACTGCTGAGAAATGGTCCAATATCACACAAACACCTTTCTTGTAAGTTATTAATCCTTATGACTCGAACATGTGAATTTAAAGCAAAACAAACTAGTACGGGCTTTATATGAAAAATACTGAAATTTTTTTTGTTTCATAATCAGAAGGAGGTATACCTATAGGTTCTGAGGATAGTGATAGCTTATATCCTATGTCACAGAGTAGGATAATTTTCATTTCAAATAAAACAAGCATTTCTGAATAAAAAAATTATTCATATATTATTAACTAAGTTCATATAGTATGACCATTAAGAGAATGCATCCTCAAAGAATGTAGACGGTGTTTTCATATCTATTAACAATCTTCAAACACATATTTATCAACAGGGTATCTGTTCAGCTTTTTTCACGTTTATGGAACATGACGATATTTTGAGGCATTGCGTATATGTTAAAATATAATCTTCTGATATAAACCTCTAAGTTTAAGAAATAACTTATGTACAGCGAGGATTAAGTCGATCGCGCAACAGCGCAAATTGCAAACTCCCCCCTTTCGTTTCATGCAATCTTTCACTGGTAGCACACTTCACATAGATTGTCATAGATGATGAAGATGGAATAACTTAATCCACAAGATACAATGGAGTGAATGCATTCAACAACCGGTACAAAACGTATGCGTGGTCGAAGTCACGGGCATCTCCTAGTTAATAAATAAATCTATTGTGTATTGTTTTGAAATTGTACTTTCCACAATTCGCGTTCTAATGGCTATTATTTTTGTTGTTCTTGGTATCAGTAGCGCTATTGCGAGATGATGAATAGTTTTGCTTAGAGTCTCTGAATAATGACTTAATTGTATTTTAAAACAAAACCCGATATTTTCAAGTTAATTTCCTATAGAAATGTACCTATTGCGATCATCCGCACTTTCGAATTTCAAAACAGTTTCAACGGCATGGTGATATATGTCAATACAGAAGACCAAAATGTTTTTTTTTAAATAGTTATAACATTAATTCAAGATTATCCTGTACCAGTTATATTATGATATCTCTGAAAATGAATGCTATTACTACATAATCATGACGATCGCTAGGACGTCTAACTGTGCCAACAACAACTACTGCGAGTGCAAAGAGCCCTTCCGCCATTGAATAACATCAACAATTGTTAGGACAATACTTACAATTTCACATTGTCACAATATTGCATAATCTGATTGAACATTTATAGTGGTATTCTGCAATATTGTGACAGTAAAATAGTAGATATTGCCCTAAAAGTTTTTGACGTTATTCAATGGCGAAAGGTGTGTTTGCCCTCGCAGTAGTTGTTGTGGGCACAGTTGGACGTCCTAGCGTAATCTATTCATTTACCAAAAACGGCTGATGTTATATAATCATCTTAATTATGTAGTTATTTTTTTTTTATTATTTGAGGAGTGTCTCGACTGCCATGGTCATTGACACAAACAAATACAATACATATATAGTTATTGAATTCATAAAATGTTGTATTATGCCGAGCTTTCGCGAATGTTTATTCTCTTCAAGTCAAAATTTGTCAGTTTTAAAGAAATTACCTACGAACAGGAAAAATGTCATACAACCATCAATGACATTTCTGACAATTCAAATGTTTTCATCGAACTTTGATTTATGCTTGAGGAACACGACCGAGAAAAAAATATTCGCCTCAATTATTACCAACTATTGTTTCTATGATGGGATAAACATTAGAAATTTTTCTTTTTCTGTAGCTTTATTTTGAATTTCTTATTGAACGCTCAAAGGTTGCACCCACTCTGCCAGATGCTCTTTACCATAAATAAAAGCAAATTTTCTCAATAATAAAAAGAACTATCTAATTAATTAATTATTCAACAAAATATGATTTTAACTTAATAGTACACCGAAAATGATCTCGATTGCCGGAGTTTCTATTTCAAGGTTACTTTGTCAATTGTCAAAAACTTTATACATTTGAACCGTGGAATTTATTCAAAGCGTTCCGGTAGTTTTTCCGTTATATCGAAAATTGAAAGTGCTCAACAATTAGGAAGATTCTGGAATCGATACTGGCACACAATTCAACCGCTTTGTCGGGTGAGTCGGGTTTGAATATAAACGTATCCTTCCTCAGTACATTCAACACACAGACATACTCGTACAATACATATACCTAACATCGTGGCATTATATATATATATATATATATATATATATATATATATATATATATATATATATATATATATGTAAAGAAAATTCTTTCATGTGAATATCAGTGGTAGAGGACTTTGGAGCTTTCTCGCGCGATATCTGCCTGTGTGGAAAAATATTCAAAGTGAAAACGAAATGTGCTCGTCGTCGCACTCTTTCTTCGAGTGAAGTGAAATAAGTGAACCCCGACGACTTTTGTCGTCGTATCCAAGGCTCGCAACGACTCTGGTGGTATACCGATAAGGTGACTATTGACACACACATACATATGACAATATTTGAAATGGATGTGCAAGATTATATATTATGATAGGAATCTCTTGGATACATACAGGATGACTCTTATAGTACTTATGTAAGGCTTACGACAGATTGTCATTGAAATAAAAGTATTATATACCTACACCAGTGAATGAAGGATTAATACTTTTAACAAAGATTAAATACACCTAGCTTTTACTGTTTCTAATTTTAGTAAACATATCATTAAGTAAGCAGGTAACCACAAAAAAACTATATATATATATATATATATAGTATAGTTTTACACCAATACAGTATTTTCCTTACTTGGGCTAGCAGACGCAAAATAAAAATATTGTTACAAAAATCATTTATTGCATTACAAATTATTATTTCACCAATAGCCTAGCTCTATATTGCACTTTACTTCCTCTCTCAATTTCAACTGTTTATTTAGATGATTTTTTTCAGGTCCAAATACAAAATGATAGAGTCTTCCGAGAAAAAATCAAAGAATACTTTGAATTCTTTTTAATAATAATTTTTAACTTTCACACGGATGTCTTTAGATACCTACGATGACGTCACAGTCATTTTTTGATTTATGCGAATATGTTGGGTTAGTCCATCTTACCTGCTATACTGGAACGTATCTGAAATCAATAACAACATATTTCCGTTTGCTAGATTTAGTTTACATAGATAAACTAACTATCGGTTGGCAATTATCCCGTGATGATTGTTTTCTTTTTGTTTTATTATTTCCAAGTCCAATTATCACAGGTATCATTGAGGTAAAAAATTAAATTTCAGGGATCAGATTATATTTTATAGACGTTGATTTGAGATTCGCTCGAGACCAATTTGCATACCCAGATCGTTCGAATGCTGCTATACAAATATCATGAACTTGCAGTATGCGACTTGCTTTTTTCATTTCGATTAGACAGTTGGAGTGGCTTGTCGGAAAATCGGTAAATCAATTTTATTTAAATGGTTTAAAATGAACTGGAAATACTCTATATCATTTACTTTTTATTTACAAACTAGTGCATTCAACAGAAATCAAGGGCTTTTTCTCTTGAATGAATATATAACTTGAAATATACCTCTTGGTCTGTATATTCGAAAATAGCTCTCGTAAAATACGGTAACTTACCACTGTAAATAAAATGCGAAGGTGAGTTTATTTGAAACGGAGTATTAATAAATATAATTACTCAAGTCACAGTTTAAATAAACATGAACAGACTTATCTTTCTACTATATCAATAGACATTAATGAAACAATTAATTTGAACTAGAGTCACTTTCACGAAAACTTTGTTAGAAGCTTTCAAAACTTTTTAATACCCTAGCCGACACCAAGAAACTTTTATGCAGCAAAAATCCTTATAATCAAAATACAAATGGTAGATTTTCCATAAAAGATGCACTTCATCCAGGATTGCTCCCTATCAATTACTGTGAAAATTCAATGATGAAAAGTATTAGGGAAAGTTACATTTCCAATTAAGGTTGATGAGATTAAAATTGCGAAGTGAAATTTTTAACTACTCAGACGGGAAACTTCCGCCAAAAGCATGAACTACTGCTAATGCCATTATCGCTTGATCTGCTGAGAGACTTTCAAATATGATCTAGCAAGTTTGTATAGGAAACATTGACTTAGGGCTAAGGCGTTGCTGGAAGAAGAAGATAATTTCAAATTGGCCACAAAACGCGTCTGGGAATATATAACATGGCATCGTTGCCTGTAATTTTATACTTATAGTGCATTTTATTAACTGATCACTCAATTGTTAGTAAACCGAAAGATCGACTTTCAGTTATGAGAGTATAGAGCTGTCAGAGGGTGTCTTTAACACCACCTTTGCAAAAATAGGTCACAACCCTTAACTAGGACTTGGATGAAGTAACAATGCTGGTAAATTTATCTTTTTGCCTGTTAACTCTCATCGCCTGAATTCGCGCCATAACAATACATAAATATCTGTATTTGCCTTTCGGAAACAGAATCCGTTGTACAATTATTTTCCTTTCTCTGCCTACCAAAATTTGCTCAATATAATTCCCCTGTTGAAAGCCGTTGAACTCAAATATTTCATGCTACGCTTTACGGTCTTAAAAACACATTTACATTCCGTCGTCGGTAAATTGTCAAGATTTGCTATAATATCCACCACCTCTCTTCCCACATTTTGAATAAATATTTTTTTACATAAAATTGGACCGACTTTCTTGGTTGGTGCACTGAAAAGTACAAAATAATATTAATTTTATTGATAATAGTATCTACTTTTGAAGTTGTGCCGTTGTAGTTTGTTACTGTAGACACCAACTCCAAACGTACCAGCACCAATTATTTTGAAACAAGATGATAATAAATTTCCACTTATATATTTAAACATATGACAATTGTCTCGGCACACTGTACCTTTTTCAAATGTGAGTCTTAATTAAACTATTTCTAAGAGAAAACGACCATTGTTTCGCTAACACAGTAGCTTTTTCAAGTTATATGCTTCTGTGTTAACGAAACAATTGTCGTTATTAATAAATATTGTGGAAAAACTGATACTAGTATTTATCATTATGAATAACAACGACAAAATAATCAATTTCCATCAAGTACAGACCAACTCAATCCAGAAATTATATATCAAAAATGGATATGGTAAGTAATTAGGAAACTATATATACAGTAGGGGGTTGGAATTTTCTTCGATCTGGGCATTAAGGAGATTATCTGAACGTTGACGCTTGTTGATCAACAAACATCTTCTTTGGTATTAGTGAAAGTTCAACGATTCTCGTGACTGATATTACACGCAAAAATGTGAAATAAATATTTTTTACAAAAAATTGGACCGACGTTATCAATCTAACTGCAACTGCACAACTTTAAAAGTAACAGCACTAATAGAATTAATATTATTTTGTATTATTCAGTGCACCAACTAATAACGTCGGTCCAATTTAAAAAAATATATATTTTTAACTAAAAATATGCACATTTTCAAATTAAGTAACTCTTATAGACCCACCCTAAATCCTGTGTTACCCGAGCGAAGCTTGGTCGCCCAGATATTTTAATATTATTTGTGTACAACGGAACCCCGTCTTAAAGTTGCATCAAATCGCATTTTTATCAATTATCATTGAGTAGGGAAGTGAATGGTTATTTTTGAGTGAAATCTGATTCTTTGGAAATTCTCATCTCATGGTTTTGGTGTATTCCTCAACTAGGGATCCGTTAGGTTGACTGACGACTTTGTCTTTTTCGGTATACACACAAATCCATCGCCTGACGTGCACGAAAATGTGGGGGATCGACGATTGTGCGGACCGGAAATTAACCAATTGGCATCGAGAGTACTTTTTACGCAAAAAGGTAGAAGATGGCTTAGGGTGAAAACGAGTTAGCGAAGCGATCCATCTTCTAGATCAGTTATTCGGAATGCGCGTATTTATTGTTCAACGATTTAATTGGATTGCCATTGTTGTAATTACATGTTATTATAGTCACTCGGGACAATGTTATTGAAATAAAGAAACATTTTTGGTAGTGCACTGTACAGGGTGAGGCAATAGTGAATCCAATTGCTAGGGGGTTCTACGATGGTAGAAAGATGAGTAAACGAAATTTGTTGAGACAACAGAGTCTATAGCCAGGATCGACAGGATCGATTTCTTTTTAAAAAAATGGAATGCCCTGTATATTAGCACATTTTTCAAGCAGCATTATTATCAGCTATCTGCCAACCACTTGAAAGTTAAGTTATTTCCTGTATAAATAATTCCAATTGCAGATGCATACTGAAAAAATCATAGTTGGTACCAAATGTCTTATATCTACCTATAGCTGCACAAATCATGAAGTTGGTCCTAGGTTTTGTAAAAAAGTTTTATCCCAATAAACTTCTATAGTAGAATACAAGCAACTCTGGCGCACTATTGCCCCGCCCTGTATATAATTTGTAGTTAATTCGCAATTCAAATTATTGAGCTTAAATCTCGTGGACCTAAACTGTTTCAGCACCATCCCATTCATTCAAATGAAATAATTTCCTAAGTTATATCTATATCCACGTAGGTATGTGATAAAACTTATTTAAAATCCAACTATACGAAGTTTCCTAACTTCTCTATATACCTATAACAATGAACTCGGAAAAGTTTTCATAACTAAATATCATTTGTACAAGGTCATGTTTATTGGAAAATTAAACTAGGAAATATGTTCGCAATCATGTTTCAAGTCTGAACGATAAATACTTTAGAAGCAGTGAAAAGGCCCAATAATAAATATTGAAAAAAAAAATTGGACCGACTTTATCAGTTGTTACACTGAAAAATACAAAATAATATTAATCCTTTTGGTGCTGGTTCTTTTGAAGTTGGTGCCTACAGCCACAAACTACAACGGCACAACTTCAAAATTACCAGCACCAATAGAATTAATATTATTTTGTATTTTTCTGTGCAACAACTGATAAAGTCGGTGCATTTTTTTGAATATTTATTTCACATTTTTGAGTGTAACATTAGTTATGAAAATTGTTGAACGTTTACTAATACCCAAAAAGTTATAGGTAGGTTTAGCTTGTACATAGCGGAAATACGCATATCACATACCTATTTCAGATTTTACCATTGCGAAACTCGGAAACCGTGACTCCTTTGAAAAAATGTTCAATTTAAAAGCTTCCGGATATGGTCCCCTTTTTAATTTTCAAATCTCGAATTTTCGATTTTCGGAAAAATTTGCCTCTTCCACATAGCTGAAACACATATTTCAGACTGTAGCGCGGAAATGTATGATTATTTTCAAAAATGTCCAATTTAAACATTTCCGGATATGGAATTTTCGTTAATTCTGTCGTCTCGGATTTTGGATTTTCGAGAAAATTTGCCCCCTCCACCCCTTTGGGGGCGGTTTTTGGAGGGAAGGAGATTTTGGATTTGATTTTCCTCAATATGGGACCATTTCTCAACTCTCCTCTTTCAAATGAAACAAAAATCGTCTAAATCGGAGCACGTTTACTTTGCGAAAAGCGCGAACAGCCATAAAAAAAATAAAAAAGCAATCTTACAACCGAATTGTACCTATACCTTCTCCTTTTTTGAAGTCGGTCAAAAAGTTGCTTTAATGATCAAATTTGTTCAGAATACAGAGAGAAATAGAATATTTATCTCAAGAATAATAGTTTTTATGTGGAAAGTACCTTTTATATATTTATCATTTCAGCTCCGAAAAGAATTAAGGAACAATACGTACGAAAATGTTGTAATCTGTTTTGAATTACTCCCTGTAACTTTATTATTTATTTCTATTGGTAAATAGTAAAAGGCACATTTGTATTCGTAAAGAGTCAATTTTCTAAGCCTTATATTTCAAAAACAGATTTACTTTATTTTAAGCCAGAGGTTTTGGAAGAATTCTGTCTCATAATACATCATTGAAAAGCTCTTTTGAGTCAGTATTTTTATTATTGGATAATCCAAAATGGCAACTATAAGAAATAAAATAGATAGCAGACTGTACTTAGTATCTAGAAGACAATAGAATTTTTGCCTTAAAGTTTCAAAAAAGTGAGTCAAAAATGTATAATTTTTAAATTCCTAAAATACGTATTATAGGTCCTAAAATGGAAGATATGTAAATGCGACTTTGCACATTTATTTTCAATTTTCTAAGAAACTATAAAACCTAAATTATTTTTGGGAAGAATATTGTGTTTCCCTATGAATTTTCAGGATAAACTTGTCCATTTAAGCAACTTGTATATTTATAAATATGTATACCAATATACAAATATGTATACCACTACATTCCTCCTAATTTGGGTCACACTGAATAAAAATCTAACGGTATTGAAACAGATTGTATCCAGTAAACTTATATATGAAATAAGAAAATAAGATTTCAGGAAACTTTGACATCGTATCGATGGTTAAGTTTACCATGCTTATACCTAAGGTTTCTGAAAAGGTGGTGATCAAAAAATGAAACAGACTGTTCTGGAAGATTTTCTTGAAAATTATAATTCAATTATCTATCGAATAGAATGACATGATAACGAAACACAATACCACAGAATAAAGAACTGACACAGAGAAGAAGTTTTCTTTTTAATTATGTTAGTCTGAAGTTCGGTGTGTGGTACAGTAAGGCTGTGCCCCTTTTCCATTTATCTTGGCACGTCTCTTTTTGCAGCAGGCTAATTATGTCAAAGAAGACAGTGTGTACTAATGAGTGTAACAAAAAATAAACCGAGTCGAGGTTGAATGGATTATGCAGAAGAAAAAACACATACTGAACAAACAGCCGCTTCCATTATCTACATAGACCTCTGGATTTGGATTTTGTTTAGCATCATTTGTTCTTGGCATTGGTAAAGTTTGAAAATAAGGATCGTTACGGCAAAAACTCAAATGCCATGAGAGTATTCCATCATTCTTGGGATCATTTTGTGGCTAATTTTATGCATTTGTGTTCTTGAATTCCATCATACAATACTGAAAGTAAGCTGAACTTTTTTACGTTCATTTATTAGTATCGAAGGAATGAAAATCATCTAATCTATGGCATGGAATTTGAGATCGTGGTCTTACTTCTTAGATTACAAGAAAATGACAACTTCTACGGCAAACCTAATTGTAACGACTTAATTCTTTATTTGATCGTACCTACTTCGAAATGTAATTTATTCTTCAATAATATTCCGTTAAGAAAATACGTTGCTACAAAATTATATAGCAGATATGTGTTTAATAGTCAAAATTGTACTGTAGATCTATATAGATGAATCTAGATATAAGAAATGGGTCATTTATGTTATGAAATAGGTAATTCAATGGTTCTTCACAATCAATTATTGATCACGCTTTGAGAGTAGTGACTTTTTCACCACATCCATCGTTCAAAATAACATGTCATTTAAGAAAGGAAGTGTACTCAAGGTAATTTTAATAAAATTAAGACCGACTTTTTCAGAAGGAGCACTGAAAGATACAAAATACCTAATATTTATTCTGTTGGTAAATTTTAGTAATTTTGTAATAAGTATATAATATTATGGATACCTATCTTTTAATTTGGGGCCAAAATGTTACTGTTCCAAAGTGATACTTATAGATTTAGATGATTTACCTAAGTAATGAAATGCGTAAACTTTTGTCTATATTTACAAGGCACACTTCGAATGTTTTTTTTTTGGATCGCTCGATATAATTCTTTTTACAATCAAATTGTACTTTTTGTTAAAAACTGGGCATTAACTTGGGGCTTAGATCTCTAATGGTTTCTTAGAATTAGTGATGACAGACAAGCAAATTTGAGTTCATCTCTTTAGAAGATGGGGCAAACACGTTTTTCATGTCAATATTAAACTATCACTTTCTATTTGAAATAAAGTTATATTCTATTCTATTTTTACCAGCTGAAAAATTATTAGGTGTCTCAAGACCCTCCTTATAATCCATTTGAGAAAGGTGTAGAGTAATAAATTATGATAATGAAGGGATCTCTATTGTATTATGGCGCTTAGATGGCAGAATACAATAGATATATCTTCATTATCATATTTTATTACTCTACATCTTTCTCAAATAGACTATAGATCATTATCAGACACAAGAATATATAAAGGAAGGATGACTAACTCTGTATCCTGTTCTATAAGCAGAAGTGGCTGAATTAACGACCCGTGATAAGTTGTCAATTTGGGATGTTTCGCAGTATTTCACTGAGTGTCTATTGTTGTATTTAAGCTTCCTTCGCTCATACTACATAAGGATGCGCAGCGTGATTTTGCGCAACACACCGAAATGACATACGGATAACCCAATGTTTTTTGTGCTACTCCCACTACTCGTGTTACTCGTCCTCCCTATATTTGTTCATGATCAGACACTTTAAAATAAATCAGGTAATCTTATTTCGCCTATCAGCCGAATATTCTTTGAGGTATAAAATTTTAAAGAAGTGTATGTTGTATAAAACATCTTCTCGTAACATGAACCGTAAAAACGTTATGACTAATGAAAGAATAAGCAACTGAAAAGGATAAATTAGAATTATTATTGGCTTACTTATACCTATATAAATGCAGCTAGGTATCTTTTCTATGTTGTATTCTCAAGAAATTCAACAAACTGTCAGTTTCTTAATCTTCCAAGGTTATGATTTTCTAAGAAACTATAAAACCTAAATTATTTTGGGAAGAATATTTTTTCCGGGGTAAACTGGTTCATTTAAGCAACTTTGTAGTTCTGATATTTACAAATATAGCAATACGTTCCTCCTGATTTGGGTCACACTGAATAATTATCTAACGGGGTTGAAACAGATTAAATCCAATGAACTTAAATATTCATGGTGATTTCAAATATGAAATAAAAAATAGGGATTCTATTTTAAAACAAAAACATCTTATCGACGAATAGGTTTATCAGGTATATACAGGGTGTAACTGAATAAGTGTAAAACATTTAAGGAGGTGATTCCTCATCGAAAAAAAGATAGGATCTTTCATATAAAGAAACTTCATTGGAGCATCCCTTGTTAAGATACAGCCCCTTAAAGGGGGTTCATAAAATTTGTATAACAATTTTTTTCACAAGCACTGAAAAAGTTACAATATTGAAATTAACCTGACGTTTTGTACTACCAAAAAGACACTTAGCCAGTAATTTATTTGGTTTACCCCATGGTTGTAAGGGGTGAAAAACGCAACCCCTAAAATTTATTTCCAATGTAACTTTTTGTCTTATTATTTGTTTACCATTTAAGCCCCATCATGCATAAAAAACATATCCCTTCTGACGCCCAAAGGAACTTCCTCCAGCAGTACTGGATGCACTTCTCTTAAAAATTGAACGTATGCCTCACCATTTAATCGAGGAGGTAGAAAATGAGGCCCAATTAAATCATCCCCAATAACTCCGAGCCACACGTTAAGAGAAAACTGTTCTTGATGGCTAGTTTCGACAATAGCGTGAGGGTTTTCATCAGCCCATATGTGGTAATTATGAAAATTAATAATCTTGTCCCGAGAAAAACTACATTCGTCTGTGAATTCTATCGTCTTCAGAAAGTCACAATTTCTTCTAATCATTTCCAGCATCCAATTGCAAAATTCAAGACGGTTCGGAAAGTCTCGCGGTAACAGTGCCTGTACTCGTTGCAGATGGTAAGGGTATAAGAGTTGTTCCTTTAAAATTCGAAATACCGTCATATGATCAACATTTAGCTGGAAAGCAATCTTTCTAGTACTGGTAGTAGGTTGTTCTTCAATCAAATTAAGTACTGCTTCCTCAAGCTGTGGTGTTCGTATTTCTCGATGGCGACCACAATCCTGCGTTCTTTTGTCGAATGAACCATATTCTCGTAATCGTTGATGAAGTCGAGCAAATATTCTATGTGAAGGATGCTGCCGTTGAGGATACATTTCAGCATATCTTCTAGAAGCTTCTAACCCATTCCCCTGCGACAGACCGTAAACGTAATGCATATCAGCCATTTCCTCATTTGTGTATGCCATTTTATTAACAAGTGAATTATTAAAGTAACAAAGTAAGAACAGAACAACAACACACAATTAGTATTAATTCAATTTCGAAAATTCCCAAACTGACAGCATCATACCAATTTAATTGTCACTATCGCTAATAGCGACCTACTAGATAGATTAGTTTCGTATTTTCGCATTTATGACGATGTATCTCTGTAGTTGTTCGTAAAATAAATGTTTTGCTGCTTACTGGTTTATTTTGGGCAAAAAACCCAAGAGACATTTTTTGTTTAGAATGAAACAGGCTATCGGAAATAAATTTTTAAATGGTAAACAAATAATAAGACAAAAAGTTACATTGGAAATAAATTTTAGGGGTTGCGTTTTTCACCCCTTACAACCATGGGGTAAACCAAATAAATTACTGGCTAAGTGTCTTTTTGGTAGTACAAAACGTCAGGTTAATTTCAATATTGTAACTTTTTCAGTGCTTGTGAAAAAAATTGTTATACAAATTTTATGTACCCCCTTTAAGGGGCTGTATCTTAACAAGGGATGCTCCAATGAAGTTTCTTTATATGAAAGATCCTATCTTTTTTTCGATGAGGAATCACCTCCTTAAATGTTTTACACTTATTCAGTTACACCCTGTATAGTAGAATCAGAGATCTAAGAAGGTCGTAAATCCATATTAGCCGACGATCCTCATTATTACCTATTGTTCGAAATATAGATAAGCAATAAAAGTGCGTGTACTTTGAAATATTCCAAGGTCCGGATAAAGATATCTCATGAAATACACTTGAGTGCAAAACAATCGACTCACCAGCCGTATTCTCATTTCCGTCGCTAGTTTTAGTGTAAGAAACATGAAAATAAAAATATTATTGATGCAAACAATAACCTCATTATTAAGATTTAAAAACATGTTGCTATAGAATTAATCGGGTGAAAAAAAAATGCAATGCGAACGAAGTTTGCCTAATATTGCTCATCGTAACGAATTCGAAAAGAAGATTATAGAAATAAAAATCCTGTTATAATATTTTTTTAAATTTTTTTTTCAATATCTGGTTTTGCCACCCCTACTTCTAATTACACTTTTCAATCGATTTTGCATTGATCGGATTACTTTTCTCATAATGTTCTGTGGCATTGTTTCCCACTCTTCATTCAGCGCAACTCTAAGTTCCATAAAGCTCGCTGATGCAGAATTTCTGGCCCGGGTTCTTTGTTTAACCACATCCAATACATGTTCAATAGGATTCAAGTCCGGGCTCTGAGGAGGCCAGTTCATTGTTGGTATACCAACCTCATTCAGGTAGGTGGTGGGTGACTCGTGCGGTATGGCAACGGGCATTATCATGCATCAACATGAAGTTCTCAACAACAAATCCGGCATAAGGAACCACATGGTTCCCCAGAATGTTCCTGATATAGCCATCTGCTGTTAAGCCACCCCCACGTCCTCCACCAGACACTAAAACCAACTCAGTTTTGCCGTGCATGGAAATGCCTGCCCAGAACATACAAGAGCCGCCTCCGTATGAGACAGTTTCTCATATACAGCATTCAGCAAATCGCTCTCTAGGCCTTCTATAGATCCGACGTCTGTTATCGTTACCATGTAGGCACATCCTACTCTCGTCGGAGAATAATATGTGACTCCATTGGTCGTCGTCCCAATCGAGATGTTTGCGAGCAAATTCTAATCGCCTTTACTTATGGAATGCAGTTAGCTATGGACCCGTAGCTGCCCTTTTTGGTGTCAGGGTGGCTGCCTTGAGTCTTCTTCTCACTGTCCAAACGCTAGTGGCCACACCCCGGATATCCCTCAGCTCTTTTTTGAGGTCAGCGCCAGTCAAATGTCGATTTCTGAGCAATTTGAGACGAGAAATCGATCGTCTCTCTCATTGTCATTGATTTATGGCCTCCCCCTTGTCGGCGGACATAGTCACCGGTTTCCCGGTACCGACGATTTACTCTCGATACAGCCGTTTGACTCAAATTTAGTCGATTTGCCACGACCCTCTGGCTGAGGTCTCCTCTCAACAATTCAACTGCCTGAGCTGCTTTGGCTGCTGTGGTATTTATTTTCTTTCAAATTACTAAAGCACTGACATATACGTCAACTTCGTATAAGTGATACTGATGAATTAATGTAAGCGCAAGCGTACTGCAAGCCGATAACAGACGGTGCGCACACCTTCCAATGAGCAAGATTTTGAAACCATCTTCGTGTTGCATTGTTTTTTTTTAATACGTCGTCCGATTAATTCGCTAACAGTTTTTGAAAGCTGAACAATGAAGAAAGTGTTTGCAAGTCTAATATTTTCATTTTCATGTTCCTTACAATAAAACAGGCTACGGAAATGAGCGTATTGATAGTGAGTCGATTATTTTGCACTCAAGTATAGTTTGGCATTTGTCATAATCGCATTCATTATCATGATGTTTATAAAGGTTTTTGGGTTATATAATATATTGTATATACATAAACAATTCTCAATTATATTCAAGCGATTTTTCCTAATAATAATCTCAACCCATTACACCTACCTATAAAACATGTAAGGGCTAGGGCAGGTACAACACTGCGTAGATTGCGTGCTGATAAATCAACTGTTTGGTGGGTGATTTTCAACTATAACTAGATTTCTTAACAGATTGACATAAAAAATTACGTTTCCGGGCTTTTTAGGGTTCCGTAGACAAAAGCTGCTAACAGGACCCTATTACAAAGCTTCCGTTTTTGTCCGTCCGTCTATCAGCGGTCTGTACCTCTTAAACCGTAACAGTGAGTGAGTTCAATTCTACGAAGTTCTTCCATGTCTGTGTGTGTATAGTACCTACATATACATATCTATATTTGTGGCTACATTTTTGTTGTTTGTAAGATTAATTGTATCTCTATAATTGTAAGCGTAGATCTATTAGGGAACAAGAGAAGCACTCTCAAAGTGAGTCGAGAGCCAGAAGTTGAAATAAACTTCTCGGGCTATTGATTGAATCAGAACCATGGGTTTTCTATTGACACTATGTCATTCTAATATCAATGTGCTGATTATTTTACTACAACTAACAATCTATTAGGTAAGATCGCGCTCTCTATTTTTAGCAGTCAGAAGAAAATGGGGAAGTTACCAATAAAACATATAATAACTAAAAATTGGTAGTAGCAAAAACGGTAAATTCACCTTACTTCCATTAATGTTGAAATGTTGAATAGGCCTTCAATATTTATTTCTGATAAAAACTTGTTATTTATTTTCTCCTTTCAAAGGAACACCAATGGAAGAATAAAAAACATCAAATTATAAATAAATAAAAGCTCGTTGGTGTTTGCGAATTCATTTGCTTTGTCCAATAGAAGAAATTGCAAAATTCCGTCGAGCATAATAACATTGGGGGCGTTACAGCTTTTGACGGCGCTAGATAGCCGCTGGAAAAGAAACTGACAACCGCGTTATGGCCGAAAAAGCGCGCAGCAGTCTGCTATTTTCGGCTCGTTCACGAATCTAGTGCTAGCTCAGTGGTTCCCATGGAGCTTCGAGCAAATAGGACCCTATTCAAGGCTTTGCTAACATCAGGCTCCACTCAGGGTTCCGCTGAAAATTGGGGCTCCATTTAGGGTTCCACTGAATACCATGACCCCATTTTAGGCTGCGGTGAGATAGGAACAACCCAATCCGGGTTTCGTTGGTACTGGGGAACCTATAGGGCTCTGCTTAACTTTGGAGCCCATTTTACTGATCCGGAGACATTGGGCCCCATTTGGAGCCTCGTTGGCATTGGGGCCAAAAAAAGTGATCCGCTGAACATGTCCATTTAGGACTCCGTGACATTGGCACATCATTCAGGGCTCCGGTGGCCTTAGAACTCCATATAGGACTTCGCAAAAATTGGGTCCCATTTAAGACTTTAAAGACAAAGTGCCCCTACACAAACGGTTCCTCACTCACATGGAGTCGGTCTTACATCCAAGGCACTTCAATACTTGTTTCAAATCTCTTCACTCTGAATATTATCATTCAGTAAATCATTATGTTCATTGTCTGCGAAGTCCTAAATGTGGCCGCATAATTTTTCCTAATGTTCCCACGTGTCCAATGTTCAGCCGAGCCCTAAGTAGGGCTACAATGTTTATTTTAATCTAACTAAGACATGTATGTTTAATTTACCAGGTATGCAGTAATTTAAATTCCTATTCTAATATGGTTGACTAGTTGGGATAACTCCTCATTTAATTACCTATTAATTATACATCTTTGCCGATTGTTCATACCCACCATTCTAGATGCTTAATATATCGCTCATAATAGTTGCAGTAGTATTAGTTGCATGCTGAAGATTGATTCAAGAATGAGTTACAAATTAGGTTGGACTATCAAATTTGGCTCTTCACCCTGCAAAATACTGATGAGAGGCAACAGCCTCAACATCATGATATATATCTGGGAGACTGATGCTGTGATTCGTTACCAATCTGATTTAACAATATAGTGGAAAAGAAGTATAAGACGCAATATGTCGACGACAAACAATCTTTCTCATTGCAACACCTTACGAAATGTACTTTGAATTTACCAGGTAGGCAATACCTTAAATATATATATATATATATACAAATACATACAATATCGACACGACAGTATTGCGAACCATTTTCTGGACCCAGCAACTAATTTAGTTGATAATATTTTTCTGCTCCCACAAACGAGGCTTTTCAAAACAATGCCTATGACGATAGGTAGGTACCTACCGGAAGTATCCATCACATCTTTCCTTCTTGGAATCGTATTAATCGAGACTTTCATTCTTAATTATTGGAGCAATTTCTCATTTGGTAAATTTCCGTTCTTCAATTTTTATGATTAATTTACTAATTTTGTAACTCAAGACCACATCTGAACGAATATTGTTTTACGAGATGTTCTGAAAAATATCTGATTTTATTCAAATCAATCAATATTCTCGGAAGGTTACAATATTATCACAGCATTATTTATACCAATAATTTATTACTTGAGCCTAGAATCAGAAATTTATCTCTCACACAATTCATATTTATTGATTTTGTTAAGTGGCTTAAGAATAGGAGAGTTGAAATTTCTATTGGTCTAATTTTCTGAAGTATCTTCAACGTATAAGCGAGCGAACATAAAATAAATATTCGTTATGTAATAAACAGATGACTACCAAAAGGTATACAAAAAAAACCGCATCGGTGGCCTGCAAACAAAATCCGCTGAACTAAAAAAAAAGAGAAAAATAATGATCCACGCTCCGTTTGTTGCAACTTGCATTAGGACGTTATGGGGGAGGAGAAGGGATCAGAATGGATGTTGTAGCCCTTATTGGTAGCCGAGGAATGGGATCGATCACACCGCCCTATTTCAACATTGTCAACTTCATTGTGACTGATGTCAATCAATGTTTGCCATTTCCAGCTGGACGAAACTTTGCCCGCAAATATCAACGAAACGGAAATTACTATGATTACCAAAATAATTGTGAAATGAAGAATCATTTTCAATTATCCAAATATTTTTATCCAATAGTGATACCTTAATTTTTGTTGAAGGAAATAATGTTATCGACCATTTGTTATCTAAACCTAGATTGAAATTGATGAAGTTCTTCTTACGTTTCTGATTCTTTATAATTGAAATTTTGAGATCTCGTCATGATCCAAAGTTCTTGCCATCAATTGCAATGGTCTATTTGAAGATGTTTGAGTAAGGGAATGTACAGAGTGGGCCGGAAATAAATCTCGAGTTCCTAGTATAGCCACTAGAGGGCGTAATCGTTAAAGAAAAATTGAATAATCATGAATTAAAAAACTAGGACTTAGCTTAAATCATGAGCTAATTCTGTTCAAAAGATTCCTTCTATTTCTTAATAAATGGTGAGGGATAGTGGGCAAGTATTTATGAAAAAATCCTACAATTTTTGTTTGGATGAACCGATATCAATTTAGTTCCAATTGTCATAGGTAGGGGGGATATTCCCATGAAAAATATCCACACTCGCTTTTGTTAAGAATGTCAAATGTAGAAACTCAATTATTGTGAATAACTATGAAAACAGATTGAATTATATACAAAATGGCGCAAACCGCATGTGGATATATTCTATCTTATTCGAGATATTAGTAAATTTAGTTGCTCACCTTGATCTATCCTCTTTCCCATGAAGCTTATTTCATTGAAATCAGTTCAACTGCAGCGAAGTTGTAGGCATTTCTCACAATTGCCCACTTTCCCTCAACCTTAATTTGAAAATATAGAAGACATTTTATTAATACAATACCTACAATAATTTTAGTTTGTGCTCTACCTACAAAAAAATCACAATGATTCCAAATTATCATCTGAAACGACTCAATTTGCTTCGAAATAAACAAATTGTCTATTCTTACCGAACAAAATAATGTGTATTCGTTGTAACGGAAACTTTTTTTTACTACTGATGAATACATTCATGAGAAACATCTCAAAAATACTTTCAAACAACAAAACGATTTCATTTAAAAATATACTTTTTCCTATTGATGCATCTTTCAGTTTATGTAAATTTAATTTCGATCAAGCAAGGAATAATGAAAGCGTTCATAGTTACCACGAAGTGTGGTTATGTACGTAAACTTCGTGTTTGGTTCCAGATTTCCACTTTAATAGTATCTCCGGCTCGACTGTATTGTCCAGCTATCCGAACTTTCTCATCCACTACCATCCAGACTGTATTTTGAAATGTCGAAAGCTCCATATATACCAGAATCTCTGGAACCTCACTATCGTGCAAGACATTCGCATCAGAATTGGTCAAAATTAATATCAGCGCACAGTGGCAGTCTTAGGGTATACCTAGGCGTCTGAGTGCATTGTGATTTTACAGGAATTGATTCTCAATTTAATTTGACGTTGGCGTCATTTAGTGTCGGGCTGAATTCTTTGTATTCTCCCAGACATTGTTAAATCTTCATATTAATACGGCACTAAACACAAGGTTAATTATATTTGCCTTCAATGAAAATAAATCATCACAGATACTAAAAGCTAATCTTCGACTGGCAGATGATTTGAAACTATCATTAATAAAGCTTTGCGGGAGCTTTTGATTAACATATTTAAAGTTATTGTAACCGCTGGCATCATTACTCTATTTGACAAAGACGAAACTGGTCCCTTTGTTACGGCCAACTAGAGTTACATTGTATAATATATTCAAATATACTGCAATTTACTGATTCATTCTCTCAAATGTAGTTTATTTAACATTTATAACTCTTTCATTAAGTCCAGGTACCGAACCAAAAGGTTTACAAAGCTTTATACAATGTAAATGCATTAGATAATAACTGAATTATGAAGAACTTTATCAACAGATATCAATTAATATGGTAGGCTTAACATTTACTTTACTTTTTATTACTTACTAAAGTAGTAGGTATAGAAGAACTTTATGCACTCGAACAAAAATACACATTTGCGGTAGCTTCAAAGGAAATACTTATTTGCCTGCAGTTTTTTTTGTCGGTGCACTTTAGAGCGGACTATTTTTGAAGGCTTTTTATTCACTTTTATTTAACTTGTTTTTCTGTCCAGCTAGGTAATAAATTGCATTCAAAGATATCAACTTTCTTTTTTTGAAGCATCGAAAACGAACTCTTTTGATTTCCAACAATCTGCACATCAAACTTAGTTATACGTTATACAATTTAATTGTCAAGCAAAACAATTACCTTCATAATATGTTCAAACTTTGCATACCATAACATGGATGAGATTATCATGTTATTTAGGTAAATGAAAATTCTTTAGAAAACAATGAAGGCTCTTCAAATCTGCGTTAAATTGTTTAAACTGCTTGTGTATTTGAAGCTCTGAATAATAGATAATTATTTTGAATTAATCTCACTCAGTGAATAATTTGCTTCTATCTATAACAGTAGTTCATTATAAATTGTTAATCGGGCAAGTAATTAATAATTGTTATAGAGCCGTATGAGTCTAGTTAACTCTACGTAAATTTCAATAAAAGATAAGTGTGGTATATGTCGCTACGAATCATGAGCGAGTAGCGAAAACAGCATGAGTCCGAAAGCGAATTTTACATATACCTACTTGAAGGAAATTATTTATGTTACCTACAATTATTAGTTTATATGAGGTGATTATTAGAAAAACCAAAGGCCATCGAGAGTGTCGTCATTGATCAACATTCAATCGAAATTGACATTTGGCTTTAACACAGAAATTTGATATTATATATTTTAAGTATATTTCATATAATGAATTTGAGCCGAAATCCCATGCAGGTTCCGCACCCAAGTGACGGGAGCGCCACGGTCAATAATCTTTATTTTGAAGCAGCAATCATCACTATATCTACGGCTATCCGATGAACAGAACCGTACACATCACATATCGACCTGAATGAAACATGCGTTTTCTGCTTGCCTGTGATAACTATATTGAAATTGATAAGTATCTAAATACAGTTTGTTGACGGAGAAGTCCCTGTCAATTGGGGAAAGCATGCATATATTCGACTCAAATTTAACAAATAAAGGATGTATCCGTCTATATTCTTTAGCACTATAGTTACAGTCTCGTGTAACAGCTAATCATAGTAAACTTATGCAATCAAAAATCCATCAGTAGGATAGGTATAGTAGCCTCCAAATTATAGTGGCTAATTTGCATATTATTGCTCAGAAGCGAAGAAGTGCTATGAAGATAAGAAGATTTTCCACGTTGTAAATTCTTATTGACAGGTAGAAATTCTGAAATAATTCGGTAAAGTCCAGGACTGTCTTTAAAATATTCATGATAAAAATAATTGATCTGTACATACTAATATTTCAGTGCCTCCAATGAAAAATAAATTAGTTTTAATATTTTGTAAGAATATAATATTTTACATAAAAAAAATATTTTGAATACTTATATGCAATAAAAACCTGAAAAAATATATATGTACATAAAATGTACTTTATATGTTAAAAAATGTAAATATAGAATAGATGTAGTAAAAAGCTGAAAAATATATATACATATCATTATATAAACATGAACAATTCAGAGTCACCCTCACTATCATTGTTGTCTTGCAAATTAATAATTAATGGTGGAACTACAATTTTAATAATGTGATCATTATACCCACAATATCGTTTTCTAATAGAAGTATTCTGAAAATAACACAACATAATAATATTCATGCTTAAAAGAGGAAGGTATACAGTGCGACCAGAAACTTAAGAATTTTGTAAATCACCAAACACTTGAGTTATCAGCTGGCAGTCTACGCAGAGTTGTAACTGCCCTAGCTATTAAATTTTGTTTTATAGGTAGGCATAATGGGTTAAGATAACTATTAAGACAAATCGCTTGAATATAATTGAGATTTGTTTATGTACATACAAAATATTAGGTTATATAAAACAATAACATTTGTATAAACATCAGGATAATGAATGAGATTATGCCAAATGCCATTTCATGAGATATCTTAATTCGGACCTGGGAATATTTCAAGGGACACACACTTTTACTGCTTATCTATATTTCGAACAATAGGTAATAATGAGGATCGTCGGCTAATATGGATTTACGACCTTCTTTGATTTCTGGTTCTACTATACATTAATATTTCAATATTCTGGTTTGAAAGCCTAATACTTGAGACTGGTAATGTTGTGAAGAGCCTGTATTGGTTACATGTCAGAATAGCATCTGAATCAAAATGAGCACAAGGGCGGTAGTAAATCATGGTAAGGAAGAATTCGCTACATTACGAACTAGAGTCAAAGATTAAGAACAACAATCTTTGCTAAAGTGATTGATTGAAAATTTATTTCCAAGGTTGTGGATGGCTTTGTTCCACGTTCCATCAGAAAGAGTTTCTTACAATCGGAATTCTACGCAGTGGCCCAAACGAGTTCCAATGTTCCAACTCAGTTTGCTAACTGTTCCCAAACAATCAGAACAGTTTGCGGATGTTCTTCTGACCGTTCGGTAGGAACATACTTTGTGTGGTCAGAGGGCACCTTTTTGTCGTCGATGTATTTATATTATAGACGAATAAGAAATTTATTCAAATCTAAGCCAACATAGTGGTTGAATATTTGTCTATATTGATATTTGAGAAGTATATTATAACTATTCCGTTCAAAATAAAAGCTTTAAATTTCCTTTGAGATAAATTCACTTGCTTAGGTGTGTTTGTTGTTATCTAATAATAATTTAGCCATGTTATGAAATAATTTTACCTTGGGGTTATTAAATTGTGCTCTTGACTTGATTCACAGTCGGCGAGCCTATAGATACCCACAAAACAGAACCGGAAGCCACTCAATCAGTCCATCCGTTCTAGAAATAATCTTGGCACAGACAGATAGACCGACATAGAGAAAATGTTTCTTGGACTCAGCGACTTCTGAAACGTAAACTTTGGATACCGAAAATACTTTCCTTAACAGGAATCTTAAGATAAAACAATTATTGGAGAAGTGCAAGATAAACAATCAGTAAACGATCTCCGCTCCAAAAACTATCTCTGAATACAATATATTATTGAAGATTATACCACTTTAGAAAGTATAAAACATGACTAGTGTTGATGATATCCATTTTAGCAAAGGCTCTTCTCACTTGGCACATCTGATAAATAAACTTCTCTTCAAACAGAAAAGCCAAAAGCACACAAAGCCCCAGAAAAAGCTATAATTTAAAAGTTTCGGATTGTTTTATCTATCCCACACCCCTCGAATGAAGGCAATTTATCTGCATTACATATATTGTGAATAAAAAAAAGAAAACAAAGGCTGTTATGTCTACAAATGTGTGCTAAAGCCTAGATATTAGATGAGGGACCTCGGCCACATAATGCTGAAAATTTTATGTTTGCATATAAAATAGCCTGGCCAGAATATGTATATATATATGTTGGAGTTTTTTCACGCTGCGGGTCAAAAAACAAACGTATTATATCATCACATATCCTGTTCCGCGCCAAGGGCTTCTTGCATTTAGAACGGACATTTATTATGCATAATTACTCTTTGTCGAAAGTATTTGATTGAAGAAAAGTCTTATTTTATAAATGTGCAATTTATCTCCAATATTTTGGAATGTTGAATTGTGTAAAGTACCTGTCGCATTTTCAGTAACAATGATGTATCTATCTATCCATGTTGCTTGCATGTCAACACTGATTTATGGCGAGGAAGGACAATATGATTCAATTTACCCACTTACCTACTTTAAGTTGTTTTTTGGTATAATATATAAATTTTGTATTGTATTGTATTATTAGTGTATGTTATGCCAGGGTAAAGATGTTACTCTCAGTTGCCGTGATTTTTACTGAATGAGTCGAAGGATAGTACCTAAAGGCTTTAACTTGAGACCATCAATTCTACCTAGGAGCGAATGTTTTATCAGCATTGTTTGCTCCTTTGTTCACCTGTATGCTACTTTATTTTTGCAACGTTGCAAATGTTGGAAACAATAATTTTCACTGTTAGAGATTTGATAAATCAGTCGAGTTCAGCACTGATAAATCTCAAATCTCAATTCTCACCGAAAAGTATTCATACTCTTGACATAGAATTATATTTAATTAATATAAAAATAGTCTCCATGGCTGCAAGCTCAGGAATTAATAGAATATTAAATCGACTCACCCAGAAGGCGTTCATATTTGAATTGAACAGAGGTGCTCAATTTTTTCTCGTTTGCTTTCAAGGTGCTTCATGAATATTTATTAAAAGTTTGAGGAAACACGGGGTATTGTTTCTAGATGATTCAACCAATCCTCGCCTGAAAAGCTCCATACTTTCTCTTTTTCAGACTGCCTCAACGCGCCAGGTTTCAATATTGTCGACTTTCTAAATTAGTATCAAGTTTGGAATTAGCAGTAATAAGGTGAAGGTCCTTTTATTTTTGTGTCTACTAAGAGGCTTACATTGGTATTCAGAATATTATTGGTACCAGATGAGTCCACGTGGCATATCGTTCCCATTTTTTTTTAAGTAGGACCGACTTCAATTGTTGGTGCGCTGAAAAATACAAAATAATATTAATTATACTGGTGCTGGTACCTTCCGAATAGGGCAGTTGCACGTAAAAAGAAGACTTTTGACACCAACGTCAAAAGTAAGAAAACCAATATAATCAAAATTACTTTGTATTTTTCACTACAATGCAGGCCTAATTTTTGTACAAAGAATTTTGACATTTTTGAGTGAATCCTTATTCATGAAAACTGTTCTTTCTGAACTTTCACTTACCATCTGGGATTTCAATACACAACGGTAACAGACATATTCCAGACTTTACTATTGCTGTAACTCGGAAACAATTAAGTGCTCAAAAATTCCCAATGCAAATGTTTACGGATATGGTCTCTTCTCTAATTTTGCCATTCCACATTCTCGATTTTCTGAAAAATTACTCACTCCGCTACATTTCGGGACAGCTTTTGGTGGGAAGAAAATGTTAGAGTTTAAATTTTATATTAATGGGACCATTTCTCAGCACTCCTCTTTAAAAAAATATCAATATCGTTTACTATGCAAACCCCGCAAAAGAACATGACGACTCATAGCCAGCGTTTAGGTAAATTTCACGGTTTTTAATTCATATTCTTTATTCTATCACATTTAAAGCACAATACTTCGAAGAAAAGTTTCAGATACAAATCATATCTATAACAAAAAAATATTTTGTATAACATTTCGTCATTGGCTACTTGACATTTTTTTCACTTGGTTGGTTGGCCACCATCTTGAAGCAAATTTTCCGATCATGCCCGTTAACGAGCATATTTGTATGATTGATTCTTACAGCGAATTTGAACTTGATAGCTTTATAAATGCGATTTCTATCGTTATAACTTCGTACTATTATTTTTATTTATGTCAAGTATTTTCAAGGATGAATATGAAATCTGATTTTAATAGAATTTGATTCTAGGACTGGACTATTTCTGGCATGCCGATTCACCTGTGACATAATAAAACTGCTTATTTAAATTGACTATAAGTAAAAGTTTACTAGATTTCAACGAGTTTCAAGTAAACTCGTTGAAATCTAGTTCTTTTTCCGATATTACGATGGTAATGCAACTGATTAGTTACTTAAATATATGTACTTATTACATAAGGTTCATAGATCAAATTTAGACCGGTGGGGGATAAGACATCAATTATTCTTTATATCAGAATCAATAGAATATAACTAAATATCCAAGTAATGAACTGTACTAACAGGTTTTAATGAAAATCATCCATTCATGACAGCAACAGTTTCACCTGATTTTCATATTATTTTTTAAAACTGAAATTTAGAAATAGGTGAGCAAAATCGGCCAATCAAAGGCTTTTCAACATGAATTTGGATAATCAGTGTCGGCTAGACCTTACGAGTAATTCAAATATATATTTTCGTATTAAACCGTAATCTTCTGATATTCAAAATTCAAATACTCTAAAAAGAGTTTTGAAATGACCATAAATATTCATAGGATTAAGGTCCACACCTGTGTCGTTGCAAACACGTATTATATTTCTTTGTTTTTCAGTAACCGCTTTATTAGGAGGGCTTTTTTCTTCCAGAACACGCCAACACATTTTCACGCTGTATACAAAGAATGAGTGGAACTCGGTTTCGTTTCAATGCTGCGATTTTAGTTGTGCTGACTTTGATGGATTAGGCTTCACAACGCCTCCAACTAGTTTCAGCTAACGGCACACGCGATACACATCCAAGCCCTATAAGCTTGTGATAAGGCAGAATAATGAATATAATTTAATAAACTAAGAGCTATAGTAGTCAAATGGTGATTATTTCCCTGAAAAACATTCCTAGATAATATACAAAGATTATAAGCTAGTAAAGTAAAATCTCTGACGTGCAATATTTACACCACCACTGTACCTATCCCAAAATTCATTTTGACATCAGATGTCGATGTTAATCACTTCAAAAGTTCTGTTCATTATTAGCATGGTCGTTATTAGTGAATTTATCTACCGTTTAGATTACTCTAGAACGTCTAATGTACAGACAACAACTACTGCGAGGGCAAACACGCCTACCGCTATTGAATAACGTGAACAACTATTATTTCATTATTTTATTACAGGAAATAAATGTTTTTTATCGGGTATATTTCAATCTGTTGTTGTGCATTGTGTTTAGTTTTATTTTAAATGATTGTAATATTTCACCGCTGTGTAATGTTTATTTTATTGTCATCCCTTTTTTCTATTATGAACCATTTTAGAAAGATAATGATTTTTATGTTTTTGCAGTTTCTCTGATGATGGTAGTAAAAAATAAATTACCAAAAGCTTAGACTTAACTTTGAAATATTGTTCTTTCATATTTGCTGCATCCCCACGATTAGTTTAAACCTTAAGTACTCAGCAATATACGGGTGGTTCGAATTATAATGGAGAAACTTTAATTGAAAAAGTTCATATAACCTTATCTTACCATTGGCGTTCGTGAGACCGTTTTAATTATTTTAAATAATAAAAAAAATTGTACGCCAATGGTTTATCGCAAATTTGTTAATAAATTTAGATATCCTCATCAATTCTAAACAAAAATGATATATTTAGTCTTTTCGCTAAAACGAAGCGTTTTCGAGAAAAAAAAATTGTTTACATATGCACCTAATATCTGAGGTTTCCAATTAAATTAAGATAGTTCGTTTTTATTCACATCTCATTTCCAGAAATTATGAAAAGTGATTATTATTATTAGAAAAATATATTACTAAACGATTATAGAAACTATTTTTTAAATTAAGGAATAATTAATACCAACTACTAACAACTAAACAACTAAGTAAAAATAAATATTTCTGATACTAATAAAAGCATTAATAAATTACAGAAGCTGTTCGAAATGCATGTCATTTGCTTTTATGCATTTACATCCTCTGTGTACCGAGTTCACGGCCGCCCTGATTTGATTATTTTGATGAGTCTGGCAAGCATTTTGAATTCTAACCACAAGTTCTTCCACAACAGCTCCTGTTATTTATTAATGTTTTTATAATAAACTTTTATTTTTTATTTATTTTAAGTTATTGGTACTAATTAATAATCAATTCACAAGTTATTATTATAATTTCTGGATATGTTATGTAAATAAAAACGAATTGAAATTGCGCGAATTATCTTAATTTAATTACCATGCCTCCGATATTGTGCACATGCGAAAAAAATGTTCCCGAAAGAGTTCGTTCAAGCGAAAAGACAAAAGAAAATATTTTTGTTTAGTATTGATCAGGATATCTAAATAATTTAATAACGAAAGTACGCTAAACCATTGGCGTACAACTTTTTTAATTATTTTAAATAATTACGCACGAACGCCACTGGTGAAACAAAAATAAGTTGATCATGCTACAAATTTGTTTTTAAGTGGCAATAGTACCTAATGACTTGTTTGAAAACAAAATCTAGAAAAAATTTCTTAAAAATAAGAAAGAAATATTTTTTTCGCAATATTCCAACACCCCGTATCTCCAAAAGGAATCGTTTTTGAAATAAGTTTATATGAACATTTTTAATTATTTTATCTGCTGAATACGCTGTTGAAGTTTCTCAATTATAATTTGGATCACCGTGTATATTATATTGGTACTGCTACTTTTGAAGTTGCTGCTATGTCTTATATTGACACACAAATGCACCACACTTCAAAATTACCATTATCAATAGAATGTAATTGATTTTGTATTTGTCAGTGCACCAACTAATAAAGTCGGTCAGTATTTTATTTTTTTCATTCCATTACAATTCTATATCAAGTGAAGAACACAGTATCCCGTGAACTCTATTACTCCATTATTGAATTACCTAAATAAGTTATCAGCTGTTCCAACTACTGTCAAGATTTCTCAGATGGACAATTTTCTGACAGACATGTTCAATGCTAATTGATGACGATTTTCAAACAGTTGGAAATCGTTTCCGGATTTGTTGTGGGAACGAAGCCATTTATTGATCATTTTTATAAAACATTCAAATGGCGAGAGTGCCTAAAGCAAATTTTTGCGGTCAGTATATTATTATTATAGGATTCTGTATTTTGGAATTTTGTTTGACTGCTTCATTGGATATATTGCACTCCCTGTAATCGGTGTTTTTAAATTGCCTTGGCATTATTGATGGGATAACCATTTGGTGCATGGCATCGCATAAGTGATTTATTGTCTGATAGGAAGAAAGAAAGACGCAATGAACAAGTGCAGTGATGGTTTGAAATTTGAGTGATTTTCCAGCGAGCGTTCGAACAGAGAATTGAATAAAACATTTGAGAGATAGAAATGACTACTGGTATATTATGTTAGATATATAAATATATATTGCTAACTTACTGAGAAGTACCATGTATAGCACCACATTGAAGTTAATTCCAGAGTTCTGACATATGTAATGAACCAAAATAATCTCCTACTTAAAAGCTTCATCATAGTGTGTCGAATAAATATAAAACAGAGTTATACCCATCCTACTAAATGAATATAGAAATGAAAAATTTTAAAGTGTTTTACGATATTATTAAATTGTAGAATATGATCGCGAGTAGTTGAGGGTCTGATTCTGCATGAAAAATATTCATTGCTTTAAAATCTATTCAACATAATGGTGAGTTGGATTATGAAAAATTGCATATAGATAATAACGAAATAATAATAGCTGAGAACTTTATTTATTATATTTTATTATATTTTCCTATCTATTCAACGCTAGATTAGAAATAGGTGTTTTTGAACCCACTTGCGGTGATTTCTCGAAAGTTTACCTACGTAGGACAAACTGGCCGAAATTTTCAAACCCGTATCAACACAAGAGCTCATTCATATACCATAAAGCTAATTCAAACTATGAGCTACATCTCAATGATAATAAGTACACATCTAATGACAATTTCAAAATCTTATATAACTACTAGGAAGAAAGGATTAACATCGAATTTACGTGAATAAACAAAGCATTCGGGTAATCTCATCAGTGACCAGATCGATGGTATGTCCAACGCCTTACTGTAGGTATATTTAATTTTTAATTAATTACTCCATAATATTAATCATCAAGATTTATCTTGACCATGCTTACTATTTAAGTAGGCACTCATACTTTTAAATTTTAGTTACTACTCACATTTGAAAAAGGTACAGTGTGCCGAAGCATTGTCATGTTTAAACAATATATTAGTGGAAACTTATAGTGTTTTACTTTTAATCTAGAGATCATGTGTCAAGATTATAAAACCGGCTGCGCGCGATGCTTGTATGGATGCTTGTCTATTCGAATCTATACAATCACACGTGCAAACACAAACATAATCGTATATAGTAGAAACAGAGAGAGAGAGCTGGCATCGAGGGAGCGTCACGCGTGACGATTTGTAATAGCCATAGACATCTGAACACCTAGACCAAGCATAGCCTCTTTCAGACCGATCCAACATTTCAAGACCATTATTCTTCTGGTCCATAATGGTTCGTGTCCGACTAATACGATTAACATATTTGCCAAACTTCTTATTTTTCATGGCAACTTCTGATTTATAGAGTAATAATCAAATACATTCAGACGTAATTAAGAGGTGGTCGTTATATTAGTTACTATTGATTATTCAGAAACACCTGCAGATTAAATTATGTACCAAATTTATATTTTAGTATAAAATTTTTCATTTGTGAAATAAGAGGATCATCAATCGATATCGATTGATTGAGTTAAGTCCGGCAACACAGGAAAATATAATTTAGGCGTCCGTATGAATTCGTCGGCTTTCGTCGCTAGTCGGAATATTGTCGTTCGTTGATCCATTCATAATTTGAGTGCTGCTACTACGCTTTACACATTTATACGCTTCTACAGAGGTACACTGTTGCCAAAATTTCCTATAGGAAAATTTTGTCTCTCTCTTACACATGGAAAATACCAAAACAATTCTCTAACAATAACAGATCGTCTTTGGATACATGTTATGAATGAAATGCTTGGTCTAGGTGTTCAGATGCCTATGGTAATAGCTGACTTCTACTTCAAGCCGCGTTAAGAGGCTTCTCTCCAAACAAAAGATAGTTATTATAATAAAGTTCGAACACAATTCATTTTCAAAATAAATTAATTACATCGAGAATAAATAATTGTACAAAAGTTATATCTAATTTCATTTGATGTAAATTTAATAGTTATTGGAATTATGAACATGTAAGGAAATTAAGCTTCAAAAATTATATTCAGAATCTACTGTTTCTGAATATAATTTTAGAAGCTTAATTTCCTTGCATTTTCATAAATCCAATAACTATTAACTAGATAGATTTGATATTAATTTTACTAAATATTAAATGTGCTGTAATGAAAAAATCTTCATTTGATTGAGAACAGGAATACTGTTTTGCGTGGCTTGTGGATTTAATTTAAAAATACATATTCATTCACATTGAGGGCTCAAGGTTGAATTAGACAATGACCATGTAACATATCAAGGAACAAGTTAGGGCATCATTGTCAAAACATCTACAACAACAAAACAGTTGGACCTGGTTGACAGGGTAACAAACAAGTGAAAGTTGCAATATGTGAAAAAAACCGGTATGGAATTCGAAAAGTTCTGAAAAAAAAGGCTATGAAAAATGTCATCATTGTATAAAACGATGACGTGCAGTGGTATGAGAAAAGTGAAATAAAGCCTGATCGTTATCGCGTTCAGGTTGAGCACACGGAGAAAATGATCGTATATTAAAACAGTAGCTTTTCCAGCGCTTAACCCATCTGCTTGTAATAATTCATAGAAATTTAATGCCTCATTCAACGTTTAAAAATGTTTTCTGAACATCATGCAATAGATTACTTATTTCATGCCAACCAAATGGTCTTTTCTATCCTTTTTTGCGTTCTCATTACTTCTAATAAAAAGTGTCGTTTGAAAAAGTGATTGTGAGTACACAGTGTGACGCCTTGATATTTTACAATGTCACGCCTATCTGACTTTAATCCACCAAAGTAAACTACTCAGGATAATAAATTCCCAGTTCGTGCATTTTAATCTAAGTAATTATAAAGTAAATTGGGGTACGGTAGTCGTATCGTCTTATGCTACCACTAAATAAATTTTTCTGCATCTAGTAAGACAGAGAGGCTTTTTCACCTTCATAACTACACCGGAACTGAAATGAGATCTATTTTAATTCCGGTAAAAGTAACCAAATACATTGCACGAATCAGAAACGTATCTAACTTCAATTTATATTATTTGAATTCTGTGTTATCTACATCTCTCCTCATACATACATTCAATTACTAACCTAACTAAAATATATTCCGAAAGTAGCATTTAGAACAATACATCCAATTTTCCTCTTAGGGAAGTAATTTTCAATTTTGAGTAATTCAGACCGTATAGAAAATGTATATCCTGAAAATTTGATATTTCGTTACATTACGACATGCAATTAGTCTAATATCTGGTGATTTTTATTGACTTTTCTTCAGATCTTTAAGAGGAAGGTTTATCTGTAGGTATATAATACATGGTCTATAACTCAGTTCTTAGACCATGGATATAATACATATATATTATAGAAAAGAAAACCGAGAATTTCAATGATTTGTAATTAAACATATTTGTGTGAACTTTCATTGCAAACGCCGGCTAAACCTTAGGAGATAGATCAAAATAATTTACTACTTTGTAATTGTATATCTTGACGAGATCTACAAAAAGCCTGCGATGGTATATCTAACTCTTAAGGTTTTATACAGGCGAAACGGAAAAACATCAACTGTGGATAGAGGACACCAAGATGGTTCTAAATATAACATATTTGTTGAGTCTCACAAGTTTTATAATTATAAAAATATATCTATATAAATAAATAATAATTATAGGATGGTTCACATGTTCTCTTGCTTGTACCCAAATGATATGGCCACAAATCAGTTGAATAATTCAGGGCCTGGATTAACAAAATATATTAAAAATATATTATTATTGGTTGTTCCTCAAAAGCCACCCTGTACTTTCTAATTTCCAAAATCAGCTTACATTTTTAAAATTACACAAAAAGCTGAAATGAATGGTGTACTTTTAATTTATCTGGATGCTCTTTCTCCACAAAATTTCTGAAACTGAGCTGACAATTCTAAAACTGAAATATTTGAAGTTTTTCACATTAAACTACTAAAATTGTGCGATGTGTCAGATCGTTAAAAAATCCATTTAATAGTTTTCGGCCTGTGGAACATGGTCATGTCAATTTAAAAGTTTCTTCTTCATTCTTTATTTGTTAATTTATTTGAGAAAAGTTTCCAAACTCTCGGTATATACGAATATATATTTATAGTTTTTGTGATGAAAATGAACTGGCTGCAAGAAGAGAGTCTCAAGAGCGGTTTCCTGGTCGAAGATTTCCCAAAAACAGGATAGAAGACTTTTGGCAACTTCAAAAGTACCAGTCCCAGTAGAATAAATATTATTCTGTATTTCTCAGTGCACAAACTTATAAAGTCGGTCCTATTTGTTGTAAAAAAAAATATTGTGTATACTTAGTTTTCAGCCGGATTATAAAATAGCAAAAATGAACAGGTATATGATCTTGTAGCACAAATATTTCCGTTGTCTTAAGGCCGACTTTCACTTGGCGGAGCAGCGCGTCGCGTCGCGAAGTTTTCTGCTTCCAAAAAGTCCCATCCAATCGCTCAATTCTCACTAGCGTGGCACGAAGCCGGGCAGCAATTCGCTATCAGTTTTATCGTCTCTTAAAATTAAGTAAAGTTTTTATCCATAATTTAGCAGTTTTAACATCTGGTTGACTAATGTGTAAGTTTGTTATCTTTTTAATTCTGTAAATAACTTCTCCTAATAACAGAAATAGAGCGTCAGAATAAAATGTTATTTCCTCGGTTATTTCATAAACTAGGTATCATTGTAAAGAGAATCGAAAGTCCTTTCAAACGAGGTGTAACTCAACCCCCTTTCCATTTTAGATTTTAGGGGTGAGTTTCACCCTGCCCAAGGGGATGCAGATGCGGGTTTGCTTATACGCCAAATACGTGTCCCCCTCAAAAATTAAGTTTTATTTTTATATGATATTAAATGCCCAAAATCGATGCCGTTTCGTTTTCGATGGGCCACCCTGTATTTTCTACCTGATTATTAAGAGTAACTGGTTCATCTCACGTAATTTTCTAAACCGCAATGTGTGATATAAAACATCAATAATGTATTTCTCAACGCTTAATTAACTTATGATCGTGTAAATTAGTCAAGAAGTAACTCCTGTGTAATTCGTCTATTCCTATGTTGAATTCAGTCTATAATTGCCAGTACAGTTTAATAAACCGTGTTCTAGACAATATTCGTACTGACTGGTGCACTGGAGTGCAAATCTTTCTTATTTCGAATAAGCATCCAAACTTCCGAATACATGCAGATATTTTCGATGTGGCTGATAATGCCAACCAACAATAGTTAGATATCATAAATCTATCGGAATCAGAAGTAGATATGTTGGCGATTAACCATAGAGATATGGATGATTGATGATCGCTGTTGTATTCGATGAAAGAGAGGAAGAAATATCGGTCAGAGTGATGGTCAGAGTATATGTTAACAGCACCACAGAACACATTATGATCTTAAGGCATGCATGCAGTATGGATGCCATGGTGAATCGTGACCCCTCTCCCCCTTAACTCAAGAGAAGGCAACAGAAGCTGCAAACAAACATGGAGGGGTGGTGCGGATGCTATGAGATTTCTCCAGTCGTGTGAATTATACACAAACATAATTCTCCTTTCTACCCTACGGGGGTTATAACCATTCGTTTAGCGTTCGAGCCATAAATCATATTCCGAAATTGGGCCAGCTACCATCACACAACGATAAAAATGATAAGAAATAATAAAGTGAAAAAATTGCTATAGATATGTTTCAAATGATATTTCTTGATGCTGAATACTAATTTATGACTGTATAAGCAATCACATAGTGAATAATAGACATTTCAAATCGATGTTCGCATCTAATTTACCTATCTAGAAAACAAATTATAAATAATCTACATAGTTTATTGACACTAAAATAATATCGATCTAAGAAACTTATATGGGTTTCTCATTACTGATGACGTGTTTCGTTGATTAATTCAAGTAATGTCTACCAATAACAAACAGTAAACGTATACCTATCGATTCAATAGAAGATTTAATCAATTATTATTTTAGATCTCAGTAAAAAGAATGAAGTAAGTGAGTGTAAACTTTAATTCCATGATGATGTTTAAATTGTATTAGTTCACCCATTTTATAGAGGCCCAATCTTTGTTTGATGTGATCTCTGGTGATCGCCGTATTTGTCCATATCCCCTACGCGTTTCCACGTTAATTGGAGGCTCCGATTTCACAGGCTGATTTTAATTTAATTGGTATTCCAATGCTTTAAATTGGGTCGCGGTAAAGTGGAAGATCAATTCAATTCCGGACTTAATCAACTAGCAATTGTCTTTTAAATTGTAATGAGCAATTTTAGGTGTTAGATTGATATTAAACGTTAATGCCTGTTTACGGTTGTTTAGGCGTGTTATCGATATACACGTAAATTTAATGTTCACGGGAATAATTAATTGATGTGTATTTTCATATTGGCTGCTAATAGATAAAAGCTTCATTGAAGTAAATCGATAGCAGCCACAATTCTCCAATTTCGAAATGAATAAATTTTCAATATCTAAGATATGCCAGAATACCTTCCCCCACACCACAATCATTCCCTCCCAAAATGTACGACAAGAGATAAATAATTCATTCACCATTTACACATCTATCTGTACCATTTTCTCCAAGACTGATAGGTTCAACAAACTAAATAATTAATGTAAACTTCATGAGAAATTGGATCTAAACTTAGACAACTGCCTTTGTCTATGATCCCCCAAATACAATAATGTTCGTTGCATGCAGTGGAACTTCGTTACCAAGCACCTATTTATCATCTGATAAATCTGTTGCAGTTAGAGTGTCAAATTTGTTATTGACTAGGCATTATTAATTAGAAACAAAAAAATGATTCGATTTTTAACAAATGGTTTAATGAGGATTGCAACAAAAATTTCCCCGATCTTGACTGAAGGTATTGATATCTTGTTTATATTTATTTCACTGTATTATATGATTAGCAAATGGCTGCGAATTCGCATGCGGAAATCCTCTACAAAGCACTTTCCAAAAAACATCAATAACGACAGCCCTATCGATATTTAGATTTATAATAGGTACACCAACAAAGGATTGAATTGAAAAGTCTGTTTTATTATTGTTTCCCATCATAGACTCTGAAAACCCATTTTCCACAAGAGGGTTTTGTATTTTATGCCATTTTCACCGTGTAAAACTTAGAATAAAATAAAAGCCATTCTCGCAATTAACGTCCCAAAAACCTCAATAACGACATCTATATCGACTTTTAGATTTATTTACCCCATTCTTCTCTCCCAGGGAATGATTAGGTATTGGAAAATCACGAGATACGCGTTTGCTTATTTGTTTTTAAGACTACTCATACGAAGTTTCAATTTGAAATGTCATTTTAATATTATTCAACTATAAGAAAATACCCCTATATTAGACCTATAAGATTGGGATTTCCGGATGTTAGGTACCCTATGCCCTTTTCTGTACCCTGTACCCCTGAGATTATAACATTCATGGGAAAAATCCATTAGCAGAGCGTAAGAAAGATAGAAGACTATCTGGCAACAAATTCAAATGCTCCATGATTTTTAAATAGTTTTATCACTTTCGATTCGTGTATCGATGGACTCCGCAGCGATTTCTCAGGTCATATACGGTCTTGAGACTTGAAATTTCGAATTCGTACTTAGATCGCAGACATCTCACCGCCGGTTAAGCTCCAAGTGTGATCCAATTTTGATTAATTATAGTATCTGATTCAAGCAAGAACAAACTATTTCTTCAACGTGGCACGACAATGTCGGACAATGGGATCCGTCACTGGAATTACGCACGAGTATTGAGCGTATATATAAGTCTCTGTTCTCTGGTATATAGGTACTCTATGGCAGATCGTCGTATATATTACTCTATGGTTATGTCGAGCCCTTCACTGTCAGCTGTCGCAATTGTCAGACGTCAGACGTTGACAATACTGATTTAAAATTTAATTTTGTGTTGCGGTAGAAAAACAGTATTTTTTTATGGAATTGCTGTTGCTGGTAAACAGATATGCATAAGTATGCATCGGTACGATTCAAATCTTAAATGCCCAACAAAAACTATTTTTAATTTTTTTAAATAAACTCCACTTGTTATATTAAATATTGTATTTAAATGAATTTTCACGCCATAGTCCTACATTGGCGATTCAAGTATAAAAATTAATAAGTAGGTACAGTAGGTACCTACTTTTTAATGCATCATACAATGAAGTTGGACCTCTTTTCTTCTGGCTCAACAATTCTGTTGCTACAAAAATTCAATTAAACTAGATAACCCAGAAATACGTTACGACTATCAACTTCTGTTTTCCCCTGGGTTTTCACCTTTTTATCAAATAAAAACACCTATCATTTATTTCAGTTTTCAATTTTGCTACATATTCTAGGTATGTTTCATATACCATGTTCCTATATATAATCGTGTCTTATTCACCGACGAACCCAAACGGAGGTGGTATACAATTCGACTGTCTGCTTTTTTTTGTTTTTGTGTGATTCATTTGAAAGATGAGACTTGAGAAAATGGTTCCATATTCGTAAAAACTCAAATCCGAAATCTCATTCCCTCCAAAAAACGCCCCCGAAAAGACCTAATTTTCAATCACCTTTTTCTTGGAAACATTCAAAATACTCAAGTAGACTAAGACATTAGCTAATATCTAGGTATATTTTTTTGAATATACATAAAATAAGCGTATAAAGCTAAATATACTTTCAAAAGCAACAATTTTTCTCTAAGTTAATAATAATTTGCAATGTCTACCACAGCACATCAAGCAAAGAATTGAACATCAAGTAGGAGAAAGTTGAAAGTTCAACTTTCAACTTTTAATGGCAAAGTACCATGACGACTTCAATCATTATGTAGGTTATGGCCATGTTATTTTTGACCGACGAACCCCGAACAGAGGAGGTATACAATTCGACTGTCTGCTTTTTTTTTGGGTTTGTTCGCGCGTTATATATGGTAAACGTTCTCCGATTTTGATGATTTTTGATTCATTTGAAAGAAGTGACTTGGAAATTGGTCCCATATTCATAAAAACTCAAACCAAAATCTCCTTCCCTCCGAAAACCGCCCCCGAAGGAGGTGGTGGGGCAAATTTTCTCGAAAATCGAAAATTCGAGATGCCAGAATTAAAGATAGGACAATATTCGGATACGTTTAAATTGAACATTTTTTTAAAAGAGTTACGGTTTTCGAGGTACTTTCATTTTAAAATCTCACATATGGGTAGTTTTGCTATGTGGAAGGGGCAATTTCTTTCGAAAACTGAAAATTTTTTGATGCCACATGAAAGACAATAATATGAGTAACAACATTTATTAGGAACATTTTCTCCTTAGAGTTACGGTTTTCGAGGTAAGCGGTGGTAAAATAGTTAAATCTAAAATATTTGAGCGTATTTCCGCAGCGATGTTCTTAGATCTCTACATAATAACAAGGACAAGCAACAGGCCCCTGACTGACTAACTGACTTCGCAGCACTCTCCAATATATAGGCAAGCAGAATGGCTCTCGTATTTTCTACACCCATCTTCCGATGCCAAGCGAGCTCTCCCGAACTTGCGCGAAGTAACTAGAAGCTTCGGGAATATGTCTTGACCCAAGCATGCATGGCTGACCAATACCAATAGCGGTATGCAACACACCACCCGGGTCCCACCAACGTCCGCACTCGCTCGCTTCCGACGAATCGCACACGCCCACCATTATGGCACCGATCACTGAAGCCAAGTTCGTTACAATACAGAGATCTCAAAACATCACGCCGCAGATATACATATTTCCGACTCTACTGCTGTAACTCGAAAACCGTAACTCTTTTGAAAACATGTTCATTTTAAATATTATTAACTATATATAATCTCTAATTTGGCCGTCTCATATTTTCATTTTTTTTAAACTGCCCCTTAAACACCTGTCACATATTTCAGACTTTATCTTTGCTGTAACTCGAAAACCGTAACTCTTTTCAAAAATTTACAATTTAAACATTTCGGCATGTGGTCCCGTCTCTAACTTTCAAATCTCGAATTTTCGATTCTCGGAAATATTCGTCCCTTCCACATAGCTGGAACACATATTTCAGACATGACTATTATGTCAGTGTTATGGTAGGATAGTAGGCTACCCTATTGGCTATACCTAACATAAAAAACAGTTTTTCCAAAAAACACAAATTTTAAATTTTAAATTAATTTAGACCACTCCCACCCCTTTACGAATGTGTTTGCAGGGGAGTAAACGTTGGATTGTTATTTTTTTAATAACAAAAATACATTTTATCAAAATCGGAGCACGTTTACTATGCGAAATGCGCGAACGTCTGTGAAGTCGGTCAATTGAAAAAGCTATTATTCTTATAACGTTAATATTCTTATTGCAAGAAATACAAAAGAAAAAGAGACTTTAGACTATTTTGTAATTTTTCTAGAACGTGACAATTAAATAGTTAACCGGAAATATATCATATATATAATCATGCTTCGGGCATAGAATAAAGTTGTTTATTTTGTGCTTCGGGACTATAAACTATTAATCTAAGTGTAAACATTTTTAGTGTGTCATTTAATAACGCCTAAAACATATTGCCAATGTACACTTAAAATATGATATCAATGAGTTAGATCTGTCAGCTTTATTTTTATACAGTGCCATTGTGCTCTCCTTATTTGACATATCAGTCAATTTAGTACTATACTAACTCATGAAAAAATATAGCCGAGTTCCCTATTTTCCCATTTGGATTCAAGCTTTATAGGCCAGAATGAATATTTCAATCAACCTAATTTGCTGTTTGCCCGCTCCAAATTTTCAATAGCCTGAAGGAAATTTCGCGAGCCCATTCAAAAAAACGAAAGGCCTTGCACTGGTCACTTTGAAGCTAAAGAAGATTCAAATAACCAAGCGAACTAATAGAGAACACAGGTGAACAACAAAGTGCGTTCGTTGCTTTTGAAGATGGCACATTGGGTTGGGGAGTAGTGAGGGGTTAGCTTTTTCATCGGAAATTTAGAGGTTATTAATTTATTTAATGGATTCAATCTAAACTTTGTACCGTGCTACGTTATGCTGTCAGAAAAAAAAATCGGCCTGGTATCGAAAGAAGTATATAAATATGTGCAAGTACTTCATTTTGGCATGGTAATTTAGAAAATTATTTTCTAGAAATTTTGACTTTCGATATTGTTTTGAACATATTTTCTTTCTTTCTTTCTTGATTTTTTGACTTTCAAATATATATGTGATTTGAATATTTTAACGATATTTCAATCAACTCCATACTTATCTTTCCAAATTATATTAAAAATCATACTTTGGGGTTAGCTGTAACAAAATTTTGGGTCTTCTTGTGACATACCACGATTGAGTTCACCAATTCAGAAATTGAGCTTGAGGACTAACAAGAAGGATCTACCTACCTAATTTCACTGACTGTTATGGTATACTTCAAATCAAGTGGTAAAAAACAGTTGTACTCAGTAGCAGCTTTTTCTTTAAACACTCTAATGCCTAATAAAAACTATTGAAGTTTTTTCTTTCCCTAAAAATCAAACTTGTGCCTATTTGAATAAACACCGGACAAGTTAAGGTAATGATAAATTATCTGTTAGTTACAATTACATTACCTATAGACTTTTTTTTTACATCAATTCCCTCGCTCCCCTACTATGTTTAAGGGGAGGAAGGACGGTGAACTTCCTTTCTCCTTACACATTTTGCAGGATCTATCCTCATACTCCCTCATCAGCTGCCTGCTTGCACAAGGGAGGTGGTTCAATTATTACTGGTAGGGCTATTAGTCGCACCAGTTTCGTTATTATTAAACAATTCTCTAATTCTGCTGGCAAAAGCGTTCAACGGCAGCAGAAGGTAACACCCAAAAGCTTATTCAACCAGATATAAACGCGATTAATTACGCTTATCTATGATAAAATTTCATTAGAAAGTTGGCTTTCTTATTTGGTAATTATCATTCGGGACACAAGGGGACTAATTGCCTCGCTTATTCACTCTACCACCAAATGTGGGAGAAATTATATCGGTAATTGGACACAGTTTCTGTAACTTCCTACTAATAACAATCAACAGAGCTGCTGTATCTCGCAAATAATTGAAGCATGATTTGTTACCGTAGTCGTTTATTTTGGCAAAAATAATTTCTCCTGCAATCGATAACCTAAGAATAATATTCTGCACTTAACTGCATATATAATTTTATAAATGCATCAGAATTTTCATAGATTTACATGGTGGGCTAAATTAGAGCTCCACACTATTTAATCACTGATAATAGGAACTGGCCCCAAGAACGATTGAAAACAGTACTGGACATGAATAATATCCCAAAGAGTATGTGGACCAATTCAAAGTTTCACACATTTATTTATCTGTTGCTAACACTCGCGGCGATAATATCTAGAGACTTATTATTATATAATCTTTATTTATCACCAGTTTTAGTTGTTTTCATTGCTTTGACAAAAATATTGTAAATTTGATACTGTTTGAAAACTAAAACTAGATATTCTAGTGAAATCATGTAATTCTATAAACCTTCCAAAAATGGATCACGTAAGGTCAAAAAGTACAAAATTATTGATGAATAAAAACTATGCAGCTTCAACTTGGCACTCACTGTAGACATCCACAATTTCATACTTACAAAGGATTTCAGTCGCTTCCAAACTCAAATATGGCTGCTTGTTTTGTTTTAAGAAACGATTGCTTTTCCAGAGCAATCAGTTTGTCTAAATAATATTTATTAAAGTGAAGCATGTCAGTAAATGAAGCGTCTGTCATTCATTCGATGTGTTGAATGATGGAGAAAAATTTATGCTATTGAAAATAACGAGAATAACGGATTAGAAATTAGCAATAATTGCATTAAAGGGTTAGTTTGGCAACTAAGAATATAAAAGACCATAAAATTGAATTGTAAACATTCTTATTTCTATAATCTAGGTAAAAAAATCGAAGTGATGTAATAAATTCACCGTTGTGTTTTTAGAACAAGGGAACAGCTAGTCATTTCACTCTATAACAAAGACTCAAAAAGTATAACAAGACTATTTATTATCTGTACAGAATTAGATTTCATGTTTATGCTTCTTGGGAGTCAAATACATATAAGAGAAACTTATTGAAAACCAAGTGATATTATATAAAAAAATTACATCTCCAATTTTATTATTTTCAATCTAGGTTTAGGCATATCTTATTGAAAGAAATACATTGGCCTGATATAATGTTGATTTTTTATAGAATTTCTATGAAATTCTACTGAGATAAAATAACTGAAAATTTTCTTTTTCTCAAAAAAGATCATTTATATCTTATTGCTGGATATGTTTACTTAGAACCTAAAAACGATAAATGAATTCTCTTCAAAAAATAGCTAGATGAATTTAAGAATGCTATTAAATTCATCTTTGTGTTTTTTAGAAGAGACTTAAAGAGGGTCGTTTTACTTTTTTAATTAATGCTAAATCAATAAATGGAATCGTATAATAACACAAGAATATATATCTATAGGGGATTGGATTCTCTGAATATTCAATCCAAGCCAGTGGTTCAAAATAAGTGTCCTGACTAAGAAAAGCCATTCAAAGTTGACTCTTGAATTTAATTTTTAACTGCTATATTTTATATAGTGATCACTCCCTTATGAACTCAGGTGAAAGATTAGAAAATACCTTTAATCTTTAGGTTAACGTATTAATGTGAACTCGCAGTAACGTTAATATTCAAATAATGAAATAAGTTTCTATATCACAATGGACGTTATCCATTATACTGGGCAACTGCTGGTGACAGATTTGATCAAAATTATTTGAGTAAGAATATTGAATAGGTCTTATTATATAGAATATTAATATGAGATAATGTATCAAAACAGTGCTTGTTCCTTTCAATACTATTTTACCTGCAAGATTTTGAAAATACTTTCTTATATTTTATATGCTATTTTATTCTATTGCAATCGAATTCAAGATAACTTCCTTACCTTGTTCTAAATGACTTATCCAAAATGATATTATGATTATCTAGTTTATTTTCAGTTAAATGTAAATCATTATCCGAATAACCACTTGCGTATAACATCACCTAAATAATCATTATGGTCATATTTGAAACTTGCCATTTCATGTCATTAAAATTCTCACTGACTTGATGTGCCAAAAGTTATCTCTTTTATTTATCCTCTATATATATCTGGAAATGCAAAATATTTTGCAAATATCAAAGAACTAATAATCGTTCTCAAATATTTATTATCTCAGGTAATTTTACTTGATAGTAACATAATAATAAAAATCAAATATTCCACGTGTAAAGTTATTAGTCCCGGTTTCTGATGATTACAATAAACTCTCATTTTTTATCGACCCATTAAGGTTATCCATCTGATAAACTTCGTTTAACTTTTGCTGTGCGATTGACGCTTCGATTACTGTCGAGCCGTTAAGCAGCACATTATTTCATCAGTAGATGGCTAATTCAGCACAAATATCGCCAAGACAATGATTTTTTACAGTGCAATAATAAAATTCATTATTTCAAATCGAAACAATTTCGTCGAACAAAATTATAAGGCACAATTTCTTTCAGTGTTTGAATTATCTATTAGCTTCAAATATCGGAGACAGAACAGAATATTTCATAACCTAAAAATTGCTCGTTGAATAGCTATCGAATCTATAAACGTTCAGTGCTGGCCGGTAGGTTTGTTTGTAGTTTAAACTAAGTTTAACTCTAGACTGAGTGTTCAGAAATACTTCTTGATGAATTGACGAGCTTATAGCGCTGTCGAATAGATAAACTAACATTAAAATTACCTCAGAAACCGGGCATTACACGTGGATTATTAAACGAACCATATTTCCTCGCAAAGTACTTACCCACTACGCTTCTATCGTAAAATTTCATATGAATAAATGAAATATACTTTACGTTAGTAGCAGCGTGTAACAGGTAATAATCTTTAATTTCAGTACACATCAGAATGACTAAGCGAAAATATGAACTTCCTTAGTGATACTTGAATGCATTTCAACGCATATTAAACACTCGACAACGTACACTGAAAAAAAAATTATAAACAGACGTGATCCAATAAAACCGTATCAGAAATATTGAATAGACCAATTTGTGGATTTTGTTTCAGATGATAAATAATAAACTATTTTCGATGTATAATAAGAAAATAATATTATACGGTCTATTTATTCAACATTTTCAAACGGAATAGATATCTCGGATATCGGACATCATATTGCAATATGCGTCCGATGCAACCAACTAGTCTGTTATCAAATTTTGTCTGAAATACGAGTATTTGTTCAGTGCAAAATGAACTAAATATATATGGAGTTGTATTTGTTCAGAATCTTCAATAAATTCACCTATTTCAACGAATCAATAAGCAACGATGAAATATAAAACAGATTCAGCGAATCATTGAATACATAGGTATATATCTCTTCTTCCAGTTTTCTTCTTCTTTCTCAGTCTGACGCAGGCGTCTGCATGTTCTCTTTCATTTCTCCTGATTCGATACTAACTTTACTCCTTCTCCTGAGTGGCATACATCATGTGCTGCTCTATTTTCTGTTGGTATCTCGTATTTTGCCGTTGACGAGGTGGCTGAGAAAGCTGTTAAGATAACTTTATAAAATTCAACGAGGAAACTCTGAATCGAAATAAAGCAAGTTTATGCTATAATTATCAGTAGCTAAAAGGGCCACGGGATACAGGAAACACATTATTCCATGGACAAGAGTATCAGTTGCAAAATCATTAGTCCACGGACAAAATTATCAACACATTAAATTTGCAGGAAATTTACGTCAAGCCTCCGGTGCTGCATTCTATCATTCGACTTCCTAGGTTATACGTCTTCTCTCTTTTATGTTTCACTGTCAGTGTAGGTCTTTATTTGTGCATCTGTCTCTCAACAATTATTTTCTCCTGAACAGTCCTTGAGGATCTCAATTCTGTTGTGCTCGTTAATTTTGTTGTCATTCTCCATAATATCCTAGATTAGGTCACTATTGATATATAAACTTCTCAAAATGGAATGTTTAACTCAAATGAATTGTTTATTTTGACCGACTTCATAAAAAAAGGAGGAGGTGTACAGGTTGTATGTTTGCTTCCTTTATTATTATATTTTATGGCAGTTTGCGCGAGTTAAGTTTCAATGACCGAGAAATACCTTTTTAAAAAGATTTATTTCACATTCAAGTATACAATTACAAGACAAGATTATATCTAATCTGAGAACAAGTATTACATGGCTTTTATAGTTTAACAAATGAAAGATCAGCATTTAGTTGTAATATGATCATCAGAGACGTTGTGGAGCTGTGTCTGGCTACATGACTCCTCCCCTCTAGGTTTGAAGCACGTCCTCGTGGTTCGACTTAAGGATTGATCTAGGTAATTTTCTTTCTTCTAATGGAATTTCGATGATAGCAGATGGACTTGGTCTCCTTGATGGTAGAATATTTATTTTTCTACTTATCAGGTAAATGATGGTAAAAATGATGATAAGTACGATGCAGGCAAGAGTGATTCCAAAATGTCCTTGGTGGAACTCGATTGGAAGTGATTTGGGCTCTTCATATAGGGGTATCATTTTAGTTGGATCGTCTAGGTGGAGTGGTTTGACATTTAACCTATGTTTAATTTTTGATGGTTCTTGGTGACTAGGCCATTCTTGTGAAAATGTTTTATTTGAACCTATCCATGTATACTTTTGAAACGAATACGTGCAGTCTGTGTTCCCTAGAATAGCATTACATTTTGAAATTTTAACAGACTTAAAGGATTTTGAGCAATCTTCATTGATGTCTTCTGGTTGTTTTGTACATATGATTGTGTTTCCATTCGATAGTTGAGTAAATAAAGTAAAATTATTATCAACAGTGGCAAAATTGCATTGTGATAAATCGTCTAGGCTGCAGAGGTCTTCATGTGGCACTTTTTGGCAGTACCAGAGAGAGAACGTTTTAATGCAGTCTTCGTTGGTCCATTTAGTTGATCCTTTTGAGTTGAGTGCAAATGTATGGGGTGGTATTAGGATATTGTTATGGGTACTAGGAATAGGAATTATTTTGGACAGATGGTATAATTCATTGGCCAATATAGGTATTTTCAAAGTACAAATTAGTGTTTTTGTAGTAAACATAAGATTAATTTTGGTGATCTCTAATAAAGTTGGTATGTCGGGAGCAACTTCAGTGTGGGAGTGAATCGATTTAAGATAATTGAAAATTTCTTGTAGTTCCCGTTGGTTAATCAATTCAACATTAAGTATACCTTGATTACTAAATGATATAGTTCTCAAGAGTCTCTGGATGTAATTTCTTAAGTTTCGAATCTGTTCTAGTTCTATATGAATAATTATTTCACTATTCAGTCTATCCTCTATATCAGATAGATCTTTATAAACATTTTCTGCATGTGCTTGAATTTTGAGTAGATCTTTTTGCCATCTTTCAGTTATTTGACCTGCTAGTGTATGTAGTTTGGAGATTTCAGTCATTAACTTCTCTTCGTTGGAATTTATTCTCATAAAATTATTTTTTATATCAATTAAATCATTTTGGTCTAGATTACCTGAAATATATCTAATAGCTGAACCTAAGCCATCGAACAGACTTCTTTTCTGATTTTTGTCAGGGCGGGAGTATATTCTTAATTTGTTGATATCTTCGGATAGAAGGTCAATGTCTCTTTTGTAAGTAGTTAGTAAATTAGGTTTGTCATTTTTAACTTGATTCATTATAGGTATTTGATTTAAAGATAATTTAGCATAAGTTGTTTCAATACTTTCTATACTTATTGTAAAATAAACTTTGTGGTAATTAACTTTATATTTAGCTAAGCCTAAGTCGTCTAAAATGTATCCAGGGGGGTCAATTGGTGTCAGCTGAAGTGCCTGGTTGGTGGTTGTCAGTGTCATTGTCAATCTGAAAACATTTGGTGTTTTTGATCATGTGCTTACTAATTTTCTTTCCTTTTTGTGAGATAAGAGTTTGTTCATTTGATTTGTTTGGGTCTAGAAGCACTTTCTTGTATTTAGGTTTAATCTTATTTCTAGGTTCTGTATTCAGATATACAATATCGGTCTTAGGAATTTTTCCGGTACGTTCTGTATTTACTTTTTCTAAGTGATTTGTTCGTTTCTTGAGTTGTTTTTGATATAGATCGTTATAGAAAGGGATGATCTCTTGTTTTCTGTGTTCATTGTAGTCCTGAAATATTTGCTTATCTAGGTTGATCTCATGTAGATTGAGGTTTTCATATGGGCCATAAAGTAATGAAAATGGTGTGAAATTCGTTACTGAATGAACAGATTGATTGTATATTAGGATCGCGGTGGTAAGTATATCCGTTGTACTTTCTTTTGATTTTTGCCTAAGGATACGCAATTTTTCTATTAAAGTAGAATGTGCTCTTTCTATTGGGGAATTCCCCGTATGAGCTTGAGGTGTGGTGTAGTGAACTCGAATTTGGAACATGGACATGAATTCCTTAAAAGTTTCACTAGAAAATTCTTTAGCATTGTCACATGTTATTTGTGATGGATAATTGTGATGAGAAAAGTAATGTCTTAATTTGCTAAGAATAGTTATAGAATTTGTGTCAGGAAGTTCATATGCTTGAAGATATCTGGTAAATAAATCGATTATTGTTAAGAATCGCTTATTTTCAACAAAAAATGTATCTATGTGAATTATTTCGAAAGGTCTTTTGGCTATAAGTGGACCGGAAAATGGAAATTTTCGAGGATTTCGATCGTATTTCGAAGTAAGGCATAAATCGCATTTATTAATATGATTTGTAACAAGATCCTGAATTTTTGGGAAATAGTATTGGGACTGAAGATGTTTTATTGTTTCAATTATTCCATTGTGGGTATGTGAGTGATAATCTGAGATTATCTGTATCTGTTCTTCTTTGTTAAGTATGTCCTCTAAAAACGTATTGACTTTAATGATTTTAACGTTGGGCTCAAATATTTCTGAACATTTTCTGTACGCTGATTGAATAAGGTTATCATCTGGGCAGTAGATGTAGTATGTTTTCGTGGGGTCTATTATTTCATGAAACATATTGCCTAGTACAGTTTCGTCAAGTCCTTTTCTAAATGTCAAAGTATATCTATTTTTACCAAAAGGTTTTGTGAATTCAATATCATTCTTTTCACCATATTTCAGTAGAATCTGATAATGGGTAGAATTTAAAGATTTCTCAGATATTGGAAAATTAAAAACTGGATTTTCTTGTGCTGTATGTCTGGTTTCACCTGAATCATTGTTGCTTATTTTCTCATCATCATCATTTTGTATACTGGATTGATTTGAGAAAGGGTTGGCGTTTAAAATATTATCCGCTTCACTATTTGTTATGGATAAATTGGATTCTGAGCCGAATGTTGGTAGTATTGATAAAAGGTCGGTATCTCTATCCTGATCATTTTTTATTAAGTCTAAGTTTTTCTTTGCGGTATTTGTGGGTGGCTTGACTACAATATCGCTGATGATGTTTATTTTTGGGTCTTTTCGAGCAGATTTTATAAGTGCTAAGTTTTTTCTATTGCGTCTGTTTGGTATGGTCTTATCTATAGCATTTATTTCAATTCTTGAAAGAGCATCGGCAACAAAGTTCTCTTTTCCTTTTTTATACTTGATTTCGAAATTAAATTCCTCAAGTTTAAGTTTCCATCTAATAAGTCGTTGATTCGGTTCTTTTAGTGAGTGTAACCAAACCAAAGGTTTGTGATCGGTTTCTATAACAAATTTCCTGCCAAATAAATATGGGCGGAAATGTTTACAGCTATCGATGATTGCGAGCAGTTCTTTCTCAATAGTACCATAATTTCTTTCAGCGGAGTTTAGAGTTCTCGAGTAAAATGCAATAGGGTGTGAATTTTGGGAAATAACACTACCTATAGCCACGTTGCTAGCATCTGTTGTTAAAGTGAAAGTTTTTGAAAAATCCGGGTATGCAAGAACAGGGGCGTTACAAATAATTTGTTTGCATTTTTCAAATGCATTAATATATTCCTGATCGCTCGTATTGATTTTAGTATTTTTCTTAAGGTATTTATTGATTGGGTGGGAAATTTTGGCAAAGTCTTTGATAAATTTGCGGTAATATGAAATCATACCGAGGAATGATCTTATTTGCTTTTCTGTTTTTGGAAGGGGGAATGACTGAATTGCTTCAATTTTATCTGGATTGGGTTTAATTCCATTTGGGGTGATGATATGTCCTAGAAATGCTACTTCTTTTCTAAGGAATTCGGATTTGTCTAATTGAATTTTCAAATTGTGGTTCTGAAGTTGTTGAAAAATTTGTTTAACATGAAGAATATGTTCTTGGAGTGACCTAGAGAATATAACAATATCATCCATATAAACGAAGCAGAACTTATATAGAAAGGGTCGTAAAATTGTATCCATAACCCGCTGGAATGTTGCTGGAGCATTCTTAAGACCAAATGGCATACGAGTATATTCATAATGGCCATTATCAACAGTAAAGGCTGTTTTCTCAGCAGAGTCTGGATGAATTTCTATTTGGTGGAATCCCTGGGCAAGATCTAGTGTCGAAAAGTAAACACATCTGCCAAGATTGTCGAGAATTTCATCAATTCTAGGAAGAGGGTATTTATCTTCGATGGTTTTTTCGTTCAATTTCCGGTAGTCGATGACCATACGGAATTTTCTTTTGCCGCTAGAGTCTAATTTTTTTGGAACAATCCAGACAGGAGAACTATAAGGCGAAATACTGGGTTTTATAATCTTATTGTCTAGAAGTTTCTGAATCTGATTCTGGATTTCTTCCTTAAGGTGGTACGGATACCTATATGATTTTTGATAAATAGGTTCTTCATCAATAGTTCTTATGTTGTGTTTTACCATGTGAGTAAATGATAAGTCGGAGTTCTCATTATAAAAGACGTTCTTAAATGATTTACAAAGTGATATTATCTGGCTTTTTTCTTCGGGATTGAGATGTTCGGTACGGATAAGTTTACTTATATCGATGTTATTGGTTTCACAGTTTGGATTAGATTGTTGGAATTTTGAGAGGGGTTGTACTAGAATTGGTTCGTGATAGTTTATAGCGATATGAGATAATGGTAGATCTTGTTCAATTGGAATATGAACGTATCCATCTAAAGCTGAAGTTATACATTCAGGGATAAAAATGTTATTCAAGGATATTTCCGGAAAAATTACTGGTCCGTTTTCTATAGTAACAGGAATTTTAAGAATGGGTTTATTAAGCTTTTGTTCATATGGTTTAAATAAACTAGGATTTAGTTCAAAATAAAATGGTATTCTAATATTTCCTATTTTTAAAATATGGTTACTATAATCGATTAGAGCCTTAAGAATATCAAAGTCTTGGCTACCAATAAGAGCGTCGAATCTTTCATGCCACGGTACTATAAACATATCGAAGATGTGTTCAATTCCAAACTCATTGAGTAGGGGATATTGACAACTTAGGGAACCATTATATGTAGTTTGAATAGATTTAACAGAAAATTTTGATTCGTAAATGTAATTTGAAAATAATTTAAAAGCTGGTTTCGGATTAATTATTGAATTAGTGGCTCCTGGATCGATCAAAATCTTAAGGTCCAATCCGGCAAGATAGATAAAAGGTAGTTTTGGCGATGAGTTTATATTATTAATATCTATTCCGAGGCTATTAATTAAAAATTTTCGGTATCATCGTTTTCTTCTATATTTAAATTTTGAAATTGATCATCTGTATAATCTAAGTATGTTTGTTCGTCATGTGTATAGTCATCTTCATAATTATCGTAATATTGGTTTTCATCAGCGTTGTGGTCTTGTTCAACATTAAATAGCTCTTCCACCATTACTCTGGGAGGGCCAGTTTGCTTAAAGTGATTCTGGGGTCTATTTTGGGGTCTGAATGTATGAGCGGTTGATATGCTCATTGGTGTGGGTTTGTAGTTATCATGTGGTTTCTGTTGTCTTTTAAAAACTTGAGAGTTAGAAGGGAATTGTTTGGGTGGGGTGGGCTTATTTTCCGTTGGAAATCTCTGAGGAAATTGGGGTCTGAATTGCTGGTTTTGCAGGAATTGATTTGGAATTTGATGTTGAACTTGTTGATATTGTAAAGGTTGAATTTGCATTTGTGGCTGAAACTGTTGAGGTTGATTCAACATATGAGGCCTGAATTGTTGATATTGGAAAGATGAATTTTGGGGCTTAAAATGATGAGATTGGGATAGTTGTTTAGATTGATAGTTTGGAAATTGAGATTTCGGGAGTGGACGTGATTTAGAAGTTTTTTGAGCTCTTAGGAAATTTGCGAACTCTATTTGGGATCTTTCATTATCAAGTTTCTTGCATTCGAACAGAGCATGTTCGAGGCTAGGAACAGAGATATGAAGGAGATGATCTCGATAGGGTTCTAAAAGACCTGCTTTGAATATTGCAAGGGCTTGTTCAGTATACATTTCTTCTTTTGATTTACGAACACTTGCATCATTAGTATTGATCGCTAAATGTTCTTTAAGAATTTGTAATTTGGAGATCACTTCTTCGTAAAATTCGGAAAAGGTTTGAGGATATATTTGAATCGAAATATTTAAGTCATGAGCAAGTAGCTCTTCAGATCTAGGATCGCCGAAACGTTCAGTAAGGGCTTTCTTTAGGCTTATCCAATTTTCAAAAGATTGATTGATTATGACATCCCTAGCTGGACCGGAAAGTTTAGCTTTAATTTGTTCTAGAACCAGAGTGTTGAACAATGCATTATCTTTCGTTTCCAAAAGTACAATGTATTTTTCGGATTGTCTAATAAAATATGCAAGGTCTTTCGAACCTCCCGAATATTTCGGCAGAAGGTTGTTGGCCATGCTAATTTCAAGTTGAGTGATTGGATTAGACATGTTTGATGTTTGATTGGTGGAAGAAATATTCAATTGTTTGAGTTGTTCTAATAAACTGTCCGTCTGTATAGGTGATCTAGATCGACTACGATTTTTGCTCATAAATAAATTGATTGAAAAAAAAAAAATCGAGAGAAATTAATTACTTCACTATTTTTGTCTATATATAAATGATTTAAAAATCAAGCAAATCTTGCAGTGAATGTTTTGTAAAAAAAAAATTATTCGAAAATGAATAAAATTAATCTTATCTTATAAAAATATGTTCTCTGAAGGAACTCTATTTTTGTACTAGATTCTACAGATGAGAATTAGCCAATAAATTAAATTAAAGGAAAAATGACTCACAGGATGATGCACAGAAGGATCATTTGCCAGCTTATTCCTTGTCTCTTGGTTCACTGGAGGAACTGGAGCCTGTCTTTTCGACCTGGATTCCTCTGAAGGGTTCTGATGTAGGCCGGAGATATAACCTTTGATGCACCTCGTAATTGCACTTGGTCACTAATGTCTTTTTTAATTTTTGTTCGTGATATCGTCCGAATTTCTTGATAGAAAACAGTAAAACTATTATCGCACTGAAGGGATAACTTTATTGATTTACCGACGATATCCTGTTCGCAGCGCCAGTTAAGTTTCAATGACCGAGAAATACCTTTTTAAAAAGATTTATTTCACATTCAAGTATACAATTACAAGACAAGATTATATCTAATCTGAGAACAAGTATTACATGGCTTTTATAGTTTAACAAATGAAAGATCAGCATTTAGTTGTAATATGATCATCAGAGACGTTGTGGAGCTGTGTCTGGCTACATGACTCGCGTATAGCAAAATAAATGTAGGTACTCCGATTCAGACGATTTTGGTTTCATTTGAAAGAGGAGAGTGGTAGGGTTAATTTTTCTCGAAAATCGAAACGCTGAGACGGCAGAATTAAAGATGGAACCATATCAGGAAACGTCAAAATGAATGAATTTTTTCTCGGTTCTCGAGTTTCAGCAATGGTAAAGTGTGAAATATGTTATATGGGTATTTCCGCTATGTGGAAGGGGCAATTGTTTTCGAAAATTGAAAATATGAGACGCCCAAATTAGAGAAGATATTTTATGTTGCAACATTTTATTTGAAAATGTTTTCAAAAGAGTTACGGTTTTCGAGTTACAGCTGTAAAATCTGAAATATATATATATAAATCTGCGCCCCGATATATTGAGATTTCCGAATAATAAATAACAAGTACAAGCTAAGTCTATACATGAGTAATATGATAAGCATTAGTGAACGTTCAAAAATTTTCATTACTGATGTTCCACTCAAAAATATATAAATATAAAAAAAAAATTGGACCCGTTTTATTAGTTCGTGCACTGGAAAATACAAAATAATATTAATTCTATTGGTGCGGGTAATTTTGAAGTTGTGCCGTTGTAGTTTTTTGTTGTAGACACCAACTCCAAAAGTACCATTACCAATAGAATTAATATTATGTTGTAATTTTCAGTGCACCAACTCATAAGGTCGGTCCAATTTTTTGTAAAAAATATTTATCTCTTTTTTCACATCTAGGTGTTGTTCAGCTATGCTCAGATATTTTTTACACTACTTTCATAGATCAAGATGAAGATTGACTTTATTATATTATTATTATATTTTTCTTCTAATATATCAAAATGCATACAAGAAAAAAGTGTTACATGTTTTGGGACTCAAATTTATTACGCAAATACAACAATAAAATATACATGCCCTATTATGCGCAAAACTAATCTTTGACATTATAAAGTAAACCAATGAATACGTTGAAAACAGAATAAAGCCTTAATCTAAGGCAGCGTGGACATAGGTGTTTACTGTCTTGCATTGGTGCAATTATGATAATTGGTTATGAAATATTAAAAGGGCTCTGGACATATTGTTTTAAATAAACATTTTGGAACTGATCAGGCGCAGCTGAGACTATTGTGGTCGTTGAGATTCCGTTTAGATAAATATTGACATATACTATTTCTGATCTTAAGAGATGATTTATATTTGTTGTTATCTTCAATGAGTATAGGTAGCCTTAATAATTGAGAACAATCTATTTTTAGGTAATGAATGATGAGGAACTTACAGTGAAGAAAATTGAGTTTGATGTTGCGAACTAATGGAATGATATAAACTTAGTTCTATACTAAGGCAATATTTCTGATAAAAGCTAAAAAATACGTTTTCACGCGCAACACCTTTCGGCTGTGTCAGTGATACAGTCAACCACTTTTTTATCAGATTTGATAAAGTCTAGAATGTCATTTCATAATTCACTCGCTGCAATGTGATTTGCAAAGAATACCTAACGTTTGAATTTGCGAGATCAAAATCACTAGTGCAACAGCATTGTATTATTAGATAATGTTTACATTAATCTATGTTCCCTTAAAGCGTTTGATGCTTGAAGATAGATGTTGGGCATATCTAATGGCCTCTCTATGTATCGGTACAAATCGTTCACACGACCATCAATTATTGATGTCAAAATCGGCATTTCAAACGGAAACAATTTGTCATTTTCAATAATTTATATGATCGCATGATTGCCGTCAACATCCCCACAACAATCTAATATCGGTGAACGATATCATTGCGACGCAAATCAGTTTTGACATATCCGTGTCTCAGTTTGAATATATGTCAGGACATTTTCTATGAAAATGTCTCAATAACACAGAAGCAGACTCCTTCAGATATTATGACAAAATTAGGTATGCATGTTCAGGGTTAAATTGAATTTTTAACCACGGAACGAGTGTGCCTCTTGATTTGCATTGAATGAAATGAAACCATTCATAAGTAGTTATCAGTTATGGTTTTCATGATGTTCGTGATATGAAGGATTGTATATATGTAAGTACTTACAGCACACACATACAGAAATGCTAGTAACAACCACGAGATTCGACACAAGAGACCCACTTAAGTAGATATATGTGAAAATTAGAAAGTGACTTCATTCACAGTTAATTCCTACTGATAGTTAGGATATACGTTAACACGAGTGGAGTTAATTCACCTTTCTACTGGTACATATAGTACATACTTGAAATAAATTGTTTTCGCAAAAAATGGGACCGACGTTATTAGTTGATGCACTGAAAAATACAAAATAATATTAATTCTATTGGTGCTGTTGCTTTCGAAGTCGTGCAGTTGCAGTTAAATTGATAACTTTTGGCACCAACTTTACAAATACCAGCACCAATAGAATTAATATTATTTTGTATTTTTCAGTGCATCATCTAATAAAGTCGGTCCTTTTATTTGTATAAAATATTGATTTCAAACTTTTGAGTGTAACATTAGTCACGAAAATCATTGAACGTTCACTAATACCAATGAAGATAGTACTTATCCTATTAGCCACGTATGATTTTGCTTGTAGTTGTTATTATGGATGTTACCATTTTACCACCATTATAACTCGAAAAGACAAAGAAATCGCCCTCTCCACATAGCAAAAATATACATATTTGAGAATTTAACATGCCTCTATCTCGAAAACCGTAACTCTTTTGAAAAAATATTCAATTTAATCGTCTCCGGATATTGTCCTACCTTTAATTATACCACCTCAGATTTTCGATTGTCGAGAAAATTTTCGGATAAAAAGAGATTTTGGATTAGCGTTTTTATGAATATGCGACCATTTCTCAAGCCTTCTCTTTCAAATGAATCAAAAATCATCAAAATCGAAGCTCGTTTAGTATATAAAAAAAGCGCACGGACCAAAAAATAATATAGCAGACAGTCGAATTGTATACCTCCTTCGTTCGGGGTTCGTCTTTGACAACCTGTGCCATAAAAAATATTTTTTACAAAAAATTGGACTGACGTTATTTGTTGGTGCACTCAAAAGTATAAAATAATATTAATTCTATTGGTGCTGTTACTTTTGAAGTTGTGCAGTTGCAGTTAGATTGATAACTTTAGGCAACAATTTTTTAGTTATTTCCATTTAACACCGATTTTACTCGAAAACCGTAACTCTAAGGTAAAACGTTCACTATAAATGTTTTTGAAAATAATTATCTCCTTCATGTACTGCACACAGTTTCTCAATTTTCGACAGGAATCGCCCTCTCCACATTGCACATTTGAGAATTTAACATGCGTCTATCTTTAATTATACCACCTCAGATATTCAATTTTCGAGAAAATTTGCCTCCTCCACCTCCTTCGGGGCCGGTTTTCGGAGGGAAGGAGATGTCGGATTCCCATTTTTATGAATATAGGACCATTTCTCAAGACTCTTTCAAATGAATCAAAAATCATCAAAATCAGAGTACGATTACTATATGAAAGGCGCGCACAAACCAAAAAAAAAGCACACAATCGAATTGTATACCTCCTCCGTTTGGGGTTCGTCGGTCAAAAAATCTTGGTGGCTCATAGCCAACGGATACGTAAATTTCACATTTTTTAATTTTTATCACTTTTAAAGAAAAATGTCAAACCAAAATTGTAGGGATATAAAAAATATCTATTTAAATTAGTCGCATATCTCTTTAGATGTCCTTAAGTTTGTTCAGCCGCCATTTTGAAATTACTGGTCCGATCATGCTCATCTACGAAATGCACTGAGATATTTGGAAGACTGACTTTTCTAGCAAATTTGAATATGATTTCTTTAAATATGCGACCTTAAAATGACAAACGCTGTGAATACAAGTAGTATTGTCATTGACTCCTAAGCATCCAATGGTTCCTTCTTGCTAATTATTTCGAAACTACTTCGATGATTATGTCAAAATTTAGATTTTATTCCTACACAATTCATTCCCGTACAAATTTTGGATACGATCCTCCCACTTGTGAATTTTAGCTTGAATTAATCTTGGTGTATTTAAATGAACGTCATCATCCAGGGTTTTTTAGTGACTTTTATTATTGACGTTCTAGCATCATTTGGCATTTAGAACGCATGGATAATGTATATAGACATATGAATTTTATCAGTTTTAATAGTAGGTAGATACCTATAGTTCTACAGGGTTGCCAAATAGATTCACTTATGATATCCACAAACATGACAGGGGCACAGCTTATCTAACAATAGCAAACTCTCGGCGGAAGCATGAAAATTTGACCTTGGCGACGCCATTTTATGATTTTTAAGGATTTATAACTGGTCCGCATTTCAGATTTTATAACTTTATATAGTAGAAAATATTGTCAAAAAAAAATATGATATTTACTCGCTGCTATGTAGCTGACAAAGGATGAACATAAATGATAGTAAAGATGTATTTTGAGAGAAACAAAGCATTTAGGGGAGATCCAGGTAAAATGATCCCCCTAGGAGATAGGCCGCGAAAAAAATAGTAAGTTATATTTAAAATGAATTAAAATTTTACAAGGTTAACTGTTAACTATAACAACGTCTATTTTTTTTAGAATTTTTTTGAAATAATTGTTTAAGTAATTAATAATTTTCGAAGACTCTGCAAAGGGATCATTTTAAACAGGGGTAGGGGTAAAATGATTCTCGAAAAATAACAGTATAGAGTATGTTGCAAAATATATTTCTTAGTGTTTAGAAGCAAATTTAACATCTAATTAAAATATTCTTCTATAAAATATAATAAAATATAATAAATAAAGTTTAATTTTCATACTAGGTAAACCTAAAATGGCACATTCTTACCTACATAAGTATCACAAATCAAATTTTATTATTATCCTTCTAAATCTAAATTAAAACACTATCCTTCCTAAAATATAAGATTTTTCTTAACTCTATCTACCTATTGTCTTTACAAAATTCACACAGTATGATTTCATCATCATCAAATCCCGCGCATTGGTCATGTGCCCATTTCAAACATCCTGAGTCCTGAACACTATCCACCCTTCACCATCAGCAGAGCTTGTATATGCGTCACATCAATACAAACAGGAAATGAAATAAATAATAAATATCTAATAAAATAAAAAATAAATAATAAACAAAAGGGTAAAATAATCTCATGGATAGGTAAAATGATCCCAGGGATCATTTTAGAAACATCAAAAAGGATCATTTTGCCCGAAATTAAACTTAAACTTTTGCATAACCTCAACAGTTTACGGTTTGTTTTGAAAAAATTTAAAATACAGTATCGGAAACTTTAATCATTATTTGCTAAATAACAGCAAGCAAACTTTGGACACTTTTAATAATTACTAAAACAGGATACTTACTTAATATCAAATAAGCACACAAAACAAAACACGTGTTCCTAATCTGTAATGCAGATATTTCATTTATAGGAGCCTGCAACTGATGTCATTATAATACATTATTATAAATCTTTCTATGATAGATGGAAACACATGTATGATAAATATTGAGGGGGATCATTTGACTCGCAGGGATCATTTTAGGTGGGTCTCCCCTAATAACTATATAAGGTTAGTTAAAGCGGAATAGTTTATTATGTTGCTGATATGTTACTATTGTTTCCCATTCCTTTAGTATTATATGTCTGTTAAGGTAAATTTCATAGAAATTGCTGAGTTTTCGATGTTCATAATATTTGGAAATTTAACGTCATGTCAGTTTTGTTTAGTTTTCCGATTGGGGAAACTTGCCAACAAAAAATTTTTATTTACATCACAAACATTGTTATATAAAATCACACTCAGAGAATAAATACTTACGGCAAAACAAAGTTATTAATCGTTTCGCCAAATAATTATTTTGTTTCTGTTTTTTTTTTTAATTTCTGTTCTATTTTTTTGAAGTATAGTAGGTATATTCTTTCTCTAATAGACAATTTGATAACAATTTTTTTATGAAATTGCGGGCATGGGTGGTATAGTCGAAATGTTTCAGACAGTTTTAGATATGTTTTACATATATTGTCTTGGGTAATATAGTTTTCAAAATTGTTCTGAAACAATTCTTCTATATCTGAAATAAATTTCACAAAATCATTGTTTGGGTTTTTCAGGTTCCCAAATAAATCTCTTTTTGAGTTATCATATGCTCGATTAAATATATATAATGAAGTGTCATCCAACTCCTGGTGAGCCTTTGAATAATCCATGCAAATATTGCAAGTGTCGATTTGCATAGATTTATTAAGTAAATATCCTCATCAATATACAGCCTTCAGCAGCACATACATATCTGCCGCCATTGTCTTTACGATGACAAATATTCGTATAATATAAAATTGTTCGCACAACGCCACTGGTACCCATGATACAAAGATATAGAAGATATGCTAAATAGCCGTCTCAATTTCGTCCAGTCGGCGCATTGACGTCATGCGACTAGAAATTAATGGGGCAAGATATGGCTATCTTCGCTTTCAAGTTGGTTTTACAAGAAAAAAGGACTTTTTATATGAAATTATTTATATAGTATGAGTAGTGTAGGTACTACTACACACTATTATACCTTTTTCTACAGTTATAGTACGTATCTAGCATAGTAATATGGCGATGATATGAACCTATATTTCAACATATTAACAAAAATTGACAAAAAAATTATAGGATAAAAAAAATTATTTGAGACCAATTTGTTCATATATGTGGTAATTATTTCAGCTGTAATTGTAGTAACAAATCTAAAGACGTAGTTAGAATACAGGTAGATCTATTTTATCTGATTTTTTTTGAAAATAGTTAAAATTTCAAGTTCCTTTCGTAGCAATCCTCATCAAAATGTTTGGAGCAAATTCGCGCATTTTTTATGTTGACCTTATCTGCCCGTTTCAAGCATTCTCCCATTGTTTGCTAACATTTTCGTCCTTTGGAAACCGAAAAAACATTAAATCGCTGATGAAGTGTTTAGACTGATAGTCTGTGTGACATTCAGCTATGACACAACGCATTTTGATAGTTATTTAGATAAAATAACGCAATAAACAGAAGCACAACCTCTCACCGACACACAAATCAAATGAGAGTTGAGCTACTTCGTACGAAAAAGCTAACCACATGTCGTCAACGCTTAGATTTAGGCTCCGCCCAGAATGCGCAATATCATATCTTCTATATCTTTGTATCAAGACTGGTACCGGTACACGTTTACTGAAGAATGAGCTCTAACTTTCAACCTGCATGCGGCGACTATGTCGCCCAGTATCACAAAATGGCTGGATGCGCGATGTTCGGCGGAAAGCCTAGAGAGTTTGCTAGCTGATTGTTAGGTAAGCTGTGACAGGGGCATTGTCATGTTTGTATGCTATGATTCGTATTTAATTTTAACGTTACTAGTCAATACCAAACCAATCAAAATACAACTTTGTTTATTTGTGTCAAATATTTTGTACATCGAATGTGTGATAAATGATTATTGCAAATTATTAAACTGGTAATTAGCTGATTCTAATCAGTGTCAGTTTTACGAATTGACAACGTTGGAAATTTCAGGCGTACCAACTCACCTGTGAAGTAATATAGCTGGCGAATTAAATGAACTATAAATGAAAGAAAAACTGGTCCTGGATTTTGGCCCTCATCTAATTAGCTCATATCTACATAATAATGTACCTATTGGATTAAACTATTCGTATATAGCTATCATTTGGTTCTCGAAATAATTAAGACATTAAAAAACATTGCTATCGATTCTATGGACATTGAAACTCAGAGAAATCTCCGAATTAGAATTTAGGAGGAGGTATCAGAAGAATTTCAATAATATTCTACCAAAGTTTACAGAATAGGTAGTATTCTGTAAACTTTGGTTCTACTGAGCAGCTAATTGATCAGCTCATATCATTTCTACATCTACGAACACGAGTCTGACATCCATATCATTTATTTTTACGTAATAAATAATAGATTTGTTAAGATTATCAAATATAAAGTTCGGTGTTTATTTTCACATATCACTCAGCCGTCGATTTCATTGTTGATTATCGAAATTATTGGGACGGAAATAGGCCACAATCAACCGTACAGTGTAACATAGGTGGACATATCCAAACTAGAATACATATTAGAAAATGGCATACTCACAAGAATGAAGAAAATACTTCTAGGATAAGTGAAATTTCTATTGGTACCCCATTACGGTAACTTACAATAAATGAGAAAATAATCTGACAGCCGTCACAAAGTTGAGTTCAATTTAATAAATTGAGCATAATTTTTATACTGTACTTTTCGTTGAAATTTTTTATCTATACTAATAAATAAAATCACAGTGTCTCTTTGTAATAACAAAACAGCAATTTTTATCATTTTTGTCTGTTTGTCTTTCCGTTTGTTCCGGCTAATCTCCGTAACGGCTGAACCGATTCCGAGGGGATTTTCACTGATAGGTAGGTAGCTAATGTTATAAGGAAAACTTAGGCTCTTTCTATTTTAGAAAAAATCAATACAAATATATAAAATTGAAGAGTATGTTTGTAATATCAAAATATGTAACAGGTTAAAAAGAAACGATTGTTATAATTTTTCTCTGTCTATGTGTTCCGGCGAAATTCCGTAACACCTGAACAGATTCCGACAGAATTTTAACTGGTAGGTAGCTCAGACGAAGCCACTAACTTCACACTGAAAAATTTACAAATCTAATGGAAAATCAAAAAATTGTTTCCTTCAATATCTCATCTTAGTTGTGCCCACATGATTAGGATATTAGTTATACACACAGAGTCAGAGATATAATTAAACAAATTTCAGCTATAGGAACTTTTCCCACCTATTTAATTTATTTCTTATGAAAAGACGGAATAAAAGAGATTTTCAGTGAATGAACCTACATTCATCTACGTGACTATATAGAATACATAGTTTCCTGTGATGTAGCTTAACGTATATCGGCAATAGAATTTTCTTCTAGTTTGTAGTAGATCCTGAACTGACCGACTTCGAAAAATACATGAGGTATTCGACCGTATGTCTGCTTTTTTATGGATGGATATACACGCAAAATGCATAGTAAACTTGCTCCCTTTTAGATGATTACTCCTTTATTTGGAAGAGGACTACTGAAAATAAGTTCAATCGAGAAAAAAATAAATAAAATACTTCAATTGCTTTCAGGTTAAAGCCCCTGAGGAGAAAGCTTTTTATAACAATGAAACTATTAAACATATTTATTGAAAGTTCAATTTGATCCAGTTGGCACTCTTTTTTGTGAAAACATATATTTTCTACAAAAGGACCTACCATATTAGTTGAGGCATTGAATACTAAATAATACATGCTAAGGGAACTTTTGAAAAAGTAATCAAGAGTCTTCTATATGCCTATAACTTCAACTTTTCTATCTCCTAATAAGGTTTGCTTAATATGTTATATGTTAAGTGCTCTCAGAAATGATCAAAATACCCGTGACCACATTTTGCATTTGTCGGCATTCCTTTTAAAAGTCACCAGCTATTTAGACATAATCTTACAAGTTCCTTTATTTCCTGTCAGTTTTCTGCATTTTTACATCAAAATTGTAATTTGGACATGTTCAATGTCTTGGTAAGTTTATTTGAGTTATTTGCATTTTTTGTCAGCTTTTCAACTGTTTACAGCGATATTCAAATAGGTACTCGTATTTTACAACAATTATCTGACTCAATGAATTGAGTTAAGCCATTGTGCTCATAAAAGGATAGTATTTATTGTGCATTATTGTCACCTAAGTTACCGTTCCCATCTTTTATGAAAGCAATGTACATTTTTCATTTCTTATGCGGCGCCGATCATCTTCAAACGTGTAAAGGCTACATGCATGTTATTCTTGTATATTCTAGGTTGAAATATATGCTTAGGAAGGAACCAAAAAATATCTCTTATTTATACTAGCCATAACAACGGAATGCCCATTTATAACCCAGTTTTGATGTACTTTTTTTACTTTATGTGTTGATGAAAAAAAGCACACCAACACTTGGCACAGATTCACATCGACAGTTAGCGCCAATAGCAGAGAGAGTAAGAGAACAAACACAATTCCTACAGAGACAATAAAATAATAAATTCATCGAACTATTTGGCTAGGTTTCAAGATTCATATTGGGAATGTGTATTGTTAATGTTGCCAGAATGATTACTACAAAGTGCTTCACGCTCTTGCACTATTAACTTGAAAACATATTAAACAGAAAACTACCATTTTTAAACTATTTCAAAACTAAAGAATGGTCAAATGTGAACTAGGCTCGAGTGAAGATGAACGAAGCCTATATAATGTTTTTTGTGCCCGTTCAATTGATAAATCACGTGATTCACTTGAAAACTCTCCTTTTTATTGTCTAATTTGCCTCTACAAAATCTACCTCCTGTATTAAAATATACCTACGCTCATGCGTTCAGTGATTTCTGAGAAAATAGGCAGTGACAGGCGTAGAGATTAACGAACAGACGGACAGATACCAGAGTGATCTTATAAGGGTTTTATATTTGATTGGATGTACGAAACCTTAAGAAGGATTAGATTAGATTAGTTGGAGTTGATGTGCGTCCTAATCCATTGCGACCAGTTCTAGTATATTGTGGTTCTCCATTATATTAGAGCTCAGTATCTAGATTTATCTTTTTGAACAGACGTAACAGCCTAGACCATGTCCTTCCAGTAGTTCTGTGACTTCGGCTTCCCTTCCCCGAATAATTGAAATCGCACTACCAGAGCTTCACACACACAGTATGTGAACTGCGGTTGTCTCCTCGTCCTGGCAGAACCTACATAGGTCGTTCTTGTCTAGGCTATATTACTCATATGCTTCCTAAGCCTACAGTGTCCTGTCAGCATCCCTACCAAAATCCTTGTCATTTTCCGACTCTGTTATAGTTATTTGGGGGACATTTTGGCTGAGGCGCTTCATAGAAATAATTTGGCTTGTCTCTGACCTGTGGTTTCTTGCTACAGGTGCCATGCCTGAATCTTGATCCAATGTGGAAGACGTGGCACTTAGCAATTCTGCAGGAGGACTCCATACTTGACTAGTTGGTCAGTCTTTTCGTTGCCATCAATTCTCTGGTGCCCTTGGACTCAGTCTTTTGTGAATACCTAGACTTGCGGCAATCTCATATCAGTCTTGATGTTGTTTGATATGAGTAAAGAGCTTCTAGTACTGCTTGGCTGTCCAAGTAAAAGACTATTCTTTGGGTATTCAGCTTCCGTCTTAACAGTTGCTCCGCACAACATTGTGTCGCCATTATCTTTGCCTGAAAGACTCACATACATCATTTACCCCCTTGTACCCTGTTTATACCGGCTCCTGTTCATGAGTCAGTTTTTGAGCCGTCAGTATACCAGTTGAGACTTGCTTTCATGGGTGGTCATGTTACCCCGACTACTGCATGTTCTTTTTTAAAGTTATATTGTGGGACTTTTTTATCCATTGGCATCCCAATATTGGATCGGCCTTTATTTCTTCATATAACTCTGTGGCTTACAGATCTGGCGTGTCCCTGAACGAATATATAGTGGAGGTTGGTTCAGTATTACCCCCATGGCGGCAGTTGGTGTAGTTCTTATGGTCCCTGTAATACTTAGGCAGGCTTTCTTTTGAATACCACTGAGCTGCTTTTTGTCCTGTCTTGAGCCACCAAACTATTAACCCATCGTTTATTATTGGCCTCACATCCTGTGTGTATTAACATTTATTTAGTCATCAAGGGCTTTAATCCCCAGTTCTTACCACACATTTGCCTACAGCTTTTTAGGGAAATTCTGGACTCGTGTATGGTTTTCTTATTTGTCAGTACCATTTTAGCTTCTGGTCAAAGGTTATCCCAAAGTATCTAACTTCCTCAGCAAATTAACATCAATATTTTCCTTTCTTTCAGAAGATAGTGCTACTCCTTCTCCTATGACAAGGATTTCTTCTGTTAGAAATTTTACATGATGTAATTGAAGAACAGGTAATTTTCTTGACTTGACTTTTGTTTTTGATCTATTTTATAATCCACTTTTTTTCCAAATGTCACTGGCTTATGGAAACCAAAGTTTCAAAATCATTGACAATGAACATAAAAAAGTAAATATGACTGAGACGTTCTGGATTACCTAATAAGAAAATTAGGGACGATATTATGGTCTCCATTTTTTACACTCTTCATCTCCTTGACCTACTTTAAAAATGAGAAGAGGACACAATTCAATTACATGTTTGCGAAGTAGGCTTTCAGCAATTTTAGTACGCTTTCCGTATTGCACTATAAAAAAAATGGCCATCCATTCAGATTGGTTGAAATATTTTTCAAATTTTTTTCATTAATACAAAACTACACTGAGCTTTAAAAAAGAACCACTAAAAATTTTATACATATTCGAAATTGCCTATCTTTCAAATTGCGAATTGTAGGTCAATTCTTATTTGAAATACTGTGCTAAAAATGTTTTTGTTTAATTTGAGTAGGTGTGAGCTACACAAAAGAGACGACATTCTTTATCAGAAATTGACAATCCCCTGTGGAATATAGTAACAACAAGGTGTGTCAACTGGTCTCACACCGCAGCGCCATGTTTTAGTAACGTTTTGTTTGTTTGTTTATACACGTTAATATCTTTGTTATTTAAGAGAATCTTACAAAATCTTGACGCATGAAAAAACAATTACTATTGAAACGTATTGAAAATCAGAAAATAATATAATGAGATGCACTATATTGGTTAGCTTAGTTATTAAAAGGATATTTTTTGTCTCCATTTATGAAATTGGAGCTGGAGAGTATAAAAACTATCCAAATTTTGGATTATTTTAACGGAAAATCAAATTTCTACAAAAAAAACTAAGCATATACTATCCATCTAGATTATGAATTATACCAGACTTATTTTAGTACAAAACACTAGAAAAATACACAAAATATTTAATGTTCATACTATTCACTGGATTGGGATAAACTGTTAACTTGATAATGATATTAGGTACAACCCGTTGGTTGATATGAAAACTAATCAATAATCTTTGGTTAATATAGATTATGTCAAAAGTTTATTTACCATACGTAGGTACAATATAACATTGCTGTTAATACTTAAAAATAAGTAATAAACGTAAAGTAAAGAAACGTGACATAAAAATATTACATGTGTGACAACATATTGATGATAAACCTAGGAACATTCAGACTACACAACAAAGATAATTATTATTTAATGAAGCCTGTTGCTTGTGGTGGCACTTTCTGTTATACGTATATCCGGAGACAAGATAACTGATAACTGAATCGACTACAATAATCCTGATCTATTGATTTATAGTCTTAGACCCCTCTATCTCTTACGATTCTTTGTAAAATCTCTAAATCTCTAAAGCAGGTATCATTTTTATTTAAAATCAAAATTGGTACCTTGATATATCCAATCTTTTCGTAATTTATAATGAAAAAATGTCAAAGTTAAGATTATCTTTTATCGGTTATTAATATGTTGTGTCCGAAACAGCCCATATGAGTATGAAATCAAATTTATAATAAAAACTTATCGTTTAGATAGCAGACAGCCATCAGTTGTCCAGAGAAGATTTTGACATTTATATTTCTACAGAATTCAGCCTTGAAATGCCAGTCTCAATCGATAGACTTCACAACAACTTCATTTGCACGTAATTTTGTATACACCCACTTTTATTTTACACAAGAGATCAAAATCTAGGGAGTGAGATCTGGGGACCCCCAAGGACTAATTTTGCCAATATAACGACCTGAATACATAGAAAACGTCACTATTAACAAAGAAAAGGTAAATTCAATTCAATAAATTCACAGTAAACCTTAAAACGTTTAGGAATTTTGGAATATATAAATTTTCGATTTCAATAAACTAAAACACATTCATAACTCTAAATAATTTTGATTGATCAAATTACTACTTAAATTATTAGGAGTCCCTTTTTTATTTATTATTAGAATCCTTTCGTAAAAACTGTGCCCGTTTTTGAGCTTCATTACGATGCAGGCCTATGATGATGTAATATGGTAGAGATGCATTTGATCCTTTTGTAGGATTCCCGAAGTTGAAGTAGTTACATGACATTCTCAATTTGCGGTACTTCGCATCTATAAGTGGGGATTGGAATGAACTCATCCAAGATTTCATTACCCTCATCTCTCATCATCTGTTGTGTTTGGTTTCTTTGAATACGAACACTCAAATGAAATTAAGAAATACAGAATTGGTTCTCTGAAACTTCCAGCTTTCATTCTTGCCAGATTGGGAGAGCGTCTATTGAATTCTCTTCATATTTTCACTGGCTCTCGCTTTCGTACTCGCCATGTATAAAAAGAAAATTTATTATACGATCGTTGGAAAATTAAATATTCGTCATTATCTTTAACTTATTTTCAGTTATTCAAAGTAACTAAGAAACTAACGAGTGTACATATCATGCAAATAATCAAAGAATGGTATGAGATACGAATAGGAATATTGCGTTAAAAGATCAGGAATATTCTACTCTATTCATTTATCAAATACTATGCAGTATGTTGCATTTAAGGAATGTTAACTTTGGCTTCTTTTTGACTAGCTTCCCGCAGGACGAAGGAGGTATACAATTCGTTTGTATGTATGTTTTTTTATGTTTAGATGAACTCGCGTTTCGCATATTAATATTTTGATGATTCTTCTTTCATTGAAAAGACACGGTAGAATAGCAGATTATTCTGTGGCAGAATTAATGATGAGACCATTTCCGAAAACGTTTAACTGGATAATTTTTGAGAAACTTCATCTTTTTCAGAGTTTGAAAGTGGGAAGTTTTGGAAACATGGTAAATCATTCTATATATTTATTAAATGACTTATATTCCATTTATTTTCTGTCAACACTCAGAATTGTGAAATAAACAAACTTACCACTTAACACTAGGAACTAGGACCGGCTAAATATGTTAATATTTACTGGAATATAAGAAATAATATTAATTGTATTCTGTATTCTTCTGAGTATCTATAACTGCACCACTTCAAAATTACCAATATGAATACAATGATTAAAATTATTTCTTATAAAGCCAGACCTTGTTGTTTGTTAAAAGTTATTTATTTTAACCAATCTCGCAGACATTACTTGGACACCCTGTGTAAAAATTGATGCAGTTCATTCATACATTACAGTTAACTTAACATTTCTTGAGTAGATCTCCATACAAATTATTTTAATGCCATTGTAAATAGATCAACAAATAATTCTTTCGATTTGTTTTTACAGAAAAAAGCACTTATAATAACTAATATCTTATGAAAGTTCTGGTCTGGTACCTTCAATTTAAATGTTCTATCAAAAAATAAAATAAAACATAGGGTATGCGATTTGATATAATGCAGATGATATCAGATACGAGTGGAAGTCCCAAATTGCACAAAATATTTCAGTCAGATAGATCGTTGTTGTCTATGGCTACAACCAAAATTTGAGATTTGTATGTCTTGTACATCTTCATAAACATCTCAGAGTCCATCGAGTTTCAAACACCCTTTATATGTATGTAACTCATAATTTATTTTTAGTTTTACATGAGAAACATTAAGACTTTTAAATATGATAACGTATCAACTTCTCTGTAAAAGTCAGTTTTTGGAATTACCTATTTTTTTTTGGGGATCCTTCGAATGTATGTTTGGTTTTTATAAAGAGTAAATATCAAACTTCATGAATGTGCAATAAAAATAATAAATGCTGCTTAAAATAAACTTATCGCTATCGCATTTTTATACCGCAGCCAGTTGTTTACCCAACTAACTAGGATATTCTCCAAAAGATCTATAGAATTTTATGACGCTCAAAACTGACTTGAGTATCACACTGCTTTCGGTAATATCCTGGTATCAAAATTGATATCTCATAAAAGCGACTCGTTCTATCAACCGAACTATATATAAATTGTCAATATTACATAAAAATATCTTCCGGAATATTTGGGAAGGCTTTTAAAGTTCAGATGATTATGACGGTCCATTTTCCACTATTATATTTTTTCCTTATCATGCAAATGATCTTCTTAAAATGTATTTGCTTGAGTCAAAATTGACGACAGATTTAATGAGAAATGTTAATAATCAATTGAAAATAATCGCTTTAATTCGGTTGTGCAAAGTAAACCTAATATAACTTTTTCTATTTATTAACGCTTAATCTCATAACTAATGATATTATTATTACAGTGATTTTGGTAAATCCTAAGACAAGAAGATAAAATCTGCGTAAAACTTGATTTGACAACGAACATCAGAAATGAAGTTTCATTCCTATAGCAACGTTTTCGCGACTTTCAAACTTCTATTTTTGAGAATTTATGTCCAAAATAAGACTTTATAAATATTTTTTTACAAAAAATTGGACCGACGTTATAAGTTGGTGCACTGAAACATTCAAAATAATATTAATTCTAATGGTGTTGGTACTTTTGAAGTTGTGCATATGCAGTTAGAGTGAAAACTTTTGCCACCAACTTCATAAGTACCAGCACCAATAGAATTAATATTATTTTGTATTTTTCAGAGCACCAAATAATAACGTCGGTTCAATTTTTTGTAAGAAATATTTATTTCACAATTTTTAGTGTAACTTTATCTAGCCATGAAATTGTTGAACTTTCACTAATACCAAAGAAGATAGTACTTGTAGTATTACCATGTATAAAGCCTACTCGTTACTTGTTATTATATAGAGATCTCAAAACATCGCGGCGCAGATATACATATTTCCGAATTTACTGCTGTAACTCAAAACAGTAACTCTTTTGAAAAAAAAATCATTTTAAGTCTTGCTAACTACATGTAATCTTTTTTTCAATTTGGTCTTCTCATATTTTCAATTCTTGAAAAAATGCCCCTTCCACATAGCGGAAATACACCTATCACATATTTCTGACTTTACCATTGCTGTAACTCGAAAACTGTAACTCTTTTCAAAAAATGTTCAATTTAAACATTTCAGGATATGGTCCCGTCTCTTACTTTCAAATCTCGAATTTTTGATTCTCAGAAATATTGGCCCCTTCCACATAGCTAAAACACATACTTCAGACTTTAACGCGGAAACCTGCGATTATTTAAAAAAATGTCCAATTCAAACATGTCCGTATACGGAATTTCCTTTAATTCTGCCGTTTCGAATTTTCAATTTACTGGAAAAATTGCCCCCACCACCCCCTTTGGGGGATTTTCTCGTGGGGAAGGGCATGTCTAATATTGATTTTTTTCCCAAAGGAACCAATCATCAAAATCGGAGCACGTTTACTATGCAAAAGTCGCGAACAAAGATAGAAAAAAACATGCAGACGTACAGTCGAATTGTATACCTCCTCCGTTTGGTTCGTTGTTCAAAAATATAAGTTCTTGATGAGCCGTCAATCAAAAATTAGCTAAGTTGGCCATGTTACCCTATTAGAGGTTTGTAATGAAATCATATTAGGGTCGAACTTTTTATTAGTTATATATAACGCTATTGAACATTTATGAACACAGTTCGAGTGTCGCATTCTAGCCGGCTTATAAACCTCCAATATATTCTTATGAATAAGACTGTAACTCATATTTTTGACACTTTTTGATAGAAGTTCTGAAAAACAGAAGCTCGATCGTGTCCGAAAACATTGCCATAGAAATGAATTGTCATTTTTGATTATTGCTATCAAATCATTGTCAAAAATATTTAGGAGATTTTTATGAATAAGACTGTAAGCATATAAGGTAAAGATGTTCTCTTGCATTTCTGTTATTAGAAAAAGTCATAATTATGAAGTTCTGAAGTTCAGAATTTTCTCTTTTGATATTCAACTTCCTAGTATGTACGAAGTTATATCATCAACGACTCTAGAATGTAGAATGTAGACTCAGATGATGTAAAAATTAGCAACCAGCTGCTATCGCGTGGTATAACAACAACAACGACAAAATCAGTGTTGGCTTGTCTACATATAGTCTATAATATAATAATGGATAAATAAGTGAATATTGCTATTTCATAAAAATCACTATTTAAACATCATTTATTATTCTTAAATACATACAATCAACTTCGTTTAGATACTTTTTGTTCGGGCATCAGCTTAGACTCAAGACTGACTGTGCGGCAACAGTGTACAAAATCGTCGTTTTGACTGCGAATATTGTACAATACCTAGTAATAGTATTCGCTTCACTTGTTAGTTACATGATAATCCTGTCTTATGGTTCTAAGGAGAAAATCTGTAGGTACCTATATGCGTATTTACGTATGTACGACTATACTTGGGTTTATGGTTCGTTTACAACCCAAATAACTCAAGAAAAAATTATGATATCGACGTAGAACTGGTTTCTTTCGATTCATATTTAAGTTCTGATAAACTTTTAATCAAAATGTGTGAAGCAGCTTCTTTTTAAGTAAGAAATACTGCTTTATAATTCAGAGTATCGAGATACAATTATTCGTGGCAAATTCAAAATGGTGTACATCGAAAAAAAAAATTATTCCTAAATCTTTGAAATTGAAAATACTTTTTGATTGGTTTGAATAGTTTTTATCAACGCATTTTGTCCAGAAGTCGTCTCGAAATAAGCCAATAAAAAGAACAAGGGATGAATTCATTGATCATATCTAGAAAAAAATTGTTCTAGCTTATTAAATATATGTTACAATTAGTAAGGATTTATTGACAAATTGACCTTGAAGGCTGCACCCGTACTAGTGGTTCAATTCATAAGATGGAGTTCAAGATATATTTCAAAATCTCCGTCACATCTTGGGCGGAGGTGACTTCTCCAGATTTCAATCTTATCCAGCAGCCGAAGGACAGTGACGAGGATCAGGGGCTCATACCGTTACCTTCCGTTACGTTCATGAAAGTAAATCTCCCACCCTAACACGCCTCTGGTGTTGGCAGTCATCTTATCGACCCAGACGCTTAAAGCTATCAAACTCTTGAATTCTTATTTCCATATCATGATAGATTCTAGAGTATCTACTATGATCCTAACACCCTAACTTCTTTCATCCTTTCCGGCCATGGAGTGTGTGCAGCCGGACCAAGAAGTCCAATGAACTTTTTTTGACATATGGAATTCAATATATGAGTGCAGATTCTCGGATTACCTATGACCGTTCAAGTGGGAAATGGAAAAGGAAATTTAAAATAGCTCTGAGGAATGGATAGCCACAGCCACATGGTTAAGGTTACATACAGTCTTTTTTATTAAATTCTGTTCGATGTAACACATGGTTTTTTACATACTGTATGTATTGTTTGATTTTTATGGTAAGGCCATATAGGGTCACTTATGCAATGCAAAGTGTATATATGGAAACATAGACTTACATTTCATTTGGAAAATAACTTATCAGGTTATCACGATTTTTGATTTCATAAGTTACAATTTCTTCTAGACTAACTCTAGGTACAAAAATATGAAAAAACTGGGCATTCAAGAATTAATTCCTTAAACTGTAAAATTGCTTTCATAATAAAAGATCTCTGGAATTCGAGTTATATATATGATTATTGAGAAAATATGCAATTTGTAGGCAAAGCAAAATAAAAATATCAAAATTGAACAATACACAAACAAAACAAAGTCAAACTAAAACTAAAATTTAAATTAAAATGAAATTAATTTATAAAAATAAAAAAATATATAAAAATATAAAGATGTAAAAATATAAGATAATTTTATTTATTATTTACAGCTGTCTATTCGGTTAGAAGGTAAGTGAATAACAGCTGTATATTCAGTCAGAAGGTAAACACTAAATCACAAGAAAACAAAAACAAATTAAATACAAACAATAAACCAGTAAACCAGTGCGTGAGCTGAGCAGAGACGTGCCTTAGTGAAAAAAGTCGTTAACTGCATAAAAGGTATTTTCTAGTAGGTAATTAATTTAAAGTTTGGGAAAAGAATAGAAGTATACGTGAAACTTTTGAAAAAGCTAGACTTTGTCAAATTTTAAAATTGTTTAGAATCTGTTAGAGCCGATAATTACACTTTTGTACTGCCGGACTATTTTCGATTGCTTACACACATGTTTCTACGACAGTAAGTTAGGTTTACCGGTTGTTGTCTGCTTCCTAACCAATCTCGTCGGTAAGTAATTAGTCGTAGTTTTTGTAAAAAGTTTCCTTTTTCATTTTTGAGTGTATCAAAATCATTCAACGTTCACTTGTATTCAATGTTTTCAAAACATGTTGTTTAAACTGAACATTTTCCCAAAAGAGTTACGGTTCAAGTTTTCAAGTAATGTTGAAATCTGAAATATTTGTATTTCTGCTATGTATAGGGTGCTATTTTTTGCGAAAATTTAAATCTGAGGCAGCCAAATTGAAGATTGATGCTGGTACTTGTGAAGTTGGTGCCGAGAGTCTTTTATTTAACTTCAATTGCACAACTTCAAAATTACCATCTCCAATAGAATTAATATTATTTTGTATTTTTCAGTGCACCAACAAATAAAGTCGGTCCAATTATTTGTAAGAAATATTTATTTGGAACAAAATGAACATGTCACCAACAGTTTACTAAGAAATGGCAAATTCCCTAAAATCTAGGGCCTACATCATGCTCTTTGTATTACTAGATACTATCGATACAACGTGGAGACTGGCTGTAATTTATCATGACGACGCGACCAAAATACGTTAGGTTGATGGCGATACGCTGTGTATTTATTGTGTATCATGCTTATATCATGCATACATCAATATCGCACAAACAATAATTATTCCATAGCAATTCACCTTCTGGGCATTATACACCACATCAACAATACACCTTAACGTTGTTATATAGATTATAGACGAACGCACCGTTTTCAATAACATGCACATAGAGGCTCTAAGAGAATTGGCGTGAAATGTCCGGAAAACAACAAACGCTCATATTACACACAAGCAATTGTTTAACTTGTTTACACAAATGACTGCACACAGGACGTAGGTATGCGCGGCTAATACGTGCGCTAAGTCATAATATTGTAGAATATATGAATATATTAGTTGGTAAATAATGTTCACGTCAGATTAATATTGTAGCGAGATTATATAGGTGACTGAGTTTGATTTATTTTCACTTATCCATAAATACTAATTTATAGGTAATTCTACTCCCTACAGCTCCCTACTATAGTCCGCCTCCAAAATAGCGTACAGCGAAGCTGGGTCCAAAACGCGGGTGACGACGTGCCGGAAAAGTTCGATACATAGAGGCTTTTATGGGTATATTCATGTATATATCAACGAACTTCCTCGTCCACTACCTGGTAGATCCACTACTATTTATATACAACCACATATAATATGATGTTGAATCTCCCATACTTTGGGTCGGATTGAATGACCGGAACTACTACATTTTTCATTATATAGGCAGTGGAGATTTCTCTATTCAATTCAGTAGCGTTATAGTCATGCCTGCCGGAGATCAATCAATTATTTATTATTCACAAAAACCATTACATTTCCATAGCAATGTGAGTTCGGCATGTGAGTAATATAAGTAGGTACAGGTTTGGATTATTATCTAGAATCTAGAAGTTAGGAATGAGATTCTTGAAATATTTTGGTTCAGATTATAACTTGAAAATTATCTACCATGGATTCTTTTCAATAACCGTAGTTTTGAAGAAAATAAGGAGATGCCACTTGCTATACCAAATGACTTTTCTTTAACTGCTTGGGAGCTAAAGACATTGAAAGGTTTGAAAATCCACTTGATGCGCACTTCAGCCACGTTTGACTGATACACATTACTTCTAAGTCCAGGCACTCGTTGGAGAGTTCCTCTAAATTTGATAAGCCTAGGCAGTTCCAAAATATCACGTTGAATGATCAGTATTTTTCACTTTCGTCATTTTTTTCAAGCTATCAGAACAAGAAAAGTTCATGAAATCGAAGCTATATTAACAACTAGCTCACTGCTACTAAGCTCGCTCAATGTAATCAAACCTTTTACTTCTAGTACCTACTTTTGACTGTTCAGAGCACTGTTATTCTAGATGCAAGGAAAACTCCAGTCTTTTTTGGTACTTTGTCGTTATATACTTACTTTTGATGAGAAAAGTGGAGCGTCAAATGGTTTTAATATAGTGAAAATGCTTTGCAATCAGTCATAATTATTCTGATTTAACGATGAAATATGAGCCGATTTCTCAAATATTTTAACTCAATGCAAGATATCGTATGTATGTATAATAACTCAACCATAACAAAACCATACCCTGTTAGCGTGTTCAAGAGCATTTTCGTTCATATATTTTTGAAGTTGTTGTCACCCTGCGACATTTTCATATTTTATCTGCACGCATAAAATGACTTCATCTTTACCCTTAGGAATTGATTAGATCAACAGTGCTGGGAAGCGATAAAAATAAAGCAGCTATTATGTTGGTAACATGACGATCGAAAGGCTTTTGAAACACTTACAATCACGAATATAAATAATAATTATTATATAGTTTGAACTAAAATAACAAATTTCTTTCAAGACATGAAATGCACGAAATGAGTGAGAAAAATTCTAAAATTTGCTCACATTATACTTTCCAATAGACAAAAAATAAGTTAATTTTCTTAGCATGTATTAGGAACTGATGACAATATAAAAAAAACATCATCTAAATTGTAAACTAATTACATAAGAGACATCTAGCAACCGCTTTTCTGTTGTGAGCTATTAGATATACCTAAAAATAACTTAAGTGGAAGTGGTACTTCACAAACTGTAACACCTGAGGGGCAACGGGTGAAGCGGAGGTATAAAATTTACTACTGGTAGGTGGAGCCTAAATACTACGCAAACATTATTTCTCATTTGTGATTCCCGTCCTAGAGCAGAGCTTCATCGATATCGAATACTTACGAGGGGAAAACTATTTTCGGTACAGTTGCGGCGGTACCGACTGGAGACATATAGGTAGCGAATAAAAAGCGTGGGATGCTTTTTATGGTATTTTTATAATGACAATAATTTTACCAATATTTGTCGATAAACTATTTAGCACAATTGACGTTAAGCACTTCGCACGCTTTTCTACAATAAAATCAAATATTTTGTTAATCAATCTATTTCTATTTTAAACTTATTTAAGATTATTTTTTACATTTTAGTTAGGGTTTTGTATTAATGCGTGTTTTCTATTTTTTGACCGAAAGTATTTTTTTATGGCTGTTCGCGCGTACTCCGATTTAGAAGATTTTTGTTTCATTTGAAAGAGGAGAGTTTAGAAACAGTCCATTATTGAGAAAAATCAAATCCAAAATATCCTTCCCTACAAAAACGCAGGTGGGTGGAGGAGCAATTTTTGAAAATTGAAAATTGAAAATCCGAGACGACAGATGTTTGAATTGGACATTTTTAAAAGTAATCATACGTTTTCGCGCTACAGTCTGAAATATGTGTTTCAGCTATGTAGAAGGGGCAAATTTTTTCCGAAAACAGAAAATTCTAGATTTGAAAATTAGAAAGGGGAGCATATCCGAAAACGTTTAAATTGAACATTTTTTCATAAGAGTTTCCCAGTTTCGCAATGGTAAAGTCTGAAATATGTAATATGCGTATTTCCGCTATGTGGAAGAGCATTTTTTTTTCGAAAATTGATATGACACGGCCAAATTAAAGAAAAGATTATACGTAGCAACATTTAGAGTAAGTTACGGTTTTCGAGCTACAGCAGTAAAGTCTGAAATATGTATATTTGCGCCGCGATGTTTTGAGATCTCTGAATAATAAATAACAAGTACAAGGCTAAGCCTATAACTTTTTGGGTGTTACCAAAGAAGATATATACTAGTAGGTAGTATCTATCTTCTTTGGTATTACTAAACGTTCAAAATTTTCATGACTAATGTTACATTCAAAAATGTGAAATAAATATTCTTTACAAAAAATTGGACCGACTTTATTAGTTGTTGAAACTGAAAATTACAAAATAATATTAATTCCATTGGTGCTGGTAATTTTGAAGTTGTACCGTTGTACTTTGTTGTTGTAGGCACCAACTCCAAAAGAACTAGCACCAATAGAATTGATATTATTTTGTATTTTTCTGTGCAACATCTAATAAAGTCGGACCATTTTTTTAAAAATAATATTTTTTAACTATTCTTTATTTTTGACTTATTATTTATGAAGCACCTCTTGTGTTGTTGTTTGTTCATGGAGGTGGCACAGCGATAATTCAACGATCATGAAATATTTTTCAAGAAATTTGGCTTAAAAAATATATATTCATGAATTTATTGTATTGTCAACGGATTCTAATACATGTTAAAAAAACATTTTATTTAGACATCTGAAAATAGTGTTCAAAGATTTCTGTTCATAGATAGATAAAAAGATACAGGTGTTAGTATATGAAACCTTCTCAGAATATACACATATTAGATCATGACATTTGACCCAAAAATATTAACGTACGTATATGTGAGGATAATGTTATTTGGTTATTGATTGTGTGAAAGTGTAAAATAACAAAATATACCAGAAGGAAACGAATAACATTAGAAGGGACGATTTCATAAAATGTTCTGCGTCAGTATAAATATTGAAAAATAATATTTTTAATAAAACTCATTTCTCATTTTGTTTTTTTATTCTATCTCGCACTTCCATGCCTCTATTTGCCCTACTATCTACAATTTCAGGTAAAACGTATTGGATATAGAACTGTTTTATTTTTCTTCCCAGTTTCTTCCCACAGATCAGCTAGATTTTCTTCGATCCTTGAGTAAGTTTTGGAAGATAACGTTGGTATATTCATTGTGGAATGAAACTCATTAAGGTGTATATACCCAGATCCCACGTTTGTTATTCCAAGCACAGCACTATTATTAACGTCTTCAAAATTAGAAACAGTTGTTACAGTCTCCATGGACATACACATATTACATTTGAATGTAATTTTAGAGGCTACTCCCCTTCTAGTTTCTTTTACTATCTCAAGGTTTATGAGATAGCATCCGAAATGGGGAGCATGATTACTTATTGCAATAAGGGAGTCGATAAAATGCTGAATATCGACTATTCTCCGTCCATCGAGTTCGATTTTTTCATCGTTATTGCCCTTTTCTCTATTTGAGGTTTCAGTTGATGGTTCCTCGATAATTAAGCTTGTGTTTTATTCCTGACTTATATGAGCTACATCAGTGACTTCGCAATAATTGTTACTAACATCTTTTCCCAAATGATTATCATCTGGAAAATGTATGTTTTTTGAAATATCACACAGTTCACTATCGAAACTTGAATTTTGTTCATGCGTTGCTTCAACAGAGGGACCCTGTCCAGAACAATTATTTTCACTAAGGCGTTTTACACCGCAAAGAATCACGTCAACGATATCAATATCCGAACATTGTTCATTTGAGGGCGTAGAACCAATAGCTTGGGTATCCTTATATTCCACGGGTACGGTACCAGGCTCCTGTACCTCTAATGATCTTGATGTCCCAGCTTCACTCATCTTCGATGAGACCTAAAAATATAGTGTTTTTAGTATTTGTCTGACCAGGACCTCTTCAGTCTCAATGTGCTTTGCTTTATGTAGAATATGATTTATTGAAGGAATACAAAAATTACACTATTGCTTTTATTTACTATATGGAACAGTTACTAGTTCAATAATGAAGCCTTCAATCGCTGTGTGATTTATTTAGAAGAGAACCTTGTCACATTCCTCATGTAATTCAAATTACATAATGATAAAACTTCCACTTATACCACCATATTTTTAAATAATAAATTAATATGTGTTTTAATATACCTATAAGTGGAAATTTATAACTTTTTTGTTTCAATTGATCATGAATTTCCATCAAGTATCAGCAATATAGTTTAAAGATATTATTATACACAGATTTTAGAGATTTTCTATTCACAGTTACTGTGTACATGATCGCTAACGCTAACCAAAATGCCGTTGTATTGTCTGGAAACTGTTTTCAATAAAATATTTACGTAGGATTCCAGTTCAACTCACCTTATTTATTCGCTGGATTTTGGATCTAGACGACGATCTCGTAGATGACAACCATAATCGGTTCTTCAAACCTTTACGTGTGACCGGCATTCTTGAATATTATAATCACAATGCCTATGTCTGTTGCTGCTGATCTTTTATACCCATAAGGGCCAATTTCAAAACCAAATCACCAATGAGGGATTAACTAAATCTTCAAATGACAAATTAAAACATTTCATAATAGCTATATTGCGTTATTGCGACCGAGAAATTACGGCAAAAACGTAATCCCCCGACAGGTAATTCTTCCAAGAAAGAATATTATCCTACTTGGATGAAGAATTGAAAAAAATGTGCTGGTATAAGAAGAAATAAGGAAAATAATTGACAGGGATATGGAGATTTATAGAAAAGAAGTGATGTTGAAGGATTTGGATACTGAATTCAAAATCAAAGAATAGATAAAATAAATAGTACCTATATTCAACCAGAATCAATTAATTGCGCACGGATTTTATCAATACTTAATTGAGTATATTGGTCCGCTTATGAAAAAAAGATTTAATTTGTAGGAAGTTGTTGTCTATTGAGATAATCCCATCGAACACTGCGCTACTCATGAGTTCCTTCATAGGACATATCTAAGACAAAACTACGTGAGCGATGTAGGGAATAAACTCACAAATCGGTCAAGGCAATAGCTCTGCATATATTATACAAACCACTAATTTCAGTTCAAGCAGTTTTATTAAATTTTCAATATTCTTCTTGATCTTTTTATTTACCTACGTACGATATAAAATACTACTTATTCAATTTTCAACGGAAACTGTACTTCTTCACCCATCCGTCTATCCCTCGTAAACATTTATAATAGTGAATGTATTTTATCTCCATTCATAAATGATGATTACTTTAGAACTCAGAGAGCGGCGCCACTCTACAGGTGCAAAATATTGCTATGCAAGGGTTTCGTAGTCCCTTACTTTTATGATTTATTTTTCATTACTAGTGGATGAAAAAAAATGTCCTTGTTGGTAAAGGTCTAATCTATGTTTCTGTCGTCTTACTTTTTTGATATTTTCCTTGATTCTTCTCTAAAAAAAATGGGAAACTCGTCAAAAAATATGAAATTTTATGTTTTTTTTTAGAAAGAACTAAATAAAATTTTGAAAAAGTGATTCCACAGAAACATAGATAAGAGCTTTACCAATACGTAGTTATTTTTTCATTCTCTTAAAATAAAAAATGAACCTAAAAGTTTAGGGACTACGAAACCCTTGCATACGTTGTTTTAAAGTGAAGTACAACTTCCTCTTAAGACATAAACTAAATATTTATCATTTTTCTTGAACAGATGGACAAATTCCTGAAAAATGTGTATCGTGCTTTTAACGCATTCTATTTAATTTTTAGTAGCAATATAACAACCTTACCACAAAGTTGTGTGCTTGAAAAATTTAGTTATTACTCCACTATTATTCTCGGGGATTAAATAATAATGAGAATGTTAGTTGACGGCAACCAAAACTTGCTTTTTATATATTTTTGTTTCAATAATATACCATTTTAACACAATTCATAAAACAAGAGTAAATATAACTAGACTGTAGATTTTTTAGTTTAGCGAAGTCAAGTGTTCGCAAAAATACAAAATATCTCTTATAATCTGCTAAAAGCCTGATATACATCTTACCAATTCTACATTGAAAGTTACTATAACTTATTTATCATTTTATAATAAGCCATAAATATACTTTGACATTAACTTAGTGTGTATTAATTATATTATATCAAATTGAAGATATTATGCTAGCGTAGGCAATAGATCAACTCTTATTAATACTATGTTCAAAGTAGTTTAATAACTTTCAGCCAATTAATGCCAGCTGAGCGAAAGTTTTAAGTGCTGCTTTAATGTCTCATGAATCTTCTTAAAGCACGAAGATGTTGAGAGTAGAGTTAGTACAAGATGTGGAATATTATTTCTATTGAAAACAGAAACCGTTTCAAATCTGCGGTTTGAAATGAGATTTCATATCAATACAATAATTTTTTTTTTCTCTACATCTTTGCCTATAAAATAAAACACGTTTTACCTTAGAATAGTTTTCTCTTACTCTAGAATAGTTTGTTTTTGAATTTTGTTTCAGTCACTATTGAAAAGGAACAATATCCTGTACTATAATAGTATGAATGATAATAATAATATTGTTTATTTCGATTCAGATTACAAAAAAGGGAAACAATATCAAAAAGTAATACATAGACTGAATAAAATTTAGATACCACAGAAGCATCAGGTGTTGCTTGTATTTATAAAGTTCGCATAAGTATGGAAATAAATTACGGAAAAAGGATTCACAGATTTTTTAATATACAGGGTGGCCCATCGAAACCAGTCCAGCAAGGTTTACGGATTTGTATGTGAAAATAAAAAAAATCCTTGGACTCGTATACTTTTGTTTTCTGGGAGACATATTTATACATGAATTCCAACACTGCAACTTCAACTCCTTAGGGAGGGTGGCTTGCACCCTTATTTTTTCAAATGGGATGGGTATGGATAAATACTTTGAAAGGATATTGAATATGCTTTCAAATGGCGTTTTGGTTTTTGAATTTGAGCTAGGCGTCACCGAGCAAAGGAATGTGAAACATTTGACTGGTCCTCGTTTTTACAAATAGGTTTGTGAGAAAACAAAAGGATTTTAAACGAATAAATATCCGTGGACAATTCATCTTTATTTACTGTAAAGTTGTTGATGTGGATACTTCGTTATTTCTATGCGATTCGATAATACATGGTTCATACAATTGCGGAGAGACTTGAAATTATTGACACGTATATCATGGTTAGTTACATCCTAGGACCGTCAAACTGGTTCAGTAGTAGAAAGAAAACGGAATATTGAAAATCCGGTGAGAAATGAAGCAGTAGGTACAAGTAGCACCAGAAAATTTGTAAAGGGAGTTAAGTGAACCACTGTACAGAGAATTCTGAAAGATAATAAATGGCACCCATATAAAATTAATCTTCTTCAAGAATTGAATGAAGATGATAATGATCGTCGTTTATAATTTGTGAAGTAAGCAACGAACAAATTAGAAATAATCCCAACTTCCTTTTTAATGTTTGCTCCTCAGACGAATGTTTACTTTTTTCTCAATGACACTGTCAATCGGCATAATTGTCCTCCCCATTATGCATTACCTGTACGGCAGTTTCTAGATTATGCGTTTCCTGGTAGATGGATTGGGAGGAGGGGTGCTACCGAATGGTCTGCGAGTTCGCCCGATTTATCTCCCCTTGATTTCATTTTGCGGGGACTCGAAATCGAATGTTTATACCACCCAGCCTGAATCCTTAGAATAATAAAATAATTTTATTTCAATTGGTGCTTTTACTTTTGAAGTTGTACAATTGTAGGTAGATAGAAGAGTTTGGGTGCTACCAACTTCAAAAGTTCAATGTCCGGATATGGTCTCATCTCAGATCTTCTATCTTCCATCCACTTCGCGGGCGTTTCTGGAGGGAAGGGGATTTTAGATTTGACCATTACTCAACTCTTCTCTTTCAAATTAATTAAAAATCATCAAAATCGGAGCACGTTTAGTAGGCAAAAAGCTCGAACAGCCACACATAACAAAAAAGCAAACTTACAACCGAATTCTGTACCGCCATTTTTTTGAAATCTGTCATTAAAGAAGTTTAATGACAACAATATTATCTGAAGTAAATCAGAACTAGAAAATTCGAATACTTATGGATTTGGTTATTAGAATTTATAAATTTTCATAATATGTTTGTTCCATATTTGTGTGACTTTTAGCCCAGGCTCTACCACAAGGGTGCTATCTAAACTCCCTCCTCCCATACGTTTTAATATTGACTGTCTTTTTCAAACAGTTTTTTTCATATACCTATCATGAATGTTTATACTTACTATAAGTATGCTTCTCGCCCGAAATTTATACACAGAACGCGACTTGGACATATCAAAATACCCACATCGCGTTCTGGGTATTGCTATTCGGTCACTGACCGAGATGAAATATCTAATCTAACCAGAATGCGGGCAAACAGATTTTCCCAATCAACGAGTGTACAGTGTACAATGTTGGCAATATAGGGAGGTTGAAGCTGTCCAATCGTACCAAAAAGAAAAGATTTTTTGTGCTATGAGGTCCTTATTATTCTAAAATAGGTTATTTATTTGATAATATGAAGTCGTTCGACATATACAGGCTTTAAATGGTCGTTTCTCGCTATACATGAATGCAACATTGCACGGTATTTTGAAGACGGACTATAGACAGGTGATAGATTTGCGCTTGGACTTTACGATTGCCAAATATTTACCGCTTTACCCACATGTAACAAAAACTAATGCTCTAAATGAACTAAACCAATTAACGAAATTTGATAGCTCAAATAGCTCCCATCTTTTCTTCGTGAGAGAAATTATTTTTTCAGATAATTAAAAAAGTAAGATGCTATTATTAGAAGAAATATTTTGGAATGTCGACTATATGACTTGAAATCTTGAAGTACAAAACTTTATTATATCGTACTTCATTAGATTTAGCAGTGACAAGGACATAATAATATTTTTAATTTATAGAATACAGAATGATGTATTCTCTATTTGTAATACCTTACTTATACCATATACCATACTTATTTCGCATGTTTGGATCAAACTTTATCTACAGGCAATAAGTATAATGTAAAAATCCAAGAAACATTGAAGTTGTGCGAGAGATGAAGTATACACTCATGATACAAACTATAATAAGATTCTAATATTTCTACTTTACCTAGGTTCGTGTTGTATGTAATATCTTTTGTTTGAGTCACGCGATATTCGTATATTTGGAATTCTAGTTCTCCCAAGTGACACATGTAATGAAGTCACTTTTACCTTTCTTTAAATCACTTTCATATTATAATGAATTTCATTGATTAGCACCCCAACGTCTTCAAATAATAATAATAATGACTTGGTGAGGGGATGTAGTTGCTAACATACAGGGGAAAACGTACCTAACATTTGACAAATGAGCGTGCCCTCGACGAATGATATCTACAGGGTACGTCAAGTGTCAGTTGAGAGGGAAGTATGTCGTATATGCATAGGTACCTAGTTACCCGGATGTAGTGCAGCTGTATAAACATCTCTAATTAGAAACGACTACAGGGCGTTGTTTAACATTGCAAACGTCGTACAATTTCAATCAGAAGAGGAAAATACTCATGCTTCCAACGAGGAAGGGCGCACATAATAATACAGACAATACGACTGTTGTGAGGAAATGATGTAATGTAGCTAATGTAATTCGTTTATGCTTTATAGTATATAGTCTAAGTTAAGTAGATATTTGTATCAAAGTGCTACAAAATATTTATAGATGAAAAATATCCTCATTCAGTTGAGTATATATAATAAATAAGTGTGTAATAGAACCGACTTTATTAGATAATACATTGAAAGATTAAAATAATACTTTTTCTATTGCAGAATAACCTTTGCATCAAACAATATATTCCTATTGTGAAAAAAAGTAATGACTTTAAGTTGTGCAAGTGTTAAAGTATCACTTACAGGTAAATATATGACTATTTGCACCACATTCAAAATTCATATGTTTCCAAAAGTATATCTTCTGTGTTATCTGTTTTTATATGGAATCATTGATATTCTATGGCACACGGTTTTGCCATTTAATGACACAAAAAGAAATAATAATCAAAAATACTTAAACCAGAAATTTATAAACAAAGAAAGTTTATCAATTATTATAAGAATGAGTACAGACAGTGACATTGTAGGTAATTGCCTAACTCCACCGTTTGGAAATACATTTTGATTCTCCTCAAGAAATAGAGATTATGAAACGAATCCATTACTATATTTGCGTTTTATAAAAAATAAAATTTAAGTTAGAGAAAAAGTACCAATATGCGGTCTATTCTTAAGACAGTTTGCCTTATCGGTGTTGGTGTCAAATATTTGAAAATTCAAGCAGCCATTCAGGTACAAAGCACAAAAAATAATTTCATAATCGATCACAAAATGTTTGTGTCAAAAAAAATCAAAAATATAAATTGTGACAATTTGTGTTGCCATCTAGTTTTGGTAGATGTGTCAAACAGAGCGTTCTATCGCATTAAGTATATATACACCAGTAAGCCGGGATCTGTTATACCGACGGCTAAATTCAGTGTTGCCTAATTAAAATTGACGAATTAAAATTCAGGAATTAATTTAATTTGAGAATAAAAATTATTCAGATAATTTAAATTCAAGGAGGAAAATTAAGAAATTAATATTATGTACTTAAAAATAGTTTATGATTTAAAATTATTTACTCAATGAAGATAGTATATTATTTTAGTACCAAAGTGTAATAAATACTCTAACTTGAATTATTATTGTCTCAATTCAATTGTGTAAAAAATCACAATATGTTACAATTATTATTAACGATTTGATTGAATATATAATAATAATATGAATATAGCACCATAATAATACATACTATTAACAATACAACAGGTTTGAAATTAATTGAACAATTTCAATAAACAAACAATTCTTATTCCATTGCAGTATAATTATAATCCAGAATATTATATTGTAACTTATCGAAACATAAATCAATTGAGTTGTTATTACGACATGATCTAAAAATATCATTTAACCGTCCCTTAAGTATAAAGAAAATGATAAATGTTGGGTCTATATAATAATAATATTCAGAGGTTCTCCTCATTTGCTCCTATAGACTCAGAATACATTTTATGATGAGAAATAATAATTATTATCTTTCTTATATTAACGCACAATAAGAATGTGAAGAGTTCTTTCTTTTCTAATTTTTAAATAGATCATTTATTTTTATGTCTACTTACCTAATGCAAATCCTTGCTCTTAGATAGCAAAACGGGGTGCCATAATATTCCTTAATTTGTAATTATAGTTGGTACCAATAGAATAATCATTATTTGTTTTTTCATTTTATCTTGAAGTTTTCTTTTGATAAAAGAATGTTTAATCATTTTTGAATTGTTCATTATTCTCCAGTAACTATGGAATATAGGTATGCAAAAATATTTTAAATTTAGAAGAGACTTTTGGGACCAATATTCAAAAAAAAGCAGTTGTAATAGGTTTCTTTTGTAGTAGGTATTCTTTTTTTCTTTGAGAAAAGTTCTATTCATATGAGAAAAAATATTTTTAATAATAGATTATTATTCATCAGAGTAGTTGAAAGTTTTCTGGATAATGTTTCAAGCCCAACCATCTTTCAAATGTATCTGATTTCGTCGCTTGAATATTGCATATAAATAAAAACATAATGTAACTAATGGAATTTAATTCATAATTTTTTTAATTGGAAATAATTTACAAAATCACATAAATATTTTTTCCTGTATTGTCTCAGAGACCATGAGATTTAGAAAAATGTCGGATTTAAATGTTTTTCGAAATAATTTCATCCGTAATCTTTCTAGATAACATTTTCGACAATAATGTCTTAGGATGGAATGAAATTAAGTTCAATATTGGATCATCACCCAGAACTCATCTTTCTTATAGTGAAATGTTCGTCATAATTGGAGAACGTTAGTTATGCAAAAACCGCGAAAAAATAGCACACAAATAATATCCCTCCTGGGTCAAAAAATATTTTCAATATATACCTATGTGTTTCTTCGTTCATGTAGTTGTGAGATTTTTCCTCAAAATTAAATCCAATCTAATTTTCCAATTGGTAAATAAATTTTTCAGCGACTCATTTTATGTTAGAATTAATATACCTACCTACACATATCTCAACTTCAAAACTTCTTTACCGAAGCCAAAGTATATAGATATAGGTATTATACGAGTAAGGTATATTCAACAAACATTATAATATTATTACGTTTTGGGTCTCTCAAGTTTGATGATGGAAAACTTCTTGATTGAATATAATTTTATTAAGGTAAACTTTGTCCTTTAGTATGAAGCACGGAGTACAAATTATTTATAAAGTTCAACCCTAAATTCGATTACAAAGTACCTACGCGCGGGTAAATAATGCTGAATACAATAGAAATTTTGCATTCCACCTGCGGAGTGGATATTTAAACAAAAAAATAAACACACAACAATATGATAATTCATTTACAAATCACCATTGGTTGAATCTTCTTGATATAGTCCTGTTAATATCGTCATACCTACACTTTGAATATTTAGAGGATGTTCATTTTAAAACTTCCCAAATCGAATTGTTGTGAAATGTGAAAAATCAAAACGAAATCGCAACTGAATATTTTTAAAATCCTGTTGTAAACTGAAAGACATCCCTTACTTTATGGTAATTTTGAATAACTATATATTCTGCACTTTGATATATATGTTACATGTATCAAAATCATGAAGTACTCCACACAATTGGATGCAACGATTGCTACAAATTCGTCTAAATTATGAAAACAGCTGTTTTATTTTGTTCCTAATCTTTTTCTTTACGCTTCGTGCACAGGGCGCCTCTCCGACCTGCACCAGTAGGTTTGTGATTTTCAATGAAACACTATTCGACCCCCAACAATCGATTGTAAACATTAAAAGATTGGGAGATTATGTTTGGCGAGAAAGCGTGCACATAGACTTCATTTTATGGTTTGTGGTACAGCACCAGTCGATACCGAGTTTCACTCAATAAAAATCTATGAAGAAAAAATTAATAAATATCTTTGATTACAGGCATATTAACATTATTTTCAAGAGAACATTTTGTTTTTATCTTTCTTATACATTTATTGTGTATAATAAACCATAAAATAGTGGTTTAGATTATATTCTCCAGGTAAATTGTCAAAAAATGTATCATATTTTTTGAATAACATGAAGATCGACATCAATTTTAATCACTCAAGCATTGTCTAATTTTCCAATTCTAAAATCATTTTCGTATTTACATACAAAGTAAAAATTAATACTAGCTATATCAACTTAGTATTAAAGTATTAAATAGAATACTAGATACTAATTTAATTACATCGCAGAAATATTGTCTGTAACTTTGCACGTATGTCACATATTGCATATCCTTACAAAGTTTGTGTACAAAATTATATTTTGAGCGACATGAAGAAAATTATTTATAAATATTTAAATCAATAGCGCTAATAAAATGTTTATCTTAATGATTATGCCAAATAGGCCTGTGGGTGACTCTCATAATTTCCAGACTGGTGCTGTACCGCAAACCATAAAATAAACTCTGTGTTCTTTACCTACTGGCCACACATTTTTTTCAAATTTCAACATGCACCTCACTCCGTTACACCCAATACCTCCCTCTTTTATTGTTTACAATCGCTTTGAAAACAGATCACTTTTGTATTGAAATATATAGATATACCTGCTGGCGCGGATCGGAGCGGGTCAGACTGGCGCCATGTACCCGCAGCTTTATGATGAATTTGTTTATAGGAATGAATTAGCCAAAACACGATATGGTTGCTTAAATCTCAGACGATAGGGAAAACGCAATATTTTTCAACGAACCTTATAAAAATTATAGAGATATATTATTCGAATGGATCTCTACTTCGTTCTTTTTTATGTTTGTTCGTTTGTTTTGCATTGTTAACGTATACAGATTTACATATAATTCTGTACTTATATATAACAAGATTGGATAAGAAATATAAAACTGGTTACTAAATTTAAAAAAGAATTATATCAATTTTATTTATTAATTAGTAAGGATTTGTTATGCTTTTAACTCACTTATCTTTTATTGTTTATTGTTTTCTGCTTTATTAGCTTCTTAATTTACTGTTTTCTGCAATATTAGTTTCAGTTTATTGTTCTTTACTTTATTTCTAATTTATAGTTACAGTTATTTGTAATTACATTTAAATGAATTGTAGGGTTCAGCTGAGTAGCCATTGGCTAGACTTCGCCGTTTTTTATTATTATTTTAATGATCTTCTTTAAAAAAAGAAGAAATAACATTTCTAATTTCCGTAATGAACTTTTCAAAATCCAGTATGAATTGAATATTCTATCGAGCAGATTGAATAAGAGCTTACCTATACCAACATTTTAGATAGGTCATTTTTCAAAAAATTCAAAGATTTCGCATAACTTCTAGATTAATACCGACATATTTATAAATTACTGAATGTAAACGTTCTGATAATAAATGAGCCACCCAAAAATATTAAAAGAATATAATATTCTATATTTATAACATCAAAATGACCAATACCAATAGAATAAATTATATTTTTTTATTTTTCTAACTATTTATTAATGAAATATGTCGTAGTTTCTGTGAAACGTTATGTAATATAATTTAAATCGTGCCGTGCAATTTACAGATGATGGTATACGCCTTCTTCTTCTTCCGTCACAAGTAGAGTGTCGCTAATATTATTGCTCCTATCCACATAAACCAACTTATAAGCCGCATTTAAGTTGCAACACTGAAATTGAGCTGAATTGCGACAACTTTGTCTTAATCAAACATAATAGGTAATGTTTTATTTATACAATTCTATGGATCGATAGGGAATGCAGATGTACCATCAACAAAGCACCATCCATACACTCAAATCTTCTAATATGGGAGCAATACAATGCTTCTCTGTAATTAACAATCTGTTTGGCGGTTTCCGGGTACTACTTCCACAAAACCAAACGGCAACTTGCAGATAAAATCATTAATATATTCATTCATTAATACAAACCTTACCAGCTTGCTAAACAGACAGGGTTATTGAATTAAATTAAATCTACATGTTTGTAGTCGAAATTTGATCATGGCTATGTAGACAATTAATTCATTATTTCAATAACTAGAAACATGATGACACTTAATCAATTTTCGAAATTGAAAAATTCTCTTTTATAGGTATTAACTGATCAGTCATTGAATAACTTTAAAATAATATTCTTCAATTATTTGTAACAATCTCATCTTTTTTTGGTTCTGAATCATATTATTGAAAGAAATGAGGATCAAAATAAATGAAAGTATTTATTTTTTCTATTGGTTCATCTACGACAAGCGTTTAGAATAATCTTGAATGTTAAGATTCAGATATATGAAGCCGTGTCGAACATGGGTCACAGTCAGCTTTTAGATGTCGATAAAAGAGAGTAGATGAAAGTCAGTCTATAAAATTAGTTCAGTCGGTAAATACGTTGATATGTTATATTATCAAAATGACAAGTTGTTACTGTTGTAGTACTACAGAAGGTCGTTTACAAGGTGTTGGAAATAAACGTTTTAGAAGCAGAGTGCGAACTTTGGAGTATTACGCAAGTGACCTCACCCCACAACGTTCAGCACAGGGTTGAAGGTTACAATAGTTTGTGATTTTAATCTATATTAGACAATTTGATGACATAGGGCCGATTTCATAATGAATCCTTAATGGGAGATGAGTTAATTCTTCAATTTGTTTAACTCATATCTCCATGACGGAATAAAAAGAGTGCATTTTTCCATAACTTCTGCAACATTAGTCACCTTATCTTTCGTTCTTTCAAAGTAACTTTAAATTATATGACCAACCAAAAAAAATATGAAATTTTTAATCTAGGATTAAAATGAATAGGAGATTAAATTTGATTATGATATCGGCCCTTAGTTTGTAATTTAAATATTTTCTTTCTAACTTTTACATTAGTTCTCTAGTCTCTGTGAATAAAATTTATAAATTGGAAAAATAACTTAGATGCTACGTCTATGCTGATATTTTTTAATGAGAACCTGATGAAAAAATATTCCAAATCATTCTATTGTTAGATAAAATTTGATAAACCAACATAGCATATTGCGAAACAATTTCTAACATCTTACATTTTCATTTATTTTATTCTGTTGCTACACTATTGAGCAGAATAATTTGTCTTGTAGACAAATTTATATTTGAAATTCAGTAGAAGTCATCAGCAGTAAATTCTCGTTGCATCTAAAAATTACTTAAATTGTGTGTGTTTTACCTTGTCCGCAAATGATGTTAAAGTCTTCGTGAAACAAACAACGGGGTGAATCTACAGCAGCGGCAATTGTTCTAAAACTTTCCTACTTCGTATCTTCACGGATACTTATTCTCAAATGAATTATATTGCCGACTGAGAGCTTTATGGAAATATGTTTATTTCAGTTTCGTTTTAAAATTCAAACCTCTCTCTTCTCTACCATACCGAGAGACTTCAAGTCATTTTATTATTTATTTCCATGGGAAATGAGTTTCCGCAGACAATCAAAAATACCGTTTACAATTATTTCTTTGGGTACAGCTTACATAGCAACTTAGCCGTAAAAAAGCTCGGAAGCTTGGAACAACAAAGCTTTTTTTACGGAAATACCGGAGAACCCTTCAATGGCAAATAATTTAGCTTCGCTTTGTACAATGCACTTTTTGTGAAAGACAAACCTCATTACTTCCGTTAGTTATGAATTAATATTTGCTGTAATTATATACCACATTTTACCTTTTTGTATTCCAAGTTATTCAATAATATAAGATAAGAGAAATACACGAATAACTCTTTTATGACCGACTTCCCAAACGGAGGATTCTTTGTATTTTCTTTTTTATATCTCTAGGGGTGTTCTGCGTGACAAATTTGCCGAAAATAAGTGCTTCCAAAAATTTACCCCTTTCATCAGTTTGGATGTATTTTTTAGGAGGTATGGGATTTTGAACATTAAATGTAGGGGACCATTTCGCAATTCTCCCCTTTCTTATGATAATAAGAATCATCAAAATTAGTACACGTTTATTATATAAAACGCGCGAACATACATAAAATGGCAGACGGTCGAATTGTATATGTCCTCCATTTGGTAAATCGTTCAAAAATAAATACAGCATCTCGTAGCCTGTACTGAAAAATTGGATATTGATAATAATCCTCGGTTTTATCTAGTCAGAGTTAAAATTTATCTTCAAATAAAATCTTAAGATAAGAGAATAACGGAAAATCGATTTCAAAGAAAATAACAGGATGAACGTTTAACTTAGGATGAGGATGAGTTTAAAATTCATACGAGAAATAGCAACCATTATTACCCTTATATCGTTATCATTGGTAAGACACCAACCATATCGTAGATAAGAAAATCTGGTGAAAAATGAAGTATTTTCTTGAAAATTGCTTCTTCTCTTTTGAATTATCTGACATTGGCAACCACAATGGAAAACATGTCTCTATCTCGTGCTAGTCTAAACAGTTTACCTGCGGCCCGGATGCCAGTGCTGTCGCGAACATTACGCAGCCAAGACATCTGCCTTCTGCCAATACCCCATTGACCATCTATTTTACCTCCCATGATAATTTGGAGGAGAGAGTATCTTTCGCCTTCAATTATTGAGATGAGCTCTCGATCAGTCTGCGCTCTTCTCAGAACCTCCTCATCGGTGACTCTTGCTGTCCATGGATTCATGGTATTGGTCTTTATTTTCCATATCTCTGCATCATATATAATAAAGAATCATAATATGTAGTATTTAATCATGCGTTCATGCTTCAGCTGTTATTACAACGAATTCATTGCACAGAATGCATGCTATTTCAATTCGAGCAGGTATTTGAATTTTCTGACTCTCTATTCATTTTCCGTTGTCGCCTACCTCCACATTTTCATGCTGATGACGATTGAATACCAAGAATTTGGCTTTTGACGCAATTATATAAAGTCCCATTTCCTTGCTTACATCTCTTACACTGTTTAGAAGTTGTTGGAGCTACTCCATATTTTTGCTAAAATTACTATGTTGTCTGCATATCTTAGGTTTTTGATAAACCATTGATCTTATTACCTACATCGGTCTCCTCCAAAGCTTTTCTGAATATAAATTGAATAAACGAAGAGACAGTATGTAGCCTTGACGCATCCCTCAGCTTATCTTCAGTTCTTTGGTCAGAATATTGTCAAATCGTACTCTATCATTCTGATTACAATATAGCAAGAGAGACATTTAATAATTTGAAGATCTCTCTGATCGATGACTACATTTTGTAATGCTTCCATGAGTTGAACTTGGTCAAATGATTTTTCGTATTAGTAGCATATTTGCTTTCTGAATAATTTATGTTGATTGTTACTCACCATGCCCTGCTCTATCCCATTATCTCCTTCTGAGAAGACCATTAGCATTCAACGTAAATTAATACGATATCACACTGCTCACTATTAGATAAATACATCGCTACTGAAGTTAATTCAATAGTAATAAACACAAACCCGTGGAAAGTGTGTTTCATTAATTACCATTGCCATTGGAATAAATTCATTAATAACAAAGCGAAAATATTTGCAAACAGTGTAACAAAAATCTGTAAAAATTTCATGTGCTCATATGGCACAGAGAAATTTCTCTGTGAATAGTTATTCGGATAGGCGTAGAGTTTTTAGTCTTTAATTAGATGAGAACCATTTTTTATTTATAATACTAAAGACGCTTAATAACATATTTTTAAGGCATGAAGGTCTACTGGTTTATATTTTTGCATGTATTTCAACTCACCCAGTATTTTGAAATCACCGAATATAAAAGTAAACGTTCAACGGTTTTGATGACTAGAAAACTATGACCTACTTTATCAGATATGCACTGGAATATAAAAAAATAATAACAAATCTAAACTGGTACAGGTACTTTTGTAGGTGGTGCCGAAAGTTTTCTGTCTATAACTCCAAAGATTCGAAATTATAAGTACCAATAGAATTTAATTCAATCTCTGTTTTGACACTACACCAACTACTACTGGCTATACCAACCATTAAAGTCGGTTCTAATTTTATAGAAAAAAGTTTTCCGTCAAAAGGACCCCTACAGAATGTTGCCAATATTGTTTTTCTGATTCCTGAGGGGTGGCTTTTCAATGGTACAATGACGCAAGCTTTATATTTATCATAGATGTCGGTAATTTATCTCCACCGGTATTAAGTATTGTTATCTAAGATTAGTTTGGTGCATCCTCGTCTGACAAGGAAAAGTTCTTCTGCACGAAGGAGCACAAATTAAGGCCCTCAGTCCATCAACTACTCTATCTCTCTCTTCATTATGCCGTTTCCGAATCATTTTTCAACCAGAAGAAAATCGATGTTATTCGCTGGTGTTAGAGGCCTTTTCATCGTTCCGTATTTACGTTACATATATATATATATATATATATATATATATATATATATATATATATATATATATATATATATATATATATCAGCAGTGTATTTTTTATCGAAGCTTGCCATATATTTCACACTTTCGACAGGAAACCATTAAGAAACATTTATCAATATTTAATGACATAACATGCCTATATAGTGTGTCACATAACGTGGACATTTTCGCCAATATGACAACACAAACTAGATGATTTTTATATCCCTAAACATTTTCATCATCATTAGAGGGAGAGCAAGCATTCCAGATAAGCTTTTCGTGTTGTAGAATTCATTCCGCTTCCCCCTTTCACTCGCTTGAAAGACATTCGAGAACATTCTTCTATTTACGTTATCTGCCGACATTTCATTCACAATGATTATTGCAGGTCTATAGAATAGGTGATGGATTAAATATCCAATTTAAATAGTCAATGAAGTCTTGATAAAATAAATAAGAGTACCAGCACCAATAGAATTGATTTCGTATTTTTCAGTGCACCAGTTAATTGATCCTAATTTTGCTTCACATTTTGGTGTGTCAATAGAAATTATATCAAACAAAAAATATTTATAGTGATTTATAAGAGTTTGAACTCTGAAACCATTGAAGTTTTTAATGAAATATTTTTTACCAATAGAATTATTATTATTTTGTATTTTTCAGTGCACCAAGTAATACAGTATGTCGAATTTTTGGTAAAAAATATTCATTTCACAATTTTGAGTGGAACATTAGTCATGCTAGTCGTTGAACGTTTACTAATCACTATTACCAAAGAAGATAGTAGGTACTTATCCTATTCGCCATGTACAATATTTGCTTGTACTTGTAATTTTTCAGAGATCTCAAAACATCGCAGTGGAAATACACATATTCCACACTTTACCACAGCTGTACCTACCTGTATCTGTACCTTCATTTGAGAAATGTCAAATTTAAATATTGCTACATATAATCTCTTCCTTATTAGGCCGTCTCATATTTTCAATTTTCGCAAAAATGTCCCCTCCACATAGCGGAAATACACATATTTCAGTCTTTACCACTGCTGTAACTCGAAAAACGTTGCTCTTTTGAAAAAATGTTCAATCTAAACAGTTCTTATCTCTAGTTCTACCTTCTCAGATTTTCGATTTTCAAGAAAAATTGCCCCCTCCACCTCTTCGGTTTTTAGAGGGAAGGAGATTTCTGATTTGAATTTTTCTAAATATGGAACCTTTTCTCAACTCTCTTATTTCAAATGAATCACAAATCATCAAAATGCACAAAAAGCCATACATAAAAAAAATTAAAAAGCAATCATACAACCGAATTGTATACCTCCACTTTTTTTGGAAGTCGGTCAAAAAATGTTCAAATTAAAATTGTCTCAAATTTTTGATTTTTGAAATAATTGTTTCCCCTATCCACGTCAGTGAGCATTTTTGTGAGAACAACATGTATTTAAAATTGTTTGGATCCATTTCTAAACAATACTCATCTAAATTAATGAAGAATCACAAAAAACCAAGCAAACTTACTATGCCAAATGCGCAAAAAATCATAAAAGGCACGAATTTTGTACCTCCTCTGTTTGCGAAGTCAGTCTAAGCATCATGCTGAAAGCCGAGACCCATAGATAGCAAATCTAAAACTATTCAACTATCTACTTTTCGATGAATGTTGGCGAATCGTTTTTTTTTACTGGCTCTATTTGTTCGGTAGCCCTATCTAAAGAAGGAATGTATTTCTGGCGAAATAACTCCATGTAAAATAGTCGTATTTTCTTTTCATCTCATAAAATTTAATGAGCGTTTCGTAAAGAGGACTGGGAGCTCGGTTGCATATGAATAGAGAATGTGTATCAGAGCTTGCGCATTTAAGAAGTGGAAATGACCAAGAATAGAAAATGCTGTTTTCAGATTATTTCATTATTATATTCACAATAATTGCTATATCAAAGAATTAAGCATTATACTGCTGTACTTTTTGGAAAATATAATTTATTTGTCTTTGCTGTATTCTTTTAAATGCTGATATAATGACAAACAACAGGAACCAAACAAATATCTATTGTCATTTCATTCATGAACTGGTAAGCCTTCAAAATATTTGTAAATGCAGGTAAACCATATATGATCTTAGCTATTTATTTAAGGACTTCAATCTATATAGATATTCCGCTCAGAAACAATATCAGAGTGTATTTGCCGAATCGTTACATAATTCTCATAGTAGTTTTCAATATATAGCTCTCGATGTTGATTGCTTCTGTTTTTATAATTCGATAACTTTACCCGATTAACATACTTTTTATTTAATTTTGCAGATCCATTGTTGTTTGAACAGTTCATCTTTAGTTGGTGCCAACAAGAAGACACTCATGTATACTTAGAAGGTAAGATATTTGGTTTACAAGAAATATCTATTTCATAATGTAATAAGACGTTTCAAGCTATGATTTCAATGCTTATTTATTATCCGGTGCATTATCGCAAATAATAACAGAAGGATAAGAAGCTATGAAATGGTAAAAGGATATTGTTCGAAGAGCCCATTTACATTGAAATTAGTATTAGTTTACAAATAACGGATTTAACACCTTTGCTTTATATGAAATTTTTTGATCTTTTTTAAAATTATTTTGTAAAACTCTTCATCAACAATATACCAAATTGATATATGCTGTCTTTTTTCGGGCAAAACATTTACCATCTGATGTTCGAATAAAAATATTCCTATTGAAATGAAAAAAGTATTTGTCAATGAAACAAACTAAATAAAATAACCTGCCGAATGAGAGAAACGGAATGTTGAATGTCGCATCCGTTTCTTGACGTAGCTTGTTAGCTGTCATGTCGGATACAAATCATATTACAGACAACTAAAATTAGTTCAGCGCGACATACATCATAAACATATATTCTATATATTTTCTGAAATAAGCCACACAGGCAAACCACAACAGGAGAGACAAGATTGTCTTTTTGGCGACTTTGTTTTAGGAGATGCCATTAACATTTCATTATTTCACATTATTCTTGGTATGCTGGAGGAGGTTATTAAAACATCATTTCAAAACGAAAATAGCTCACAAATACTCAGAGACAAGATAATGCGTTGTATAGAAATAAAAGTTTAGATGCGATTTTCTTGCTACTATAGTTTTTACAACCGATTAAACTGCAATAAGATATGAATGACATACATACCTAGTATCTATCTTTTATAGATGTATGAGAAATATTTTCTGTGGGGAATATTACAACTAATACAAATAAATTTAATTAAATCATTCATTGTACTTTTTCAAAAACAGAATGTCCTTCTTGTGCTTATCGTTAATCTTCATGTCATTATATTTTTATGGTTCTGCTACCTCCCGTTTCACGTGTTTTTCCCATCTCAGCCGAGGTCGTCCTATGTTATTGTTACCTGGTGACCGAATTTCATAGGTTTCTATTGTTTATTGACCGACGAACCCCAAACGGAGGAGGTATACAATTCGAATGTGTGCTTTTTTTTTTTTGGTTTGTGCGCGCCTTGCATATTGTAATCGTAGTCCTTGAGAAATGGTCCCATATTCATAAAAACGGGAATCCGACATCTCCTTCCCTCCGAAAACCGCTCCCGAAGGGGGTGGAGGGGGCAAATTTTCTCGAAAATTGAAAATCTGAGGTGATATAATTATAGATAGGACAATATCCGGAAACGTTTAAATTGAACATTTTTTCAAAAGAGTTACGGTTTTCGAGATAGACGCATGTATAATTCTCAAATGTGCAATGTGGAGAGGGCGATTTCTGTCGAAAATTGAAAATCTTTGGGCAGTACATGAAGGACATAATTATTTGTAGCAACATTAATAATGAACATTTTTCCCTTAGAGTTACTGTTTTCGAGTAAAATCGATGTTAAAAAGGTAACAACTAAAATATTCAAGCGTATTTCCGCAGCGATGTTCTGAGATCTCTAATAACAACTACAAGCAAGGAATATACATGGGTAATAGGATAAGTACTATCTTCATTGGTATTAGTGAACGTTCAAAGATTTTCGTGACTAATGTTACACTCAAAAGTGTGAAATAAATATTTTTTACAAAAAATTGGACCGACGTTATTAGTTGGTGCAGTGAAAAGTATAAAATAATATTAATTCTATTGGTGGTGGTACTTGTGAAGTTGGTGCCAAAAGTTATCAATCTACCTACAACTGCACAACTTCAAAAGTAACAGCACCAATAGAATTAATATTATTTTATACTTTTCAGTGCACCAACTAATAACGTCGGTCCAATTTTTTGTAAAAAATATTTTTTATGTTCCTCTTTCTATGCAAATAAACTAGCTAGTCTTTAAATCAGTTTAGCTTAAGCAATTATATTATTATTTTTTGTTTGTAAATCAGTGTCTTCCTATATGTACGTCTGTCACATCCGCTTTTCTTCAAATCTGCAATTTCGTCGTCTTATTTCCGATCCCGGCGCTTGCCATCAGAATATGTTGTGGTCCTGAGATCCGACCAGTTTCAATAGCGCATGTCTCAAACTGATTCCGGACGAGTTTGGAAGTACTTCAATCTGGGAATACATTATTTCATCGTAAATTGCAGGGCGCAGGCGTCTGACCGTTTGGGATTGGTTAGAATAGCAGCTCGAACACCTTTATAAACCCGTTTTAGTGCTACAATATTGAAGAAAGTTTATTTTTTGATATTACCTAGCAAAAAAAGGAGAGCAGAATGTTTATTCTATGTCACAGGCGAGCGACATCGATACTCTACAAAATAAAGAAGAAAGAAATAAAATCGGTCCATCCGTTTCCGAGATAATCTTGGCCCAGACATACCGAAAGACAGACTAATAGCTGAAAACACACAATTTGAATTTCCTTACTTAGTTACTTAGGGTAGCGGTGGTTGAGCAAAAATCAGAAAACTCAAATTCAAACTTTTTTCTGTCAATTTCTTGGCAAAACCTATCGTCTAATAAATTTCCAAAATATGCTTTCCTATGGATAACAAAGAATTTTTACCTTTGTTCATTTTTATTACGTAGGTACGTTACAATTCAATTTGGTTATTTTTTTGGATTTTGTTACGACTTGTCTCCAGTTAAATCACTCACAAATTCAGATGAACTCTGGTATGGGCAATAATCTTTCTTAATATCAAATTTAACTTTCTGGAAAAATTCCAGGCATTTTTTCTAGAGCGAAAGTTCCGAATAAAAGGAAACCAAATTACTCTCTCCCGTTCATACAGGGTGATTGATTAGTGTGATGGAGCTCTGTAGATCCGTTAATATAAAAAACTAGCTGTGAATACCCGCTTCATTGGCTTATTTCGATCAGAAAGTTGAGATACTACATTTTGGAGCTTTCTAGATCATTTGAGGAATTTCTAGAACATTCCATATTGATCAGAAAATCGGCATACAGTCTAGGCCAATTTAGAAATTTCTAGAACATTCTTGATCGTTCAGAACCGTAGCATCTATTTTAGAGCTTTCTAAATGATTTTTAAAAATTTCTAGATCATTCTAAATTTTTTCAAACATTTCAAATATGCTCGATCAATCAGAGCCTTGGAATACATCTCAAAGATTTCCAAATTATTCTGGGATGTTCTGGATTATTCATGAAATTTCTAGATCATTCTAAAATTTTCTAAGACATTCTCATTTGATTAGAATATAGAGAACTTTCTAGAATTTTCTCTAACAATCCAAATCATTTTATATTAATGATAAGAATAGATATAAAAGAATATTTACAAAAATTTTAGCCAGCTTTGAGCTTCAGATGTTAAAGTTAGTTACAATATTACAGGATGTTCTATAACGCCGTGCCAGATCAAAGTTACATTCTTTCAAATAAAACGCCCTCTATTTTATTTTATATTCAAAGTACATTAATAGGTACTTGTTTATTCGTTTTATATCTAGGTATGATATAGGTGTTCGGCGTTGGGGGAGTGTTCTAAAAATTGCCTACGTACGTGCATCCAGAATAAATTATAGCCTACCTAGTATTGCTTAATCTTACTTGAGCATTTTCAACATTTAAATACATTAAAACTAACTGTTGATATCACTAGGTAGTATCGTAGTATCATGATCTCATACTGTCTTCGTTCGCTAATATAGTGAAAATTGAGTTATAAATTAGTTATAATTGATTTTTGCATTGTTGTTAAGAATTTTTTGATACAGTGTGTTATTATCATTTTCATAAATCGAAGGAACACCTAAAATTTTAAGAAAAGCTAAATATCTCTATCTATCTAAATATAGGGAATATTTAAGAAATAAATATTTTTTACAAAAAAAAAAATGGTCGACGTTATTAGTTGGTGCACTGAAAAATACAAAATAATATTAATTCTATTGGTGCTGGTACTGTCGGAGTGGTGCAGTTGCAATTAGATTGAAATCGTTTGGCACCAACTGCACAAATACCAGCACTTTAGAATTAATATTATTTTGTATTTTTCAGTGCACTTTTGAGCATAAAATTAGTCACGAAAATCGTTAAACTTTCACTTATACCATTATCTATGTATATTCTTTGCTCGTACTTGGTATTATTCAGAAATATAAAAACATCGTTGCGGAAATACGCATATTTTAGACTTTACTACTTTGTAACTGAAAAACCGTAACTCTATGAAAAAATTTTCAATATAAATGTAGCTACAAATAATCTGATCTTCAATTTGGTTGACTCAGATTTTTAATTTTCGGAAGAAACTCACCCCTCCACATAGCGAAAATAATCATATTTGAGATTTGAAAAAATGTTTAATATAAACGTTTCCGGATATTGTCCTATATGTAATTCTGCCCTCTCAGATTTTAGATTTTTGAGAAAAATTGACCCCTCCACCCCTTTCTGTAAATGATATAAAATGGAGGGTAATCCATTTGAAAATATAGGGAAAATAATGCATTTTTGTTTTGACTCATTCCGTACTAGATTTACAGAATATTAGCAAAATCAATATTTTTCAAATATTTTGTGTCATTTAAAGACTATGGCTAAAATGCTCTTTTATCCCCTTTTGAATCACACAGGGAAATGAACTTCCTACGACTTTCATAAAAAAATTGGTAACAACTTTTTAAATACCTTTTATAACACATTACATTATCTTTACTATGTTGTAGCAGAAAAGTGACGTGGATTTCAAAATTAAAATAAAATACAAAGTGTTGTATGTATGATTAAAAAATGTAACTTTGACCTGGTACGGCCTTATAGAACACTCTGTAATAATGTGACTAATTCTAAAACGTGAAACTCAAAGCTGGCTACAATTTTTGCAAATAACTTATTTTGATATATTCAGAGCTTTATCACAATGATCAGTCACCCTGTATATACATGTTTCGGAGAACAACTAAATCGATGTTGGTGTCCATTGTTAGGGTGACGACAGTCGTATCCTTTTATGTCCTTAAGGACTCTTAATATTTTCCCTACGCGCTGTTCAATAAGGAATAACGTTGCCAGATTGTGACCCTTTTTTTTCTCTCATGCAGCATTATTCTCTCAGGGATGAGCAGGATGTGTAATTCCAGCAGAATGAAAAAAATCTGAAACAAAATTTCCATGAACAGAAACATCTGATGTGTTACTACATCGAGCGATGCGAAAAAAATTATTCCGAAGTAGGCTACTGCAAATGAGATAGATTTCTCTCGTGTTGTTGCTAAGGTCAGATGACAGTCCTTTATCACGGCAATGTAATGTTAGTTTTATCTACGAGTTAATTCTTCGACCGAATTCAGATTTTATAGAAATCCGAAAATACATATAACCAGTCGGTTTTTTGCGAGATCCTACGTTGAATCGTCATAATTTTCATAATCATAATTTTTCTCTCAAGCTAATTATTACTTATATTTATTATTATATATTCTATATATTTATATATTTTTGGGGAGTGTCAGCTGTATAAAATATGTACATATATCACGAGTACAAAGCTCCTGTGTATATTGGCTTCCAAGAAGTCACTAAATCCTGTTTTTGTATGGAAAACTAATTTATATGTTCCACAGCGGTATATACTTGGGCAGATTGCCTGTTTTTTGCATGAGTCCCGCCTTTGTTGGATCCTCGTTGTTTTTAAATAGTTTTTATTACTTTCGGTTCTTGTATCAATGGACTCCGCAGCGATTTCTCAGGCCCCATACGGTCTAGAGACTTGAAATTTCGAATTCGTACTTAGATCGCAGACATCTCGCTGCCTGTTAAGCTCTAAGTGTGATCCAATATTGGTAATTATAATTATATAATTCAATCTCATTCAACCAAGATTTTTATTTTGTCGACATGGAACGACAATGGGATCCGTCACTGGAATTACGCACGAGCATGGAGCGTATATATACGTCTCGTTCTCTGGTATATAGGTACTTTCTGGAAGATCGTCTATGGTTATGTCGCAATTGTCAGAGGTCAGACGTTATTGTTAATTTGAAGTTTAATTTTGTGTTGTGGTAGACAAACAGTAGTTTGTTATGGAATTGCTGTTGCTGGCAAACACATATACATAAGTATAGTTAAAATCGAGAAAAGGATAGCAATAGTAGGTACCCATCGGTACGGTTTAAATCTTAAATACCTAATAAAAAGTATTTTTAATTTTTTTTCAAAAATTTCACTTGTTTCTCCATGCAGAACTGTTTATTTGATACTAAAATATTCAAAAAATGAGTTTTTTATTCCACTGTCATTGTGTAGCCATTGTGATATGTCGATATGAAACATTTTCACAAGCTTTTATTATCAGTATATAATTTGGTTAGGATCTATGCTTTAACAAATTTCATTTCTAGATACAGTTGTAGTCGACAGAGTTTGCCGATACGTCATCAATGAGATGCTCCTGAAGTAAGTCGTATTCTCAGCAACATATTACTTTGCATACAAAGATGAGATACTATTCTGAGGCTCACATAAGACGTCTTGGAGACAATAAGAGGCTTCAAAAAGAGCACGATGTTTTTTATTTGCTTTAATGACGTGTCGAAGAACTCTCGTCGTCTCAACTACATCACGCTTGTAGCTAAATATAAACTATTATTCTAGGGTTCCGTACCAAAGTTGTTGAAAGAAAATCTTTATAGTCTCACTTGTTGTCTGTTGGAGGATCTGAAAATTGACGTAGTATAGTGTGATGTAAAGGTTGGAGAAAATTACAATAATGATTAAAATAATTTTGATTCAGAAAATCTATTATTGTGAATCTGTCTTATTGCAACAAAAACGATTTTTATGTCATTACTGTCATTCTGTCTGAAATCTCGAAAAAAAAAAACGGGATCATTGAGGATAAAACACGGATAGAATGTCTAATTATTTGTTGTCTCTATACAGATATAATAAATCGAAATACATAGAGGCCATATCTAATACCAGAGGTGCTGATGTTTTGAAATTATGACTGTTGAGAGCTAGATTCAGAGCATGGGTGTTTATTTATAAAATATTATTGGGAAGTGAATTAAGGCAATGAAGTTGTGCAGTTGCAGTTAAACTGATAACTTTTGGCACCAACTTCACAAGTACCAGCACCAATAGAATTAATATTATTTTGTACTTTTCAGTGCACCAAATAATAACGTCGGTCCAATTTTTTGTAAAAAAATATATATTTCACACTTTCGAGTGTAATATACTTACTCGAAAAAATCGTTGAACGTTCACTAATACCAAAGAAGACAGTACTTATCCTATTACCCACGTATATTCTTTGCTTTTACTTGTTATTATGTAGAGATCTCAGAACATCGCTACGGAAATACGCGTATGCATTTTAGATTTTACCACCGATTTTCTCAAAAACCGTAACTCTAAGGAAAAAATGTTCATTATAAATATTGCTACAAATATTATTGTCTTTCATCTGGTATCAAGAGATTTTCAGTTCTCGAAAGAAATCGCCCCTTCCAGATAGCAAAAATACCCATATGTGTGATTTTAAAATGAATGTAGCTCGAAAACCGTAACTCTTTTGAAAAATGTTCAATTTAAACGTTTCGGGATATTGTCCTATCTTTAATTCTGGCATCTCACATTTTCCATTTTAGAGAAAATTTGCCCCCGCCGCCCCTTCGGGAGTGGTTTTCGGAAGGAAGGAGATATCGAATCTGAGTTTGGAATATGGGACCATTTCTCAAGTCTCTTCTTTCAAATGAGTCAAAAATCATCCAAATCGGAGTACGTTTACTATATACAACGGGCGAACAAACAAAAAAAAAGCAGACAGTCGAATTGTATACCTCATCCGTTCGGGGTTCGTCGGTCAATAACTGAACAGAACCCTTATAGTGCGAGTCCTCCTTGTACTCTGCCGATTTTTTAACAACATAATACATAAGTATAAGTAACGGGTAATTATTCATGAAAATACTTCATTATTCACTTCACAGGAAATCCTCGACAGATCCAACTCAATTAACAAGCTGATATTTAAATTTTAAGCATTTTAATCTACCCCATGACAAAACATAAATATCCATATATACCCTTCTGCGGAATCAGAGTCGTTACACAATTACTTCCCGTTCAGCCATCTAAATTTGTTCTTCACAAATCCCGCTGTTGACAGCCGCGCTGTTTTCCAGATATTACATTCAACTGCTTACGTTTTTTGACCGACTCCTCAAAATAAGGGGGTATACCTACAATCGGCAATATGCTTTTTCTATGTAAGTAATCTCAGTTCGCATAGTAAACGTGGACCAGTTTTTATGATTCTTTTTTCATTTGAAAGAGACATGGCCTCGTATTTAGTTTTGTAGTGTTTCATAAAGTTCATATCTTCTAAAAAGCTCTTCGAATGTTATAAAAGAATACATTTTCTCAAAAACTGCGTAGTTGTAGTTAGGGCTCAGAAGATTAAGAATCTATTTCACTTATCTTGGTAACATCTGGTTATAATTTAAAATATTTTTTTAATCAATATGAAGTTATTGAATTCCCATTAATAATAAAATTTCTGAGATACTGACTTATACATTTTCTTTAATTTCTAGTAGACAATTCATTCTATTGAAATTTATTGTTAGTGTGGTGCAGATTTTAAGGTGTATAATGCAGTTTACCAAATGATGTAGTTTCAATCCCAACGCGCCTGTTTGTTTTTTTATGTTCTGCACTAACAAAAACATTACATAAAAAATATCTGCTGTTGTAGAAAATAGAGCTATAAAGTAAATAATAATTTGTTATTTGAATTATTGAGATTCTGGTTGTGTATAATTCTTTATATACCTATATATAAACTTCAACGAAAAAACTTCATTTTAAACTCCTCTGTGGTGGAGATATCATATCTTGACACCAAATTCAAAATCTTTCTTACATTATATATTGTTATTTTATACTTTTTATCATCGGATGTTATCGGTCAGTTTAGTTTTCTTAATTATATATATAGATGGCCATATGCATTACTTATAGAAACCTTAATGGATCTTATGTAACAAAAAAATGAATGTGTGTTATTGATTATTACTGACTCCACACTCTCTTATTTTTTTTTTATTCGAAAACATAGAACACGTGATAAAATAGAGCAAAATTTTTGATTTCAGTTTAATTATTAATTCGATAGAAATGACTGATCCAATAATGGATATATCATGTTTGTACATGTTTACCGCATAGCATGAGACTGGCCTCTGGGGATAGTAACGTAGATAGGTATGTGAGTCAAAGTCAAGTCCTAAGGCGGGTATTTGAATATCGAATGTACTGGTAGTAGGCGTGCGTAATTAGTTGCCAAATGGAGAAATCAGTAGCTAACGAAATTTGCTGATATTAAGAAGTGATTTAACAGCTTCATGTGAAGCTAGCTCATTATCAAAGAATATCTAATAATTCATCGAATCACACTAGGTACAGAGACTTCCATGATGGGGGTAGCTCCCTCAATAAAAACATTAAAGAAGGTTATCATCAGCTTGTGGATAGTCTTCACTGTGATCATATTCGGTGATAGGACTAATCTCTAATAAACAATAAATAATAATTCTGATTTGAATGATCATTTACCCATTTTAGTGAATACATGACCTAGGTTAGAAAAAAAAAATGATTGAAATTTTTTGAAAAGTAAACCAAGATAATCTATTTCAAAACTTTTTAAAGATAAATTGGGAACAGGTCTTGAACAATAACAACTTGAAGGCAGCAAGCCCTGCAGGCGTATTAAAAGAATAATATGGAGAAGCAAGATCAGATTTGAAACGGAAAGAGGAATATATAAAACATGTAAACGCCAATACATGCATACGCGATCAGAACCATAGCTGATACCAAAAGAAAAAACAAGAACAGCTGGAATAAAAACATTTAGATCAATGGTAGGAAAGACTAGACATGACCGAGTGAGAAACGAACACATAAGGCAAAAAGGCGATCTCCAGGATATAGTAAGGTGGAGGAGAGAACGAAGAAGGAATTTGATTCAGTATGTAGAGGAGAATGGAAAAGCACAGACTAGCATTGATTGCAAAGGATGGGAAAATACGACGACCACCACAGAGATGGCAGAACAGCTGGTGATCAGAATCGCAAGTAAGATTAAATACTAAAGACAGGTCATCAACCTAACCTATGAATACGAAGAAGAAGATAATTGAATTCACACACAACAAAGTTAATTGATATTATAATAAAATTTGATACTATCCAATCCTGAAGTTTGGGTTGAAAATTTGTAATATGACGTCATTCATTTATTATCTGATTTCGCCAATCTTCCAGTGAATCGGGCAGGTTAGCATATATCCTAGATTTCAGATGACCCCAGAGGAGACAGAACAAGTCACCTGGGTGGCCACTCAATATGTTCCCTTCTTCCAATCCAATTTTGAGGAAAAGTTTCGTCCAAAAATTGACGAACAGGTTGTACATAAATATTTTTTACAAAAAATTGGACCGACTTTATTAGTTGGTGCACTGAAAAGTATGAAATAATATTAATTCTATTGGTGCTGTTACTTTTGAAGTTGTGCAGTTGCAGGTAGATTGGTAAATTTTGGCACCAACTTCACAAGTACCAGCCCCAATAGAATTAATATTATTTTATACTTTTCAGTGCACCAACTAATAAAGTCGGTCCAATTTTTTGTAAAAAATATTTATTTCACACTTTTGAGTGTAACATTAGTCACGAAAATCGTTGAACGTTCACTAATACCAATGAAGATAGTACTTATTCTATTACCCACGTATATTCCTTGCTTGTAGTTGTTATTATTGAGATCTCAGAACATCGCTGCGGAAATACGCTTGAATATTTTAGTTGTTACCATTTTAACACCGATTTTACTCGAAAACCGTAACTCTAAGGGAAAAATGTTCAGTATAAATGTTGCTACAAATAATTATGTCTTTCATGTACTGCAAACAGATTTTCAATTTTCGACAGAAATCGCTCTCTCCACATAGCGAAAATAGGTATATTTGAGAATTTAAAAGGTCTCTATGTCGAAAACCGTTACTCTTTTGAAAAAATGTTCCATTTAAACGTTTCCGAATATTGTCCTATCTGTAATTATATCAACGCAGATTTTCAATTTTCGACAAAATTTGCCCCCTCCACCCCCTTCGGGGGCGGTTTTCGGAGGGAACGAGAAGTCGGATTCCCGTTTTTAAGAATATGGGACCATTTCTCAAGCCTCCTCTTTCAAATGAATCAAAAATCATCAAAATCGGAGTACGTTTACTATATGAAAGGCGCGCACAAACCAAAAAAAAAAAAAAGCACACAGTCGAATTGTATACCTCCTCCTTTTGGGAAGTCGGTCAAAAATGAGGTGGTGCGCTATCTTTCTTCTACGGAATACACCATTTTATTTTAGTGAAACCACAAGCGAGTTAAAACGCTGGTAACATTCGTAAAAAATCTCGATGAACTGAGGTAAATAAAGGAGTAAATAGTATGGTCTTAATCTATCAATAATTTTCCTCAAGGTCAATTAAAAATATTTTATCTTGTAGTTTTGTAAAGGATGAAAGTTTTTAAGCAAAATTTTAGAGTCAAATAGTACTCGATGAGATCTTTGAAGTAAGGTAAAGCAATACCCCTCATTCCTATTTAAAATCAGGGGATTGTGCTTACCCCCTTTAGGGAGTATGAGTTACGGGAATGAAAAAAGTAGTAAGGTTGTTCATCCTTGAAACAAACATGGACGGGTCCGAGAATTTTTCCCTATTTTGATTTTAAAGTGTATACATCGGGGTATAAAGTTTTCATTGGCTCACCATATCGTTGTATTATATTATCTGTACCTATTTTTGGAATATAGCGTAAAGAAATATTATTGCGGTAACTTTTTTTAAATAATAGAATTATTTTTTATAAAATAGACAATATAATAGTGAAAAAACGGTTTTCAAAGTTATATACCTACTTATTTGAAAAATTACCACTCTTGCAATGCGTTGAAACATTGGCGGCATGTATTGTTTCTACAATGTACCTTAGATGGTTGACATTAGCATCTAAAGTATCCTTGATTTTTATATAAAGATTGAAGAGTAACAGCTTCCTTAATAAAATAAATTTGCTTCTACATATTTGTCCTAATGTAACAAAGGACGTTGTAGATAGATCTGATCTGCTGCACCAAGATATATCATTTACGACAGAAATAATGCTAGATGGGTCTGCTTGGCCACGATTCAGTTTCACAATGTTAACTTAATTACAGTCTCCTATTTTTAAATCGAGTAACTGAAATCGTTTCTCTAGTTTGCCATTATTGTCCTTCAAAGCATTTCTCCAGTTGTTCCTAAAACGAAAATTCCGAGAAACATAATATGAAATGGCATTTCACATATTTCACCTGTAATTTATAATATCTTACCTAATTAAGTTTTTTCTTAGTGTATATAGTATTGCTCTCTTGAGGACAATAAAATTTTCGAAGCCTAGGGCCCCATGGCTTAAGCCAGGGATGTAGCCTTATGAAAATATAAAAAGAATAGAGCTACTGAAAATTGGAATAATTATACATGTTGACGTAATCAAAATAATTTTAGGAATTCATGGAGCACTCTGAAGGATCTACATATTAAGGCTAGAAAATCTAACACTGCATGAAAATGCCATTTGCAGAATGCGACATTGTTAATGGCTTGAGAACATTAACTTAAATGCCTGTGGTTCAGATGGCATAACCTTATCGATAATATTCATTGCACCTTATCGGTAATAATAATAATAATATCCTTTATTAACCTTTAACTTTTACAAGTCATGGATTCGTCAATATAATACATGAACAATTAGAAATATACGTTCACATATATACACAGTATAGGTACCTACTAATACAATAACACAGGTACTTTAAGGGACAAAAGCAAAATCAAGGGATTAAAATCACATACTTGAAGGAATACTCAAGTTACCTATTCTTATGCTCTTTTAAATGAATTCATTTAAACTATGGTAACACTCATTTGACAAGAATTCATATTTGCTATATTAAATTTGCTTTTATTCAAATTTCTAACTTGCCTTGGTAATTTATTGTAAAATATTAGTTCATAGTAATTATTACTGTATCTACTATGTTTTTACCGTAAAAAGTAAAATTTTATATCTGTAGATACTCGGGTGTCATAGTTATAAGTGTTACTGTTTAATCCGTACATGTCTTTATTGTGAACAAATATCAAGCAGTAATATACCGAGTGTCCCACTAAGGTCAGCAAGGTTGGATAATATGGAAACCGTGAACCCCACGACTTTGGAAAAAAAAATGTCATGAGTAAATCGGCTAAAAGAAAATCAGCAAAATATTTTCAAGTTTCTAAAATGGCCGCTAGGTGGCGTAATTACCATGGTATAAAATAAATTTAGCTTTTTCTCAAAAAATCGATATATTAACGTATTGTTCTAGTACCGGAAATGGAAAGATCATGAAATTCTGCGTAATTTTGGTCTGTATGATTTTCCGTATTTTTGATTATAAGGGTGGGGGGAGCTGGGAGACAGTACTTTCTTAAGCCGCTGTAATCTCCTAGACGCGTTATCCAAATCTAATGAGTTTTGTCTTGTTTGAAAGATAACTCGACGTTTATTTTAAAAATAATGTCGAATGTGGTCGCAAGTTCACAACTTTACTCCTAGAGGGCACTGATAAGCCAGTATACAGTTTTAATTTTTTTTTTCGTAAAGAAAATAAATGGCATGATACATTTATTACTTATTGATATTAAAAGCCACATAATTAGCTACAATCTGGTGAAAACCGCGACTCTATATTCTTACTCGTTTTTGAGTTATTGTAAAATTGATATTTTTGTCTTATTAAGAAAGTAATAATCATTATCACTACCTATTTAAAGATATAAGTTACTTATTGCTTATTCATTTAGGTTAGGTTAGGTTAGCACTGAGTAAAAAAATAGTATTATGACTATTCCTTTTGGTACTTTAGTCATAATATCCCTAAAAAGGTTAATAGCTGCGCAATTTTACTCTGCCGATAGACCATTGTATTATTTTTATTCGTTCTTAAGTTAGCGTGAAATTAATTCTTGATGAAAAATAATTGGGGCCATAGAAACAAATGGTTTTTTGATCGAGGAAGAAAACGGAAAAAACATAACTATTCAAGCAATATTAGTGGATTATTAACAACGTAGAATAAAACATAAAAATAATTATTTGAGTGAATTAATAATTTTAATAATACGGACATGGACATGAAACTACCGTCAGCTTCGGCTGTCGGGGATAACATTGAAAATGTTGGACAATTAAGTAAAAAGAGTGTTTGTTAATGTGTACTGTGTGTGCTCTTACTTAAGATTCCACCGCACGCCACTGCTCATAACAACAAGTAATGATAACAGCTATGCGCCGGTATTTCGGATTTGCTATTTTCCAATAAAAACAGAAAAACATTTTTATTTATTTTCTTCTAATCGGTCTATCAATACTTTTGTTTCGTTTGAGTTTACATTTTACAATAATTCAAAAACGAGTAAAGATATCGAGTCGTGGTTTTCGCCAAAATGTAGCTATTTATACGGCTTTCAATACCAATAATAAAAAAATGTATCTATTTAATTTTTTACAAAAAACGATGAGAACTGAATACTGGTTATTCAGCGCCCTCTAGGAGTAAAAGTGTGAATTTGTGAATACATCCGACATTATTTTTAAAATGAGCGTTCAATTATTTTTCAAACAAGGGTAAACTAGTTAAATTTGGATAACGCGTCTAGGAGATTACAGCGGCTTAAAAAAGTACTGTTTCCCTGCTCCCCCCACCCTTATAATCAAAAATACGGAAAAAGTATGAAGACCAGAATTACGCAGAATATCATGATCTTTCCATTTCCGGTACTAGAACAATACGTTAATATATCGATTTTTTTAGAAAATGGTGAATTTAATTTATACCAATGTAATTACGCTACCTAGCGGCCATTTTAGGAACTTGAAAATATTTTAGCTGAATTTCTTTTAGCCGATTTAATTATGATTTTTTTTCCCAAAGTCGTAGGGTTCACGGTTTCCCTATTATCCTACTTCGCTGGCCTTAGTGGGACACTCGGTATTTACATTGACGGTAGTGTTAATAATTTCCGGTTTCTAAATAGTTGTTTAACATCCTTTTGATATTCCAGCTTAAAGATAATTCTTAGAACCTTTATCTGTAGTCCAATACGTTCAGCACGTGTCGAGTGACCCCACAGTAGGAGACCAAACATGAAATGCGACAAAAATAAGGAATGATATGCTATTATGAAGGTTTTTCGAGGAGCTTAACTGGACAATGATCGTAATACAAATATACTCTTAGTTAATCTCTTTGAGAGAGCTTCAATATGACAGTGCAGCTTTGAATAGATAGAGCCCCAAGAATTTAACATTTTTATTTTCTTCGTTTACTTGAAGATTCTTCTAACTAAAATAAAAGTTTTGAGTTCCTCTTTCATTTACCCTCAATTTATTTGTTTGAACCAATCATCGACATTCTCCCGCATCTTGCATAATCCTTGCTCTACAATATTCAAACAATTATTTCTATAAGTATAAGTTAATGTTAGCATTGCGACAATTTACTTTCCAGAGCAATGGATGACTTCAATTCAGATTTTCGCCCAATCAGTATAGTAATAACTATATCAAAATTACTGGAGAAGACCAGTTATAAGCAAATTGAACAATACGAAAAAGAAAGCAATATATCACCTCATATATAGTCGGGTTTCAGGAAAGGGCATGATATTGCTACAGCTTTAGCCAACATTGTGGATGATATCGTTAGATCCTCTAATAAAAATAGTTTATCCCCTCTGCTGCTGCTTGATTTTTTGAAGGATTTTGACAATATCCATTATAATTTAATCTGCACCAAACTTAAGTAATATATGGATTTTCTGCTAATGCTACAAAAGTCATTAAGTCTTTCTTTCAAATCGAACGCAGAGAGTACTGATAAATGGAAATGTATCAACCTCCATAAGAATTGTATCTGGCGACCACAAGGGTCGATCTTAGGGCCTTTGCTCTTCATAATGCACACCGCCGATCTGGTAAATAAAATAGAGCATGTTTCTGTAAAAAGCTTCGCTGATAATACTTAACTAATGTACCTATAGTTCTCCACCATACGAGTATCACATACTCGAATACAAGATTATTACAGATCTGGAGACTAAACGGTCAACTGTCTGATAAACATAATGTGAACTTAATTGCTGCGAAGTCCATATGTATACTCTTTGGTAATAATAAATGTCGATAAATTCAGAGGAAATTGAGATTAAAGATGGGCGAAGATGTAGTTTCCTACAAGAAAACTGTGAAATCATTGGGTAACTGAAATTGATAATGATCTGAAATTCTGGAGACAGGTTAAATACATGATACTCTAGTGCTTTATTTTTTTAATTACTGTCGCTATGTACTAAGTATATAGCTTGTGATTCAAAATCATTTTTTTAATATTTGGTTGTATTGACAATATTTTACAAAGTGGATCTCATATCTATGAGAAACTTATTCCTCGGGAAATTATTCATAATGTCAATGTAAGACTCAAATAATTTTGATATTCTCCAATACTCAAAATATATTTTTAGAAAGGGTTTCTCATTCTGTGCGGCATATATGTACAATACTATAAGTGCAGATGTCAAAAACAGCAATATTTACAGGTTCAAGAAGAAAGGTAAAACTAAACTAGCAGACGAGCAATAAGTTTACTCTTTATAGATTATTTACTAAGATCAATCTTTACTGAATTCTTCTACCACCAATTTATTAAAAAATCTTCAATATTTATCAGCATCAGTGTATTATATACATAATTTTTAGAAGAGATGGATGTTATCCACATGAGTAGGTTTTGTGCTCTTTGTTTTTCTTTCTTTCTAGAGTGTTAAGTGTCATATTATTTTGTATTTCTATATTCTCTTAGGATTTATTTTTTATTTTTAGTTTTTCTTTCAAATAATGTAGTAATTATTTCATAATATGTAACAGATTAAGACCATGGTATCTATAGTGGGTATAAATTTACATTTGTAAACTTTGAGAGGTTAAGTATATTATTATTATTATTATTATCACTTTATATCACATAACTTCTTGGTTAATGGTTCAGTTCTGGGAACTCACCGAGGGCAAACATTGCACCCGGGGTGTTTCTTTGTTTAGAGTACTTACAGTACTTTTCGCAATATGTATGCTGGGCTTAACACCGCCTTCTGCATGAACAAGTGATTGTCCATTCAAGTGATTTCTTTTATTGCTTCACAAGTATCGTTAGAAGTCCTATTGCTCCTGCAATGCCTGGCAATATATTTGTTCTGCAGTTCCACATCCTCAGATTTTCAATTTGTAGGTCTCTATATAGTTAGAGACCTACTTAACTATTGAGTTAGCCTGACGGTAAGTCGATGTCTATCAGAAAGCATTTTCTCTTTATTTAATCTTTCAGGGTGACATCAGGCTTGTTTGATGCGATGTGTCTGTCTGTTTACACTTGTGCATACATCCCATATCGTTGTTGCTTCGGGTTTGTATTATTATTATTTTTTCTTTCTTATTATTCTTCATCCAATACCTACTGGCGTGTGGAATAAAATGCTTTAGAGAAAACACTTTAGCTCATCCCTACGAGCTGTTCAAGAACTTCCGTTGTCCAATGTTGAGAATGCTGCTAGGTAGAACAAGTTCTATTAATGTTTTGATGAAGTTTCTGCTCAAAATCCCTTCAGCTGATATTACTACAGCGTATATCTTGACTTGCTACAATTTCCCTGAGTTCATAAGCACGATTTTGGTACTTTGTGACATTATCTATTACCGTTTTGCTTATGTTGTGCGAAAGACGAACAGCAATATACATAAAAATCTCTATGTTCGTTTCTCACGGGTTACCTTTCAAGAATCGTGTTAGTACATGTATTATAACTTTTCTAACAATTTTGAAAACCTACACGCAACTTTGAACAGCTATGTAAATATAAACGTGTGTATGTAAATTATAAAATCCAAAAATACACCGATTTTTATTTGCTCAGCAATATTACTGTTTACAAATTTTCTGCTCAATTTATAGTGAAAACACGAAATTCTTAATATTAACTATCTACACAATAACCTGTTACCTTGGCTGTCTTCCATCTGGTATCTCTATCCGGTTTTTTTTTGTTCGAAGTTACGTGCACCCAAACTTCCAACTCAATGATCCTATTAATAATACCCGGAGCCGTTTATCTGCGCGAACAATTATTGCTACACGAGAACAAAGAAAGTTAAGGATATATATAAAGTTTCTGGACTTGAATAACGTAGAGAGAGTAGAAGGCAATTAAAAAGGTGAAGATGTAACTTTATGGGAATGCGAAAAAAGTGTAAATAGGAATACTCACCAAGCAGTGGTGACTAGTAGAAGATAAGTGTTAGGGTTAATAAATGAAGCTTATGTACAACATTGACATCGAAAGTAACTTTCTTCTTAATTATTTTAGTTCCGAGCCTGTCGTTGCTTGCAGTTTCTTACCATTTATCTTGTAACGTTCGTTTTTTTGTGTGAGCTCATTATGTCAGAGAAGACATCGCCCAAGGAAACTAGAAAAAACTAGTCCAGATATGGAGCATCTGTACTGAAACAAATGGAAAATATTGAAAAATAACTAGTCGAGGAAAAATATCTTTATTTATAAAATTTCTATGCATGTCTGTGAATATTGCTAATCCTTTTGAACCCTTTATCATATAGAGCTAGATTATTTTTTTCGTGATGATCACATTCAAATATATTTGAATTCTGGACCTGATTAATAGAAACTTAAGTTTTTTTTTTTATCTCTGAACCGATTTCGATGAAATTTGACATGGACCTTTTTTTTAAATGTGTGAACTTGCGGAAAAGAGTGGAAGTTTCCAATAATTTAATCTGAACGTTTGACTTCGAATTCAAATTCAAGCTATATTAACTGGATTAGATTTGTTTGGTTATGAATAAATTTTCAGAAAAGTGCAAAATTAATAATTGATTTCCTTAACACATGTTTATTATGAACATTTGTTATTTTCATACCCCTAACCAAACGAGCTGTATATGGAAAGTATTGTGGTCATCAGTGTTCAGTTTGTTTACTCCATAGAACATGTTTGGTGCCATTGTTCTATCTTTATCAACGAAATCCCTTAATCGGTTGAAGCAACTATGCTGCTTTGTGTATAGTTTTGTATTGATACATTTAGTTGCTGCACAATAGTCGAACAAATATTTTTGCTGCAAACTGTAGGGCAAAAAATTGCTCTAAGTATTTTGATAAATCTTGTCTTTATTATTCCACCAGAAGCCCTTGATCACCCACTCAATACACATCTCTGATAAGAAGCAGGAAAAATATTTTGCACGTATCAAACCTTACTACACTTCTTACCTGGTTATTCATATTCTTGCTGAACAACGATTTCTCCTAAGTCAAAATGTAATACGAACATTGTTGATTGCTTGGTACATTAAAAATGGCGAATGGTAAGATTTTCATGGAAAAAATAAATGGATTGTGCGAAATTTGCCTGGGAATGGTAGAAAAGTCTTGTAATTGGACACACAAGATATTTATGTCTCTCAATAATCAATCATAAATATAATCAAATGAATATTGTGAAATAGGGAGAATCCCATGACTAAACAAGATAAAGGAAGTGCGTTTATGAAATCGTTTTGGAGACTTCAGTACCAATATATTGCGAACTGAAGATTTTCGATTGGGGCAATTAGAGAAGCATTTTTCCAGAATAATACTAAACCAAGCTTATTGTTTTCGTAACATGTACCTAACAGAAAACACTTGACGCTAGAACGTTCCACGCCATGAGAGCTGAACTGCGCCAACCTCAAAAGCCCCTCTCTCCTTTTCTGCCATCGTGTAGGGCCCGTTGACTTGTAAAATGCAATTTATAAAATGGCATTTATGATGGCCCATTTTGCATATAGTCAGAGAAGAACCGGGACTTCGTTTTCCTATTTACAGGCACCGAAGCACGAAAACTGACCCCCGGCCTTCGGGCATGGTCACTTTGAACAGCCGGCAATGCAGAATCGGATTCGCCTCAGTGCGTCAGATGGCCGCATTCGTTGCCGGAAGAACTGCAAATGCCCCATGCTTTGCAAAATCGCGCCAATTGTGAACAGATAATATTTTTCTCTATGCTGTATTGCACTTACAGCTCAAGTTGATGAAAAAGCTTCACTTTGTCTTGAAACTGGCTAAAAGCATGGCTCTATGTAGACCTGCAAAGTAGTCAATATAATATAGATATATATTTGTTCAAGAAATACTTTAAGCTATGTCGGGAATTTCCAATGTTCATGACATCGCAACTGATAAATAAAGTTATACGATATTGTGTCTCATTCATCCTTCAAACAAATTGAATTAAATAAAAAATATTTTACGAACTTGAATCGTGATTATTTTGATAAAGTAAGAAGCATAAAAATTAAATACAAAACCAGAGAAATGGTCCCATATTTAGAACAGTTGAAATCCGAAATCTCCTTCCCTCTAAATTTTTTCTCGAAAATTGAAAATCTGAGACGGTAGAATGAAAGATGGTTTTCTTTTCGAGTTACAGCAATGGTAAAGACTGATATATGTGTATTTCCGCCGCGATGTTTTGAGATCTCTGAGTAATAAAAAGTACAAGCAAATAATATACATGGGTATTAGGATACATACCTACTATTTTCTTTGGTATTACTGAACGGTCAACGATTTCAAAAATTGGACCGACTTTATTGGTTGGTGCACTGAAAAATACAAAATAATATTAATTCTATTGGTGCTGGTACGTTTGAAGTTGATGTCAAAAGTCTTCCATCTAACTGCAATTGCAAAACTTCAAAAGTTCCAGTAGCAGTAAAATTAATATTATTTATTGTTTTCAGTGCACGAAGTAATAAAATCGTTTCAATTTTTGGTAAAAGATATGTATCCCAGAAATGTTTATCAATCCAAAAATGAAATAATAAATAACTGAAATATAGAATTTTCAGATATGTTTTCCGGAAATAATAAAAATAACCAATAATTTACCCACATATAAGTTTTTATGAAGTCGTAATAAGCTTCTTCCGGTAACTCCTGGGGTGCCACATGCTCTTTAGGGTTCCGTGCCTAAGGTGATGAATGAAACCCGTATTGAATGTTTTTTGTCCGACCTTGACCCCTTCCCGAACTCCTAAGGCAGTGGAGTAAGACTTTAGAAGAATGTTGGGGTAGTTTGATGTCCATGTTGCAAGAAAGATAGAATGATCTCTCTTATAATAGTTTTTTTATTTTAATATATCATACTTGGTAAAATAAACGTAAGGAATGTTCATTTATTGCTACTAAAATTAACATGTCCATGAGTTGAGTTTTCGGCCACATAAAAAATATAATGATATAATATTAGGTAAGTATAATATTAGAATATAATGATAAAAGCCAAACAAATTCTTCAGAATGAGTTCTCTATTAATAAAAAATTATTTCTTTACTATTAACTCATTATTTCACCTATAATATTTTTGTAATTATTAAACTTTTTCCGTAATAAACATGTAGGGGACAGTGGTGGTAACAGTTCATCTAGTAGATGCCACAATTTTTTCTATAAAAATATAAGAATCATGTTTTTTTGTTAATAATATATCCAACAAACACCATTATAATAATAAGTTGGGTGCATGATAGTACATTGTAACAAAATTCAACATCAAAACGACAGAAAGCCAAGTGATAGTTCAACCGAATTCCAATACACTACTACTGCTACTACGTCGTTTTTCAGTACAAATGATACGACTTTCCTCATGGAGAAACCGCAAGGGAGAATTCCCGGCTCGTTGAAATGGATTACAAATAGAAGTATAGAGAGGTTGATTTGAAATGTGAAACGTTGAATGTCTCTCTCTTTCTTACACACAAGCTCACGCTATCTCTCAACCAAGTGCCGATGCATATTGCCGAAGAGAAACGAATCTGGTTAAGACTTCAATAAAAAGCTTGTGGCTTCAGGAGCGAGAAAAGAACGGTAAGGAGGGTATGAGGGGCCTTCTAAGCCAGCCGAAGATTTATGTTTATTGCCTAAAAGATGCGGATCAACCTTGCTTACCGACAACTCGGTATTGGTACTTATAAATGAGGCTTTTTGAAGGGAAAAACGTCGCAAGAAGGAAAATTCCAATAAGATAGGGGAACTTTCTAGCTTCATAATATCATCGCGCTTGTTCTTATTTCCATCAGTGAAGGTGAAATAAGATACTATAAGAGATATGAAGTCATAGCCATTCCTAATACGCCATACGAGGCGACTTAGGTAAGGTTAGCAGTAACGTAAAATGATAATAGAAAAGGAATAACCAGACTTTTGTGACAAAAAAGAACAAATATTGTCAATTGTCCTAAAAAAGTGTCTGCAAAAATCCACCTGCTTACTGGTATTTTTCATATTTAGGACAGTAGTGATAACTTGTATATTTTCGTAAGACAAAACTAGATAAATACAAGGAGGACTCACACAATGAGGGTTCCGAACAGCTCATTTATTATTTAAAGCTTGAGAAAATATTCGTGAATTAATTGCAAATAATACCACAGAATATGAAAATAATTAAATAAACAAATAGTTCATTGTCTCTAGTCACTTCCACCAAATAATATATTCATCTTCAGAGTCAACATGACTTCTTTGCATTTAAATACCTCTCAATAGTCATTATCAAAACATCAGCATCAGCTCGAAGATCAAGAATATAGTTCAAGCTCAAAAATTCTAGTCCTTTTATAGAGACAACAATTTACCATTAGTATTTAAAATTTTTATTCATTTATCATTTAAGAGAAACAACATAATCTGTACCTATTGAAATAATGTAAATGCAGATCCAATTGATTGTCAGAATAGATGAATACCTCATAACAGGTGTAATTAGTTTGTCTTTATTATTAATGTTATTATTCTTTGAAGTCCTCGATATTTATCAGAGGTAGTGGTCTGTAGCCGTCGTTTATTAATAATAGAGCACACGTCAGTTTTTTTATATTTAGAATTACACATATTTATATACTTTTCAAATATCTGAAGCTGATTCAACCCAAAAGATATTATATAATATATCGATGGCTTTATAAATTTCAATAAGTTCTCATTGGTGTAGAATCGTCAAATTTGAATAAATCAATTATCATTGAACCTTCTATCCACGTTCTATGCTCAATGATCCAGTTTTGTTTGTTTTTCGAGACAGAATGACAGTCATATCCAAATAATAAATTTTTATAGTTTAAATTCTAATAATCAACAGGTATTTGTATTTTCTCTGCAACTTATTCATTAAACTGTACCACCTCAATTTTTTTCAGATCTTTAGTTGTATCTTAAGAGATTAGAGGTGGTAGGAGATCGGAGATTGGACAAATTGCTAGACTTTTGACACCTTTGGTACGAAATCCTAAGAATTAAAACCACTCACAATCATTAAGGGCTTACCTTGCACCATGAAATCTTCCATTCTAAAATATTCCAAATTCTCTAATGTAATTTATAATCACATACACATTTTTTTGTAAATTTCATCGTGTTCTCTGGTCTTATGATATTTGAACTTAACTTTCCGGAAACGTGTTAACGTCCCTTATTAAATAATCATGTTGTAAAGTGCACCAGAGACCATTTAAATACGTTTATTAAGGTACCCTATGAAATCATACCTGCTCAGACAATGAAAGCAGATGATTGAACCTGGGATATATCTTATCCATTATAAACAGTACCTACCTGTGACATTTGGGAGTGAATTTACAAATGTCCGATATAATATAAAAAAGTCAACAGCGACTCCTACTCACTTAGAGAAGGTTTTATATTATTCAGTTTCTAGTGGAAACAAAGAGACCGAAGAGTTTTTACAAGATTTTCTGTCAACCATCAGTGAGATCCTATAATTCTATTTTTATCAAAATTTTAGGTTCAGCGGTTTCAGAAATAAGGAGAAAATGATGAATTTAAAGTTTGTTCCATCCCTCATGCAAACTGTTCACGAACTATTCAGCCGGCGTTTCAACCAATTTTGTGATCGTTCTAAGACGGTCATTTCGGTAGGAACATGACCATGAGAAAGAATACTTCCATCCATAAAAAGACGACGATAAAAAAAATTCCGGGTGAAGCAAACTTTAATTTATCGTACATTATATTCATTTTATTTTCGAATAATTATTTCAAGAATATTTTCTTCTTTATTTCTATCTGTCTATCTGTCTGTTTGTTACAGCTACATTTCCATAATTTGCACCTCGTTATTTATTCTCTGTCTCAGAACTTCTAATTTGAAGCTTGAAGAGATGCAATATTATTAATAAGTACCTAGATAAAAAGAAGACTCATGGCACTTAGATACTTCAAAATCACCAGTACCTACGAATAGAATAACTATTATTATATTTTTATAAGAAACGTTTTGAATTTCCTAAATGTTTAATAGAACTATTTTGCAACAGTGTTTTCTCGAATACAAGAGGGACATCCATCCATTCATAGCAAAGAGCCATTCTGACTCATCTGTTTCCAAGTCGCTCAAAAATAGGTTGCGACAGATAAACGCGAAAGTAATCTTAAACAGGATATCGTTTTTTATGAAATATCCAGATCCCTAGGAACAATTTTTCTGGGATTTCCTGGTTCAGCAAGTATCTTTTGAACCACCGCCTTTTCCCGCTTTATATTGGAACAAATATAACTCAGAGAACTAATAAAACAATAATAAATAATAATTGGGAATTTGAATAAGAACTGTCTAATAGATGAGCTTGTAATTAAATTTAATAGTTTCAGCAATTTCATATCCCAGGAATATGGCAACAGCTGACACGTTTTGTGTGATATATATACATGTAAATCCTGAATGTGATGTTAGCCAGTGTTGAATTCAGAAACGTCAATAAACATATTTTTGAGACAAATCCCTTAGGAGAGCTATGAATTGTGACCGTGTTTTTATACATTATTCATGCATTGTGTTTTCCAGAGTTTCGCTACAAGAAACGACAACGAGTTTCTATATATCTATATGGGGAATTTCAATCAATAACAATGAATGATTTTATCTGCACCCGAACAGTTCCGATTTTATTCTAGCAATAAATGATTTCTCAAATGTAACAACATGAAAAACTCAACAAATTTATAATAATCGATAACATACCTACTCGATTCCAAAAATATTTTTTCTATTCCATGAGCCGCAAATTTATGCAAAGCAATTTCTTTAAACGGAAGGTAATCATTTTTGTGACAATCGTTTTCGGTTCTTGTCTGACAATTTTTTCTGATGATCAATTGTATGTTTTTGTTTGGTCAGCTATGTGATAAAAATCTACATTATGAATTTCAGTACTCTGCTATCAACATATAGCATTATCTCTTCAATATTCAATGAAATCGGTCCTAGATTCAGTAGCTACTCTCATATTCAGTAGCTTCAATAAATCGCGATTAACTTTGACAACAAATCAGAGTGGTTGTCCATTTGTAAAATCACTCTCTATAAAATTGTTAGTGAGATTGAAGTCCCATTTTTATATAATATAAAGAAAATCTCTTTTAAGAATCAGAAAATAAAATTTGGCAACGTATGTAACTCTGCCTACGAATATTTGATATTCTTTTATGTAGCAGCTTCCTAACTGTTCACCATTATATTCGAATATTATTTGCGACTCCGCCAAATATAAAATGTTACCATGGCGAATGCGCAAGTACAAATTTAAATAACTTATTACCTATCCAGACAAAACAGACTTATCGCAAACGCTATAACGATTAGCATTATTAAAATTTCCCTTACATTGACAAAGACGCATGCGCAGACTTGATTTAATGTTGATTGAAGATAGTGCTTATTTATGTCGGAATACAGAGGATGTTATTTTTACTGCCTAAAGGTAGGTAAACCTAATTTTTACAGTTAGGTTAAGTGTCATTACCATTAGATTTAAAAAAATAAATATTAATAGCAGACACAACAAACAGCTTCAACCATTTGCTTATTCAATATCTTCGTCATTAGCACCGCCTAAGATGACAGCTTCCAAAAGATTTTGCTAATATATATTATTTAAAATAAGGGATATAAAAATAAGGTTTGTGATGAATTAAGCCTGCGATAACTCTTATTTAACAAGACGAATACGGTTAAGCAGTATCTTATTAACGCTGTTTTTAATACTGCTTTACCTTATAAATCCTGTTTGTGAGAACTCTCTATTTATAGATAAGAAGGTTTATGTGTTATACAACGTACGATAGAAGTAAAACTTCAAAACGAATTCACTCTGAAATTTAAAAAGAAAGATCGTAAATGTAGAGATTTGACTTAAGTGATAAATATACTTTGATTTTATAAAATAATAATGAGTAACCTGTACTTTCAGTTATACCTAGATTTAGAATCTATCGACTCGATGAACGATATTATTGGTTTTTGGTAACTAAAATATGAGATGGAAGATAGCAATTTCAGTTTATCATGAGAACGCAGTATCTAGTGTAGGTACCATAGTTCGTTGTCGATTTTTTAAGATCGCTATCTATTGATCGTTTAAATTTATCTTCTATAATAATTTAAATAGTAGTTTCGCACCTTCTGTGCAAGAATTCACCTACTTACCGACGAGCAACGTCCTCATAAACCATTAGAGATCTGAGATATGTGCACAAATTCTTTATTCTGACGAAATATGCACTACTACAAAAATTAAAATTTTGCGGTTTTTCGTTTGATAATTAGCTGACAAAGTTCTCTAGAACTCGATGCAACAAAATCTAATCAACTAATACTTATTCGATTTTTCAAAATCATGTTTGGTGTGATGTCATTGGTGATATCGTTGACATTATGTTAGAAAGCCACACCACCTACTTTTCAATTAATGCATTTGAAATGTGTTTCGACTGCTCGAATTGTTTTTTTTTTTGGCGCGGGTAATGCAGGCTTAATAATACCTACAAATATGTTCCCAAGATTATACCTATCTATTAACAGAACCTTATTCTATCTATTTGACAACATTTGACGGATTTAACTTTATCTATGTATGTACGCACGTTTTGCATTGTAAACTTCCAGTGATTTTGATCATTTATTTTTCAGTAAAAACAAAGAAGTTGAGAAATGTAAATCCGACAATTCCTTGCCTCCTGAAACCTCCCTCAAAGGTAGTGGAGGGGTAAAATGTTTCGACTATTGAAAATTTTATCTGAATGAATTTAAGAAAAGATCATTTCCAATAACAATTTAAATCTCATATTTTCAGCTAGATTTAGAGCATCAGGAAAGTACAATATTATTACGTGTTTTGAATCTAATTCAATATTTAACAATTTTCATGATTCATGAATATTTTCTCACAAAAAATAGGACCCAATGCTCACTGACAAATTCAAAATAATCTCAATCCTATTGGTGCAATTGTCTTGAAGCTGGTATTGAAAGTCTTCTATTTACTCACAACTTCAAAACTATTAACATCAACAGAATTACCCCCATTTTGAAATTTGCATTTGATTTAAATATTTATTTAGAATATAATTTTATTCTCTGCAGATTTGGTGGGTAATTTTCTTAATGAGCATAATATTAACTCTCAAAATATATAAAGGAATCCTTACAGGTAAACTATATTGTTCATTAATAAGTTTAATCGAATATATTTCATTCATTACAGAGGTGTACCTAAACAGATATTAATAAACCGATAAAATGATATTAATAGCATATAATTACGGCAAACAAATGCCATTATTTTGTGCATACTAGTGTCGTTGTGATGAGATATCCTTAGTTTCAGCATGATTAGTGTCAAACATTGTGTCATCCCAGCGGACCAGCGTGTATCAATACAGTTTTGATGATATCCGACTTTGAGACCACCCGCTTTACCACTCACTCTATGCTCACATCACATCTCGCCCGAAGCCACATCCCCATCATTATCTAATGTTAATAGAATATCTGTCGTTAAAAGCTTGGGCAAGCCATCACATAGTTGGCCGGAGGAGGGTTATAGGGCAAGCAAACTTTGTAGCTGTGTGGCAGATGTCATAGATTTTGAAGAGACTCGGTGCTACTGCTGCCGCACGCATGGATCCTCATTCATTAACTATGTAATTCTAACTAGGGACCACGTAAGAGGCGAACCTCAATTACACCATTCCGAGGATGCCAGTCAAGTTACCCAAACCACCACCAACTTTGAGGGGAACATGCCCCGCTTGTCGGTGGTGTGGATAGATAAAGCGAGGGAGAATTGGTCGTAAACATGCAAACATTCACGGGAATGAAAAGTTTTCTACTTGTCGGTATTTTTAAACAAACGTCGATTTGGACATTTTATTAGCTTTTTAAAATATATGCATTATAAAAACATACAACTTTGCTTGAATGTTTGTTGGCATTAGTATGTCACATTCCAATTTTATCTCCTACTCGAAAACGCTGCCTGGAAATTTCAACTTTCGAGAACTGGTTATCGTGGCGAAGGTACTAGATATCCGCACCCTTGACGATAAAATGCAACTCTATGACGCTAGTGCCTGAAGTATTTTTTCCGCCAGCAACATTAATTACTTTGCGCACTAGTGCGAGAAGTAATGACTTTTCACACGCGTGCAGCAATCAATTCTGCTACTGTCATCATCACGACTCTATGAAATTTAACTTCCAAGTCAGGTGTTGCAAAAAATGATGTATCCTACACGTGAGCATAGGGGCGAAACAGACAATCGTGAAACAGCATCAGTTTCTAGGTAAATGTCAAATCGCCCTCGAACTCGTCTGGTTGAAACGACTCGACTCGACATATACCACTCGCCCTTCAGTGGATATGACACATATCTAGGCTTATTTTGCAAAATCTCGATTGTCGGATATCCGTCCCTTAACGCACTTGCAGCATAAACTACAATTATTCTACAACGTTTTGAAATGATTATTAGCAGCAGTTGATCTAATGGTATTTAATTTTAATGCTTAGTCTTTTCTTCATTCTAAAATTTGGAAGCGTGATTGGATTTTCATTATTTCATAATGGATACTTTATTTAGTTTGAAGAATGTAATGTAACCAGAATCTTTTCACGGAATCTAACCTTAATCACTTTGTATTAAAATTTCTCCTAATAAATTGAATAAGCTAACCAATAAATTTAAAAATTCTAACATCAGCTGATCCACAGTTTGTGTACTTTATATGTATTTACTCAACACTCAATCATCTACAAAAAATTCACAGCATAATCAAAATTATTTCCCAGAAAATATATAATAATACTAGCGGTACCCAGTGGCACATTGTGGTTGCTTGTATGAGAAATAAGGAACAAAATAAAGCGTACGTTTCAAATAAGTTTAATTATACAATATTTTCGGTATTTCCATTATCTGTGTAGATATAAAGGCTATCTGTTTTGCCGACACGGGAACACGCAACATACAGTTGTCCATGTGAGAAGCAATCAGCATCTAAATCTAAATCTCACAATTCTAAGGATTGACCTTGGGTTTTATTGAGTATTATTGCAAACATCAATCGAATTTGGAATTGAAATCTCTTGAATTGAAATGGTGTACCTATGGGTTGGGACCATGGTAATTCGAGGAATGAGGACACCTTTGCAAGGTCCTATTAAAATATTTGCTCTGCAATTATTTAACTGCGCGTCGCGAGTCGTTGCACAGTTTAGGCTGACTCAATTCTGCAACACCTATATTCCTATTCTCACTTTGAATGCTGAATTGAATAACATTATTAAGTTCATATACATCTTTATTTTTTGCGGCAAGTATAGCTCGTTCACAGAGCCAATCAGAATTCTTATAATGAATTTGAATATCAGGAAATCCTTTTCCGATCAGTTCTTCTTTTGATTTCACTAAATTACAAAAATTATCTGAAAATGATATACGTCTTGACGTTTCTTCGACTGGTAGCTGCACATTCCCAAAATTCAGTAAATGTTGTACAAATATCGTTCTCTAGCTGGACATGCATATTCCTAGTCAACTGCAACGTATGAACCAAATCTATTGTTGCAGAAAGCAACTACCGTGCTCAAAACCGGGCATTCTAAAGCCTGGCTGCTCGTCTTTCTGCGATACGCATCTGGATGGTGCGTAGTTTACTTTTTTACGCTTTTCTTCAGTCATACTCAAAAGCCGTCTTCTAGATCCTTCTATTTTGCGAGGGCGATGACCCAAATTCGTTTTTTGCGAGGCAACCTTTTATGACTTTCATAGCTCTAGGTTGAAAACCATGAGAGATGAGGCAAAAAGTTTAAATTAAAAAAAAAATCATTTTGAAAATGGTAAAAAAGAAATATCTACACTTTTGTCACCTCTTTATCATGGTTCCCATAGTTACAATTCGACAACGATAAACCAGAGGACGGAACTTATTATCAAGTTGCAAAAATATCCATAGAAAGTATAGAAAGCTTAAACTGCACATACATTCTGTCTAACAGCTCGTTAGCAAGTATATACAGGCTGTTCCGAAATATAAACCATTCGCCTGGCCAACTTAACATTTATATCGGTATATATTTATATAAAAAATAAAAAGATGTTTTTGGGGATGCAGTCATATATTCAATAAAATTCTTTGATTGAAGCCGAGCTTTCGAGAATGTTTTTGTCTTCTTCAGGGCAAAAATCGTGAATTTATATATATATATATATATATATATATATATATATATATATATATATATATATATATATATATATCCCTTCTATCTCAGCTCCAGGGATACCTACTAGCACAATAAATGCGACAATAATGGGATATTGGTTTATAGTTAGGGATCAAATATATTTTGAGATGCAATATTTTTAATGAAATCATCTTTAAAGCAAATGACGGTAATATTAATTTAATGTTTATGCTTTAAATGTTACAATGGCTTCAAGCCAATTGAAGAAATGAGTCTTCGATAACTTTAAAGCGGTATCCTTTCATGACGAAAACATTAAGAAGAATCGATTCACAGCATTACATGAACCTCTCGTTAGATGGTATTACGAATATAAAACCAGCCAAATATGGGTAGGACTCACACACGAAGGGTTCCGTACTATCCTACAAGAACTCTCTACCCATTACGGTTTAAATCATACCGCAGATCAAACTCAAACAAAACTTAATTCATGGAGACGTCCTTTAATTTTTTAACTTTATTTTATTTTCATTATTTATTATTATAGCAGCTATAGAATTTATTTACTTATTATGGGAAACTTTCATATGCCTACCTACTACGGTTAATTTTAATTTTATTCTACTTTTATTACTATTGTTTTAACGGCAATAAAATACAAATTAAGTTAAAATTTCGGGTGGCCCTGAATTCATCCCCGACCAGGTAGTACCTAGTTTCTACTACTATAATTCGTCCCCCTACTAATTACGGTCCTTTAATCTCCTACCAGAATTGGTCTCCGGACAGGAGATTAAGAGATTTTACTTTCTTGGAAATATAATATAGTAAAAAAAATATAGTAATTGCCTATGAAATAAAAATTCTCCCGAAAGGAAATTTCTTTTTATTCATATTAGAATGTTATTTCATTCAGAAATACTATTCCTGGCTTAGAATTGCTTATTTAGGTGTTAGAAAACATGGAAAGCTTTGCCAGTTTGAGTAAAATTATGTGGTAATTTTAGACTTTGTAAAACACAATTTTTTTAAAAGTGGTGAAATATGTTGGCGATGTTCGAATCGCTCCTGTAAGGCAAATAAGTAGCTATATGGGTGATTCATACTGCGATTAAGTCGGGGACGAATTCAAGGATCTATTTTTGAGGACCTACTCTTCTTGGGTACGAGTTTAGGGATACTTTTTTAGGTAAGAGATTAACTAATTATTTCATTTTATTTCTGGGGACGAGTTTTGGTACATCCAAAATTTCAACAGGCTACCTACGCAGCTCTCTGATAGAAGGCCGGAGGGACGGGCGGACAGCGGAGGCTTAGTCCTAGGGTCCGGTTGGCACCTTTTGCGAACAGGACTCTGTAAGGAGTAAGCGACCTACATGCAAGCTGTTTGACATTATTTTGAAACGAATACAAATATTAGCAAACCTGATTCATAAAACGTGGTTGGCTTATAAAGGCCGATACAGTCTGTTCTGAAAATTTGAAAGAATAAATAATTTTTAATTAATTTAATTTTTATCAAATATCAATGAAAAACTAAATGATAGTCTAAAATATGTCCATTTATACAGAACATATCGAACCTATAGCATTTTAAAAACTCAAATATAGTTAAAAGAAAATATGCAAAGAATCTGTACATAAAAATAACACAAATCAATCAGCAGATTAAAAAATATCGATGAAAAGGCAATAAGTATAAAAGACTGCTCCACGTATTTATTCAAGTACACATTTCAATTTCATTCGTCATTCGACAACATATATATTGTCTCAATAAGATATTTACAGAATCCAACCCCACCTCTATTTCTGTTCATTAATTTAGAAAGTGGCAAGACATAGAATGATTTGATTGACAAAATGTCTCGTTTTGATATTTAAAATATCTGGTGAAATTAAAATTATTTTCTAGTGAGGTATTTTTTTAATGCAGCAAATATACTTGGTACCCTTCTAATCCATTGACGTAGGAATATGAAAAATGAAATTATGGTTTGATTTTGTCTATAACTGTGATACGGGTTCATTTTTCCCATTAAGCAATCCAATTACTAAATTAAAAACTAAAAACCTGAATATAACGTTAGTAATTTTTTTAAATTTAAACGGTTTTATTAAAAAAAGGTTTGTAATGATGCAGTTAATGCACTAAAAGCTAAAAAATAATTTGGTAGGTCTTCGGTACCAGTCATCACAATCTGAAATCTGTGAAATTTCTATCAAGTCAACCGCTATAACATTATAAATGCTATTTACATATTTTGTATTCTCAGGTTAAGCTACAAACAACCAAAAAAAAATTTTACTTACATTATTTTTACTGATATCTCATAACTATAAACGGTTTCCAAATATACTGCTGATGAAATAAATGCATTAATAAATATTTACGGTATGATGCGAATATAGGTCTATGTGGAATTCATTATTCTTGCTCCAATAATATATCTCAATACCACTTTCACTTAACGTACACGTCTATCCTAACGTCTGAATATCCATTACTATTCAGAGGATTGAATTTCGTAGTTTCGTACCTGCACAGTAAGTTAATAAGGCCCATAAATATTCAACGATACTCGACTTGGGAAATATTAAAATTCCGGATGAAACTTAACCTGTAGCTGGTATATTTATCAGTAGTTTCCCTCAACTTCAAACTGTATCTGCATCATTATTTAGCGATACAAGAAAATTTGTTGTTAAGAAGAAGTATGTAGGTATATGGTAATGTTTATAAAGTCTTAGAAAGAGTAATAAATTACGAAAGGCAAAGTTTATCACATATTCTTTAGGTCAATATATTTCTACATCTTTCGCGAATCTAGATTAATGAGGATGTATCAGATTCAAGGATACCCAGCATAAGAAAATATGAGCTGAATTAATTATTTTCAATTTTGTCAGTTATATTAAAGAAATTTTGATATTGAGATAGATAGACTTTAACAATTAATTGTCTTTATCAGATCTAAAAAAAGAGATCAAATCCAGGAAATATTTTCAGTATCTAATTTTGTGAATAAAGAATTTTGGGTAATAATTTAATATATGGGTACCAGCTAACAGAAACTAAGTCTGGACAACCAATAAACATTTTTTTTTCTAAACAAAAAAACTCTTGAACAATTACAGAACTTTCAGTAAACACGTCAATCCAAACTTTCAATTATTCAATCCATCTAATCTCTTTCAATATGAATTACTTATTCCATGATTGATCAAGGTTGGCTGTATAAAAGCATTAACTTGTTTGCTGAAATCAGTTTAGACTAATTGCTCAAAAATTTATAGCATGCATCGATGAATATTTGATCATCATTGACAAGTAGAATGCAGGCAGGCACCACGTCACATATTATACCTATTTTTTCTCATCTGACGCGTATAATAATACTATAGGGATAAGAAACTGAGCTCACAGACAATATCATGAGGAAGAGTAGAAATAAAAAGAAAGGGAATGTCATCTCTATAAATTAGAATTTGCGATCGGCATTGCCTATCTTTGTATTCTGTAGGAGTAAAGGGGTCAGCCGGATGGGTTCCGATTAAGACTGATTTGCCAATAGGGGGAAGATAGGAAATACTTTAGTATTAATTTAATGATTGGAATGTGTGTGCTTGGTGGTAGAATGTTGGCCTGTATAATTAGATTTGTTTGACAGTTTTATTTATAATTCCTTTGAGCTGATATAGCTTCGTTACTTTGTGACGAACATGTTATAAGTATATAATAAATAGTAAAATTAATAATGCTTATGTCATCTACGGCAGTTTTAGCTGAAATGAAAGAAGTTTCCTGCATTATTAAATTTTTAGTGTAGTGACAGACATCATTGATAACTTCTCGACTTTGAAAAACAGAGCAGGTATAGGTACATTACCATGTTCGCTCTTTTTTATGTACGCGCCGTTTGCCTACTAAATGTGCACCAACATTAATGATTCTTTTTTCATCTGAGTGTTGAGAAATAGTACCACATTCCCTCAAAACCGCCCCCAAAGGGGTGGAGTTGTCATAATTTTTCAAAAATTGAAAATTTTATGTCGCATAATTGAAGAAAAGGTTTCCGAGTTACATCAATATAAAACTGCAATATTGTTACCGCCATATTTTTAAATCACTGAATATAAGTTGTTAACATTCAACAATTTGCATGAATAATGAAACATCCAAAGATGTGTTTTTATATAGAAGATGATGCCAAAAGTTACCAGCACCAATAGAACTACTTATTTTAAATTTCTCAGTGCAATAACTATTAAAGTCGGTCCTATTTTTGGTAAATAACATTTATTCTAGCAATTTTTTTTTAAATAGTTTTTATTACTTTCGGTTCTTGTATCAATGGACTCCGCAGCGATTTCTCAGGCCCCATACGGTCTAGAGACTTGAAATTTCGAATTCGTACTTAGATCGCAGACATCTCGCCGCCTGTTAAGTGTGATCCAATATTGGTAATTAAAATTATCTCATTCAATCTCATTCAACCAAGATCATTATAATGTCGACATGGAACGACAATGGGATCCGTCACTGGAATTACGCACGAGTATGGGGCGTATATATACGTCTCGTTCTCTGGTATATAGGTACTTTCTGGAAGATCGTCTATGGTTATGTCGCAATTGTCAGACGTCAGACGTTGTTAATTTAAAGTTTAATTTTGTGTTGTGGTAGACAAACAGTAATTTGTTATGGAATTGCTGTTGCTGGCAAACACATATACATAAGTATAGTTAAAATCGACAAAAGGATAGCAACATTAGGTACTCATCGGTACGGTTTAAATCTTAAATGCCCAATAAAAACTATTTTTAATTTTTTTCAAAAATTTCACTTGTTTTGAATCATGAGTTTATTTATCGCACTAGTACGAAAAGTAAATGCCTCATTCAGTTCATTTTCTCTTGAATTATGCTTTTAATCCAAAGTGGGTAGGTATTAAAAAAAACTATTGAGAAATAAAGATCATCAAAGTTGGCCAGCTCACATAGTTGACGTCACTCTTGTCAGTTCTTTGAGATATTCTTCCATCTTCGGATCCCTAAGGTCTTTTGGTCCTCTTTCACGTCATCGCGCCATTTTGTACGGGGACATCCTCTGCATCTTTTACGCAGTGAATTTGACATTGTCAGCCTCTTTGTGTTCCGTCCATCTGAGTCTCTGCACCTTTACAAACTTAACAATATATCGGCGTCGGTAAATAGCTGATATGTGGGGCTATTCTGTGAGAAAAACGTTAATTTTTAATGCCCGTTAAAAATATAACGTACCTTTAATCTATATAGCTATTCTGATAATTTTAAGGCTTGATAATTACTTATTACTCTATCATCATCTTAGATTATTCATTTAATGAAACAGAAACAAACAAATCAATTCTTATGAGAACCAATTTAGACTTCTTTGATTCATGACCTATTTTTTCAAATTTTTATCAAATTTATAACATAACCTTAAAATCAATACAAAACCAGACAATTGTGGTCACTATCCATACAAAACAGTTCAGTGGCCCCATTTATCGGATGCCTCAAAATATTAAATTCTATCGGATGCGTTGAACGTTGAGCTTACAGAATAGAAATTAACCTTTAAAGCATACCATTTTAACGTACGATCATTTTTAACGGTTGTCTTACAGTATAGACACAATAGTTATATTAAATAAGTTATATCTTCGGAACTTATAGCCCGTTGTCGCATACAACTCCAAAGATGTAATCTTTCGCCATTTTGAGACAGAGTCCATGTTTCAGCTCCATTTGTCAGCACCGATCTTATTAGTGTATTATAGATGTTTATCCTCTGGAGACACCAGCAGAGTTGTGTTTGCTATCTCTACCCATCTTTCTGGTTGACTGTGGACCGATTTTGATATTTCTTTTTTTACTTGAAAGAGGGCTATTGAGAGATGGTGCCTTATTCGAATGCTATAAAAAGAATATTAATTTTTTTTATTTAATCTTGTAGAACATTGAAATATTTGTAGTCGAAAAGTTCTTGATAGAACTAGCGGTTGAGTAGTCAGGTGTATGACAAGGTCATGGATTTCAATAATTTCAGACATAGCTGTTTATAATTTTAAATATTTTTATAATATAGTTGTCTATCAATATAAAAGTTATAAATATTAATTAATAATTTAATTCCTGAGATAAGGACACTATAAAATCTGACTGATATATTTTCTTCTCCACAAAATATATTGCTTACATAATTACCATCAGAGACACGTTTCGAAACTATATAGTTTCATTATCAATCTTAAAGGTTCTGTAATAAATTTGTACAAATTAATGATACTATGATACTGATGAAATATATCTTAGAAAAGATGGCTCATATGATACTCACGTGGAGATGAAAATAACTCAATCTCAAACCAAAATTCGTCAATAAATAAAATAAAATTCAGAATAAAACTTAACTTTTACATTGTAACCCCAAAAATAAAATAAAATAAAATTAAATTCTAAAACTATTTTTTTTATTTTTTTTTTTTAATTTTTTTTTTAATTTTAGAATTTAATTTAATTTTATTTTATTTTTGGGGTTACAATGTAAAAGTTAAGTTTTATTCTGAATTTTATTTTATTTATTGACGAATTTTGGTTTGAGATTGAGTTATTTTCATCTCCACGTGAGTATCATATGAGCCATCTTTTCTAAGATATATTTCATCAGTATCATAGTATCATTAATTTGTACAAATTTATTACAGAACCTTTAAGATTGATAATGAAACTATATAGTTTCGAAACATGTCTCTGATGGTAATTATGCAAGCAATATATTTTGAGGAGAAGACTGTGAGTTTCATTTTTTTCTACATTTTACTTCACTCCACTTTGAGAAAATGGACTTGTACCTACAATTCTGATATATTTTCTTTATATTGAATGCACTGTGGTGCAGAGCTTAAGCTGTATGATTAGCATACCAATGGATGGTAGGTTCGATTCCAGCATGCCTGTTATACCCATATAATTTTTTCTTTCTTGTTCTGTGCTATTGATAACATAATATAAACATATCTTTTCTTATAGAAAATAGAATTATTGAGTAAGTTTGTATTTGTTATCTAAATTATTGAGATTTTTGATTGTGTAATAAAAAATCAAATACTTTGTATCATGCTATATCCAAATCAGATAATTTTCATGTTCTCATTAACATTCCACTTCTTCCGCTCACAAGACCACTAGTGATTAGAATAACAACTATGTATAAACCGACTTCTTCACCCGCGATTGGAAGTAAGCCCCACTGCCCGGTATTTTGAAGGCGGACTAAAGTCTAACTTGTTAATCAATATATGCCGTTTCCATTATTTCTATTTGTAAATTCTACAACCTGTTTATTAAATTAACATCTTTCCTTTTTGGAAATCCATCCAACAAACTCAAATTCAACCAGTCTAAACGAAACATAATATAGAAAGCTCTATCCATGTGGTTAGGTGTGGAGTAAATTCGTTTTGGAGATACGAGAAAATGAGATGTGCACTATATTATCATATACATACTTATTACGATATGAATTTGTACTCTCTGTGAGTAGGAATATCGGCTTCCTTCATGTTAGGTGCTCACATTACCTATGCCATTAGATATAAGAAAAATTATGTTAACTGCTTTATTTTTCGACATATTTGTTCGTATATTATTTTACATCTCATAACATACATGACGTAGGTACCTATTATTTCATAAGGTGTCAATGATATTATGAGAAAGAATCATATCGCCCGTAGCTAGTGGAAAAATAAATTGAATTTTTTTTTATTTAGTTAACCATGATTTTTCTAGCGATTCAGTATCCCTAGAACCATAAATATTATCTACATAGAACTACTTTCATTAGAAGTATATTTATTTATCTATAAGCTGATTTCGTCGTTTCTTGACCAAATTTCAGCGAGCAGCAAGGTACCTAATAGCGATCGATTTCATAGCTGGTCAATCTCCGACTTTTAAGAATTAAGGATTTATATTTATCCGACTTCCCAATATGAGTATGTATATAATTCTAGTGTGGGCTTTTGTTTTTTATATTCGCTTCCGCGGTTTGCATAGTAAACGTTCTTCGATTTTGACGATTATTTTTTTCATTTGAAAGAGGAGTGTGAGAAATATCCCATATAAAAAAAAATCAAATTCATTAGTTCCTTACCCCAAGTGGGTGGAGAGGATTTTTTTTAATTCGATACTTTAAAATCAAAGAAGAGAAAATATCCCTCAATATTAAAATTTGATATTTAAAAAAAAAGGCTTTCCGAGTTACAGAAAGAGTAAAGTCGGTACTATATGATATGTGTGACCGCTGTGTACTGAAACATACTGCAACAATTTTGATGACTAAAAAAATCTTTTTATATTCAAAGGCAAATTCATGTACAAAGTGGCCCATTTTTTTGGTATGACCTATTTTAAATAACTTTGTTTCTTTTGAAAGCGCTTTTTTGGGCGCTTCCACTGGAGTAAAAACATTTCGAGTTCGATTATTTTCCAAGTCGGTAGATGACACTTTATGACAAATTCGAAATTTTTTATGAATTTCTAGAAAATTTCAATTGCAATGGTATTTTTATTTTTCATTAGGAAGAAAGAGGGAGAAAAACAACTGGTCAAAACTGCAGCTCGATATGAATAATCCTTATAGACTTATTTAAAAATATATTGAAACCTTCATTTCTATGTAACAAAATTAGAGAACACTCTATCTATATATCACCTACTTTAACAATAAATAAAAAAAATATTAGCTATGTGGCCTTAGAAGGGGTAATTTAAGTTAAGTGTAATTAAATGCGTATTAAACAAAAATAATTACCTACAGCAGGTTACAGCTTTGTATTGCCCATGACGTACGACAATTTGAGCATTTTAGGCATCATTAATATTTTTTATTTTAGTTCTAGGTGATACGTTATTTAGCTCTAGGTGCCTAGGATTTTTTCTAAATTCCGTTCTCTTATGGACAACCGACATTCTCGAGAGAAAAATCGTAAAATAACTAAGGATAATAATATGCCAAAGCTTTTGTTATTGTAATGAAAGATATATCTTATTTTCTCTTCTTTTGTTTTGTTTCTGTCATGTCAAGGCCTACCGAGAGTCCTACTTATTATAATTTTCTTGTTTAAATTATTAGGTTGTTGCTACAGTTGTGTTCGATTCTCATTTAATCAATGCAAACTATAGTTTGCAGAGGTGAGAGCGGTATCTCTTTACACTTACACTAAAATTCAATTACCCCATCTAGAGCGACATAGATAAGAGACAGTTTTCTGTTATTGTTGAAGTAGGTTAAATAAAATATAGGTAACTTTAACAAAAATTACTGATACTTAAAGTGCTCTCTAATTTTGTTACGTTAAAATGAGGGTTTAAATATATTTTGAAATAAGTCTATAGGGAATAATCATATCGAGTTGCGGTTTTGGCCAGTAACTGTAATTTTTCACGCTCTTTCTATTGGAAAATAAGAATACTATTGCATTTAAAATTTTCGAGTAATTCATAAAAATCTGTGACTTAGTCATAAAACAACATCTACTGACTCGCAAAATAATTAAATTCAAAATGTTATTATTCCACTAGAAGCGCCCAAAAAAGCGTTTTAGAATGATATAAAGTTATTCAAAATAGGTCATACCAAAAAAAAAGTTTCAAACCATCATCTGAACCTCCCCCACCCGTTATTTGACAAGATATAGAAAATACTTTAACACAAAGAAGTTGTCTTATTTTCAGTAGGTAAAAAAAATATTCTCAATATAGGTCGAACTGGGATAATTTTGAATAAAACAGTGTTTATTGCGGTGTGAGCTACGCCCTCTAGCGGTAGACTTAGCAAGTTATAAATATTTTCCAGCTTTTTCTCTTGGCCGATTTACCTCTAAAAAAATTGTTTCTCCGGGTTTTTATATTGCGGTGTGAGCTACGCCCTCTAGCGGTAGACTTAGCAAGCTATACATATTTTCCAGATTTTTCTCTTGGCCCATTTACCTCAAAAAAAATTGTTTCTCCGGGTCGTCCCATTAACGGATCCTCAGATGTAGCCGGCGTCCTTTATTAATGGGCCACCCAGTACATATCTATCAATATATTAATACGTGATTGTATTTTTAAGGCATAAAACGCGCACGGAAGAGAATAAGATTTGGCATAGTAAAAGTTTATATGGTGAAGTGGTGCACAATGTTAAAATTCTAACGTATAATATGCGATTACATTTTAAATTAAATTAAATAAAAAATTATGTTTTACTTGGTAAAGTGTATTGTAAGCTCCATAACGAACCCAATTGCAATGTGAAGTCAGAGAACAGAGACGTCTGTTCGCTGGTGAAGTCAAAGAGTCAGGGCTGATCAAACTCAAATTTAAATTTAGTGAATAGTGTATATGAAATGATGTAATTATTATGCAGGTTTTGCAACGCAAAACATTTCGAATCTGAAGTCACTTTTGTGAATGGTCTGCATTGTCTTCATTTTGTCATAAGGGTAAACTAATATTAACTCGAAGCATTACAATGCATTGCATTATAAAATAAATAGCTAGCTGTTATTGTGTTTTTTGAACTAATACTAACATTACATTTTAAATTTCATAATTAGGCAAACAAGACAATAATGCTGTTTTGCACAGGAACAAAATTCCCAAAAATTATATGCAATGGGGTATTTCAGTAATTTAGAAAAATTGTATTTTTTGGTTCTATATTTATAAATTGAAGTCTAACATCTATCAAAACTGCATAATTTTGCTTAATAATGAATATATTAGGAATTAAAAATGAAATTAAACCGTTATGACGTGACAACAGGAAACATTGTTTTCCTTTTCTATTCAAATATGAAAAACAGAGATGGTCTACGGAACTCATATAAATTGCAACACTGCTGTAGACCTCAGATTAGGCAGGTTATAAATAGTAGAACTAACCAGCCCTTCCTTATAACTACTCTAATGTCAAAAAGTGTCCATGTCAAATTTATTTGAAGGTTTGAATTTTGCTCATCACTTTCTTTGCTACTGGAAATTGTATTATATTAAAGTCATTGTTTTCTTATGTTACAAAATGGCTTATAAAGTTTACGTTGTCCGGGAATTTTATCAGTAACAACTTCTACATTATATGGTGTTTTGGTGATTTTGTGTTCTGGAGTTATTCTTCCATGGGCCACGCCCTGCGCAGATATTATTTACCCTTCTGACCTGTACGTAACCTACAGAATCATCATCATGAATATTAAATGTGGTACACAGTCTATTCAATACAAATCAAGTGTATTATACACTTGGATTTCACATTAAACAAATACAATTTACCTCAATGCCTAATACTTACTTTTTTAGTTTTAATATTGCGAATTGAAAAACTGCATATTCACTTCATAAAAAATATTTATTATCTCGCTGTCCACTAATGGCAAATTATCACTGTCAGCCTTAGCCTTCTGTATTCATTTTTATTAAATAATATAAGAATAATATTAGAAAAGCAATATAATCATAATCTGAAAATAAATGAACAATTGACTATAACCTCAATTTATTCTTCGTTGTCTTTGGTTGATTTGAACTATTTTGTACACTTCAAACTCTAGCTGCGTTGCAAAAATTTCCTGTTGTGACGTCAGAGATCTGGCGGGCTTTTTGAATTTAATGAACACGAATTTAATAACTGTGACTTTACAACTAAATTATATGATTGTTTTATAAAATAATCTTGTTTTTTACATTGCCAGGTATAATGTAAAAGTCATTAATTAGTAATTTTGTTTCTGCTGAAATAGCCTATTATTATATCTTTCACAAAAGAAAAACTCAATAACGTTTGAATTTAAAAAATAATGAATTACGGTCGTATTTCGACCACTGGGCGACCACTAGCGTCTATATCTACAAATACTTATTTTGCTAAAATCTCTGAATAACGACTCTAAGGATATCGAGGCAAATTTTAAACTGGGGGTAATTATATCTTATTCCAATTATTCTTAATTTATTTTATTTTCTTATAACAATTACCTGCTCTATAGTTGTCCACATAGCGCCTACATTGTAAACTAACACTACACGTAATAAAATGTCTTCCCATCTTTATCAAAATGTATTACTTAATGTATAATACTGAATACTTCCACGCTATCCCAATAATATCATAGTGTACTTTAAATTCAGAGAACTCCTAATTGAATAGATCATACCTTGTATTATTGAAAGTGTTAATTGGTAAGTCTCATTCTTATTCACATTCACAAAATGCAAGGAGATGCTTATATACTAGTATATACCTAAAGGTGATTGTGATTTTTCTTTAATTCCACACCCTATATACTCTCAGATTGATTTTAGCAATGTTCTGCGTTTCGCATCACGTCTTTGTAGTATAGATTTATTACCAATATATCATCTCTTTTCTCCTTTTATATCATCACAGCATATTTTTTTGATCTATATCTACTCTATGCACCCGTAAGGCGAAATGTGGACAAAAGAATCCACTAGGCTGTCACTGTTAAAAGAGAGCTACGATCTTATTCAATATTTCTTGCTGTCCAGATGCCCTTATCGTATAAATATATTATTATTATGAGAATAAATAAATTGTAATCCAAATAGGTAAAAAGATGTAGGTCAAAATTGACATCACATGGTTAACGAATGTATTATCGGTAAAACAATAAGTGCTTTCGGAAGTAGAAACATACAATAACGTATCGATTTCCGTTTCGGCTAACTTCCCTTCAAGGATTACCATTTGCAAACTATGATATCCATGATACTTACTTAACTCTATAGCCTAGAGAGTATTTATCTTTGTAACAGTTATCTCTTATCCCTAAAAAAGAATACCTACATATGATTTATACATGAAATTTTATGCTGACGATCATCACATCAAGCTGTATACAATCCAATTAATATTTATTTCCTGTCTGTGCGGGTGGAAATTTTCAACATTTTCGCCAGCAATGCAGAGAAAGGCAATTACCGTGTTTGTTGGTAAACCAAATGCATATTAGCTCTGAGAGAGAGAGGCTCATTTTTTTGCTAGTACGCTTTGTAATGGGACTGTGAAAACGGTAAAAATAGCGATACAATAAAAATGCCTATTAGCACAAGCTCGTTCCAGCTCTAGAGGTTTTAAAGCTGGCAGAATCAACCCAAAATATGCTACTCCAGCAAAATACATGTAGCAATACCTATACAATATATGTTATTTGGTTGTCAGCAAAAATGTCGGTTATATGACATTTGCCAAGTGGGATTTTCACAGGTGTTTTGATGAATACACTTTCATCTGAATTCAAAGTAAATTACTTTGGCATTACAGGAGTATACAATCTATTAATGTTAAATATTTGGAGATAATTGAACTATATTGTTCTTCATTTCTCAGTTTTTGTTCACTTGAATCCTTAGGAGATGCTTGTTCTAAGAATTCCTATGAAGAAAAAAATAATTTCTGCAAATGTGAGCAAAGCTTGTCAAAATATTTCAATTTTTTAATAGATTACTTTAGGTATTTGAATCATCAACAGTTCATTGTCTAATAGATCCAATTAAAGTAAAAGTCTTATTCTCAATGTTTCTAAAAATTTTAACGTATTATGCCCTCTTTGCTTCACGCGGCAGTCTTTCTTATGAGCGAATATGTATTTCTTATTCCCAGCATTGCGTTCAAAATACTACGCACCAAACTTCAGAGGAAAAACCATCAGGGACATATTGATAATTTAGGGCCCCGAATTCGTTAACAAAATTGAAATAAGTTAAATTGACTATCGGTTTACGAAATTTTGATTCGGTGCACTTGAAAACCAGAATCGAATCAATGTTGTTAGGAAATTCAGTAGAAATTTTAAAACCATTTTAGAAAATATGAGTAATATTCTAAAAATGGATTCAATAGGTGCCCATACAAGGAAGGATTTATTGAAGGATCTAGTACGCGCAGACCAGATCCGCTCCTCCAGTAGATATGTGTGTGTGAATTTGTGGTATCCTACGGATCTGGTAGGTTAACTATCCAAAAGAACAATCGAGGTCGTTAAAGGTTTGGTCCCTAGTACACACGAACTATGGCGTGAAGGACCTAATATGAAATGCACATGAAATACTGGCTATCTGTATGTGTGGATACAGACAGGGTATATCTCTTCTTTCTGATAGCTCAAATCTGCAGGACGAGTATTTCAGACGTGGTTGTTGGGTCCAACCCTCAAAAAGTCTCTCTGTATATGGGTACTTTGCAGAGGAATTCTGTGTGAGTATGTCTGTACGTATGTCCGGTTGTTTGTGGCTGGTTTTCCTCTCGAATGTCTCGAGCTTGCGAACTAATAATAATATCGATATGTCGATATGTTTTCACTCGATGCATAAGGCTATTTGAAAATAAAATATCTAGAGAGCATTTTTTATTATTTGAAATAATGGATCGAGATTCATATTTCATCTGGCTACGGGATTTGGAATTGTTTAATTAACTCTGCGTTATCTTAGTATGGAATATACAAGAAATAAATCCCATTCGCAGCTGCCTTTTTGTTCCTCATATTGTAGATCTACAGGAGACATAATTATATTGACTTCAATTCGCACACATAATGCTGGTTTTTAATATTCGCTTTTTGATTGAAAAAACGAACTTCTCGCGACTGATATGTTAATAATTAGAATATTAAGTATAAGACTGTTCTCTTCTAACATTTATGCTTACGATGTGCAAGATTGTATTATATAATAATTGTCATTTATATTTCTTTAATGCAACCTCCCATTATTTTTGGCCCAAATTTCAACGGCTCTGTAACTCTTACATATAATTACTTAATAAATTTTCCTTTATTTTGGGACAATATGGGCAATTCCATGAAAGTTATTCTAGAATGATTGTTAAGTATTTTCAAGTACTATTTCTAAAAGTTGGAGAAAACGCTGGTAAGAAATTTTATAAAATCACGAATATACATAGTAACCCCAGAACATGTACTTGTTTGCTTTCAAAGTGAGCAGCCAACAAGATGCGGATTGGTCACGAATCGGGTGTATATAGTAATATAAGATCATGGATATTTTCATGGCTTTTGTGCAGAAATGCCGGCGTTCCAGTTCCAACACACAGGTCAGCGCGTTGAGCAAAGACGTGGCTGGGGACCATTTGATGCGTTCCCACGTTCCTATGGAACAGAATATGGCAGCAGTAAAGGCATATGTGATACAGAGGGAGACCAACTAGCGAGCATATCTGGCAATTTTGACATTGTGATCATCAGCGACGATGATTGCCGGCTGTTGGTATGTGTGACTGTGTGGTCAACTCGACTCTCGACTTCTGAATAAAGAAGGCTTACGTGTCATATCTCCCTTTGATCCTACGATTGGCTGTCCGGCCGTCACATTGTATATAGTCTGACTATCATCACTATGTCGATGTAGCTTTGTTCACAAGACCCCCAACATTATTTGATGAATCAAATACATTGTCTAGTCAGGTAGCTTCGAATATCTTCCGTTGAATATGGTAGGGCGAGACAACGGCTAGATAAGGTAAATTGTATTAATTAATAATTTGTTCTTGATTTTGAATCAGCTTATATGGAAGATCAATACCAGTTCATTCATTAATCTTACTATATTAAACGAGACATTCTTGTACACATGGTGGGGTGGCAAATATGTGGGTACACGTGATTTTGGAATAAATTATGTTATTTTAAATAAAAAAAAATGTGTGGTCGGGGGACTCCCGGCAGAAACGAAATTTCTTATCTAGTTATAACTGCATTGAGAGTTTCTTGTTATAAATCAAATAAAATTAAAATGAAAACACAATAATACATTTCCACTAATATACGCGCCTATTTAAATAATGATTGCTTACATACATCATGACTAAATGACTAATATTATAAACTAACTGGCTAACAAATACTTATACAGTAAGGGGCTGGACATACCATCGATGTGAGGAGATTACCCGAATATAAATCCAATTTTAATACTTTTCTTGCAGTATGTAAGATTATCACGAAATGCGTGATTATTATTATTGAGATGTAGCGCATAGTTTGAATTAGTTTTCTGGTATATGAATGAGCTCTTGTGTTCATGGATACAAGTTTGAGAATATTTGCCAGTTTGACTTACATAAACTTTCTAGCAATCACAGCTAGTGTGTTCATAGAAACCAGATTTACAATTACCTTGAATTTTTGATTTATTGTTCATCATAAAATTACCTTACCTTATATAATTACATGATTGTTTATTTGTTGAAAAGTGACCATGTAGAAATAGGAAACATTTACAGTGAGTTCCATTTGAAAATAGAAGGACCTTGGGCACTGAAGAGACCTAGAGAACTCAAGTTCTAAGGCTATCTTCTTAGTTCTGGCAGAAATTATTTGCTTCGAAACATATGCCCAACCCTGAATATGTAGATACTTATGCATGGCTGTGAGGATTTCAATAAAATTTGTAATGAGGGCTTTTGGTTTGAAAAATCGATTGTTAATGATGTTATATTCAAAAAAAACAAAAAAACTAATTCGTTGAGCCTTGGAGTACTCAATATTGTGAACTAACCCCTCGAAATTTAGTTAATAATGTCATTCTTTAACTAGCAGAGAGTTTCATCAATTCCATAAAGTGCAAAACGACAGATAGATATCTAAGAACTAATTCATTGTTGGTAAAATTTATGACATAACTGATGGGAATAATGAGTTTCTGAAATTATTTATTACTACTAGAATAACATGAAATCTCATAGGATTTGAAAAACGACAATTTCAGATATAATATAATATTGATTAAAATTCTTGAGAAAGTAAGTACGTGAAGGTCAATTCTTTTTTAAACCATTGACTTTGTTTAACTGAATGAAACTCGTTGATTCATAAAATGTGTACAATACACAATGATAGAGCCCATAACAAGATATATTGCTATCATTTGAACTTATTTCTCAATAAGGAAAATTCAAGTGTATATATACGATGGTAGCCGTTAAATTATCCCGTATTCCCAAATTAAATACCGGAAATCTACAACACTAATTACACACGAATATCGCTTAAACAAACAACAAATAGATCATTTTCATTCATATGTATGAATCAAATTATTAGTTCAATCGGTTAATGCAATGTCAGCATGCATTGAGCTATATATTGAACTCCATCGTAAAGTGAAGGGAAGTTTTTAAGCTCAACATTCTCCTCAATCAACAATATCGAAGAGTTGGCCCAGTGCATTTTGCCCAAATCTGGAGTAGTTACCCTCATGTCTCGACCTTAATGGTGTCTGTTGTTTCTCTCTTTCGATACGAGTACATAGTGTCATCATATAAATTGATAATATCCACTGTGGAGGTTAATCTGCTCTATTTTCCAAAATTAGACATATCGGCGTAATTCTGTAAGCTCGGCCAACAAATTGTCCAATCCATTCTGCTAATTACATATGATATGGAATTTGCGGAAGGATCTTCTGTGGCAATAATAATTTGTCACAAGCCGACACGAGGAGATGTTGATAATTCCCCCCTTTAGAGAACATTCGTTTTTGTCAAGCGCACCCTTCGTTCGCATGGTCGTCAAGAAATATCAAAAACACAACGCCAGTGGTGGTGGGTCCCCTTTCTTCTCGGTAATTTGTCATGGCATGGCGAATCGGACGTGATCCGGCTGCAGCCATGAAGATTTCGATTGTGGTAGATGGTGACACAAACGACGAGCGACGAGCTATAGCCTAAACTAGACTAACAGAGCTAATTGAAACTAGACTTATATAACCCGGTTGAGTTTATGTCGCTTTGCTAACTAGAGGCGGCAGCTAGAACAATTATTTCCGTGAATGAATATAGTAATACGTCTCTCAAGTTTATTAAGAATATATCAATGAAATATACACTTCTTGAATATTATGCCTTACTCTACGATTATCTATGAAACCAAAAGCTTGAGCGGCAATAATTAATTGAAATTAACTAGTTAAAACCAAGGCTCTGAGGGGAACCACGAAGCAAGTAGTATCATATAGATATATTGAGACACAATTCTTTTTCTGGATAAGATAAATGGTGAAATATATAAATTGAAATATGGTAATCACGGTCGAGTTATTGGAAATAATCGACCAAGTATGTATCGTAACTTAATGCTTACAGGTAGAATGTCAGCGCACCCAAACAATCCTAAGCTTGCATTAACTTTTCCATCGCCTCCGTAAACACCAAAATCCATCTAAGTTTTACGTATAGGCAGATACTTCATTTATCTTATTTCACGCACCCTGTAGAAAATCATAACTTACGTCTCTCACATACCCTAATAAATTTTCTTTGAATAAAGAAAAACTCCCTTTTCCTCCATTTTTTCAAACATACCGTAAATAACTACATCCAACTATATTTCATCACACCCCGAATATAGAAAAAACAAATTACTTCTCTCACTCTCCTCGTATATCCCAAAATGCCAATAGACTTCTCCTACAATTACCGTTAATCATAGTTGACTTTTCTTACAACACTCAATTAGAAAACCCCAACTCACCGACATCACACTTCCCGAATAACAAAAATTATAAGTTACTTTGCCTACTATACAATTAGAGTTTTCAATAAAAATCCCTCCAATTAATAATATATCTCCCATATTTTCCTCCTTCATTAAAAACTATAACAAATTTTGTGCGATATATTTTCATGTACACCTCTTAATCTAGACAATTTTAGAATGTTTTCCCTTCCTTCTGTTGAGGCTCGAGCAATAGCATGTTCGTGAAATGGTGATTTTTTCAATTTTTCAATGATAATCATAAAAGACACCTTTCTCTACAATTCAGTAGTTTCCTTGCTTCACTTATTAAATATTTGTGAGCACAAACACTTTCAACTGATTCACAGTATAATTTTTTTTATTATAATAGTATAATAACCACCAAAACTTCCAAATAACAATCACGAATACACAGGCAATACGTTTTGAAATAGTTTTAACCCTTGACAATTGGTACCTTAACATATAATTTTAAAACCGGAAGAACGTGACCGGGGGTAACCCAAACCGGAAATTACTTCATATCGATATGCTTTTGCATGCTTAACATTAATATCCTTTGCAGCCTATTGTATAATCACGGATACGGAAGTTGTCATGAATATTTTTAACTTCCCGATAGGAAGTTACTGTAATGAGTCCAATTTTCCAAAATTCTGATTTTGACATATTTTAACGTCTCTAGTCTCTAGTTCCCTAGAATTGGATACAATGGTTTCTAGGATTTATCTATGTAAATATGTATTTTACGAACATTAGAATGATGTAGTGTCCAGTAAAATATATGGAGCAGATTTTCGAAAATTTTAATTACAGAATTTTATAATAATTAATAGTACCTATTATCATGACCAAAAGATTCACATTTGATATAGGTTTGGGTGCGTTCGATTAAATATATTTAAAATGGCAACAGCAGAAACTCTCCCAAAGATTCTAATGGAATACAAATAACAGAATAATATTTGTTTTAAAAGCTCTTATTGAACATGAAGTTCATAAACTTTGAATTACTTTTAAGATATGATATGATGATCTGATGATCTGAGTAGTAGATACATTTACAGTACAAAACCGTGCTAAGGGAAGTATAAAAAGAATCTAGTTTAAGATACAACTGCAGAAATCATTTCAAAACAGAAATCATTCTAAATGTTTATGATCTTTTTTAACGAATATTATATAATCGGTATTGTACATGAACCCCGAATATGAACTAACCAACTACTAGCAATTGTATACTACCAAGACTACCAAGTATATAGAAAAGCATATTATTATTCGAAAAAGGAACGATTCTTAGGGCACTGAGTATAAAACTAATAAATAGTAAAATAAAGGTTCTTTTGAGAATTTATCAGGTTGAATATTGCAATAGTAGCCTGATCGATATATACTGAAACTATATTGTCTCTTGTAATGTTTATAGGTTAAAATGGGTAACTAGGTTATCTACTGGTACTATTACCGAAAAAAGTGCTTGTTTATGAGATCATTTTTGCCTTATTTTAAAAGATGAATATATTAGTAAATATAGTAGGTATATATACAAAATTTGCCTGAATGTAAAGGGCATTATTATTTGATTGTAATTATAGCATAGAATATTATTATTAATAGAATTAATATTATTTTTTTAATTTTCAGTGCACCAACTAATAAAGTCTGTCCAGTTTTTTGTAACATTAGTCATCAAAATCATTCAAAGTTCACCAAAGAAGATAATACTTTGCTTATACTTATTCAGAGATTTCAAAACATTACGGAAACACATATTTCAGACTTTCCCACTACTATAACTCGAAAACCGTCTAAATGTCCATTTTAAATTTTACTACAATATGATCTCATCTTTAATTTGGCCTTCTCATATTCTCAATTTTTGAAAAAAAATCCCCCAATACATAACGGAAACACACATATCTCATACTCTACCACTGCTGTAACTCGTAAACATATGATATTTTGGGAAATATCCAATTCAAACGTTGCCAGATATGGTCTTTTATTTAATTTTGTCGTCACAAATATTCGATTTTCGAAAAAAAATGCCCCCTCCACTCCCTTTAGAGGATTTTTTGAGGGGAAGGACATGTTGAATGTCGATTATTTTTGATGGGAGCAACTCTTAATAGACGTTTATCAAATAAAAAAGGAATTATGAAAATTGGAGCAAGTTTACTATTTATAAGACACGAACATCCATAAAAAAACATGCCGACAAACAGTCGAATTATATACATCCTGCGTTTGGTTCTTCGGTCATTAAAATAAATATTTCTTACAAAAAATTGAACTGACGTTGTTAGTTGCACTGAAAAATACAAAATAATATTAATTCTATTGGTGCTGTTACCTTTGAAGTTGTGCAGTTGCAGTTAGATTGATAACTTTTGGCACCAACTTCACAAGTACCAGCACCAATAGAATTAATATTATTTTGTATTTTTCAGTGCACTAACTAATAACGTCGGTACATTTTTTTTTAATATTTATTCACACTTTTGAGTGTGAAATTAATCACAAAAATCGTTAAACGTTCACTAATACCAATGAAGATAGTACTTATCCTATTATCCACGTATATTCTTTGCTTGTGGTAGTTATTATTGAAATATAAAACATCGCTGCGGAAATATGCATAAGTATTTTGGATCTTACCATTTTACCACCTCTGTAACTCGAAAACCGTAAATCTAAGAAAAAAATGTTCAATATAAATGTTGCTTCAAATAATTAGGCCTTTCATGTAGTACTCAAAGATTTCCAATTGTCAAAAGAAATCGCCCTCTCCACATAGGAAAAAATACACATATTTGAGAATTTAACATGCCTGTACTTAACTCGAAAACCGTAACTCTTTTGAAAAAAAACAATTCAAACGTTTCCGGATATTATCCTATCTTTAATTATACCGCTTCAGATTTTCGATTTTCAAGAAAATTTGCCCCCTGCACTTCCTTCGGGGGCGGTTTTCGGAGATTTTTCTAGCCTCCACTTTCCAATGAATCAAAAATCATCAGAATCCGAGCACGTTTACTATATACAAGGCGCGAAAAAAAAAGCAGACAGTCGAATTGCATAGCTTCTCCGTTTGGGGTTCGTCGGTCAATAGAATAGGTAAAGATTATATGAAGGTATAGTATTTCCTTTGCTTTTGTTTATAATAATGCATAGTGTACTGTTCCTATACATTCTGCAAAGTATGAAAGAGATAGGAAGAATTGTTCTAACATTTTAATGAAACAGTCATTTTATATTTTATGGTATGGTTATCGCGATGGTTAATTAAATGATATTTATGCTAGTATTAACATGATCAAGGTTATGCAAATAAATACTGTTTTAACAATATATGTTATTTAGCAACCTCCATTCTGATTCTGAATATTTAAATTTAATAAATATTATTTGCTTTGTAACATACCATTGGGATTGCCTGTGTAATGAATTCGTCATCTAGAAACAAGATTTATCCGAATTTGAACTCACAATACTAATTCACAAAGTACTTCAACGTTATTGGTTATTTGTTACCAGATATATGAAATCGTTTACTGGAAAACAATTAAATAATTATCTAGTGAAAGGTTTCAAAGTAGGTGAATGTAGCTCTTTGAAAGACAAACTTCTTGCAGCTAAATTCTGACCGGCATAAAGTTTCCTGGTTCGTAGATCACAAAATAAATCTAATTAATAATTTAAATAAGATTGACTTTACTGTTTTCCACATAAATATCCAAAGCTTACCTAATAAAATTTAGAGAATGGTTGATGGAAATTTCAAGACAATTATTTATAGGCATAATTTATTAAATTTTTCATAATTTAGCTAATGAACGAGTTGCTTTAATCGGTGACTTCAATATAAATGTTAAGAATCTTGATTCTCAAATGCCTATATTTGTTGATCCTTCAGATACCTTTGGTATGTTTCCTCTAATTAGAAGCATCAATCTTTTTGAATCATAACTCTTTGAATGAAAACAGAATGTATACGTCAACGATACGAATTCTAATTATTTGCCAATTTATCATGTAGTACCACAAGGCTGTGTGTTGGGGCCAATTGGTTTTCGAATACAAATACATAACTTCTTGTAGCTCTAACATAGATTTTACATTAGTTGCTGATGATATCTTATATAAAAACTCTGATTAGTTAAAGGTGTCCCATATTATCCAAGAAACAATTCAGAAGTTAAACGAATGGTTCTCGAGTAACCAGCTCTCATTGAATATGGAGAAAATGCAAATGTTGTATTTTAGGCTACCAAACTAGTGAATGAATTCTAACACCAAATAAATCTATATACCTGACTTTCTGTTGTTTGATATAAGAGCATACCTAGATAAAACGAATATTATGAAGATATTGATTATTTTAGGAGAAAATACTGTTTACACTGATCGTAGACATTGTCATATCCCACTTCCCCAAAGGTGATGATAAAACATTCAACCTCTTTTTTGCAAGAAAGCGTTAATGAATAAATAAGGGTATTTACTTTATAAAGTTCAACTTTTATCGATATGTTACCTTAGTACCAAACCTTTCGTGAGTCTACTTTTTTATGTTGTTCTAATAGAAATTTCTTTTGTTGATCTTTATTTCTCATACAATACCTGTTTATTGTCGAGGGGGACATATTCCAAAACCAAACTGATGAACCCCCTCAAACCATAGATTTATTGGATATTGTATTCAGCAAGTTTCATTATGTATGCATTCAAGTTTTACGTGAAAGTGTTACATGATAGATCCAGAAGAGTGTTTGGTGGGATATACTAAGCATCCGTCCTGTACGGCAATTACGGCTGGCGAGGCAGTGCTGATTTCCTGGAAACACGCCTGGAAACACACACACACACACACAGTAGTGCATGTGACATTATGGCACACCTCTCCAAACATTCCAGTAGCACTGTCGGTTGCAGCGAATTTTCGGATCACGTATCTTTCGTATCTCCGGTAACCCCTGCGGCTTACTCTCAATTACGGGCATATCAAGTTCTGGGATCCCACGCGATTCCTGGCCACTTCTTTGCTTCTCAGTGTTAGTCACCAGGGGCGGGTGATGGCTCACCTCATCGCCTCGTTTTTACACAAACAACTTTGACACATCAAAGTGAACAAAGTGCTGCAAAAGGCGCCAACATTTGTGATTTCTCTACCTTAACACGCTTTCCGAGACATGGTGTTCCTTCAGAAGAAAAAAAATGTGTAGATGTACATAATACACATACATCTGTCGTGGCCCGATCGTAGATTTAGCCATTATTACCCGTAATGGTGGCATTCCATGAAATATTACAATGTCTGTTGGCAACATCATGATGTGCTTTGAGAAAATCAATTGGAAGAAATCAGATGATTCCATAAATGTCTAAATACAAATAATCATATCATTGAAAAGTTTTATTAGAGGCGGCAAAAATGAATAAATTATAGTTAATGAAAGAGTAGAAGCTGATGAAGACTAATTATTTTTGGAATAGCTCCTTTTGTCACAATTTTGGATTGTCAAGAATTATCAAAACGTTCACAATTTCAAACACTTTCTGAGTGATTAACTTAGAAACAGCTTACCGCCCTTCTAAGGTTCTATGCATCCAATGAGAGATCGGAATCATAATAAGATTACTTTGGCGTCTGCTAATCGCAGCCTATTTTCTACGTATGTACGAGTAGATGTAGATTTATGATGTAATAATTTCACCAGTATAAGATATATGTTAGATACAACAAATCTTTGAGTTTAAGGTAAACTCTAACATATAGTATATTTATTTATAAAATGTTAAATAGGTTGGTAGCTTGTAAATTTTAAATTTGTAAAAGATATGCACGGATATAACACCACCCGAACCCACAATAATACTGAAATAGAGTTTCCATTAATATAAGACAATATAGTCTGTTTTATAGAAGGTTAAAACTATACAATGAATTATCTGAAAAGGTGAATATATAGTCAATATGCTATTAATAAAGATTAATAGTATTATTATTTAGTTTATCACTAAATTAACTACCTAATTTCAATTTAGTTAATTGTAGTTACATAGATCATTTTTTTAAATAGTTAAATATATCGCAGACATCTCGCCGCCTGTTAAGCTCCATGTGTGATCAAATATTGATTAATAATATTATCTCATTCAAGCAAGATCAAACTATTTCTTCGACATGGAAAGACAATGTCGGACAATGGGATCCGTCACTGGAATTACGCACGAGCATGGAGCGTATATATACGTCTCTGCTCTCTGGTATAAAGGTACTTTCTGGCAGATCGTCGTATATATTACTCTATGGTTATGTCGTGCTGTTGACTGTCAGATGTCGCAATTGCCAGACGTCAGACGTTGATAATACTTATTTAAAATTTAATTTTGAAGTTTGGAATTATTTATGCGTCTGTATGATAGTTTGCTAGCAAGACATTTCATTTAATAAGTTAATCGTTTAATTTTACTTTACTCCGGTATTCTTTCTTATACTCAACAGAAGTTTTATTCAATATGCTACTAACAGATTTTAGTTTCTAACTATACTCTCTACACTTTTAGACGTTCTTCTTCCAGACAACAATTTATTTCGTTATTTTCTGTCTTTCACAATATTCATTACAATATACATTTTTCTGCATTGGTTTTAGGTTTTTTACTTTTTTCCTAATTGGGCACCCTCACAACTTTCATCAGAAATTACATACTCACCATTGATTCTCAAGCATCAGAGAAACTTGTAGAACGTTCATTACGCAAATACAAATAATGTCTTGCATGCAATCAAACGTCGTTAGCAGAAACGTTTTTTAATGTGCATCCTTACTCAGTTATTCCTATAATGAACGTGAGGTGGTAGTGGTCCAACCACACTATATGCAAAAGTGTCAGCCGGATACCAGATACCTTTTCCTGTCGAGCACTCATCGCGTCATAAAGAACTTATTTCAAAAAATTAAAACGACTGTCATTGATGAATGATAAGCCAGTAGGTGCTAGCCGGTCATTTTATGCAATGTCAGTATTTCCACGATACACATACGCCACTTTTTGATCTCAATTTGGTAAAGTTCGCGCATTTTTAATCACTGACGTCATCACTGCGTCGACATGAGCATGTTCGAGTGTTGCTCGTGAATTCGGACTCCTTCGGATCTGTCATCTGCCTTAGATTTGTCTTAAATTATCTTAATTATTATCAGTGGTCGTGACGTCAGTGGTAAAAAAGTGGGTGGAGCTAGATGTTCGTGGATGCGCCTCATCATACCATTGTTTTTATATCATGAGTATTTCATGATAAAGTCAACCACTCCAAGACATAATAAATTCTACGATCGGGCCAAGACATACACGATGTTAACTGATACTTGAATTTCCCGGAAATGAGAAGAAACGGGTGGTTGAAGCATAAAGCAACCTCAGAATTAATTACTGCGCACAAATTAAAACGTTATATTACTCTAAGGGCCGATTTTTCAATGCTCGGATAAACAGGCGGGCAATTTTAATTCGACAGATAGCCAACAGTTACATTGTTCAATAGTCAAATAGGCGTTTTCGTCCATCTACCTGAAAATTAAATCTACCTGTCGCTTTGTCAGGCAGACAAACGTTTATTCAAAAGTTACTCTTGTTTAATGACATCCGATTTAAATAAAGTTATGTAGTATTTTTTGATTTTGCCGTCATTACCAAGTTACGATTATTATGATCATATTTGATATCACTAATGATCTGGCGATTGAGGAGCAGGGTGGAATCCCGATCTCTTCACTCGTTAGAAAAAAATTGTAGTCAATTCAAATTTCTAAAGAGTGTGCAATATTTACATCCCATGGTACGAAATAAATGCTATACGTGTTACAAATATCCAACCCTTCTTATCAGTAAAATTCCCTAAATAGGTAATACAACTGCCGCAGATATGACATGTTTCAGGGGCTTGCGCATCCTGTAAATTTTACAACTATAAAATACGTTACTATTTCTTGCCACCAAGTCTTTACGTCACTGTTGGTTATCTGGATAGTATTCATAGTTCCTCAATTCATACGTCAAATAATAAAAACAATGTCTTTCTTGAATTGTAGCTATTTTATCGATTTTGGAACAGAAGCGTGCTTTTCTAGATTTATTTTATTCATTTCCAAACGGAACACCCTTTCCAAATGTTCTAATCCAGAAACCATACGTTTTGCTAACTAAAATTTGCGATTTTATTGTGTTTTTGATAAAAATTACATGCTTAATAATAAAAAAGCAAACATACTATCGAATTGTATACCTAGCTTCTTCTTGTTATTATTTCGGTCAATGGTTATTGATACGATTGTCCACTGATAAAATAAATGACGTCGTTGTTATCTTCGATGTTAGTGATATTATCTATTTTCAACAAAGATATCAATATAAAAACATGCTCTCGATCAAGTCCGTTGGAAATCAGAGAGATCATTTAAAGAAGCCTGCACGTGTATATGTATCAAACATTTTTACCAAAATAAAACGATTTTCTTGAGGCGAATTCCTGTATTGATGGGAGTATTCGTGATATATCTCGCCTACGAAATACATCTACATATCGTTAAACTCTCCCTGTCAGAACGGTTTATATTGGAAAAAACCTATTAAGAAAAAGAAGATAAATGATCCTGTCAATCTGAAGTGATATCTTCCTAAACAAAAAGACATACTTGAATTATTTGAATATCTTTCGGCCAATGTGATTAAACTAGATATTATGTATATTATATCTTAGCCAGTATATATGTATAATATCCAACCAATTGAGTCAAAGTGATTTTTAAATCAGAATTATTCAATTTCATCAATTTAAAATATCTAGTAAAATAACTAAAAATGCTTATTATTATTATTTGAACTGAAAATTCAAATGTTGAAGAATTGCATGTAAATGTAAATAAAGGACTTTATTGGCACCAACTTCAAAGGTACCAGCAATAGTAGAATTTCCTTTAAATTTTTCAATGCACCAACTAATAAAGTCGGTCCACTAATTTGAGTGCCTGGTTTAATAAAAATCGTTGAACGTAATTTTTGTGAGAAATATTCAGCTTAAAGGTTTCTGGATATGGTTATTAATTTTTTCATATAAAATATTTGATTCTCCACCACCCCCCTTAGGGGTAAGTTTTTGCGATGAAAGGAGATGTTTGATTTTTTTTAATATTTGATTGTTTCTAATTAGTCCCCTTTCAAATGTAGAAAAACAACAAAATCCTCCTTCTGGGCAATCGGTCAAAAATGTATTTTGTTTAATCACTGTATCTTATTCTTACTACATATTTTAAATTATATCAAGAATTCGGCTTCAATAATCTCTTTGTCCATATTGAGTATTATTTATAAAGTCAAAATTTTATTGTTAATATCTAAATTAATCACTTTAGCTGCAACAAATACCTATATTTATAACAATATCTGGCCTACTGATGACAAAATGAAAATGACATTGAGTTTGCTGGATATCTTTCTAAAAGTATGGTAATGTTATCAAAAAAGCATAATTTATATCTAGCCTAAATTTGTATATTTCATCGTAAATGGTCACCGTACAAATGTTTTAAGAAAACATAAACATGTTCTACAATCTACAAGATCAAAGAGGGTTTTAGTTTTATAAAATTTAATTTTTTTCTATAAATCGAGGGGCTTTTCCGAGGGGATGAGCTTTATGAAACCCTAAATATTAGAATATGTGACCATCTTCCACTATCAAATGAAAAGAATCACTCAAATCGGTGCACGTTTACTATGCAAACCGAGATTACTTAACATATTCCTCCTTCAGTCCTTCGGAAAGTCGGTGAAAAAAGAATTTGAACCCAAAATTTTTTGTTACAATCTGACATGGATAGAACATACTGTTCTAATAGGCAAAACAGTGAGCTGAAAATGGTCAAACGTAATTAATTAATTTTCTATTGACCACATGTAGAATAATACCCCAACTTTTGTAAATACATTAGGGGTATTTAGAAAAAATAATTTCCCAAACACCACCAGAATAATAATTAAACACCGAACTCATGGTCGTTTGTTTTGCCACCAATGATTATTATTACTGTAAGCTATTAGCGCTTCTGTCAGCATCACTGGTTTTACGTAATTTCAACAAAGTGACAATATAAATGAACTTAAAATTAAATGCACCCAACTACATCGATCATAACAGAATGTTATTCCTATAATAACAAATCATTGATCTGATAACGTAATTATGAGCATTATTCAAATTCATTTGGAGTTTAATTCGTTTATGGAAAACATCTTTAAAGAAAGTTACATCAAAGTATCCCCAGACGAGAACAACATTGAAATATGTGATACAAAATGTTGTTATTTGGCAATAACAATAACATTTATAATAAGATAACAGGATCCTTGTATGGAATGGATATTTTAATGAAAATATGCGGACTGAGCTGGGCCTTAACTACTGTACAGGGTGCACCCTGCGATAATTGAGATCTATTATATGAATACTTAATGGACCCTTTGGGATTGAGAAGGAGAGGCGAGAAGGATACTTCTCAGAGAAAAACCAGCTCATGCTCTAGATATTTTATCTTGAGATTATTTCAGAAGATACGTATAGGTACTTTACAGTCTACAAGTCTACGTTTATATTTTGATATAATATAATTAATGAGTAAATATTAGCTCCTATTTCTCAAGAAACATAATTGTATACTGCAGATGTAGCCAATGTTTATAGAGCTGACTATACAGCATGATCAACCCTTTGATATCATATCACTTTGAGCAGTTATTATGCATTTGTTAGTAATTCACTAGTTTATTGGTGTTTTGTCAAAAAATTTCTCACTTGGTACAGATATGGTTAACTTTAATAAAAATACAGTTATTTCCAAAAATGTCGTTTCTATTTCTTAAAATCTAAATACGTAACTCAATTACTGTAACATTTGGGGATAGGGAATAAGCGAAAAGTCTTCTATCTACATTTCTCTCTTTCTAACAAAATTACCAGTTACAGTAAAATTAATATTATTTTGTATTTTTCAGTGAATAAACTAGTAAGGTCCAAGTTTTTGTCAGAAAGTTTTATTAAGATTGTTGTTCATCAAGTGTTTGGTAGAACCTTATGAAGGAAATTGAGTAACATGTTGAAGTGTACTTATATAGAGTCCATTATATTTTTGTAAATCTATCATTTCCCAAAAAAAATTGATAAAAGCATTACATTTATGGAGGAATGATAGGGTTAGTTTTGCTCTTGAAGGACACATTTGTATGTTTTTAGAAACATCTCTTATACACCCAAACTAGAAGGCTAGATATGACGAATTGAATGTGGGCATATTTTTCTTGTTGATCTATTCGCAGTCTTCTGCCTGCTGCTTAATTGTTGCACTCTTCCTGAATATTTTTGACCAGCCCTGGATTGCTTTTATAGAAATTCTATTTTATTTATTTATTATTGAAATTTTTCTTAGAACCATTTGTAGTTAGGATTCAAGAATAGATCATGATATCACTGAATACAAGTACCTGAACGTTTAACGAACTTGACTAATTAACCAGTGGAATATGTGTCAGAAGAACTGGAAACGCATTTAGCAAAGCTTTCTGAGGACAAAAAATGTATTTTCATCCATTGCTGTTTTTGTGCGAGAAATTATTCCACAAGCGATGAATCAATTGTGATTCTTCCTTTTTAAGTGGGTTGCTGATCCTTTACGTCTGTGGCACAACATGCTCTCAACGTCTGCTGCGCAATAGTCGAAAAACATGTTTTGCCAGAAAATATCTACAAAGTCGGCTTTGAGGATATGGAATAATCTTTCATTGAAGCTGAGAATGTACCATGCATTTCTAATTCTTTATATTCCGTCTAAGCTTGTCCTAGGTAAAAATTGAAAGTGACTATAGTTATTTATATTTGCGCGCTGAAAAAAATAAATGGTATCACCATTCCATTGGATGTTTTGCTTATATAAGGCGTTTCTCAGGAAACTAGAACTGTTCTACACGTTATGTTTTTCTGGAATACAGCTTTTTTGTATGTTGATGTTCGTTACAGAATCTATTTGTGGATCTTTTCTAGCTTAAAGTTAGAAGGCACTTTTCTGCTTAATGGCAACGATCATCGACTCCTACCTCATTTACGCATCCTCCGATAACGACCTGAATACCTACCGGATAAGGAAGGTTGTGTATCGCGTAGAAATCGAATTAATGATGCCATCCAACCGACCATGAAGGCAACATCTATCGCAGAGGATAAGTTCTGGCCCTGTTCCGAAATTAGCGGCGTTTTTTCTTTCTGATAACAATTATCCGGATTTATGGGACGCATCCTTCAAATGGGATTAGAGAGAAGCTTCACTATAAAACGGCGATTTGTCTCTAGCTGCAGAGGTCGAACTGGGCCTTACTGACTTAGCAGCTCAAAGTGCGAGAGAAAGAGAGGACCGCTGATCCATCAGATGCTTTCTCGGGATACGCCAGTGGTCATTTTTCCATTGGGTAATTAGAGTTCCAGGATGTTCCCTTCACTGCCTAACTACAGGGCAACTTGAGAAACTTTAGTCGCTTTTACGTTTATGTGAAGTGATCCATATATTGCATTACCAATACTGGATGATTATTACATTAACTGCTTTGTTAGTGCGGATTGACATCCGACTCCTTCATTTTTGCTTCTATAATGAGGACAATCCTACCTCTATTCGAATAGACGGCATTTATTATCTACCTATATAAGTGTCATTTTGTTTTGTCAGTCGCGAAACTTTTCAGCCATATAATTGTTCTAAATTAAATATGGACTTTCAAGGATGATGGAATTGTTAATTCAACGCAAAATTGACAGTTAATTGAAATATGACACTCTATGATGTTAATACAATACAATGAATTCTAGAAACACTTAGTATATGTCTAAGCTCAAACCTCACAATTGATAGGTATGATTGTAAATGTATGTTATGATATAGTTCTTCATAAAACAATCACATATAAAATGATTGCTTATATAAATAAAAATCTAATCAAATTCTCTATGAAAGCCATTTTTAAGAGAAAAAAATGTATATAGCAAAATTGAAGGAAATATCTTTCTCAGAAATCTTTGAATTGAACGTATGCAAAAACAATTTCCCATTAGCTTTCGAAAAATTTGTGAAACATTATTGTTGCCAATAAAACAATAACATGTAAATAACTTTCTATTTAAACAAGGACAGACTTTATTAGGTGATTAGATGCAATTTGGTACACAGATAGTTTAATACCTGGATTAACACATAGTATATCCAGGAAAAATGTAAAGCTCCTGTGGGACTATCAAAAACCGAACTACTGGACATATCCACTTGAAATTTGGTTGAAAAGTAAGTATCTTATGAAATATTATATCGTAAAATCGATATAGGTCTCCTTATTGAAGTTTTTAAGACGTAATTTGTCAGAGATTCCAATGATTTCTGCGTGCGAGAGATCGCGGGCATTTGCTAGTAACTAAAAAAAATACTCAATTTCTAATGGTAATTTCTAAGTAGGTGCCAAGAATCTTCCATCTAACTATAAATGCATGCACAACTTATTACCTGTGGCAAAAGAATAAGTACATAAAGTCGATTCTAGTATTTCTTGGATTTTATTTTTACATGTAGGTATACAAGAATGATACGATAAGAGATGAGCATAACCTATTAAATAACATTAGATTAGTAAAAATCTTTGATCAATTTGAAACTATTAATATGGCCAGGCTAAGAAAATCTATTAAGTCGTTAAAGAGCGCGATCGATACGGAACAATTAATATACACTTTTATGATTAAAGATGTATTTAAAGTGATTGGAAACTAATTATCATAAATTTATTCCCAACGAATCTCAAAACTTCATTTGTTGTTCCCGTGGCTAAAGTGCACAGTGGTGAAGAATTTAGACCAATTAATGTGATTTTTTTCTATGTATAGATTCTTCAAGATGTTGTAAAAGAGCAATTACTGACATATTGTGAAAACAATAATATCTTCAATGAATATCATTACGGTTTTAGAATATAACATTCCTACGAAACTGTTGTGATAAATATTTATGATGACCGGATAAAAGCTAAAGACATAGATTTATATACAATAGTTGTATTTCTTGACTTCAAAAGGGCATTCGAGATGATTCGAGACTATAAATGTTGATCTACTATTGACTAAATTGAATCTAATAGGTGTCAGAGGAATAGCTTTCAAGTGGTTCCAATCATTCCTTGAAAATAGGAAGCAAAATGTTAAATTTAGAAATATATTATCTCAAGCAAAAGAAACTAAACATAGTATTCTTCAAGGTAAAAATCGGGCAGCCCTTTATATAAATGACCAAAAGTACTACCAAAATGTAGAATTGTTTTGTTTGCGGATGATACTATGATTTACATAATTGGCAATGACATTGAAAGAATGAGAGTAGACTTATTTGAAGACCTTCATATAGACTCTATTTGTGGATGTGTGTAAATAGTCTTAGGGCCGATTTCATAATGAATCCTCAATGGGAGATTAGTTAATTCTCCAATTTGTTTAAGTCATATCTCGATAACGGAATAAAAACTTTGCATTTTTCAATAACTTCTACAACGTTAGTTGCCATCTCTTTCATTTTTCTAAAGTAACTTTGAATTATATGTTCAATCAAAAAAATTATGAAATTTTTAATCTAGGATTAAAATTAATAAGAGATTAAATTTGATTATGAAATCGGCCCTTAGTATTAATATAAATAAGAGTAAATATATGATAATTAGTAAATTCAATGATGTTATTAAAACAGATACAGATATCTCTTTGAGTGGTCAAAAACTTGGCATTGTGAAAGAAATTAAGTATTTGAGTGTCATAATAGACAATAAGTTAGAATTTGGAAGTCTCTTTAGGTAGGTACATAGAGAAAAAAATGAATAAAAAGCTATATTTTCGTAGGATAGGTAAGTATTGGTGTGAAGGTTACATTATATAAAGCATTGATCGCCCCATACATTATGTTCCATAATAGAAACGAATACGATAAGCTACAAATTATACAGAATAAAATTATGAGGACCATACTTAATTGCAATAAATATACACCTATCTCCTTAGAGACTCTGTGCTTCATGTCAGTTAGGCAAAGAATTTATTTTAAAAATATTATATTCATATATAAAATTATGGTAATTAACAAAGAAATTAAAAATGAATTCAGATATACATATGTACGTCACTAGACATAAAAGAGATATATACATTGAGAAAACTAGTTCGAGTAGATATAAAACTATATTATTTAAAGGTTTGCAAGTATACAATAACCTACCAGAAGATATAAAATAATGTCATAATCTTAATACATAATCAATACATAGGTAATTTAGCATAGGCACTCTAATGAATTGTTGAATGAAATGTAAATAATGTAAAATAGAAAATGGCTAAATAAACAATATTATTATTATTATTATTTATTCTACATTAAATGTGCTGTATGTAAAAATATATCGCTTCATTCACACAGTATAAATATCATTTTGGATTTTTCAATGCATCGGTCAATGAAACCAACTCTATTTTCATAATAAAAACTTAAGCATTGTTTGATATGCAGATCTAACTGCAATAATATAGGATTTTTTGACAGTTATGAATCCATAATAAAGTGGAGTCTTCATATACATATAGAAAAGCATTTCCCACAATAATACTAGCCAATCTCAACATTATTCGGAATATAAAACGGGACAAATAAAGTTGGACCATAAACTCGATTTTATGTACATCGCAAAAGGGCAAAGTATGAGGCTAATAAAGTTGGATACTTCGTGATAGATGAAGGCACTGAAAAAACAAAAATCGAGAAAAACGCAAACTACACGGTCTATTGACCTCCCTCCTTTTAGTCGTCGCCAAATTCCCGGAATTCATAAATAAAAAAGCAATTCTAGAGTGTCGAAATAGAGAATGTCAACAAAAGCGAGAGACTGCGGATATATACTTATGATCTAAATGACTATGCTCGCATAATGAAGTGCTTTCCCGAATCCAGGGAAAGCGCGATGTTTTCATTCCTACAATTAATCATCCTTCCGTGGCCTGTCGTCTCTATTGAACATCGAGTGGGTGCTAGCACAAGAATCATGAATTCCGAGTTCCCAGAACTTCTCCACATTTTCCGACACTTTCGGCATCGAAAGACAGGGTGAAATCTGGAAAACTGTACGATTTCCTACTTCCTTTGGCAGTGGGATACGGCTAAACGGGTGGTATTTTTTCATTCACAGCAGACTTGTCTGCTATTGCAAAGCCAACAAGGGTGGATTTTATTCTCTTCTCCGCAGAGAATGATTCATGGCGTTTATAAATTATATGCTCCATGGTGGATAAAATCCTCAAGCAGAAAAAACTATTGACGCGACAATATGAAAAATATTCGCACGTAATCATTTATTTTCTCGTGACTCTTAAATTTATCTCTGATTGTTCAGAAGAAAAAAAAACTCCTCGAACTTTTATGAACAGACTTTGTCAACTTTATGATTCCTTAAAAGCGGAAATGAATAGTTTCGCAGTCTATGCGCTTTATAATTACTCAGAAGAAGTGGTCGTAATAATTAGAAGGATGTCCGTGATATTAACGTTGGATTGGCTTCTATTCATATACCGCAGTTTGGAGTAGACCTTTTATTAATTAATAATCTTTAGTTCCATGACCAAATTTGGCACAAAATTATATCGTGTGAGGATCTAGTTCTAATAAATATTTAATAATGTACCCGTTACGTAAAGTTTATAAGAAATATTTTTGAATGATTCTCAAAAACTCTCATCTCTCTGGATTTGAGAATATTAAATGGAAAACTACGGTCTGTTTGCTTCTTATGCCTCACTTTTCACTGGCTCAAAAGAATTGTATAAAAAAATACTTTTTTATCAACTTGTTACTATAGCTTACTCTACAGAACTCGAGGCAGAGATAGAGAGAGATTATTTAAAAACAAATTTGATTAGAATCATTCTCGTACTTATTTACTGCCATTGTAATGAAATATGGATCGTAATCGTTTGCTGCAAAACGATACCTACATATATTGTGATGGGATCAATTTCCCGAAACTGTTGACATAGTGGCATCTGTTAAGGTACTCATAAACAGATGAAATGGTTCCTAAGGAGGCGCCTCTGATGAATTTTCCGCCCTGTAGAATCAAGAATGTCGACTTATGTATATAGCAAATAAGCTGATTAGATTTTGGTAAAAGTCCTTGTAGTATTGTTTATTAATTAATGAAAAACTAGTAATTTTCTATATATAAAAATAGTACGGAATCCTTGTGTATTATTTATTTTCTTGTAGATATAGGTACAGAGAATACCATAGTGTGAACCTCAAGAGTCATAACCATAAGCTGATTTTGTATAGAAATTCAGAATTGCTTTATAGAAATCAATTTGCTAATAACTAAAATGCTTCCTCCAATATAATCGTTTCGTATTCTCTCTCACAAAAAAGTTGTTATTTTTAAGGGTAAATCCATACACTAAATATTAAATTATAATACTGAACTTTAAACACATCAAGTTATAACAAAAGGGAAACTAGATTGCGAGAAGCATCACGTACCATCCTGTATATACTTCACATCTTTTATGCCAGAGACAATCTCGCCAAGTTGCTGGCTTCCCCCTATCTCTTATTCTTTAACTCATTTCACCCTTTTCTTCAGCCCTAATCATTCCAGTTTCATATTTCCACTTTTTGCGCCTCCACCCAAAATTTCTCAAACAAACTCTAGGAAGTTAAGTCAAGTATGGGTATATTGCATAAATTTAACAAATTATATAACTTTAATATTATTTTTTGTATTCCGTTTATCCCGTGCTTTGTTCGGTTAAGTTATATAGGAGCTCTTCGAAAGTTTTGGGGCCAAAGTTAGTTTACAGTTGATAGATTTGTTGTTCTAGTTTTTCGGGAACTTCTCTATTGTCCGCGAAATAATAAGTTTCACAATAGATCGGCTATTTCCCTTTTCCAAATATTCCACAATGAACGACAAACAATCGAAACTTCATAGATTCCCATTTGAATACTGGTTTTTGCATCTTCTCTCAAAAGCGACCCAGTTAATTATCCACATCACCGGAAAATGCGAAAAATGGAACGTCACCTTTCAGGTACGGGACCCTAACAAGTTATCCTTGGACTTTATATGCGTTCTATAGCGTCAGATTATTAGGGTAATTATCTTAAGAAGGAAAAAATAATCTCTCATAAGACAACAATAACAGGTATATAGCCGTTTATGGAGAGATTTGTTGAGGGTCGAACATAACGAGAAAGTCTGAAATACTGGTCATACCTATTTACTCAACAAGGGAACAGATATTCTGGTATCCACATATTCAGATAAGTCTTTCGTTTGTATTCGGAATCAGGTCCTTCAGAAACATAGTCTTTCTAGTTACGGACTGGGACATCTGATCAGTTACTTTAAATAAGTTTATAGTGATTTACTTGTCTACCTACAAAAGATATTTTTAGAATATGTCTCTATGCTCGTGCTAGGGCCAAAATTTGTTTACCAATCTTGGTATTTTACCAGCCACATCCCATACACATACAGGACTTCCAGACAGAGGAGGTATACAATTCGGCAGTTTTTCTGCTTTTTTTTAATGCCTGTTCACGCGTTTTGCATTGTAAACTTGCTCAAATTTTGATGATTCTTTCGTGATACTAATCGGTCTGTTTCATTGTATGGTCTAAGATTTTGCCCACCTTTGGTAGATGGATGACACTCACCTTCTTCCAAACAGCCAGGGTGTATTTCCAAGCTTGGCTAGCCTTTGAAGAGTTTGTTAAAATGTGACACTAGGTAGTACCTCTTTTCCCTTCAATAGTAATGCTGGGTATATTCCGTCCTTCCCCAGAGATTTGAAGGGTTTTTGAGCATCTCCAAACTTTCTGCGTAGTTCTCGTCAGTACTCTTCAGAAAACTAACCTTGTCTTTAGATCCTTCCTTGGCCAGGACTTCGTGGATTCGGGCACATGCTATGGTCTCATAGATCTCCTCACTCATCCTTCTTCACGAGTCCCTTTTAGCTTCCCGGAGCTATATGGTTGTAACATGGAAGGAAAGTGGAATTTAGAATAAAATACAGGGTGTACATGGATCTGGCACGGCTCTATGAATCACCCTGTAATATTGTCACTAATTTTAAAATATGAAGCTCAAAGCTGACTACGGTTTCTGTAAATATTTTTTTATATCTTTCATATCTACAGTGCTTTATCATACTAATTCTAATCAGTCACTCTGTATATTAGTAGACATTGGAAAATACTGGAAGATACCGAAAGTCAATTACCAATAATTAAAAATTGAGACGCAAAAGTCAGTTTTTTTTTTAATTTACTGAGAGGTCATAAACTGAAAAAGGTGTTTAAGAACACAAATTGAGTAGTTACGGAATTAAATGTAATATTGTGAAATCTTATCACGCGATACTAGTAACAGAAAGTTGAAAGTTATGCATGGCTATATAGTCGGTTTTTGATAAAATTTGCGGAACTATAAGGACTGGATTTATTTTAAATAACTGAAATAAATGCTGTTTCTTTATAGTTTATGCCAGTGCCTTCCAGCATACGAGAACTTTAATATGAGCTTTTATGGATAATAATCAAATGTAAACTACTCTTTCAAATAATGCTGAATTTTCTAAAGCCTCCATATCTATATACAATCTGATTTTCAAGTTTAACATGCATGAAATTCTTTGTCTTCCTGAGCGTGGTAAATATAACAGGTGCAGCTTCCAAACCACAACCACAATTCCCATTCTCGCCCCCCAGACAGAGACGAGCTAGCCTGAAAAAAGCAGTCCTCAGGCCATTATATCAACGTAGGCGTTGCAAATAGATTCGAAATGATGTTTTTAATAGATACAATTCCCATTCTCCCTCCCAAAACATCCCCTGCTAGTGTATGTGCAAAGTTAAGCTTACTCCTGTTTGCAAGATATATTTTGTCAAGCCTGAGTGGTAGTGTAAATAAATAAAAATAGCCTGAATATTCTGGAAAAGGCATTCAAAGGTTCCCTTGCACACTTAAAAAAAGGATACACGAAATCTTTGTTATGCGAAACAACTTTCACTTCCATTTATCCATACAGGGTGTTAAGTAAACAACGAGGAAATCATTCAGAAGAATTGTTTCCACTGTTGGAATCTAGGCCAAGTACCCAATAGTAAACAATAGTTTCAAATTGCGACCTGTCATAAATAAAGAAATAATTTCAAAAAAGTGACTAACAACTTTAAGCTTTTAGAAATATTTCTTATATCTATTTTTATTGGTACCTTAAGAAATCTAACGTTTCCTTCACACTAAAAAATCCTGCCAAAACGGGGTATGGAACTTGTAAAATTGTAAATTTCAATTGACTGGATGGAAGAAAATATTTTTTTTCCAATATTTAAATAAAAAAATCAAAGGGTTTCGAGTTGCAGCACTATGAATTTGCAAGATTGCTACAGCTATGAGTATTTTCATACCACGAAAAATTTTGATGACACTCAAAAAATGTGAAATCAACCATTTTGAAAAATAATAGGAATGAAAAATACAAAATTTTATTAATTATATTAATGCTGGTACCTTCGTGGAGCCAAAAGTCTTCTGTATAACCACAACTGCACTTCAAAATTACTAGTACTAATAATATTAACATAAACATAGATTGATTATCGCATGTTTCTGTATAAAAGTAACTAGTTCCACTACGTCATTGGAGGGTTGGTATGCTGGAGTAGGTACGCTGTAAACGTCGTAAAGTTGGAAATATTTGAAATGATTAAAACGAGTTAAAATCATTTATATTCACTGATATACTTATTCATCTTTCAAACTATTTGATTGAAACAAAAATTAGATAATGACGTTGTATTGCGATTGGTTTGATAACAAGTAATCTTGTAATTTCATTCCCAATCTAACCTATAATCATGACAGAAGGCGATAGATCTTAATTATTGTATATCGATAGATCAACTTTGTGATGTCGAAGATGTAAGTATTGTTTATTTAAATATACCATACTCTAAAGCATAGTTCATAGTGTGGACCCCGAGAATCATACTCAAGCTGGTGGTTGAATTTGAATTTATGTATCAGCATCTATTTAAAACATCGAAGTTTTATAGGCATAATGCTTGAGATTCAGAAAGAGTTTTGTTGTCGTGTTGCTTGATATTTTCCAATAAAGTCCATTGGATGGATAATCTCCTTTGTTCGCTATAGAGATATGCAATGATGATAGTCTGGAAACATCAGGTGTAAGTAACAGATGCCTCACATGCTATACGAAGACGAAGACAATCTTTTCATCATCGGAGATTGAAAGAAAAAGTTGTTTAAGAAAGTGAAGGGGGAATTGAGCGCTGTCTCTCTTCGGCACGAGTTTTTGATCGCGAGCAACATTAGCCACCAGAGGATGATCCGTTACATAAGACCATCCAAATGCTTTGATTTTCTCGTCTTTTTTCTGTTTCACCGTCGCTCAGGGAGCCTGAGCTTTTTCGATTCCGAACGATTATTTATGGTGGAGAAAAGCTACGACAGTTGTAACCGCTTCGTCACGTCTATTGACTCGTAAAATATTTTTTTATTCCTCTATTTTTGCTCTATAGCTCACAGGCTAACGCCGTATCTCAAAAGACGTACATAGTATTTGAAATAAGTAAATTCAGTGAAATTAGATGTGATGATATACTCCAATCAAATAATTCCATTTATATAATGATAATAACAAATCATCAAGTACAGTAGAAATTACCCCTCGAGCCAGAGCTATAAACCAAAAGGTGCTATTTTATTTTATGTCTTAAATTGTAAAGAAAATAATGAAATAATTTTTCATAATTATTCATTATCGACTTGGGTATGATGTTTGGGCAAACATTTTTCTCTTAATATAAAACAGATGTAAAATGATTTGCATGTTGAGAATGCAGATGGATAAACTCCGGATTTTAAATAGAGCTGCCAAAATTCCAACTCTCATAATATGTACTCTAAGCTTCAACCTTAGAGTATTATTGTGATGGGTCTCGTAATTAAATGGAAAAAATAAATAAAATAAAAAAGTTGCTCGTAATTTTTATGTTATACAGTTTATGTGTAATTCATATTTTTACTCCAAGCTTAAAGGATATTGGATCCTTCGAAAACTTTGTAATACGACAGATTCAGTAATCTAGAGATTATTTTTTTCTGTTACTCGAATATGTTGCTATAGAAAGGGTTCCGACAGTTTAACGGGGTGAAAAAAACAGATTGCTTATAAAAAATTTAACATGGGTATAATCGATCTCTAATATGTTCTAGCCATAGTTTTCCATTTTTTGTTTTTCTTTTTCATTCAGTAGATTGAAATATTGGTGACAATGCGTGCATATTGTACTTTCTATTTGCCTACCTAGTAGGGTGGACTAATCCGGGAATAAACGCGAAGCTGTATCCCCCTTCATCACATCGAGTCCACATCAACCCTGCCAAATGGTTCGATGGTGGTTCTCTCACACTGGGATCCGGTCACGTATTTCCTAATTTGTTTTACTCGGCGGTTTGGCAAACACGCTAAGCTAGCAATAACGCATATTTCCAAAAGTAACGTTCGAAAGCTCACTGCATTATGTTGAAATGTTCGAAGCTTATTATCAGAATTTACAGATATACATCTTAATTTGTCTTGTACAATCCATATATTGGTATACTTAGTTCAAATGCAATAGACCTCAAACTTGCCTGAAAATGTGCCCAGGACCTACATTATTATATCACTTTTTTTATCAATAATACAGTGTGTCGTATTAGTTACCCTCGATTATGTGTTTTCACTTGTATAGATAAACGTTATCTACATGCGTTTTGCGATATTTGTTATGAAGTATAATATGTTTTCGTAGTAAAATACAAAAAAATGTTGTTGTTGTAACCTACCTATATGATTTACTCTCTCTTTCTGCTCTTCTGCTAAAAAATGTAATAAATATTTTACAATTTTGATTTGATTTTGAGCTTTATTCTAGTTTACTTATTTATGACCTTCTATAACTTGGCATATTTTAGTACAAATGAGATTTTTCAATTTTTCTTCAAGGATTACGCCATCTAGCGTTAAACTTAGAGACCCAAAAAAAATCTAGCGAGTTTTCTTAACACCTTTAAAGGAACATTTTATCCCAAAGTTGTACGATTCACATTTACTGATATAAAGAAAGAGGGTCGGTTTATTGGTCCGCCTACAAAATATTTTTTAGGATTTTATTTCACTCATTAAATAAACCATCATGAATAGCATTGTGGTTGACTTTGTCCATAATAACATCTGAATTTTAAAAATTCTCCGTGAATATTTATTCGCTCGTTAAGTTACTTTATTGATTTTCACTCCGTTCGCCCTTTTCGATTAATGGTAATAGTTTCAACCAAAGCCAATTTGGCAAGCGACTTGAATTGATTGAAAATTTAATTATCGACATTCAATGTCACATGGAAAAATTGAGATTCAGGTTATTTTCATGAGTATACAAAAATTGCTTCATTTGGATTCTGCTTGAGTGAATCGACTCAATATCAGACTTACGTTATCTACAAAAATAGTAATATCAAATTTATATTCAATAAGAAATAGTTCTTACAAAAAATTGGACCGACTTTATTAGTAGGTTCACTGAAAAATTCAAAATAATATTAATTCTATTGCTGCTGGTACTTTTGAAGTTGTGTCGTTGTAGTTTGTTGTTGCGTGCACCAGCACTAATAGAATTAATTTTATTTTGTATTTTTCAGAGCACCAACTAATAAAGTCGGTCCAATTTTTTGTAAGAAATGATTATTTCACATTTTTAAGTGTACCTAATTTTAGACATGAAAATTGTCGAACGTTCACTAATACCAAAGAAAATAGTACTTATCGTCTTATCCATGTATAGGCTTAGCTTGTACTTGTTATTATTCAGAGATCTTACAAAAAATTGAACCGACCTTATTAGTTGGTTCACTGAAAAATTCAAAATAATATTAATTCTATTGCTGCTGGTACTTTTGAAATTGTGTCGTTATTGTTTGTTGTTGCGTGCACCAACTCCAGTACCAGCACTAATAGAATTAATTTTATTTTGTATTTTTCAGAGCACCAACTAATAAATTCGGTCCAATTTTTTGTATGGAATGTTTATTTCACATTTTTGAGTGTAATATTAGTCATGAAAATTGTGGAACGTTCACTAATACCAAAGAAAATAGTACTTATCGTCTTATCCATGTATAGGCTTAGCTTCTACTTGTTATTATTCAGAGATCTCAAAACATCGAAGTGCAGATATACATATTTCAGACTTTACTGCTCTAGGTAACTCGAAAACCGTAACTCTTTTAAAAAAAAATTCAATTTAAATGTTGCTACCTACATATAATCTCTTCTTTAATTTGGCCGTCTTTTATTTTCAATTTTCTAAAAAAATTGTCACTTCCTCATGGCCTCATTTTTTACTGATTATAGCGTCGTCATTAATCACATATACCTACTACGAATATTGTAAGTTTGTGTCCATGTTTGTTCAAATTAATTATAATGATTCTCTTACTGACCGATTCTCATGATGTTATAACCTTTTAAATTCATTAGAAATTATCAGAATCGGTGGACATTTCACTTTACTTAATTCTCTTTGAGGTACAAATAACTATTAAAATGTACTTTTATTACCTATTGGAGAAGTAGCTGGAAAATGTAAATAATGTTCTCATTTTCTTAATCCAATATTATCAAGACATCTCTTATTTACGTATGTTTTATATTCACAAATTTTAAAATATAGCTGTTATTATATTGGACATTATGAGAAATCTAGCTAGGTAATACTAATGATTTTTTGTTCAAAAGCTAAGAAATTTTTGATTTAAAAGAGCTCCCTTGAAGGGTGAATTGGTGAACTATACAAAAAAAAGAACAAAAATGTTAGAACAACTTGGCCCATGTCTATGAAGCCGGTCAAAGATCGTAAATGTTATAGTATCTTATCCCCCTGGTCATCCGCATGATGTAAAAACAAGTGAATCAATGCAAAAATGAGCTATTATAAACAAAATTTCAAAAAACATTCAAATTTAGATAGCCACTTTATTTTGATTTTTTGGCAAATTCGTATTTTCTGAGTATCTTGTCCCCGGGGTCATGCGCACGCTGTAAAAACAAGTACCTAAATCAATGATGTGCAAAAATAAGCAATTATAAACGAAATTTCAAAAAATATTCAATTCAAGATAGCTGCTTTATTTTGATTTTTGGCAATTTCTGAGCAAGAACTTTCATCATTCAGTTATTATTCTACATCTGAATAACTTCAATTATTTCTTATCTCTGTACATTTTTATTGAAATTCATCAACTTATTTTGTAGTTCATAAATGGAAGAAATACTAAATACAGAGTTATAAAACATCATTAGCAATCCATTTTATGACTTTTCACATAGACTAAATACCATAAAGTTAAGTGATTTGCTTTGTTTCAAAGATTGTGTTTGTATGACGTCATAGCTTAGGCCATATAATATTCTGTTGTTTGCTTGGATCTATGCTCTATGCGCAATTAATTGTGATATGATCTCATTCAAAAATAATGTCCCACTTATCGATACAAACAGTAATCTATGACTGTGTACCCAATACATGCAAATTTAGTTACGTAACAAGCGACAATTCAGGAGAGGAATATGTGCATTCCACATGCGAACTATATAATATATCGTTACTGCGTAAATAACGAGGAAGTAATCTATCACGTAGCTTCTTCCACCCACACATAGAAGGCAGAAAGAGATATACTTAAACAGCATTTGGCTAAAGCGACATGTTTCCGATAAGTATCGAGGTTGGGAAAATTAAAGGATTCCCTCTTATATGACACCTTATCTTTCTTTTGAATCGCTAAAAACTCGACACACAGAATGTGAAATTGGCTCCAAAAGTAATTTAGCCGTATCTTGCTACAGTCGCTGTCACCCTCCCATATCTCTCACTCGAAATTAGCCAAAATTTGGGAGGACGTAATTTATTGGAATTGATAATGGAAATCGTGCTATGAAACTTTATCATTACCCCTTTTTGACTGGTAGAAAGATAGGAAGGTAAATTTAACCTGACTAGCAATAGAGAAGTGAACACCTCCATTCATTTCGTTCAAGTTGAAACCGCAACGGAAGTAAGGTTTTCAATGAGCGAGGTCCATCGATAAGAGCAATTTAATTTCCACTGTTATATCAGTGGTAAGCTGCCCAAATTGTGCCCACATATAGCTCGAATACCAGGCCCACAAGGATTAGTCATGCTAGAAGATGATTACATATGACATAATTTTCGTTGGCTTGTTATAATTTTGCCGTGTTTCTGTACAACATGTGCTAGCGTATCTTTAGGAAATATGGGATGTTATTTAAGTTTGTTGGAGAAGTTGGATGCAAATTTCCATTAAGGGTAACTGAGATTGAGTGTGCGAGAGACAATTCCCCATAAATTAGTCAAAACGTTCGCAGTTTGCAATAATCCGGGTACTTTCGCTAAGACTTGACTGTCAGCGTTATACGGTTGAGATTTGTAGAGATCGCTTTATTCTCTAAGTCCTCTTATCTGACATAGCCGGTGATATTCTTGCCGAAATCGCTCCTATTTCCTGTATTTGTATTCTTTGTGGAAGCAGTGTATATCCTAAAATTCCAATTTCCGTTCATCCCCTTCTTTCGCAGATTCCTCTTTTACATCATGTTTATCGATAAGTGTAAAAGTTTTATTAAGTTGGCAAAAATATTATAAATTCTGGAAACGATCTCACCAAGAACGATTCGGAGAATAAGAAAAAAACCTTATCGACAACCACCCCATCTCATTTAGATTTTAATCAGGACAGTCGTCATTTTGGTGAACTCTTAAGAACCCTTTCTTTCTTACGCTTGCTGCCGGAAGACAAGTTGTAATTTTAAATTAAGAGGATTCTCAATCGATTCCATGGAAATCTTTGTCCCTCGTCAATCTAGAAATCTACCTTGTACCTTGCTAGGGTAATTTAATGGAGATATAAAAATTAAAAAAAAAACGCGACTGGCCGAGAGAGGCGAGGCTTATTATGATTTTATAAAAACTAATTTGAGCACAAATTATTCATCATTTCTTGTACTACCGAGAAACTTATTTGCAAAATTATTTAAAGTTCATGGTAGGTACTTTTTCTTCAATCTTGGTTAAACAAACCACTTTATATAGAAAACTAGGAGCGCCTTCATTACATGTTACATTGATAATCAATATGATAATAATTATTTTATTGATACTTGAATTACAAATTCAGAAAAATTGCATAAATACAAAAAAAAATAGTAAGAAACATTGAGTATAAAAATTATTTTGAACAAAACATGAATATTGAAGTAATAGGTAAAATACATTTTCTTAGGACAGACTATAATTTAATTTAATTCATACAATTTTTCTAAGTTTGCAATTTTAATCGTTAGGTACTATGAAATTATTATTACTTATTCTGTATTTTCAATGCCTCATCAAATTAACTCAGTTCTAGTTTTTGAAAAAGTTATTTATTTCACATTTTTGAGTATCTAGATGTCGATTATACTGACCAAGTTTAAAATATTTGAAATGCCTACCTCTTAATCAATATGTGGAAGCGACTCAATCATCGATCATGTAGAGAATATTTTAAGAAACTGAGGATTCTAACACTCTTTGATCTACTTATTTTCGAATTGTGCATATTTGTACATGAAAACAAAGGGAGTTTACTCACTGGCGATTGTGTACACGGCCATAGAACGAGAAATATTCAAAACATTCGAGTTCCATATAGCCGCCTTGAGACAGGAAATAGGGCACCCAGAAACGCTGGGTTTGAACTTATATAATCGCTTACCAGAGTATCTCAAACAAATAAACTCACCGTCGACTTTTAAGAAGAGTCTGAAGGAGCACCTTATCGACAGGTGCCAATACTCCCTTGATGAGTACTTCAGTCAATCTCGAGGTCAATCTTGAAGCGGATTATTTGCACTAGTTGTACTAGTTGTTCATGTTTTGTTCTGTAATAACGTACGGCTGTAATTGTAAAATTTGTGTCCGATATGTTGTGCATTTTATTTTATTTATTTGTACTTTTACTGACATTATACGTTAATATTATTACTTTATGCCTAGGGAAATAAAGCTTACTTACTCACTTCTTAGAAATCGGTTTGCATTGATTTCAAAATACTTACACATTTATTTTAACATTCCAGACGTTCTTACTCGGAAACTTACATTCTGAAATGTCCGATTTAGATGTTACTTTAAATCAACTTCTTTATTTCTGCCAAATAAAGTTTTCCGTCTACGACAAACATTTCCCCCTCCGCCCCTTCTCAGGAAATTTTTATTTGAGGAATTTTGATTGCTTAAAAATAAGGGTTCATGAAAGAGCATGCTTGCGGAAGAATTTTTTTATTTATAAAAAAATGTCCTGTTAGAGGAAAAAAAATTATGTTTTCGATTCTCATAACAAACGATACGGAAATAATTTTCAATTTTTAACATAAAATAATAACAGCTAGTCATTTAAATAAATATATATATTATTGATTGAAACAAATACACAAGACAAAAGTTAATCATTGTAGTTTGTGCTCCACTAACAAATATTGCGACATAAAAGAAACATTTTCTCAAAGCTTAAGGAGCTTCCGCTAAAAGTTCAGCTTTTAATTTAGCAAAAATGCAATTCAGTAGAGTTTCTTTAAAAATACACTCCAAATAACGAATTGTGACTATTTCTAACATATACAACGTGTTTCACATACTAATAACTAATTAATAATAACTAATAAATCTAGTCTACATAAATATTTTTTTACAAAAAATTGGATCGATGTTATCAGTTGGTGCACTGAAAAATATAAAATAATATTAATTCTATTGGTGCTGTTACTTTTGAATTTGTGCAGTTGCAGTTAGATTAATAACCAATTTCACAAGTACCAGCACCAATAGAATTAATATTCTTTTATATTTTTCACTGCACCAACTCATAACATCGGTCCAATATTTGTAAAAAAATATTTATTTTACACTTTTGATTCGCGAAAATCGTTGAACGTTCACTAATACCAATGAAAATAATACTTATATTATTACCCAGGTATATTCTTTGTGTGTAGTTGTTATTATTGAAATCTGAAAACATCGCTGCAGAAATACGCTTAAGTATTTTAGATGTTACTAGTGATGCGCAAAGCAAGACCAAGACCAAGACCGATATGGTCTTGGTATTGGTCTTGGTCTTGCACCCTTGGTATTGGTCATGGTCTTGCATCAGATCCTTAGTCTTGGTCTTGGGTCTTGGTCTTGCATATACGGTCTTGGTATTGGTCTTGGTCTTGCTGCAAGACTTGCAAGACTTCGCAAGACTCTTGCAAAAATTTTGATCTTTTTACAAGTGTGAAAATTTGTTGCGATCCTAAATCGTAATTGCTTAATTCAAATGAAGAAGTACCGTGCAATATGTATGGGAAGTATGTAATTCATAATCTATAACATTGATTATACCTAATTATATTATCATTCGAATTAAAATAGAAATAATCTCTCAGAGTAGATATTGAGTGAAAGCGATTAAAAGTATTTCTGGTTTATAAAACTAACTTCAACTTTTGTATAAAGAAAATTAAAAACAGGTAGAGATTTGTTAATACGCGCGTTTATAAAACTAGGTATGTATTTATTTCAAAAATCAGTCGTGTGAATATCTCAGTTGAGTTAGTTAATGAGCATGACCGAATAAATAGTTTCAAAATATGGGCAATCTAAAATTTGAAAAATCTCCAAAAGTGGCTACTTGATAAATGTCATCAAAAATATATCAGATTTATAGATGATTTGTAAGGTTTGCTTAAAACATTCTGCGCGATAAAAAAAATAATAAAAATAAAAAACCGTGTAGTTTACCTTCCCCTGGCTACGAGCTGTCGGGATTCTTTGAAAACAGCTCGTTAAGGGAAATCCTAGAAGGGTTTATTGAAATAAAGATCGATAATAAGGGAGTTCAAAGATTAAATTAATTAGGTTATTTACTAGCGTTTCTTTTCTAATCATTAAGCAAAAAAATATTTCCTACCAATTTTTTGTTTTGTTACGGAACTGCAAGAGTCTTGCAAGTCTCGCAAGTCTTGCGGCAAGACCAAGACCAAGACCAGGTTAGTCTTGGTATTGGTCTTGCACCCCAGTATTGGTCTTGGTCTTGGGTCTTGGTCTTGCATAGACGGTCTTGGTCTTGCAATTTTGCACGACCAAGACCAACACTGCAAGACCAAAACCAGTCTCGCAGCATCACTAGATGTTACTATTAACCATAACTAAGGAAAAAATGTTCATTATAAATGTTGCTACAAATAATTGTGTCTTTCATGTTGTACCCACAGATTTTAAATTTTCGAAAGAAATCGCCCTCTCCATTTAGCAAAAATACTTATATTTGAGAATTTAATATGCCTCTATCTCGAAAACCGTAACTCTTTTCAAAAAATGCTCACTTAAAACGTATCCGGATACTGTCCTATCTATAATTATATCACCTCAGATTTTCGATTTTCGAGAAAATTTGCCCACTCCACCCCTTCGGGGCGGTTTTCGGGGGAAGGAGATTTCGGATTTGCGTTTTTATGAATAGGGAACCATTTCTCAAGCCTTCTCTTTAAAATGAATCAAAAATCATCAAAATCGAAGCTCATTTACTATATAAAAAGCGCACACAAATCAAAAAAAAGTCTAATAGTATACCTGCTCCGTTTGAGGTTCGTCGATCAAATATAGCGCAACTTTTACATAGTAAACCGCATAACAGAAAAATCGCAGAATGTCAGCAACATATTAATTATGTTAGACCACCGTATACTGTAAACATACTACACTTTCGCTTATGAGAGCAAACGTAGGTAAACCCCCGATATATTATTTTTCTTTCCCAGCCGTACTATCAACTGGAAATATTCTTCTCTTATTTCATCCTCGTCAATTCAGTTTCTTCTTTGTTGGATGTTATTATGTTATAATGGCTCCGTGAAACATGGAACGCTTTTAGTTTCGCTTTTTTACCCGGAATAAAATGTCATAGAGTTTCATAAACAAAATGGTTTTATATTGGTTATTTGTACAACTATATGTAGAAAAATCCGGTAGGTCGTGAGTTCAAGGCCCGTCCATAAAAAATGAAAAAATAATATAATGATAATGTGAAAAAATTATAATATATAATAGTATATTCCCAATGGAAAACAAAAACCGTCACAATTCCTTCAATAATATCCTTGACTATGGTTAAATTTAAACAAAAATCTCACAACTCATTGGGTTTATTTACTGTGCTTTACCTTAATACAAAGCTATGAAAAACTCGGGACACGCATTCTACTCGTACTTACCACGTTTTATATTATGCGTATGCTGTCCAAGTAAATGCTGACTTTTTGGAAGAAAGTAATGATACATTATAGTTTTTGCTATTGTTTGAATAAAATTGGTATTGTATGTGTCTATTTTGTTCATTAAAAATCTATTTTTCTTATCAAGTATACCCTACGTTAACGTGAATAAATGGATAATACAAACACTTTTTTCAGTGGCCCCTATCGTCCTGTATTTTCTTGGAGGAACTCTACACCCTCAAAGTAGCAACATACTTATCTTCCAATGTTCATATTTTCATTAGTCAGTTCTTTTATTGAGCCCCGGGCGCTAAGACGCGAAAAAATGAGTTTTTTTGTCAACTCCTTATCCCATTTGCCATTAACAAGATACTTTTTTCTGAATGTCAATCCGATGTAGTTCTATTTTCCAACGGGGTTGATTTTCGGTGGTTTTGGGGCCAGACGAACGAAAGCAGAAGATCGATACTACTTCGCAGGAGAGATGTTGTACAACAAGGATTGTTCAGTTTTCAGGTGCTGACACGACAGTTTTAATTAAAACAGCTGGAAAATAGGTAAGGACCCGGCGGCCTCTTCTTATTTTCTCACTGTTGAAATGGATTGAGAACGAACGTTTCTTGTTTGTACCCAACCACTCTTGGCAACTCTAATACGACCCTTATTCCATATACTCTGTGGTTTTTTAATCATTAAAAATCACTCATATAGTACTTTTATAGAGTGTCATCATTATATTATATCGTAATGGTCATATTTCCGGATTAAAGTATAAATGAATAAATTGATTGAGTGCTTTCTTGATCTGAGTCATATTTTTAGAATAGAAAATCGATAAATAGACAAAATTGTAATGTATTTAAATTTATAAACAACAGTTTATATTTATTCAAAATGAAATTGCTCGATTGCCAAACAAAGCGGGAATGAAATTCTATTGTTTGCTTTCTATATCTGTTTGCGCCTGTCATACAGAAAACGTGCTCCGACTTTGATGATTATTTTTTCATCTGAAAGAAGACTGCTGAGAGCTGAACCTGTCGAAAAACAGAATCAAAATCCATCATGCCATTTCCCTCAAAAACTTCCCCTGAGGGGGATGGAAGGGGCAATTTTGTTCGAAAATTGAAAATTTGAGATGAAAAAATTGAAGACGAACTTTATATTGAATATTTTTCAAAAACTTCATGATTTCCGAATTAAAGTTTGTGCAAAATTACACTAATGTATTTTGAAATCGCTGAATTTAGGTAAGTGAACATTCAACAAATTATTAACTTGGTGCCAAACTGTTCTATCTACCAATAACAATTACTGCAGAATTTCAGTGAAAATTTGTTCTGTTGGTTATTATATTATCATTCAATCTATATCTTTATTTTCTTAAACTTTTCTGAATCATACATCTGAGAATACACATCAAAACAACCCTATACTAAAACCTACAAAACCTCGTCACGACACAGAATCTTATCGATCCATTTCGCTGACATGTGCATTATGTAAAATATTAGAAAAAATCATTAATAAAACGAAAATTTCATAATTCCGGAACAACATGGATTTAGACCAAATCGTTCTACTATGGATAACGTTTTGGACCTAGAGAGCGACATACATGAAGCACTATCTACAAAACAAAAATGTTTCGCAATATTTTTCGACATAAATAGGGCTTTCAACACTACATGGAAATATAATATTTTGAAAAAATTAGAATCACTTAATATAAAAGGTAAATGCTTTGCATTCATAAAAAAGATTCTCAGCAACAGATCATTCAAAGTCAGAGTGAACGGTATCTACTCCAAGAAACATGTCCAGGAAAATGGAGTACCGCAAGGGTCAGTAATTAGTCCTACACTATTTTTGATAGCTATAAATGATATTTTAAACGGTTTGAAAAAACCTATGAAAGCGAGACTCTACGCAGATGATCTTGTAGTGTTTACGAAAGGAAAAAAATGAACACGATGGAAAATATGCTACAGGAATTCCTAGAAACCTTTGAAAATTGATCTGAAACAACAGGGTTTTATATTATTTTTTTATATGCTATTATATTCAGTACTATTGGCACGCACTATTACTCACAGCTCCATCTATATCAGCAAAGAATTGAACTCTTCTTCAGCTAAATTTCTAGGAATGATATTTGATGAAAAATTGACCTGGAAAAACCACATATCCAACCTAGTACACTACTGCCACAAACAACTCAATATAATCTAAACACTAGCGAACAAAAACTGGGGATCATATCAGACTATGCTTCTACTTCTATACAGAAGTCTCATCAGATCGAAGATTGATTACGGTGCTGTCGCTTATGCTTCAGCATATGAAACGACTCTCAAACCTCTCGACACCATTCACTAGGTGCATATATAACAACCCCCGAAAAAGCCTTTACAGTGAAGCTAGAGAACCTTCATTACACACTAGACGAACATTATTAAGCTTGTCGTATGCCTCTTCAATAGCAGCAAATAATAAAAAACCTTTATATGATAATACATTCATAACGAAATACCAATCACACTTCAGGTCTAAGCCACAATACAACAGACCCTTTTACGATAGAATAAGAATAATAACAGAGAACCTTAACATAACCTTCCCAGATATCCTGCCAGATGTTAGTGATCACACACCTCCATGGACAATAGAGGTACTTTATTGTAATACTAATCTAGCAAAATATGATAAGCTCGACACCAAACCAAATATAATATATAAAAGATATACTGACCACTTCTTACAGTGATGCAGACAAAATTTTCACAGATGCCTCCAAAACCAGCTAAGGAGTCGGGTCGGCTCTTGTGTCCACAAATATATGTCAGTACGAACTCTCCTCTCTTTATAGTACATATACAGCTGAATTATTTGCGATATACCAGGCGCTCAAACACTTGGTCAATAATCGTACAGGAAAAGATAAATTCGTCATCTTAACTGACTCGCTAAGTTCCATCCAAACCATCCAGAAAATATACACAAATCATCCGATTGGACAAATGCTAAAAAATCCACTGGACCGCATAAAAAAGAATGAAAAAACGGTAGAATTGATTTGGATACCGTCACATATTGGTATCAAGGGAAACGAAGAGGCTGACAAAAGTGCACGTGAAGCAGCAACTAACGAGAACGCCGAATCATTTATGCAGTGTACATCATCGGATGTGCAAACTTACTTTAAACGGATTCGCATAGATAAATGGCAGAATGAATGGCACAGATCTTCATCAAAATTAAGAACAATCAAACCAAATATTATACAAATTATACCAAAATTAAATAATAGATGAACCCAAGTGATTATTACTCGCCTTGGACTTGTTCATACTAGGCTCACCCATGAACATCTTATTAATAATAATACAAACCCAATGTGCAAACACTGCAACACACAGCTTAGTGTGAAACATCTCTTAGTGGACTGTCCATTATTTGGTTGCTCGAGACGAACATACAACATCCCATAGGACAATCTCAACAATATTGTGCCAAACTTGTGCAGTTCAAAACCTAACCGACTATCTAAAAGACATTGTGTTATTCTATAAGTTATAATTAATTGTATTTTTTTAATTGTATTTGTTCAAGATATATATCAACCTGTACTTACCATGAATAGTGTTTCCGTCACTAATAACCATTAGGTGGATGCGACGTTAAATGTTTAATAGAAGAAAAAAAACAATTTTGAATTGCTTTCTCCACACAGATGTTACAAATAAATGAACACACAAACATTATTTTCTAATGTTGCTTAAGAAAGAAAAACATCTGTTACAAACAGAATGGCAGACATCGAGGTTAAGTAATAATGAGAAACCAAATTTTTTCTATTTAATTTTCTTTCGATTTGGTACAGTTTCATGTTTGAAGAATAAGTAAATAAATAACGTCTTAGAACTTGAACCGACATTTATGGATCTGGCACTAAAAAATGCAAAATTATATTTATTTTATTGCTACTAGCAATCTTGATTTTATGCAAGAGATAAAATATCCGTTATAGTAAAGTCTATCTAAGGATAGATAGTTTGAAAAATCATGGCTAAACTACTTCAAAAGTACCAGTATGACCAGAATAAATATTTTGCATTTTTCGTTGCCTTATCTTGAAAAGGGAAGTGCGTGGCTGCGGGTTAACACTGGCCGACTTCTATCATTGAAGTAAAGCAGCACTGGGCGTGGCGAACGATTCGGACGAGTGAGCCATGACAAGTGAAGCACGTTCGAATCCATGGGTGTCAGCTGTCAAATTGCATTTTCATCCTCTGGCAAAGCAACGGGAAACCAGCAAGAGTATATTTCTCCATTACAGCTTCTCTGTAAATGTGTTTCTTATGGACATTTTCGGTGGTTCGGAATCTATTGTGAACACCTCGTCTGTGGTAGAATTATCAAGGCAAAGAAGTCGCCTACACTCGCATACGCGTACGGTACTTGAAGAATAAGAGAAGATCTTAAAAATTCGGCCCCAGTTTTTGTAAAAAGATATTTGAGACTTTACCACAGCTGTAAGTTAGAAATCGTATTTTTCAAATGTCCACAAAGTTCCTTGAATGTCATTTTCAAATTTGCTTGAAATCCGATGTCATTTGGTCATGATTCATTGTTCTATTTCATTGTTCTATGGAGCCTAAAACATCAAGAAAATATATGTCGTTATTTCATGGAGAGCAAAAATTAATTAAACCGAGCGGAATTTCGTTTCGAGTTCACATCATGTGGAATGGAATTTTTATAAGAAAGCGTCGAGTTCCTAGAAGAGGTTGATTCCTATTAAAATTTTTAAGTTTGAATTTGGTAGCACGTGGCCTAGTAGAATACTTTGGGGATAATCTCAGAGTTATGATAGGTCCAATCACGTCACGTTTTTTTCGATAAATGTATATTTTCTAGGGAGAGCTTTATCGTCAAGAGCAAGACAACAGCTTCTCCAACGTGAAATCTAGGTAAATTGTACAACAAGATTTAGCCTAAAGAAAGATCAAGAAGAAAAAGAACTGAAGCTAGCCTCTATGTCTATGACCTAGCCTTTACACTCCATAAAACAACGAATAACATCGATATTGGATGACAAGCAAATGTCAAAATGATATTGAAAGACCTCTGAGTAACAGCAAAAGGCGCCAGAGATACTACATCAGTCTATAGGCTGATATTTATAAATGTTGTATGTCCAACTGTTTAAAAGTGTCAATTGCAATACAATTTTTTGAAAAACTAAGACATCTAAGAAATAAATCAAGTTTTAATTGCCATGACTGAATCAGAATACACTGTCTTAAGTTTGTTCTAATATGTGCTTGTCAACTCATTTTCTTCTAATAACATGATGTCAACAATGAACATCCGAAAAAGTACTGTAACATGAGCTGCGGTTGTCAACCGCGCTCGCTGAGTATGCAACTCCCATAAGAATAATTATTGTGTATTCAGGTATACAATAACGCATATATAATGAACAAATTAGAATTCCGTCAACCACATAATACATTTGTGTTCGTGCACTCAACGTGAAAATCAATATGGATGCATTAAAATTTGTATATCATATATTTATGAAAACCATTGCTACACCGATACAGGAGCGATTGGCGAATAATTGCATTACGACAGAATTTGACTCAATAGCAGCCTAAAACTCCAGATAACCATTTGATTATATTACATAATGTGATTTATATTGAAAACTTATTATTTTGATGATTCTACATCCACGTACATAAAAATATAATCACAGACGAGATATATAGTTCCTCGGGTTGCTTCTAAATCACGTATTTTTGACCGACCTCGCCAGAACAAAGAAGGTCAACAACTCATATTTATGATTGCTTTTTTCATGTATGTACGCGCATTTTGCATAGTAAACATCCACCAATTTTGATGATTTTTTTCTCTTTGGAAAGAGCAGTTGGTCCATGTGCGAGATTGTTGCCACGGTAGTTCGAAATCAAAGAATATAACTCAACATTCAATGATTTTCACTCACTCACACTCAAAAATGTGGAATGATTTTTTGTATGGCGGGATAGGAGCTACACAGAAAAAGTATCCGATCTACACTTTTCCATATAGTATGGTGAGTTTTACAATGAGCTAGAAAGACAGGTAGTCGGGCCAGTCGACCAGTACGACAGAGTATACCTACTTTTTTTATATGTTCAAATGAGTGCCTTGAAAATAATTTTAATTTGAAAGTATCCTTTTTTCAAATAGCTACAAACTAATAAGGGTGAATATTCATTTTTATCAACAGAATCCAGATACTTTCTACTTTATTATGTTACTATTACGAATATAAATAATGACATTTATAATCGATGGCTATGAAATCTTTCCTGTTTTTGACTAATTTATTTTAAATTCACAACTGTAAGTATTTTTTCAAATACTAATAAGTTATTGTTCAAATAATTTTGTACCGATTTTTAGTTACATAAACTTTCGAAAAAAGAAGATTTTGCTTACTACTTGACCATTTCACCACTAATTGCAGGAATAAGTCAACACATTTCTTGTGCACATACCTAATTTTCAAAAGTACAAAATTCTGACAGTGCCATGCATAGTTATATACCAAATGTGTACTTGTTATTGTTGTTTATTTAAATCAAGCCCCTTTGCTTAGAAATAATAGCTACCATAATTATAATACCAGATTTGAAATTAACTTTATGTTGTCAAAGAATAGGCTTAATAAAACCAAGCTTTTTGTCACAATTTTGGAACCAAAACTTTTTAGCAAACTTCCTGCAGAGATAAAAGCAAAAACGAATATTAACTTGTTTAAATATACTTATTATAAACTTATTTTTAAATGAAAAAAACGTATTATAGTTTTTATCAACTTTTTGGTTTGGTTTTGTTGTTAGGGTTTTTGTTTTTATATTTTTTGTTTTCAAGTTTTGTTTTGTTAATCCAATTCAATGTTTGTTCTAAATATTCTTTTTTGACTGTACATTTTATAATAACTTTATAACTTCTTTTTAATTTGACGATGTCCGTACAATTAGGTGTTGGAAAATAAAGATATTCTATTCTATTCTAATAGAATTAACATTACTTTGTATTTTTCAGTACACCAACTAATGAGGTCTGTGCTTTTTTGCAAAAAAAAATCTTTGTAGATTCTTTAAAATTATTCATTGAATCTGCTCTATATTATCAGGGATGATAGTGGGCAATCTTGGGAAGAGATCTGATCAGATGTTCGATTCTTTATTAAGCACAAAATCTTCAGTTCATCATGGCAAGTCCACGCGGGATGAAGAGCAGCGCTTAAATTTCTTGCCCCAAAAGATTTATACCAACTGAAATTTTACAAATACAACGTTAAAACAGCTATCAGGAACAAACACCGTGCACTCTTGGCAAATGAGGTTATTCTTCTACAGAACAACAACACATACCGCACATCTGATGCGTGATTAGCTTCCTTGTCTGATCTGTACCTGTCAAGAAACCGAAAGAAATCTTTGTTACAGGAATTCGGAAGCTACAAAGGAGATGGAACAGCTGCAAAAGTGTTATATTTGAGGTATCGCGATTTGTCACTTTATTTATCGAATGACCCTCGTATAACAAAACAACATCTAAACTGCTATTCAGTAATCACTGCGGCCGGGAAAGTATCAAATATGTGGCTGTTTTACACCAACTAAGCGTTAGCGCAACTTTGAAATATCAGTGACCTTCGTTTCCAAAAGCAAATGGGGTAATATGTATTTTGTTCACCGTATGCGTATTTTCAGTATGTTGTTGACATTATGCAGTATTTGAGATTTCAATTTTCAATTTTCCATGGTCTCCATCTTGCATTAAAACACCTTGGAATTTTTTTCAATTTAGTTGTTGCAGGAAAAAAGAATAACAATATTATTAATTTTCGATAACAAAGAGATTGAAATGGGACTATTTCGCACTGGTCCAATATCCAATGAAGAAAGAATAATCAAAATTGGTGCACGACCACTATATATGTATAAAACCCGCAAACTAACATAAAAATTAAACCATGTATGTATTATTAAATTGTTTTATCTACTCCTTTCTCAATGAAATTGATCAAAAATGAGTTTAGGACTCCGTCCTGTCATAAACCAGATATGTTTTTATTATGAGAACTAATCAAGTAGGTAAATAAAGGAAAAGATGAAGAAGAAAATAAGAATAAGAAAATGCTAGTCTACAAAATATTATATAGAGATTATAATTCATAATTCGATAACATTGTAGTTGTATTAAATTTAATACACGTCTTCGTACCAAAGAGAAATTAATAAAGTAAAGCTCAGATAGCTATACATAGATCTTTGGCAGCAATATCTCGGGTCTTTAATTAAAATCATCATTAGAGCTACAATCGCAATCCTTCTATATCAGATATCTAATCCAAAGCGTTGCTTTAAAGTTATCAGAAATACCTTTAATTATATTTACAATTAAATATATAAGCTTAGCCAGAAATCAGATCTCGTAAGGCAAAATAGATAATTCTCGCCCAGTCGTGCTATTTTGATGTTTCCTTCAGTCGAAATACATTTTTCATCCTGCTCTCCTCTCCCCCCTCACTGTTGTAGAGAGTCTCAGGGGCAGTATCTAGTCTTTCGACATGGGAAATAAGCGAACAATTGGGAAAGGAGATAATCCCCTTTCACAGTCGGCATGATAATAATTTTGGAACACCGAGTCGTAAAAATTGCTCCTGTACCAAGGGGGAATGCAGCCAGGAATCTGCATAGTATAATAGAGACACGTTAATCTAAACGCATCTGGAGGAAAAATAATAAGAACAAAAAAACAACATCCTATTAGATACCCAGACTGTGCCAAACCTAATGAAATACTGAGATACAATGTTATTTCATCTGAATGTTAATTAAGTATTTCGTGCAATATCAGCAGTTGTACTCTAAACTCATCAAATTTATCTCAGATGGCTTGAATGACTCAACAAAGAATCTCGTTATTTCAAAGATAACGTAGGTCTCTTTCTTCTTTAAAATGTGTATCATTTAGGTGACCAAACATACCTACTGCTATATATAGTAGAGTCTTTCTTTTGGAAATTCAGATATTCCTTTTTTATTTTTTATTTATTCAAAAATATCCTGTAGACCGTGTGGTATAGGACTGGCAAGATATAATTCATTAGTAAGTTCATACAATTGAATAATTTTCCGAATACTTCTGTTTTTTCCATTTCTGTCTTGTGCTTGACATTTGATTTCATTCCAGGGTATTCCTCATGGTTCTGTATCGTGCTCTTCCTTCCGAGTCATGGTCGCCCTATCCTATTTTTACCTTATGGTCTAGTTGCGGATACTCTTTCTACTAATCTATGTCCATATCTATGTATATGGACTTGTTTGCTCAATTGTCTTTCTCATATAGGTAATAGTTTCAGTGTGTCTAATTCCTAGTTCAGCAATTACTATATCGTTCCTAACTCCTTTTTCTGGCAATTACTCTTATTCTCCTCAAGAACATCATTTCATTTGCTTTTCGTTTACTTCGGTAATTTTTTTAAATGTCCACTGTTGTTGGTCCAACTGCTTGCTGATATACCTGTGATTTAATTTCAGGGGGTATTTCTTTTCTTCTTTCTTGTTAAGGTGTTGAAGATACGTCCGGCATATCATCGTCCAATGAACCCAAACGGAGGAGGTATACAATTCGACTATCTCTTTTTACAATATCATTAACAGACTATACGCTATGATTTTATGCACCTATTTGCATTCACACTGTGAAATTTACAGGTTTACTTTGTAGGCCTCCGTCAAATCACAATGGTATTAATCACAAATTTTATGATAATAATAATAATAAAAAAGGATTGATATTGAAGTCAATAAATATTCGGGTAATTTCCTCAATGACCAGATCGATGATATGTCCAACCTCTTAGTGTACACATATATAATTTTTAACTAATTTGTGTATAATATTTTTCATTAAGATTTATATTAACCATCCTTATTATTCAGTAGGCATTTGTCATCTTAGAATCTAGTTAATATATCCTCACAATTGAAAAGGGCACTGCGTGCCCAAAAAATATTCATTTTGAATAGATATAGGTATTAGTGGACATTTATGATGGTGTTTTGATTATAATATACAAATGATTTACATTAAGGTACAGGCAAGAAACCTATGACTGACGTGGTCCCCGACCACACAACGTTGTCTAGAATCATGAAGATCAACTGGTTAAAATATTTTCAAGTACCTATGTATTTCAAAATCGTCCAAATATCTTATTAAATTGTAATTACTGCTCTTTCTAAACAATATAAATTTTCTTGATGCCTCAGCAATAACTGATAACACAACGAATAATTTTAAAGATTTTGGAATACAACCTAATTTCCTCCGGAGATATCCATGTAATACGTAGAAATATTATTCCATTATGTCTCCAAGACAATTTCTATTTTTTTTGGTTATCATCCTATATTTTCCACACGAATTCACCCAAATTGTAACCAGTGTGTGGTCTGTATACATATATTTATTATTATTGCACCAACATAGTCTTTTTCTTACTATTTCCGTCCTGACGTTTCGTTGTGCATAGAGATTACGGCTAAAATGGCCATAAATCCATGTACCCAAATGTTAAATGTTAGAAAGCGGTTTTGTACGAAGTTCTCTGTCCAGTGCGGTCTACCATTACCTTCATTGTTTCTGGAACATTAAGTCTTATCTGTTGAGGCATTCATACATGCATACACACTAGGTAGTAGTATATGTTTCGGTAGGAACTTGAGGTTTCGTTACAAGCAAGGAACTTCACGCTGAGGTCTCCGTTATTTATTCATTTCCTATACATTTCGTACTTAAAATAAATTAATTTTTGAAAAAAATGTTGTAACCATTTTACATTGTCTATTTATTTTTTAAATTAATAACTCCATCGCACAAAAGTAATATTATAGGTGGGTTCTTTTGGAGACAAACACTGAATGTTATATCCAAAATATGAAAATGTTTACTCGCTTATGAGATTCAGGAGAAAATTTTATGGCTTATAATTCATATATTTTTGACCGACGAACCTGCTTTTCATTTGAAAGCGAAGGCTTGAGAAATGGTTCCATATTCATAAAAACGCAAATCCGAAATCTCCTTCGAAAATCTGACGTGGTATAATTAAAGATAGGACAATATCCGGAACCGTTTAAATTGAACATTTTTTCAAAAGAATTACGGTTTTCGAGATTGAGGCATGTTAAACCCTCAAATATGTGAAGTTTTGCTATGTGGAGAGGGCGATTTCTTTAGAAAAATGAAAATCTGTGGATACTACATGAAAAAGATAATTATTTGTAGCAACATTTATTATGAACATTTTTCCTTAGAGGGTTTTCGAGTTACAGCGGTGGTAAAATGGTAACATCTTAAATACTTATGCGGATTTCCGCAGTGATGTTTTGAGATCACAATTATAGCAAATAGAAGCAAAGAATATACGTGGATAGTAGGATAAGTATAACTAGTACTATTCTCTTTGGTATTAGTGAACGTTCAACAATTTTAGTAACTAATGTTACATTCAAAAGTGTGAAATAAATATTTTTTAATAACAATTAGACCGACGTTATTAGTTGGGGCACTGAAAAATACAAAATAATATTAATTCTATTGGTGCTGGTACTTGTGAAGTTGGTGCCAAAAGTTATCAATCTTACTGCAACTGCACAACTTCAAAAGTAACAGAATTAATATTATTTTGTATTTTTAGTGCACCAACTAATAACGTCGGTCCAATTTTTGTAAGAAATATTCATGTTGAATCTGGTCATTGCGATAGCTTATATCCTAAGTTATAATAGTTTAAGATACGTTTTAGCGTTGAGAATAGTATCGTTTCATCAGTAAAGAATCAATGCCCGAATTAAATATTAAAAAATTGTATCGGTTGTAAAATATGTTGTTGAATAGTTCATCCCTTAGCTCACAAAGCAATATGGCGCAGCTAAGTTTTGGTTTACACTATGAATTATTAACTAAGTCACACTTCACATGGATAATTAAGGCAATGAAACTCATAGAATACCACACAAGCGACAAGCGCTACAAACAGTAAGCATGGATGAAGTCAAGGGTATCTTCTATAACTCTATAATATGTGTGATTGGAAATAAAAATCGACCTGTCCATTTTTCCAAAATATCATTTATATGCGAGATAAATAATTTATTCCACAATTTATATCAATGGTGTATAACTACCTTAACTTCAGTAGCCTTTTTGGAGACTCTCTCTGTCATATTTTGACTCTATACTGTGGATATATGATGACATCGGTGTGTTATGCTCAGAACACATTATCATTTAGAAAATTGTACAAGAGAGTATGATGTTGGGTGCGCCTTAATGACGTTGCTTGGTTACGTCTAATGTCTGCCTATCCACGCCTCTTTTCTCTTCCCGGTCATAGGAATTAAGACAAATGGCTACAAAAACCATGGAGATGGTGCATACTTGATTAGGATTTGATAGCAGCTCGAGCATATTGCGAGATCTCTTGAGGATGGAGGTAATTGACGTTATGAGAGATTTTCGCAACAGTGTGTAAGTAACACAGAGGGGAAACTTCAACCCAAGGGAAGTAACATAAGAGACGATGACATTGACAGTAACAATAGCATATTCGGTAGACATTGCAGTTTCAACAGATTTGTAATGCCATAAGAAAATGCGCACTCTGGGAGGGATCAAAAGAAACTATTTAATTAAATTATATTACAATTATTTTATATTTTGGATTAAGAACCATTTTTTTACAAAAACCTGGACTTCTTCAATAGAATTATTAGATACTAATATAATAATTCTATTGGCACTAGAACTACAAACTAAGAAAAATCTCAGAAAATCAACGAAATTAAATTACAAACACTGATTGTAAATAGTTGTGCAAGAGATGAAGTTGATTAAAACCTTCTGATACCTGTACTGTCCGTAATTATAGTATATTTGATTCATAGGATGTCGCTGTTTGCAATTATCGAATAATCAATAAAACTAATATTATTTTGAACTTTTCGGTATCATCTAATAAGTCGTTTCCAACTGTTCATTACGCAAAGTTCTCGATCATACATACAATCTAAATATAATTTTATGGACTTGGTAGAAAGTATTTTGTCTCATGAACACTACACCTTTTAGCAAACAAATCTTTCAAATTTCATATTTTTTTGCCAGTTGTTTAGGCTCTGATATCTTTGTCATTCAGTCAATCCCGGTACAATATAGATGTCGCAGTTAATAAGTTTTATGATCCAGGTCAACTGACTGAATCGCGTCATCCGCTTAACTTGCTAATTCATATGTTGACAGAATGTTTAATACAACAATTAAGAAAGCGACTAATCAATGATCATTTCCAAAAAAAATCGCAGATATAACTAAGCAGTTGATATTGCTGGATTCCTGTCCTATAATCTGAGATATCACGGGGTCACGATGGCTTAGTGAGAGCACATCGTGAGCACGTGTTCGAGTCCCGTCAGAGCTATGGTTGTTTGTACTGGACCCGTGCACAGGTATCTCTATACCTCTTCGGGAATATGTATTCCAGTTATTAAAATAAAATAAAAAAATAAATGATTATTTGCAATTTGAGCGCAAGGGAATGTCATTTAAGCATGTTATTTAAATAATATTATATTCTCAGTAAGGATGTACATTAACGTTTTCATAAAGACCTGAGAGACCACGTTAAAATAGCTAAAAACTTCAAAATTCAGTAAAAAACCCGCATCAAAAGATACACCGAAAGAAGTGTACAGACACAACAAAATGTTTACAGAAAGCATAAGTAGATTGTACAATACAATATTAAAAACGGGAACGCAAATAAACATCACACTACCAGACAAAGAAGAAAAATATTGGAAAGATCTATGGGGAAAGCAGACAAAGCATGATGATAAAGTCTTATGGATAAAGAAATAATGCAAGAAAACAGCTAAATAGGAAAGAATACACTGGAAAGATATCACTGAAGGCCAATAAACTCTATAGCAAATTGGAAACTCCATGAAACGATGCAATTCCCATTTCTGGTTGAAAAACTCTTTAATATCCACCAAAATATAGTAGAATTATTCGTATTATGAACGAAAAATAATCCTTCCCAAAATGGTTGACACACGGGAAAACGTCCTCCCAAAAAATACAACAATTCATCTAAAGCTCAAAACTACCGAACCATTACCTTCCTAAATACGATTTACAAAATACTCACAAAAATTATTTCAGAAAGTCTACATATCCATCTATCAAAATATAGCCTTTTTCAACATGAACAAAAGGGATGTATCAAGCACACTTACGACTGCAAGGATCAACTTTTAGTTAGCAAAATGCCACATAAACGCTGCATAGCCTATCTTTAGCCTGGATAGATTACAAGAAGGCGTTTGATAATATAACACATAATAGAAACATTGAATATACATATATAGCGCACATTCTACACTCTTAACTTTCAGTTCTACTATTATGGTCAACTGGAACACCGACCTGAACTGTAAGTAATAATAACAGCATAATAATCTATGATGTCCAAATAGAGAAAAGGTATTTACCAAGGCGATTCTTTATCGCCGCTTCTCTTTTGTATTGCATTATTTCCACACAGCACTATTTTGAAAAACACAAAAATGAGAAAGAAATTATTAACCATCTGTTGCATATCAACGACCTAAAAATCATAGCGAAAAACTATTTTGAACTCAAAGAACAACTAGATCTAGTCAAACAGTTCAGCGATGACTTCAGAATAGAATTTGGTTTGGGCAAATGTGCGAAAGCAACCTTTCTTAAAGGAAAAACATAATCAAGTCACAACACTGAAGTCTGTAACACAACTATAAGAGCCTTAGATCAAAATGAAGTATATAAATAACTAGGTATAGAAGAACAGCACAAGAAAATGAAATCCATCTTAAAAAAAGAGTACAACAGAAGAACTAGGATAATATTAAAGACAGAACTAAACCAGCCATACCAGTCATAAAATATAGTTTCGGTGTACTCAAATGGACGATTGCAGAAATAAGAAAACAAGATCGCCAGACAAGAAAACTACTTACCATCTACGGTGCCCTTCATCCTAGATCAGATGTCGATAGGCTCTACATTCCTAGGAAAGAAGGAGAACGGGGTCTATCTAACCTAGAACCAGCTTTAATTTAGCTAAAGCAACCCTAAACAATTATCTCTAGCTAAAAAAAGATGACAAATATTTAGGGATATTTCGAAGAATGAAATCAAGACTAGATTATTTAATAAGAACGAATAGAAGATACAGACCCAAATGACACAGCAACAAAAATATGGCATGTTCAAATATTAAATGAAAGTGAAAAAGAAACAACCAGCCGAGACCAAACCTGGGCCTGACTAAATAATGCAAATTTTGAAGTAGAAACAGCATGCCGATGCCGGGTACAGGCGATTGCCTCAAACTATATAAATGTTAGCATTTTGTTGGTCATACATACATCATAGTATCGGGCTGCCCAATCCTTGCAAAATTTACCTCCTCCGTCTGGGAAATCGATCAATAAAGAAATTGCAAATTAGTACAAAACATCTCGATGAAAACTACATTCTCGACATGTATATATAACCTATATATCTACTTAGTTAACAGCTTTGTGGCAACCAAATGACGAACTTTGTAAGCCGTAATTAATCTAGAAGGAATTTCTGTCACATATTCATGCTTTAGATATTTGATGTTGTGTAAAATTTGATAATTAGTGTCAACAGATCAAGGGCCAACATATACTAACTGTGTTGTAGCGTTGATAATATGGCGGCCAGTATCTTCCTTTGACGGTAGATGTAATTTATGCCACACCCTATTTAATTAGAATACCTGCAATAGTATGCACTTTCTTTACAACTCCCACGTCATTTTCAGAAAGATATACGCTCATTGCATAATTACTGACTACTCGACATCTACACTATTTTCATCTTGAACAAACCTTTCTTGGAAGCTTCTTACTTTTCAAGATGGGGATGATTTAACTAAACACCGAAGGAACTCTATACGTCGCGTGCTCATTGCTTATATGGTGTAAAAAGACAGAGATAATTTCTCAACACTTCTCTCTCAAATAAAAAAAGACATAAAAATCAGATTACGTTTACTGAAGCAAACGAAACCAAATGTTCCATTTAAATGTTTCCGAAATGGTATTTTTTTAAATTCTGTTATATCAAATTTTAGATTCTCGAATAACATTGTCGCCCTACCCAAATTGGAGAAGATTTCTGGAGAGAAAAACATGTTGAATTTCATTTCTTATGAGACCTTTTCTCATCACTCCTCTTTCCACTGAAAAAATAATCATCAAAATCTGGACATATTTACTGGGTGCGTTCATCTAAACCTACATAAATGCACCATGTCAAATTGTATACCTCCTCCGTTTGGCAAGTCTGACAAAAAATAGGTAATTTGGACGATTTGGGAATTGGAGGGTAAAGGGTTGTTTTCAAAAAAGGTTTTGTCTTAAAACGCCATAAGTAGGTACTACTAGATACTAGATACCTATATTCTTTGGATGAAATTAAATAAACGAAGATTGAAAATTCTATGTAGCAGGATAGAAAAAAGTATATAATTTTCAGTAACATTGAAATAGGACGTTTCTCATAAAAATTTAAAGCTTTCCGAGTAGGAGCACTGGAATTATTGTTTTATGAATGAATATTTATATTGAATAAACACTGACTTCTATGAAATCAGATATATTTTGTATATATGTTAGACTCAGATGCCGAATTTGCCCATTCAAAATAAATAACTAGTTCGCGAAATGATCAAAGCCAAATGATCGATTGCCGAAAATAGATCCTATTTCGGAATCTGTTTAAACTGATTTACATAACTCGCGAACTGGACTATCCGGAGTTGCTCAAATGCCGAATATGAGTGTATTTTGGCGATTCATCATTTTTACTTTAACACTTCGCCGATTGTGCAATTTAGAAATGAACAATTCCCGATATACATGTGTTCGCTTTCTCTGCAAGTTTCAATTTTTATTTCAGTAAATTTAATAAAACGAAGGAAGCAAGTAGTGTGCTTATGTGTCTTGCGTGTGCGTAGCAGTAAACTAGTGTCTTTATTATTCTTTTTTATTGAAATTGGTGTCATACGTGGGAATTTAACATGAACGAAACAGTCAAGTCATCCGTGGATAAGTCTGAATTCTATGACTAAGTGTCATTGTATATCGCCAAGCCGAACAATAAGTTCACTTCGCCTTTATACGAAGAAACGTATAGAGAATATACATGAAGTGACGGAAAGTCTTTTGAAGAAAATTAATAATGAAACATTAACTCCATTGGATTATTGTAGATTAAACAGATCTCAGATCCTTAGCATTGGGTGAATGGAAAAACTAGTGCAGAAGAAAAATGATGAAACAGATACTCGTAATCTTAAATATTAGGTTACGGTGTCAGAATTATATAATATTCTTGAAAAGGCATATCGAGACACTGAACACAAACGAACACTCGGAATGGAAAAGGAGATAAATAAAAAGTATTGTAATATTTGTAGAAGTATTATTGAAGAATATCTGAAATTATGCTTACAATGCCAATTGAAGAAAAAATATAGGAAAAAGGAACTGGAAAACAATTCGATAAAATGGCCTAAGGGCTTACAATGTGTCCAGATGAAAAAAAATAGTCCGTACCATAAAGGTATTCAAAGAACTCTTCATGAGGCCTAACTTGGGGTTCCCTTTAATAAATGGCTTTAAGGACTCTCACTTACCATTACAAATTGTTGAAAAATTGCAAGAAGAGGAAGATATAAAGAAACTATTATCATCCAAATGATGATCCAAAAGAATGGTTTTATAAATTAAGTACAGCTATAATAGCTTATGTATTTATTATATTCTACTATATTTAAGCAAAAATCTCTCTTACAGTTGTCCCAAAGTGAATTTTAACTGGAACTATCGTGTATATCTGGCGAACGAAATATTTTGATTCTTTTAATTTGACTTAAGCATTAGCTAATGTTATAATGATCGCATTGTATCATCCACTTGCATGGACTCGGCCGCCCCAGCTGCAGATTTATAGTCCGTAGTTGATCCGCTAGAACACCTTCATTCTTTTTCGTTCCCGGCACCGCTTCACTCGGCCATATAGTATTTTATGGGTATAGCTCTGCCGAAGCTCTTTCTAACCATATATCTGATATTTGATTTGGCTTTTTGACAAATATAGGCCAACAGAAGATTATTTATTCTAATTTTTCACTTGAACACCTCATATGTTCACTATAACTATCGATGGATATTGACGAGAGCTAATAGTTTAAGCTCCAACGAATGTCGTAGCCTCTCTGATTCAAAATGTATACTAATTTATTGAACACATCGAAACAACCTCAAAATGGCGGTGCTTACCCCTCCACCACTCGTGATTCATCAAAGTCCTCACTCAACGTAACGAATTCTTTGATTATTTAGTTATGGAGTGGTGTAATTCACTTTTTGGTTGTAGATAATAGATATGACCTCTGAATGTCTCACTATGGAAGCAAGTTTCAAGATCTATTCACGTCAAAATAAAACAAATATTGATTCAGATTCAGCATTAAGAGAAGCGAGCCTTAACGCATAAGATGGCAATCAACTGGTGTAAGTCAAACCAATGTGGTACTTCAACTGTTGCCTACATGGACCTATATATATATATATATATATATATATATATATATATATATATATATATATATATACATATATAAAGTGATGAATATTTCATATATCGTATCCCAGTACATGAGACTATGAGACCATTTTCAGTAGGATATACAATATACAAGCATTATCTGGTGCTGGTCCATCGTTTTCGACATTTCTATCCATCTGTCAGATAGATATATTCGGGATGTAGATAAGCTAACGCTGGCAGAGAAATATTAGATATAAGGGCGGCTATATTTTGAATCATTCGCTATCAGAAATAAAAAACATATATGATAATGAAAATAACCAGCAGCCAAGGTCAATTATTAGCTAATCTTAATCCAAATGGTCACATATTGTTTTTTAATGAAAATACCTATATTTAGCTGAAAGGCAGGTGCTTCCTGAGCAGGAAGCTACGAAAATTGTCTAGAAGATAACAATGTATTCACTATGGCAATGGTATTGAAAAAAATATGGTTTCCTATTTACAGCAGTGGTAAAGTCAGAAATATGTGTTTTCCGTGATGTTTTTACCAGCACCAATAGAATTAATTTTATTTTGTATTTTCAGTGCAACAACTAATAAAGTCGGTCCAAATTTTTTTTTTAAATATTTATTTCAAATTTTTGAGTGTAATATTATTCATGAAAATTGTTGAACGTTCACTAATTCCAGTGAAGATAGTACTTATCCTATTACCCATGTATAGGCTTAGCTGGTACTTGTTATTTGTTATTCAGAGATGTCAAAAAATCGCGGCACAGATATGCATATTCCAGACTTTTCTGCAGTAACTCAGAAACCGTAACTCTTTTGAAAAAATGTTCAACTTGAATGTTGCTACATAATCTCTTCATTAATTTGGCAGTCTCATATTTTCAATTTTCGGAAAAAAATGACCTTCCAAATAGCGTAAATACGTAGATATATCACATATTTCAGACTTTACCATTGCTGAAACTCTAAAACCGTAACTCTTTTGAAAAAATGTTCAATTTAAACGTTCCAGATATGGTCCCATATTTTATGTTGCATTTTTAGATCTTCAATTTTTGAGACTGGTTTTGAAGGGAAGGAGATTTCGGATTTGAGTTTTTCTAAATATGGGACCATTTCTCAACAAGCCTCTTGCAAATGAAACAAAAACCGTCTAAATCGGAGTATGTCTGCAATGCAAAACGCGCGAACAGCCATAAAAAAATTAAAATAAAAAAAGCAAGCTCACAACCAAATTGTATACCTTCTCCTTTTTTTGAAGTTGGTAAAAAAATAGGATCGACTTCACTGGAAAATACAAAATAATAATATCTCTATTTGTACATATTTATTGTTAAAGTTACATTTTCGGATGAAACTCAAGAATATGACATTAATAACTTTTTACAAAACCTAGGACCGGGTTTATTAGCTGGCGCAATAAAAAATACGAAATAATAATAATTATGTTATTTCTGGAAGTTACACCACTTCAAAACTATTAGGTAGTAGGTACCTACCTACTAATAAAATTCATATTATTTCGTATATTCTAATTTACCAACTAATAAACTAGTTCCTAGTTTTTATAAGCAGTTGTTTATTCTGATTCTGATACGAACTGAGACTGTGAATATTAATGTGGTGATTTTTTGTTGTTGAAAATATCACTAATTGATCCCAATATCGGTATAAGTGTATTGTTTGCTTATATTGAATTGTGATTAATTTCAGTCGAATGTTTTGTAAATGTTTAACTGAAATATCAATTCGATAATAATGCAGTTCCCATAGGAAATTAATGAAGAGTAATTACTGTTCTCCGTTCATGTATATAGAATTTAATAAAACCTGTTAGCGCAATTTGAGGCAACAGAGGCTTAATCTGTTTAAATTTGTTCGCCCATCAGTTGCAAGCTGATTTGAAATATTTATCATAATTTTCATTCACTAGGCAAATCTTTTTATATTTAAATACTTATACATAATAACAATTGAGTCACGGAACCATTTTTGTGCATATATTCTATTCTATTATTTGTTGCTACGGGCGAATATTCTGTTTCAAATTGTGATCCATTTTGGTTGTTTGTTTGTCTTCAAAAGAATATACTAGTAACTTGAAAAAATCAAAGCAAATATAATGTGGCCAATACACCTTATTTATTTTTTTATTTTTTTAACAAAACTAGATCAAGATAAAGGAAAATAAATAAAAATGTTCTGGTTGTGATTATTGATGGAGTATCTATTAGGACAAAATTGTAACCAAAACATGGATACAATCTGGCCGTATGATCATTTTTAGATGACCATTAATTTGGCAAGCATAGTTGTCTGGTCACATGAACCTTACCTAAGTACCAGAGCAAAATTTTAGATACTAGTAGAGAAAGTATTACTTTTGTACGAAAAAAAAGACAATTGTGAGTACCTATCTGCTGTTATGTATTGGGCAAAATTATCTAGATATTGTATTTTTGAACATGGCTTGACTAGTAAGACCCTTTCTAGATAAAAAGTTATGTGGTCAGGAACGAAGGAATGCCTTTTCTCCCAATCCTAATTTCAATTTGTTATAGATATCGAGTTAGATTATAGATACTTATTGGCTGTTACTTGCTGGAAATTCATAGTAAAGTCCAAAGTAAAATAATTTATTATATTTCCACTAATATATTGTTTAAATTGTTTCGACTTACTGTGATCAAATGTGAGTATTATCTAATCTCAAAGGGGACAAGTGCTTACTTGAATAATAAGGATAATTACCATAAATCGTGATGACTATTATGATAAAACAATTAGGTAACAGTTTGGTATACATTCAGTAAGATACTGGACATAACATCGATCTGGTGATTGAAGAGATTATCCTAATTTCTCATTACTCAAGTAGATTCAATTCTAATCCTTACTTTTCGTTATGTGAAATTTTATTAGTTATATAGTTATAGTTATAGTTTGTATTAGTTTTATGATATATATGGATAAAGACTTGTGTTCATTGATTGGGGTTTGAAATTTTTTGTCATTTTAATCTAATAAAAAGTTCCGAACAATCACCACAAGTGAGTTCATAAACACCTGATTTACAATTATCTGGAGTTCTTGATTTATTGTTAAAATTATCAAGAACAATGTTACCTAATTAGTTTATGAAATTATTCATCAAGATTTGTGTTAACCATCCGTACCTATTAGGTGCTCAAGGAGACACATATCATCTTAGAATTCAGTTACCTAATACTCACATTTGAGAAAGGCTCAATGTACCGAAACAATTGTCATGTTTAAACATTATATTAGTGGACATATTTATTAGAATGTTTTAATTTTAAATAATTAGAAATCTAGTATTAAGGTATACAACCGGCTTCACAAAATGCTTGTCTACTGGAATCTAAATACTCACACGCACACACACTCGTATATCATTGAAAGAGAGAAAAACTCGCATGAAGGGAATGTAACGTTTTTTCCTTACGTGACGATGTTTGCTTTTTCACTCCTACCCAATAATAATTCTACTACTAGCTCTATAGAAAAGCAACAAGAGAAGCGTTATTTCCATAGACATCTGAACAGCTAGACCACGCATAGCCTCTTTCAGAGCGATCCAATATCTCAAGACCATTTTTCTTCTGGTCTATAATGGTTCTTGTCCGATTGATATGATTAACATATTTGCCAAACTTCTTATATTTCATGGCAACTTCTGATTTATAGAGTAATAATCAAAGACATTCAGACGTAATTAAAAGGTGGTCGTTGAAATAGTTATTACTGATTATTCAGAAACACCTGCAGATTGAATTAAGTATCAAATTTATATTTTCATATTTTTTATTTGTGAAATAAGAGGATCATCAATCGATATCGATCGATTGAGTTAAGTGCGGCAACACAGGAAAATATAATTTAGGCGTCCGTATGAATTCGTCAGCTTTCGTCGCTAGTCGGAATACTGTTCGTTATTCCATTCATAATTTGAGTGTTGCTACTACACTTTACGCATTTATACGCTTCTACAGACGTACACCGTTGCCAAAATTTCCTATAGGATAATTTTGTCTCTCTCTTGTACATGGAAAATACCAAAACAATTCTCTAACAATAACAGATCGCCTTTGCATACATGTTATGAATGCTTGGTCTAGGTGTTCAGATGTCTATGGTTATTTCAAAGCATACGAGTGAATAATATTGACAAGAATTTAAACGTTGTGTGGATATTGCATACTATCAAATGATTTATAATTTGAATAAGTTTTTTTTTCTAAATATTTCGATATTATTGTAATTAATTTGACTTATACAGATGTTATTCAATAATTTACCCGATTTTAACCATTGATTATTTTATACAAACTCTCAATTTTTGCCTTGCAATTTATATAAAAATCAAGATAGAAATATAATTTGTGTATTACTACGATTTAGTAGGCCATAATAATTAATCCTAAACCGTTGTAGTGTGCACTTCTGTCAAGCTCCCACATATTGGATCTAGCTCTAGATACATACCTATCTACATGCTCTACCACCATCATAGATTGTATATGCATCAGCATGAATATTAATACATATATATGTATATTCGCATATATTAATGCGTTTTTGTGCCAACGAGCGATCAATTTAGAGATGAGAGAGTTTCACTTCAGTCAGAGCTCCTCCATCCAGCCTTTGCTAGTCGACGTGTTTGGTAGTTTCCCTACACGTAAACTCAACCGCGCTCTAGCAATTTAATTTGACTCTCTCTAACCTTGATTATACTTGATAGGCAAATATGATATCTAAGGGTATCCCATCTACCCACTTGTCAACAAGGCTCTAGGCTTTTCTAGATAGTTTTTATGATTATTTTTATTATTCCATTCGTATTGTAACGGGCATATGCAAATGACTGGGAATTATGTATCTTTAAGTTTATTTACAAAATAAAATATCACAGATTATTTATATACACTGTTCTTATACACTTACACTACATTATCGACTACTATGAACAATTTATATTTATTTTTCACACTATTCACAACCGTATTTGAACCAAACGTTATTTATTTATGTTGTTGATGGCTCCCTACCATGGACCCAACTACACCAGACTGCCGGTCTCCACCGTCACCGTAATCCGGTCCACATCGTATTCACCGTAGTGACTGACTGACTCGGCAGCAAATTCTCTCCAATATATAGACATGTATGGCGTGTATCAGTGGCGAATAGCAGAATGCATTAAACTCACGCCACCCAAGCCCCACCAACGTCCGTACTCGTCAAGATGCCCCGCCCTCTGACGAATCGCATACGCCTCCTCGGAATGGCGTCGATACTATATCTCATTACAATATGCTCCAGCACTCTAGCGAAACCAATATTTTTTTTATTTCTCAACTATGATTTTATATAGCTTTACTGAAACACTAATGGGATGCTAGACAAACAGATGCTAAATGTACGGCATTGTCAATAATAAATACCTAGCCGATCAGCTGAATCATTCATAGTTGCAACCTCGCTGACATAGCAGACACTTTGAACCCACCAATGTTCGTTTCTTCGACCACAGCCTTTATATTGAATGATAAAGGTATCCCCTCTGTACGCCTGATACGCGTCTAGAAAAGAGATTGATGCATGTTATTGCATAGAACTATTTGGTTAGCAAGTAATTCGAAATTTTGAATCATTGATTCAATTAGTAAATTTGGTTTTGCATTAAACATTATTTCTCCCAAGAAAAAGTTATTGAAACTCTCGGTGTACCATGTATAATCAAGGTAATTTTTATTCTGCACCAAAATATCTATTATACCACTATAAAATCAAAGGTTAAAACTACAGCTATTTTATGAAAAAATGATTTCAATGGAAATTTATCAGAAAGGCCTTGTTTCAACAATCTCATTTCGACTTGTAGCAGGTAGGTACTTCGAATTTAAGCGAACAAACGAGCTATTATTATCCGCAAAACATTAACTAATACCTACCCCAAATAGCTATTTTGAATAACATGGTTGCTAAAACACAGATAGGTACTTCCAACAATAGACTTCAATACCTATTGGCTAACGTTATACCGAACTATATAGGTATAGATAATTATTAATTACTTTGTATTTTCTGGATTGATCTCCAAGCTGTATCGGCTCTCCTTTTCATATAATAATATTCAACACAATGTGAACATCACCATTCTGATAAATTTTGTATATCATACAATATATGGAATAATAATGGCATAATATATAATGGCATATATGTATATGTCGTAGCGAGATGATAAGACCGCCTTTTTGACCGACTTCCCAAAAGGAGGAGGTATACAATTCGATTGTGTGCTTTTTTTTTTTTGGTTTGTGCGCGCCTTTCATGTAGTAAACGTACTCCGATTTTGATGATTTTTGATTCATTTGAAAGAGGAGGCTTGAGAAATGGTCCCATATTCATAAAAACGGGAATCCGACATCTCGTTCCCTCCGAAAACCGCCCCCGAAGGGGGGGAGGGGGCAAATTTTGTCGAAAATAGAAAATCTGCGTTGATATAGTTACAGATAGGACAATATCCGGAAACGTTTAAATGGAACATTTTTTCAAAAGAGTAACGGTTTTCGACATAGAGACATTTTAAATTCTCAAATATACCAATTTTCGCTATGTGGAGAGGGCGATTTCTGTCGAAAATTGAAAATCTGTTTGCAGTACATGAAAGACATAATTATTTGTAGCAACATTTATACTGAAAATTTTTCCCTTAGAGTTACGGTTTTCGAGTAAAATCGGTGTTAAAATGGTAACAACTAAAAAATTCAAGCGTATTTCCGCAGCGATGTTCTGAGATCTCAATAATAACAACTACAAGCAAGGAATATACGTGGGTAATAGAATAAGTACTATCTTCATTGGTATTAGTGAACGTTCAACGATTTTCGTGACTAATGTTACACTCAAAAGTGTGAAATAAATATTTTTTACAAAAAATTGGACCGGACTTTATTAGTTGGTGCACTGAAAAGTATAAAATAATATTAATTCTATTGGGGCTGGTACTTGTGAAGTTGGTGCCAAAAGTTACCAATCTACCTGCAACTGCACAACTTCAAAAGTAACAGCACCAATAGAATTAATATTATTTTATACTTTTCAGTGCACCAACTAATAAAGTCGGTCCAATTTTTTGTAAAAAATATTTATTGTAAATTATCTAGTCGTTATACAAAGTTAAGAATTTTAGTCTTTTAATATTAGAAGTGACCGGTCTCATTATCAGATTTATTGATTCTAGATATCGTTTTAGACTCTTGACTTAATTTCAGTCGTTTTTTAACGGCGCAGCACATGTGACACGTTTTGACCAATGTACAATGATTATATCGATTCTGTGATTATAACTTTGCCATTTATTATCTACATTTAGGTATTAATAATTACTTTCAGCTTAAGAAACTTTCTAAATAACAATAACAACAGTAGTTAAAAAAATGGCCTTCTAGATTAAAAATATCATTTAAACGTAATCTTAGATAAACTGAAAGAATTTTATCAAATAGGTACCTACTTTAATTGGATATCTCGATCATTGGTTTTCCAGAAATGAAATTGCAGTGAGCTAGGTAACGAATACTGTATCTTTCCCGTCGAACAATATTTCCTTAAGAGAAGCAGTTTCCATAGAATCGATGTTTGGCGTTGTACCTACGTATTTCCCTGACAGTTGTTGGCGTAATTCAATGGGGGGAGGGGTATTCGCTCTCGCAGTAGTTGATCTCGGCACAGTTAAAAGTCCTAGTTATTTATAATAACAATTTGAGCTTATATTCAATCTTATGCAGCGTTTCTAGAGTTCCAGTGGTAATATTACTCTTGTTATCTCAATGTACCAAATAAAACGGCGTGTTATCAGGAAGGAACTATATTTTTAAATGCATTTATAGAGAGATATTCATGAAAATGTACAAAGACTCGTATCAACAGCCTAAAATCTGAAAAATATTCTAAAACGGATCAACGGGAAAAAACAATTATTGGTCCTTCTTCACCCGAGACCACAGCCACAGGTTTTGGTTCGAGTTTCTACTTTTTGTATACGAAGAGCAAGCAATGCTTGCCGACCTGTTTACAAATTCGTGAATTAGAAACCACATTATAGGTAAAACACAGTAGTCCCACTTAAGTCATTCCCGTGACCATTTCTTGATGTGAACCGCCTTTGCCACCGTGTCTGCCATACCATAAAAGGGGAGAGACGAAATCGGCTAGCCTATGACAAACCGTCGTCTTCGCATTTATAATTTACGACCGCAAAAAATTATGCTCCGAAACTTACTGTGTTGACCTATTCTGTGTATAAAACAAACGTAGACATAAAGAACCTAATTATTCTGCTACGATTTATTTGTAAATTATATATTATTTGGATATTTATTTTTATTTATTTATTCAAGTTTCAACAGGGCAAGCCCCATACATAAATAAAAATTATTTTTTATTGTGTAACTTAAAATTACTTACAAATAATAAATATTCATTCATAGCTTAACAAAATCTTTGATTTGCGTTGTACTTGGTAGAGCGATGAACAATATAAATCAAGCCAATGAGCATTATCATTTCATAGTTCTGATAACCTGTATACAATATTTTTCTTTTCACCATTTCGTAAAACAGGATTTGAAAAATAATAATTATTTGCTCTGAGAATCCTCCGAGGAGTATAAAAATTAAATTTCCGTAAAAGATCTGAGCAGTCGATAGAGTTCGATAAAATTTTGTATGCAAAAATTATATCAGCTCTATTTCTGGCAGATTCAAGAGTACTTATATTAAATAATTTTTATGTTAATGAAAAGTCGTGATCTGTAAAATGGAGTGCATTACCTGCTTTAAAAGCGGCATATCTAAGAAAAAGGGTATTAAGCTACTTGATCTTTTTTATAAGACCCTTTTCATAAGGTCCCAAATTATTGATGCATACATTAATTTCGAGTAAACAAAAGAGAAATATAGTGTTCAAAAAGTATCTGTTGACTTAAATTTAAACGAAAATCCTTTAATAAAATAAATCTTCTTACGAATTTTCATATCAAGGTAGGTACTCAACATGATACTTGAATGACATTTTCAAATATAACTCCAAGATCTTTACAAAATATCATGAAGCTTTCTACTATATATAAAAGTTGGGTTGGCTTAATGGATAATATATAATAAGTCTGGGGTGCTCAAGCCACAGGATTCAAAACACGGTGGACATTTTTTTTTCAAGCCTTCGATCTTGAAATGTACCAATTTCGTGCCGCTATTTTGTGACATATTGAAATGGATTTACGCTCGCTATAAAGGTTTCACTTCAAAATTCACGAACATTTACCATGTGGGTACGTCTTTGAAATTACTGAGCAAAAAATTTTGATAGGTAACTGAAAATAAAGGGCTTTACACATCACATGCATTTACAGGAAAATATATGCGGATGTTCGAAGTACTGCACGTTTAATGTGTAAAAATAGCGACCCAGTTGCTATCGCATTGTGATCGCGTTACAGTAGGTAGTAAACTGCTAGTCGCAAAAATAAATCGTATTACGTAAAGCAGTTGCTTACTAAGCAGTCGCTGGTTGACAATATGCTGAATTCAATCTAAGTATAGTTCACTAACTGTTCGTTAGAGGCAGCACTGTTTATAGTTGAAATACCAAAATTGACGTCTGCCACGACGATTGCACAATTCTCGGCAGTCGCGTTTCGTCTGCAATTTACATGATAAGCGTGCGTTATCTACTACACAAGAGCCTGTCTTGCAGTTCAACATTATTTAATTCATATGAAATGAACAGCATCTAGACATTTCTTGACCCATGACTAGGTTTCAAATTAAATTTGATACAATTGAAAAGGTTACCATTACCATATTCCATTTTAAGCAATCATATGAACAACTTAAATTAGAGAACAAATTTGAATAATAATATAATACAATAATTTTACTCAAAAGATTTTCGTCATTTTAGAAACTTTGAATCTTTTCATTCATATAATGTGTAACAGTGTTCCTTTGTTTCAGGTGGCATGACAATGAGGCCATTTTGCCATGGAGGATGAAAAAGTCCAATGCATGTGGTGGAGAGTAATCTTGGTGACGTTCTTGATGGCTTTGGTTGGTACATTGAGTGACGGTGCAATATGCCCGTCGGCATGTCGTTGTGAGAATGACATCTTGAAAACATCATGCTCATCAGCATCCCTCGAATTCGTCCCCATCCAGCTGAATCCTGAACTACATGAGCTGGATCTTTCAAACAATCGTATCGTCCATATACATTTCTCATTTCCATTTTACGAGAAACTCAAATTACTAGACCTATCTGGTAACAAAATAAAGACTTTAGGCAATTCTAATTTCAATGCACAAAGAAATATGACCCATTTAGATGTCAGCAGTAATGTGATAGAAAATTTAACAAAGGACTCGTTGAAAGGGCTCAAATCTCTCACACACTTGGACATGAGTAATAACAGCTTGGAGGAGATACATGCTGCCGCTTTCAGAGATCTGCATTCATTACAAGTGCTAAGGCTCTGTGCAAATAGATTGGTTCATCTAGAGGAAGGAGTATTTCATTTTAGTAAAAACTTGAGAGAGTTGTTTCTTAATGATAACCAATTCTTGGAAGTGCCAACTATTGCTTTAGTTGATACTATTCATCTACATATATTAGCTCTATCCCGCAATTTGATTTTATCAGTGAACGATGGTGATATGCCCAATCTTCCAGAACTACGTATATTACAATTGGATAGTAATGTGATTGCTGAAATCCACCCAGCTGGATTATCCAATCTGGCAGCTCTAAGTCATCTGGATCTAAGCGACAACAATATAACCACAATACCTACAACACCACTTGCTAAGCTATCAAACCTGAATATGCTCAAATTAAGTGGTAATTTGATACCATTGATACCACCAGTAGCTTTCAGAGGACTATTCCATTTGAAAATACTGAAGATTGACCGGCTGGAAGTATTGAAACAAATTGATGTAAGAGCATTTGTTGATAATATCAACCTTGAAAAAGTTTACATGGACTACAATGTAATGATAATGAAATTGCCAACTAGATTATTTCACGGAAATCCCAGGATTAAATACATATCCGTTCGATACAATAATCTACAAACATTAGAAGCAACACATTTTCCATTAGATCAGTTACACGAGTTAAGAGTTGGTGGTAATCCCCTGCAATGTAATTGCTCCATGGGTTGGTTATGGCAGCTCATACAGGAATACAAATCAAAAGTCACAAGACTCAATCACACAATAACTCACAATGAAGTTAAGCTTGATCTTGATAATATGCCCCACACGCTTGACTTAACATTGGATGAGAAAGACATTGTTTGCGTAGGCCCTGAAGGTCTGAATGAGCAACCATTGGCAATGGCAACCAAAAATCAGATGGACTGCTCCGTAGGCTGGATGGCAGCCGTTTCAGTAACTGTAACAGTGGTATTCATCTTAGTTGTTGTAGGTGGAGTCGTTTATTGGGCACCTAAACGCAAATTGAAGAATACCTCTAAAAAAGAGAAGGCTGTGGAAGAGACGACTGTGATCAGGCCACTACCACCACAAAATCATGTTAGAAAATGTGAAATATTCGAACCAGCACCGGTCGAAAAATATATAATACCGCCACCAATTATGATACATAATGAGTATCGTTCAATGCAATCTTGGGATCCATATGGGGACAATACTATCAACATCTATGAGCAGTTGAATGACAACAGAGAAAGACCTCACATCGTTTACGTATAAATTACATCACTTTTTTCTGTAAGATAAAAAAATTAAAGTATTTTATAGGGATCTTCCTAATTATGTCGGGTAACCAGAATAAATATAGAGGAGTACAACCCGTTATGGAATATGTTTATATTTTGTAAAAATATTTATACAACATAAAAAAATTAACAATTACGTTTAAGAAATTATGAAAACTGAATTATACTTTTTGTCATTATTTAGCTCAAGATCTGTAAGAAAGACACAATACAGACGAAAAGACTGATTCGTTTTAATGTATCTTTTTGCTACTTAAAATGTGTCAAATAGCTTTAAAAAAATCTACAAAATTACAAACACACGGCCTTCCAATAGATTCACAACATTAAAAAAAATATTTATTAAGTAATTTTTAAATCTGAATCAATTTCGGAATTGCCAAAAAAGAAGTATAATGAAATTTTATTACATTCAATATTATAGGAAGAAACATGGAAAATGTTAGGCTATGTCAAATCTCATAGATCACAGTGATGTAAAAAAATACAATAATCTAACCTTATATGTAATTATAACCCTGAAAAACAGTAACTAGAAGACGCTTATCTTGTCTTCATTGAGTGTTTTAAAACAAGTTAGTAATGTCAAGCACATATGTCATATATTATGTTATTACCCAATTAAATTATCATAGAATTCATCTTCCAAGAAACAAATGTTTAAGTATTTCTGAAAAAGCTTGTTTTATAAAAAAAGATGAGCAATATATAGGCAAAATTCCAAAGACATTGGTCGAGGAAGAGTATTTATTCATGAAAAAGTGCATAAAAATTTTCCAATAAATTGCTCGTCTCCTACCACTTAAAATTTATGATATATTTTATATTGTTCTAGTTATTTTAGAAATGTATTTATTCGTTTTGATATTAAGTTGATATTTCAATATTGTTATATGTTTTGAGTATTAAGTTTGAGTGGAGAAAAAATATTAATTATCGTAAAATTGGAAATAGGAATTGAGAATCGGATCAGTTTATTATACTGAATCATGTGAGTCAAAGAAGCAATAAGTCTGTCCATAAGTTGGGAGAACAGAAAATAAACGAAAAGTTATGATGTGTTTTGTATGATAATAGTTTTATTTAGTTCTCCGATATATTATGTGGAATTTCAGGTACAGGATCATACTATTTATTATATGTATAAATAATCATGCAAATATTTGAGAATATTTTACAATACATGCGTATTTTATTCGATTTTTAAAAGAAATCAAAAAAAATCTGAATACATTGTATTATGTTCTCTCATGTCCATCATTACTAATATTAATATTATAATAATAACTGTTCATCATAACACCTATATTTATTCTATAAATATATAAAATATTATTTCTTCATGTTACTAAGGTTGTAAACCAATAAAAACATGAAAAATGTAATTATGTATTATTTTATTTTAATCATTCTCCATCTCCCGGATAATAGATAAAATTCAGTTCATTTAGAAAACTCTGATTGGAATATGAACAATCTTCTTAGGGGGTAGGTACAGCCAACAAAACGCCGACAAAAAAATTGTGTTAATCGACACCATAAAAATTATTAAAATAAAATCAAAGAAACAACTTTTTCTCAAACATGTGAGTCTCTTAGTTATTTTAAAGATTTATATGATTTTGTAGCCATAGTTTTGTCAAATAATGGGTCTCTGTGGATTACTAATAAATATATTAGAAACAATAGATCCCACTTTATTTGGTTATGCAAAAAGTTTATTTTCATTCATACTCGAATAAAACAGATTAATCAAGCAAACAATACAAAATGGACATACTGAAATATTTTATTCACATCGAGCACTTCCATAAATCTGTATGACTTGTACATTATCTGTAGGCTCCTAACGGAGGAAGTATACAATTCGACTGGGTGCTTTTTTTTGTTTGTGCGCGCGTTTTATATAGTAAGCGTACTCCGATTTTGATGATTTTTGATAGACTGAAAGAGGAGACTTGAGAAATGGTCCCATATTCGAAAAAACTCAAATCCGAAATTTCCTTACTTTCGAAAACCGCCCTCGAATGGGGTGGAGAAGGCAAATTTTCTTGAAAATAGAAAATTCGAGTTGCCTGAATTAAAGATAGGACAATATCCGGAAACGTTTAACTGCACATTTTTTCAAAAGAGTTACGGTTTTTCGAGTTACATTCATGTTAAAATCTCTCATATGAGTATTTTCGAACACTGAAAATGAAATATTAAAGTTGTGCAGTTGTAGTTAGTTGTTCTAGGCACCAACTCCAAAAGTACTAGCACCAATAAAATTAATATTATTTTGTTTTTCAGTGCACTTACTAATAAAGTCGGTCCTATTTAAAAAAAAAAAATGTTTATTTCACACTTTTCGGTGTAATATTAGTCGTCAAAATCATTCAACGTCCACCAAAGAATATATAATATGTTACTTATACTTATGATTAAGAGATTTCAAAACATGGCGGAAATAGAACTTATCCTATTACCCATGTATATTCCTGACATGTCATAATCCAGAGACTCAAATGTTGTTACATATTTTTGACTGACTTCAAAAAAAGAAGAAGGTATACAATTCGGTTGTATGTATCCTTTTTTTATGTCTGTTCGCGCGTTTTGCATAGTAAACTACTCCGATTTAGACGATTTTTGTTTCATTTGAAAGAGGAGGGTTGAGAAATGGTCTCATATTTAGAAAACTTCAAATTCAAAATCTCCTTCCCTCCAAAAACTTCCCCTCGAAAATCGAAAATCTGAAAAAGCAGATTTAAAGGTGGCACCATATCCTGAAACGTTTAAATTGAACATTGTTTTCATAAGAGTTACGGTTTCCGAGTTTCGCAATGGTAACGTCTGAAATATGCGATATGCGTATCTCCGTGGAAGAGTATTTTTTTTTCGAAAATTGAACATGAACATGAGACGGCCAAATTTAAGAAAAGATTATATATATATAGCAAAATTTAAATGTAGTTACGGTTTTCGAGTTACAGCAAAAAAATCTGGAATATGTATATTCACGCCGCGATGTTTTGAGATCTCTGAATAATAAATAACAAGTACAAACTAAGCCTATATCTTCTTGGGTATTAGTGAACGTTCAACAAATTTCATGACCAATGTTACACTCAAAAATGTGATATAAATATTTTTTTACAAAAAAATGGACCGACTTTAGCAGTTGTTGAACTGAAATTTAATTCTATTGGTGCTGGTAATTTTGAAGTTGTGCCGTTGTAGTTTATTGTCGTAGGCACCAACTCCAAAAGTACCAGCACCAATAGAATTAGTATTATTTTGTATTTTTCAGTTCAACTAATAAAGTATGTCTAATGTTTTGTAAAAAATATTTATCTTTTCTTTAATTTGGCTGTCTCATATTTTCGATTTTCGAAAAAAATGCCCCCTCTACATAGCTGAAACACATATTTTAGACATTCTTACTGCTGTAACTCGGAAACCTATGATTATTTTGCAAAATGTCCAATTTAAATGTTTCCGTATATAGAATTTTCTTTAATTCTGCCGTGTGGGATTTTCAATCTTCCGGAAAAATTTTTTTTCATTGGGATCAATTCTCAATACTCCTCTATTAAATGAAGAAAATCATTAAAATCGGAGAACGTTTACGCGAACATACATTATAATAAAAGAAACATGCAAACATACAGTCGAATTGTATACATCCTCCGTTTGAGTTCGGCTGTCAAAAAAATGGGGTACGTTTTCTATGGTTTTCTATGATAACTTGCTCGTTTAGCATGATACAATGATTTATTATGATGCTGCTTGTACAATAACACGTGCACTGATTTACTATTCATTAGAAAAGTGAAATAAGAAAAGTTCCGAAATCAAATTTTCAAAATCTAACATGTCATTCCACGAAATGACTTATGAAAAGTGTTTTAACTCGATACTCTTGTTCGGTATAATTAAAAAAGAAGTCATTTTGCAGCGATTATCAAATCAACCTTTCTCCAGGGTATTTTCAAGGGTCTTCGAGTTAGAGCTCTCTGAATGTTGAAAACTGCTCCTGCTATAAATATACGGTGATCAAAATAATTTTTTTTACAAAAAATGACTTTATTAGTAGGTGCACTGGAAAATACAAAATAATATTAATTCTATTGGTGCTGTTACTTTGAAGTTGTGCAGTTGCAGTTAGATTGATAACTTTTGGCACCAACTTCACAAATACCAGCACCAAAAGAATTAATATTATTTTGTATTTTTCAGTGCACCAACTAATAACGTCGGTCCAATTTTTTGTAAAAAATAGTTATTTCCCACTTTTGAGTATAACATTGGTCACGAAAATTGTTGAACCTTCACTAATACCAAAGAAGATAGTACTTCCTATTATCTACGTATATTCTTTGCTTGTACTTGTTACTATGTAGAGATCTCAAAACATCGCGGAGGAAATACGCATAAGTATTTTAGATTTTACCATTTTACCACCGCTGTAACTCGAAAACCGTAACTGTATGGTAAAAATGTTCATTATAAATGTTGCTGAAAATATTCAGTTCTTTCATGTGGTAGCGAAAGTACACTTATTTGTGATTTTAACATCAATATAACATGAAAACCGTAACTCTTTTGAATAAATGTTCAATTAGACGTTTCCGTATATTTACCTATCTTTAATTCTGCTACCTCAGATTTTTGACTTTCGATAAAATTTGCCCCCTCCACCCCCTTTGGGGTTTTTGGAGGGAAGGGGAATTTCGGATTGGAGTTTTTGAGAATATGAAACCATTTCTCAAGTCTCCTCTTTCAAATGAACCGAAAAGCCAGAAAAAAACAAAAAAGCAGACAGTGGAATTGTATATCTCCTCCGTTTGGGTTCGTCGGTCAAAAAGACGATTAATGCATCCAAGAAATTTTTTATACCTTTATTCAGATTCTAACTCAAACGAAATGTATGCATAGTAAATGAGCACCGATTTTGATGATATTTATTTCAGTCAAAACTTCAACAATAAAATTGAAGATTCAAATTGTCGACTATTTAAATTTATTAGAAGATTTAATGAAATATTGTCTCACCGAAGAAGCATGAAATATGAAATATAAGTAGCTTAAAAAAATAGAATCAAATTTATAAAATGATGAGCCAAAAAGTACAAGAAACTAATTTATGGAAAAAAATTAATTGGGTGTCAGACTTCTACCTAAGACCCGATACTAAATATTTTACACGAATACAAAATATTTTTGATTCTGCGTTGTTTTTAAATGCATTTTTTACGCGGTATATACGTTTCCAAGCTCTTGTAGACTGTAGTGTATAAATTTTGTTCAATTTTCAGTGTATCGTCTAACAAAATTGTCCCTTTTTGACCGACTTTAAAAAAAGGAGAAGGTATACAATTCGGTTGTAAGATTGCTTTTTTTTATGGCTGTTTGCGCGTTTTGCATAGTCAGCGTACTCCGATTTAGACGATTTTTGTTTCATTTGAAAGAGGAGAGTTGAGAAATGGTCCCATATTGAGAACAATCAAATCCAAAATGTCCTTCCCTCCAAAAACCGCCCCCAAAAGGTGGTGGAGGGGCAATTTTTCTCGAAAATTGAAAATCCGAGACGACAGAATTAACGAAAATTCCATATTCGGAAATGTTTAAATTGGACATTTTTAAAAATAATCATACGTTTCCGCACTACAGTCTGAAATATGTGTTTCAGCTATGTGGAAGGGACAAATTTTTCCGAAAATCGAAAATTCGAGATTTGAAAGTAAGAAAGGGGACCATATCCCGAAACATTTATATTGAAGATTTTTTCAAAAGAGTTACGGTTTCCGAGTTTTGCAATGGTAAAGTCTGAAATATGTGATATGCGTATTTCCGCTAGTACAAGCTAAACCTACCTATAACTTTTTGGGTATTAGTGAACGTTCAACAATTTGCATGACTAATGTTACACTCAAAAATGTGAAATAAATATTTTTTACAAAAAATTGGACCGACTTTATCAGTTGTTGCACTAAAAAATACAAAATAATATTAATTCTATTGGTGCTGGTTGTTTTGGAGTTGGTGCCTACAACAACAAATTACAACGGCACAACTTCAAAATTACCAGCTCCAATAGAATTAATATTATTTTGTATTTTTTAGTGCAACAACTGATAAAGTCGGTCCAATTTTTTGTAAAAAATATTTATTATGCTGAGTACTTATTGCAAAAATTTTCCATTTTGTTCTTCAAGAAATTGAGATTTTTACATCATAAAAAATAATAAGATATTTTTTTTAATAAGATTAAAATTATTGTACACCAAAACAATATATAATATGAAATAATTAGGCGATAAGGATTGTTAGTATATTTATACTAAAGTGATTGCTATAGTCCATTTTTCCATTCGTGGAAAAACTTCCAGTACTATGAACACAATAGACATTCATTCCGAACTTATACCGAGAGTTTCCGATCTTAGGAGCGCTCGATATATTTGGATAGGTCAGTGTCGGTTGGTTCGCTGCTGCCAAACTTCTTCAGTGTTAGATTAAAGTTTAGCATCACGATTTATACGGACGTGCAATGAATACGAATTATTGTGAGGTATTAAATAGCTTTAAATCTACCAACATATCTATTGTTGATCATTCCCTTCCTAAATCGGGTAGGTATATACCTTAAACCAAGGTCCTGAGAACACCATATGTAGGTACCTACCTTATGACAAAAATAAAGCGAACGAACAAATTCGCAAAAACTTAGATTTTCACTGGGTGTTCAATAAATATATTCCGTTTTATATTTAACGCTGAAGAGATTAGAATAAATTTTATGCAATGAGTTTCAGCCAGTGCCAATTACAGATAAAGTCATTTTAGTATAAATTCTGCTTGAAATATTTCAGAAATTATAGCTATGAAGGGAATGGAAAATAACTTGAACAAAAATTTTCTCAATGTAGTCAATATATTGATTTTGACACGATAATTTTGTCTAGGTAGATCTTGAGGAAAATACTTGCTTCTGTGAATTAATACAATAAATTTCTTCAATACTTGGTAGGTATAAAATTATGTAGTTATAGCTATATTTTCGAATTTTTTAATCGATAACTTCCTTAGAGGAAAATCTTTCTCATTTTAAATTGAGTTCATAATATGACATTTCAGAACTAGAACTATGATTATATCCTCGTCTGCTTCCATATTTTTATGGAGTATTGGATTTATGTGCGAAAGCACGGCAACAGCGCATTTGCTGTCGATGTACAAACAAAATGTACAATCTACCTTACATATTATTTGTGAACTTTTATTTTATGCATTGATTCTAGTTGGGGAACTAGATGTTTTTGATTATTTAAAACTTCAGTGACAATGATGAATTAAGTGACTTAATATGCCTTCATCGAATTGAGTTTTATTCAGTTATAACGATATTATTGAAGGTAGCTGATGAACAGTGTCCTACAAAATCATAACAGTGTACTTACGCCTAGTGAATAACATTGAAAGTGCATAAAAATACCATAACGGCAATAGTTCAAAACCTCATGTAACATTTATGGTAAGTCATTGCATCTATTGTAATTCACCTAAATAATTGGTAATATTAAGTTTCAAAATATATGTAGATGAACATTTTAAGGTTATGTTTAGATAACATCTAGAATATTATTGCCAATATCAGCGGCGTCGCTGATTGCGTATACTATAAAGGGGTTATCAATTGTTTTTTTTTCAAAAGCCTCTAGTTTACATTTCACATTAAAATATATTATGTGTATTCGTATTGTTTGTTTCTATTGAATTTCAGCCATAACTTATATCTATAGAAAGATTAAATTGAAGGTACCTAATACAAAATCGTTAGGAAGGTTAGGGAGTCAGATTTTCAGTAATAAACGACCCAATCTTAATTTTCAAGTATTTGCGTCCCTATCACGAATTATAATTAAAAATATTGATTTAATCTAGGTGCTTATAATTGATTCTGTTAATTGGGTGCTTGATAATTGAATATTGGATTGACAATTCCACAAATTGATTGTACCTACCTATTAGGTATCGACAATATATTTTATGATATTGTCGTTGTTTCTGAAAAATACAGTACCCAAGAGCATGTTGGGACAAACCTGAGATAGGTTCCGTTGTTCAATAAAATGAAAATAAAAACGCTATTGATACCTACCAAAATTCGAGCCAACATTGTTATGTTAGGTAGGGAATTCTGTCTCAGGTAAGGGCTCTGTTTACGAGTAATATGTTATGGTTAGTTTTTACTTAACTAATTGGTGATTTATTGTATAAGAATAAGAAAATTTCACCTGCAACGCAGTAGACTGTCAAAATTTTGTAACTCTTGACACAAATAAACAATTCCATCGACGTCTCGCCAAAAATAGAATAGTTCCAAAGATGACTGACGAAACGTCGGCATAATAGGTAATATATCAACATTCTTGTAGATTTTTCTCGGGATCAATTATTGCAGTAGGTCAATTTGCATTTTATCATCAATTGCTTAATCTATAGGTGATGCTGATACTATGGCTTTTTAGGAACTAGGTAAAACATCAAACATGTTCTTGAATCTAAATGAAGTAAATTTCTCGAAAAAATGGTATCAACTGTTGCTCCTAATTTATTCGTCGCAATGTTTCAATGGTTACTTAGTCATTTATAAATTGAATTTCTTACCTAGACAGATGAAGAACTCATTCAGTGATAAATTCACGTTGAATTCACCACCGAAAATCAACAGCATTTTTGACCGACGAACCCAAATGGAGGAGGTATACAATTCGACTGTCTGCTTTTCCCCTCTCTCCGATTTTGATTATTTTTGATTCATTTGAAAGAGGAGACTTGAGAAATGGTCCCATATTCATAAGAACTAAAATCCGAAATCTCCGAAACCCGCCCTCGAAGGGAGTGAAGGGGGCAATTTTTCTCGAAAATCGAGAATCGGATACGGCAAAATTAAAGATAAGAAAATATCCGAAAACGTTTAAATTGAACATTTTTCCAAAAGAGCTACGGTTTTCGAGTTTCAGCAATGTTAAAATTTGAAATATGTGTATTCTCGCACTATGGAAGGGGCAATTTCTTTCGAAACTTGAAAATCTGAGAAATCCCAATTAAAGAGCGGATTTTTTGCAACAACATTTACATTGAACATTTTTTCCATAGTATTACGGTTTTCGAGTTACCGTGGAATAATGTTATACTCTAAAATGTGAAATATTTTTTTTGCAAAAAAATGGACCAACTTTATTACTTAATTGGTGCACTGAAAAATACAAAATTATATTAATTACTTATATTGGTGCTAGTAATTGTGAAGTGCCAAGATTTTTTTATTTATTTACAATTGCAAAACTTCAAAATTACCAGTACCAATATAATTGATATTATTTTGTATTTTTCAGTGAACCAACAAATAAAGTAGGACCTTTTTTTTCAAAAGAATATTTGTAACTTATCATGACAGAGATTTTGTTTACTTCGATTCATTCATTACATGTGAGAAATCATATTTCCCTCTATAAACCTGGCAAACCCAACTCATGGGAATTGAATTAGAATGGTGTCATAATTAGGTGCTATTTAGGTACGCAAATAATAAATCAGGTCCACTAACGGTTTTCCAAGAATTTATGAAAAACAATGGGTCTGCTAGGTTTGTAAAAGCTAGCAGACCTGTCTATCACGATATCCTTTTTTGTTTTGTGTAACAATTAAGTGCTAATTAAGTGATTTTGAAATCCTTTATAAATGATTTGAAAGTAAGAGAAATTAAAAAATAAACAACCCTATGTCCCTATTTTTTCTTCAAGGAGCTTGCCAATGTCACATTTTTTCCGTGGTTAACCTGGGAAGCGAATTTTTTCGAAACGAAGGTTCAAAATATCATTTGAGAGCTTATTGTGTTTAGAATATTTCGGGGAGAGATTTTTTAAAATTCTGTTTGGGTCTGCCAGGTTAATAATATGTCTTGCTAGGTCTGCCAGCTTGATATTTTTTTATCAGAATTTAATTTGAATGATATCAAAAATTAGATGTTTTTCAGGTACTATTTAGGTGCGCAAATAATAAATTAGGTGCACAAACAATTTTCGGAAAATTGAAGAAAAACAATGGGTCTGCTAGGTATTCAAAATCTAGCAGATATGCCTATCAGGATATTATTTTTTTAATTATTGTGTAAGAATTAAGTGATTTTGAAATTCTTTATAAATTATTTGATAATAAGAGAAATTACAACATAGAAACATTATTATGAAAAAATCGGGTATTAGGGACATTTCCCTTCCTTTGTACCATCAACAAAGAAACATAGAATAGAATGTTTCGGGGAAATATGTTTTAAAATTCTTTTCCGGTCTGCAAGGTTGAGATATCTTGCTAGGCCTGCCAGCTAGATATTTTTCTTCAGAATTGAATTTGAATATCAAAATTAAGTGCTTCTGAGGTGCTATTTAGGTGCACAAATAATAAATTAGTTGCACAGACGGTTTTCGGAAATAAGATGAAAACCAATGGTTTTCAAAATCTAGCAGACATGTCTATGTATCAAGAACTTATTTTTTGTTTTTATTATGGTGTAAGAATTAAGTGCTTTTGAAATCCTATTCAATTAAAATAAAAATGCCGCCCTATGTCCGTATGTTTATCTTCAAGGAGCCTGTCAACGTCATCAGCGGTTAAGCTCGGAAGCTAATTTCTTTGAGACGAACGCCCGAAATATCATTTGAAAGCTTTTTGTGTCTATAATATTTTGGGGGAAAAGATTTTTTTTAATTTAATTTCTGCCAGGTTAACATATTTTGCTAGGTCTGCCTGCTTGATATTTTTCATCAGAATTGAATTTGAATGATATCAAAATTGAGAGCTGTTTAGGTGCACAAATCATAAATTAGGTAGACTAACGAATGTTATTTCGGAACTTCGTCTCGGAGAAATTCGCTTTCGAACTTAACCGCTGATAAATTTGACGGTGGCAGAGGCTCCTTGAAGAAAGAAACTGGGACATAGGTCGCACTAGGTGACACTTATGTGTTTATTTTGTAATTTATCTTATTTTCAAATAACTTATAAACGATTTCAAAAGCACCTAATTAGCACTTAATTCTTACACAATAATTTAAACAAAAAATCTAGGAGACCCATTGTTTTTCATCAATTCTTCCAAAATCTTTAGTGCACCTAAATTATTATTTGCGCATCTAAATTGCACCTAAAATGCATCTAATTATGACACCATTCAAATTCAATTCCGATGAGTTGGGTTTACCAGGTTTATAGAGGTATAATATTTGGACAGTAGGTACTGCCGGGAGACTGTATGATTAGGTCCATTCTTTATAGTTGGTAACCTAAAATTTAGAGCTTCTCCAAGATCAAATTATTGCCATTGTTCAGCAAATTCCTATTAATTTTGTGTATATAAGTGGATACTGCTTATCGACTAGAATTTGGAAGAGTTGCAAATATCTCGATGAATTACGGGGAAAATTGTCCATTTGTGAAACTAATTTCCGCCAAATCTACTCAGATACATGAGAAATATATTCTGCATCACTGATTTGGCTATTGTTTGACAAGGTGGTTTATCTGAACATTTATTTAATAAAATTTGAAATGTTTATTGTTTTAAGAGTTGAGACTTTAATTTTATTATTTTATATGATAAAAGATAACATCAATTATGTTTTTCAATTTGTAGAATTTCGTTTACATTCTAGGCCATAACTAATTTGCGACAAATAAGTTATGCACAATACAGTCGAAAAAGGTCAAAATTTTATGTTTTGAAGGGGTGGTAGTGCTAACTTTAATATCCGTTGGCATCACCACCGAAAAAAAAAACTAAAAGTGCGACAAGTTTTTAGTTTCCATAACAAATTTACGACATATTCAGCGAGACTTAATCTACTTCTCGCGGAATTAAAATTCGATAATAGTAGTGCTAACTTAATTTGAATTCAGCAATGTCACCAATTTCTCCCACGTTGATTGTATATAAATTGGAATGCATTGGACTAATATCGAAATAAGTCGAGTTGCATAGAAGTCAAGGTCTAGAATCTTTCTCTATTCAAATACTGCAAATTATGAATAATTGCTTGCCGATATTTTATTTTCTATTGTTAATTTGACACTTTATTCCAAAAATCAATATTATCTGACTTAAAATTAGTTATCATTAAGTTTGTTCTTAAGATTGAAGAAATTGATATTAATCTTGTTCAAGTGTTTTATCTTATATACTGTATTTCTAATACTACTTTATAACCGTTTTCAAAACTAAGGCCTCTTTTTATGCAACGTCTATCGTGGCGTTTTTAGATGAAACAAAATGGAACTTTTGTTGCATTCCCTGTCGCCTGTTATTTCCAAATAAAATTTGTTAAACTAGATAAGATTGAAAAATGGATCCATGTGCTTTGTATTTGATACAAACATACAATCAAAAAATAATAAACACAAACTTACCACATTAAACACTAACACTTTATTTTGTCAAACCCGACAATTGTTTCGCCAACAAGGTTGGTATCTTCAGGGGTTAATCTGAAGATGCCAATCTTGTTGGCGAAACAATTGTCGGGTTTGGCAAAATAAACGGTTGGTGTTTAATGTGGTAATTCTGTGTTTATTATTTTTTGATTCTATCTACGCCAACGGTTCCAGATTCTAAATAGTATACAAACATACAGTTCCAAAGAGAAGTTCATCCAGTAAATTGTGTAAGCAGGGGTAAATATTAGACACTTCATGACGAATTAAGACAAGACAGTGAGAAATTCTTTAATTATTATCGTATGTCGATAGCATCCTTTGATAAACTACGTAAAAAAATAAGAAACCCTAATCAAATGTGGAGTTGGTTCAAACCATACAGTATAAAATACGTTCTACTCTATCGAACTAGCGACAAAAATCGCGTTGCACAAAAGCACCGATCAATGTACTTTTAAAACGCCTGTCGCTACGCGCTCTGTAATTCCAGGCGGCAGAATTTGCGACACGAGCGACGAGTGGCTGAACGATATCGATGCATAAATGCGCACATAAAGAACAATGTGTTCAGAAAACGTCGCGATTTTTATCGTCACGCGACAGACGACAACAAACGCGTGTATGAAAGAGGCCTAAGGATAGCTGTTCCGAAATTCAGTGACGTATGTTTTTTTATCCAAGCAAGACAAAATGAACAACTGAAAAGTAGGTGACGCCGGAGAACAGTAAACGTCTCATCTGGCAATGCTATACGCTATGTGCATTATACATTTCTCTCTCTCTTACCCCTATCACATGCTTTATCTTTCTCGCATCGCAAAAGATACAAAAAACGTGATGTGACGTGACCTTGCAAAATCACTGATGCGGCCAAAGAAGTTTCACTTCAAAAATGCCTCCAGTTTATTTTATTTGTGAATCATTCAGGCAACCCTGTAAATCTCGTCAACCTAATACATTTTATTATAAAGTTCATGTTTATCTTTTAATAGACAATAAAAAAGTCCCTTAACGATGACTTGAATGCATTTCCTTTTCAAATATACCATAATACGCATACAGGAAAGGCGTTAGAAAAATCGACTTCCCTTGTTCACATATACTAATGTTTACAAATTGAGACCTAGATCAAAAGTAAATTAATTCATGTAAATGTGGGTATATCTTGATATATGAAGCATTGCAGATGCTCGACAAACAGAACTGACATCAGCATCTTAATTCGAAACAGGTTTTTATCGATTATAGATCTACTTATTAGGATTTTACCTTATGATTCATATTATTGCAGTTTTGGGGTGCTAAGCATCTAATCGATGACATAAATAACTTCTTTGTCTTTGTCACTCAAATTCGGCATAATTATTATCTGCGGATTCGTCAAAACCTTGTGTTAAGCCGTGTGCTTAATGCTTCGGAGGAATTTTTCATTTGCATTGAAGCCGATAGATAATGAATGCTGGCATTTAAGAGCGTTTAATTAAACAACAATGAAGGAGAGCCCGCTTTCACCCAAAAGCAAAGGGCAAGCTCTCTCTCTAATATCTGTCTGAGCCAAATCAACAAAGTCAAATGGAACAATCATTGTGAGTGAGCATTTTGGTCAAATCCTCGCAAGGATGAAGGATGGAGTTCGATGCCGTCCTATCAATCAAAGCTTCATCATCTGTTGTTATTAATAGAGGAAGAATTATCATCTATCTACACTCGACATCAATACATACAAGTATAAATCATATAAATAGCTGCGGAAACATAAATCCATTGAACTTTTGGATTGCAGAAAATTCAACTTCAATTTTGTACTGAATTGGAATTGTAAAATATTGACAAGTATGAGTGAAGCTCGTACTCCAAGTTTCTATGTTACTTATACCACAGAGAAATAAATTAATTATCGCACGCTGTTTTCCTTTTTAATGACATAAAACAAATCAAAAATATTTAAACAAGAAAGTTATTTACAAAGCAATTCTTATTCGTAGAAATATATGACAATTATATTAAAGCATAATTGCAATTGAATAATTCAAAGTCCTTCATTAAATAATTGCTTGGTAATAAAATTCAAATTAAGAAAATTATTGTTATATTTTCAAATCATAATTATTAGAACTATCAATTATTTCAAAATTTTATTACTTTTCATTCCATTCTATTTACATGATGTTAAAGAATACTAGAAAAATATATACTTACTAGAAAAATAAACTTATTTGAGTAGCTAATTTTTATTTTTGAAATAAAATTGTGTATAAAATATTAATTACCGAATTTTTATTCTTCAATTATTCTATATTGTAACATGAAGACTTACCCGAATAATGAAATACACACACAAACACATTCCAGAACACACGGGAAGAACATCACTCTAGATGCACCGAGAATTTGGGGCCCTGATAATAGCAAATCGAAGACTGGTATCAACTCGAAGATTCCAGAGCTTTTTAGGTTAGATATATAATACCGACGGCAATGACAGAGAGGATAGTCAGTCATAGATAGCATAGTCAGTGAGTTGAACGCGAGCAGCAGAGAACACTGAACATAAATAAATATAGCGCTAAACGCTAGGTGGCGCTCTGAATATAAATGTGTAGTTATTAGTGTAAATAAATAAGTGAAAATAAATCGAACCCGGTTTTAATATAAATTCCCGTTACAATATAATCTTAATTTTTAAATGTCTATTCTTATATTGGAATAATTTATATATTAGAATTATGTATATAGTATGGATAATGCATTTTTATTCTACAATTAAAATCATAATTTTAATTCAAGAATAAAAATTCACGATTTCAAAAAAAAAAGGCAATACTACGAATAAGTTAGTTGAGTTAGCTACTTTCTAACAGATGCCGTCATAATCGTAATCACGAACTTCAAATCAAAATAATGGGTTGAATAACGTACCCATCGTTGTTCGTGAATATTTATTAATTTCTTTATGTTAATGTTTATCAATTGTTATAAGAATGAGTACAGAAGTTACATTGCATATATAGGTAATTGCCTAACCCTACAATTTGGAAATACATTTTGATTTCCCTCAAGAAATAGAGAGTATCAAACGAATCCATTGTTATATTTGCGTTTCACAAAAAAGATAGATTAAGTTAAAAGAAGAAAACCAATATGCGGTCTATTTTCAAGACAGGTTGCCTAATCGGTGTAAAATATTTAAAAATCTAAAAAACTAAGTATTGAGGTACAAAGCAAAAAAACATAATCATAATCGTTCGAAAATTATTTTTCTCAGAATAAATTCAAAATTATAAATTGTGTTACCATCTACTTTTGCTAGATGTGTCAAACAGAGCGATAGCATTAGGTATATATTACACCAGTAAGCCAGGATCTATTATACCGACGGCTAAACAATTTTGTTGAATTACAATTCACGAATTAAAATTATGTTGATAATTTCAATTCAAGAATAAAAAATCTGGAATTAATATTATATACTCAATTTGAATTTAAGAATGAATAGATTCGAATTACAATTTAGGAATTAATATTATGTACATAATTTCAATTCAAGAATAAAAATTATGCAGAAAATCTTAATTCAAGGAGGAAAATTAAGAAATTTATATCATGTAAGTGCTTCAAAATAGTTCATGAATTTAAATTATTGACTTAATGAAGATAGTATATTATTTTAGTACCAAAGTATAATAAATACTCTCACTCGAAATTATTATATGAGACAATAATAATTCAATTATGTAAATAAAATTACAATTGTAATTCAACGATTTGATTGAATATACAATAATGATATGAATATAGCACCAAAATAATACATACAATTTTTCAAATGTTAAACAGACTTGGAATCAATTGAGTTATTATTTTGACATGATGATGATGATATCATGAAACTATACCGTAAGTATAAAGAAAATAATAAATTTTGGGTCTATATAATAATAATTCAAGGTTTTCCCCATTTGCTTCTATAGACTCGGAATACATTTTATGATAAGACATAATAATTATTTTTATTATATTAAGGCACAATAAGATTGTTTTTTGAATTTTAAATAGATAATTTATTTTTATTTGTACTTAAAGCGCCATTATTCAATGCCAAGAAATTTATTGAAAAAATTATTAGTCAAAACCGCCAGACACCCGCTTCGTATTTCAGTAACAAATAGGACTGAATTTATATTTTAAATTATTTCTTTTTTCCTCTTCTAAACTTTATGTTCGTTAGAACCCAATTTTCATCCTAAATGTTGTCTCGAAATAATCCATGTAGATTTTAAATTGAAGCTAATAAATAAATCGTTGAGTCTTTATGTTGTGTGCTTCTTCATAGGATTTTTTCATCAGACATTTTTCAGAGTCAAAAGGGGTAATATGAATGTTTTGGGCAAATTTAGAAATTTAGCTAGGTTAAAAGGATCATTACTCATCGCCTTTACTGTCAGTGAATTTAAATGAATAATTTAATAATTAGTTAATTATGCGGCTAGAACGAGACAGTCGTTTTCAAATTTCACTTGAAATAATGCTTCTATTATAGTAAATTATAAATACATACCTAAGTAGATTTAATAAATCCATCATCCAATAATACCGTTAATTATACGATTCTGCTAATGCCTGGAGGACGAGTGGAGGAGCATAGGGCCTTTAAAAAGGTTGACCATCTAGGCCTATCGTTAGTCATTTTTTTTATTTGTCTCCAGGTTTTTCCCTGCTCCTCGATTTCTCTAAGTTTGTGATATTCAACCTTGCTTCCCAGTACCTTGGGGATTCTACTCCAAAGCTAGACAAATCTCACGAAAATCTTTTATACCATAAATTGTATAATGTAATAAATTAATTGTTTTGATTTCATTTAATGTTTATTTTCTTATTTTTAGGGCATTTAAATAAAAGCTTGTTATTAGTTTATTTTTTATTTCTTAGTTCTTGATGGATATGTTCATTTCATTTAATGCGTCATAGTTTTTATCCTTTAATGTACTACAGTCTAGTTCTTCAATGAGGAGAATTTAGAAGGACGTAATTTTATTTTTCGTATTCTTCTCAGGAAACCCTTCTATTTGATTCCCATATCATGATGGTAGATAAGAAAGTTTTGTCCGCTAATCTCAATGGATTGGGGATACCTGGTTTAAAATTTATTTGAATGATTTGATCTAAACACATATAAAAATTGCAAGTTAAATAAAAGCTTCTAAAAGTTACCAGACATCTACTTATTTTATTTCAATAGTATATTTGAATAGGGATGTTGACCAATTTTCCGAACTATTCCTATCTTTTAGATCGAACCTTAATAGATACTCAAAAAATATTTTACTAAGCATGAAAACTGTATTTCTGGAAAAAAAAAGTTTGAATTTTCCCGCTGAAACACGCAAATCATTCATGGACTTCAAACTGCGTCATGGCTCGCTAAGAACAGCAACACATACGATGTGTCATATAAAGGTGTAATGTGATTTACATCAGAGACAAGTTTTTATTTACTCTTCCTCTATGGCCTCTGTTCATTTGTCAGTGTTTGCACTTTAAATTAGTTTTATTCAATTATTTATAATTAAATATGTTCCGAAAAAAATATGTTTGGTATTCAAATATTACCATACTTTGACTAAACATAAATTCATTTGAAATTACACCTAGTTCAACATCCCTATTATGAAGCGTATTTGACGGTCTTTAGAGACAAATAAGTAAATTATTAGTAATAATAGCAGATGTTGATAAGATTTTTATATTAAGCAGCACTTTCTCTTAGAACTTTTTTAGAGGAATACTTAATCCACCAACATAGTTTTCGTGTCTGACTATGTACGCAGCTTACGCCACGAAAGCTCTCAGATGGGACTTAAATCACAAATATCATCATACGTGTATTATTTTCACAAAACGTTCATCAATTAATTATAGCCTATAATCATCCTAGATAATCTCTTTACCTATAGGTGAAAACAGTATGAATATGCGTACTGTATTTTCTGAGATTAGCCCGAACGAAGACAAACTTAGTGTGACGGGGGACTTAATTTATAATATGTTTAGAATATATACATAGATAGATACTAATTTCATGATTTAAATTTGCTGAATTGCTCTATTACTGATTTAATTGCCTTAAAAAATCACTGCTAATTCCAACTGTGTATAAAGTTGTTATGAAAATAAATAATATGTATAATTGTTGATTCAACTATGGAATGTATTGATATTCGAGTATTTACTCTAATAATAATTCGAGAATAGTTAATTTTATTGATTGGTAGTAAAAATTGTAGAGAGACCTTATCGTATGCATTTGATATTATTTTTAACTCTCGTGACGTCACAAATTTAAACAAATAAATTAATACCTACCTGTCAGAAAATGAAACATTAACTCAATAGCTCAATTATAAAATTATTGGATATACAAGAATGTGGTAAGTACAAGTAAAACTCATACTCCAAGAGTTCCATATATTTGAATTAAGGTAAATCATAATAAACTCAAGGAGGAGAAATTTTGAGGTATAAACAAATAAATAACTTTATTTCCATAAATAAACAAAACAGCCTCAGGAATCTGTTTTATTTTCGTCATTATATATTATTATCATATTTTCTCATAATCTTTTTTTCATGTTTAAAAAAAATTATCTTTTATGGACGCGACTTGAAATCACGTTCTTTTGATTAACGGAAGTCAACTTTATCATTGAGCCAAGATGATATTTTGTTTTGAGCTTTTTGATCCTGTTTTAAAACAAAAAAACTGTATCAAAATTGCTTCTTCTCCTTAAGGATGTAAGCCCATTATTGTCCGACTTCAAAAAAAGGAGGAGGTATACAATTCGGTTGTATGTTTGCTTTTTATAATTTTTTTTTATGTATGTCTCTTCGCGCGTTTTGCATAGTAAACGTGCTCCGATTTTGATGATTTTTGTTTCATTTAAAAGAGGGGCACTAAGAAATGGTCCCATTCTCAGAAAAACGCACATACAAAATCTCCTTTCCCCCAAAAACCACCCCCGAAGACATTTTTTTGTGAAAACCGAAAATCTCGAAACTCAAAATTGAAGATACGACCATATCCGGAAATGTTTAAATTGAACATTTTTTCAAAGCAGTTACCGTTTTCGCGTTACAGTAGTGGTAAGTCCAAAATATGTGAATTTCCAATGCGATGTTCTGAGATCTCTGATTAACAACAAGACAAGCTAAGAATAATACATGGTTAATAGAATAAGTACTATTTTCTCAGTTATTAGTGAAAGTTCAACGATTTTGATGACTAATGTCATACTCAAAAGAGTGAAATAAATATTTTTTAAAAAAACTGGACCGACTTTTCTAGTTGGTGCACTGAAAAATATAAAATAATATTAATTATATAGGTATACTTTTGGAGTACAACAACTAACTACAACTGCACAATTTCGCAATTTTGAAGTTGTGCAGTTGTAGTTAGTTGTTGTACTCCAAAAGTATACCTATATAATTAATATTATTTTATATTTTTCAGTGCACCAACTAGTAAAGTCGGTCCAGTTTTTTGTAAAATAACATAGATATTCGGCCCTGAATTTGAAATCTGTTATGGAATAAACAATTATGCATCGATTAATTGAAAAAGATTGGTACCTACGGGTGCTTTCCAGAGAGATAATTTAAATTAATGTTGCCATTTAATCCCATGTTATTGGGACCGGAAGTTTACTATTATAGAAGAAAATGAATTAATACGAAATGTTCCTCTAAAGATTAAGATTCCAGAAACGTATCTTAAGAAACTATATTTTCATTACATTCCATTAAAGAGAGAAAAATGATATCTCCTGGGGTTCGTTATTGATATAATTAGATTTTAATAAGGTGAAGCCAATGATGAGACATCGCACCCAAGAAAGCACCTGTAGAATATATAACCACAGGCTGTTTTTAAGGACAAATGATTGAATAGTATATAAGTGAACGATAATTAAGTAATTAAACCAAATGTACAAACATAACCTATATTAGACAGAATATAAAATGAGATAGATATTTGTTGCAAAAAATTGGTCCAATTTTTAACGATTTGAAAAAAAGGAGGAGGTATATGTACAGGCTGTTTCAAATTCGACTCTCACCATTGGGATCTCGGAAACTATAAGGAATACGAAGATGGTTAAATTTGGGCAAAGTTGCGCATTTATGTGCTCAACAATACGCCCTTTAAAACATTTGAGAATTTCGAGTAGTTCCGGAGATATCCGGAAAAAACCGAATTTTCGGAAAATCATTAAATTTTTTGCCTGGCTTTATTTCTTAATGAATTTCTAAATAAATAGCACATTTACATTGCCACTTTTTTCACTCTTGCCAATGGTGTCAATAGTTTTGTAACATGACGTTTCGTCTATGTGAAACTATCATGAACGTTTATTTTTCTTATGGGAGCCATATTGGCACATTCCACAAATTTGAATAGCCCTTTTTATTACCTTTTTGACGATTTATCATAAGTTGGCCTTATTGTCCTAAAAATCCGAGAAATCAAGTAAATTATTTTTTAAAGTAGTTGAATGAAGAAAAACGAGATATGATTAAACTTTATTACAAACAGTATGAATACATTGAAAGTGGAAGTGTATCATCTTAACATGTAGGGATCCCGAGAGATGACAACCCCACCGATCTTTATTCAACTTATTGGATACAAATTTAGCTGAGCATGGTTCCTTTAGAAAACCCAGAAAAAAATTGGAGACAGGATTGATGAAGAAACTAAAGAAATAATTATTAATGAGGTATAATAAATCTTTTTTAAAGTTTTTCAAACGACCAAACCCATCGCGAATTCTGTCCATTAATTTGGACAAATTTGGTTGTGGTTGTCGTCTCTAGGGATACACTTCCAATTGACAAAAATACAGAGTGTCATTTACATGTCACCGATCGGAAAAATCAATTACTTTATAAAAGTAATTTATTTAATTTCTCGGTTTTTTAGGACAACAAGGCCAACTTATAATGCATCATCAAAAAGGTATTAAAAAGGGTTAAGGTCAATATGGCTCCCATAAGAAAAAAAATGTCATGATAGTTACACATAGAGGAAACGTCAGTTTACAAAAATTATTAACACCATTGGAAAGAGTGAAAAAAGTGGCAATGTAAATGTTCTATTTATTTAGAAATTTATTAAGAAATAAAGCAAGGAAAAAAATAAAATGATTTCCCGAAAATTCGAATTTTTCCGGATATCTCCGGAACTACTCGAAATTTTCAAACTTTCTAAACGGCGTTTTATTGAGCACATAAATGCACAACTTTACCCCAATTTAACCAACTTCGTATTCCCTATAGTTTCCGAGATCCCGATGGTGAGAGTCGAATTTGAAACAGCCTGTATATACAATTCAGTTGTATGTTTCTTTTTTTTTATTTTTTATGTATTTCTGTTCGCGCGTTTTGCATTGTGAACGTACTCCGATTTTGATGATTCTTGATTCATTTGAAAGAGGAGATTTGAGAAATGGTCCCATATTTAGAAAAACTCAAATTCGTAATCTCCTGCCCTCCAAAGGAGGGGTCAATTTTTCTCGAAAATCTAAAATCGGAGATGGCAGAATTAAAGATGATACCGTATCCGGAAACGTTTGAATTGAACATTTTTTCAAAGTGTTACGGTCTTCAAATTATACCAATTATAGTGTCAAATATGTGTATTTCCGCTATGTGGAGGCAGCAATTCCTTTGGAAATTGAAAATATGAGACGGATATATTAGACAAAAGATTATATGTACATTTAAATTGAACATTTTTTTTGAAGAATTACGGTTTTCAAGTTACAGCAATAAAGTCTGAAATATGTGTATCTGCTCCGCGATGTTTTCCGATTTCCGAATAATAACAAGTTCAGAATGTATGTAGGTCCATCAGATGGATAAGTACCTACTATCTACTCTGGTGAACGTTCAACGATTTTCATGACTTATGTTACTCTCAAAAGTGTGAAATAAATATTTAAAAAAAATGGACCGACGTTATTAGTTGGTGCAATGAAAAATATGAAATTATATTAATTCTATTGGTGCTGGTACTTTTGGAATTGATGCCTACAACTAACTACAACGCCACAATTAATATTATTTTGTATTTTTCAGTGCAATTGTGTCCAATATTTTGTAAAAAGATTTATTTAACAATTTTGAATTTAATGAAAATTTTTGAACGAGCACTAATACCAACAAAGATCGTACTTATCCTATTATCCATTTATAGGCTTAGCTTGCAGATACTTGTTATTATTCAGAGGTCTCGAAACATTGCGGCGCAGATATACATATTTCTGACTCTGCTGCTGTAACTCGAAAAGCGTAACTCTTTTCAAAATAATGTTCCCACATATAATCTCTTCTTTAATTTGGTTGGTTTAAAATGCCCCTTCCACATAGCGGAAATACACATAACACATATTTCTGACATTACTATTGCTGTAACTCTAAAACCGTAACAAAAAAATGCCAATGGAGGGAAGGAGATTCCGGATTTGAGTTTTTCTAAATATGGGACCATTTCTCAAGTCTCCTCTTTCAAATGTAACAGAAATTCTCTAAATCGTAGTACGTTTACTATGCAGAACGCGCCAACAGACATACATAAAAATGCAACCATTCAACCGAATTGTATAGCCCCTTCTTTTTTTTAAGTCCGTCAATAAACAAAAGTTTATCTTGACATATTCTTAATAGGAAGTAAGCTGATTATTTATGAAATATGTTTCCGAATTTAGAAGTTCGAATAGCAAAAAAGACAATTCATTATCTTGGTAAATCATAATTTATTTAGTAGTGTTCTTTCTAAGGGAATTGAACGGAACTAAGTACAATACTAAATAAGGTAATAGACGATATAATAAACTATTAGTATTACAATTTCATTGCAAATAATGTTATTGATATCTACAGGCATTAGGAATTAATTCATCCAGCATCACTTAAATTCTATATGTAATGCTTTCTACGTGTAATGAATAAATATTTAAACAATAATTTTATTCTGCTTTCGCTAACTCGCAATTACTTTCTTCGCTACAACAAGTCTTCAGAAACGAGACCTGATGAAATTAGAGTTAGATTTCATCCACTCTCCATAATCTCCTTTCCCTAAAATAGTTAAAAAGTTAAACTCAGTGCTTCATTTTGATATGAATGTTTCCGTACCACTCATAAACATAAGCTATTAGATTGTGATGTGAAGAAAACACCAATTGTAGTTATGGTTCTCGCAGCTATCATGCAAATCTTTTGGTATAACTGTGGGTACTATCTCCAGTAATAAGTCTTTATATTTAGATGATGACTGATGATGAAGATTCGAGCATATCTATCAAATCTATTTTAGAACAAAAACAACAATCGGAGATAAAATACCTACACCAATTCGGTTTCAGAGAAAATCGCACTATGTAAAACAGTGGATGAACACTACAGATAGAAAAATACTGAATAATCTCATAAACCTAAATTCTCTTCAATAAAAAAAGACTCCACCCAAATCCGAAACTCACCGGATTTAGTCTTCTTACCAACCAAAACAAGACACAAATAACCAATTCTGATAAAATGTTTATTTTAATATATTGCATAGTTTTAACCACATATAATTCTAGTTTATATTATTAATACTATTATTAATAATATAGTATTATTGCACCAGCTAGTGAAGCTTCTGTGATTTTCCATGTTTATTTTAACTTTCATATCATATATAATCATTTCTTGTACATTAATAATTTCTTATTTGATTGATATTTGATTCAGTCTACAGGCATTCTAAATTTAGGAAAATTTATTTCCATAAAACTTGAGCATCAGTTTCTTAGCAAAATAAAACGCAAAATAAATAAATATCCCCGCTCGATATTTCATCACTGGAGAGAAACATTAATCCTGGATTTATTGCTCATTATCATTTTGACTTATGAACCAATAATTTATACGTGTGATTTCCATGCAGCTGCAGTGTTTTAATTTTTGACCCCACACAAACTACCGCAAATAAGCACGTACAACTTTTTTGCGAAGCTATAAATCTTTTCTGCAAGAGTAAATAGAATAGAATATATAAAGAGAGAAACGATTCCAAGTTCACCTTCAAGTCGAGCCAATTTTACGACGCGGCAAGCAATTAGGCCCGGATATAGGGATTTTGATTTGGTTTAAAAAAAATTTAAATGTGTCATAATTCAGTGAAACATCATTAAAATATAATTCTTATCTCGAAAACAACCGATATACAATTTGGAAATTTTGATCTCAATACAAAACTGCCAGAATGATGATGAGAAAAGCTTTATGAGAAAAATATCGTCGTGAGGATTTTATGTCCACTACTGAAAATGCCTCCTTTTGTCTGCCTTGATAATGGACCTAGAGTTTAAGATGGACTCCGAACAACCGATATGTCGCTAAGGACATACCAGACAAGTGACAAGAGAAGTCGAGTGCTTGTTTTAGCCATTTACTTGCGATCTCTTGTATCCCCAAGTACTGGACGTATTTAGGAACGGATCGTGTGATATGATGACATCACACAATACTGGATCGAATTTAGGAACACAGGAAAAGATTTTAAACAATTTCAAAGAATATTCCTCAAAAATTAGAATAAATAAAGTAATTAGATGATGCACTGGAAAACATAAAATAACATTTATCCAACTTAGTTACTGTCAACATATTATGGGCTTTGTTGGAACAAGATATCCGGAACCGATTTCCAACTCTTTGCAAATCGATATCAATGAGCATGTCTGTCAGAAAACTGTCCATTTGAGGAACCTTGACATTAGTTGTAACAGCTGACAATTTCTTAAAAATAAAAAAAAGTTGGACGGACGTTATTAATTGGTGCACTGAAAAATACAATATTAATTCTATTGGTGCTGGTACTTTTGAAGTTGTGCAGTTGCAGTTAGATTGAAAACTTTTGACACCAACTTCACAAGTATAGTTATTTTTACAATAAATGGTATTGTCTTTATGACTGCAATAAAACTACCGGGTGTATTCCCATTATGTACACAATCCACTACAGGATCGGACTATTTAATTCGGTCTATAATATAGGTAGGTAATTTAATTAAAATTAAAATTATTAAAGTATTTAGGAAACAAGTAATCTTACACACATTGTATGTTTATATAATATATTTATTATTTAATGACATAAAATATCCTAAATAAATAATACATATCATGCAATACCTAGTAGTTAAGTTTATATGCCACTTATACATATATATGCTATACACTTAGTTCTGTTTCGCTATCGCTATCACCATCAAAATTAATTATAATCGGTTCAATTGTTTCTTGAGTAGCATATGAATTGTCAACAGTTATAACACGACGAACTGAATTTTTCCAACTGTCGGGGGGAATATCATGAATACAGTTTCTTATAATTCTACCACACTACTACTTAAAGTCGGAGAAATATTTTCTGACCGAACCTTTGATTTTAATTGGTGCCACATTGGCTCTATGGCATTAAAAATACAATAATAGGGAGGGAGCCGTAGCACTCACTGTATGTCCCATTTCCATTTCCGCTGCCTTTTTGTCACAAGCATATGTTTTCTTGATAAAAAATGCATTTAAAACTTCTAAAAGTTCATTTTTTTATAGTTCTCTTCGAAATATATATCATTCGCCGCCATGAAATTTTGGATCTCTAATTTTGGGTTATTTGAGCCTGGAATCGTTTGTAATTCTATGCTTGCATTGTCCATTACTATCACGCTACTTGGAGGAATGTTAGGTAAAAAGCAATTCTGGAACCATTCTTCAAACAACTCTGCTGTCGTATCCTCTTGGTAATCCACACAGGACTCTTCAATGTTTTTCGCAGAAAGCCACAAGGCATTTGGGACCCAATTGTTTTCTGATCCCGCATGTAAGATAGTTATTCTTTTCCCTTTATTTTATGGAGCTTTAGTTGTACACTCAGACTATCCCCTGGAAGGTGTTTTATGTGTGTCAAACCACGTCTTGTTGAGGTAAATTATTGGACTATTTTCAGAACGGTATTTTCTAATGGATGTTATATATTCGTAACGCCGTTTTTTAAAACGGGTGGATTCAATCAGTACTTACCTTTTATCAATTTTGCAATATGAAAAGCCCATTTTAGACAAAAATCTTCAAAGATTAGTGATTAGTTTATTTGGGTTTCGTCATTAGTGAGTCGTTGTTTTAGGCTCTTGTCGCCTACGTCGAGACTTTTTGCGAAACCGGCATCATTAGGTTTTTTTCTTGATTTGACGGGATTTGCTGCAATTCGTCTTAACTGTAGTAAGAGGCAGTTGTTACACTGCGGCAGCAATCGCATCATGTCCTTGCTCAAGTAAAGAACTATATACATTTTTTACAATATTTTTAGCATCAACAGATAAGAGTTTTTTCTTCAACGGAACACTAGAAGAACCACTATTAATGTTTACCCTCGGAAGCCACACAATATCTGTTATACGTATAAATGTTTGGTATACATAATTTTGAATTATTGTATCGTAACCGAAGCACAATTGAACACTTTATTTGAACTACAAAGTAAAGATTAGGTATTTGTTAATTAAACTGAGTACATGTTAATTATACTAGTTTTGTCCTTTCTTAGAAAATCCATCCCATTGGCAAAGATTTTTATTTAATGGGTTTTTGACCTTGAAAATGTTTATTGACCCCAAGAATTAATTCGTAGAAATTTTTGAGTAGAATATTATACCACCAAAACCGACATTTCGGGATGCGCCAAGTACAAGTTTTAAGTTACTCTGGAATTATTGAAGACAGAAAAATTTGAAATCATTCTTATCATATTATATTATTTATATGACTTGAGCAAGCTTGAAACGGTTATTGTTTGAAGTCAGAAGTTGATTAAAGTTGGGCCAAGTCTGATGAATTTGTTTCGTAATAAATATGTTCTTAAATTTACTGAAAATTGGTTCAAAAGGAATTATTCATTTCATTTTTATTTTTATGAAAATAGTTATTTTAGACGAATTTAAATTGGTTATAGATTTTTTCTTAAATTATCATGCAGAATGGTAATGGTTACTCATATTTTATCAATATCTTTGCATTTCATTTGATTTCATAAATGTTTTTCTTCAATTCCAGAGCAAATTAAAATGTGTAGTTGGCGCAAATTTTTACCGACATCTACAAATGTAGTGGCAGTTGTGGTAGTGGTCGAGGACAATACATCATCAACCAATACTTTTATCAAATAATAATAACAATAAAAAATATTATTTCCTTAGTCCTTTATTTAATTCTTTAAATGCAAGTTATATTATAAAGCTCTATTTATCAAAACCAACAAAATATACATATACCTATTTTAATTCTATGAATTTCAATTGATTTCAAGATTCGTTTATTCCAAAGTTGTGAATTTAAATTTAATATCAAAGAGCTATGTAATATATGTCACCAGTCAATGTCATATTCCTACATTGAGTCCGTATATCTGTCAATTTTCCACGGCCAATTTAAGCCTGACCAAGTTGATGGTTTGCATTTAGGAACAGACTGCTGATGTAGTATCCCTTTACACAAATATTCCTACAGATTTAGCCCTAAAAATTATCGACAAAAATGGAACGATATGAAACAATAAACATAAATCTCTAAAACTGAATTAAAAGCTATAAAATATATAAAATTCCCATTGGTAAAATAAACTTGATACTAGATCTTTTTCACACATATCACAATAAAATAAAGTTTACAATATACGCAAATTGGAACATCCATAGATTTTTTCATTATCATTTTTTTCTCTTTATTATTTTTTTCCTTTATCTACAAAATAGCTTCGAACAAAAGTTGTAGGTACTGATTAAATCTTTAACCCAGAATTATTTTTGATGATATATACACTATACACTACCTTTCTTTGATGATTTTTTAAATGTTTAAATGGTCGCCATTTTGAAACTACTTACCCGATAATGCTCAATAACAATAACGAACTCGAACTGCGACCTCTATCGTGTTAACGAATTTCGTAATATCCCATATATATATATATAAACTGTTGAACCAAAAGTTTTTTTTGGACCTACTTATAGACATATAACTACATGCCGTTGAATTTTTTTCGAAATTCAAAAGTGTGAACGATCGCAATAGGTACATTTCTATAAGAAACTAGCAGTACCCGGCGCGTAGCTGCCGTAGCAGTAATAATTGTAGAGATATATGAAATTTGAAATAAATAGTTATGTTGGTTATTGGCCATGTGCAATCCAATAGAAAAAATGAATAAATAAAACGAATTTCAGAGTAATCACTTTAATTTTTAATTTATTATCTCAATTTTAAATGATGATTACTTACAAAAATAACTTCCTGCATTTGTACACCTCAGTAATTCTTTATGGTACACGATAATTTTTTACTTGCTTGATCATTTTAAATAATTAACTTTAATCACCTATATTTCCACAGTGTTAGATGGAGTAGGTTTAATATTTGTCCCTGTCCCTACCAGAAGTGTTGCCCTCTTGTAGCGAAAGGCCACACTCTTCTCAGGAAAAAGGCTCATCGTTCCAGATAATATAGGTGTTCTTTGGATTATGGTTCTCGATGTGTATGACATATCTGACACCAAACCAAAAAAGCGTATGGGAAAAGTGGTGTTTTCACTACTATTATATTATATTCCTCGCAATTTTTACGACTTTTCACTTCCATAAGAACCTTCCTTATGCCTTAACGAAAATATTAAAACTAAAATTATCCGAATTGGTCGAGCCGTTCTCGAGTTTTGCGCTTAGCAACGCTTTTGGCGATTCATTTTTATATTATATATTTTATATATATATATATATATATATATATATATATATATATATATAAAATATTATTATATAAATATAATAAGTGTCCCTAACGAACAGGCAGAAGAAAATCCATAAACCGTTCCGATAGTTTGTAAATTGTTAAGAGTTGGAACAGATTTTACCTGTAACAGATATCATGAACAAAGGTGTACCAATCGACTATTCCTCTTATTCATAAAACATATTGGAGGTTTCAAGAAGAAATCCATTCTCAAAGTGGACTAGTGATGAATTTAAATAAAACAATGTGTGGTCTCAACAATATTATTAAAAAATTAAATTTATTAAACGAGACATGTTTCGGGATTGGTAAATCCCACTATCAATCGATATGGTTCTGTAAATAGAGAAATATAATAATTAATGAAATGTTAAAGTGTCGAAATACAATTTGCTAAGATGGCTGTTACGGAATGTTACTCACATGGTAGTAGATACATCTTATGGATCCAATTGTAACACGTCAAATTATAAAATAAATAAAATAAAATAAAATAATTCACAAAACCCTCATTATATAATTAATCAATCTAATATCAATTCGAGCAGTTCATTTGCTAATCACATCATTAATCAGAAACACACACATTTGATGTTAACAAGGATGTTAAAATATTACACATTGCTGCAAAAGGTAGGTTGATGAATGTCTTGGAGATATTTGAAATTAATTCTAATAATAATAATCCCTATGTAACTTTACAAAATAATTTTGATTGTATTTCTTTCTTCAATTCGCTTACTTTTTGAACTTTAATTTGTTTATAAACATATTTTGACTTTTGACTATGGTGCTTCTCCTTATCCTAACCTTAATATAATTTTAATTTCAATTCTTCTGCTCTTATAGCAACCTATAATACTTGATAACTCTCTACTCTAATATATATATATATATATATATATATATATATATATATATATATATATAAATATATATACATATATATATATATATATATATATATATATATATATATATATATCAATAGATGTATCTACTAACATATCTAGATATTCAATTTTCAATATAATTTCATTCTTTCTCACATCGAATTCAAAATGTAACACATGAAAGTAAAATAATTTTTCCGTTAGAATTTAATTTTAGTTTTCGTTTTGTAAGAATTATGTTTTAATTTAGTTTCGGGTTATTATTATTTGTGGGGTTTAATTATATAATGTGAGGTTTTTTGTGAATTATTTTATTTTATTTATTTTATAATTTGAGGTGTTACAATTGGATCCATAAGATGTATCTACTACCATGTGAGTATCATTCCATAACAGCCATCTTAGCAAATTGTATTTCGACACTTCATTCATTTCATTAATTATTATATTTCTCTATTTCTCTATTTACAGAACCTTATAGATTGATAATGGGATTTACCAATCCCGAAACATGTCTCTTTTAATAAATTTAATTTTTTAATAATATTGTGGAGACGACACATTGTTTTATTTTAATTAAATACTGGAGGTTTATAATCTTGTTATCTTCTTATTACATACAGAGATGAGCAAATGTGTGGAACAAAGTAAATATGTTTTTAGAGATATTGAAATAAAATTTGGTTGGTAGATATTGCATCAAAATTCCTCAAAAATTTCGGATATCCGGTCTGTTCGGAAGTGATGCCAATTTTAATTTTTTAAATGAAAACCCCATATATTTTATTACCTATAGATTTTAAAAAAGCATTTTATTGCGAATACAAAAATATAGAGTTTGGTATCTTCAAGTTTCAAGATCAACCGAGATATTCATAAAATAATACATTTTTTAAGGCCTGAGCTTTAATCTATTATATTCTTTGAAACCTGATGTAGCAGTGACAGTAGTTGTGAGTTATGTTTAAACAATTACAATGGCTGAATTAACAGGAAGTGAAGGAATAGAAATAGATGATCAGGTATGAAGGGCGCATCAAGAAGTTTGCTTCTAATGATGTTCATCCGAATCGACAAATATCATGTTCGTTATGGAATAAGCGCCAACTTACCAAATATTGGACGTCTACTAATGAACTAGCTAATATGTACGAAATTAGCCGTCATTCAGTCGGAAGTATATTAACCGAAATATTAACAAAAAATTACATACCCATTACCTCTTGACAATAGCATAGTCATTTTCTAAATTTCCTTGTAACATTGGTTGATACTTCTGGAGGAATTATTTGAATCTCTTCAGTTATTTTGTTAACTAGTTTTTGCTAATAGGCATGATGACTAATTTTGAAAAAAGGTTTTTTGGTTAGATCTACAATTTCCCAAAAATATCTTGAATCTGCAAAAGACAAAGGCTTAGTACAAAGAAAATGCCGTCTCAATTTTAAAATTGACCAAAACGCTCTCCGTTATCAATGCGTTTGCTATTGACGTCACGTCTCTGATCTCTCTATTTTTATCAACTGTTGTAGTTTGTTGTTGTAGGTTACATTAGATGTTATTTCTTTCAAGACAATTTTATTGAATATTCCAATGCATATCTATCAATCTATAGTTATCATAAGGCTTATTTTGTATTGAAATATTTTTTAGAGTGTTATGATTACCTACATGACGTCTAGACTTTCCGCTTTGTTAATGATCGGCCATTTTACTACTACATACATACCTATGTATGTTGTCAATACTCTCATCAACAGCATTCGCTCACCTGCATGCGAATTAAATAATGCTCCCATATGGGCCAGTTGGATGGAAATCAGTCCTTTCTACATTACTGATGCAGGATTCACATTCGTTAATCTTATTTACAACCACAAACGCCGATTATTCAAATGATGTTGTGGAGCTTAAAACAATGAGTTAGAGCTATACTGCATATAGTTCATATGTGTGTATTTGATTCCATCAGCTCTGGCACTCGAAAAGTTATTGTGAAAACTGTTTCAATAGATTTTGATCTGATCATAAACGATCGTATCAACACTCAACACCGACGTTTTTCCGGTCATATTTGGTTCGATGTAATGGAAGTTTCATATAGAAGATATAGGTATAATTATTTATTTAGTAATCATTTGTATTACGTCACAGGTGTGTTGGCATGCCTGAAATTTCCAACGTTGTGAAATCGTAAAATTGACACTGACTAGAATCAGCGGATTTCCTGTTTAATAGATTCTTTGACATAAATAAACGAACTCGTATATATATATATTGAATGCAAATCATAACAATTTTTCTATAATAGCTTGATTCTACTCTGCTGCTGACGTATTTCAAGTTGTTATTTGATATATACAATAAAAAACTTCGCAAGGATAAATTTTAAAATTATTGAATTTTTAACACAGTATTCAAAATTCAACTTTGTGTTGAATTTTCAATACAAAATATGGCAAATTCAATATTTTTTATATATATATATATATATATATATATATATATATATATATATATATATATATATATATATATTCTCTATTTATTCTATGTTGAACAATTAATTCATTTTGATTATTTAGACAAATCAATCTAATTGTTTTCATTTCCATTTGAAAAATATTCTGCCATATATATCTGGAGATAGTCATTTTTGTTCCATGACATATCGTAATGCGTCATTTCGTAACCCTACAAATGATAACGGACAATTCGTAACGCTGATAATCCGTAAGGGCGACACTTCGTAATCACAGCTCTTCGTAACGGTATAATTCGTAACGCCAACATTTTTTTTTGAGCAAGTTTAATATCGATAAAGTATAACCAGCCATGCAATTTTAAAAGTATGTAGGTTATTTAGTGAAAAATTAAAACATGTGCGCTATATTTGTTAGAAATGTCATTCGCCGTTCAACATCATAATCTTGGACAACTATACGCTCTTTTATTTCTTTATATTTAAAACATTTCGGAATTCTTTGAGCACCTTGATATTGTAAATAATATGTGTGTTGTAAATTAACTTCTGCAAAAAGTCCATACAAAATTTTCACATTGTGGGATGGGTACATTAAAATAAAGGTTGAAGTGAATAGTGAAAGTCTTCTATGCAGTTGGTAGGCCTGCCCAAACCATCTGCTGCATATTTTTACAATGATTCCATAATATTTGGAGGAAATGCTCGATCTCGCCTACGGCCATTTCTTAATACACGACCTCTAATATACCTACGTATTTTCAAAGTAGTGCAAACACTTTTCAATTCTGTCATCAAATTCAGAAAAAAATCCTGTGACTTGTAAATATGCATCAGTTGTTTCTTATATAAGGAGTTGAAGTTATTATCTTAACGCATATTGCAAAATATTCTACGTTAGAATTAAATTCACGTTCTAAACCAATTTCCCCTAGCTTTCTGATCAATGATTGATTTAAATGTAAAGAACATTCTTTTTTTTCATTTCCAGGAAATTCAGCTTGAAAAGCATTGATTGCTGTCTTTTCGAAATCAAGTAGGCAAGAATCGGGTTTTAAAGTTGTTGGTCGGGTTTTTAACATACGTAACAATCTTCGATAAGTTTCTTCGGTCGTATTTGACAGTAACACAAAAACACAGGGAAATGCTCTACCATCAAATTGAACGTGGATAGTATAAAGTTGGAAACATACTTCAAGTACAACTTTTAAAATTCCATCGGCTATACAATTTTAATATGTCAGTAACTATAAGTCTTGGCGTTACCAATTATACCGTTATGAATTGTAGTTGTAGTTACGAACTGTCGATATTACGAAGTTTCGCCGTTACGAATTGACAACGTTGCAGATTGACGGCGTTACGGATTGTTACCATTTGTGGGGTTACGAAATGTCGCGTAACGATATGTCTTGTCACCAGCCATTTTGAATAAGGCTGACAACATGTCTTCAAATTTCTACGGGTTACGAATTCTCGAAAAGACGTGTTTTTTGCGATTCATATATTTTTTACGAAAAATGCATCGACTAAGTTTATTTCTATTTTTTAATTAAACATTTTTCAAATATAACAACATTTTACCTGAGAATTGAAGCTTTCTTGAGAGACAGTCTTATTATTTGTCATATTTCGTTTTTTATGTATATTTCTTAGAACGAAGATAAGTTTTTGCATCATTTCCCCGAAATTTGGAAATCATATCTATATGTATATGTTGACATGTTTTTGCGATTTTGTTATAAATCATCAAATAAGGTGCCCCAGTTTTATAGATCATATCAGAATTACTCAAATATGAGACATGGGCTACTTGATTATGATACATGATTTGTATCTGGTGCAAAGAGTCTTCTATATATATATATATATATATATATATATATATATATATATATATATATATATATATAAATAGAAAAAATCTCTATGCTTTGGATAAAGTTTTTTGTTAATACAGTCTTGTTTTATTTACGCAATATTTTTTATGTGGTAAATAAAACAAACTGTTTAAGATTTTCACTATATTGTCAACGTAACACGTGTTTCACCGACAAAATTTTCTGAAGAAGCTGAAATTTTTTATGCTCTAATGCTTGGTTAAAATGGAAAGAAAATATATATTCGCCGTTGTTGTAATTATAGGATGCGGCATATAAGCTGTTCGTATTCATATATCTGACACTCCCCAAATCTACAGGACCCCCCATATTCCCCTATACAAACTGGATTATGAAATAATAATCAGTGGAGGATGTTGTTTACAAAAAATAATAAATCAAATTTATGTGGTTTATTGTATACTAGTACTAGAGACTCCATACGAGGCGGTTGTTCGAATTGCAAAAAAGAGTTGGAATATGGCTGCTCTATTTATCGGCTTGAAGTACAAAATAAACTAATCGACTGCATTATCTTCCTAATCTGACAAATGGTACCACAGATACCGATACTGCTGTGACAAATTAAAATTAACAACCGCATGTACAGGGGAAAACACACATTGCGATAAAACTTGACAAAACAAACGCGGGCCGTTATACAAAGTCAGGATTTTCCCTGCTCGTATCTTCATTGTTATTAATGTGACCATCAAATTGTTCATTACTAATACGTGTCATAAGTATAAATCATTTTCATGAGGAAAATGTTTGAAATGTCTTCGTGGAGATTCGGAGAATTTATTTGTTACATTGAATGCGAGAATGATGGCACGATGAGTAACAGTTGAAGAGAAGACCTATATTACATCCTGGCAAATCTAGCTGCGAATGCTAAATCGCCACGCCAATGCATGCGCTGTAGTTGAGGGCATCAAACTCATCCAAATATTTACTCACTCACTCACTTCGCGCATTGCCTAAGTTTCTCGATATTAAGAGTTGTACATTATTTGATTCTCATTTATTAAGACAAAATCAGTATATTTGGATAAAGAATCAAAAAAATATCTATTAAAAAAAAACTTGATGTATGGCACAGGAGGGTTGCTATGTCTGTATCTGTCGAACGTTGCCAAGTTATGAAAATTGAAATTGATTAGAATCAGTTGATTAATACATTTAAAGTCATGTTCATCCAGCTAATTATATTAAAGTGCGAATTTCACAATGCATTTCTAACTTGATATTTTAGGTGATATAAATTTTACCTTTATTTATTGATTTTCTCATCAACACTAACATTGAATCAACAATTTTATTGCATAGAGCAGTTTGGAATGAAGTTGGTCCAGAGTCGATACTACTATATTTATTTTCACAAGATTATTAAAAAATAATTGAAGCAATTTATTATATCTTTTATAGATATTATTGAAAGACCGTCTACTAAAAATGTATGAGTTTATCTTAATGTAATACCTGCTGGGGCCAATGTATGTAAGCATACACGGCCATATTCCTAAAAATGATCGATTATTATACCAGTTTTGAATTCCAAAAAGTGTGTTTATTAGAATAACTTCCCAAATGGGAATCTTGATTTTTCTGTTGTGGCACTATTTTGTAAAATTAAGTAATCAATTTACATAATGTTAACATGAAAAATCATCATTATCCGTCAATAAATTGAAATTCGGATTACAAGTCCATTTTACTATGTTTTATCCAGGTCCAGCTTTCCATCCATCATCGTTGCTTGGCCAGATAACATAATTAAGATGCATTTAAGTTGCAAGCAACGGTGAATTCACCGGGTCACATTCAAATTCTTTATTTTCCAAATAAACGCAAGCATGTGGAAGTCGTCAAAAATACAAGGATATAAATTGTAAAACGTATAACACACATAGAAGAGAAAAAAGATTAAAAAGTAATTGTTATTCTCTTGTCAATTTCTAACCTCCACATATTGTGTGCAATATGCCACAGAAAAGCAGACAATCAGTCGAATTATAATACTTCCTCCATCTGGAAGTCGGTCTTAAATCGATATAGGTTTCGCTATTGAGTTTTTGTTTGTTTTTTGGGACGTAATTTTTTGGATATTCCTACGCATTTTTGGTCTGGGGTGCTCGGAGCTTCTAAAAATATATAATGTGTACACATACATCGAAAACTTTGATAACAGTGGTATATAGAGCATTGACAAAGAGTATATTAATTTGACAAGAAGCCATAAATACTCAAAAAGAGGCAATGGATGAATCGATGTGTAACTGTACTATACAATCTGATAATTTTCACAATTGAGTTTATACCTATACATTTTTATATGATTTCAAACTCGACGTTTTAAAACCACACATTAAAAAGTCCCTAGGTGTTGACGTAGACGCAATGTTCGTATAAATTAACAATATAATATATACAATCGGACCCATAACAATAAATGTCTGCTGGTAATGGAACAAATAATGTAGCAATAGCAGTCAAAAACCATAAATGTCAACATCAGTTTGAGATATACCATTTTTTAGTAGAAACTTTAAAACTCGTTAACTACATTTTATGTCTCAAATAAAATGTAATTTTACAATGGAATTATTCTATAAGCAGTATCAAATGTACCGGGTTCTTATGAGCAATACAAATATGCTCCAGAAAATACTAAGTATAAAGTATGACCTTCAATTGCGCTTACATGCTATCGAATATCACTAGTCACTTTTGTTTGTAGGTAAGAATTCCCAATTCCTATTAAAAAAATCATCGATGCTAGGTATGTTTTACAAGATCATAAACACAAAAATAATAATTGTTGCAGCCGATCAACAAGACTTGGCAAATATTTACATCAAATTTCTTGTTTTGCGGTCATAACATGAACCGTGGTCATTTTCAAAGATCGGTAGTATTATTTACTCACGCTTATTTATCTACTTATATAGACGTGCACCGATTTTCTTTTTTCATAGAAAGTGTTGTTAGATGGTAATATAGAAAACTGAAATCTAACATGAATGAAAACCGCCCAAAGGTGGTGGAGGGGGCAAGCATAATTCGGAAAGATTTTTATTATCATATTTTGAAATCACTGAATATAAGTATGTACGTTCAACAATTATCATGTCTAATGAGAAATAAATATATTTTACTTTATTAGTTGGTGCAGTGAAAAATACAAAATAATTTTAATTCTATTTGTGCTGGTGCTTTTGAAATTTGTGCCAAAAGTCTTGCATTTAATCAAAACTGCACGACTTCAAAATTACCAGTACCTACAAATAGAAATAATATTATTTTGCATTTTTCAGTACACCAACTAATAAAGTCATCATACTTCGGGCTCTAGGACTAGAAGTAATCCTGAAAAAAGGTAGTAAAAAAAATTGTTTCAAAGTTAAACGGTTTTATTAGAAAAAATAATGATAGAAATGATGCAGTTAATGCACTAAAAGCTAAAAAAAATATTTGGTAGGTCTTAGGTACCAGTCATCACACTACGCTCCTCATTCAGTAATCACTTAGGCCCGATTTCACCAGTGAAATAAATCGAGATTAGTTCATTGTAAACGCGTTTAACACGCTTAATTGAGTTTAGAGCTCCACTTCGCATTTCACCAGTGACAACTAAACGAAGTTAGAGCTAATCTCGTTTCCTTTTCTGAACGGCCGATTTTCTACGTTTAGCGCATCAAAAGGCGTTTATAGAGCTGTCAGCTATCACTTCTGTCTTCTGTTCATGGCAAATATTTTAGGTTATATTTATATAGAGAGCATTTGTTTTTATTTATTGGTGGTTTAATTGAACAATTGGGACTAAGAAAATGGAACGAGCGCTAGAACTAACTTTTGACGAATCTAGCGTTCGTCGTCCAAGATGGATACGTGAGAAGAGAAGAAGAAGAGAAGAACCTTTCGATACACTAGATGACAGACTTTTTAACTACATAACGTCTTACGAAACCCAGTTTGTATTGGAATCAATAGAAGAAAAAAAATGAGTTTCCCACAGATAAGTAAGTACCTACCAAATCTTGTTTGATTTCATATACGAGTATTTCGATTACTTGTACCTACATGTAAGTACATAATTAAACATAATATTTTTATTCAAGGAATCACAGCGGTCTACCGTCAACCATTTGCTGTGTGCTTTAAGGTTTCCCGCAATTGGGTGAAATCAAATGACATTTGCAGATTTATGTGGATCTAGAACTGCACATAGAATTGTGCCCAAAGTCAGTTCTGATATTGCTGCACTCCAAGAACGCCATATTCCTTTTCCAGACTCACTAAATGAACCCACCAGACACAGACGGCATTTTATAGGAAAGCTAAATTCCCGTATGTTCTAGGAGCTATAGATTGCACTCACGTGAAGTTCCTCAAATCTCCAGGTCAAGCATTGTTTTTATTTTTCAATATTATTGATTTCAATACATATTTCATTATTTAAATACCTCTATTTTAGGTGGAGATAATGCAGAGATTGTTGGTGATAAATCCAGCTTCTTGGGACGCTGCACTAGCTCTGGGTAATATTAATTATGGATATATGGATGAAGGAAGAGCGCCAAAAATCAATCCAAATGAAGTTATAACTATTTTTTATAACTACTTTGCACAGTGAGTTTAGTCGAGTCGAAAAATTCAAGAATTCAAGTAGTGTACAATTTTATTTATAGTTTGTAAGAAATTTGTTTTGTGAATATCGAATTTATTCTAAAATAAAGTGTTTTTTACTCTGTATTTTTGTTTGATTTAATCTGCACTGGCACGAAGTCTAACCAGATTTGAACCAAAATTTAAATTTATTTCTCTATGAAATATAATCTTTTGGATGAAAGTTACAAATTTGACCGAAAATGCGGTTGTGGAGGTATGTATAAACATTTCTCATACTTTGAGTCGAAACAATATTCTACTTAATAGAAATCGATGAAAAACGTAGATATTTCAATTGATGCAAAATTAGTAGGCAATTCTTTTGAAAGATTTTTTGTCGATTCAACATATTTTTGAATTAAATTTTGTAGATTATTTAATTCTGATGATTTTTCTCTTCATACCAAACAAACGTCCGCTGCTCGCTCATGACAGATCACAAACAAATTATGACCAGGAGTAGTGAAGATAGAATCAACATTACGTCAAAACAAATAATAAATACCATTCTGTGTTCTATAACTACACAGCACCATCTATTGAGTGATTTAATGATCTTGATAACTGACAGCAACTTCGTTTTCGTAATCACGATTAAAATGATGCTGGTGGAATCGCTTTGTTGGGAAACGAGATATATAAACGCGATTAAGCTAATCTTAGTTTTATTAATCTCAGATTTCAAAGCAAATGGTGAAATCGGGCCTTAGTGAGCTATATTCTACTAGTCAAGCCCTCTCACTTGATACCCATATTGAAGAGGTTGTGAAAACGTATTTACTTAATCCGCCATTTTGTTGGCGGCCAAATTGGATTTTCATTATTTTTCATCGTGAACTATATTCTACTAGTCAAGCCCTTTCATTTGATACCCATACTGAAGGGGTTGTGCAACAATATATAATCCACCATTTTGTAGTGGTCGTCATCTTGGATTTACAATGATACAGAATGCATTAAATTGTAATGTCATGAGAACTAAAGGTGTGTAGTTACTAAATTTCAGATCAATCTGTCGACAGGAAGGGGATCAAATATCAATTAATAGATTTGACTCAAATAAATAAATAAGAAGCAAGGCAAGCTAAATAAAACCGATTAAAAAATGGAAGTATACAATCTGGAACCCTCTCCATACGATTACGACTCGCTCATGGCCCTTCATGCTTTGTTCTCGTTCAACACGTGTTACAACTTAGGAATAAAAACAGGATTGGCGAAATTCTATTTATAGAATTATTCCTTCTAATTTAAAGTCAAACTGTTGTTTCATATATATTTTGTCTGTTCAAATCCCATCGCCACATATTTGTTGAAGTGCCGTGAAGTTACATAAACAAACAAAAACGGAAAACAATGGCCAAAACATAAAACCAGATAAATCTGTTGTATCTTGGTACATTTCCAATTTCAGAAGTGTTACCTTTTGTATTTATTTCTAAAGTTGGAATTATATGTATGTTTGTTTTATAAAATTTTAAGGCTTTAACGTCTTTTCAAACCATTAAAATAGAATAATGGCTGTATTTACTTTACAATATTTGTTGTTAATACCTTGAAATTATGTCATGGCAAACAGATTAGAATTAACGTTTGCTATTGGAAAGACTGTAAACAAAACAAAATGTTACTGCTGTTATTTATTGATGGATATAGAAAAAAACAATTGTATGAGTATTTATGTGTGTGAATAGGTGATTAAGTTTTTTTCAGTAATAATATAAAGAATTCATTTCTAAGTTAAGAAAATGATCTCAGAATATATTTTACATCTAGGTATTTCTCGAGTACCTATAGGTATGGACAGGGTATTCCTAAATATCATACTATTGAAAGAAATATTTCGTAAATTCGTTATATCACCAAAATTTCATGTCGATAATATGTATCATGAAATCGTAATTGCTTTATTCAAGAATACATTGTGTTGAAGTAAGTAATGTTTAATGACCTTTTTGATTATAATCAGTTGCAAGTAGCCTCTTACTATTTTTCATAACTTAGATATATTTTTATGCCCCCAGCAGCAACCCTTATCAAAATCATAAATGGTAAGACAGGTACCTACTTGGTTGGGACTGTTCAATCGAAAAGCGCCATTCAAGAAAATCAAACGCCAAAAAATAATGTTTCACTTGTTACCTCCTAATATTCAAGATTCTCAATAGGGTAGCTCCTGGGGCTGGCTTAAGAAAGGGAAAAACTAATTTTGGTTAAACATTTGTGTTTCTCGATAATATTTGAGGTAAGAAGTTTTAAAATAAATACCCTGTACAGTTAATATGCGCCTGAATATGAACTATGACATTCTTATTAAAAGTTTGATGACTTTTAAAACTGTTTATATTTTCTGTGGTATCTAGCTTTGAAATAGAAATTTTACTAACATAAATATTTTTTACAAAAATTGAACCGACGTTATCAGTTGGTGCATTGGAAAAAAATGATATTAATTCTATTAGTGCTGGTACTTTAGAAGTTCTGCAGTTGTATTGAAAACTTTTGGCACCAACTTCACAAGTACCAGCACCAATAGAATTAATATTATTTTGTACTTTTCAGTGCACCCACTGATAACGTCGGTCCATTTTTTTGTAAGAAATATTTATTTCACACTTTTGATTGTAACATTAGTCACGAAAATCGTTGAAGGTTCACCATTATCCATGCGTGCTTTGCTTGTATTCGCTATTATACAGAAATTTAAGAACGTCGTCACGGAAATTACGCATAATATGCTGTAACTTGAAAACCGCAACTCTACGGGAAAAATGTTAAATATAAATGTTGCTACTAATAATCTGGTCATTAATTTTCCATTCTCAGATTTTCAATTTTCGAAAGAAATTACCTCTTCCACATAGAGAAAATATAAATATTCCAAATTTTAACATCGCGGAAACTCGAAAACCGTAGCTCTTTTGAAAAAATGTTCAATTTAAACGCTACTGGATATTTTGTTATCTTTAATTCTGCCATCTCGACTTTTCGATTCTCGAGAAAATTTGACCCCTCGTTTTCGGAGGGAAAGTGATTTCGGATTTGCGTTTTTATGAATATAGGGCCATTTCTCAAGTCAAATAAATGAAAATCATCAAAATCGGAGTACGTTTACTATATAAAACGCGCGCACGAACCAAAAAAAGCAGACAGCCGAATTGTATACCTCCTGCGGTCGGGGTTCGTCGGCCAATAAAAAAACAATATTGTTGTATTCTCTAATTATTTAAAAAGAAACTAAACGGTGGTCAATTACCATCAAACGAAGCAATTTTCAATTATAGAAAAAAAATAATTTAGTTTTTTTTCTTTTCTGGAGGATGGGCAAACGAAACTAATTAATGGGCAAACATGGTCTAACGTCTGTGTGATTTTCAATCGTTTCCGTTCATTTTAAGTTTTCAAATTTCACTAGGTTCATTTTGTCAAACAATTTTTGAGCATAAAACAATTTTCTAATTTAAAATTTATAACTGCAATTTTCTTCAGCTTTTTGGTGCCAACTTCACACAGCTCGCAGGAATGCCTTATATACGAAAATTGTAGTGCAAACAAGTCTCCGAACATTATATCTAAATAATTTTCCGTTAGATCCTTGTTTATTGATATTTTTAAACTCAGGCGTTCATTTTTTTCTTCAAAGTACAAGTATGGACATTGTTACAAGTTGAAATATACTCAATTATGTATATGTATTATGTATGTAGGTTAGTCCTGGGGATCTTGCTATAGCCAGGCAGTATGTATATATATATATTCTAGCTAGCGCTTTGCACTGATAAACCTAGTGTTTGACAATTAGAGATGCTTCGACAATCCGTATACGCTAAGCAGAAACTTGCGTTTGATTAAATATTCCTTTAATCTAGTCCTAGGCCGGAAGCTAGACTCGATAATCTCATCTGCACGATAACTTATACGTATTTCTGTTCTCTATTTATCCGAGAATAACATATTCGTACTATGTTTTCAAGAAACATTTAACAAAATTGGAAAGATTATTTCTTTGTTTGTTCTATTTCCCTTGATTATATTATTATCCAAAATGAACAGGAGCAAAAAATCTATCAAATCACTCTCCAGGTAGATTCTGATGAGTCCAGCTCCTTGGCTGTGCGATAATAAATGCTCTTCTAGCTATTGAATTTGTGTTAATTTTGTTACAGCAACATGCAGCTCAGGACCATTATCCTGATTGCGCTGGTCGTGGGACCAGCATTAAATTTCAACGGGGAACTGGCTGAACTCGAATGTCCAGACGACTGTCACTGTCATTATTTTCGTGTAAATTGGGTGACAGATTGTTCTGATAGCAACTTAACGAAGATACCATATGAAGAAATCAGCCCAAATGTCTACGTTTTGGATTTGAATCATAATTTGATCACTGATATTCGACCATTTCCAACGGAATTCAAGGTGCGTCGATTGCAAATGTCGGAGAATCTGCTGTCGCATCTCAAGAAAGAATATTTTGCTGGGCTCCATTACCTCATCGACGCGGATTTTTCACATAATCGGATCATCAAAGTGGACCAACATGCATTCGAGTGAGTTTATCTTTGCTACTTTTAGACAATTAATGATTGAATAAAGCTGATACAACAGTTTTGAAGCGTTTCAGGACAACATGTCAAACGCAAATGAAAACCTAATACCTACTAGAAAATTTGATTATTTTCGCGTTTTTTTTTGTGAGTTCATCTGTCCAGTTATATCAAAATCTTGAAAATGGCTCGTAATGAGCTCCGTGAACATGGAAGAAAACTTGAAGATAATAATAAGAAAGAATTTTCTCTTGAACTGCAACTTACATAGATGAATTACATAGTCTTTGTACTAAAAACATCTTAGAATCAAAAAAACGTCGTACTCCTACAATAATTGATGTTTTTTTGAAGATTTTTCCTGGACAGCCTTGACAATCGTTTGTAGTAGTGACATTCATTAATTTTAAGATTTCAATATTTAATATATAAATATATAATTATAGCAATATAAATTAAACAAAATTTTATTCTCTCATAAACTACAAACCACTTGATTGATAGAGTTCAATTTATGTTTTCAATCACATAAAATTTTCAGATTTTAAGCTCAAAGCACCTATATGCGAAGGTTCAATTCAGTCCGAACATACGCTGCCTTTATATGCATATTCTAGGAAATATTCCAATTATCCAGTGTTCCAAATTCCCATTATGTCGATTATAAAATCTAACACAAGACCGAAAAAACTTACGCTTACATAGTTGGTTTAGTCAAAAGCTTCGACTATACATAGTAATTATTTCTGAGTTTCCCATATTGTTTATCCACCACTTTTTATACGTGAGCCTTACAAACAGGAAAAAAATTTACTGTTTTCGGTAGAAACTATTTCGCAGTTAATTGCATTCCGTTCAAATAATAGTTTCCAAATAAATCTATATTGAAGTGAGAATAAGCACACTTCCTAACAATTTGCTTTTGTAATTCAAATGATCTATGGAGATTTTTATTTTCAATCTCACAGACAGGATGGGAGAATTTTAAGGTCCAGTGTTAGAAATTAATTAAGTTTCAGACAAGTTTGACGTGACCTTATTGAACATGGAGTTAGAAAAGCATTGGATCTAACTTTAATGAACCAATTGTTGTGTTAAATGAATTACTAACCAGAATACCAGATCTACAAAACAGATGGATGGGCGGACAGAAAGGGTATCTCGTGGGGGGATCGTCTTTAGACAAATAAACGGTTTTCTGTAACTAGAGTGGAAAGCGGTTAGGTACTTGAAAATTTATTGTTAAATTCAATTTGGTTAGATCACCTTTATGAATTAAATCTCTCATATCAGTATTTATATTTTGATGCTGTGAAAAGGAAATTCTTTCGCGGATGCGTCTATCTGTTGATTGCAACCAACACTTGCAAAGGGGGCAAACATATAGTTTAAAAGTTCACAGATAATTTTCTTTGTTATCGGTTATCGCGTAATTTCTCTTACAGCATTTTACATCCTCATATCGATATAGAATAATTTCCGGTTTGATTCACTTGCAGTACCTATTATATCTTATTTCAGTCTTATTACACCAATATTCGAAATTTCAGCTCAAATATTTTGTTATTTTCTCTTGAATATTCTATGATTTTCAAATTATACACCTCTTCGTTAAAAATACCATAAAATTGAACTATGTTCCATGTAATAATAACGTGTTCAAAAACTATATTCTTTCATACCAACGTCTTTTATGTATTTACTCCTATCCGCTTATTCGAAGCTTTCTTATTTTTCTGTTTATTGTTTACTTATATATTTTCCAAAGCTACTTTTGATAAGCATATGTTCACGGCCATCTTCTCTTCTGTTGAGTTTTCTTCTTTTTATTTTGTCTTAAAAAACCCATTCTTTTCCATAGCCTTTTTCCTTTTGTTACTTTACTATCTGTTTAGCAATCATTCTTCTGGCGAACATTCAGTAGCTCTGTTTTTTATCGTTCGTCCCTCTGTCCTTATCTTTCTATTGGTTCTTCTACTGAGCTCCATGCATCTCATAGGTATGAATAATCATTTTTTGTATCTTAATGGTGCCTTTGCTGAGCTTTCTAAACCAACAACTTTACTATGGCTTATATAAATATTCTTTGTCCTTTCTACCTATGTTTCAAGTATGATAAAGGTGCAACCTATAGTTACACAGTTTCCATAACAATCATATTTCTTTAACCCCCATGGAACCCCAGATCGCTTTCTCACGGTAACACGGTAACGGGTTTCTAATCTTCCAGGCATTTCAATTTTAAATTCTAAGATGATCTGATTCACCTTGGTAAGTTCAGTTGCCTACTCTTTCGGTTCAAAAGGCGCCTTTTAAGGCAGCTCGCCTTATGTCCAGGTGCACAGAGGCACCGGTTGTGTCTCAACGTCTTCCCTAGCTGTAGCCTGCTTACGTGAAGAGTCTGAAAGGCTTCAACCCTTCTGTGTTTGTCCGTTTTGTTTCTTGTCTAAATATACGCCCTCTTCGCCTTCCATGAAAATGTGTCATCCCAAGTTGATTTTATTTTACTTTGAGAAGGTTATAATTACTGTCTTTGAAGGTTAACTCCCAGTCTTTTAACTCTGCACCATCTGATGACCAGTCTGACCGTCCCTTGCATCCGGTATTTTTCTGCATAGGATGTTCATCCTGCAGCAGAAAGTTTATATATAGTTTTTTGCCCAAAATCGGCACGCCACTGCATCACCAAAATATTGGAATCAGTTTCAAACTTTTCTCGTATTTGTGATGCAGACATTAGCTTTCTGTATACAAACTAGACGTCTCTTGATTGAAACATGTGTTACAAATAAATAAATGTTTAGATTATTTATTCAGAGATGCAGAACTGCATGTGAAGTTTTTAAATCCGATCAATTATTAGTTGTCTTAATGTACCCTTAATAATGTATCGTTGTAACGAAACCTAGTGAATATTAAAAGACTTCCGGGGTTACAGAGACATCGAGAGATCCGACGCTTCAGCTATTATATGGCTAATGGGCCCATATGGCGCCAGATGTTAACAAATTTACAAATTTAATTGTCAATTTTCACTACATAGTTACACACCTTCTCGCATGCAAATAGCCCTTCGGCCGTCATAGTTTCAGAGATGGTTATGATGATGGTCAAGGGAATTTTCACCTCTGCCCTCCCTAATGGGCATTCCATAAAATCATGAGGATTCTGGGGAATATATATTGAGATTATCACTATCACCGCAATTTGGATGAACGTTTAACTACCGGAACATTAAAGAATGCCGTGGTCATTTGCTGGCCAACAAACATCTTCATGACATTCCACTTCGTGCTCGGAATCTAATTGATCCATTTGTTAATCAATCCTATATTCTAATGAGCGACATTGAGCATAGGAGGGTCGTTCGCACTTCTGAATTTTAAAAAAAACTTTTACGCGGGAGCTTAGACGAAACTAACCAAAAACTAGAATGATTTCATATTTATATTTGTCATGGTAATGACCTATCTAGGGTTAGAAGTAGGTATCTAGATTTCTTTGTTAGAAAAGAACTTCTATGAATGATATTTGTGTTTATTGTGATTTGTTGAAGTCATACATTTAAATTTAAAATATTAAGGCAAATGCAGGTTCAGTTGAAAAGGACTTTATTCAGTATTATATTCATTAGAAATACACAGTGTCTCCAACGTTAGTGATGTAAAGTATAAGAGAAGAAAAAGAGGATAAATGGGGAATGTTGTAGATAATTCTGTTGTTAGCTCAATGTACAGAATGATTCTAATTGGGTTTATTAAATATTTTGAAAAAACTTAAATCAGAAATTTTTGAACAGGATCTCTTGTATCTACAGATGAAATTCTAAGTCCTTATGAAGAATTCGATGTGGGTCCCCTTTTGATACTCCCAAAATAAGGATTGCCGATTAACTTTATGCGACTTCTCGTTACCAGTTCTGACTCGTTCAATAGTTTCAGGAGTACAAATTGTTCTTCGACGTCCATATTTCTTAAAATTTTCCACATATCCCTTTTTACGCCAGTTGTGAGCAGTCTTACGGTTTGGAGTATGACCCCTATTGTTGTTCTTAAATTGACGACGGAATGCACGCATTACATTACTGCTTCTATTGAGTTACTTCTAAATGGAAGTTTTTACGCAAAAAACTCGTTGTTAGATTGAATAATTCATGAGGATTAGAACTAAACTTCAAAACCTAAAATATTAATCGTGTTTATGAAAACTAATAATGACATTTTATGCAAATCGCTTTATTCTTGTTGGTGACAGGAGCCTACTCGAATAATTACATTTTGATTATAATCCCGAAGGCCATAGAAGAAGATAATTATATATTTATTTCATATAGACTTTATTTCAATATCAAAAAGGTACTCTGTTATAGGAGACCATGTACTACTTAATATGTATGATATTTATGGTCTTTTATGTGATTTTAATTTTTATATAAGTTTTCTTCATTATAAATATTATATTTTCACAGTGATTCCGCCGGATTGATCAACTTGGAACTGCAGGGCAATCCAATCGGACATGTGGACGGTCCTCTATTAGCTATTAAGTCCCTTTTGTACTTGGATATAAGTAACTGTAGCATAATTAAGATCAACGATGAATTTTTCATATTGTTACCGCACTTGAGTACATTAGATATGTCGGATAATCCATTGATTGAGTTAAATAATAACGTTTTCAAACCATTGATTAGCTTGGAAACGTTAAAGATGAACCGTTGCCAATTGGAGAGACTGGGAGACAGCATATTTGCTAGTCTGCGACGGCTGAAACAGTTGGAGCTTAGCGAGAATAATTTTCACGTTACTAATAACTGGGATATCATCCTGAGTAAGCTCGATATTTTGGAATATATCGACATCAGCAAGTCGCACGTTAGTTATCTTCCGGAAACTATGTTCGATCACAATCCATATCTCCGTACGCTAATATTGGCTGAAAACGATTTAGGGCAGTTGAACGTGAAAGCGACTGTGTCAAAGCTACACAATTTGGATACATTGGATCTTTCCTATTGTAATTTGACATTACCCTTATCCGAGGATGCATTTGCGAATACAACAAAAATACGCAACCTCTATCTGTCAGGCAACGCATTGTTTGCATCTGATCTACTGTTAGCTCTATCGCCATTGACAAACTTGCACAAATTATCATTGAGCAATTGTGGACTAAGTCGATTGCCAGATACGTTCGATAAATTCAAAAGTTTGCAGGAGCTAGACATATCCCACAATCCATTGAATGATGCTTTCGTTAAGCTATTGGCCCCATTGGAGACACTCGAATATTTGAATATGGGCTATAGCAATTTATCTTACATTCACCCTGAATCTTTTTCAAAAATGACATCGATGCGCCGACTTATTCTGTCAGGTAACGATCTAAATAATCTGGAGGCAGGATTGTTTGGTAACTTGAACCGATTGGAAAGTTTGGAGTTAAACTTCTGCGGCCTTCGACGGCCCCTCAATGCCACATTATTCTTTAATAATTTTACTTACACCGACTTGACGGAACTTCAACTCGCAGGCAACCCGTTACGTGTGTCGAAAACAGGGCCTCTACTTCCCAAACAACTTTCTCGATTGCAAACTTTAGATTTGAGCTATTGTAACTTAACATTCTTACCGCCGGATGCGTTCTACTGGACGAGAAACATCACCACTCTTACATTGACTGGCAACCACTTCGCATCGCCTAACAATCTGCAATTTCTCGAATTACTTCCTAAACTCGAATTGCTCGATTTGCGATACAATAACCTTACAACTTTCTCACCCAAGGATCTAACTCTGAATCCAAATGTGGAAAAATTAAGGCTTATTGGCAATCCTTGGCGTTGCGATTGTTCAGTGGCGGATCTTTGGGACTGGGCCAATATTGAAAAAGGCAATTTGGATATTCTGGAAGGCTCTACTCTCACACAGGAGCATGTCTCCGTTGGCAAAGAAAAACGCAAAAAGCTACTGATTTGCAATTATGATTCTGGCACTCAACCTTTCACCATTGTCATGAATAAGACGGTACCTGGTAGAAGACCTTTCTTAAATCCGACACGAACTGTCACATCCACAAATCGTACATGGGCTAAATATGTACGTGAATCCGGATGTGAGCAATCGCCGAAATTGCAAAGAGTGCCACGATCAGCTCAACATGAAATAATTGACAATGAAAACGATGAAGAAGCCTTGAAATACGCAGTCCATGGTCCGAATTCCTGGTCTGGAGCTGCCCTAAATGCAATGATTGTCTATATTGTCCTTATGACATCATTGGGAATAATTTATATTTGCACTCGAAAGAGACGTGGTTTGTACAGACAGAATGTTGCTAATAAAGAGAACTAAAACTACTCCAAAACAAAACATACTTCACTTAAACTAGTTTTGTTATTATATTAAAAATTAATTAATACTTATCGATATAGATTGATAATTTTGACAGCTATTTCATTCTTAATAAGTGTCACTCATCCATAGATATTCTAATGGTTTCTTGTTTTTGTAATTTGTTGTATCACGATCAACAAAATGTTGAAACTTTCGTGATATCTTTATGTGACATAGTTTATTGTAGAATTTAATGATAAGCAAAATTTAGAGGTAAACACCAAGTTTACTGTCTAAGTTAAAAAGAGTAAATATCTGAGGTTCGTTCATAAATCTTTTTTTATTTGTTATATATCGTATTTGAATCGCTTCTTGATCCAATTGCCAAATTATTATCATATTTTATTTAATTTTGATACAAAATTAATACATTCGACGTTTACGAGTATCAAAACGCATTATGAGAGATCCAGTTTTACACTTCTTCAATTTTATGTCTTCTATCAAAATAAAAATTGATTAGGGCACCTTTTAGGACTGAACTTTGTTTTTCATTTCAATTATAGAATTATAGAATGTACTCTAATTATTATAGTTTATGGGTTAAATATTTTCTTGCAACACCTGGCTTGAAAATAGAAAATTCGGCCATCTTAAAGATAACTTCTCATTTTAAGACACTAGTAATTTGATTTATATTTTATCTTTGTGTCTGATAAAAAAATGTATATCTCTATTTTTATGGGTGTCCCTCAAGGGTATGTTTGAGAACACCGATTAGGTTTAGTTTGTGAAATAAAATATTTAATGTCAGGCAGATACGTGGCACCTAATTTTTTCTACGATTATGTTTAAATTTGACACATTGATAGTGTTAATCTTATAGGTACAGTAGTCCTACACCAAAAAACATTATAAAATTAGAAGGCCAAGGTATTGTAACAAGATTCAAGAGGGCACCCAAATATATTTCTTTTCTACTTTTTTAAGAGTAACTTCAGGCTGTTACTTTATTGGCATGGTTGCTGAACAAAAAATGTTCATAGAAAACATTTGGACAAATTACAACATTTCCAAAGCATATTTTTTCATCCAGTTACTTGATCGGTCGGATTTTGTGCAGTCAGCTCTTAGAATAATCATTTATTTTTTGCTTTGAAAGAACTGATTTTTATTTTTCTTTGAGTATTTACTTTCAACCTAATCTGGATTATCTTGTGGGGCAGATATTTCCTTTCCCTAAAATCTATAGAGTAGGGAAAATATATTTATAATATGTAGTTATGTATCAAAGAATATGTGTTAAGTTGTTTTTAATATATAAAAATTAATTTGAGTTAGTTTATAATAAGAATCAACCCTAGAAGCTTAAATGATAATATATTCATTCATTCGAGCTTTGGGTTTTAGTAGCTTAAGACATGTACATAAAAAATGGACGACTGTATCCCAAGTGATAATTAGAATGGTTCTTTAATTAATTTTGACAGAACCATTGGTAGTATTTCTGTTTATTCTATATGTATAAAATAATATATAATTTTATTTTGATATTCCTCTTGTTTAAGTTGTTTATTCCTTCTAGATGTTTAATCAGATTCATGTAGATAGGTTGATTGGTTGTTTTTTTATACTTGATTTGTCTCAACGCAAACGATTTGTACTATTTCAGAATTTAATAAAGTTATAATCACCAAAGAGAGTATTTTATTTGAATTTCCTTGCATGGTTATTCTAAGTGACGTCATTCTAAATACGATATGGTAGACTCCCAAATATGGCGTACTATTTATTTTCTATACACAACCCATGATATGGCTATCAAATAAAAGGGTTTTCTGAGAAGTATGCTATTTGAAAAAAATATTCATTCTTATTTATTTATAAAAAATAATAAGTGAAGTAATTAATATTCATATTCCAAGGGAAGCTTTTTTTCATCCCTCCTAAGGACTAGTAAATTCTATGGAAAATCCGTTTTAAGAATAAATCAAGGAATTTTTAAATATCTGAATTCGAATATATCATGTGAAGTCAATTGAAGTAACCAGTGGAATTACGTCACAGGTGGGTTATGCTTAAAGTTTAAAATGTTTACAAATTTCGAAATCCGAATTAATTAGAATCAGCTGAACTTGCATTAGTTAATAGAAATAGAAATAATATGACGAACTTGTGATTGGTTTGATAGAAAACATGAAAATTAAGTACGACGCAAAACTTATATATAACTATAAGAGTCAATATATTTCAATAAAGAATCGATTAGGCAACTCGGTAGCAAATAAAAAAATAATAAGCTAATAAAATCTTTGATCATAAGAGAGAAAACATGTATACGTATTCCAAAAAAGTTTATATTGCTTTGACATTTATCCGATGGAGCTATCAATCATTTAATTTTTTATTTTTGGAACTTAATTAACATCTGTGCCTACGTTTGTATTTATCTATTTAACAGGTTATTTTACAAATAATGGAATGGGACTATCAAAATATATCAAGATGAAGTAAGTATTCACGGTTATCAAATTTATTCAAATATAGTATTATGTCTTTCTTTGGACGACTGTGGACTGTGTAGCTAATAATGGACTTAATCTATTGTAAAAATATAAATGGTTATATGGTGAGTATACAATACATTATAAGCAGTGGACTGCGAGGTGTTATGTACTCTACTAATTTTTCATGAACTCGGGAACTTCATTATTTTAAATCCATTGATTAGCTTATGTTGAATCATGGTTATCTAAAAAATTACAATTGAATATATCAATAAATATTTCTGCCGAATTATTTGTAAATCGAGCAAAACAACATTCCATTATGTGAATATCTTCTTTTTTTTAACCGATAAACCCCTAACGGAGTAGGTATACCAATTGAACTGTCTGCTTTTTCTTATTTGTTTGTTCGCGCGTTTTATATAGTAAACGTACTCGGATTTTGATAATTTTTGATTCATTTGAAAGAGAAGACTTGAGAAATGGTCCCATATGGAGGGGGCCAATTATATCGAAAATTGAAAATTCGAGATGCCAGAATTAAACATAGGACAATATCTGGAAACGTTTAAATTGAACATTTTTTCAAAAAAGTTACGGTTTTCGAGTTACATTCATGTTAAAATCTCACATAAGTGCACTTTTACTATGTGGAAGGGGCGATTTCTTTCGCAAACTGAAAATCTCTGGGTACCACATGAAAGACAATAATATTTGTGGCAACATTTTTTCCATAGATTTACAGTTTTCGAGTTAAGCGGTGGTAAAATCGTTAAATCTAAAGTAATTATGCGTATTTCCGCAGCGATGTTCTGAAATCTCTACATAATAACAAGTACAAGCAAAGAATATACGTGGGCAATAGGATAACTACTATCTTCTTTGGTATTAATGAACATTCAACGATTTTCGTGACTAATGTTACACTCAAAAGTGTGAAATTTTTTTTTACAAAAAATTGGCCCGACGTTATTAGTTAGTGCTCTGAAAAATACAAAATAATATTAATTTTATTGGTGCTGGTACTTGTGAAGTTGGTGCCTAGAGTTATCAATCTAACTACAACTGGACAACTTCAAAAGTAACAGCACCAATAGAATTATTTATATTTCGTATTTTTCTGTGCATTAACTAATAACGTCGGTCCAGTTTTTTGTAAGAAATATTTTTTATAATTGTGGTGCACGAAAGAATTCCAGAATTCGATGCTGTAGTGTACATCAATTTACCATAAAAAAATCATAAAAAAATAAAAGTTGTTGTTCCGGGGGTTTTTATGAAAAACATGCGGCTGAATTCTGACGTTAGGTACCTACTTCTGGGAGTCCCTGTATATGGGCTATATTTAAAATAAAGATATAGGTGTTACCGCAATAAGCAACAAAAGATACAAAAAAAAGTTACTATTCAGAGACTTTCTGTTGACTGGACCTTTAAAAATCAATGCAATTTCAACCTACACTTTAGAGTTTAGATGAATAATGTTGAACCAGGTAATAATGAATTAATTTAACAAAAATTAACCTGAATAAAATAGTTCCTGACAATTACATGTTCGTGATCAATTAATTCATACCAATTTAATTTTACATGGATCAGATAACACTCTGTATATATAGGTAGTCGATATCATAGATCAAAAAGTCTGGACCACGCACTTGCTAACCAATTTGATATGCAGGGGGTAAATGAAATTGAGATATCACAAAACTTGGGACAGATTTCCTTTGATTTACTGCCATTGTGCACATGATGTACAATGAACGTATCATGTGTTTCGTGCGTCAAATATAAAAAAATACAACAATCTCTATTCCATTGTAACATGTTGTATTGCCTAATTAACTCATTTGAGCTCACCCCCCTTTTGATAAGATGGGCGGAGCGATGTAAATAAAATGCAAATTCATTTTTACTCTACACAATAAAATACTGTGTGCATGCGTGATAAGAAAAATGCCACCCACTATAATAATTCATAGAAGTGACTTGGTGATTACGGAGGGAAAATATAAATATCGGCCTTCTATTTCCAGTCACAATTAACCCCCTATAGTCTTCAAGGATGTGAACGTGGAATGACATAACAGAAAGAATTTCATAGTCCTTCGACGACCTAATTTGCTATGACATGAATTCATAAGAATTAATGACGCTGGCAATAAATCTACCTATCAGTTTTTAAAAGTAACTTGGTAAGTTAGAAATTTGATTGACAATTCTGTAATCCTAAATCTTTAAAGAGTAAGACTACCACTGTCTTACACACATGTCTTGAAGCGACGGAGTCTGACCACTTTTGACCGACGAACCCCGAACGGAGGAGGTATACAATTCGATTTTTAGTTTGTGCGCGCCTTTTATATTGTAATCATACTCTGAATTTGATGATTTTTGATTCATTTGAAAGAGGAGACTTGAGAAATGGTTCCATATTCATAAAAACGCACATCCTTTCCTCCGATAACCGCCGAGGGGGCAAATTTTCTGGAAAATAGAAAATCTGAGGTGGTATAATTTAAGATAGGATAATATCCCGAAACGTTTAAATTGAACGGTTTTTCAAAAGAGTTTTCGAGCTAGAGGCAAGTTATATTCACAAATATATTTTTTTGCTGTGTGGAGATGGCGATTTCTTTCCAAAATTGAATGTGGGTACTATATGAAAGACCTAATTATTTGTAGCAACATTTATAATGAAAATTTTTTCCTTAGGAGTTACGGTTATCGAGTTACAGCGGTGGTAAAATGGTAACATCTAAAATACTTATGCGTATTTGTGCAGCGATGTTTTGAGATCTCAATAATAAAAACTATAAGCAAATAATATACGTGTATAATAGGATAGGTACTATCTTCATTGGTATTACGTTCGTTCAACGATTTTCGTGACATGTTAGACTCAAAAGTGTGAAATAAATATGTTTTACATAAAATTGGACCGACGTTATTAGTTGGTGCACTGAAAAATATAAAATAATATTAATTCTATTGGTGCTGGTACTTGTGAAGTTGGTGCCAAAAGTTCATCAATCTAACTGCAACTGCACAACTTCAACAGTAACAGCACCAATAGAGTTAATATTATTTTGTATTTTTCACCAACTAATAACGTCGGTCCAATTTTAGGTAAAAAATTTTTATTTGTAAACAATATTCATTTGATTGCATCATAATAATAGCTGGGACTTTTTATTTGGTACGTTACAACAATGGATTCGTAATAAGCGTGTACCTACGTTATAACAACTTGTTTGATAATTACAAAGCACAACTTTGAAATATCTTCAATATCCCCAATATTGAACATGCTCCTAGGAGAATATTATGTAACGGGTAGTCTATCCTTAATAGATGAATTAGGTCCCGTTGTCGGTAATTATGATTAACTATCAGAAACATTGCAGCAAATGAAAAAGATGATATGGCACTTTTGCAAGCACGCATTTCCCACCCTATTAGGATAGTCATTTGTAACGTTGAAGCTTCATATCATGCCGATCAACCACAAAAACGGAAAGAAGAGAAAAAACTTCAAGTCTGATGAATTGTTCGTGTGTTTTCATAGCATGTCAGCACAATAATGTATATGTTCTTTCTCTTATGACGTTGGAAATATAAGAGAGGGAATTTGATATTTTACAGCTTCCTCTTCTGTTAAAAATGGATTGATTACTTGAGTAGTAGAAACTTTAATAGCATATTTTGAAATATTATGGTTAACACCATTTAATAAAATCGATTTGTAGAATGCAGTTTATGATCAAGTAAATGTTCATCTAATAGTGTGTACCAGGTCCTAGCTACTTTATTATGTGGAAAATGTAATAAAATATTAATAGCTAACATAACGCCCACGAGGCTGAGGCGATATTTCTATGATGTTTTGATACACTTTTTATAAATAATGATGTAATAAGACTTGATTTTTTATTTACTTACACTTGTTAAATCAACACCAATATATTTGATCATCATCATAATACTTTTTCAAATTGATACTTTATTATAATTGAGATCGTGAGGAGTGTCTACCTAAGACTTAAGACTTATGGATAAGTTACTAGTACGACCAGAAATCTAAGAAGGTTGTAAAACAATATAAGCCGACGATCCTCATTATCACCTATTGTTCGAAATATAAAAAAGCAATAATAATGTGTGTCCCTTGAAGTATTTCCAGGTCCGGATTAAGATATCTCATGAAATAGTTTGGCATTTTAATAATAATTTAATAATAGTGGATTCTCCATTATTTTGTTTAAATATGTATATAAATATATAAATAATAATGTTTACTTACCTGGCCACCAGACTTTCAGTACTAATGGGCTATTAACGAGATTATAACGGTTATGATCTAATTACGGTTTCAAAATAAATTACCTATAAAGATTTGGAAAACAATAAAAGGGGGAAAGTTAAATAATGTTTAGTCATCACCTACCTAATATTCCGTTGTGTCAGTTGTGTATATTTTAAAGTGTCTATTCGATTTTCGGGTCGTGAAAAATGTCGCGTCCATGGGCTCATCCTAAAGCTAGTACTTCAACTGGTACTCGTAGTACCACTAGTCGACAAATTTTACACCCTCTTTCTGGAACTTGGAATGTCCAAGCATCAATCTGTGCAAAAATGTGCTTCATTAACAAAAACACCATATTCCACTGTGTTTAGAATAGTAAGTAATCTGTATATAACTCTATGTATGTTTAACCCAATTGAACATATATGACATCAGCTTAAATTAGCCGTTCGAAGAAATAATACTTGTCCAACCTTAAGTTCATCTGTGGTAGGTCTTATTCAAAAAGAAACTGCAAACATTCCTGATAGCAGCTGGGCCAAGCGTGTTTCCCATATTAACAAGGTGGAAAAGTCATATATCGATTTTTAAAAAAATACCAAAGAAAAGGTTTATTATAAATTTGGATGACGACAGTGGAAATGAAACTGATCTTCGTGAGTAATTTTGTTTATGCAAAAACAGCTACTTCCCAAGTGCGTGCATATTAAATTTAATTCTAAACAAGTTATCTTATTATAGGTATATCATAATATATTGTATATACATAAACAATTCTCAATTATATTCAAGCGATTTTTCTTCATAATTATCTTAACCCATTACACCTACCTATAAAACAAAATGTAATGGCTAGAGCAAGTACAACTCTGCGTAGACCGCGTGCTGATAACTCAAGTGTTTGGTGATTTACAATCTTCTAGATTTCTGGTCGTACTATAAGTATCTGATTATCTTTCAACAAGTAGGGTAATGAATCAAAATACATATATTCTATACAAAAACTAGAACCGACTCTATTAGTTGCGATGCACTGAAAAACACCAAATAATATTAATTCTACTGGTTCTCATACTTATGAAGTTGTGCAGTTGCAGTTAGATTGAAAACTTTTTGCACTAACTTCACAAGTACCTACCAGCACCAATAGAATTAATATTATTTTGTATTGGTCAGTGCACCAACTAATAACGTCGGTCCAATTGTTGTACAAAATATTTATATTCAACACTTTTGAGTGTTACATTAGTCACGTTCACGTATATCATTATTACCAATGTATACTTTGCTTATATTTGTTATTATCCAGAAATCTAAAAAAATTTTCGTGGACATACCTACGCATATTTTAGGCTTTACCACTGCTGCAACTTGAAAACCGCAACCCAATGGAAAAAATGTTCAATATAAATAATCTGGTCTATAATTATCCATTATGAAATTTTCAATTTTCGAAGGAAATTGCCTCTTCCACATACGCATATTTCAAATTTTAACATCGCTGAAACTCGTAAACTGTAGCTGTTTTGAAAAAATTTTCAATATAATTCCGGATATTTTCTTATCTTAAATGCTGCCATCTCTCTTTTGATTTTCGAGAAAATTTGCCCTCTCCACCCCCTTCAGGGGCGGTATTCGGAGGGAAGGAGATTTCGGCTTTGAGTTTTTATGAATATGGGACCATTTTTCTTCTTTTCTTTAAAATTAATCAAAAATCATCAATATCTGATTACACCGCGCTCACAAATAAAAAAACAGGCAGCCGAATTTTTTACCTCCTCCATTAGGGTTCGCCGGCAAACAAATCCAAACTAATTCTATTGGTTCATTTAATTTTAAATTTAAAAAGTTTCAGCACCAATTGAATTAATTTTTTTGTATGTTTCAGTGTATCAATTATTGCGCTCTTTAAAAAAATATATTTAACGTTTTTGAGGATTTCATTAGTCATGAAAATTGAAAAAACTTATACCCATTTGAATTTGAATATTTGAAAATATTTCGGTAACAATCCTGCACATTCATTACAGCTCTAGAAAACCGTTAAATTCTTGAAAAATATCCATATTTCAACCATCAAAAATGATCACTTTGGCTTTGTTAGGAATGTTGACGTCAGGACTTTACTAGTCTATTGAAAATAACAGCTGCTGGTTCATAGAATAATAAATGAACTTGGAAGAGGTAATATGATCTTTATCGCAAATTGAACTTCCAAAGCAGGTGTCGCAAGAAATAACGTATCCTAAATGTGAAACGGGGTGAAACGTTCAAACGTGATACAATATTCGCTTACAGCTTACATGTTAAATTCCCTAAAGTGTGGTTGCTACTACCAGCCGAACACTCGGTTTTCAGTGAATTTGACATATGTAGGCTCATGCTGCATTATCACAATTGTCAGATATTCGCCCTTTTACAAACTTGTAGCATAAAATACTATTTTCATATAATTTCTACATTTCGTACCTATGCTGTATTCGAAAACTACCGTAGATTCTTGCATCAAATACAAGAGCCTAGATTGAATAGATCATATTCATATATTTTTGACCCATGAACTCAAACGGAGGAGGTATACAATTCGACTGTCTGCTTTTTTTTGTTCGTCCGCGCATTTTATATAATAAACGTACTCCGATTTTGATGATTTCTGATTCATTTGAAAGAGGAGACTTGAGAAATGGTCCCATATTCGTAAACACTCAAATCTGAAATTTCCTTCCCTTCCACCCCCAAATGTTATCAATCTAACTGCAACTGCACAATTTCAAAAGTAACAGCACCAATAGAATTAATATTATTTTGTAATTTTCAGTGCACCAACTAATAACGTCGGTCCAATTTTATGTAGAAAATATTTTTGGAACGAGCGGTTTGCGGTATGAGTGAACTAGCATCCTCACGTAAGTAACAATACAGTTAGGTATAACTAGATCTTTTTACTTATAAAATGAAAGTCGGCATTGGAGAAAAGAAGAACTTCGTTCTTGACGGGGGTTCTCCGACCGAACAACTTTTTTATCCAGAATTTTGGATTAGCTGGCCTTAAATTTTCAGCGAACTTTAAAGCTTCAAGAACAACCTCCCAAAGTTTTATCGAGACTGTAGGAGATACAAGTTTTAACTCAAAACTTAAAATATATAAATTCATGCTGTCTGAATAACGCTCAATTATTCTCAATAACATTCCTACCACCTTTATAGATTTTAGTTCGAAACAAAAATCTATAATATCTTGTTGAATTTGGTGAACCAGACTTTCCAATATACAAGACTTGAGAAGCCACTTACAAGTAACATTATTAGTATGTAGGCCATCGTCAGTCAAACTTGACTGTATCGAAATTTAATTGATTTACGTACGAGACTGCTCGGAAAACACCTTCTATTTAACAAAGTGAACATCATTTCAATCTGAAACACTCAATTCTGTAGCGTCTTGGCAATATAAATTTTGTTAAGTTGGACAACTAATTAGGTTATTAATAATAGCTTGTTGAACCAAATTGTTTCTATACATAATAGATCTACCTACTCTTGGAAGAAGAGATTCTCGATTACCTGAACTCTGCAGGCTCATGACAAGAAGACATTTAGTAAATGCCGAGCTGCTTTTTTGAGCGACATGAAAAAATGGTGAAGGTATGTAATTTGATTCTATGTATGCTTTTTATTAACAAGCTCAGTTTTGATTGTTCTTTTTCGAAAAATGGTTACATAAAAAATGAAGAAATCCAACATATTTCGAGATATTCGATTCATCGAAAAATATTCTTAGTAACACTTATAACATTGTGTACAATGATATTTTTATATATATTTGTTGGGAAAGTCTGGGAGAATTTGGTATTTAGAGCTTTCTTTGAATTTCTGCCTCAAAAGATGCGTAGATGTGCTACTTAAATCCTTTTATCCGTTAAGATTCATTTATTCATTGAAGTAGTGGTGGTCCACGTAACTTTGGAAGTATAATAAATTGCTCATGCTCACAAAGTTGTGACAATATATTTCATGAAATCAATTTCTCATTTGGCTGTCGAATAAGTTTTTTCTTCACATTATCAAAATTTGGAACCTTCAGGATAGGATTTTCTCCCTTATTTGCTTACTTTTTCTCATGTGCTTAACCAATACGAAGTTGAAATCTATTCGGAAGTTCAAGCTGTGAAGCACGATAGTCGTACTTTATATGTATTTTTGCACAACCTACCTTCAAAGTCCATTTTTCGAATATGGGTGTTACGAAAATGTTCAATATCTACAATTTCTATCTGATAATTGCGTAAAGTAGCTATGGTTGACCTGCGGAATGTAAATTACTTTCCGCACGCTCTGATCCTGACATGAAAATAATACAAACAGTTTACTTCATTACTATTATTTTAAATTATGTTTGCAAGCCAGAATATTAAAAAAACAAACGTATCTTATAGATGAAATTCAATAATTTTCATTGAAAACATTCAGCATAATAATTATGTCAATAGATTATAAATTATATAATGTCGTTCATATATATTCTTTACGTGACTGTGACTATATAGTTATGCCAAACGTCAGTCTTTGATCTTGATTGAATATTGACCATATGCAATTTTCAATAATCACAACATATAGAAACTAACAATTACTCGCTAATCGAATAATTATAGCACAACTTACCTAAAAATGGTAAGCTGCCATTATAGAATGGAACAGGTACCCTGAACAATTTGTTCCCTTATTCCCTCAAATTAAACTCAAATCCAAATGCAGGTGTTAGAAAAAATAATGATTACATGAGCAAAATAGACAACCCTGGGACAAAATTCGTTGTAGGATTCTGGTGGTTTTTCCCTACTCGCCCAAGTAGCGTAGCGCAGGATGAGGATTGTCAAATATTTGCCCTTCTGCATACCTGCATAAATCATATGTGCGTGAAAAATTACCCAATTTAAACCATTATTATAATGAGGTCAGCTTTGGTTGAATAAGCTCGTACTTGCTATCACTAACTCCTTTAATATTAAATAACGTCTAATCAATGGTCATACTATAAAGTGTAATTTATTTTTGAATTGTGGTTTTATTGGTCGGCTTATTAACTTCGATAGAGGATTTTCACTTGGATAAATAAAATATCATGTTTCATCCTCTGAAGATCCAAGGACTGCTGCTGGGTATCAACATTTTCTACGCAAGGCATTTTGTGTTTTTATATTCTCTTTTACTGAAAGCGTAGAAGTGGGGTGCATTCTGCATTTAATTTAGAACTAGCCTTTGGCAATCTTTCAATTTTAGGAGCTTCTTTACACTCACATAAATGTTTTCGGGGTCAATTCTTCTATTTTAGCTTTTTACGGCCAAGCCACGAAAAAATATCGTGCTGCTGAAAAATGTATTTCGCTAAATCTCTCTTCTTGCCAAAATAGAGAATGAGAGCTCGTTTCGATGAGATATCTATATTGTAAAACTGCAGATTTACTCGCGTCACAAAAAGTTTACACATTCCATTGCAATCTTGGAACAGCTATTACATATGTCGAGACAAAACTCATTTCTATCAAGATTCGGATCATTAAACCAACCAAAGATTAACTACATTTGGAAATTATAGGTGGCAGCGTTTCATGAAATACCAACAGAAGAGCTTTAGCTAACAGATTGTCGAATATCATGAAGACATAGTTTGTATTGATTTCAAAATCAAAAGCTGTCATTCTGAAACTGCGGTGTTTTTTTACAAAAAATTGGACCGACGTTATTACTTGGTGCACTGAAAAAGATAAAATAATATTAATTCTATTGGTGCTGTTACTTTTGAAGTTGTGCAGTTGCAGTTTGATTGATAACTTTTGGCACCAACTTCACAAATACCAGCACCAATAGAATTAATATTATTTTATACTTTTCAATGCACCAACTAATAATGTCGGTCCATTTTTTTGTAAAAAATATTTATTTCACACTTTTGAGTGTAGCGTTAGTCACGAAAATCGTTGAACGTTCACTTATACCAATGAACATAGTACTTATCCTATTACCAACGTATATTCTTTGCTTATAGTTGTTATTATCGTGATCTCAATACATCGCTGCGGAAATACGCTCAAGTATTTTAGATGTTACCATATTAACACCGATTTACCTCGAAAACCGTTACTCTGAGGAAAAAATATTCATTATAAATGTTACAATAAATAATTCATGTAGTACTAACAGATTTTCAATTTTCGAGAAAAATTTGCCCCCTCCACCCCCCTTTGGGGCGGTTTTCGGAGGGAAGGAGATTTCGTATTTGCGTTTTTATGAATATGGGACTATTTTTCAAGCCTCCTCTTTCAAATGAATCAAAAATCATCAAAATCGGAGCTCGTTTAATATATAAAAGGCGCGCACGAACCAAAAAAAGCAGACAGTTGAATTGTATACCTCCTCCGTTCGGGGTTCGTCGGTCAAAAATTAGAACTTGCCACAATTATGGTACTTGCAATTTCCGTACAAAATTTTAATTGGGGCAAATCGCTCAAAAGAAATGTTTTTAAACGGTTTTATTTAGCTTGCCTAGCTTCTTATTTTTTTTTTGGATCAAATCTATTAATTGATATTTGACCCCTTTGCTGTTGACAAATTGATCTGAAATTTAGTACACACCCTTAGTTCTCATGACAATACAATTTAATACATTCTGTATCATTGTAAATCTAAGATGGCGGCCGCTACAAAATGGCGGATTATATATTGTTGCACAACCCCTTCAATATGGGTATCAAATGAAAGGGTTTGACTAGTAGAATATCGTTCACTATGAAAAATAATGTAAATCCAATATGGCCGCCAAAAAATGGCGGATTAATTACATATGTTTTAACAACCTCACCAATATGGGTATCAAATGAAAGGGCTTAACTAGTAGAATATAGCTCACTATGTGATTACTGAAATTATATGGCCTCATTTTCGTCGAACCCAAATGTACCAAACAGATGTATCGTCAGTTCGGATCGACTTTGGAAGAGACGGCGTACACCTTATTCATCCTAAAGCCATTCACTTACCAGTAAAGATCAAGTATGGGACAGCTGAAAGGCATATGTTGCCCTTAATCATGGGCTTCCACTATTCACAAAATGCAAGGCAACACTGTAGACCATGCGGGCTTGTATTTAGGCTCAAAATTGTTTGAGGAAGGACAAACATATGTGGCTCTGAGTCGAGTAAAGTATTTGGAAGGATTATGTATTGAGGAGTTAGATCGCAAGAAAATGTCAGGAAACAATCCTTGTAATAATGAGGCACTAAATAGAATGAGCAGGATAGAATTATAAAATTAAAAACTAAAAACTTGAAAATAAACTTAGTAAAAAGATAGTTTTTAGTTAAACGGTTTTATTGGAAAAATAATGATAGTAATGATGCAGTTAATACACTAAAAACAAAAAAATAATTTGGTAGGTCTTAGGTACCGGTCATCACACTCATCCACAGAGGGCATTGGCCAGACAAAGAAATAAAATCGTTGGGCGTATATAGCGTAACCGGAGAACACAAAATATGTAAATTGCATTTATAATGTTATAGCAGTTGACTTGATTTTAATTTTTTTTTATTTTAAAATAATGTATGGTCATAGTCTAGGCATATATACAACGGTTAAAGCTAGACATTTACAAAACTTTTTTCAAGAATAGGGCATGTAACTTGCATAAAGTTTGATCAAAATATAATCAGGTTCTAGTTAGATACTTTCGTATCGAATGGAACCAGTTCGATGTGGGTATCAGATATAGTGGAAATCCGTCATCAAAAATCTTGTATAAACACCCAGCATTATATTTTTTCTCAGATGGATTCTTTTTCGAATTCTCATAATTAAGAAAGCATTTTTAAATTGTTCTCATCCTAACAGAACCATAGAGACTAATATACATTTATGCAATAAACAGTTATGGGATCACTGGAACTATACGCATGGGCATATGACAGCACCCTAATCCTCTAAGCTCTATCTACACTATAAAAATAGATCGGTTGATTCGTTATTCCCAGTCAACTAATGTGTCAAATGTTATATTCTTTGAGTATGTCTGGTGCTTGTTTGATAAATTTTCAGTTCTCTATCTATCGTAAGTATTCGAAAGATAAATATGATAAGGTTCAAAACACGTAAAGTGGTATAAAGCAGTTGTCATCTTTGGCAGCTTTTTATTTTAAAATTCGAAAGCCTATTAAAGCCAACTTATCGTTTTTCCTCAAAAATTACAATTCTTTTCAATAAAATTTATTAAGTCAATCTTCTAGAGTAAAGTCCAACTCATTTCAAAATGACTTTGAAAATATTCAAATATCTATCAAAAGGTATTAATAAAAATAATAGTTGACCAATTTCACTTTCCTGCGCCAACCCATTTCAATATATTCTGGTCCCTTGTTTATGCTTCTTTTTATGTTTATTACTATATATATAAATTATATATTGTATACTTCATCAGTCGTTTACTTCTATTTCATAGGTAAAAACCTACATGTCGATTAGCTGACAGCTTACATCTGCTGTCTCTTAAATTTTACTCTCTACATTTCCTCAGACCACAATGTCTGCAAGAAGTAAGTACTTATTTATGGTAGAGGTAAAATAGAGTAGGTATCTAAGGAATTACCGAATCAGCTCCACAGTAAAAAAGACGGAAGGCTATAGTTTGAATTTTTTTACCCTTACACAAAATTTACTACCACAAATCCAATCTTACCTACATCCCAAACATTTTCAGTGACAGTTAATTAATGGTAATTAATTTGATAACGCTTATTTTGTTCACTTCAGGAGCAAAACATAATTTTAAATTTCTTTTATCTCACGTAGATATACCTATGCTCTTAAAAGATTTTTGAAATTTGCATGTGCAAAAGATTATATTAGATTATTTTTTAGAAGTAATTCACATTATAACAAAATAATACGAATATTCATTCTATTGAAACTAGAATTGTAATCGTCGACAATGGTTTTGTTTTGTGCACCATTTAGATAAAATCAATTTTATCTTTGTCCCCAAGCGCCATTACAAGTCGTTCTGGGCGCAGTCTGTAATTAGTAGAAGCTGGAAAGGGCATGAAAATGCTCGTCACATTAGCGCTTACACAATTACAGAGCACCAAAGGCGAAAATTGAAGTTCTTCCACCAACCGTCCGTTATTTAAGGTTTAAGGGTAGTCCATTGAGGTGGATTGTTTCTATCGCTACTATACGTTATTCTGTCAATTGGAAGAGAAGCAATAATATTCCGTTCAAGGGCCAGAACACGGTTAAATGCACCTATCTGCACCCTTATTTATGGCAGTCTTTATTGCTGCACTGAACAACTTGTACGGTTGTCTAGGGAAGATGTTAGTTGAGTTCTTTTTATGGGATTTATTGAGAATGAAAGTAACAATAGCTTCCGAATTATCAAAAACAAGATAATCATCAAATGAACATTCACAAAATTAGCTTTTTGCCACCTTGAAAGTCTAATTACCTCTCAAGCACTGATTTACATGGCGAAAGTAATCGACATCCACAAATTAAAGATAACTTGTCACAATAGTGCGTTATTTGCAAATTCTCCAGAACCATGATTAACTATACTGCACACGTGCAGAAAGTAGTAGCTATATCTATGAATGCGTTCATTGCATTCCATGCTGTCAGTTAGACAGGAAGACCTAATACGTCATTTGATTTTTGGGGTGGCCATTATATAAATCAAACTTGTACTATTGACTAGAGATGGAACGGATATCCGGTAACTATCCGGTATCCGGCCCAAATGTATTAAACACGTAAAATTAAAAAAAAACTCTGTTTTCCAAATTATACCTTTAGGAGCTTCTGTTAATTTTTTAGTGCGAAATGTAAAAGCGACAATATATCGTTTAATAATATATTATTATTACAGCTTAAATAAAAAGAAAAAATAAGATCTATTGGAATCAATTCAACTGTAACCTAACAAAACAAAAAGGAACATGCTTTTTACGTGTTTAGTTTAATATGTTGTGTTACCACCTATAAGGTTACGAATAGCGTCTTGAGGAAGGTAATTTTCTCGAAAAATATCATTTCTTAAACTGTTGTGTCAAGTTCATTCATCTCTGAAAAAATAACCGATGCAACTAAAGAACATCGTTAATAAACAAAATATAGGAAATGGATGGTTCCTTCTCAACCAACATTGATGCTTTGAAAGATTTTGCCCAGGAACTGATTCCACAGGCTGATTTAAAATTTGATTTATGTTAGAACCTTTTAGCCCCCCCTGTATAATAACTAAGACTATAGCATTTAACCAAATACTGTATATGCAAGATGAAATTATTCATTTCTTCTACAGTTTGCTAGAAAAAATAAGTAAATTGGAACTGCTCATCAATTTTCAGTTTGCTTGGATCATTAGATAAGAAATTGCTGTATATGTAACCAAAGCTTTTCTAAGTATTATGTAACTTACATGAATTTTAATGGAACTGATTTCAATTAATTGTCGAACAGTTTCAACTGAAGCAGGTAATTTTTTTATTTGACCTTTGAGACTTATACATGAAATAGGTACAAAATCGCATTAAAGATGAATTGGTCTATTCAGCTTATGTCAAATCTAAATAAAACCAAATAAAACATCTTCAGACCCTGCAGAGCAATGACATCTGACATGGAAGTGGTAGGTATATAGTGCAGTTATCTTTTTTGGTGATGAATTTTTATTAAATTAAACAATAAAGGCATACAGTTTTATTTATTATACAAACTACTATTATTTCAAAACAAAACGTGAATTTTAGAATTAAATATACATTAAAACCGTATTATATTGATACATTATGAAATTATTGGTCTACTATTTAGAAAATGAAACACCTTGTATAATTCCATTGAATTACCAAATACACTATGTTGAAGAGTTCTGAGAAGTAATAGAAAACCTAATCAATTCGCAACGACCCAGTCAAATTACCATGGCATTTTGACCGCCAGTATCATAGTATTCATTATTTCCCTGAATTTCTTACATTATTCTCAAATTAGGTATTAACCTCCGACATTCACATAATAAGCCGTAAATATTTATTGATTTAATGAAAATAATTATAGACGAATAATATTTATCAATCAATGAACGATGATAATATTCTCATTATCTTTTTTGTTAAAAAAAACATATTTAAGATTGTCGAGAGTCATCCTTATCGTTAACCTCAATAAAAGTCTACAATTAATACGTATCTCAAAGAATGCTTTCAGAGTATTACTATTCCCTACTATTTACGATAAATAATCTTGCAATGGGGACAAATTCGGATGGTTTCCAAATAAATCAACATTTTACCTAACGAAAAATTGTTTTTTTGTACGACTGTCAAAAAAACTTGACATTTCTGCATCTCTATTGATGCGTAAATATTTACTTTTTCCACGGTGAGAATAATTCACAAAATAAATATGAAATATTACTTTTGGAAGAATTTATTTTTAACAGAGTCAATTATTAATTGATTATTCATCATAAAACACTTTCATTTATTAGTAAAGTTTGTACTTTGTACAATTACTTCCAACATAAATTTCCGAAGATGTATGCAGAAATGTCAAGTTTTTTTGACACTTGTACAAAAAATGTTGTTTGTATTTCGTGTATAAAATTCGTGTTTTCATGACACATTAGAGAGAATTTTTCACTCTCTCATGTGCCATTAAGAAAACACTCATTTTACGCACTTGATACAAAAATAACTATTTCGCCTAGCTTCATCTGAAGATAGCAAAGCAATGCTAGTAGAACGAAATGCTCAAGGCTAATAAGGTGCCTTAATCAGAAATTAAATGCTCCATGTGTTTTTCGAAAGATGTCAGTCGCTCTAGTTTGAAGCTCTATCAGTCAGTGACTTCAAGAGATTGCTTACTCGTGAGAGTGTCTTTTTTATTTCTTTCCAAACCAATAAAAATTACATAAAGATGAACCTTCATCCCCTATTTATGTCCGACTTCAAAAAAATGAGAAGGTATGAAATTCGATTGTATGTTTATGTCTTTTATAAACTGATGTCTGCCCGTACATGGTTAACGTGCGCTAATTTTGATATTTCGAGTTCTGTTTAAAGAAGAACTGCTGATAATGAGCACAAAGAAAGAAACAATCCAACAGGTCTACCTTCACAAAAATGTCCTAAACAGGAGCAGAGGAGGAGTTTAAATTTTCTAGAATAGAGGGAAGATTGATATGGAGAGATTAAGGAGATTATTTCTAGTTGACTTTACATCGAATATTTCACGGAAGAAGGAAGGGTTATTTTGTTATTTTCGAGAAATTTGTAAATCACTGTAGGTACCAATTTATTATAACTAGTGGTCGCCCAGTAGTCGAAATTCGAACGTAATTCATTATTTTTTAAATTCAAACGTTATTGAGCTTTTTTGTTGTCAAATATGTAATAATTGCATACAATTTTTGGGAATTTTGTTGTTCTACGTCAGTTGCAAGCTTGTAAAAACGGCAATAGCGTCTGTTGTTTGTCTAATTCCTCACAATACGTATGAAATTTCAAATTTATTGTTAGTAATAGTTCAAAAAACACAATGGCAGCTAGCTATTTATTTTATAACACAATGCATTGTAATGTTTCGACTTAACACCGGTAATATTACTTTATCCTTAGGACAAAAGGAAAAGAATGCAGTCCTTTCACAAAAGTGACTTCATATTCGAAATGTTTTGCATTGCAAATCCAATATCAAAAGTATTAAAATTTCTTGAGATGATATTAAGTGCGCATTTAAATATATCCCTCAAAATAATTACATCACTTTGTATACACTATCCACAATATTTAAATTTGCATCTCACCAGGGTTGTTATTCACGAATAAAACAATCTATTCGTTGTGCAACACACAATACACTTCTACTACGTTAACCATATTCTTTTTATTTAATTTAATTTCAAATATTAACGCATAATACAACGAAATTTTAACTGTGTGCTCTACTTCACCATATAAACTTTCACTATGCCATATCTCATACTCCTCCGTACACGTTTAATGCCTGAAAAATCGTCTACAATCACTTATTAATATATAGATTTTGTAGCCGCAGTATCATCAAACTAGAGGACTCTCTAGGACTCTAGTCACTCAAAAATGTAAGATTTTTTAAATATGTTCGATTTCATTGTACCTAAGTACAAAAAACTATTATAGTACTGGAATTCCAATATCTACAGGAATATTACATGATTAATACAAAATGTATTAGATAATATAAATCATAGATATTTTAAATTGAAATTGTATTTTCATTGCACCAAACCTTAGTTTACGGCAGTGAAAGGATATTTTTAGGAAGTAGTAGATACTTCCGAACTTCATAGAACCGTTTCTCGAACTTAGTCATCTTTGCTTTTTTATTAGGACTATGTTCCATGAATACTTACTGCAATGCCGTGACAAGACATTACCACCTAACATTTAAACTTTAATATAGTTTGTGATACTGATACTCGCTAGGTACCTACAGTACTGGACCAAATTTGGATAAATTCTGCCCTCGCACCTCATGATTTTCCTTATGGCCGCTTTGAAAACTAACAGTTCCAAAGAAATACATCCTGTTACTCGATTGGTTAGGTTTTTTACAGTCAGTTCATCCTCTTATAAAATTCAGAACCTAACGTCCTAACGGTAACCAAAAACACGCACAAGAATGAATATTAAAAAATATATTTGTTTATAATAATTTGAAAAGCTTTACTCGTAAAAGTAAAAATATTTAAAATGTTATTATTCTTCAATTTCTCGGTAGCCTTAATGATTCCTTTAATCAGCGTTTCCTTCCCTTCACTCCACAATTGATCTACAGAAATATTTTCTTTACGTGAGAAAAAGACACTTCTGTGGCGTTTAATAAACATCAATAACTTTTTTAAGAAATTTCATTCCACTGATCCTTATTTCTGATTTCTTTTAATGATTATCGTGTTCGAAAAAAAAAACTCTAATCTGGCCTGTATATAAAAATTTGAATACGGGAAAATCGAAGTAAGTAGATATAAATTCGGGTAATGATGTACACCTCCTCCTTTTGTGAAGTCGATTGAAAATCCATTGGCATTATTACGCTTTAAGCTAAATGTATGTGACTCTTAAAATTGAAACCGTAAACTAACCCATCAGATATTTCTGAGAAAACTAGGCTTTGCCGATTAGCTGGTGTTTTCCTCCATTTTTAGATACACGCCAGAGAAAACATTCGGTGGGGGAAGGATTCATAATACCCTACACTGTCGATGTGCTCCTGGAAAACAACAAAAGCTCCTGTTAGTGCTCAAATTAATATAATGCACAGCTGAGATCGATAGAGTTGAGAAATTATTGCCGGTCGTGAATTTGAACGCAAGTGATCTTCAAAGGTGAGTACAGCGCGATCTTTTCCATCTAGAGAAACATTCTCAATGGAATTAATATCTATTAGTTTAAATCACTAATTATTCATTTTTTTTTGGGAAAAGTTATCAAATAGTCGTTTGAAAATAATTCTGATTGCCAGTTCACTGCACAGCATCACAGTTTATGAGGAAAATTCATAATTATGTACAATCGATTTACCTAAGTAATATTTCAGAAATATATTTTCATATGAAATGTTCGTATAAATATAAACAAATTACTTTTTTGTTTCTCCATATCGATCGTTATATGAAGCACTCCAAAACAAAACGTATGTAGTCAGCGGACTGTGTCCTTACTTGAGTCACATAACAATTATTACGATGAACAGCAAAACGACATCCTTATGAAAACGGTACCAATAACATTTAAAGATAATGAATCACTTTTCTCACGTTTCTTAATGTTGAAAGAATTGTCTGTAAAAAATATCTTTATAAAATGCGACCACATCCAAATATGTTGATTTGAGCAAACTTTTTTCTGTTTCACGGCTCATGGAATTTTGTTGAAATTTGGTTTGAAGCTATTGTTTAATAGGACAAAAAACCCATCTTAAGGTTATGAAAAATATCTATTCATACTTTTTCTCAATTTTTTTCAATCGCCAATTGTTGTACCTATTGTCATTTTGCCTTTCATATAAATCCGTACATTTCTAAAACAATTTTATAAATCAGAAATAATCACCTGCGATAATTGGATCTATTACCCAAATAACTGATGACGATTCACAACTAATATTACTTCAGAAGATTTGCATCAATTTATTTCTCCAAGATTTTTTCGCAATGCAATATCCAAATGATTCAGAATTAAAATACACTTTTTAAGAATTAACGATTAGTTTATTATAAACGTTTTTGAAGATATGTATGCAAAATAAGTATAATCATTACATTAGTTTGTACATTTGTTACAAAGTTGCTCAATAGATTATTATTTTTCTTCCAATGTAACAATTTAGATTTCATTATCATTCAGTTTCTATCGCAGTAAATAAAGATGTAGTAACTTCATAGTCTTTACCTCAAAGGGAAAAGATTTTGTTTGCACTACTTGATTTTGCAATGGTAATTCTGATCCGACTCTAAAAATAATAATGGGACATACTCTTACGAATCTTTGGAAATAGATCTGCAAACACGTTTTTATTTATAGTTTTTGTTTTTCTTTTTGTCTATTCGATACGTATTTTGCAATCATTTCTAAACCAACTTTCTGATGAGCTAGCGACTTAAAACGTAAAACGTACCTCAGAACTTCATATCATAAACTTGTCTGTATGTTTTTTCTTTGATTAAATCTAGTAAATAATTGTTTCAATGAAATAAAAATTAACAGTCCGAGTGGTTTTTGATCGACTTTTTACAGACGATGCAGGTAAATAATTCAGTTTTAAATGAAATTCGACATGCATCTCTCTCCAAAAATCCCCTCCAAAGGGGTGAGGGATACTTTTTTTCAGAAATCGAAAATTTGAAACAGTGAAAATAATTAAGAGTATTTCCGGAAACGTTTGAATAGAAAGTTTTTCGAAAAGTTCAACGGTTTCAGAGTTGGAATGTGGGCAGTTTTCGAAAATATGGTAAATCATTTTATTGAAAGTGCAATTTAATTTATTTTCTGTTGACACTGTTAATTGTGAAGAAAATTTCTTTAAAAAAAACTAGGACCACTTTACGAGTTGGTGCTCTGAAAAATACGAAATAATATTAATTCGTTGCTGCTACTCAAGAAGTTGGTGCCAAAAGTCTTCTATGTACCTAATTGCACATACTATTTTTATATTTTTCAGTGCATCAGCTAATAGATAAAGTCGTCCTAGTTATGGTAAAACGTTATTTATCTTGAAAATCATTTAGTAGCAAGTTTATTGTTTTGATACTCTTCAATGCGTTTCAAAAACTTGGTGTATAATTTTTTCTATCTTATTAAAATAATTATCTAAAAGTTATCAAAGTACACTAGCAAATTTACCACGCAGAAAACGGGCTATCATGATACATCTGACTTTAAAATCGATACAATACACAATACACACCAAAGTCAGTAAAGTTCTAATTCAAAGAATAAATTTGCTACATTGCCAAATGGAATACTCATTTCAAAAGCTTTTTGTCTGTATCGGGAGAAGGAGGAAATCGCATGGAAGTAAAAGAGCGGTCGTTGGCAGACACTTACCGGCTAAAAAGCCTTTATTCCAAAAACCAATATCTTCCATAAAAACCGGTTGCTAATTCATAGCCATAATAACTTGAGAAAATCAATTACATCTAAGGGAGTGATTTTATCCGAATTTCCTTGTTTTTTTTTTACTTTCCAATTATTATCGGTTTATTTGTTAAAGTAGATATAGGTTCTGTATCAGCACAATCAATTTGCCATGTTTAAAATATTTTTCAACTAACGTCAGCTATATCTGCTGGTGTAATAAGACTGGTAATTTTGAAGAGTTTTGGCACCAACTTCAAATGTACCGGCACCAATAGAATTAATATTATCTAGTATTTTCTACTGCAGCAGCTAATAAAGTAGGTCCTAGTTTTTGAAATAGAATCATTTCACATTTTTGAGTATAAAATTTTGTCATTAAAATTGTTGGATTCTCATTTATATTCATAGTTTCTGAAGCTCGTTTACAAGAATGGTATGAAGTATAGATAATGTAAAGAATTTAGGATATAGTTTCGACGCCATTCGGAATATAGGCGTGTGCGGTTCATCTGAGGGCGGAGCATCTTGATCAGTACGGACGCTGCTGGGGCCAAAGTGGTATGTGTGTAAGGCATACTGCTATTGGTCAGCGATACATGCAAAGGTCAAGATAATATCCCGAATCAGATAGTGAATTCGTGCTATTGGTGGAATGATCTTTTGTTGGAAGTTACCGGTCGAAGCTTCTAGATGGAGGGGGCTTGCCTATATTGGAGAGGATTAGAGGATTTCCTGCAGAGTTCAGTCAGTATTTGAGTGAGTACGGTGAATATGCTGGAGACCGGCGTTACGGTGGAGACCGGTAATACGGTGCAATCCGTCGAGACCGGCAGTACGTAGTATGGTGTAGACCGGGAGTACGGTGCAGTCCGGCAGTCCGGTATGGTTGGGTCCCTAGTAACTAACAACAAAAATAAATAACGCTCGGTTCGAATACGGTTGTAAATAGTGTAAATAATAGATATACATTGTACATAGAGTCGATAGTGTACTGTAAGCTAATAAATAGTGTATAAATAATCTGTGATATTTAGTGTGTAAATAAATTCCCAATCATTTTTATATGCCCCTTACACTGGTGTCAGGTGTGGGGTAGTATAGTGTATTGAACGGTTTATAAAGGTGATAGTGACTGGAAAGAATGACTATCAGACTGAAATATGTGACTGCAGATTACACGAGGAATTGTGTCGGGAACGTTTTTTCGGTAGTTACTCTTAGAACATTTCGGAATACTCTTTCGAACGTTATCGCTAAAGAAATGGCTGCGATAACGGTGTACAGATCGATGTGCTTCTGGTACTGGAACGCACGTTGAGATAAATGCTGTTATAGCTACTGTGGCGACGATTCTGAGCTGGAAAACATAAATATAAAGAAGGGAGGAAAGCAGGGCACGGTGCTGTAAATGTCGCTCTTAGTTGGTTAAGGAGTAAGAGCATTATCTTGCCAGCATTTTATGATAGTATCCAGTTTCTGAAGACCAAGTGGCTTATCATTGACCTCGAAGAATCTAAACGGTGTGGCTACCGTCAACTTCTAAACACCCAAGAGCTACTGGGATTTGGTTGCTGGCACGTTAGAAGTCTACAACAGCATCATGGAGAAGGTCCGCCACGCTGGGCATGGAATGATGGTAAGGATCTGGTGATGCAATCTCGCCAGTGGTGCTGCATTACCGGGTAGCGTGGCAACTTGCTGGGTATTCCTTACCATTTTCCTGTAGGTGTCACCAAGAGTTGCCTCTGGTATAGCGAAGGACGTGGAGATGCTGTGAGTATAAGGCCAACGGTATAGACGAGTGCGTCCTGGGGTATTCTAGTGGTACAGATGTACCTAAGCCGGATGGTAGGGTAGCTTGCTAGACTTGGTGATAAGATTCATATGGGTGCAATCCACATGAATCGCTAAGAATCAATCGCTCTGAGATGTGCACGACGTGAAAATGCAGACGGCATGGAGGGGCATTGGTTACTATCTAATTTCAGTTAATTCTAAGTCAACGCAAGAACTTAAAAAAAAGATTTGGAAGAATTTTCGAAATGTGCGAAATTATCACATCACTGTTGGTTGCCTTCCAAATTAATGATAACGTATCCACATCTAAGACCCAAATTAAATTTCCACCATGTGACTATATTTAAAATTTAAAAATATATGGTTGGCTTTATTATTAGTTTTGAAAATACTTCAAGTTAATGGAGTTCGGTTTGAGAAATAAGAACCTATGGACACGAATTTTAATTCAAAACCAACTGAACTTTTAAATCAATTTCAAGGGAAAAAATCTCAACGCAACTGAAATAATTAGAGCTATTTTCACGCTCTCTTGTATAAAAGTTTACCACTAATTGAACAATTGTAGTTAAATATAAATAATCCATTTTATCAACAGATTATTGATTAATATAATCTTTCAAAGTTATCAACGTTACTTTTAGATACATAACACATATTTTGAAGTGAATGAGGAAACCGGTTTCCTTATACCTACCTCTTTCTTGTGTTTATAGAATATTCTTTCGATTATGGCATATTCCGACAATCTTGCTTAATGCTCAGTTGAATAAAAATGATATTAAATAAGCTCCGTTAAGCTAGCAGAGCAAAGTACTCAACCTGAATTCGCTTTGTACCCGAGTTATGTGCTTAATTTTCTGCTGAAATGAAAAATTTTGTGCTCTCTCCATTTTGGCGGAAATCACAAATTGAAAGTGCTCTGCTGTTAAGCTGGCAGAGCACCCCAATATTTTTGCGATAACTCAATTGGTATAATAATTTTGTTTTCATTCTGTGCTGCAATGAAAAAAATAAAGCTTCTTATTTTTCGGCGGAAACGGACACAAAAAATCGATTATCGTAAAAATAGCCGGATACTCTACTAGCTTAAAGTTAAGCTGACAGATCATTTTTAATTTGCCCATTCGCTCGAAACAGAACGAGCTAAATTTTTTGATGTTCAACAAAAAATTTTCTCATAATTCTGGTAGGTACCAATATCAGAAGTACACAGGAGTTGTCGAGGCCACATTTCGAAGTTGTGCTGTTATAACTCGAAAGAAGACTTTTGGCACCAACTTCAAAAGTACTAGCACCAATGGAATTAATGTTAGTTTGTATTTTTCATTGCACTACCTAATAAACTTTGTTCTATTTTTTTGTAAAAATCGTTAAACGTTTTGTTGTACTTTGCTTATACTTATTATTTAGAAATTTCAGACTTTACTTTAGCAAAACGAACACTTCCATCCATTTTCCAACACTGACTTAATATACCATCATATATCTATCTATTCCAATAATTAAGGACACACGAATTAAACCACGAATAGGTTAACAAACCGGAAATATGGTTAAACGAAATAAACTTTCTTTTATTTTAAATGATAACTATTTTATGACATATTGCTGTTTATCTACAACAAAAAAATTAAATAAGTATTAGCTACTTCTGCTGTATCCGCGATATAAGGATTTGTCTTGATCGTGTAGATAGATGTTAGATGTTCTATGCTCGCTCCCCCAAGGAAATAATTTATTCTTGTAATATAATATATATTCTTTGTTGGACCACACATGGATTAATATCAATAGTTAATAGTTACTTAACAGGCACCGAGATGCCTTAGATGAAGAATGAATTAGATTAAGTATGAATTGAAGTTTCAAGTCTCTAGCCCGTTTGAGGTCTGAAAAATCGTGGCGGACTCACCTTATCCAAAAAACAGAAAGTAATAAAAACTATTATAAAAATGTGAAAACTGATAATACGTATATGGAATGCAAAGTGAAAAGGATTAAAGATTATTAACTTCTTTATGAAAAAGATAAATACCCACTGATTCATATGGTATATTCATCTGATTTCATCACCAATTAAGTAAATGTAATTCATTATCTCATTCCATTCGCGAATCATAATCTGTGACAGAAGACCCAAAATTAATCAAACTAACTTGATTAGCTAATCTCTTCATTGCATAACAATTATAAAGAAACTATGTATGCATTTAACTTATAGATATCTCGTTTAATATATGACAGTCCGTCCTATAGATGCATAGACGGTAGTGGCAGAATAAGTTGAACTATTTCGCTGAAGTAAAAGCGGATTTGGACTAAACCTTTGGAAAGAATGGTGAGTTAATTGTTGAAGGTAGAATATATTTTTCTCAAAAAATTGGACCGACGTTATTAGTTGGTGCAATAAAAAAGACAAAATAATATTAATTGGTGCTGGTACTTGTGAAGTTGTGCAGTTGCAGTTAGATTGATAACTTTTGGCACCAAATTCACAAGTATCAGAACCAATAGAATTAATATTGTTTTGTATTTTTCAGTGCACCAACTAATAACGTCGGTCCATTTTTTTGTAAAAAATATTTATTTCACACTGTTGAGTGTAATATTAGTCACGAAAATCGTTGAACGTTCACTAATACCAAAGAAGTACTTATCCTATTATCCACGTATATTCTTTGCTTGTAGTTGTTATTATTGAGATCTCAAAACATCGCTGCGGAAATACGCATAAATATTTTAGATGTTACCATTTTACCAACGCTGTAACTCAGAAAGCGTAACTCTAAGGAAAAAATGTTCAGTATAAATGTTGCTACAAATAAATAGGTCTTTCATATAGTACCCACAGATTTTCAATTTTCGAATGAAATCGCCCGTCTCAAATAGCAAAAATACACATATTTGAGAATTTAACATGCCTCTTACTCGAAAACCGTAACTCTTTTGAAAAAATGTTTTATAGAAACGTTTCTGGATATTGCCCTATCTTTAATTATACCACCTTTTTCCCCCTCCACCTCCTTCGCTTCGGGGGCGATTTTCGGAGAAAAAGAGATTTCGGATTTGCGTTTTTATGAATATGGGACCAAATCTCAAGCCTCCTCTTTCAAGTGAATCAAAAATCTTCAAAAACGGAATACGTTTACTATATACAACGCGAAAGCAAACCAAAATAAAGCAGACAGTGGAATTGTATACCTCATCTGTTTGGAATTATTGTAATGGTATGGTATGGTATAGTATTCCGAAATTATAACATATTTCCAGGTTTCCATTTCTATAGATATCTACGTATCATTTCCAGATAAAATTTCTCGAACTTTTTGTAAATAAAATAAAACCTACTATATTATAAAATTCAACATCCAGTTGGCTATTGGTTTAGGTTAGTTCAGAGTTCAGATAAGGGTAGAAAAACTACTCCTAGGTACTTATCCTTTTTCATCTTACATATACATTCGATTTTCTCATTTTTGCTTATATATTCTTTGAGTAAACTTTTGATAAGAATATGATGGAGATTCGTTTTATTGTAGGTAATAGTTTTTTCCACATTTCTTCTATCTTCATCATTTTTCTCCAAATATGGTTACCAAAGTAATTTCCTGATTTTATCGATATTTTGTCTATCAAATTATTTCAAAAATGTTTAATCCATTAATGAAGAATATTTTGGATAACATTCACAAAATTTATAGAATTAACTTCACAAAAAAAATCATTTTGGAGTAGTTTATTGCCATACGTAACAGAAAGTGATGTTTTGCCAGAGCACAGCATATGCAAAGTTAAATGGAATATGTTTCACTAAGATGAAAATTCTCATTGAATGACATATTTAATTGGCAACACCAACATACTTCAAAATTTTTAATAAAAAATGAAATATAGTTGTTCTAAAAAGTTGTAACTTTTGAGCAATGAGTAGGTAGATGCATATTGGTATAATTCATAGTTTACCTCTATCCAATTATTCATTTTAGTGATAATACAAATTTACTATTTTTAAGTTTGATAAAATAATAGAATATTTTTTTTTGAAATAGAATAAATGTTTTGTTAACAGTAGACTCCAAATTATTCCAATTTATTTAAATCAATTGCTAAAAACGGGCTACTCGAGAAAATAAATTATTCTTGAATTTCTTATGAGAGATTTTAAGACAAATGAGAGAAAATCATTGAGCCATTTTAATATCTAAATATTTTTCACCAAAAATTAGACCGACTTTATTAGTTGATGCACTGAAAAATACAAAATAATATTAATTTTATTGGTGCTGCTACTGGTACTTTTGAAGTTGTGCAATTGTAGTTAGATAGAGAAAACTAATAGAATTGATAATATTTTGTATTTTTCAGTGCACCAACTAATAAAGCCTGTCCAATTTTTTAAAAAAATATTATCCCACACGTTTGAGTATTAGAGATGAAAATCGTTGAACGTTCACCAATACCGAAGAAGATAGTGCTTATCCTATTACCCTTGTATATTCTTTGCTTGTACCTACTTGTTATTATTCAGAGATTTCAAAACATCGCAGCGGAAATACCTACTCATATCTCAGACTTTACCATTGCTGTAAGGCGAAAACCGTAGCTTTTTTGAAAATAAGTTCAACTTAAACGTTTCCGGATATGGTCTTATCCAATTTTGCCGTCTTAGATTTTCGAGAAAAATTACCCCCTCCAGCCCCGTTTTTAGAGGGAAGGAGATTTCGGATTTGAGTTTTTCAAAAAATGGGAACATTTCTTAACTCTCTTATTTCAATTGAAACAAAATCGTCAAAATCGGAGCACGTTTACGTAAAAAAAGCTAACATAAAACCGAACTGTATACCTCCTCCTTTTTTGGAAGTTGTTTTAAAAATAAGAGTCTACTCAGAAATTTAGTGACATCGCTATATATTTTTTATGTTGTATCAAATAAAAAATGTCAGGTTTTCAAATAATAGCAAACAGGTAAATAGTTTTCAGTTCTAATCTATTACAGAGCACTGAGAACTCCTAAGGGAAGAAAGAAGAAGACCTTTGGAATATGGTACCCTTCTGCATTTTTTTTGGAGTCTCCCTCATATGTGCCGGGATCATCCTTTACATTTTGCTTCTCTCATATGTTATTGTTGGGAGAATTGATGACATCGAACAATAGTTAAAACTCAATATATTTGTGGAATAAAAGCTGAAATAACTTTTGCTCTTCAAATTTCAACTTTTCAATATTTATTCTCTACAAAGTCATGTGTTGCTATGTCAAGTTACTGTTTCTAATGACAATGCTATCAATTATAGTCAACTTAATGTTAATAGTAGCATTAATTAACCAAAGTTCTCCTTCAGATGAATATTTGACTGAAAAACAAGATTACATTGACATAACGTTGAATGCTACAGGTTTTGAAATTGTTGATGAATTCCAGATTTAACAGACATGGCTGTTTTGGCGGAAGTTACGATTATTTCCTTTATAATAATTCAAATTATACTATTGGTTTTAATTTTTATTTTAAATATTTTTGTCATGATTGCAATAATTTTATTGATATTGCTTCTAGCTTCTATTGATACTAATTTATCTAAAATATGTGTTTATTCTATATTTAGAACAGTTAAATTCTTGGTGATTTTATGTATTGCAATACTCTTTTACAGAGCTTAGATACTTGCTGGGATGATGTTCGCAAGTAAACCCAGAATTTTATGATTGTATTAAAATAGGATAGATAGTAGAGAGAAAAAAAACAGAGCACGAATTATAGTACAAATTGCGAGAGACGAAAATTTGAATAAAGATATTATTGTTGAAGATAGAGGGTCTCGTATAAACTAGAAATGTTATAAAAAGTATATATAGGAAGTTTATTAACGACTGGCTAAGGTATTGGATTGAAAAACGTATAAATCTGGTTTTTTCCGTCTTGGGTGTGGAAATCAGATTTACTCTTTTTTCTTTTCGAACTTTCGAATCTTTATTGATTCTTCATAAGAAATTCTACGATATTACAAATAATATGTTTATAAAATTAACAAGAAACATAAGAGACTTAAGAAAGTGAGATTTTATTAAACATTAAATATTTTGAAAAAGAAATAACTAGTATTTTTGATATCAAAAATTTCATTATGAATAAAATAAAACCTGTATAATTTGAATTTCGAGATTTGAATGCCAGAAATCTTTACGGTTACTTTTAACTTGCTGACAATTTCTTGATATGAAATCTTAATGGTTATAAAACAAGGTATAACTAATAATCTGTATTATTGTATAAACCTATACCTAATGGGGTAGCTTTTGGCAATGTGTAGTCCTTTTTTTAGTCGTCAGAACAAAAGTCAAGAATATAAAAATAAAAAAAATCTGTGAATTAAAATTTATGATTTTTGCTTCAAAGAAAACAATTTTTCCGAAAGCTAAGCCATTTATCTTCATAAAAAGGTTTCTGCAGTTATTAACAAGCCAATATAGGAGAGTATTATTTTCATTATATTACTACTTACATTTATAACTTTAATGTAAGCTTACTTTTTTGATGTTTGAATTCATCATTATATCTAAATGATTAAATCAATATATGTAACTAACTGATATTTGTATTATTTTTACTAGTAGGTATTTTTTTCTCCACACTTCATCAATTTGAAACAAAATTTCCAAAATACATCAAATGCTGATCAACCAACAATGTTTTGTTTATAATTGTGCTATTGCCAATCACAAATGTGGGATAATACTTAAATAGGCTCTTTCGATTTGAATTAACAATTTTATCTGATATCAAAAAAACTATATCTATATATGCACAATTTTCTATTTATAACAAAAAACAGTTAATCTACATCTCAGGATTGTTGGTTGGTATGCCGGAATACTTCAAACGTTGCTAAGTTGTAAAACGGGAAATGTTCAGCACTACAACATGATCTCTCTCAAAAATTGATTATTACCTATATTTACCTTCATATTAACCTTTTAACATGTATGACATGAATTATATCTCCATACTTTATTAGATTTGAGCTGACCTGAACTCTTTTTATAATAATATGAATACAGCAAAGTTTAGCGTAGGCACAATTCTATAGTAACTCTCATAGTATTAACGTCATGTAAACTTTAATAAAATAAAAAAGGGCAATCTTGAGTATTCGAAATATTTTTAGAGCAGTCAGTAGCATTCCTGAGAATTTTTCGTATCAACTATTAATCAGAAATCGAACCAGTTTAACCATGAGTGATACTGATAACCCAGAGGGGCAAACCAATCTTGGCTCAACCTAGTCTAAAGAAGACCTGGAAATCCAAAACTCACTGGCAGATCATCGAAACGTGGAACACACATAGTCCGAATTTGTAAGAGTTATCGACCTGGAAGCACCACAATCGCCGATCCAGCCGAAGCCCTTATAGTGCATAGGAGAGGATACTTAGAGATGTCTTCATATTGCTTTGAGTCTAACTCATTTTATATCTTTTGGAAATTTAAGTGACGTTCACGAAGGTTTGCAAGAAGCATTTTCTTACCAAATTAACCTTTAGAAAATTCATATTTACCTAGTTTTATTAGTATTTAGTATTTACATTGCCTACCTGAACTTAGGCGATGCTAATGATTTGAATCGATTTCTTAATGTTAGTCAGTCACTTATCAACCACTTCTATTATGAATTTAACCCTGATAGTTTCTCGAACACATATCTAATGAAGTCCATCTGAGAAAGGTGTAGAGTAATAAATTATAATAATGAAGGGATCTTTATTGTATTATGGCGCTTATATGGCAGAATCCAATAAAGATCACTTTATTATCATAATTTATTACTCTACACCTTACTGGGATGAAGTATAAGCTAAGTGTTAATGCAAAAACACTTTTCAATATTCAAGGTATCAACACGTGGCCAGAGTTAAAGTTGTCTAAATTCTAAATAGAGATCAAATTATACTCCAGCATGATAACAATTCATTTAGACCCTCATTTTGGCAAGCATCACTTCAACAAAGAATTAATCAGTTTCCACAACTGTTTGTAAATAGTCCACAGTATCCAAGAGTTCCCCAAAATAATCTAACATTCAAACTTCTAACCCAGATCAAATTTATTTAAACCTCATTGCAAAGCTGAGGAATTGTACAATACAGAAGTTAAGGATTGTGAATATGAAAATGTTCCGAATAATTTTTATGAATATCAAAATTATTATCCAGAAATAGATTATGAATATGAGGAAGCTTCTTCAAATGAAAATAACATTGAAACCGAAAATTATTTTCTTTCAACACCAGAGACATACAAATTCATTTATTATTTGTGATTATTGTTGCAGCGTCGTCTACCATCGGCATTCATCAAAGATATGCTGAGGAATCGTTCTCATTTGCAATAGCCTTCTTCGAATGACTTTCTTTTTGATCGCTCTGTATATGATACTTAGAAAAGAAGATACCGATTATTGATAGCGATACCAATTTCTTCCGCTCTGCGCTCGTGTTGTGACGTCAACTTTTTTCAGGAAAGAAACCAAATGTAATTTATTTAAAAACACTGTACAATATGCTTAAGTAATGATAGTTTTATTAACACAAATTACAGTTTAATATATTAATAAAAAAATACTACTTCTAAAAAAAATTGCTATTAACTATTTAATAAGACACCTACAATGTAGTTTTTCTCATTTTTATCACCGTGGAAAAAACATTCTGCAAGGATGTTATTTACTTTTTTCAGCGTAGTTACATATTTCTGGAAGAGATTCTTTTTTAAAAGAAGTCTTTAGACGATCTTGATATCTCTTCAGCTTTCCACTTGGATTTCTAAATTCTTTCAGCTGATTTGGTGTGAATACCTTCTGGAACGGTATGTTCTAGTTTTTGAGACGTTTAACCTCAACGTTCAACTGCGTTATTGTACCTATTATCCTTGCCATGAAGGTTGATATTAACACTAAAATACAATGAAATATATAAATCGAACTAGAAATCACAGGGACACCCGTCAAAACCTTTTTGTCTGTTTTTTCTTTCCAGGCGTTCTTAGCAGACAATCCCATTAGCTCAGGTTTGAAATACTTTTTTAATATAATTAGAAAACATCCAAGCATATTCTATATTGATAAGGTGCTGGCGGTCGCAAACATTCAATCTAGCTTTCTTGGAAAGTCGAAAGAACATAAGATCATTCCCTTTGGTTTTATTATAATTACTGCATAATGCAACTGACGATCTTATCTTACAAAACAAAACGCCGAAACGCACATTACTTCACACGAACTCTGAACTAACAAAACAAAATTGAATACACAAACAAATGAATACAATACAGGGATAGTAAATACCTTAATTTTTCTTATTTACAAATCAGATTTAAACAAATGTGAAAAAATGTGAGTCTTTGTTCAACCAAAACTGACATAGCGAAGAAATTATTTTTCACAGAAAATACATTTTATTTGTAATACTCAAGATAAGATTAATTTCAATTTGGCTGTCACTAAATATCGGAACTAAGGTGGTGCAAAGCAACTTATCTTGTTGTGTGTAATATTAGGAACTTTTACTGTGATTTATTTGGTAATGACCGGTAATAAACTTCACAATTAAGCTGATATTACATATATAATATTTATGAGTAGTCTAAGTCAGTGTTTTAAAAAGGTCCATAAAAAGAAAGTCCCTAGATAATACGTGGAAGTGTTGGTTTTTAAAATTGACTGCAAAATACTTTGACTAAAGAGTATGCAGTAGTTGCCTGGAAGCTTTAGTCATAATGATAGCCTTAATAAAAATTAAAGTATGTTCTAGCTATGTTCTAGAACATTCCTTATCCGTCTTAAGTAGGATTCCAGGATGTTTTTCTAGGGACGAAGATGTTAAAAATAAATCTCTATAATAAATACAATAAAAAATGACAATAATAAGTAAAATAGTAATAATCTAATTTCCAGCCTGTCATCCTAATCATCATGCGGATCTCATCCTTGCAATCATAATAGAATTGTTAGGCAAATTTCTTTTGTTTCTATTACTTCTGACATTACGTGCAGTCCCCAATTGAGCAGCCACATAATCTAATGGAGAAGCTTCTGATTCTTTTTTCTTCTTTAGTGTGTCATTGCAATTATCCAAAAAATAGCACATAAGAGCTGGTATAGAAACGATAAATGTTGTAGCCAATAGCAGACCTGCTACTATGATGGGAGTTGAAGTGGTAGGCGATGATAGATCAACATTTTTGGATATAATTTCTGTTGAGTTAGTGAATGGTACTGTCTCCTCTGCGATGGAATATGAAGCTGCTAACAACGTCAACAAAACCAGAATGTTGTGCTGCACATCTGTTGTAAAGTTTTTACATGTTATTAAAATAATATTTTCAATACTTTTATTTAGCTCAGCAATGAATCATTAAAATGCGTATCTGGGAGAGGAGAGGATAGAGCTTTGGATTTTTCGCTATTATTTTAATTTATTTTTTTATATTCAATAATATTGAATTAATATTCAACAATTATTTATGGAAAGATTGTAATTAATATATAGAGTCCATTGAAAAAATATCAATATTACACAAGTCCTTCCCTTCAAAAACTTCCCCCAAACGGGGTGGTGGGGGCAACTTTTCCCGAAAACTGAAAATCTGAGACGGCAGAATTAAAGAAAATTCTATATCCGGAAACGTTTATATTGTACATTTAAAATTCGAGATTGGAATATTAGAAAGGAGACCGACCATATCTGCCAACGTTTGAATTGGACATTTTAAAAATATCATAGGTTTTCAAGTTAGAGCAAGAGTATTGTCTGAAATATATGTTTGCGGTATGTAGAGGGTTTTTTTTTTCGAAAATCAAAAATTCGAGTTGGTCAAATCAGAGATCATATTCAGCAACATTTGATCTGACCATTTTTCAAAAAAATCAAAGGTTAGGTTTCTAAAACTGCTTAGCAACAGAAGGAAATTGAAAGAGTGTGTTTCCAGAATGTTCAATTATAATCATAGTTTTTTCGAAGTCTTTTATTTTCAAAGTTTGAAAGATTATACATTTGAATTACTCACAACGAGCTATTTCATTCGATATGACATACCTATGCACATGAAGAATTTGGTTTCTTTTCATTTCATAATTTGATCCACAATGCCTACCCCCGATATCAGATTTTGTCTATTTGTGTTATACAGTCAGCTATATCTGTATAGGTAAGTCCCAGATTTGAACAATTTTAGTTCCGCATAAATAGACTGGGACAAACGGACAGACAGTTTTTAATCGGATGTTCGATATATCATTAATACTCGCTTCAAAACTAATGAAAAATATTTTTTACAAATAATTGGACCGACGTTATTAGTTGGTGCTCTGAAAATACAAAATAATATTAATTCTATTGGTGTTGTTACTTTTGATGTTGTGCAGTTGCAGTTAAATTGGTAACTTTTGGCACCAACTTCACAAGTACCAGCACCAATAGAATTAATATTATTTCGTATTTTTCAGTGCACTAACTAATAATGTCGGTTCAATTTTTCGTAAAAAATATTTATTTCACTCTTTTCAGTGTACATTGTAGGTACATTAGTCACGAAAATCGTTGAACGTTCACTAATACCAAAGGAGATAATACCTATCCTTTTACCCACGTATATTATTTGCTTGTACTTATTATGTATTATGTAGAGATCTCAAAACATCTCGGCGGAAATACGCATACATATTTTAGATTTATACTATCCACCCCTAGAACTCGAAAACCGTAAATCCAAGGAGCAAATATTCATTATAAATTTTGCTACAAATATTGTCTTTCATGTGGTACCCTCAGATTTTCAGTTTTTGAAAGAAATATCGAAAATACACATATGTGAGATTTGAACATCAATGTAACTCGAGAACTATAACTCTTTGAAAAAAAAAACAATTTAAACGTTTCCGGAAATTATCCTATCTTTAATTCTGCCATATCTTTTCGACTTTCTAGAAAATTGGCTCATCCACCCCCTTCGGAGGCTGTTTTCGGAGGGAAAGAGATTTCGGATTTGAGTTTTTATGAATGTTGGAACATTTCTCAAGTCTCCTCTTCCAAAAAAATCAGAAATCATCAAAATCGCAGTACGTTTACTATATACAACGAGCTCACAAACCAAAAAAAAAGCACACAGTCGAATTGTATACCTCCTCCGTTTGGGTTCATCGGTCAAAAATAGATAGGTTTTCGTATCTTAAGTTCACAACTTCCATTATATTTAAAATATGGCACTTTCCGGTTTTGTGTAAAGCCGTTATTTTAGGTTTTATAATATCGGATCACATAGTATAATTCGAATTTTGTTATCAATCTTTAATTTCCGGTAACGTTGCCTAGAATCATGGAACAATATTCTCTTATTTTCATTTTCATTTTCAGAATTCTTCAATTTGGCCATATTCTTTTAATCATTGGAAAACCTGTATCTTCGATTTTCATTTTATTTTCTACCTTCGATTCTTGTTCAAAGATATACAGGGTGTTCCACGGTTATGACCTATTAGAAATTTCTGGAGAATGACAAAAGCTATCGATTTGAAAAGTTTATGGCGTCTATTAGATAATTTAAACTACCTTTGGAAAATATTCTCATAAAAAAATCAACTCCGGTTTTGCCGGAAGTAATAACAACTTTGTTATTTCAAATGGGATACCCCATATGTCGATACATTTTTGAAATCTACACAAAATTATGAGTATAATGGATATACCTTTCCCTATACTTAAAGTTATTAGTTTTAGAGTTATTTAATTTTTTCCGTTAAAAATCGACAAATGCGAGTTGATCGAAAATAAGTCATAACTTTTTTGTTATTTGCTTGACAACAATGGAGTTGAAATTTTTGGAATCTCTGTACACTATTTTGAAGATTTTGTTATAATATTTATAAATTTCTTAAGAAATTATTATAGAAAAATCAAGGTGAAGATGACTTAATTTCAAACGTTAACAACTTTCTTATTTCAAATAGAACACCCCAAATTTGTTTGCACTTGCATATGCAAAATCAAAATACCTCTATTGATGTAACCACTTCCATATCTAAAGCTGACAGATTAAAAGTTATTGGACAATTTCCGATTTTTCCAACAATTATTTTGTATTATCTTAACTTTGGAACGCATCAGAACGGTATCCATAGTTACCACTCGTTTATGTCAGTGTCAAAGTGCACAATTAGAATTGTTTCTTTCACAATTCTTGTTACGAAAATCCTCAAGCTTCGATTCGAAGCACTGAACATGACCTACGTGTTGCAAGATCATCAAATCAAGGAATTTTAAAAGAGTAGAAAATGAACGACTTTAAGTTTGCATAACTACATCTACACCCCCAAGATGGCCCTAGAAGAGTAGAATTTTGCAAAATGTTTCTGCTAAAAAATTCAAGACGAAAACATAAAAAAAATAATTTGGACAAATGAATCAAAATTATCGCGAGAACGCATTTTTAACTCAAAAAATAATAATTTCTAGCCAGACGCAAATCTTCATTTGACGAAAGAACAAAAGTTTCAAATTAAATTCAGCTTCAACGTTCTTGCTTTTATGAAAGACACCGTACTTGAGTTTTTTTACGACGAATTGCTGGACATCGAAAAATATCTTGCGTACCATCGATACAGACTTTGTAGATGACTTGCCAATTAACGAAGCCATAAGGTGCTGGTATCAGCTTGACGGAAGTTACCGAAGAATTTTATGAAATGTTTGAGGACAGGTGGTTTCGACGCTTGGGTCCCTGGAATTGGGCACCAAAGTCTTCAGATCTAACGTCCCTAGATTTTTATTAGTGGGGGATCATGAAGGAAAAAGTTTACATTAACTGTCCTCCAGTACAATCGATAGAAGGGAAAATATAGAAATCGTATACAAAATGCTTCAGAAGATCTAGACCCCGCATAAATAAGAAAATCAACATCTAGTGTGGAATCCAGAATTATTGCATGTTTAAAAGTAAATGGGTGCACTTTGAACCCTTGTTAAACTGCATTTGAAGTATTGTTTTGTTTGTTATGAATAGGTTATTATTTAACATTTTTTATGTAGATTATTAAATTTGGTATTGTTTTAGTATCTCTTCGTTTCTTATTACATACTGATGCGTTCCAAAGTTAATATAAAATAATTGTTAAAAATATCTGCTTTAATTGCATTGCTTCATCAGCGGTAATCGGAGGAACATGATTTCTTGGAGAATTTTGTTGGCCATGTTGAACAAAATTGTCTTGAATCCGGCAAAATTTCTTTGCAGTCATCGGCGGCAAATTAAGATTTCGGGCCTTGAACGTCCTGCATGTTCTTGCGACAATGATATTGCTCTCTCCATAAATTGCAAAAAAATGAGCAGATCAGCATTTGTGATTCTCGATTCATTATTGTGATAAATTGCAATCGAAAAAACAGTGAAAGAGATAATTCCTAATTTTACACTTTGACACTGACATAAATGAGTGATAAATATGGATACCGTTTTGATGCGTTCCAATGTTAAGGTAATACAAAATAATAGTTGGAAAAATCGGCAATTGTTCAATAATTTTAATCTATCAGCTTTAGATATGGGAGTGGTCACATGAATAGAAAGGTATTTTAATTTTGCATATGCTAGTGCGAAATATAAGGTGTTCTATTTGAAATAGCAAAGTTGTTAATTCGACCGTCAAAACCGGAAGTGATTTTGTTCTGGAAATATTTGCCAAATGTAGTTTAGATTGTCTAATAGACATCATAAAATTTCCAGATCGATATCTTTTGTCATTCTCCAGAAATTTCTAATAGGCCATGACCGTGGGACAACCTATATAGATATTTGTACTTCCAGCAAAGTTTTCATGACAGTCTAATACAGAGTTGGTAAAACATTTTCTAGTTCTCAAAATTTAGGTCGATGAGCTGGTCAGAGCATATACTATAATAAATTCATGAAAAAAGTCCCGACGTTTTACCGAGATGGTGATTATTGAGTTTATAGCTGAGCCACCTTAATATAGATGTGATAAAAAAAATCATGGATTGAACTGATAGATTTTTTTAAATAATAATATAGGTACTCTTTGTTACTTACCCATCATGGATCCTTAAATTTTCTAACTTCACCAGTAAACTAAATGACGAACAGTAAATGAATGGTGCCTGTTGGAGAAGACACAAATATTTATGCCCTTCCTGATGATAACAGGTAGATAATATTTGAATCGGCATTCGTACTTGCATGTCAAGAGTAGGTACATTCTTTACCTGGTTTGATGAGTTCAGTAACTATTATCTGTACCTTCCTAGAAAGCAGTTTATTTGTATAGAGATGCTTATCTCTTATAGTAGAATCTTCAACATTCTGTCAAATAGGTATGCTGTTTCTGATGAAATCAATTACAAAGAAAAAAATGGAAAATTAATAATAATATATTGGAATTTGTATGAATATTTCAAAACGCATTGGACAGACAGCGCCATCTACAGTTCAGTGATGTAATCTATTGATAGTAGACTCTAGAATACCTTTATAATATATATAAGCTTCTTTTGTATTTTACTAGAGGTCTCGGTTTTTAATTGTATTGAAATACTTTTTTGGAAATACAAAGAAAGATACGTAGAACTCCATTATTTTTGTGTGTCACTCGGCAGAATGAAATAGGTTACGTAAGTTTGTAAGTCAGACAGCAGAGGGTGCTAAGAATCTGAAAGCGTTGAGAATTCTTCTAAATCCTTTTAATATCTCTACCAGTTTTAAATATCTTATTAATTACTGAATGATATGTCAGTTAGTATTTTGTCCTATTCTGATGATTTTTTTGTTTGAAAGAGAACTGTTGAGAGTAGGTACAGTTAAAAAATTGAAATCAAATGTCCTTCTCTCCAAATAATTTTCCCCAAAAGGGGTGGAAAAGACCATTTTTCTAAAAATTACCAGCGAAAAAATATATTGTTCATTCGATCAAAAAATTATAAGAAAGATTAAAGAAATTATAATTTGTCGAAATCACAACGCTATGACTTTAAGGAGACAACTCTACAATTGAGCTTTTATTTGTCTAGCAAGAACGTAAAATTTTGCCTCGGTCTATAGCTTGAAGACACAAATGATTACTACCAGCATATTTAATGCATTTCTAAAATTCTACCTGTTTGCGTCACCCTCTGTGCGATTATACTTCATATAGCTGCAAGATTAGTTGCATAACCGTTAGACCACATAGTCTACACAACTGGATAAGCGAAAATGTGTATGATTCATTAAATTTAATTGCTTTAAGTGTTTTCAGGGGTGTACCCAGGTCCAGAGGACAAAATAAAAAGAACCTTTCAAGTAGACAACATTTTAAAATACTCGACTTTGCGAGAGGAGGAATGAAATTATAGAATATAATGTCTTTACTTGATTCAGATCATAATTAGTTTTCATTTCATTAAAGAATTTATCATATGGGTGCTTCAGATGAAGGACAAAATATAACCACATAAAAGAGACTGTTGCTCTATACAGAGGTGTGAAGTAGTAATAATTGATCTTTCTCACCGTTCTGTACCCAAAAGGTGACAACGAGATCCTATTACTATGCTCCCCTGTCCGTCCGTCCGTCTATATCTCATGAACCGTGGCAGACAGTTGAAATTCTCACAGAATGTGTATTTATATTCCCACTGTGACATCAAATAATAAAATTGAATATAAAGTGGACCATACACAACATTTTTCGTCGTTTTTTGTTCGACCTTAACAGACGCACTATTTCCCGAACCATTAATAGATAATATACATATGAAATTCCCAAGAAATAAGTAATACTACAGCTAATATAATAACAAATAGTGTTACAAATTAAAGGGGGTCCTTACATATATTGTTTTTACGTGATCTTAATAATTTCTGTATCTTTTGAAGCATAATAGATAGACCGTTCGTGATTGGTGGAACGGAACCCTTCATGTGCGAGTCCGTCTCGCACCTGGTCCGTTTTTCTGACGAACTTAAATAATTCTCGTTATTTTACTGCCCATGTAAATCAATACTTTTTAAAATCATTTTGTGTGCATTCTTCTCTTCGAAGCACATTCGTTTGGCAGCTGGGAAAAAAAATACCTGCTTAATCAATTTGATTAAATTAGACATCTACGTTAGCAAGTAATTTCACATGCCACAAAATATTGAGAAAGTGTGATTATGCAGAATATTCACATGTACTGAAATTTAGAATTGACCAGATTAATCATTACTTATCAGTAAATTGCAATTGCGGTAAAAGTCCATTTGCCTTATATATTGTATGCGGTAACGTTGCCAAGCAACGTTTTGATGCATTTAAAATGCGGGTGTGCTGAATTCGTCAGGCCATTTATAAACCCCAATTTTTTTTGATAAATCTTCAGGATGCTCGATAAGCCATATTTTTTATATCATTCGAAAACTTGTAACTTTCTCTATGTTGTTTTTGGAGATTCTTGCAATAAGATATAAAGAATTATTTTCGTACATAAGCCAAGGTTTTATAAGATCCTATACTAAACATACCCTTTTTAGATAAAATTTCAGTCCATAAGCTGGTATCAAATTTTTAAGACACCTCTCGAAGTTTAATGGAGATAGTAGACTGTTGTATGTGAAGTGAAGACGTGACTTGTCATTCCAACAAAGAGTTGCTTACATAACTTAAATTGAAATTGTTTATTAATTTTTTCAGGGTAAAACTCATGGATGTGAGGAAATTAGCACTTTTTGATGGCAAAGAAGTTACTGAATCTCATTGAATTGCAGTTCCTGTAATTTACATTCTTGATGATTACGGAATTTTTGAATTTTATATTTATAGATGAAGAGAAACGTCTCATAGGAATTTTATGTGAAGAATATGGCTTGGGGTTGTAATAAAAGTGAAAAGTATGTATATAATAGACAAATAGCTGGATTTAAAAGTATTTGTTTAAAACACAGCAACAGATAGATAAATAAACTGTTAATTGATAGCGAAAGTAAACATAATATAAAATAAAGTCTAGAGACAATGAAAAACTACTTCTTTCAAATTTGGATCTTTGGCTATAGCAACACCATGTTACCTTCACTGGATTGCTCAGACCCATTTTTTACACTATGTCCAATAAAGTCATCTATTACTTTCGCAGACATATTCCGGGACGAGATACGTATGTATCAGCATAATGATCCAGAGCATTGTATATATTGAAGCTTTTTATATGATATTGTTAAATTGAAAGCGGAATTTTCCCTGCTAGGTGGAATAAATTTTCTTGTTTTCAGCGATGAGATGATGGTCCAGTATATAAATCGATAAAAACAGGAAAAGGAATTCACTCGCAAGTAAATAATACTTTCATTATTCAGTAATTTGATTAGAAATTCTGAAATAAACTACTGAAATGAATTCGAGAATAGATATATAAATACATGGAACGCTTATACATGATACAGGTGAGAAGTCAACATAGAGGATTATGTTATTTTTCAATAAATTGTCCAAATCATGGGCAAATCTTTTTTCTTATCAAATATGAGATAACTGATTCAATATCAGGGTAAATAAATTTTCTATAAGTTTTGGCTTAATGTCAATAATAAATTAATATTATATTCAATAGCCAATTCATAGGAATTCTTTTTCATCATGGATTGTACGATAAGACAAAAAAGCAATTCCAAAAATGTTTCACTAAAGTGTCTGCGTTGTGTAATTTTATCTTGTCATATTTCACAAGGTTTGCCAAAGGATGTTCTAATCATCGAGACATGAATACCTAATCATAGTTAGAAATGCCGAATGAATATAATAATGCAAACCTTCGAATGCAATCATTGAGAAATTACAGCTCAATTAGTTGCTAGATTGGCGCCTAACAAACGTACAAACATTGCAAGTGAAATAAGAGCTTATAAATATATTCATTTACAGACTCTCAAGACAGTTTGGTGTCATCAACATGACTTTTTGTCTTGTTATCATTTAAAATACTGCATTAGTGATCAATTGCAATTACCTCTTCAGAAATATCATTTTTACTTGTACAATTTTTATCGATATTTTATTGATCACAGATGACAAATATTGTTTATAAATACAAAATAATATTATTTCTAATGGTGCTGGTCCTTTTGAAGTTGTGCAGTAGCAGTGAGATTAAAAACTTTGGCACCAACTTCCAACGTTCCCTTATACCAATACAAATGTATATTCTTTGCTTGCACTTGTTATTATTCCGAAATATAAAAACATCGTCGCAGGAATTTTAGACTTTGCCACAGCTGTAACTCGAAAACCGTAACTCTATGGAAAAAATGTTCAATATAAATGTTGCTACAAATAATCTAGTCTTTAATTTGGTTGCCTCAGATTTTCAATTTTCGAAAGAAATTGCCCCCTCTACATATCGAAAATACACATATTTGAGATTTTAACATCGCTGTAACTCGAAAACCGTATCTCTTTTTAAAAATGTTCAATTTAAAGATCTCCAGATATTGTCCTATCTTTATTTCTGCCGCCTCAGAATTTCGATTTTCAAGAAAAATTGCTCCCTTTACCAAGGTTTCGGATTTGAGTTTTTAGGAATATGGGACCATTTCTCAAGTCTCTTTCAAATGAATCAAAAATCATCAAAATCGGATTACGTTTACTATAGGTATAAAGCACGCGCACAAACCAACCTTAAAAAGAATTTACCAACTTTGTTCATCCTACCCATACTGCAAACTAGCAAACAAACAAAACAAAACAAACCTTTCATGTAATAATTAAAAAATAGATGAAATAAATATCAATTTACAATTCTTCAACCAGAGCTTTATTTGAAATATGAGATTAAAAAACTAGAGTTTAGTTGATTTAACAAGGATATCACTGGCTCTCCTGCCTTGCACCTAAATCTGTTTGAGACAAACTCATACAAATCGCAATGATAACTTTTCCAAAAAATGAAAGAAACAATATTATCTAAAAAATAGTCCCAAGCCTTCTTAAGTTAATAATAAATGACGAAGAATATGTTCATAGAAGAATATCGAATAAAACGAGTGGATAAATGAATGTAGTGTATGTGTATCAAATGCTGCAAAACTCGTAATAACAAATGAACCACCACTATAAAAACAAAAAATTAAACAAGACATATAATCGTCAACGACAAGCACATGTTTGCAGTCGTCAAAATTACAAATGATGGTTTATTAGATAGAGTAGTTTTGCAGTTTTGTGTATAAATGTTCCCGGTTCAGTTTGGGAGATTTAATATTATTTTGATAGTTGAAAGTTTTTTTTTTTTAAGAAAACGCCTTGTCCGGGCCTTCGTAAGCGGCACTCTACCAGTCATACGCTATCATCCTCCTCTCCCATTTGTCAGAACAGTTGCCTGTCACAAATTGAGAATATCTATATACGATGGAGATTCCAAATTTTCACGACTTTTGACATAATAAATACGTTTCTGGTTGGTTGTCTATATGTACAAATCAGCAAATCAAAAATGACAGATACTTTGTCGCATCAAATAATCAAATTGCATCTTTATTTATTGTACACCTCATCCTTCCTATGAAGTCGATCAAACATATACGAGTATATATATACTTATATATATATATATATATATGGATAATCTAGACAACAACAGAGTGCGGCATTGACATGGATTCAATATCAGTGTGATTTCTGTTTCATTTTAACATCCAAGTGTATTGTAATATGTATTAGAAAGAAAACGGAAGTGGAAGTTAGTCACTGGATATCAGCTATTCGACAATGTCTAAAAACAATGAAAATGATTCCAGCGCAGTTCGATATAATGCTTATGCAGTGATTTAAGAACTATATCCGCTCAAATAGCTCAAAGTCACGTATGTTGGAAAATATGAAACTTTTTTATTCCCAAATGCACTAGTTATCCACTGACTCGTAGTTGATGTTTGATAGCAGCTTGTATAACGGTAAGCAATTATTTTCTTACGATATATTTTTGTTTCATTTTGTGACACCTATATATTATGCATCATATTTTAATATATTTTATCTACTTAGTTTCGAAAATGACAATCAATTATTTATACGGTTATGTTTGAATGTTACATATATTATAAATGTCATAACTTTAATACTAAAAGAATAAATGTATTATTATCAAAATTGAAAATCAACGTAATGAGCACAGTTTATCAAATAATTGATAGAAGTATGTATCTATCCATCACCTTTGAAAGCCTTCTCACTGACAAATAGATTGACAACTCAAAGCTAAATGGAGATGGGAATGTGTTGTAATACGTTCGAAATTTATTTTAATTACTTCCCCGCGATGACTTGAAAGAATAGATACAAGACAAAGGACAGTCTGAACCCGTATGTGTTGACACCGCTTCTTTATTACCGATTACCAGTCTAAAATCACTGACCACTGTCACTTCAATAAACATGCCGATTGCGTTTCCTCTATTGTATATTGCGTGAATCAAACAGAATATACTTACAGACACATTATGTCATGATTTAACAGTTTGGAAAAGTTAGAAGTTGGTGCCAAGAGTGTTTTATTGATTTTTCTTGAAATTTCTTGAACGAAAAACGAGGTGGCACTTATACAATTAGTTTGAATCTTTAATTCTCGTATTTACTGTTTTGCAAAGTAAACGTACTCCGAGTTTGATTTTTGGCAACAACTTCAAAAGTACCAACACCAATATAATTAATATATTTTGTTCAGTCCACCAACTAATGAAGTCGGCCCTAGTTTTTGTAAGAACATTTTTCTTCACATTTTTATATGTCAAAACTATTCAACGTTCACCAAAGAAGATAATACGTTGTTGCTGATACTTATTCAGAGATTTCAAAACATCACAGGAATACATACATTTCAGAATTCATCACTGTTGTAAGTCGGAAACCTATAATTTAAAAAAAGAATGTTCAATTCAAACGATGCCCGGTATCTTTTCTTTAATTTTGTCGTCTCAATGTTTAGATTTTCCTTCGGAAGGAAGGGCATGTTGAATGTCGCATTTGTATTCAATGGGACCAACTCTCAATAGACTTCTTTCAAATGAAAAAATAATCACGAAAATCGGAGCACGTTTACTATGTTAAAGGCGCGAACAGACATAAAAAGCAGACAGACAGTCAAATTGTATATCTCCTTCGTTTGGGTATCGGTCAGAAATAAGAGATCCACATGTATTTCTTCTGAACAACCTCCAAATCTAATATATTCCGAGCATTTTTTCTCGAAAATTTGAAATGGTGAAATCAAAGCCGCCATAGGTACTATTTCTGAAAACGTTTGGATTAGACAGTTTTCAAAAACTTGCACGGTTTCCGAGTTCTAAGTTATTTTTAGTTTTATGTTTTTGTTTCAATGTTTAAAAATATTAGATGAATAGCTTCTTACAAAACTACGACCTACCTTATTGGAAAAGGTATTGAAAAATATAAAATATTATTTATTCGATTGGTAAAGCTACTATTATAGTATCGATAGTATCTTGCACAACTTCAAAATTACTAGTATAGTATAGTTCGTCTACTAGATCTTGAACAGTACGGAAATGGTGAAGGTGTAATAAAATCACCATACGAATGCTCATTTGCTTCTGGTGAAAATCTAGCTTGGTGGCCACCTTCATCATAATTTCTTAAGCTAAAAGAAATGAGAAGGAAGCTTAAATCGACATAAATTTTAATTGGATATTCAAGACAATGACCTGGCAACACGCGATTTCCCTCGAAGTATACATGAGTTTTATTACCGCATATAAGAAAATCAGCCGAATTCTTTCTAGTTTCCACGTTAGAATAAACAAAATTATAGTTACAGTTACATTTTTGCTACTTGCATCATCCAATGAAGGCCACCTCATTTTTTAAGTTACTTTGACTAAGTTTCTTCATATTCACGATATTTACAAAATACCTACCAAACTGTGTAAAATGTAACACGTTCCCTTTTTAACTTCTTCAATTTTAGGTCCTAGTAGAACTTTGTGAGATCTTCATAATCACACTAAAAAGAAATAAGACCATTCTAGATTATAAATTATATTTTAAATTCAGCGAAAAACACTCGAAGCAATAATTATTTTCAAGCGAATGTGTCTTGCCGTTCAAATTGTGTATCTGAATTTGTAGTTATCAGTCGTCTTATTCATAAAAACATATTGGAGGTTTATACCTAAGCTTTTTATATCGCGACACTCGAAAAACTGTATTCATAAGCGTTCAGTAACGTTTATATGTATATATCTTACTTATAAAAGGTTCGACCCTACTATGAATCCATTATAAACTCTAATAGGGTAACATGGCGGACATCAGCTGACTTTTGATTGACGGCTCATCAAGAGGTTATATTTTTAACATTAGCTATTGGAATGAAACGTAACTTTTTTGTTTGGCCTGATCTCTTAGAGTTACAGACCTATTTGTCTTAAGGATTTACCAAATTTGCGGTAATAATATCATTTTAGTTGTGACCTCTACCTATATTGAATCTCTGTATGTACAAAGTCATAAGTAAGTGTTTATGAGCATGCTAAGCAATGAACATTTAAATCCTATTTTAACCAATGTCACGAATCAAAAAAGATAATGAAATGCATGATCAATTTTCCATAATAATTAAAATATAAATTTCTAAGATTAGGCCCAGATAAGTGCTCCGTGAACTTTTGAAATCGATACTACAAATATTATTGTAACTTGATGCTATACAAATTTTATATTCATCAACTCAGTCTGGGGCTAACCTGATCTTTGTAGACGGCAATATAACACTGATATTTAACCGATAATGAACTTGAACTTGTTGGATTTAATTCAGAAACACATTGCCTCTGACAGCAGTGTTCATAAAGCATGTAATGTATGTACCGACATATAAACTGTACAGTACTATTTTAACAAAAACTATATTAAAACAATATAGAATTTTCTCTTCATTAAATAGACAGCAATAACAATAAATTAAATTTACAAGTAAAAAAAATAATATGTCATTCTGCATTCTTCGTTTGAAAAGCACTAAAGTAACTATCTAAAATTGTAAACTTTCTTGAGCCGCGGTTATTATTTATGAAAAATAGCAGATATATATTTAATAATACGCCAAGAAAATACTTTGGACCCCTTTGGCATATTGCGATCTCGAACGAATATGTGATTTGGGATTGTTAAAGTTTATATGGACAAGGAGTGCAGAAATCTAAAGATACAGGATGTTTAAAAAAGACGCGGCAGTCTCATATATTCAAGTTTCGAAAAAAACTTGCCCCCACCTCATAGCGGAAACGCACATATTTCACACTTTACCACTGCTGTAACTCGGCAACCTATGATTTTTTAAAGAAGGTCTAAATCGAACGCTGCTGGATATGATCTCTTCTTTAATTTTGTGGTCTCAAATCTTCGATTATCGAAAAAAAATCAGCCTCCACCTATTTTGGGAGAAGTGTTTTGGAGAAAGGACCTGTTGAGTGTCAATTTCTTTTAATGGGACCAAATGAAAAACGAATCATAAAAATACGGAGCAGGTTTACTATACCAAAGTCGGCAACTTATTAGATTTATTGAAACCACTATTAAATATAAAACTGGATACGAATTTAAGATGGCCGTATTTTGAATTTGACTCGAAGGATTCTGTTTTTTTTAATGTAAAACTGATAATTTATGCTAATGAGATTTTTGATCTCGTTAAAATTTGAATGCAATTCATTTGATATCGCTTGAATATATTGTCACATGGATAACTTGTAACTTACTCACCATTAATATTCGTTTTGGCATCTAGGTACCTTATTTTGCTATCTGTAGTTGTTTCATGTATAGCTCATTAATTAATTCTATAATTAGTAGACTCATTCTCGAACCTTCTAGAAACGACATGATAACTACATTTTCTCACAGTATTGTCAGTTTGACAAGCATCTAGAACATTCTCGACGGATGCAATGCCATGATTCAGCTATATAAAGCCGCGACAATCATGGGACACAACCGGTCAGTCTATGAAATCAGTCGGATGTTTGTCGGTACAGCGGTCAAAGTGACAAAACGTACAACTACGGAAGGTCGTGTAAAATGTGTTGAAAATAAACGTTTGGAAGCCAACTGCGGCTTAACGTTAAAATATCTAAAATTGACAAAATGCAGAACTATTACGTTGCTACGTATAGGAACAATTATAGGAATATGAATGGAAGTGGCTTCCGCCCATGAAAGACCTTTGTAAACGATGCGGAGTGCTTTTGAAACTGATTATAATATAAATGTGAAGTATGGTTAATAATCTTGTGATAAATAATCAACAAAGTTATTGGTTTCACCTTCAATATTTTCCATTGATTTCGAGCCCGACAGATTTGAAGTTGCGGCACACATTTCAAATATTCTCCAAAGAATAGCCAAAATAAAAAAAATGTAATGCTATACAAGAATTAGGTATATCTTCTTGCACTATATGAAGACAATTTAGACTAATACAATTGATATATCCAAGGTAGGACAACTCTACAAACGACCAATCCATTAGAAATAGTAAATGAAGTTTATGCGACGCCTGCGGCTATACGGATTAACTTATCAAATTTCTCTAGTTTATTAGTATTTGGTGATTCTCAATATCACATTCTAACAAAGTATTTATAGATAACTTATAGCTATTGGCACATTTTGATGTTGTGAATTCGGAACAAACGAAGTGAGCCTATTAACAAAAGTATTCAAATGAACTTAGAGGAGAATCTCCAGAAACACTTTGAGATATATCAAGCGGAATAATTATCGTCTGTAGTCACTCCTGTGCCCTGGACAGTTAAAAGAATAGAAGACTCCAAAATATAGAAGAACCACCTTACAACATCCTCGAACCATATCATACTATTGATAAAATGGAGCAAAATGTTGTAGGCTTAGTACGTAGTATTTTCTTCATGTTTTCACAGGTACATACTATTGCTTTATTCAGCATGAATTTTGTTTCAATATGAGCTTAAAGAACAAATTATACTTGTACTTACCCTCTTCTTCCACTTAGAAAGTTAATGATTTATTTATTTAGATTTATCATTTTATGACATGATTGCGGTTATAAGCATGAAATAAAACAAATTATTAATTATATAATAATTTGTATTTGTTTAGAAAGTAATTCTATACTTTTGTATCAAATATCATCCTAATATATGTACAAAATTGTATTTATAACAATGACAGCGTCAGGCAAACTTCTAATTATTATTATTATTATTATATTATAGGTACTTTATTTTCATGAAAAAACTAATTATGGCACCAGATGTGTTAGTCTATAATGTTTCATACAAAAATCAATCCAAAAGAAATGATAAATGCATGGTCATTGTGATCCACTGAAATTTTGCATTAAGATAATTTTCAAACACATAGTCATCATTAGAGCTGCCGCCAAAAAAGATAACTTTTGTCACTAGCATCTATATTATCGGAAAAGTTCAGTTGCCATTTATTGAGCATTGCTTTGAATGCACATTTGCACCACTCAATCATTTTTAACAAAAGGTTAATAAGTTAATTAAGTAAATTCTGTGGGTTTTTTAATTGTAGGAATTATGTTTAAAGAACGAAGGAATTAAACAAAAGCAAAGGCTCTTATAGTACATCAAATCTGGTATGCGCGTCGGCATACCTTTATTTTCATATCATGGATATGACCACTTTTGTGAGTTATAATTACGATATGTGCATAACATTAGATACTATTATTTTCAATTCGTCCTTCGATATCAATTTCAGATATGTCGGTTCATGTATTTTGTATTAATTATTCCTAGCTATTCAATTGTCTAGGTCTAGGACCTAGGAGAGTACTAACTGGATCATGGTACAAGAAGACCTTCTTGTACCATGGACTGGATGTACGTACCCATGGTCTATAAACTGAGAGCCGTAAAAAGCGATGGGCAATAGTGGGGGCATCGTTGGAGCCCCCGTTCGCCGAAGCTGTGCGTTAGGTCAGGTGCGGATGAGCTAACCATTTAGTTTGATAGAGCATGGTACGTACCGACGTATGAGAATATATTCGTATCCATGTGCTCAAATTATTGTTTCAGTGAATTTGTTGAAAAATATAGGTACTACTACATACATATACATATTATATGTATAAAATCTTTCCTTTGAAACACGAACAATTGGTCAAATGCGAGCCCGGCTCGCGTGTTTAGAATTCTGTACTTAGGATTTTCGCATAGGTTTTCTTGAAACCTTTGAGTAAAGACTGTATACATTTTTCTTTTAATTTTCCGCCGAGTAGTTTTGGAAATACCTAAGTTTGGAGTGGTAAAAATGTCCGTCTTTTTCATTTAAATAATTTTTCTTCCAATTTTCTAATTTGCCACAGAAAAGCTACCTAGACTATCTCTTAGCAAGTAAATCTAAGTAAGCCACCGATCGAACTAAATTCCAATAATAAATTTTCCTTTGTAACAAGCTCTCTCATTATTCAACATAGGGTCCTGACGATTTCATAGGGACAGTATTGCTATTTCTTAAACTGTACAAGATAGAAATATGATTAAATTAGAAAAAAGTTGCATAGTTTAAACCTCTTCAATTTTCTGATTTATAACTGGAAAAATTTCAAATGGTTCTGAAATATTGTGGGAAAACTATCTATTTCTCTTATTTAATACTGAAAATATTGAATATGCGATTTAAGCACAAAGACGAAGTTGATGGGATTACTAAATAAATGTCTTGTCTTTTTTATTTTCAAAGATATGCCATACAACATTTGATTTTCTTATGGGTGCCATACGTGTTTTTTGTATCATTAAATGAAGCTAAGAAAATCCTCCACAAACATGTAAACCTATCGACATTTGAAGCTAGAAAGATATTGAAAAACGGCAGAAATATTTTCGAATGTAGTAGGCCATGATTATAAGAAAACAAAATATTTTCATAAATTGTGAACTTTAGATGTTCAGCGATGATTAATCAAAAAAAATGAGGAACATACTTGTGAGCTGCCCAACTATCTTGTAAACCATTCAATATTTCGTAAGGTTGCAAGACACGAAACTAATAATTTGTGAAAAATTCTAAATTTGTGCAGTCATTGTATTTGTGTTCTTATGAATCCTCTAGACCAAAATTTCTAATCTCCTATAATAAATAATATGGCACGCCGTTTTGCTAATGAATAGATTCCATTAAGTAAAAATATAAATAAATTTGTTTAAAATTTGGAGAATAATTGACTCTTAACATTTTCATTATTTATTAATATAAATAATATTTTAGTATTATGACTTAATGTAATCCGAATCTATAGGAGCAAATAGGAAAAACCTGGAATTATTATATTAGGTATATAAACATATCTAACATTTATTATTTTTGACCGACTTCGAAAAAAGGAGGAGGTATACAATTCGGTTGTACCTATGTTTGCTTTTTTATGACTGTTCGCGCGTTTTGCATAGTAAACGTACTTCGATTTAGACGATTTTTGTTTCATTTGAAACAGGAGAGTTGAGAAATAGTCCCATATTGAGAAAAATCAAATCCAAAATCTCCTTCTCTCCAAAAATTGCCCCCAAACGGGGGTGGAGGCGGCAACTTTTTTCGAAAATTGAAAATCCGAGACGGCAGAATTAATGAAAATTCCATATCCGGAAATGTTTGAGTTGGACATTTTTAAAAATAATCATAGGTTTTCGCGCTACAGTCTGAAATATGTGTTTTAGCTATGTGGAAGGGGCAAATTTTTCCGAAAATCGAAATTCGAGATTTGAAAATTGGAAAAGGGGACCAGATCCGGAAACTTTTAAATTGATCATTTTTTCGAATGAGTTGCGGCTTCCGAGTTTCGCAATGGTAAATTCTGAAATATGTGATATGCGTATTTCCGCTTTGAGAGAAAATATGAGACTGCCAAATTAAAGAAAAGATTATATGAAGCAACATTTAAATTGAGTTCCAGTTTCCGAGTTACAGCAGTAAACTCTGAAATACCTAGGTATGTTTGCGCCGCGATGTTTTGAGGTCTCTGAAGAATAACAAGCTAAGCCTATATCTTTTTGAGTATTAATGAAAGTTCAACAATTTTCATGACTAATGTTACACTCAAAAATGTGAAATAAATATTTTTTACAAAAAATTGGACCGACTTTATTCGCTGTTGCACTGAAAAATACAAAATAATATTAATTCTATTGGTACTGGTAATTTTGAAGTTGTAGGTTGTAGGCACCAACTCCAAAATTACTAGCACCAATAGAATTAATATTATTTTGTATTTTTCAGTGCCACAACTAATAAAGTCGGTCCAATTTTTTGTGAAAAATATTTATTTTATACCTACTTCGATATAGTCTCAAGATATTTTTTCAGCATGTCAAAGTAATAACTCAATTGATTTATATTTCCATTGTGTACATAATTTGAATTCCTAATTTAATATGTATTATCTTTATAGTTATTTCAACTCAAGAATTAAAAAGCACCAATTAACATTATGCATGCACATCATTTTAGTTCGAGAGTAAAATTTCAAATTCATATAATTATATATAACCCTCATATAAGAATACAATTTAAGAACAAGAACTACGTACATAATTTTAATTCAAAAGTAAAATTTAGCCATATAGGCTTATGTTTTTATTACGTTATACCATAACATAAATAGAATGGAATGAAGAGTAACTTGAATTTAGAATAATTGAAGACTCGAATGATTATGATTTGAGAATATAATAATTTCTGAATTTAAACTCTATTAAACAAATCTCTTATTTACAAATTTTCCACGAATGGCTTCAAATTATTCAATTACATTTCTCTTCTAATATAACCGTAATATATTTTTATGGACATGAATTTTGTAGCGAATAATTTTCTCTCTCAAAAGGGTATTTCTGATTATTATTTTTTTATGGCATTTGATAAACAGCAAAATGGCTTATCATATAATAGATACTTAAGGGCCTCGCTTTATAGGTGTAGATTTTATGAATTTCTTTAAGGACCCCGAGGTGAAGTACGAAGGTTGATCCATATAATACTCGACATCCCTTATTATGTGTATAACAGGTAGTGTTAATGAATAGTAGCGGGTACAGCGATACATAGCTGAAAAATGGAATTCCATTATAGGTCTTTTGGTTTTAGATTTTTTTCAAAGAAAAAATATGCCTAGAATTCACTGTAGAATCGCGGATCATGTTTTTATTTTCAATAAAAAAATAATAACAAAGTTCTCAACTTAAATTTTAGAATTCTTATTTATCCTATGTGATCCGCGATTCTCCATATTCTTCTCAGTAAGCATACAAAATTTTACCCAGATAGGATAATTAGTTTAAGAGAAATAATGGAACCACGATATCACTGGGTAGCGAGCCCCCTTAACAATGTATTTTGAAGTTAAGAATCGATATTCACTTGAACCAATACATTGATTTCAAGGTGTGATTTATCACACTGTATTCTTGGCTTGATTGGTTAAAATATTTTCCTTGATGGCGCATTTCTTTCTTGCACTCAACATTTCTATAATATCTTATATAAACGTCATACATATTTATATACATATATTTTCTCACTATCATTGAAGAGCACCATTTCACAGAAATTTTAAATTAGAAACAATCCCTGAAAATCTAAATGTAAAAAAAGAAGGGATTGATAGTGTAGTAATGGTGATTAAAATATTTTGTTTTCTCATCATCATGGCTCTTCGTTTGAATGTTAGTATTTTATAGATAGTTGTGAAAATTATTCTTAGCTTTATTCAGTGGCATCAAAAACAAATATGGAGCCCATATGAAAAACAAAGATTGTTTGGCATATCTTTGGAAATGAAAAAGATAAAATATTTTTAATAATTTAATCATGTTCGTTACATACCTACATTACATTAGTTACATATGTAAGCCTTTAACTTTCCTATCAGTATATTAAATGAGAAAATGAATAAGAACTAAATCGCCGATTCTCAGTGGTATTTCAGGAACAGCTGAAAATTTTCCAGGCTCCAAGTCGGAGTATTGAAGAGGTCAGATTTGATGAGTCCCTTTAGATATTTGCACTGGAAGTCGATTCAAGGTTCGTGTGTGATTGACTCAAAAATCAAATTTTTATGATCTATACCTTTATATTATACAAATGTAAAAGCATTTACGAGAAAACGGTTTGTATTGCTTCATCTTAACCAATAGAAATCCAAAAAATTATGTTTCAATTATTATTGGGAGATATTTATAAATATTATTTTTTCTTATTCAGTTTTCTGTTGAACAAAAGATTTTTATTATAAAAGAACAATTTATGGCAGAAGTAATTTTTTTCTATAAAATCTTCTATAATAACAATATATCTTCTTTATCGATATTTATATTGTGATAAGTGATTTCCCGATTTTCAAATAGAATTTCTATTAAGGAATATATGTTCATATCAAATAGTAGTAACAAACTCAAACAAACAAATATTTGTGAAACACTTGACAGTAAATCTATTTAACGCTATCTTCGAACATAAAATGGGGGTAATCTTGTGGAGGAAACTCATTCTCAGAAATTTCCTGACGCCTGAATGTAAGTAGCAATTAATATCTGTATTGACAAATATTGGCCCATGTAACATAGTATCTCATTTAACCATTTTATCAGTTATTCTCAATTTTATCTTGCAAATCAGTAAAACCATAAATTAAAATCTTATTTTTAATTTGTTGATTGTGTTGATTTTCATATATTATGCTGTTTTTATTTGTATTTTATCAAATGCAAATCATAATCATAGCTAATTTTCGACTAAATTCAAAGAATTAACTGAGCTTCACTTAAAATGACCTTAAATATTTATATAAAATAAATATATTTTTTTAAATAGGGCAGTTGATTCACTGAATATACAAAATAATATTAAGTCTATTGGTAAATTGTGCAGCTATAGGTAGATATATAAGACATTTGGCACCAACTTCTAAATACCAGTATGTGCCTATATTTGAGTAATTAATATTATTTTGAGTCATAAGTTAGATCCTTTTTTGACCGACGAACCCCGAACGGAGGAGGTATACTATTCGACTGTCCGCTTTTTGAAATATATGATCTCCTCCTCTTCTACTAAATTTTCGAAAACAATGGTCCCCTCCACCCCATTTTGGGAATTTTCTGGTAAGGATTATAGGGAGCGACAGAATTTCAGGCGCCTTTGCCGAAAAATTCGACCCTCGGTTCAAAAAAGAGGCACGGAGTGATCTTACTGGAAACTTCCACTATAGTCCTTATTTATTTATGATTTATGTTAAAACGCAAGTTATACAAAAATATACTACGTCACTATATAAATGTTTGGTCTACAGCTTTGAGCCAACTGATCAAGGTTTATATGGCAATGCGAAATAGTAGTTTTTAATCACTAGAAAGAGGCATCAATTAGAGTACTAAATATGTTAGGGATATGTACTACTGAATTCCATGTTAAGAGTGTAGATAAAGGAATTAAGAGTTGAAGGGTTTGGAATAATCTAGGCTTTTTGGCTTAATCGTAAATTTATGATATCAGACTAAACACATGCACATTTGTGAAAAAAGGGAAATACTAGCAATTTACACCTACTCTTTCAAAATCAATCTTTTAATATAAATAACTCTTTATTTAAATATGTAAACCATAAAATTTGATATTCGCTCAAAATTAGAAACAAGTTATCTTCTAACTTTATTTCAGAGTCTTTCACAAGAAAATGACACATAAATCTTTAAAAATTATCACGATTCTCAAATAACCTTTTAAAATTATCCACCTACCTTCAAAATAGATCCAAAACGTCCTTGAGAAACAACTGGTCAATAATATATTTCATTATATTGTTAAAGAACAATTTAGTATAAATAGCTGCGTGTAATTGTATTATAAAACAATTCTTATCAATAAGAAATAATACATAATCAACTTTCTTTCTTTTATCATAATTTGTCGGTCATTGATTGCAAGACATCTTCGAGTACGCACAAGTAGTTGAAAAGCGAAAGTTCTTCAAATGATGTGACATGTAACAAGTTAAGGTGTTCCAATTCATTTCAATTCTTGCATAAATCTAACAAAAAAGAAAAAAAAGAAAAAGAAAAATATCATTTTATATTAAAGAAGAGCTATTTTTTGGTGGTTAAATAATGAAAATACATCTTATTGAAAATAATCCAATAAACAGTGGCGTTCGATATATACCCTCGTTATTCCATAATTCTCATTTAAAATACGAATATCAATCATATTCACCTAAATTTGCTTATATGCTGTATGATACGATGGAGTTTTTTAATCAATTATGAATGTTTGAGATTGTTATTTTTTTCAGAATATTATCATCCATCATGAACAGGCGTTTTATATTCCTTTTGGTCGGTGTGATGTGTGCTTTCAATGGTAATGTTGAGGCACAATTCAAAGTAGGTGTCGGGAGAGCCGATTGTACTGGACCAGCAGCAGAAATAACATTTGTAAGTAAATACTGGTAAAATTAGGACTGTCTTGTCGAAAATTAAAGATTTCGTATTACAACAAAATTTTGATGATCATTAGCGAACCCAAGAATAATAATTCTGTAGTCGATGGCTGTTCGCTGCCCTTTTACTTCGTTTTGTTTTGTTCTCATAATAGCGTGATTGAAGAAGAGGTTCTTCCTGCTGTTGAGACGCGATTTTGACAAATGGGCTGGGAAATACGCTCAATTATTCTCATCCTAAGACTATTTCTAAATAAATAATTGCTTACAATATCTTGGAACGCCTTTATTTGGACTACTCCCTCAGATAAAATGGTAAATTATTTGTTCAATTTTGAAAACAGTGGCCGTAGTCAGCAGAAAGCCAAGTTCGTACATTATATTGATAACCATTTCTCATGTTCCCAGTAGGACTTTATTTTAATGGGTCCGATAATCCAAAAATTCAAATTTTCAATTTTCAAAGTCCCTGATAAACTGATTTTAGGAGAATGACGGGTATTCATGGACCTTACGGATATTACTAAATTGATTCCATTCAATGTATTAATAGCAAAAGCTGTTTAGGATTTCTTTGAAATATGTGTACGGATTTTTTTTTATAAAAATAATCGGAAATCAAAATTCTTATTCCTTAAGATCGTAACTAAATTTGTGACAAAATTCAATTGTTGAAAGGAAATAAACATGATCGAACAAGTCCCCATTGCATAAATGTCATTCAGAATATTTTTGTTGATTCCACAGATGGCTAGATCTACTCCAGGATAGGCCTTGTTTGAAAATAATTCATTATACAAAATTCACTATAGATTATTTTCAATTACAAACCTATAAAAAATTCTCTCAAATATCTTCTATGCGCGAATCCTTTCTATCTCTGGGCACGAGGCAAGTTGTAAGAGATCTAACGATTTGGAATATTTTAATTATTGGAGAATCTAACTCAGAATATGAAGATTTAACCCAAATCACATAGAGAATATATTTCTCATGTATCATAACTATGTTACGGAGTGTTTTATTTGAAAGTTCAACACTTAACAGGGGAATCTGAATTTCAGTTTGATAAAGACAGCTATAAATTATCGATTGATATAATCTTTTCTTTTGGCTAAAATTTGCGGTAATAAAATGTTCATTACTACTGATTTATTGATTATGCTAAATAAGCTTATTATAGACTTTACATAAAATATAAAATAAATTCTTATGATTTTATAACCAATCACTTTTTTTGCCATAGCTTACCTAACAATATACGTGCTTGCGCGGGTCGGAGCGGGTTGCAGTGGCGTCATATGCACGTAGCTTAAAGAACTCGGATAGAATTCACGTAATGCAGTCGTGTAAAAAATAAACATTGTCAGAAAAATATTGTATTGTTCCTTAGAAAGAGTAGGTTACTTACAAAGAAAGTACCTAAAAGAGAATTGGAGATTAATATTGAAATAACAATTCGGCCAGTGGCGTAGAGTCTATGGAGAATCTACCGCACCTTCGCCACTGTAGTTGTTCCTCTGGTAACAGTAATACTTTATTCAACATAGTTTAGTATGGTGTAAAATGCCTACATTTCTTGCCAAGTATGATTATGTCATGATAGACAGTTTCAAAGTACCTACCTACTATGCAGAAATCAGTTTTAATTTTCTAAATAGAACTGACACCTGATACACGTTTTGAGCGAAGTGATTTTTCTCGCACTAGTTCGTAAACTAATACACAATACTGGAGAATAAATTTATTTACACAATTGTTAAATAAAATTGGAAATTATCGTCAAAGCTGTAGTTCTGTCGTCAAGAAAATCAATGCTAGAAAGTAAAACCTTGAAGGATATAACAATTGAATTCAATAAAAATTAGGATACTTCTTTATTATTTAGAATTCGTATTATTCTCATATCATTTTTAAATTGGATTAATCAATTTTTATTCATATTCTTCATTTACAGATGGGTTACGCTAAATTGGATCAGAAAGGCTGTGGAATTCACTTGCGTCAATTTTCGAGGGCATATGTCATTCAAGATCATGAAAAATTGGCTTGCTTTGTTACCGTAGATGCTTGTATGATGAATATTGGAATCAAACAGGCGGTATGTAACACTTATGTCACCTACAAATACAAGAAAATTTCTCTTTTGGTATTAACATTTTCAAGTATTGAATATGTCTGTTATATATTTCAAATGTTCAAAAACTCTAAAAACAAATCAAAACTGATTTTCAGTTAGTAGTTTCAGAATTTTCCAAAATGATTATATGCGGTGCAACAGACTTGTTCAATCAAAATGATTGCGTCCAGGTGAGTAGCTGTTTGTATTTCTCAAATGTGGGTCATCTCTGTTCAGATACACGGAAAGAAAATATTATTCATTTCTCAATATTCAAATAAGTCTTTGGTTTCAATAAGAGTAAGTATATGAAAATATCGGATTCTCCATCATGACATAGAAATTTGCAAATGGAAATAATACCTACATGGTTATCATAAAGTAGGAGGTATATATTTCAGCTTATAATGTATTTTTGACAAATTAAGTTAACAATGGAATAAAAAATAAATATAAAGCAAGTGTTAAATTGCCGCTATTTTCTCCCTAATAGATTTTTTTCATTCTTCCTGAGTTGTTAGTCGTGTTCTAAATACCATGTTTTTTTAAGTAACCCCAACGCCAGTAATCCACAGGGTTAAGATGAGGCAGTCTTCGATGCCATGTATTCTCAAACTGTCATATGACATATGACACGATCTTGAAAAGCAGTAGTCAACACTTCTCTAACTGGTCAGTGAATATATGGTGTTGCTTCATTAATGTTTTTAGTTCCTTGGTGGCTGTTTAGTATCCTGGAATATAATAGGATATAATATCGTAATATTTACAGGTATCGTTTACCAGTATAACAAACAGATACGGTCTCCCTATTCTGAACATCTTCATAAAATAGGATCCGACGATAAAATTAGCTGTAAAAACCCTATCAAACAGTCACCTTCTTGCCGTGAAGATCTGCCTGAACGATTTCTTGTCGATTAATCTTTGCCCCCTATCAGACATGAAGAGAATACAATAAATAATATATCACATAAATTGTAAAACTGACATATGAAAATAAATGAATTTGAATTGAATTGATTAATCTTCGACCATATTCGACAGTTCTTACTTTTATTTCCATCTGAACCAATATTCGTGATGAAAAATAATACCTAATGTTTATCCTTCCAATCCATAAAATACAAACTCTTTCAATTTATACTGACAATCGTAATAACATTGTATTAAACCAATTCTTATTTGTAAAAATATGTTATTACATTTTAAATCGTTTCATTGTATGTTTACGTGAGTTTTTTGAGAGTAATTATCTAAATCGCCATGATTGTAATTGACCCTTGTATACAGTAAATCCAATTATTAGCGCAATTAGGTTCCATTTACTTTTTGATATTACATATATTGTTTTCTTCTAATTATACAATACTTCCATGTACATCTCTTATTTTATGATGATCTCATATTTACTTTATCCTTAATCCTTGTAAACCTAAAAGGGTTCTCAACTTTCTTCAATTAGATACACTTTCATATAAATATCGAGCGATATAGAAATAATCGTTCTGCTGAAATTAAACAAAATGAAACATCACGTGTCACTTTCAGGAGCACAAATATTTTATTCAGCAAATGTTGAAAAATCTGCCACCACCTTTCAAACATGAACTTCTAAACAGTTTTAATTAATGTAGGCCTCCCAGACGAGTATTCTTTTGATAACATACCAGACCAATTACAGAAAAATATCTGGATTCAAATGGAAAGAAAATGACAGCGACCAACGGCACTCATGATAATGACAGATAAAAGACAAACTCGAAGAACTAGCTAAAATGTGATGTAATGTGGAAATAATGTACCTATAGGTTCTCCTTCTATACCTGTGATATTTACAAAAATAAACAATCTGTCAACACAAATATCACACATTCATTCATAATCTGTGAATGTCGATGGTCCCGCTGTCGTATTCGCTTACATCTTGGGTCACCCTATATACCTACCTACTGATTGACTGATATTGTACTAAACAAAAATATAATTAAATGAGTGTAATTTTTCAGGTTCTAGCTAAATTAGAGAAAAATCATAAGGGACTATTCACGCAAGAAAATTTAATTTTGAGCGGCACGCATACTCATAGTACCCCAGGAGGATTCATGATGAATGTCTTGTACGATTTTCCTAGTCTTGGGTTCACGAAAGAAACATTCAATCCCTTAGTTAGTGGTATATTCAAGGTGAGTTTGTTGGTACGGAGCTAATTATCCAAATTTTGAATAAATATTTGAAATTTCAGTCGATTGAGAGAGCATACAAGAATTTGAGACAAGCTGATATATATTTCAATGAAATCCATGTTGATAAACTGACAAACATCAACAGAAGCCCTCAGTCATACTTAGAGAACTCTAAAGAGGAAAGAGACAAGTAAGTTTTGTATAATATGTCTTTAAATTCTAATTCAAATAGTAATAAACGATATCGACGTTTGTGGTAATAATTAGAAGATGATAAATTCAACGCAAAAATTCATCACATAAGCAATTTATAAGTAGGTAAGTATGTATCAAAATCCTTTAACTTATCACATAATCTATAGCCATTTATTACAACAACTAAATAGAATAATTTGTATTCGTACCTATATTCCATATTATAGGTATTGGATAAGATATCGTTTTGATGCAAAGAAACTGCATATAAAAATCGAAAAAAAAATCTGAAAAATTTGGAAATATGTTGTACCATAGAAGATGAAATTTAAAATAAAAAATATATAAAAAAGCTTACCCACACTAATAATCACAAAACTCAAAACGAAAATAAAATTATAATTTAATAAAGGAATTACCTTTCATTTAAAAATACAACACACAAATGTGTGGAAAGATTGGTTTTTTGATAAATTATACATTTTATTCATTGAAAAGCTGTTGTATAACAACTTTCTGCATTTTCGGATTGTCGCTTTCTCATGCACGTACCTATAATCTGGACTCAATCTCGACCTTGGGCTTAGCCTTGGCCTTGGCTAAGCAAGTCTTGAGACTTGAGGCGCCCTCGATGTTATAATGAAAAGACTTCGGCTATTTTCGGCGTAGATGACTATTTTCTAGTCTGGGATAGAACTTTTTTAGTTTTTATGCCAGTTGTTAACATTTCAGGTCAAATGATGTTGTAATGTAATTACTGTTATTTATGAACTCTTGAATGTGGATGTTTTAACACATTTCAATAATTAATTATGTGCACAATCCAGTAATTTTTCTAAATTACTTAATCTTAATCTAACTAACAAGTGATTGTTTAGAATCACCCTGTATACAGCTGTAAGTAAAAGTTATACGCTATGTTCATGTCTGAGTATAATGGAAAACATTACATTTATTATATAGAGATAAGCAAAATGAAGTAAAAATTCGCAAAACAGTGTTACCGAACAACCATTTGTGTTGATTGAATATTAAAATAATTTATAATTATGACGGCTTTTATAAAAGGTGAAAAAGTTATAAAAACAATTAGAATTAGAACCTACCATAGAGCTAAATTACCTTTTAAAATATTATAGTCAATGATAATAAATAGTAAATAGCTAACGTAAATACTTTGCAGGTTTGAAGAGTATACTTGAATTATTGACAGGATTTGATAATCTAATTCACATTTTTTTTAAACAAAAATTGATTCATATATCCGGCCATCCGGCCTCGCAGTTCGCCAGCTATCCGCTAACCGGTATCCTGCTAAACAGTTATCCATTTTTTATCTAGTTACTACGGTAGATAGAAAAAATCGTTTAAACATGGAAGGAACTCACAATCATAGTGGAGACGCAGCGGCAGGACTTCCCGATAATATTGAGACATCAAATAATACACTTCGCAGTATTATTTCGAGTATTTCAAGAACCTGAGTCAAACAGCGACCCCAAAGCTTCCAGCTGCACAAACAATAAAGCGAACGGTATATAAGAAATAGAAATAATGATGTACCATTTTCCCCAATATATTCGATAGATAAAGCTTTTACTCAAGAATATACCTAAAGCTACTTACAAAGGAGAATGTTTTTTTCACATTTGTTAATGAAACGAAAAAACATTATTTATTAATATAAAATACAGAAATAATTTTTGGGCTTGTTAGCGCATTTCTGACGGAACATTCATCAATTATTACAACTACACACGACACAGAGAAAAAAATATGGGTTCAATCACTTTAAGCATTACGGCTGAATAATCCTACTTTATTTATTTTATTTTTAACTGCTGTCGTTAAAATCATTTGTTAACAGTGGATGAGATATATGGCTATAATGACTTCCTGCAGGCCAGTTATTCCTGACGTTCTGCAATATAGTTCGTCTTTACATTTTTCTCAGTGCATTTTCTGCTCGATTCAGAAGAGTCATTAATATATTATATTAGAACAACCGTACCATAAACCGATTCACCCCAAAATGGAAACTTTGGTGCTGGATAATTCTATCCTTAATGGACGCTAGCGATAAGATTATTATATCCTTGTAAGGTTCACGGAACTCAAAGATTTTATTGCTATTTTTAGGTAAATTTCTTATAGAAATGTATCTAATGCGAGTTAATACGATAGAGGTCGCAGTGGAGGTAGCAAGTTCAAATTTGCTACAAAAATCAATCTCCTAAATATCTCGGCCAAGTCCGTTATTGGGCATTATCAGGTTAGTAATGTCAAAATAGCGACTGTTCAAACATAAAATTATCAAAAAGGCCTGTGGTATAAATTGGATCAAAAATTATATTGGATTATATATATATTCAGTACCTACAACTTTTGTTGGAAGCAATTTTTCATAAAATGCACAGAAAAAAAAATAAAAATTTATAAAAAAAAAATAAGAAATATTGGTAAAACATGAAAACTCCATATAAATTCTATGTAATTGTACATTTTCTGGAGATTTTAATATAGACCCTTATTAAAAATATATATATTTGAATTATTGATGAGAAATAGGCGAAAAAAGAATCCAGCCTTCAAGCCTTATATTCAACAGCCAAAACAACAACCTCTAACCACAGGGCTATGACACATGCGGTTAAGGTCGGGCAATTTGTGTTTAATAACAGGTAAGTATACCGATGAAGAAATTTACCTTTCCGCTGGCTACAGGCCGTCGGGATTTTTTTAATATTCATTCCTTGCCCAGTTATAATTTATCGAAATGAAATTCTTTCATGAAACTAAAATAAGTACATATATTTAAGAAATAGACATTTTCAAAAATATTTTTTCATTATGTTACACAATAACCATTGAAGTAAGGATTTTCTAGAGTTTGAAAGAGAAAATATAAAAAAATACTGAAGATATCTATAGGGATTTTTACAAAGGGACTTAGAAGATGTTGGAGGAGGAGAAGACTATCAAAAAATGTATTCAGTGCTAAAAACCACACCGAACAATTCAGAAGAGTTTCTGTTCATGATGTGCATTATATTCCTAATAATTTATATAACAGCATTTAAGTCTCATGAAAAATGTATAAAAATTGCTTATGGCAACTTTGATTAGGCTGATGCTAAAATTTAAAATAAGCTCATAAGTTTCGTTGTGATTTTGTGTTCATTCTGTTTTAATTGTAAATCAAACGCAGGTAGGCATTAGCGTTCAATTGATGACACTTTTCACAGGTATAGAATGGACTTAACGGATCATTTTAGCGACTAATACGTGGACGCCTTGATAAAGATTACGTTTGTACATTTGTGCCACATCTAAATCGTTCTGTTCTGTATTTTCCAATGCATTATCTTGCATACAGAAAGATGGATTGCATATAGAGAGCGTTTGCGTTCAATGCGGATGTGTGTTCGTTTCGCTCTATTGTAAGAAAATGCCATTACAGCCGAACAGTAAAGCTCAGAAAAACATTTCCAAATCCAACAATAATAAAAAGTGCACGATCAAGGACAGCTATGCAATTTATATATACAAGTTATTGAAGCAAGTTCATCCCGATGAAGGAATATCCAGCAAAGCATCATGAAAAGCTTTGTGAAGGATATTATTGAACGTACTGCAGCTGAAGCTGCACGTCGAGTCCTTTATAACACAAGATCAACTATACTATCACAAGTAGGGAGAATAGTTGCCCATACATAGTAGGATTTTCTGAAGGATATGGGTACAGTGCAGACCGAGTCCGCTGTGTGCGTGTTTGTGGGCTCTAGTCAGTAAAATACCCGGTATGGTAAACGAGGTCATTGATGTTCCTAGCCCTATGGGTATCGCTTGTACACTAACTACTATTTGACTCAGTATTTTAAAGCTATTTAAAATACCTGGTCAGACGTCCCGGTCCGTAACTAAGACACACTGACTCTCAACTCTTGAAGAATCCATACCAAATATAAATGAAATGGTAATAGAAAAAAGTTTAATTCAAATTGATTTGATTGAATTTATTTACCAAAAAAGTTATAATTGGGTAATATATGGACTGCACCATCTTGATTGCTTATTTATATTTTTTTACAGACAGAGAAAAAATATTTTTATTGATGATGAGTATAAATTTATTATCTTTGTTCATAGTTATGATTTTCAACATTTCTTCAGAGAAGAACAAAATGTAGTTTATTGAAAACGATATTGTATTGTTGTGAATTGTGTTTTATTGACACAAATTACAGTACCTATGATATACCTAGAAAAAAATATTAAATTGGCTATTAAATATTTGATAAGAAAACGGAAACATAGTATTTATTATTTTACTCTTCATGGGGAAACATTTTGCAATGATTTATTCAGTTTTTCATTGTAGATATTGCTGGAAGAAGGGATCCTTTTAAAAAAGTCATTAGTCTCGAGCACTTGTAGAGTGAATGTTTATCGGTCTTGATACCTATGCTTGAACTGGCGTATATCTTAATTTCTTCATCTGATTTGGTGTTTTCGAACGCTCTGTTCTCGTTTTCATGAAAGTTCAACCTCATCCTTCAACTGCCATATATAGTAGATACCTATTACCCTTGCCATCAGGGTCGGTATAAACAATAAAATATTATGAAAGTGGAAGGGTAAAAACCTAAATATAACTAAATACATGATGAAATATCGAAGGGAATTGCACAGCAAATATGGCGTGAACTTCCCAGAACTGATACAACTTATCAGAAATATGAGTAAAGCCATTCCCAATGACATACGAAGATCAAACATAGAAACGATTGCCAAAACAAATGAAAAAATTGAGGCCTGAAAGCACTTAGAAAAATACTTTCCATAGGAATTAATAAAATTTGTAAATTGCATAATAAAGAATAAAAAATAACAACTAACAAAAAGTGAAACCCTGATAGTAATAGAGGAATTTCACAAAGAACTGTGTTTGGAAAGGAAACCATACAAGATTCGATTCTCCGAAGGTGATGATGAATCAAAGCTCGGAAGAACTACCTGAGATCCCAATCCTTGAAATCCAGAAATCGATCCCCGATATGAAAAACAATAAATCGCCTGGAGAAGACCAAGTGGTTACTGAAGCTGTTAAAATGGAAGGTGATAAGCTTTTACAGGGCCTCAAAGTATTATTCAATGAATGGCTTATACAAGACAGAATACCCAAAAAGGGAACAATGCAATCATCACCCTAATGCATAAAAAGGGAAACATTACCAAACTTGCTAATTACCGCCCAATCACACATGTAGAAACTCATTTCTCTTAATTGGGACTATACCATATTTCCGAAATCCATTTACGGCCACGGTGGGTGTAGCTGTATTCAAAAAACTTCCCGAAGAAGGCGAAAAACTTGATATTGTTTTGCAAACCTGACAGGGTTATCTCTCAAGAATCTTTCGAATCATTGAACATAATAAGAGTTGAATGGCTCCATAAATGAAAGGTACATACAATGGCTGCGACTTATGACTGAATTGTGGTGGAAAGCAAATAAATAATAGTTTGCATCCAACCAGAGCAGTGACAAGAAAACGGCGTCCCAAACGAAGCACCATCTTTCAAGTTCTTCTTTCGTTCAGTTATATGACAAACGGAAGGATATGATACAAACTGCAAATGTAGAAAGAACTCCTCCGTCGGCAGATGTAATGTAACCAACTTGGCATGTACCTTTTAGCGCAAAAACTTTTGAGGATTTTGAGTTGGCAGTCAAAAGTCCCATTTCCTCTACATTATGAACTATATGTGGAGGATACATGTGATTTTTCTGGACGTCCTCCAAAGTGTCGAAGAATTTTGAATCATTTATTTGGTTGAGGGCTTGTGTTCTTGATGTCTCTGGTTTTATCCAAACAATTTCAAAATGACGCTTTCTAAAACCGGTAGTCCAATCTTTCCTAGTAACTTTTTTGATGGTTGAAGGTGTTGGGAATATTATTTTTCACTACCAGGTGATAATCAAGGCTACTTATATCTGCTACAGTAATTCCAAACAAGCGTATCTCCATGACCCTCGGCTCATTAAATTGTTTAGCAGCCGTTTGCCACGGCATACCTTGGTTCCAAAAGTATTCTATCTAAAAACAACAGCACAACTTCAAAATTACCAGTATCAATACAATTAATATTATTGGTATTGTGTCTGTCCATTTTTTTGTGAAAAATATTTATTTTGAATTCCGATAGAAACATATGTAACATACCACAACTTCCAACAATTTATTGCTATTTTGAAGGAGAACATATAACTATTTCCTTCGAGAACAAGTTTACATATCGGGATAAATGTAGTCCTAGACTTCTACAAATTGTTTTCATGGAATCTCTTCAAATTTAAAATTTAAAATAAAAATATTAAAACCATTTCACGTACGCATTAACAACTCAACTAATTTATTCTATTTATAGATACAAAGATGGCGATACAGACAAGGTAATGACACAATTAAAATTTTGCGATGCTAAGGGATGTTTTGGAGCAATTAATTGGTTCCCAGTACACCCTACATCTATGAATAACACCAATTGCCTGATTACGTCAGATAATGTCGGATACGCGTCTATTTTGTTAGAGCAGGCAAATGATCAACAAAGTTTGCCTGGACAAGTAAGTGAAACACATGTCATAAGTGCACTGGTTTAAATTTAGGAACACAACCTTAATGTATACAGTGCGTCCAAGAAGTAAATTCAGTCACATGTTTTTTGTAAAATATGCAGAAATAAGTTCTATCGACGATCAACTCAATTTTTTGATTAAAAACACCTATTTTTTTATTTCATTTTTGAATTTGCATCGAACTCTAAATGTGTTTTATATACCATGTACTATACCTAAACTCAACATTTATCAATAAAATTACGATTGAACATATCAATATGAGTCAGTTAAGTTAAAAAATTAATAAAAAGAAATGAAAATCATTTGTCTTCGTTTGAAGGAAATGAATTATTTTAGGATGATCATCGAAAAAAACGCATTAAAAACCAATAGAAATCGACGGGATTGAGCATTTCTACGAAAAACATACGACTGAATTTTAAATGAATGTAGACATTAATTCTGGGGCGCACTGTATAAAGAAAAATAAATAGTAGCATTGTTTCTCGTAGAGTCAGTTTGTTGGTGCATTTGCATCCACTAACTTAGGAGATGTATCACCCAATACTCAAGGACCAAAATGTATTAATACTGGCGAACCATGTGACTCTGTACATAGCTCTTGTAATGGAGGGAATAAATATTGTATTGCCTCTGGTCCTGGTAAAGATATCTTCGAAAGTACAAAAATTATTGCCGAAAATCTTTTTGCAAAAGCGAACGTAAGTTAACAAGATATTGAAAAAATTGATGCTGATATGATAATTTACAGGAAATGCTCCAAATGAAGTCATCTAACAAAATCCAAGGAAAAGTCCAATATATTCACCAATTTGTTTCAATGCCAGATCAAACCGTTCAAGTGTTTATAAATGGGCAAAAGCAAAATGTATGTATGCATATACAGATGAAACTATCTTTTTTAGCCAGTACGGGTTTTCTTTGACTAAAATAAACAACCAGTCGAATTGTATACTGCTTATGTTTTGGGGAGTCGGTTAGAAATAAATTTCGCTATAAACGTCCTTACAAAAATGGTAATAATGGCTTGTCGTCCAGACGAGAAGTACCTATACATGAACTTCTACTGTATGAGGTCATCATAAAGTATACTTTGAAGTCTTATGTAATTTTAAGATATCAAACTAGTAGTAAAAAGTTAATTGGATTAACGGTATCTATTGAAAATAAAAATAAAAAACTGGTGCGTGAAAAGTCACGTGGTAGAAGTGAAACTTTTGTGTGACGAATAAACGTATTTACCTAGGGATATAATACAATTCCAAAATTCCTAATTGGCCATGTACATGCCGTAATCGTCGAATATACATGGTATTCTTGGAGAAATCAGTATTTCAGAAACAATATCTACGCGAGACAAGTAAGATGGTATTTCTGGATATATACATCTACATTTTACACTGGTAATGCTGGTATATTATTTTTATTGACTGACTGCATGCAGTTGAAGCATAATTTGAGGCGATCTATGGAGTTTACTCGCACTAAAATGTTCAGGATTTCATAATTTTTTGGAGAAAGCGTTTTTAAATCCTTTTCGAACCGAACTCTATCGCAAATAGGGCATGGCGATTCAAATGAGTTGTCCAAGAATTTATTTTTGAACTCTTCGTGAGCGGTTTTATACAGAATGAAATTGCTGTAAGAAGTTTTTACGATATTTAAATTGAGCCTTCATCGATTGCTTGGTCCTGGAGCAGTCAATCTTTCGTAATCGTCTGAATGTACACTTCGATCAGCAATTTGTAGAGCTATTTCGACAAAAGAATGGAAAGGAGCACTACTTTCTACAGCTGTTTCAACAAGAAAATGAGACGGAGCACCACTCTCGAGCGAAGCTTTCTAACGTAGACGACAATCCCGCTGACGTCGTGCGTCATTCTTGTATATTCTAACACTAGCATTATTCAAAAGTTTTTTCCGGGTTCGATAATCACGACAGCGATCAGCCACAGTTTTAGGTTTCAGTTTGTGCATTTCACTGTCACTTCGCGAATCACCAATATTTTTTCGTTTTCGTTTTGCCATACCGAAACACTTCTTTGGGAAAACACAATCTACTATGAGAACTCTCCTTTATCTATACGAAGAGTAAGCAATATTTGCCAACCTGTTTTCAAATTCGTAAATATGAAAACACAGTATAGGTAGAACACAGTAGTCCCACTCAAGCCATTCCTTGATGTGACCGGCCGTGGCTGCCATATACCATAATTTACTCAAATAGATATTCTTTTAGTCACCCAATCAGGAAACTTCTCACAGAGTCGTTGTCTTTATCACGGTTCAACTATGGTGATATTGTGTACAGCAATCTCTTGAGTAAATTTGATCAAATTCGGATACAGAAGGTACAGGACTTCTGTTGTAGACTCGTCTACTCTTTAAGAAAATACGATTATGTCTCTAGCAAAATCATCGAACTGAACTGGTTGACAATGTTTAGGTAATCGTACTATATAAAGTATTTAGTTCCAAATTTCCTTCGTCACTATACAACAAGCTGTTAACTAGGTCTATACTACATTCATTGGATGTAAGATCGAAAAACAGACTCCATGTTCCTCGTCATAAAACGTCATTGTTTTAGAGGTCATTCACTTATCCCTCCGTCAAATTATACAACTCACTGTTAATCAATTGTATGCAACTTTCGAAAACATAAACAAGAATCATCCTGAAAAAACACTTCCTTTATACAGAAATGAACTTGAATGCCTTTTCTTGAATTTATTTCATCCTTTACTTACCTTGTCACAATATTTTATCCTCTTTCTCTGTTTATCATTTTAGTTGAGTTTAATTGTACATCTTAGGACGATTTATTATTATTATTATATTTTTTTCGGAGTTTGAAAAACCTTCATTAAGGCACCAGGCGTATCTGGTAGTGTGGGATTTTTACCCACTAAAAAACGACCTCCGAGCCGCGGAAAATCCTAGACGGGACCACTTTCGCATTACTTCGTCCAGGACAACTTTTTCAATAAAAAAATGCCACCATTATACCTATGCTGTAATCAGCTAAGCACTCTTAGGGATCCACGAGGCATCCTTCGTCTCTTCTGATTCTCAGTACGACCTGAGCATAGGACGCAACTGCGCTCCACCGGTTTTCAAACCGCAGCATGTCCTCCACGATGTTTACTGGTTTCATGCTGATAGAGGCAAGGTTTCTTCTGTGTTCTTCAAACCTCTCACACTTAAAGAATGTATGCAGTGCATTGTCGTTGTATTCGGGGCAGTACCAGCAATTGGGCGTGTTTACCTTTCCCATTCTCCACAGGTATTCCCTAAAGTAGCCGTGCCCTGTAAATAGCTGGGTTAGATAAAAGTCTACTTCTCCATGCCTACATGAGATCTCCTTTCTTTCAAAATCCGCAAATTTTAGAAGACAAAATTAGGGAAGGAACCATATCCGGACAGATTTCAATTGGATATTTAAAAAAAAAACGGCTTCCGCTATGTTTTGAAATCAAAGTCTATAAGTGAACGTTCAATGATTTTAATGACTATGAATACATTCAAAAATGTGAAATAAATATTTTAAAAATATGAGACCGACTTTATTAGTTGGAACACTGACAAATTCAAATTAATATTAATTCAACTGCTGCTGATACTTTTGAAGTTGGTACCAAATGTGTAGTATTTACCAAGAATTGCACAACTTTAAAATTGCCAGCATATGTAGAATTAGTATAATTTTAAATTTTTGAGTTCTACAACTAATAAAGTTGGTCATTTTTTTTAATATCTATTTTCTGTTGTTTTTCAGAAAACAGGATGTCGCCCTGGTATGGGATATGCTTTTGCTGCTGGTACAACTGATGGCCCTGGAGAATTTGATTTCCAACAAGCTACCAATACCACAAACCCATTTTGGAACATGGTCAGGGATTTCATTTTTCCTCCATCACCAGAAGATGTCGCATGCCATCACCCCAAGCCGATACTTATAATGTCTGGTAATGTATGTATTACCTGATTTTATTTTCATCGCTATATAAAAATGTAATAAAAAAAACTAAAAACAAGCAGCAACACTGTGTTATACCAATGCTATAAACTTACCACTAATGCACTTGAAACGAATTATATAATACACGTCTTAGTTCAATATTTTCATATGTCATATTTAATCTGAATTATAATTTTCGAGAGATATGAATGATTAGATTTAGGTATCTTAACTAAACCAAGCGGAACTGCTAATTTTATTATAAATCTTTGTAATGATTAATTTTGAATATTACAACTGGGCTAAGCTAAAAATTACCATTATTATTTTCCATATTTTGAAATATAAGTAGATATCGCAGATAAGTGAAACTTTTTCTTCTTGGTTCAACGTCTCCGCCGGAGGTTGCTGATCATCGTGGCAATTTTAACTTTGGAGATAGCCGAGCGAAACAGGTCCGCCGACGATGTTCCAAACCATTCCCGCAGGCTACGCAGCCAGGATATACATCGTCTACCTACGCTTCGTTTCTCTTGGATTTTCCCCTGGATTATAAGTTGTAGTAACTAATATTTTTGGTTTCTAGAGATGTGGCATATATATATATATATATATATATATATATATATATATATATATATATATATATATATAAATATATATAGTCGGGTGTCTCGACCACCTGACATGCTTTAGATCAGATACATAACCTCAACTAGCATTCTATAAAAGGGGTATCCCAATGGTGGGACGTTTTTCAAACCCTCTCGCAAGAATATTTCTGTATGAAAGTTTTTTTTTTAAATAGGAAAACGAAAAATTGGCCAGGTACGAGACAACCTAGCGTTAAGAGGGTTCAGTACTTAAGATTTTCACACAGGTATTTACTGTAAACTATGAGTAAAGCCCAAGATTCTTTTTTTTTTCTTCCCACAATAGCTTTGAACGGTCAGTTTTCGTCTTTTCCTCCTCAATATCTTCTAATCAGTTTATTTTGAAGGCAGTATATTTCTTAACGATCTCTTCAATTTGATATGTCACACGATATACTTGAATAATTGTTTTTAATTTTCTCGTTTGCCACAAAATCTAATCAGACTTTATTTAGGCTAAATCACTCTGATGCATCAAACTAACTTTATTTAAATAACATTTTGGAGCTCTTTTCATTTCAGTGAGTTGGTTGTGACAGACGGACAGACACAAGAGTTATCTTATAAGGGTTCCGTTTGTCATAACATCTACGGAACCTTACCAAAACCATCAACAAATAACGATTCCTTTTTTTTATTGTGTCCCATACATCACAGCTTTTTAGGGTTCCATACATCCGCTGAAAAAAAAGTTATTTATTTAGATAGAAAGTCATCGACTAATAGCTAAATTATGTGAATTCAGATTCAGGAGGTTAGCTACCTGGGTCTAATTAGAAAACCAAAGCAATCAGACCCTCTTCATATTCTTTGGCCTTTGTTACTCTTCTTAATATCTGTTACAGTCAATAGAAAACTTCAAAAAGAGGAACTGAGAAAAGGCTACTTATACATGTATATCCAATATTGCCTTACCATATAGAGTTTTATTATAGCTTAATTCCATGTCTGCTTTGAACGAATTCCGGTAACGATTACCATAAAAATCGTATTGTCTGATGTTATCCGATAGGTTGGTTTCACACTATTCGACCAAATTAGAAGTCTAAAGGAAACGGAAATACTATCCATTAGTAATGAAAAGCACAAAAGTTGACTTTAGTGTCTGATTTAAAGCATCTCGCCTCGAAACTCTTTAGGATTGGATTTTGAATCCCCAATATTTGTCTAGGCATTCGTTCTCACTTTAAATTGTTTTTAACTTATTCAGAGAGCTTATCAAATATCTCGATACTTATTTTACAGAAAATAAAGAAGATAGTTGAAAGTTCTAAAATTCCAGATCAAACTTCCATATGAATGGCAACCAGAAGTAGTAGCTACACAAATTCTGAAGATTGGAAATATTGTTTTGGCAGCAGTTCCAGGTGAATTTACCACAATGTCTGGTAGAAGATTGAAGGATGCAATCAAGAGTACCATTAAAACAAAAACGAACGAAGACGTCGAAGTTATTGTTGCCGGTTTAAGTAACACGTATACCAGTTACATAGCTACACGTGAAGAATACGGTGTAAGTTAGTGCATTTTCCATGTTATTTTGCTTCACAATAAATTAATTTCCCATTCAAGCTTCAAAGGTACGAAGGAGCATCTACAATTTATGGGCCCTATACTCTTGAAATCTATTTGAAACAATACAAAATGCTTGCAGAAAAATTGATCACTGTGAGTACCTGTACATTTTTACTGGACTACCTTATAATCTGCAAATTTCATGTCTTTATCATGACAAAAGAATAACTATAATTGATTTTTCCAGGGTACATTAATTGAAACTGGTCCTGAACCCTATAAATTTCCCGCTAATCTTTTGAGTCTCATTACGCCAGTTATATTCGATACATCTGGCTGGTTAAATGAATTTGGTGATTGTATTCAGCAACCACCGAAGACAGTTTTTGTGGGTCAAGTAGTGGTCGTTAAATTTGTGAGTGTGTATTTTATTTATTTTTCATAAATGTATGATTTTTTTTTATTCAATTCAGATATCTGGTCATCCCAGGAACAATGTAAAACAAGGTCACACGTTTTTGAAAGTTGAGAAAAAAACTGATAATCCTAGCAATACCTGGGTGACAATAGCAAATGATGCTAGCTGGGAAACAAGGTATATTTTTTCCATTTGATTATTGGAAATACACTACTAGTACATGCATGACGTCTAATCACCCTACTTGACTTTAAAAAATAATCATTACAGATTCAAGTGGCGAAGAACGGACATTGTAAAAGGTTCTAGTGAAGTTGAGATTTCATGGGACACAAATAAAGCTAAACCAGGTACATATCGAATATCTCATTTTGGAGACTACAAATACATTTTCGGTGGTATTTATCCATACCAAGGACAGACTCGAGAATTTGCTGTTCAAATGAAAAATTGAATCTTACCATTATTATCACATTTTATTTTTCTTGCCATATAATAAATAGATATTGTTGTAGGTATGTTGTTAATTTTTCATAACACGTTCCACTTCTCCCAACATAACAAAATCTTGATTATACAAATAATATGGGAACAAACCCAAGTCTTATGGTAATAAAAAACCTAACCAGCGTTGCGATAGCGTTGGATATTAAATACGGTTTCTTAGTTACAGCTGTGATTAATTCTGAATTATGTGTATTCCTGCGATGTTATGAAATCTCTTAATAAGTATAAGCAAAGTACTACCTTCTTTGGTATAAGTGATCGATTAACGATTTTGATGACCAATGACCAATGATACTTACCCTTAAAAGTGTGAATAAACATTTCTTATAGGTACCTACTAAAAATAGGACCAACTTAGTTGGTACACAGTGAAATCCAAAATAATATTGATTCTATTGGTGCTGGTACTTTTGAAGTTGGTGCCAAAATTCTTCTCTCTACCTATAACAGCACAACTTGAAAATGAACAGTACCAATAGAGTTAATATTATTTTGTATTAATCATTGCACCAACTAAGTCGGTCCTATTTGTTGTTAAAAAAAATATCTAAGACTTTATTTAAAAATATACAAAATATTACAATGTGGTACTAAATATAAGGTGATCTAAATCTTATCCTATGGTTATGCATTCCGTTGCAACCACATGGTTTTTCTGTCCTTCAGATCCATTTGAATCTGGGAAGATATATGCAAAGAACATGTCTAAATGCCTTTCACCATTCAGCACATTGCTGAAAAAGTGAGGATTCTAGTGTAAAAACATAGTGGAGCAGTTCATATCGCCAGGCACCTCGCCAGGCATGTGGCCGCTCGGCGATGGTTTAATAAATCTGTACAATCTAATGCCTGTACACATACTCGAGTAGCGCCGCTTGCCATTCACTTCTCAGTGCATCTCGCCGTTTAGCTGGAAACAAATAAATTTGTTTTTTCGGGATGCAATTGCGTGAAAATCGCCTTCTGATTGGTCGTACTCGGTCACGTGTTCCCAGAAACACATCGTGGATCAGACACCGCACAGTACCAACAAAAAGTGACGGGATGATGAGAGGCGAGATGACTTGCTTCACTATAAACGGTCATGGCGAGTATTCGTGCGCAGTGAATGCGACTCGTTGTGCCCGGCGAGGTGCCTGGCGAGATGAACTGCTCCACTATGTTTTTACACTTAGTTGCATAATAATTATGTCCAATGACCCGTGTTGTTAATGTTGCAAACAAACAAACACATATGTTTTCAACAAACATTATAATCATTCATTTGATTAATAAATGCAACTACACTATTACTGCAATAAACTGGAGCGTTATGGAACAAGAGGAGTACAACACAATTGAGGGGAGTACCGCAAGGCTCAATTTTGGATCCTTTGTTATATATACATTTTATACGTTAATGAGCTGTCCAAAATAGTAACTCAAGAAATGGTTCTTTACGTAGATGATACATCTCTGGTATTTCAAGAACAAACACAAGAGAACTGTGAATGACAAATTAAAGATTCCTTAGATAAACTCGAAGCCTGGATTAGCGAAAATAATCTAGTACTTAATATATAAAAACCAAGTTTACTTTCAATAGAACCAGACACAATCTTCTTGCTTCTAGTGGATTTTAAGAATCAAGAAATCGAATCAGAATCCAGTGGATCTTTTCTAGGTGTGAATTTGGATAAAAAATTGGACTGGTACGAGCATAGAGAAAATATTGCAACAAATCTGGCAAAAAATAGTTATGCACTTATCATAAAAATATAGATTAAAATTACCATAACATTATGGAATCTAAACGAACATCATTTGAAAAAGAAAATGAAAACATTACTTTTATCTGAAGCCTTTTACAGCCTCCAAGAATAATTTTTCAATCTCAATATACTTACTGATCAAATGAATTATGGCATCAATGTGTAAATTGTGAATGTTTTTGTTGATTCATTTCAGTTATTTCATGATTCTATTCGGCATTATGAAATTATATATTAATGTAGTGATTAAGTTACCTTCTATTTTATGTTTTAAATTATATGTTTAGAATATATATATGTTTTTTTGGACATCTATCTATCTATATTAAAATCCAAACTCTTGATGTAGTTTCAAATAATGATTGTGGAACTGTTCAAACCACGTGAAATTTCTGTTTTTGCTGCTACTTTCTTACTGCAACTAATTTTCCAAACTGATCTGACCTCTAACGATTTCAATTTTGTTATATAACACGTTGGATGCAAGTTCATACTATCAAACCTATCTCCTTACTTTTGGAATGAACACGCCCGTGGAGTGCTTGTTTATGGATATTTTTATTGGTAGATTTTGCTTACTGCTAAGAAATTTCTACAAGCTTTGCCAAAAGTGTAAGCCATATTACTAATTCTCTGCGAGTCAAATACTTAAATAAATATGCACGGATGTATCAAAATTTACGAGGGCGGCCTTCTCGATTTAAAAAAAAAAATCTCAAAGTAGACACTACAAACCCTATATGGACAGAAAAATCTTAAAAACCCTATTCAATAATGCATTTGAAAAAGTTGAATTATTGGCATTAGTATCAATCGTAGTTGCCGACGAAAATTAGACTTTTAATTAACTTATATCTTAAAAAATACTCTAAAGCTTGAGGAATCGACTGAACAAAATTTTTTTCAGTTTGATTTTTTTCCGAAGTTATGAATTTTTTGTGGGTCTATGGACGAAGCTCTTTTGTCAAAAAAATAACATAATTCAAAAACAGTTAAAGATAGGTAAATCTAATAAACCTGGGGGCTACCATTTAATACAACTCAATTTATTTGCTTATCCCACCTTAGGACACCCTGTATATAAATTATAATATCTTAGAAATATGCCTGATTACCGGATGTTTTTAAAGAAATCAAATCGATAGCATAGATAGACAACAGTTATGGAGCTTTATCGCACTCCTGGGTCCTGCAGCTCAGCTCCCGTCCGCAATTGCTATTTGATAGTTACGTTATGGGTTTGATATTTTGGGTTCTTCATCTGCAACGTGAGGCCCATCTGTAGAAATTATTTTTGTTTATACAAAGAGTTCCAAAAATTCTGTGGTTGTATGTTGATGCATTTTTGAATTAAATACAAAACCACCCTAGCTTGTATTTTTGACCGACGAACCCAAAATGGAGAAGGTATACTATTCGACTGTCTGCTTGTTTTTTGGTTCGTGCGCTCCTTTCATATAGTAAACTATCTCCGATTTTGATTATTTTTGATTCATTTGAAAGAGGAGGCTTGAGAAATGGTCCCATATTCATAAAAACGCAAATCTGAAATCTCCTTTCCTCCGAAAACCGCCCCCGAAGGAGCGGAAGGGGCGAATTTTCTCGAAAATCGAAAATCTGAGTTGGTATAATTAAAGATAGGACAATATCCGGAAACGTTTAAATTGGACATTTTTTAAAAAGACTAACAGTTATCGAGATGGAGGCATGTTAAATTCTCAAATGTATCTATTTTTGCTATGTGGAGACGCGATTTCTTTCGAAAATTGAAAATTTTTCGATACTACATGAAAGACATAATTATTTGTAGCAACATTTATAATGAACATTTTTTCCTTAGAGTTACGGTTTTCAAGTTAAATCGGTGTTAAAATGGTAACATAAAATAATTAAGCGAATTTCCGCAGCGATGCTTTGAGATCTCAGTAATAACAACTACAAGCAAAGAATATACGTGGGTAATAGTATGAGTACTATCTTCAGTGATATTAGTGAACGTTCAACGATTTTCGTGACTAATGTTAGGTACACTCAAAAGTGTGAAATAAATATTTTTCTCAAAAAATTTTACCGACGTTATTAGTTGATGCACTGAAAAGTATAAAATAATATTAATTCTGTTGGTGATGGTACTAGTGAAGTTGATGCTAAAAGTTATCAATCTAACTGCAACTGCACAACTTCAAAAGTAACAGCACAATTAGAATTAATATTATTTTAAACTTTTCAGTGCATCAACTAATAACGTCGGTCCAATTTTTTGTAAGAAATATTTATTCATAATGACGATTCAAATTATTGATAGAGACAAGTTTTCTGCTTACAACTATGAATGCGTTCGGAATCGCGATAGGTTTGTAATTAGAACAATATGTTTTCCATAATTCCTACTCTAAATACATGATAATATTCAGGGGGTCCAATTTTAAATAAGAAAAATGAAGGGCTTTGAGATTTGTAAATTTTGCCACCAAAGTTTGAATTAATTTTAATCTAACTTAGTTAGGGACTCTGTCAGAGCTTTTCTCAAAAGTTAATGTTTTTTGTTCCAAAAAAAAATTAAACCATAACGTAGAGAGCATGTGAAAAAAGGTAAAAACAAATACAATAGAAAAGTTTAGATACTATCACAATTATATTATTGAACATTAAATAAAATAAAAAAGTACATTATAAGAAAAATAAAAAAAAAAAACTAATAATTCTTACATATAGTTTAAATCAATGAGCAGCCTGTCTGTATTCTCAAAAAACTCGTTCGAGGAATAATATGCTTTTCTAAGTAGATATTTCTTAACATTTTTTGCTAGACTGTTCATTTTCTCACTCTTGTTGAAAAATAGTTGAATATTTGTACAACGCTATAAGCGACATTGAGTTGTATATATGTGAAATTACACTTCTCAGAGATGATATCTATTTTGAACCTTGTCTTATGATCATGTAGATGTTGTGAGTCATTGAATAGATCTTTATTTGAATGCACAAACATAAATTAGGCTGATATATACATACTTATAACAGTTAAAGTGTGTTTGTTAATGAACACTTGTTTACAGATATCTTCATTTTTAATATCGGTAGAGTTTCACCCAAAAATTATACCATATCTCACTCTTGATTGAATAAAGGACTCACAGCGGCATCGACACCTACATTTATGACAATAAGCCTCAATGTGTAACAGTATTTAGCGACACTTGTAGCAATTCTATTGACTTGCACTTTCCAACACAGTTTTTTCGGTTCTTTCTATTACCAAAAACAAGACACTGGGTCTTAGGTACATTTAGAAGTAGATCCGAGACTGCAAAATATTTATCGAGAATATCGCATGCCTTGTATACATCTGCAAGTATTGCTTCTGCACTCTCTTTACTAAAAATTATGTTAGTATCATCCGCATAGAGGACTGTATACTCTCCTTTTATATTTAGCAGGAATTTGTCTTGCAAAATGGCCAAATCTATCGAAAGTCCTATTTCCAAAGGGAGACGTTTCATCTGAGTCAGACCCCGGTAAAAAAAACGCCTCTCCTAAATGACCCGACCTCCACCCTCAATCAAGAATTTTTAGAGGTGCTAAGTTTTTGGGGCCTCAATTCACTAACAGATTGCGGATAGATGGCTCCACATCTTTCAATCGTGGTTGGAAAGCAAAAAGAAGAAGTTATTATTAAAATATCCCGCTCCCGATAATAGTCGTTATTTTCAAGCTCAAAAATTGAACCCTATGTATACTCAAGCCATTAATGAGTCGGTATTGAAAAGAGACGAATGTCTGGGTAACAAACAAGCCGAAATCGGCGCAAGTCTAGGTTCGGTTATTTCCAAGTTATTGGAAAAACCGGTGGGGGAGAAGACAACAAGGCCATTATAGAAAAGGCCGGTCGACTTTTAGACGTTTATCTGATCTTCATCACTCAGAAAGTATGACTTGTAGGGATTTGATATCCCTAAATCTGAAAAAGGAATGGAAAGACACGTTGTCACAGTCTATCATTGGTGAATGGCTTTTTGGAGGAGATTTGGAGAAATGACTCAAAAATGACCAAAATATTGAGCAACCAACTCAAAGTTAAGAACATTTTGTCCGGGAAGCCTTCGAATGCAAGGAGATCGAGTACTTTAAACTTGAAAAGTCCACTCAAGAAGTTTCGGGGAACAATGCAGAGTGGACATTATCAACAAGTTCCCACCAACAAGTACCGCCAGCAATACCGTCTACGTTGTCAAGTACACCGCTGAGAGAAGGTCTCGCCGGAAATAGACGTAGGAACATTAAAATATTTTCGTTGGAAAAAACTTACTAATAACAAACATATCTTACCTTGGTTAAAGATGGTTAAATTGCCTTTTATATTATAAGAACCTAAATTGTCTTTGAAGGAACAAAATTTAATTTCTAATTCTATTGAAAAGATGTTAAAATCTGAGGTGCTTTCTAAGGTTCAAGCTTCAAGGCCAATTTTCGTAAAAATATTGTTTAATTCCCAAAAAAAGATGGTACATTTGGCTTTATATTAAGTCTTAAAAAAATAAATCAATATATAAAAAGAAGCCACTTTGAACTACCACTGGGTGGTTGCCAGGTAAATGGACCGTAATAACTTATGGCGAAGATTGATTTAGGGGAAGCCTATTTTTTTTTCTCCAATGTATGAAAGTCATAGAAAGTATTCAAGATTTTCAATTCAGGGATTTTTTATAAGTATTATTCCGATTATTATTCTCTTTGCTTTGGTATAAATTGCGCTCCCATGATTTTTACGAAACTTTTAAAACCCGTGATTTATTACCTTAGAAAGAATGATTTTCTTTTAGTGATATATTTGGATGATTGTTTATTTCTGGATAACTATAGAAAGTGTGTAAATGTGTCACAGACAATATCTCTCATAGAGCATCTGGGTTTCATAATTAATTATGATAAAAGTTTTTTTATCCCAGACAAAACATGCGTTAACTTAGGGTTTAAGTGAAACTCAATAGTCCTTTCTGTCTCGAACCCTGAAAATAAACGTAGTGTATAAATACAAATGTTGCCTGATTTCTACAAATCAAAACATTCTAAGATTAGGGATTTTTTAGAAATAGTGGGTAAATTGGTATCTATTTGCCCAGCTATATAACACGGCTAACTTTATTCTAAATTGTTCGAGTGGGAAACATATTTAGCTCTTAAGATATTGCCGGGTAATAATAATGCTAGTATGCAGACTCCATATTCCTTAAAAGATGACTAAAATTGGTCAGAGATTTTTTTTCAGATGCGTCTAATACGGGAGGGGGGATATTCTGCAACGGTTATAGTTCCCATGGTTTTTGGTCGTTGAAGGAAAAAACTGAGTATATAAATTAGCTGGAACTTCTGGCTGTATTTTTTGGTCTAAAATGTTACGCCGACGATTTGGAGAATTGTTTCATACTGTGTAGGATCGTTTGCAGTAACCGAATGGGAAGTGTTCAATTTTCTAAGCTAAATTCTCTTGCTCGAATAATTTGGCAGTGGTGCCAAAGTAAGAATATCTACATTTTGGCACCTTACATTAGATCATCGGATAATGTTGTAGCAGATAGGGCTTCCCGCAACGTACACATAGGTACAGAATGGGCTCTTGCTAACTCAAAATTTAAAAAACTGGTTAAAAGATTTGTTTCCCCGGAAATAGATTTATTTGCAAGTCTCGTAAATACAAAATGCAATGTTTTATGTATCATGGCTTAATGATCCAGATGCTAGTGCCATAGATGCCTTTACCTTGGTCGCGCTTTTTCTTTTATGCTTTTTCTTCCTTTTCAATCATTCTACGTACTTTAGAAAAGATTATCGCTGACAAAGCAGAGGCTATTCTAGTGATTCCCATGTGACCTAGTCAACCATGGTTTCCAATGTTTATAACTCTTTTAGTTAAAGAACCATTGACATTTAAACCTTAGCCCAATCTTGTTTTTGTGGGCACAGCTTTATTTGAAGGGATGTCTATTATCAGGAAAGCGCTGCAACTAGGAATCATCTTTAGAATTTTGTATGGTTCCTATATACGAAAGCATATTAAAACAATATATATATATATATATATATATATATATATATATAGAACCTACATTTCGTAGGGTGCCGCAATAAGAACGAGGTTTGTCGTCTACATATTGCGTTTGTGTGCATTTTTTCCACTATACTGCTCAATCAAATTGATTACCAAACATAGCATCAGTCTCCCAGATATATATCATGATTTCTGGGAGACTGATGCTATGTTTGGTAATCAATCTGATTGAGCAGTATAGTGGAAAAAATGCACACAAACGCAATATGTAGACGACAAACCTCGTTCTTATTGCGGCACCCTACGAAATGTAGGTTCAATTTACCAGCTAGGCGTGAAATTATTATTCATATTCTAATATGGTCATCTGGTACGGATAGCTCCTCATTTATTTATATATATATATATATATATATATATATATATATATATATATATATATATATATATATATATATATAAAGATGTTCTTGGGGATGCAGTCATATATTAAATAAAATTCTTTGATTGAAGCCGAGCTTTCGAGAATGTTTATTCTCTTCTTCAGGGCAAAAATCGTGAATTTAGAATAAATTAACCAAAACCAGGAAAGATTTCATAGCCATCAATTACAAATGTCATTATTAATTGATGGCTATGAAATCTTTCCTGTTTTTGGTTAATTTATTCTAAATTCATGATTTTTGCCCTGAAGAAGAGAATAAACATTCTCGAAAGCTCGGCTTCAATCAAAGAATTTTATTTAATATATGACTGCATCCCCAAGAACATCTTTTTATTTATTATAAAACCAGTCAACAATACAAAATCAATATATATATATATATATATATATATATATATATATATATATATATATATATATATATATATATATATCTGGTTTAAAGGTGGGCGTTTTGTGCCTGAAAATATTCGGATCCTTATTCAGTTTCACCAAAAGTGTTCTTGGATTTTCTTACAATACAGTTTAACCAGGGAGCTGCATACAGCTCACGTAACTCATACAGATTCTCATTACTCAGATAGCACCCGATTTTTCGCAAGATTTTTTGTTTTGGATTATCTAAGGAAGTTAAAAAATACATAAATTAATTTAAATGCTACAGGTCAACGCCTGCAAAAATTAGCTCCCATAGAGATAAATAACATACATCGAACAGAAGTGAAAATTGATATTCCCATTTCTAAGAGAATAAAAACATCAGCGAAAAACAAATTCCAACGTTTATTAAGTTTACCGTTTTTAGACTCGGATCCTGCAACTTGCGTAGCATCAACCCTGATATATTACTTAGAAAAAACAAAGCCTCCTAGTGGACCAAAAAAAGGTTTATTTATTTCTGTAACTAAGAAATTTCAATACAAGCACTCGGCGGCGACTTCGGCCGCGAACAGGAAATGTATTGGTTTTCGAAACTAGACTTTCAGCGGGATGGTCTAGAAATTCTAAGATGTTCGTTCAGGTGTATAACGGACCCCTTATGCCAGACATTTCTTTTGCGGAAGCAATTCTCTCTAGCTGATATGTGTTTCAATGTTTAGCAATTAAGCTTTTGTTATTTGACAAAACTTACCAGTAAGAGTTTACTTTTTCTAAAACTAGGGTATGTTTTACATCTCTAAGATCAAACTTACTTTAAAATGTGTGATAGTAGTACCTACCAGGAACGAAGGTACTACATGGTTTAATTACTCCGACGAGGCATTCATACAATCATGATCGAACATCACAGGTAAGTTTGTTTGATTTTATGATTAATGGATTACCTTGAAATGGCTTGTAATAGAACCTATGACGATTCCTAGAAAATTACAAACAAAAATATATCCCAAGCAGCACCCGAGATACGTTTTATCTTATTTAATTTTCAACATTAGATTGGGGGAGTTTGGCAGAACATAGTCAAGTATTACTGAGGAAAAACGCAAAGATACCTAATCAAGAACCAAATGTAAACAAAATTCAAGGAAAATTGCCCATTTCATTGACGATATTATTATTTTTGGTGGTTCATGTTGTGAGATGTGAAAATAATGATTTATCTTTCGAAATCAGTTTGATTCAAATGATAAATATTTCATTTGAAAGGCGGGTTATTTTACATGTGACACAGAAATGTGCGAGTTTCCGTCTCTAATTTCGAGATCGGTGACAGCGCGCGTAATTACCGATATTCCCGAAAAACCATCAATCAAGGAACTGAGATTTCTTCTTTGAATCCCATGAACGAAGTTGCGGGTAGATGCTAGTAAGAAGTATAAAACTATGAAAAAATACAATAATGAACGCAGATCCCTAATGAACCATGGGATCGAAGAAAAAATACTGGAAAATATTAAATTATTAAATCTATAAGCTCTGTATGTTATGAATGTACCTATCAGTAGAAAAGAAATCTCTTTCTCTGATTATAATTCTATTATAAAATATCACATAAACGAAAGTGGGCTAATACAAAATAATAAAGGAAGAATAAATTCCCCATCAAAGCTCTAAAATTTAGAGTCTAAATAATAGAACAGCTGTTATATAGCTTACCAAACTGCCTACTTAGGTACCTGATATCATTAGAAAGTATCTTTGTTATGAATCAATGAACATTAAGAGCAGCTTCACATTCCATGTCATCTTCCTTTGAAATGATATTATTGATTGCGCTAAAAAGTAAATTTAACAGCAGATTCAATCTACATGTGTTTAACTTGTATCCAAAATAAGTAAAATGTCAAAATATTAAGAATCAATATTTATATCAACAAAGTAAGTCAGATTCGATCTATTTTATATTGTGAAATTCATAAGCATATGAAATATTGTAAATCAACTGTGGAAAAACCACGCGCAACTTTTGTTGTTGTTTTGGTAGAAATTTCATGTCTTGTTTTATGTCAATTATGTCATAACATTTATTTGGGTAAATAAACTTATTATTGTATTATATTATTATTATTAGTTATCAACATATGTTCTTCAAATTCCATAACTTTATCTGAGTTGCAAACGACCACTATTTGAGAATCTTCTGTAGACTTAATATTACACATGGTAGTTTGTCACTGCTTACCATGAGCTAGCCACTGGATAGTTCCGTGATTTAAGGCATACTTGCCTGACAGACTGATCACAACACCACGATAACCATGCCTCTATACGTCCAGAGCAAAGATAATGAGTTTTGGTCCAGACGAATGGCTAAATGGCCCTAAATTGCAACTTATCTTTTTACGCCTAGGTTATTCTTGGAGTTTATTGTAGTTCACTTCTTGAGACTCGATTTAATCCGAAGCCATTGGCCCGAAAATTTGATAAGTAGTAAAATTAAGCGTTAACAAGACCCGTTTTGTTCTTTATTCAAAGAAAAAGAGTCTTCGTAGATAGATAACTGCCAGTACAACTGGAAAGCTTAATCAGACACATTTCGCATTAGCTATAAACGCATCTCGCTCCAGCCGTCTGAATTCGATGATTTGATAATGTAAGAATTGGAAGTTACTATGAAAATTTCCAACAGTCTAATGTAGTGTTATTAAAAATCGTCTGAATTTATCACGAAAAGCAATTACATTTAAAGTCTTAACAAAAAGCGTTATGTTTTTATAAATGAATTAATTTTAGCGCCATCTTATCAGTCTATTTCAAAATTAAATAATGTTTCGTAACATAGTAATACGTACCTGACAATAGATAGCATACTTGTATTATTCTTCAGAAACAAAGTTATAGTTATAATTAATTTATAAGCTGTGTTCGAAGAGCCACTAACTGCGCTAACATTTGTTCACGGAGCTCAATAATTGTACACAGTACTACCAGGCCCGGACTGGGATTATTTGGGGCCCTCAGCTAAAACCTATAAAGGGGCCCTCTACCGGGGTACGGAGAAGTTTTGAAAATCAGGGCTTGAAAATGCGTTTTACGCTATTTTGGCATTTATAGGGAAGAAGAAATTCCGATAGGTTTTTATACGAATATTATGATTTTCGACTTTTCTGAACTTTATTATTTATTAAAATAAGAAATTCACAGAATTCTCAGGATATCACAACACTACAAAACCCATGCTGTAAAACTTCCAATAATTACAACGGAGCTCAAAATAAACTGCAGTATTTTATTCACACCAAAGTATTAATGAATTTTGTCAAAATTATTAAATAAAATAACAATGTTGTTATACTAGAATAGAAGCGGCTACTTAACTTATCTGAGATGATTTGACATTGTACTCCCCTAGCCCTAAAGTAAAGGGTTCTTTGTAAGCAACTCACTACTTGTTAAAGCTACTTCATCTATTATTTAATTTTTGTCCAAAAGTATATCCCTCTCAACATTAATAAAAAGGAGACTGGACATAAGGTCTTGGCCTAAAGACTACCGAAGTCTATTTTTGACTAAGTATATATGTTTAGAAAAAACTCGTTCACATGTGACTTGGGTACAAGGTATGGTGAGAACAAATATCTTCAAAAGAAGCTGCAACCAGGTTTTTGGTTCTTTGGAAAAAAAAATATTTTCACATTTGTAGAGGTACAGTGTGCCGAAACTATTATGTATTTTCAAAATATATAAAAGTAGAAATTCAATATATTGTTTTCTGTTCTAAAAGAACAAATTTATATTCAATATACGGATTGGTGAACAGTCCAGATTGAGTAAGTTCAAGCAGAACAGAAAAAGCACATGTCAAACACTGGAAATATTGTCTGTTTTCAGAACAGTAAATGTCAGTTTTTTTCCGCTTCTTCAGTTAGGTCCAAACCGTATTCTTCATAACTGCATCTGTCTCCGTAGTTCTTAGTGGACTCTGCCGATATGAAGTTGCTTTATTGTTCTACAAACTGTCGCAGCTCTATCAACAACAGACTTCTTTCAATTTTACACAGTTTAGAAACACTGTGCAGGGCTTCTGTGGAAAATATTTGGAGTTCCAAGGTAGACTTAAACTTTTTGGGGTCCAAACAAAAGAATCCTTGTCTTTATTTGGGCAAACTATACAATTTTGTATTGTTGAACTGTTGAAATAATCAGTTCTATCGTTTGATTTTTTACCATGCACCCATTTTTTCATTGACGTTCTTTTTCTCTTAAAGTCCAACTCTAATTTTACATCAATGTCATTTTCGTCGAGTTTAAGATTATTGGTACTTGATTAGATTTTTGGTTTTGCGTACAATACTTCAAAATGCGCGTCATTCGGCATAAAGTTTTTTGTACCTTGTACCCTTTGGGGCCCCTCTGGCCGGGGGCACTCCGCGATCGCGGACCTGCGGACCTGGCCAGTCCGGGCCTGAGTACTACTAACGCTATCGTGACGTCATGCATTTTTGTGTGTCACGTCATAATTGAGCGTTGTCAACGCTATTTTTCCGAAGTAGTTTATGGGTGGTGTTTGTGTTTACAAGCTTCATGAACAGGAAGACTGTTCAAACATCAAATTGACATTCGCATAACAAAGCGATAGTCGTTTATGATCTGGCCAGAGTTTTGTAAAGCGTAGACGGATAAGTTAAATGAATAATTCAAGTGTAATATTTTTGCACGATGAGGAAATGCAGGTGCAAAACAAAATGCGGCCGGTAAATTTACTATTTTATAAGCCGACTACAAAGTAATTACAATAAAACGAGTTCTGTGTGTCTGCGTTTGATTCCTACCCTTTCTCTCAAAATTATATATTCTTATTCAATGCTTATTATTAATTTTTTATTTATTTTATATTTATTTTTATTTTATTAATAGTAAAGGTAATCTCTTACTAACAATGTATAATATATAATAAATTTTAATAAATTGTCAAATTCTACAAATGTGGCTTCAAGAAAATGAAACAACATAAAAATAAAGCAACTAATACTTTATTTGAAAGATACATATGAAGAGACTATAAAGCAAATAATTACAAGTAACTATGTATATGCAAATAAATAGCTAAATGGCCAACAGTGTATTTATAAATTAATGCTTTTTTAGTGTTATAGGTTTGCTAAATGTTCTATAGAATAACCAGGATAAGTTTATTTTTTAGTTAAGATAGCCAATTCATACTTACAGGCCCAAAATGACACCTTTAAGAAAAATATCGGTAAATCATAGCAAATATGATAGAATGTGCTTTTATCGGATTTCAGCATCTTTTCATTGAAACATAAACCAGGAGGTTACAGAAATAAAGCCAATTGCACCGATGGATTCAATTACATTCTCCGAAATGTAATCATTACCGTAACGTGTGTCAGATAATTAACGTCAAAGTGGATGTAGCCAGGGAAGTAATTATTGTTTCAAAAATCATGACTCCTCCTGTGTTGTATCCTCGATCGAAGCGACGCTAGCGGCTGAGCACGTTTAAGAGGCCCTCGTCGAAACTTAGAGTTATAACACCAGTGGGTACGACTGTACATGTAGCCATAAATAATAATATCTTATAATCATTACGCCAGAGTTCAGAGATCCTCTAAAATTTATCTGTAGCTTAAAGTGCTGTGTTCAGATTTCATCTCTTTTATAAACTTATTTCCTCTCTGGTAATTTTTCCATAATGGCGTAGAGACATGCTTTTGAAATAATATTAGGTACTCTTTTACAACTCGCTGTTCGGTATAGTGTCTAGCTTAAGTCTTGAATTATAACTTTTTGAAATTATCATCTTAGAAGTAATGACTCTGTCATGTGTAAGAGGACCCCATATTGTGTCGCCTCTTCTGTCCAATGTTTTATACCCCATTTATCTAAAGGATAATTACAACAAGTCAATACATTTCAAAAGATAATAATTCATCGAGAACGGGAACTTTGACCTTAGACTTCTTATTTATTCACCAATGTTTCTGTCTTGACTCCTTATCTTTTGCATTATCTTCTATCTTCGATTATCGTTTGCCATTCCTCCACTTTGCAATGTTATCTCCAACTGGATCCTGTTCTTCCCTGTTGTATGTAATAAGTTGCGCCTCTATATACTTTTAAAGACTAAATTTTATTTTATTACTAAAACTCGTTGTATATCAAAGATGTTGCAGTAAAAATATAGATTCTTTGTGTTTGTTTCTACTTCTTGAAATTCATTTTATCTGTTCGCTCCCTTAGATATGTTTTATACTAACCAAGTCACAGGGACGCCATCGTCAGCAAACTGCACTAATATGAATTTAAATAAACAGGTAACAGGCGAGCCAATGCTCCAATCCTTTCAGTTCAAGATTTGATCTTTACCGTTCTGTTCGCCTGATAGCCCCTGAAACTTGAGTGCGGAAGCTGCATTAATTTTCACCTCAAATTCATTATACGAAGTAAAGTCGCCTTCCACTTAACGAGTTGGTTGATAATTTCCGAATCAAATCAGTAGCATCAGAGATTCCAAACAATTATGAAATGTAATATCCAGTATGTTGTATTGGGAACATCTGATTTTCTGTAAGGTTTAATAAAATAGGTTAAAGATCGTACTTCAAATTGACAAGCCACTAATGACAGATTGGCAACGAATAACCATATTTTTAACATTAACTGACAGATCTGTCAAAATTTGTATGAAATTATTTCAAGATGACAGTGACATATTACAAAAACTCATTATTTGGCAACCAGAACATTTTTGTAGTCACTGGAATGTTTATGTTTGTCTCTCTCTTATTCATAAAACACCGATGTCCTATCGTTTTTAAAATACGGCTGTCTTTATGACGTTATTTTTTCCAGAATCCGAGTAACAGCACAGATTAGTTTGTCGTAGATAAATTCATCTTCCGCCTCTATAAATGGGAGGTGACTATGCACATACACTTACTTCTATGTAAAATCTATATTCTTTGGCGTAAGCAATTATCTTTGGTATGTTCCTTTGTATTCTTCCCACTCCTACATCATTCTTTATAATTGTATCTAATGTTACAAGTTACAAAAAAGAAAAGTGCTCATAATGCACCTCCTTGTCTAACTCTCTAACAATTATTTTATCGCTACTACTTCTTGAGGCTGCATCAAGTTCTGAATCAATCGAATTAGAAACTAGAAATAATGCTGGAACGATGGTGAATCTAATAAAAATTAACTATCTATCGATTTGTTCGTAAATAGAGATCGAGTTCTAAATCGATTAGAGAATCAAAGGGAGTCTCGGGTGTAAGCCCTCAGATAATAGTAATACGTACACATTTAAAGTCTCCAATTAAATTCAATGGAATAACACCATGTCCAGAAATTCTTGAGGCGTACTCCTAATTGCATTGATGTGTGAATCAATCTTATTAAATTTGAGAATAATGGACAATCGGTGCTGACACAATTGTCGATCGCATTGAAACTAACTAGGATCCAGAAATCAAAGATAGATAACATTAGAAGATGAAGATCGCGTTTTTAACGTTCGATTGTCTCGAGTATCAAATTTAGTTTCGGGCTTCTGGAGTAAGTCCTCTTAAAATTGTAGTAGATCCTTTCATTGTATATTCTATGATTCTTCCTATTTACCTCGGAATAATTATCACACATTTCCAGTCTTTAATTAACTCCGCTCTGTTGAATTATTTATAATATATGCTTGTCTAGAATTACAGCTATGAGGTTTTTCTGCAATTGAAACATCTTACGTTTCACCCTGGCATGAGAAATATAGGGAGTGAATCATAGAGTAAATATGTTAGGTTAAATTAGGGAGTGAATTGAAGAGATATATTTTGATGTCCCAACACCTCGACAGCCTAGTCCCCACAGGGCCCTCATTTGAATTCCCATTTGATCTTAGATAGGGAAACATCCTTATTATTTGTAGGCGTAACAAGTCACACATTTAAATTGAAAATATTAAGGCGGGTGCAAGCTCAGAAAATAGAAAAAAGTTGATATTTATTTAATATTATACTCTAAGAGCATTCAGCGTGTCCACAATTGTTGATGGATATAATATGTGTACCAGAAATATAAATTAGGTAATTCTATTGGTAGATCAATGCCTTTACATAATTCTTCTTTAGTTTATTAAATACTTTGAAAATAACTAACATTATAAATATTTAAAAAGTTTTATAACTCACTCATCCTTGAAAAAAATAATTGGTTAAGACATTGTTAACGTTAATTTTTAAAAAGAATACGTTTGTGTACATAACTTTTAATTCCAACGTGTTATTTGCCTGAAACGTCTAGACCCCATATTGGATTTGAACGGAAATAGAAAAATGATTTTGCTAGAGTTAAAAAAATATTATGAGTGAAAAAATATGGATGTGATTTTGGTATTAATTTGGCGACGTAGGTTTGTGCTTGATAACTCAAATGATATTCTATTGGATTTATTCTCTAGATGGCATTTGATAAGAAAATATTTTGTAAAGGATGTATGATTCTGAGCTTAAGACGATAAGTGTTTGGAAAAGCTCCGTATACTTACCAACAAATTTATAAATGGTAATTATAAAAAAATACACATTAATTATGTAAGTTTGAAATATTTGGTGATGGTCCTTTCCGTATTATTTGATTTTAAATTAAATTTAATTAAAAAAATAAATATATATTTTCTGTTTTCAAAAATTTTATTCTATTCTACCTTCATCAACTAGTAGAAACGAAATTTGAATCTATCACTCGATAGTGTGAGGCTCTCCAGTCTATAGCCTGGTATACTCACTAAAACCTCCACACCATCTAGGTTCGTCTGACCATTACTGGTCTCCAGCGACTCTAATGCCAGTTGGCCCATTGTATCCAACCATCTTCTTCGCAGCGCAGATTCTAACCGAGTCCAGTGTCTCATACTGTGATATTTCAAGTACCCAATCCACAATAACTGTATCTCATACAAGCCTGCACAATTCCTTTGCTGGACAGGACATATGACCTTATAGCACAGAATAACTAACTATATATGATATATATTTTGGGCTAATAGATGCTGGGCCCCCTTTTGATAATTTACTGATACTCGTACTAAGTGCTTAGGCACTCCTAGTATCAATCGAACAGAAATTATACATTTAACGTTTTTTTTATGTCAGTCTCCGAGATAACCATACATCCATCATCAATTTTGGACACACACTATATGAATACATACCTGTACACTGAAATCTTTCTTGCAGCTTCAAATGAAGTGTGGTTATAACAATAAAACCTTTTACATACCTCTTATCTTGGCGGGTGAGTGTAATATCAATGTTGTAGGGTGATGGCTAGCTCGCCATACAGTTCATGGAGTGGGGCACGAAACCAAGACAAAAGTACTATCTAACTACCACTTTATTATTTCTTAGAGTACACACAATATATCGGTCACCACGTGCCGTACAATTCCCATAACATTCTTAACCTCTAACTCCCTAGTCTCTTAGTTTTCTTTATCTATCACTGCCATCTCACGGTAGCGGACCGGTAGCTTCCGATTACGCTGGGGTCGAGGAGGAATCTCCGTTACAACCTCCCCCTTTGGATCACGCTTACGTCCCGTGCGTGGTCCAAATTCGTCTTGGTCGTCGTCTGTCTTCTTCCTAGCGGGAGCAGCTGGTGCTACTACTGCCTGGGTAGGCGGTCGGCCTCGTTTCCGTATGGCATGTTCTGGGGTTTGAGTGTTCGACCCATGGTACGGTGTTAGGGTCGAATGGTGATACTTCCCTACTGGGGAATTCGGCTGGTCCCGGGGTGCTACCTGGAACGTTGTGGGTGTTACCACATCGCAGATGACATAAGGCCCATCCCTGATGGGTGCAAATTTGGAAGTAAACGCTTCTTGCTTTTTGCTAAGGAGGTGACTCTTCACTAATACCAAATCACCCTTCTTATATGGTGGAGCATCCCTGCGATGGCGATCTGCATGACTTTTGGTCATATCCTGCGACTTCTCGTGTCTTTCCCTTGCTTCCTTTAATGTTTGGGCTAACCGGTCTAGGTACGACGTAATTTCGGCTACAAAATTTTCATTCTGTACGATTGCACGTAGGTCACGGTTAGCATCATCTGGACACCTCAGTTCTCGTCCGAACGTGAGAAACGCTGGTGTAAAGCCTGTACTTTGACAACGAGCTGTGTTCATTGCAAATCGCACTGCATGCAACTTATGTATCCAACTCGCGTGATGGTCCTCAGTGAATATCGCTAATTGTGTTTTTATGTCACGATTTTTTCTTTCGACTAGGTTCGCTGCTGCGTAATACACGGGAATAAGACTCTGATCGAACCCTAGACAATATGAAACCTTTTGCATCACGTGACTGACAAACTGTGTTCCGTTGTCGCTGATCACCTTCCGTGGTACACCGTAACGCAATATGACTTCGTCGACGAGCGTTCTTGCACAAGCCTCGGCGGAAACGATTTTTAAGGGAAATAACTCCGTCCAACGTGTACACGTATCTTCAATGACGAGGATCCATCTATAACCTTCGAAGGTGGTGGGTAGCGGACCAAATAAATCCAAGGAGATTACCTCAAATCGTTGCGCTTGTACTGGCGTCTGCAGCAGTCCCGGGGGCTTTTGATTCGATATTTTGTATCTTTGACATTTGGCGCAAGACTTGATGTATTCTGATACATCTTTGCGCATTCCTAGCCAGTAGTATCGAGACGAGACTCTTTGAAGTGTACGTTCCACTCCAAAGTGACCACTCAGCAGTGAATCGTGGAATTCAGCTAGAACTTTTGATACTCCGTTCCTAGGGACAACCTGCTGGGGTTCTTCTTCATCTTGACCTGGGGCATATCGATAAAGTATTCCATTTGACAGAGTATAACCACGTTCAATCCATCGTTTAGTGTCTACTTCTGAGGCTTCGTTGGATTCCAGTGCGGTGATTATCCTTGATAATTCTTCGTCTTCCATTTGCTCCTGTCGAATATCCGAAGAAGATTTCGTTGGGAAAGAAGCGGTTACGAGATTGACGTCACTTTCCTGTATCATAGCGCGAGATAACATATCAGCTACAACATTCTTCCTTCCCGGAGTATAGTCAATCTTAATATCGTAGGGCTGTAAGGACAGCGCCCACCTGGCCAGACGTCCTGTAGGAGACTTCAAGGACATTTTAACGGTTGGTGGTCTGACTGGACATATACCGCATTCCCTTCTAAATAACCAGCGAATTTCTGTACGGACCATACAACGGCCAATGCTTCTCGTTCGGTCGTATGGTAATTTTGCTCGGCTTTGGTGAGTAGTCGACTGGCATACTCGATTGCTCTTTCGTCGGTACCCTCCCCCTGGAGTAACACTGCTCCCAAAGCATACGAACTAGCGTCTGTTCTTATTGTATATGGCAGGCTTGGATCGGCTTGACACAGGATGGGGGCGCTCGACAATAGATCCTTTAGGTTTTGGAAGGCTTCTTCTTGATTTGCTCCCCACTCCCATTTTGCTGCCTTCTTGGTCAGGACTGTTAGGGGTTTCGAAATATCTGCAAAATTCTTGATAAAACGACGGAACCAAGAACACGTTTGCAAAAACGTTAGCAGCTGTTTAAGGTTTTTGGGAAGGGGCATATTCTTAATTGCCGACACTTTATCTGGATCTGGTTGCAATCCTGATGGTGTGATCAGATGACCCAAATATTTAACTTCGGTGCCGGCAAAGTTGCACTTCTTTCTATTCAACCTCAATTTAAATAGCGATAGTCTCTGGAATACGCGTTCTAAATAACGCAAATGTTCTTGTAGGTTCGATGACAAAATAATGAGATCATCAAGGTATGCTAGAATTGGTACGTCTTGCAATCCTGTGCGGAATCGATCTATGAGCCGTTGAAAAGTTGCTGGACTTCCCTTCAGCCCAAACGGCATCTTCGTATACCGGAATAAACCAAAAGGTGTTACGAACGCAGTTTTATCGCGATCTTCTTCTCTGACTGAAATCTGGTGGTATCCGGATTTGAGATCTAGCGTTGTCATGTATGCAGTTTTACCGGTAGCGTGTAAAAGATCATCGATACGTGGGAGACTGTATCTATCTGGTTCTGTAATTCTGTTTATACCACGGTAGTCGACGCAGAGACGCATTGTACCGTCCTTTTTCGGAACGAGTACGACGGGTGCTGCGTACGGAGACTCACACTCTTCAATCGTACCATCGGCCAATAACTCATCCAGCTGGCGGCGGAGAATTTCCTTTCTGGGCTCCGACAACCGGTACGGCGGGTACGCAATCGGTATATCATCGGTGAGTTTTATCCTGTGCTCGGCAAATGGCGTAGTTTCAATACCAGGTGTAAACAGAAAATCAAACTCATTTAGAAGAGCATTAATCGCACTTTTCTCATCGCTTGTTAGTGTTACACCTTCATCGGTGCGAACAGCAATTGTTCTGACATCAACCGAATTCACTGAATCCTTCTCCTTCTCTTTATCGACGAACTCGATTTTCTGGTAAGGGGCATCTCCAAAATACCAACAATTTGTGCGCAAATCCATCACTATGTTTGCAGCTTTTAGAAAATCAGTTCCCAAAAGTGAGCAGCTATTGGTGAATTCGGGGACCGAATTGAACGTTGTGTCGACAGTTCTGTCTTGAATCGAGAGAGCAACTGTGAATGAAAGTGTTTGTACTAACGTCTCTTCTCCATCTGCGAGTGTGATGTTCATGGTACCATTCTCACAAGTCACTCCTTCGGAAAGCAGTATTTTGCATAGGGTATATCCGGCTAAATTAATTTTTGACCCCGTGTCTAAGAATGCTATTCCTTCGTGTCCCATAATACGAAACTGTACCAAAGGCTTTTGAGAATCGGAATTGCTAAGAAAATTGAATCTGCTTTTCGGTACCTGCTCCTGTGATTGTTCTCTAGCTTGACCCTTTTTGCAGTCAGGGCAGTTTCGTCGAATAAACCCTTCTTTGCCACAACCAAAACATGTCACAACGGGACGACCCTCTTCGCCATCCGCACTAGTGATTAATTCTTTCGTTTGCCGTGTAGAAGATGCAAGTTTGCGACAATCTTCGCGAGTGTGTCCAAAATTTCTGCAGTAGCTGCACTGCACTTTTTTGGGCTTCACATCTGCAACTATTCTGGTTTGCTTTTGGCTTGCGTTACTTTGGTCAGCAGCCTCGAACAGCGTCGTTTCCCACTTCCTTGCGGAATCTATCAGTTCGTAGAACGTTTTTACATTATCCCGTAAAACGTTTTGACGTACATCCAAGCGGAGCAGTCCATATACCATATCTAGTTGAACTGATTCTTCTAGAGGATAATTCGGAGGTAACTAGGACAGTAAGGCTCGACATTTGCTGACGAAAACGTCAGTTTTCTCGTCTTTTGCTTGTTTTAAAGCGAATAACTCTCGGAATATTCGATCTGGGGGTTTATGTTGTCCGAAAGCATGGCGCAGGGCATGGATCGCTTCGTCATAGGATGTCACCGTTGACTTGATACCTTGCCACCATGTTGCAGCTTCTCTGGTGAGCAACATTGGAAATCCCTTCAGCGCGTTTGCTTCAGAGATGTTTACACAGTCTCTATAGATATTTACAGAGTCGATAAAGCTTTCTACGTTACTCGAAGGACTGCCATCGAACCTAGCAGTGCACTGGGAGAAATTGGCTAGGGACGATTGACTAGTGGACGGTGACGGTGATGGTGTACTTTGTCGAAGCATTGTTGTCATTAATTGTTGCAACATCTCAGGCGTCATAACAATCTGCTGCACGACCGAGACTGGCTCGTCTAAATCGCCTTCTCCGTGGTCAGACATCTTTTTGAAACGCGAATCACGCGCGAGCCACTAACAAGTGGGTAACGAAATGTTCAAGTATGTAAGATAGGCAACACAAAAGTTTGATGAGCTGCGAACAAGTCTTTAGGCTCCAACACGTTTTGCAGTCCTGCCCGCGATAGATTTTCGTCAACGGTCTCGTACATGCACCACTGGCACCCGGAGGATAAAAACATGCAAGATCCTACCTTTGCTGATGTTTTCACTTGGTTCCTGAGAACTGATTCCCTTCAGTGTCTTCAGAAACGTACTGGAGCAGCGAGGATTCTTCCACAAATTCTTGTAAGGAGAGAATCACGTTGGGCGTCACTTGTAGGGTGATGGCTAGCTCGCCATACAGTTTATGGAGTGGCGCACGAAACCAAGACAAAAGTACTAACTAACTACCACTTTATTATTTCTTAGAGTACACACAATATATCGGTCACCACGTGCCGTACAATTCCAATAACCTTCTTAACCTCTAACTCCCTAGTCTCTTAGTTTTCTTTATCTAGCACTGCCATCTCACGGTAGCGGACCGGTAGCTTCCGATTACGCTGGGGTCGAGGAGGAATCTCCGTTACAATGTTTATGTAGAAATTGCGAAACAACTATTGAAATTATTATTAAAAGATATATATATATATATATATATATATATATATATATATATTATATTTGTAGTTTAAAACTTCACTTTTTAAAAAATAATAATATTTATTATAAAGTTACAAAAATATAATAATAAAAATGAAGAAAAACAACGTGAACTGAGAGCTACTGCTTATTTTGAACCAAGAACCTCGGGGAACCAGATGATATAGTGATTTTATGCATGATGTGACTTGCGCTTGGTTCGTCCGTTACAAGTTCTAGAGCATGGGATCTGCAAGTTTGCATATTCTGATAAAACTACAATATTCTTAGAATATGGAATATTCCAGAGTATGGGAATTGCAAAGTTGCATATTCTGTGAGAATGTAAAATGTATTGAATTCTGAGAATGTTCCAGAGTGCAAAACTGCAAGTCAGCATTATCTCTGAGAACGAAAATATGAACAAAGAAAAATAATAAAACACGTGTCGTTGAAATATGACACCTGTGAGACTTGATCGTTATTATTGAATATGGTGAATTATATTGGGATATAACAGCTCCCCCTGATAAAAGAAAAATTGATGTTATACAGCAATTTTTTGGTTATAATAAAAATTAAAATAAAATATAAAAATAAGAGTATACAAAAATATATAAGAATGTAAAAGGTAAAATAAAAATAAAAATGACAGTGTCAATAAATGTTCACTTTTAAAAGAAAAGAATTTCACTTCACTTAGAAGGTCCTTTATACTGTAGTTTCGACATCAGGCTGTAGATTTGGTCGTCTTCTATAGATCATGGATTTTATTCTTTGTAATGTCTCGTTGGGTTTCAAGTCCGGCTCTGGATTTGGAGATGTTTCCTTATGGAGTATAATTTTGAAAATTACATAGATGGTTGTTAGAATCACAATAATTACAATAGTGGAAACGTTGAACCAGGATATGTTTCTTTCGATGAAGGGTTTATTTATAAGATCATCGAGATCTTTAGAATATTGTTATAACTTGTACTTGGCTGATGAAAGATCGTCCATATTCATGTTATTTAGGTTGAATGGTTCCAGTTCTTGAACTAAAACTTTACTTTCTGGTATATGTAAACAGCAATTATAGTTGATCATCACTGGATCTGGATTGTGTGAAACTTCGATGATGTTGCGTGTTTCTGCTTGGACTTTAGTGATACCAATAAAGACATAGCAGTTTGTAGTTAACTTGAAGATTGAATTCTTGTTTACAATAATGGTTGTGGTATTGGCTTCTTTGCAGTGAATTGTTATGTGAAGTCGCTCTGTTACTAGAATAAGCCACATGTTATCTTCCAGTTTTTGGACGTTGTAACCTTGACCATGTATTAGAGATGTTTCGCAGTTTTCGGGAAAGTCTCAGAAGTTTCTAAAGAGCTGTGCCTCGCAGATAGCATTTGCGTCTATTGGATATGGGTAGACATTGGAACACAATTTCTTGTAGGGTGCAAGTTGTTTACACTGGCTAGGATCTTTTATTAGTGCATATGTGAAAGAATCATCATCTCGCGCAATGAATTTTTGAGTAAAAGATAAAATGTGATGAATACCAGTTCTGCTATCGTATATTGGGATAGGATAGAGGTGGAACATTGTGAATGTTTGAGGTTCAACTAATGGAATTTTTAAAACAAAAACGATTTCTGATTCTGTTTGAAATGCTTCTAATTAAATGATTTCTAAAAATTGGGCTATACTTGAATGTTTAGCCGGTAGTGGTAAGTTATTTCTCAATAGATTTTGAGATATTTCCTTTAATGATGTAATCAGATTATCTGGTTCGATTATGGATGAATGAATTATTCTTAATCTAGCAAATGTAATAGCATTCAAAATGTCATTGAGGTTATCTTCAAGGAACAAAAAGCTTTCCATCAGTTTTTCACATATTTCGAAGCTTTTATAAGTGCCAATTTGTCGGATAGCTGGTGAACAGCTCTCTCAATGTTATTCATATTTTTATTAAATTTAGTTTCATCAAATTTGAATTGATCAATAGTTGTATTGAAATCGTCAATGATTGATCTTGTTACAGAGATTTGATTCTTCAAAAGGTTTGCTATTTTGTTTTGATCTAGTTTTAGCTCATTTATACATTTGACGTAGTATTCTCCCTCAGTTGTGCCCAAATTGCCTGTTATAGTCTTGAATATGCTTCCTAAGCCGTTAATTATTCCTCTCCTTTGTCTTTTCGCGTCTGCAGATATTTCAGAAAATTTTGATTTTATTGATGAGGAAATTTGATATAGTAGGCTGGTATGAGTCTTGACTTCTGCACGGAAAGAATTCATGGCTGTGTAATTCTTACTAATTGAGTTTAAAATAGATTGGAAGATTCTTTCGTTATGCTCGTATGTCTCTAATAGAATTGATATGTTCTTGTGAACTAGTAACGTCCATTTGTCGTTTGTTATTGTTAGTCTTGTTTCGTCATGGTAGTACACTCCTATAGTGTTATTGATTGTATCAATACTGTATAGGCTACTGGATAGTGCTGATCCGAACAACGCAAAAAACCTGAAATTTAATTTTTTGAAATAAGGTTTCATTCTTTCAAAGTTAGCTTTACTTCTTTGATTTGTTCTGTTGTTAAGAACCGTGGCTGAATTTCTATGAACTTCAATAATATCGAAGGGACCGTTAAATTTATTTTGTAATTTGTCCTTGATCTGCGATTCTTTAATGTAGACTTTGTCGCCTATATTGAATTGATATGGATTATTGGATACATGTTGATCAAAGCGGACTTTGGCCTTTTCTTTACTTGAGTTTATTCGACTTATAGCTATTCTATAGTAATGAGAAATTCGGTTGTTTAGATCTCTAATATATTTTGTAATTAATTCTTTGTGATTGTATGTGTTTTCGGGAGGTCTACTTAAAGTGTGACCAAATACTAATTCATACGGTGTAAAACCGTGTGTCTTGTTCATAGAACGGTTGTATGAAATGATAGCGTATGGTAAGATGTTAAACGGGTGCTCATTTGGGTGTTCTGATACATGCGTTCGAATCATTTCTAATAGTGTGGAATGGAATCTTTCGAGAGATCCATTGGATTGTGGATGTCCTACACTGGAATTAGTTACTTTTATATCAAAGAGAGTGCACATGTCACGAAAAAGAGAGTTGTTGAATTCTCGACCAAAATCGCAATGAATTCGAGTTGGGGTACCGTAGTGTTGGAAATAAATCAAAAGTATGTTGACTACACTTTTTGCTGTCTTGTCAGGTAATCCGTATGCTTGAGAGAATTTCGTGAGTTTGTCTCGTATAGTTAGTGCGTAATGTCTTCCGGATACTTCTAGAATGTCTATATTAATACTTTCAAACGGGGCTCTAGGTGTTTCTGTGATAACTAGAGGGCTGTCTAAGTTTTTCCGGCAAATCTTTGTTTTTTGACAAACTTCACGAGCTTTGATATGCTTTTCTACGTCCTTAGTTATACCGGGCCAATTGTATCGTTCGCGAATTCTACGGATAGTTTCGTTAATACCGCGATGAATACTGGTTTTTCCGTTATGGTACTGATCGAGAATGATAGGAGTCTGATCCTGGTCTGGTGTTTCGAGAATATTTTGACATACTTTAAATTTAACATCTTTTTCAGAGAATATAAATGAAAGTATCTCTAATATGGGGAGACCAGGATTATTCTCAACAAAGTATGTTGTATCGGATTGTATAGTGTCTTGATTTCTAAAAATAGAAGCGAATAAGTATTCGTTGACGGAATCGGGATCGTATGGAATTGGAATAATAAAATATTTTCTATTCCTGACACTTTTGCTTGATAATACATTGATTTTACAGTTGGAAAAGTCAGCATTCTCTTCGAAAATATCTTCTATAATCTTGTGATGATAGTCTTTTAGATTGTTTTGTTGAAAGAAAGTTAAAATATTTTTATGTTCTCTTGCTAAAAGTTGCTGGTTTGTAAATTCTACTTTTGAATAATCAATAGGTGACCTTAACTTATAAGCATTGACAAAGATTTTGAATTCTTCGTATACTTGTTCGTTGCTGATGTTATTATATTTTTCGGATTCGTTGTCTGAGTCTTCGTTATCGTCATTGTGTATGGGGAGGATTGGAAAATGAGAGAGTTGTGCTTTTGACCGAAATTCGATATAATCGGAAATATGGTTCTTTATTGGTTTTTGAATGTTGTGATGCTTTCTTTCAGGATGGAATAGTTTTGGATTGCTTTCGAGAATGTTGTCGATAACCTTAAATAGTGGGACGGTTTTGAAATTTGTAACTAACTTTTGATCTCTGAAATTAATTACTGCCTCATAATAGTGAAGCCAATCTGCTCCAACTAGTCCATCGAATTGGATATCAAGATCGCAAATGTAAATTTTATAAGGATCATTTTTGGCAAAAGGTATCATAACAGATTCGGAAATTAGAATCTTTTGGTCTGTGATCCTTGGATAACAACATTTTCGGGGCTTCTATTTAAAATGATTCGCATGTTTTTGGTTTGAAGATTGATATGCCTGCTCCACTATCTACGAGAATTCTAAATCTTTTTGAGGAGTCTTCGAAATAGTAGAGATTTTTAGAATTTACTGTAAGTGTTGAGCTTACATGAACATTTGTTCTGGGTGGTTGGCATACGGGTGGAGGTTGTCGATAGTCATAGTTTGAATTGGGTTTGTATGTTCTTTCAAAACTGGTTTGTTGGGATCTGGGGCTGTAGAAGTTGGGCGAAAAGGAAAATTTTGATCTTGAAAATCTTCGGATTGTGATGTAGAACTTTCGAAATTGTTTTGGAAAGATTTCAACCTATAATACTCTTGCGAAAAATTGTTATAGTTTTCATCTTCATAAAAATCGGGAGTACAATTAGACTCTTCATTAGTTGTAAAATTGTTGTGATAATATTGATCTTCTACTGGATTATTAAAATGATGTGTACGATGTGGTTGCTGTCTTATATTTGGATTTGATTGAATGACAGATGGTCTTTGAACATTGGAATTCGGTCTAGAAAATTGATTGTTATATGGACTAGGTTGTCTGTTTTGGGTTTGAGAAGATGATTGATTTTGGGGATTAAAGTTGCTGAAAGATGGTCGAAAGTTTTGTTGATAATTTTGAAATGAAGGCTGTAATGATCTCTTTCTTGTAAGACAATCTTGGATCATGTGGCCTGGTCTTTTACAATATGAACATTGTGGAAGTTGGATAGGTTTTTTCATATTATTCTGAGGTCTATTCTGAAATTTTTGATTCTCAAAATAAGATAGTTGACGTTCCTTTTTAATTCTATTCAAAGCTGAAAGCATGTCGCTTGGATTACTAGCTCCAGTCCAGTTAATGCCGTTGTCAATACCATTGCGTCTGTTAATTTAGTTTGAGCAATTTTTTCTGGCAAAATCATATTTTGTTTGTTGATAGCAGAGTGAATTTTCGATTCATGCGTTTGCAAACGAGCTGTGAAAGTTAATGGTGATTCATTTTGCAACTGTTTCATACGTTGAAGATCCTGAATTAATGAGGTTAAATCTCGTGAGTCTCCAAAGTGTGAATCTAAAAGATGTAAAATTTCTTCCCATGAATTTGGGTTTCGAGAATTGACAAGTTCGGCTGCTCGGCCTGTAAGTTTATTCTTCATGTGTAATGTAAGAAGAAGCTTTTAATCTCCGGTTGCCATGTTGAATGCCATGGAACATGTGTTTGTGAATGTGGTTAAAAATATCTGATTACCATCATAATCAGGGATAATAGAAAATATCTCTGAGAGTTGTATTGCTCCACAGAAATAATTTGTGATTCGGGGTTGACGTCAGCGTTCGCGTCGGAACTAGCTTGACCTCTTGTAGTAGGCATTGTGTTTTCAGGGCGAAAACGTAAATATAGGGGATAAATTTTAGATAAATGTCAAAACAATACGATAAGAGAAATGTTGTTCAATCGAACTAATAAAATACGATAATAATTGTAGGTAAATTGTTTAAAAGAAAATGTTTCAATAATTGGTAAAATTTTTAAACGAGATGATTCTTTGCACTTACTTGACTAAAATCCTCATTCCTGGCAGTAGATGAAATCCTTTATTCTCCGTGAGCGTTGCTACGAGGTGAGCGTTCGCGTGTTCCGTTGTCGCCAGAGAGACCGTCTTCGTTGCTGGTGATGTGGATTGGAACTTGGTTCTCCGCAGCTTCGATTCTTTCTTCTTTTAAGGTTTGGAAACCACCGTTGACACTTATAACAACGTTGAGGAATCCTACTGACTGCGCCAATCCGCCAATTTTATATTTGTAGTTTAAAACATCACTTTTTTAAAAATAATAATCTTTATTATAAATTATAAGTTACAAAAATATAATAATAAAAATGAAGAAAAACAACGTGAACTGAGAGCTACTGCTTATTTTGAACCAAGAACCTCGGGGAACAATTTCAATTTCAATTTCAAAAACGTTTATTTCCTATATTTTACAATACTAATTGGGTTTGTTGAATAAAAGGTGCCTGCTGTAGGGGACAAAGCCTCCTCTGCAGGTGGGGAACCAGGTGCAATCGTATTTATAGTGATTTTATGCTGATTAAGCATCATGTGACTTGCGCTTGGTTCGTCCGTTACAAGTTCTAGAGCATGGGATCTGCAAGTTTGCATATTCTGATAAAACTACAATATTCTTAGAATATGGAATATTCCAGAGTATGGGAATTGCAAAGTTGCATATTCTGTGAGAATGTAAAATGTATTGAATTCTGAGAATGTTCCAGAGTGCAAAACTGCAAGTCAGCATTATCTCTGAGAACGAAAATATGAACAAAGAAAAATAATAAAACACGTGTCGTTGAAATATGACACATGTGAGACTTGATCGTTATTATTGAATATGGTGAATTATATTGGGTTATAACATATATATATATATATATATATATATATATATATATATATTATTCTTACATTACACATTAAGAATAAACTTACAGGCCGAGCAGCCGAACTTGTCAATTCTCGAAACCCAAATTCATGGGCAGAAATTTTACATCTTTTAGATTCACACTTTGGAGACTCACGAGATTTAACCTCATTAACTCAGGATCTTCAACGTATGAAACAGTTGCAAAATGAATCACCATTAACTTTCACAGCTCGTTTGCAAACGCATGAATCGAAAATTCACTCTGCTATCAACAAACAAAATATGATTTTGCCAGAAAAAATTGCTCAAACTAAATTAACAGACGCAATGGTATTGACAACGGCATTAACTGGACTGGAGCTAGTAATCCAAGCGACATGCTTTCAGCTTTGAATAGAATTAAAAAGGAACGTCAACTATCTTATTTTGAGAATCAAAAATTTCAGAATAGACCTCAGAATAATATGAAAAAACCTATCCAACTTCCACAATGTTCATATTGTAAATGACCAGGCCACATGATCCAAGATTGTCTTACAAGAAAGAGATCATTACAGCCTTCATTTCAAAATTATCAACAAAACTTTCGACCATCTTTCAGCAACTTTAATCCCCAAAATCAATCATCTTCTCAAACCCAAAACAGACAACCTAGTCCATATAACAATCAATTTTCTAGACCGAATTCCAATGTTCAAAGACCATCTGTCATTCAATCAAATCCAAATATAAGACAGCAACCACATCGTACACATCATTTTAATAATCCAGTAGAAGATCAATATTATCACAACAATTTTACAACTAATGAAGAGTCTAATTGTACTCCCGATTTTTATGAAGATGAAAACTATAACAATTTTTCGCAAGAGTATTATCAGTTGAAATCTTTCCAAAACAATTTCGAAAGTTCTACATCACAATCCGAAGATTTTCAAGATCAAAATTTTCCTTTTCGCCCAACTTCTACAGCCCCAGATCCCAACAAACCAGTTTTGGAAGAACATACAGACCCAATTCAAACTATGACTATCGACAACCTCCACCCGTATGCCAACCACCCAGAACAAATGTTCATGTAAGCTCAACACTTACAGTAAATTCTAAAAATCTCTACTATTTCGAAGACTCCCCAAAAAGACGATAACGAAGACTCAGACAACGAATCCGAAAAATATAATAACATCAGCAACGAACAAGTATACGAAGAATTCAAAATCTTTGTCAATGCTTATAAGTTAAGGTCACCTATTGATTATTCAAAAATTGAATTTACAAACCAGCAACTTTTAGCAAGAGAACATAAAAATATTTTAACTTTCTTTCAACAAAACAATCTAAAAGACTATCATCACAAGATTATAGAAGATATTTTCGAAGAGAATGCTGACTTTTCCAACTGTAAAATCAATGTATTATCAAGCAAAAGTGTCAGGAATAGAAAATATTTTATTATTCCAATTCCATACGATCCCGATTCCGTCAACGAATACTTATTCGCTTCTATTTTTAGAGATCAAGACACTATACAATCCGATACAACATACTTTGTTGAGAATAATCCTGATCTCCCCATATTAGAGATACTTTCATTTATATTCTCTGAAAAAGATGTTAAATTTAAAGTATGTCAAAATATTCTCAAAACACCAGACCAGGATCAGATTCCTATCATTCTCGATCAGTACCATAACGGAAAAACCAGTATTCATCGCGGTATTAATGAAACTATCCGTAGAATTCGCGAACGATACAATTGGCCCGGTATAAGGACTAATTGCAAAGATGCATATTCTGTGAGAATGTAAAATGTATTGAATTCTGAGAATGTTCCAGAGTGCAAAACTGCAAGTCAGCATTATCTCTGAGAACGAAAATATGAACAAAGAAAAATAATAAAACACGTGTCGTTGAAATATGACACCTGTGAGACTTGATCGTTATTATTGAATATGGTGAATTATATTGGGATATGACATATATATATATATATATATATATATATATATATATATATATATATATATATATATATATATATATATATATATATTAGTTAGGTTAGTTGTTTCTAGTCTTAGATAAGTATTTTTTATCATTACAAGGTTTGTTTAATGGACTAACGAATCCAATGCTATATTGTGTCCTTATGGAGAATAATAAATAAATAAAACAAATATTACTTTCTTTTTAAACACACCACCTTGCTGTACCACATCTATGTGTCCGTCCTATATGTGGTATGTATTCGAGCATACTACCTCCAGGCAACTAGGTAGAACGTCATATTATGTAACAAATCTGAAATTTATTGTTTAATATTATTAATTATTGAATATACAAATGTTGAAAGAGAATTTAAAACCTATTGCCCAAATTTGCCTGAAACTGGAAACTGGACCTTGATTGTGGTTTGAGCCTAGCATAACAACGCGCTGGCAACGATGTACTTACTCCATGAGAGGAGGGCTGACTAAAGAGATATTCTGTATATTATTGGATTTGTGGATTTCATGTAAAATTATATGCCGATTTCATGTACCCTATACATAGGTGTAACAAATTCCAACAAAAATAGTAAATTCAACTTGTCTTATTTTCAATACCTTACGTTAACAAAGTAGGCTGTACGATAAGGTAAGTACCTCAAGAATAGTCGAAATAATAATTTACAACTGTCCTTAATTCCAAAACTATTACGTTTGGTGATATAACACTGAACATTATTTCTTTTAAAAACGATGACCGCTGCAGTTTTGTATAGATTTTTTTTAAATATGTAAAATAAAGAAGTTACTGAGAGGCGATAGATGTTTGAACCTCATTGAATGGAAGGTAAATTTCAAGCTCATAGGATTTGCTGTGAAAGAGTTTTTTCTGCTTGCGCTTTGTGGAGGAAATCCTCCTTATGGACATCGACTGAACCCTACCCACTCGATAGTGTGAGGATCTCCAGTCCAAAACCGTGTATACTCACTAAAACCTGCACCCCATGTAGGTTTGTTTGACCATTACTGGTCTCCAGCGACACTTAGGCCAGTTGGCCCATTGTATCTAACCATTTTCTTCGCAGCGCCGATTCTGACCGAGTCCAGTGCCTCAGAATGCGATATTTAAAGTACCCAATCCAGAATAACTGTATCTTGTACAAGCCTGTACAATTCCTTTGCTAGGTATGATCTTAAAGATTCTGGATCACCTTATGGTAACCCAAATATATGTTGTATTTTGCGGTCTAGGGATCCGTAATCGTACAGTATGTGAGAAACTGTTTCCGGTTCATTACCGCATAGTCTGCATGTTAATTCCCCGTTGTACAATGTCATTTTGTTGAGGTGCACCTTGTCTGGTGCATGACCAGTCATAAGCCCCGTTACAATTTTAAGCTTGTTTCTGTTTAACATCAGCATTTCCCTTGCTTTCTTTTGACTTGGGCTTGGAATGTATTCTTTCCCGTGTCTGTTACCCGGTGTGTTGCTCCAGTCTTATTTATTTGTTGACTGATACTTTTACTGTGCGTTTAGGCACTCCTAGTATCATTATTTGATTCGTCGCAAGTTCGTCGGCTTTTTCGTTGCCTGCCGTGCCCTGATGTGGGAGAGTTTAAAACTCTATGTATTAAATCAATGTAATATGTCATATCATAAATATTTTGAAGTTATTGTCTAGACTCTTCTATCTACCTTTAACTAATACTTCATATCATACAAAGTGAAATGATTTTATTGGTGCTGGTACTTTTGAATATGCGCAGTAACAGGAAGCTGGAATACCTCAAAAGTGTCATTAATGGAGTAATATTATTCTGTATTTTCCAATTAAAAAGTTAACACGTCGGTCCTTTGTGTTATAAACATTATTTGTTTTTCATTTATGAGTATTTCATTAGTCGTTCAGGTGTTTATAATCAATGGCTTAAAATTATAGCCGTAACAGTCTTGCACTTTATTGCCGGGAATGATATTTCATTCAATCCTGCCTGAAGGATAGTCTCTTCCATACCGTTAAAAGGGGAAGAGCAGGTTGAATTTCAAAAAGTTTCATATGAGGCAATCTTTCACCATTACGCTTTCCAGTGAAAAAAGATTGATCAAAATCAGCGCACGTTTTTAATGTACAAAGGGAAAGAATACATAAAAAAGGCAAATATACATTTAAATTGTATACCCCCTTCTCTTGAGAATTTCTTCAAAAACAAGTCTGGCTGCAAAACTATTTATAAGAAATATATACAAAAAGAAGGTGAGGTGTCATATCAGAAATCAGGTTGATATGCAAAATTGAGTAATAAGAGAGTAGGAGCAATGACTGAGAAACTGAACTAAAAATACCAATATCAAAGAAAGCAATTTTAAACACCAGTGAGGTATCAAAGTGTCAAATAGAATTAAAAAAATACTAAAGATTCTAAAAGCCACTTCTTTCCTTTCAAAGGTACTGTAATCCGGCCTTCATTTTTTAACACCTTCTTTATTTGATCAAGTTTGTATATCTCAACCAAATATAAATATTTTTTACAAAAAAATGGACCGACGTTATAAGTTGGTGCAATGAAAAATACAAAATAATATTAATTCTAATAACGTCGGTCCATTTTTTTGTAAAAAACATTTATTTCACAAGTGCAACATTAGTCACGAAAATCGTTGATCGTTCACTAATACCTATGAAGATACTACTTATCCTATTACCCACGTATATTCTTTGCTTGTAGTTGTTTATTAACTGTACTCTGTAACTGTAACTGTAACTCGAAGACAGTAACTCTAAGAAAAAAATGTTCAATTTAAACTTTCCGGATATTGTCCTATCTTTAATTATACCACCTCAGATCTACGATTTTTAATAAAATTTTGCCCCTCCACCCCCTTTGGGGGCGGTTTTCGGAGGGAAGAAGATCTCACATTTACGTTTTTATGAATAGGGGACCATTTCTCAAGCCTCCTCTTTTAAATGAATTAAAAATCATCAGAATTAGAGTACGATTACTATATAAAACGCGCGTTCAAACAAAAAAAAGCCGACAGTCGAATTGTATACTTCCTTCGTTCGGGATTCGTCGGTCAAGAATAGTTCTTTTAACGTATTGAAAAACCTGTAGAGGTTTTAAGCTGACATCGTTTTTATATATTTTTTCATTGAAATCAAAATATCACCAAAATTATAGATTTTTGAGATGGAAATTTTTAATTCAAATAACCTTGTGATATAAAATGTATGTTATTCATTTTGAGAGGACTATCATGATCGGAAGTGACTGTGCAAATTCCCAGAATTAAAAGGGGTGTTCTCTCAAAACATTTTATAGGCCACTCAACCATGAATGATTTTTACATAGAGGGCTACTTTGTGAAATTAAATATGTTCAAAACTCAATCATGTCATTTTTATTTAATGGTCATCAACAATATTAAAAAAAGAATTGTTGAGCTTTCTTCTTTGAAACTGTTCTAGTTATATCGTAAAACATTTGCAGTGATATTTTGTAAGCTTTTAGAATCTTTAGTATTTTTTTAATTCTATTTGACACTTTGATACCTCACAGGTGTTTAAAATTGCTTTCTTTGATATTGGTATTTTTAGTTCAGTTTCTCAGTCATTGCTCCTACTCTCTTTTGCATATCAACCTGATTTCTGATATGACACCTCACCTTCTTTTTGTATATATTTCTTATAAATAGTTTTGCAGCCAGACTTGTTTTTGAAGAAATTCTCAAGAGAAGGGGGTATACAATTTAAATGTATATTTGCCTTTTTTATGTATTCTTTCCCTTTGTACATTAAAAACGTGCGCTGATTTTGATCAATCTTTTTTCACTGGAAAGCGTAATGGTGAAAGATTGCCTCATATGAAACTTTTTGAAATTCAACATGCTCTTCCCCTTTTAACGGTATGGAAGAGACTATCCTTCAGGCAGGATTGAATGAAATATCAGACTGTTACGGCTATAATTTTAAGCCATTGATGATAAACACCTGAACGACTAATGAAATACTCATAAATGAAAAACAAATAATTAGTGATGCGCAAAGCAAGACCAAGACCAAGACCGATATGGTCTTGGTATTGGTCTTGGTCTTGCACCCTTGGTATTGGTCTTGGTCTTGCATCAAATCCTTAGTCTTGGTCTTGGGTCTTGGTCTTGCATATACGGTCTTGGTATTGGTCTTGGTCTTGCTGCAAGACTTGCAAGACTTCGCAAGACTCTTGCAAAAATTTTCATCTTCTTATAAGTGTGAAAATTTGTTGCAATTCTACACCGTAATTAATTAATTCAAATGAAGAAGAACCTTGCAATATGTATGGGAAGTATGTAATTCATATTATATAAGATTGCCTGTACCTAATTATATTATCATTCGAAATGGATAAATATCGACTGTATAAAAAGAATGTCATTGTCCAGAACAAACAGGCCTGGTATTGTAATGGTAATGGGCTTATGACTGGTCATGCACCAGACAAGGTGCACCTCAACAAAATGACATTGTACAACGGGGAATTAACATGCAGACTATGCGGTAATGAACCGGAAACAGTTTCTCACATACTGTACGATTACGGATCCCTAGACCGCAAAATACAACATATATTTGGGTTACCATAAGGTGATCCAGAATCTTTAAGATCATACCCAGCAAAGGACTTGTACAGGCTTGTACAAGATACAGTTATTCTGGATTGGGTACTTTAAATATCGCATTCTGAGGCACTGGACTCGGTCAGAATCGGCGCTGCGAAGAAAATGGTTAGATACAATGGGCCAACTGGCCTAAGTGTCGCTGGAGACCAGTAATGGTCAAACGAACCTATATGGGGTGCAGGTTTTAGTGAGTATACACGGTTTTGGACTGGAGATCCTCACACTATCGAGTGGGTAGGGTTCAGTCGATGTCCATAAGGAGGATTTCCTCCACAAAGCGCAAGCAGAAAAAACTCTTTCACAGCAAATCCTATGAGCTTGAAATATACCTTCCATTCAATGAGGTTCAAACATCTATCGCCTCTCAGTAACTTCTTTATTTTACATATTTAAAAAAAATCTATACAAAACTGCAACGGTCATCGTTTTTAAAAGAAATAATGTTCAGTGTTATATCACAAAACGTAATAGTTTTGGAATTAAGGACAGTTGTAAATTATTATTTCGACTATTCTTGAGGTACTTACCTTATCGTACAGCCTACTTTGTTAACGTAAGGTATTGAAAATAAGACAAGTTGAATTTACTATTTTTGTTGGAATTTGTTACACCTATGTATAGGGTACATGAAATCGGCATATAATTTTACATGAAATCCATAAATCCAATAATATACAGAATATCTCTTTAGTCAGCCCTCCTCTCATGGAGTAAGTACATCGTTGCCAGCGCGTTGTTATGCTAGGCTCAAACCACAATCAAGGTCCAGTTTCCAGTTTCAGGCAAATTTAGGCAATAGGTTTTAAATTCTATTTCAACATTTGTATATTCAATAATTAATAATATTAAACAATGAATTTCAGATTTGTTACATAATATGACGTTCTACCTAGTTGCCTGGAGGTAGTATGCTCGAATACATACCACATATAGGACGGACACATAGATGTGGTACAGCAAGGTGGTGTGTTTAAAAAGAAAGTAATATTTGTTTTATTTATTTATTATTCTCCATAAGGACACAATATAGCAGCATTGGATTCGTTAGTCCATTAAACAAACCTTGTAATGATAAAAAATACTTATCTAAGACTAGAAACAACTAACCTAACCTAACTAGGGTAAAATAAAATACAATCATACATTAAATAAAATTCAGTAAGACAAAAAAAAATAACATTACGAAGGTTGCGAGAAAATATCCTCAATATTATGTACCTATGGTTCGATCTAGTAGCAATTTCTTTAGCTCTCTTTTAAAATAAGTGATTGATTCTAATATATTTAATATATGTTTATTGTTACAAAATACTTCTTGTATACAAAACCAAAGTGAAACAAGAATTATTCCAGGTAAAGGCGTCTCGTTTTCTGATTTAAAATACATTGGCTACCCGGCCATACTGCATTCTCAGTGTGAAAGGCAGAATAAGACAGTGTATGACAAACCAAATGATATGCTCAGTTGGTGGACGCTTTTTACAACGGTGCGTGCATGTCGTCATTCCGTGACAAAACGGGAGAACCGAACATGAATATCGACATATTCTGGCAAACTAAATATATATATTATTAGATCTTCGTTCATTATTATTTCATGATGTTTGGCATTATATTGCAGAAGACACAAATATCATAAAGAAATTATAATGTATTAGGTACCGAAGAAACCAAATTGCAAGCGAGCACGAAAATGTTAGACACAGACGTTTTATGGTTGTCTCCGACGTTTTGTCACGGACCGACGTCATCGGATATACGTATGGACATATTTGCTTCTCCTAGTATCGTGAGTACTAGTTTTTTTCCTGAAAAGTACTTCTTTCATAATTTTAAGTAGGCGTGTCTAATAACGCACTAAGTAGAAAAAAACATCAGAGGTACTTAATCCTAATTCTAAGCTAACTCACAATCCAGACGCTATATGGCTATGTTATGGCCACATGGAAAATTGTCGGATAACTAATAGGGTCAGAAAGCGATTACAGGATGACAGTTCTGAAACTGATACAGAACATTATTGTGACAATATTTCAGATTATAGCTAGATGTTTCCTATAAGAGTATGACGAAGCTTCGATCTTCTCAGAGCCCTTACTATAAAACTAAGGTCTATCAATAGATGTTCATGTACAAAGGTTTCAAGAAATTATATAGTTTATAGGACAGAAATAAAACAGATTTTTTCTGAAAGGATAAGCTTGAGCAGACCTTAGAAAATCTCTGAGCCATTTTCTTTCAAATGCAAAAAGAATAATCCAAATCGAGGTTACTATGCGAAATGAAGTTACATAGGTACCTACATATAAAAGTCGAATTATACAGGGAAATAAAGCTCTGTAGATCCGTTATTAGAGAGGATCACAAAATGTGTAGCCAGCTTTGAGCTCCAAATTTTAAAATTAGTTAAAAAGATACAGGCTATTCTATAACGCTGTGCCAGATCAAAGTTACATTTTTTCACCCTGTAATTTTTTCTAAATTTTAAATCCACTTCACTTCACTTTTAGAACAATATTAATTTGTAGTGTATTATACAACGCATTTAAGAAGTTATAACTAATTTTCGATGAAAATAGAAGAAATTAACTATTAACTAAATTTACTACTTTTATCTCTATCTACTCAGCTCCTTTTTCTATCGATCCCTCGAAAGGTTTACCGTTCTCGAGATATTTGCAAAAAATCGTATTTTGGGAACTTTTTCCTGACATGTTAATATTTAAACTAAACTCAAAAATCTCAATTATTATAAGCCAGCCTGTATTTTTTCCAAATTCACGTATTTTATTCCTGCAATAGAAATGGTATTTTCTAAAGATAATCAGATGAGGAGTATGTACAAAAAACACTTTAATAATACTGTTATTATTGTAACTCAATGTTAATCAACATATTAAAGTCAAACAACTTTGTATAAAAAAAATGTTATAGTGAAGTGCGACAAATCCTGCAAAAACTATTTATCTTTTCATACAAACCAGACTGATTGTAAACAATTGTTGGAGTAATTGCATATTGTGTCGGAAAAACGGTAATAAATAGGTTGGAATTCACACTCTGCAATGATTTGTTTATTTTTTATATGAGCTTAAGACAGTAGCTGATATGAAAAAAAAAATTGTTTTTTTCACGTGGTCCATGGCCGGCGCTATACGCATGTTTGTTCCGACATGTGCCTGCGAGAATCAAAGCACAGCGCGCTCGTTTGTTTGCTCCGCATCAGTTTCTTGCCGTACTTGACTGGTTGCGCACACAGGATACCACCAAGGATTCATCATCATATTGCGAGGGAAAAACGCGCGCGCCAAAACTTACAAAAGTTATGTCGTCGCGATTTTCTATTGCGCGCTTTTATTAATTTTTCATCAACAATAGTGTACGAATAATTTTCTTCAAATATGGGTGACGCTGAAGTGTGCAACGAAGAATATTTGGGACCGAAAAGAGACTCCATCTATATTGTCGTGCCAGTGACCATCATTTATATTATCATTTTCATCACCGGCACTGTCGGTAATGTGAGCACTTGCATTGTCATTGCTAGAAATAGAGCAATGCATACAGCTACGAATTACTATTTATTCAGCCTCGCCATCTCGGATTTGGTTCTTCTGATAACTGGATTACCTCAAGAGATCTATTTGTTCTGGTCCAGATACCCTTATGTTTTCGGTAGTACCTTCTGCTTTTTGCGTGGTCTCTTCGCCGAAACATCAGGCAATGCTGTGGTCTTGACTATAACAGCTTTCACCATAGAAAGATACTTAGCCATTTGCCACCCATTCCTATCTCATACCATGTCGAGGCTGTCGCGAGCAATCAAGCTGATATTGCTGATATGGATCCTGGCAGTATCATTTGCTATTCCGCAAGCCATGCCATTGAAAGTTCATGGTGATTGTCCACTCTGTTTGCCCATGGACACTGTCATCGATCATGCGTTTGAAGTATCCACATTTCTATTTTTTGTAACACCCATGACCCTCATAATTGTGCTGTACGTCCTAATAGGGATGCGTCTGAAATCTTCCAGGACCATCAAGAAGCGTATCAGCTCCAATGCAAGAATTCAGAGCCGATCATCTAGGAAAGTCGTTAAAATGCTGGGTAAGTTATTTAGTTTTTTGATTGACTGTGAAAATATTTTAAACTTATATAAATAATAGGTAAATAAACTTCGAAAACTTAAACGTTTATATTATCTGCCTCGCCGGTTTGAATGATTGAAAACTATGCCTTTGAAGCAGTATAAACAGTAATGGTTTTAAGAAAGGATCAACATTTAGTGTTTTTTATAGTAATTTGTATAATTATTTCTGAATATTATTACTGTCAATAATAAAAATCTTCATTCTTATTTATGACATAAACACATAATTATTATGTTGATTAATAAGAGAATCCTGAAAAATCGCTCGTAAAATCATGATAACACTAACAACATAAAAAACTAATGATAAAACAATTACTTTTTAAAGTGTGGGAATATTAAAAAGTCTGAAACATACATGTATGATGGAATTTAAATAAACGTATTTTGTAATGTTTATGAAAAAACTCAGAATTGATGACGGAAAATTATGCATTTGTGAGTCTGACGTGTGAAAAGAGTTACAAACTATTATTTTTAGCTTCGAAACTTAAGGACGTACGATGGTCATTTATTATGTATTTATTTAACCAGTTATTATTATATATAACAAAGAAAAATGTATATGCAATTCCTGAAGAGGTATCCGAAGGAAACCTGTTCTCAGGAACTGGCTTACTAACCTAATAATCTAGGTATAGTTTATATTTTATTGTAATTTTTTTCTTCTATATTTTGCATAATTTCGAAATCCCACATTTCCCTACGTTTTCAAAACTATACAAAATAATAAAAAATATTTTTCTGTTCGATGAACTAGATTTTCCTTCAGTTTTCTGACTTGTCTACAAAACTTGATCTCCAAAATTCTTTTCTAATTATATTATTTTTACTCGATTGTCATCTAGTTCTAAATAATGAACAAAATTCATCTTTTTTCTTTTTGTAAATTCGGAGAAATTGGCTGTGATCGTGACTCCTGTGAAGTTAGCAATCACATTTGCGAAAATTGAATATTTTATCGGAATTCCTGGTAGAGATTAGATGGTTCTAGAGTACTTACCATAACATCTAAATATTCGTAGTCTTAACAAATTACGTGAATGAAATGAAAATACCAAAATGGGGGTAGTAAACACTTTTGTAAAAATTGAATATTTTATCGGAGTTCCTGGTAGATATGGAATAGTTCTAGAGTACTTTGAATTTCGAGAAAAAAATTAAAAATACTTAAATATTTCAACTTTTTTTTTCGAATATCTTCTGAAGTACTAAATCTACAGAAAAATCGTATTAGAATTTTCTAGAACTGCAAAAAGAAAAATTTGGAGATTTTTCTGGTTTCTTAATAATAAATTTTCTTCCAATATCTTATGAATTATTGAATTTTCAGAAAAATATTATCAAACATTTGGATAGAACTATTAAAGTTTAAACTTTTAACAGAACGGTTTTAATTTTCCCATTTTTACTCATTTGCCTGAATAATGAAAAAAATGAATGTCTTAATTTTTTTAATATATTCGATTCGATTTTCGATAAAACTCGAGTTATAGAGAGAACTGCAAACAGAACTATTGTGGGATTTTTTAAGTTTTTCAACAATTTCGTTATTTTCGAATATTTTATGACTTAGTAGGTATATCTACAGAAAAATCTTACAAGCATTTTCGATAGAACTCTTAGAATACTGAAAAGAACTCTGAACAGAACTGTCGTGAGAATTTTTACTTTTCCAACCTTTTTCGCTAAATTGATTATTTCCTCATTTTAGTATTTTCCATTTTTTTTCTCGAAATTCAAAGTACTCTAGAAATATTCTTTATCTACCAGGAACTTCAATAAAATATTTAATTTTCACAAAAGTGGTTACTATCTCCATTTTTGTACTTTTCTTTTTTTTTCACGTAATTCGACAATATTTAAATTTTATGGAAGGTACTCTAGAACTATCTGATATCTACCAGGAACTCCGATAAAACATTTGATTTTCGTAAATTCGGTTACCATCTTCACAGGACTGTTATCGTGTTTTGATTGAACGTGGATACGTAAGCTTATAAATAAAATTGTTCTTATGATGAAGTTAGAAACATAAATCGGTCAAGCAAGAATCTAGCTCGCATGGACAGGACTACTCGAAACTTTGAGTAAATATCTATAGTTCTTAGGTTTCCGAACCATATTGGTGAGAACGGAACTCTATTACTAAGCCCCCGCTGTGGGTAGGTAGAGAATGGAAATTTACAGAGAATGTGTAATTCAACTACCACTATAACAGCAAATACTAATAAATCCACCCATCCGTCCTTCCGTCAGTCAGTCGTCTATATCTCATGATGTAGAGAGTTTTGGTTTTACAATGGTAAGGAACCCTTCGTTGTGAGAAATTGACTCGCACTTGAGGGCATTTTCTCACATATACTTTTGTAGAAACACCGAAACACAACTATTTCAAATGAGTTTCTATTGGAAAATTACAAAGCACACAAAAATTATGTTTCGAAAAGCTTGCAATTGATAATTAGCTGAAACGATTTTTTATTGTTTTTTAACTGGGATATCGTCATGTCCGTATTTGTAGAATTGAACTAAATTGTCATGGATATCTGTCAATCTTTTGGATAAAAATACTTGGACCAAAAGGAGTTCCTCTGTAGGTTTTCTGTTCAATAAATAAAAATAATGTGCATTTTCGTGAGAGAAGTTTAAAATCTAAGTAATTTTTTTTGTGATTTCATTTTTGTTATCTTAGGTCGAAATTTATGCTAGTTTCATTAATTCTGAAATTGCTGATTTTGTTGTTCTGACCCCGTTTTCTATTTGAATATTATAGAGACACGAACGTTTAAAAGTTTTACTCCTCACTTCAATCTCGCACCTTGCTTTCAATATGAGAAATGGTATTTTTTCTCAGCATTACTTATAAGTTTATCTCTTCAATATATGATTTCCGACGGTACCTAAATTTAATTGATGAAATGGAAAAGTTATGATGGAAAATCAGTCGAATCCATTGCGGGAAGTTATATATTAAGAATCGATTAAAATATAATCGTTTTCCCAGACTTCTATAACACAATGAGTCACAGCGATTGAAACATTTTGTGTACATTTTTCACTTAGCTAGTGATTTATTTAATGTCTATATGCTTGAACAGTATTTTATTTAGTACCTTACTCAACAAGAGTATTGACCTTGCAAAAATATATAATTTATGATATAATTTTAAATTACGCGACTGTGTAGAAATGCAGTTCTTTGTTGAGAATATAAAGTGTAATTATGCTGACAATGCTTCAAGCATTTTTTTATTTGAGACATAACTTTGCTGTAGAATATAATTTATCAAATGAATGCTTCTTTATTAGAAACTAATGTAAATATTATCATAGTAAACATGAAGAAGGAGCTTTATTATGTTTGTTAATCAATAAATTATAGAAATTATTCGACAATTTGTTGAATAAATTAATGGAGTCAATAAAAGCGGCTAATAATATATATCAAATTGCTACTAGAATTGCAATTAAATGTTTATAGGCTCATTGAGATAAAAATCCACCTAAGATATTGTAAGAATAATAGAATAAAACGAAGTATGTGTCAAGCAAAAAAATAAATGCTATATTTTTGAACTATGTTTTGAAATCTATGAGAATAGATGCCAAAAGACAGATTGTAGAGGTTTTCTCGGACCCTGAAAAAAATCTTTGAAAAAACCGGTCATTACTTATTTACTGAGAAGTTTATGATAATTGAAATCAAAATTTATAAGTACAGTGTCACAGTGGTATTAAAGTGGACAAAGATATTATAGAAGAAATGAAAGAATATGAATACATTAAAAATATATTTTTTAATGTAGAAACATCGTTTTTCCTATCCATTCGCCGCCTAAACAAAGATCCGCACACAGAGGCAAAAATCGTACAACTCCCTTAGTTGACGTTTAGAACATCTAACTAACCTTTCTTTCAAGTTTTATAGTTATATCTCCAACAGTTTAGGCTGTACGTATTTTGTCATTAAATTTCTCGTGATTATAATTTAATGAAGAACGTACACAATAATATCGAAGGGGGCAAATTTTTAAGCAAAATTTGCTTCGCTCCCTTGAACCCCAAAAGCATAAAAATCCCAAATATATATTAATTCCAAATTATCCTGTACCAGGCATATTATGAATATGAATTCAAATTGATATACCTATAATCAAAATGATTATACAACGTCAGCCGTTTTCTGGTAAATAACTAGATCATGCCAGGTGCAACTACCGCGATGGAAAACACGCCTTCCGTAATTGAATATGGTCAACAACAACTGTTAGGCCAGGGCCTTCAATTTTACATTGTCAAATATTGCATAATTTCTTTAATAATGTTATTCAATGGCAGAAGGGGTGTTTGCCCTCGCAGTAGTTGTTGTCGGCACACTTAGACTCTTGAAGGAAAGAATAAACATTCTCGAAATCTCGGTATAAATCAAATGATTTTATTTATTAAATGACTGCATTCCCAAAGAGAATATTGAAAAAATTGTAATTCTAAAAAAATCTAATTGCAAAAACAGTAAGAATTCTATCAAAAACCCCAATGACATTTTTCTGTATAAATAATATACCTAAGATATTCGAGTAAAACAAAACTTGATGTTGTGCTGTTGTAGTTTGTTGTTGCACGCACCAACTCCAAAATTACCAGCATCAATAGAATTAATATTATTTTGTATTTTTCAGAGCACCAACTAATAAAGTCGGTCCAATTTTCTTGTAAAAAATATTTATTTTGATTAAATTTTCCTTCAAAATTATTATTTTTCAGAATTCTCAGCAAAAGCACTCTACAGCTATTGAGGTGCTGAAATATGCTAATAACTTATTTTTTATGCAAAAGAGGTTGTTACCCAAAATTTGGTATTTTCTATGCAAGGTACTCTAGAACTGTTTCATGTTTACCGGGAAATGAAATATTGAATTTTTGCAAAAGTGGTTGCTACCCTCATGTTGGTATTATATTTCTTTCAAAAAAATTGAAAGAACAATGTAAATTTCATGGAAAGTACTCTAGAACTATTTAATATATATCAGGAATACTGATGAATTCGGTTGTATGTTTGCGCTGTTCGCGCGTTTTGCATTGGACATTCTTCAAAAAAAAGTTACGGTTTTCGAGTTACAGCAGTGTTAAAGTCTGCACAAGCAAATAATATTATTAAACATAGGTAATAGGATAAGTACTATCTTCTTTGGTATTAGTGAACGTTCTACGATTTTCATGACATGTTACACTCAAAAGAGTGAAATAAATATTTTTTACAAAAAATTGGACCGGCTTTATTAGTTGGTGGACTGAAAAATACAAAATAATATTAATTCTATTGGTGCTGGTACTTTTGAAGTTGGTACCAAAAGTCTTCTATCAAACTACAATTGCACAACTTCAAAAGTACCACCACCAATAGAATTAATATTATTCTGTATTCTTCAACGCACCAACTAATAAAGTCAGTCCAATTTTTGGTAAAAAATATTTGAGTAAACTCTGTTGCCAATTTTACAGGACAACCACACCGCGAAAGGAAGATGATTCAGGCAAAATTGTCTGCATACTGAGTATAGATTTCATATGTATCAATGAAATAATTAATGAGTGTAAAACAAAAACTTCCATCATAGTGTCAAGATGATCGATTTTATTGATGATCAGGCTTCTTACTAGTTTCAAATAAATGAATATCGATATTATACATAGGAACTTTCCACAAACTCTTGAAATGATCAGTTTTGCGCATCAAATGGTGTTGAACGTCTAATGATATGGTTAATAGTACAAAATTGTACTATCTGTTCAGAAAATACTTGAGAATATTGTTTCGGTCTATCATGGATTTGAGCTTTCATTTTCTATTTGATACAAGACAATTATAGGTATATCAAGATAGATATCTCATTCTAAGTTAAACAATTGTCATTTAGTAATGAAAATCAATCCTATTTAATATCTATCCAATGAAAGTATGAATTTAACAAATAGATTTGTTTGATGTTGAATAGAATAAACATAACCACCATCATAACACAAAGAAACGATTGCACCTATCATTATTTGACTCACACTCAAAAGTGTGAAATAAATATTTTTTACAAAAAATTGGACCGACGTTATTAGTTGGTGCACTGAAAAGTATAAAATAATATTAATTCTATTGGGGCTGGTACTTGTGAAGTTGGTGCCAAAAGTTATCAATGTACCTGCAACTGCACAACTTCAAAAGTAACAGCACCAATAGAATTAATATTATTTTATACTTTTCAGTGCACCAACTAATAACGTCGGTCCAATTTTTTGTAAAAAATATTTATTTCTTCTGAAAATGTGCTGGGACCAAATAATAGTATTAGCCTCTTAAAAAAAATAGCTTCTCTACACTCATGGATTTGTGTTTCTTTATTATTTATTTTATAAGTACTTGGATGATCCATTAAAAATTAATAACTTCCTTATTAAAACTTTCTTAAGTTCAATAGCTGTAAATATGTAAGTGTCAATTCGGTTTTACGACTAGATGAAAATTTCTTTCCAAGGTGTTAATTAAATAGCAGTGGTACTATTGATTTTTGTCCGCACTATTTTATGTTCAATTTTATAAGGTACAATAGTTTACAATCGAATACCTTATGCGTAGCTAATAAATAGTTCCTGGACAGTTTAAGCATTATCATAATTTGTATTGATATATCTGAATACATTTAAATCATTGAATTATTCAAATTATAAACGATTTTTTGCAGTACATTCACCTTCAGACTTGATCAGATATTTATATAATATAGCAAAATTGTAACATTGTATTTTCATTTGCATGTAAACTTAAATCTTGATAAACATGATCTTCTCATTTCTGTCCGGTGAAATGCCTGGCAAAAACAGCTGTATGGGTGTCCCACAGCCTGAATTTTCTACTAGATCTACAAGTTAAATTTCTTAAAATATATATAATATATACATATATGAAACATTGCATGTATACAGAACACGATATAGGTCGCATTTATAAAGATATCAAGTTTCAATTTTCTGCAAAAATCGATCTTATAAATATCTCAGTCGATTTCGTTAACGGACTTGATTGGATTAGTAGTTCCAAAATGGCGGTCGATCAAAGTTTTTAGAAAAACTTAAAAAGTAATAATTATCATTAAAAATATTTTTGGATTATGTATGTTATCTGTAGGAGAGACCGGGGCTAGTAGACACACTTTTTACATTAAATTTTTTTCTAGACCTTATGTTCCAACATTCAATCATTCTTTTTTAGAGGAGAACAAAGTGAGGTCTTGGCAACAATGTTATGTAGTCAAATAACGTTAATATTTAGCGGGTACGACTTTGAAAATTGTTTTCCAATTTGCTGCAAATGTGCCAACTTGCCCCGCCTTTGGGGCATCTGCCTGGGTCTCTTCCAGGAATTTTCTTATTGGCAAGTTTCCGGACTTCTTTCGGTGCTAGTCCATAATATATGTCGGATGTCTTTGTTAGATAGCTCTCAAAAGTTAGTTCTTGATCATCGGTAAAGATCTAAAAAATAAAAGGTTTTGAAAATTTAAGATACAGCTAATTTTCAATTTTTTTTTCACCTGCCTGACTTCCTTGCAGCCAGCAAAAATCCTTTGCCATACCCCTTGTACTTCTTCTATCATTTTTCACTATCTTTACAACGCGTAAAATAATATCCTTCGGAATATTCTCGTCTGACTGTTTTCCTTATGTAGTTATCTACGCATTTCTAAACATTTAAAATTCATAAGCAAAAAGTGCAGACTGGGCTAGTTGGTACAATGAGCCAACATGCCCCTGTGAACCTGAGTCAATATGCCCCCCAACTATTTTTTTAAATTTTTGAGTTATTTCTCAAAAAACTACACTTTATCACAGTTTCCAAACGCAAGGAAAAGTCGGTCAGCATTCAAGCAATTGACAAATACCTCGGCAAACACTAAAATATCTAAATACCGACTGTCAAAACACATAAGCAGCGAATCCATGGCACATGCAAGAAACTCGAATTTCTCATTTTTGTGACATCCTCCAACAGATGGCAAAAACAATAGTTGTTGTTTGGCAGAGTTTGAGCCGCGAATATTTGAAAAATTAGCACTGTGTCAACTTACCCCTGTACCCAACTAGACCCGGTCTCCCCTACCTACCGCATTTTTTCCTAGATATGAGAAAAAATAGTAAAAATTGAAAACCTATTTTTTACATATTTGTTGGCTACGAGCTGTCGGAATTTTTTAGAATTTGAAATCGATTTTCCCATAAAAAAAATTGAAATATTTTTTCCGAAATTACCTCTAACGGGGGAACAGGGAGGATTTAATAACACCCGAGTCTCAAAAACTTCATATAGCAAAACTTCAACGGTCTTAGTCTTTGGAAGGGCGAGATTCTGAAAAGTATGTAAATCATTGTACATCCTTACTGAAACTCTCAAATACAAATACAAAATAATATCTTCAGTCTATTCGCAATGATAATTTTGAAGTAGGTGCACAACTTCAAAATCAACAGTACCAATTGAAAAAATATTGTCTTACGTATTTCAGAGCATCCTCTAATAAGGTCGTTCCTAGTTTTTATGTGAAAAGTTAATTATGCATTGTCGATTTATTCTATAGAAGTTTATGTCAAAATTGAAAGATAGATATTGTTCCTATAAATCAGAAAATGATTTTCATTTCATTTTAAGTATTGGTTACTTCTCTACATTTCTTCAATATTCAACTGTCACTATTTTCATACCACTTATAAGATTTCGTACCAAATTTGATCATGCTAGAAAGGAATTGAATTTACAAGTCCATCCAATGTTTATTAACAACAATATTACTCGAAAAAGACAAAAAACCATCACAGACATATTCTCGAAACCTATTATATCCAACACTAGAGAAAATATGATGTGGAAATATATCAAAAATATAATTATGAAACATTGGATTCATTGCAATAAATTCCGACTGGGAAGTTAATCAAATGTGAAAAGTAAGTGAAATTCACTTTGAGCGAAAAAATAACGATATCTAAGAAAGCAATTACGAAATTTTGCAGAAGCTGAATAAAAAATAATTAAGTCTAAATATTAAATACCTGCTACGGAAGCGTGATTTGCCAGATTGTCGAAAACATACTACAGGAAAAATTTACACAGTTTGATTAAAGATGATGTTCTTTGATCAAGCATTATTGACAAATTAGAAATAAGAATAGGTATAAAATTCTACTATATGTTTCCTCACGAGTTTGCATAATATATACTGTTATAATATGCCAAATTCACACGACTGTGAAATGTGAAACATAAGTTTTATTGCTCATAATCGGACTAGTAGTTTCAAAATGGCGACTGTCGAAATGTTTAATGGGTGAGACCCTCCTGGTTCAGACTATAAATTTTCCAGTAGATCTAACCTTCTAATTAGACGAAGACATTTCGATAATACTTCGGAAAGTTGTAGGTACTTGCAGCTTTATAGCATGTTCCTTGAAAATTTGAGATCTTCTTACAGATCTAAATTTCTAGAACAGCAGATCTGAAAATGGTTTATTTATTTTGAAAACTTTTCTGGAAATCCAAAGGTGGAAAGTAGAAGATACAAGTTCTTGAATGAATAAAAACAACTATGGCTGGATGACCATTCTGAAGATTTACTCGATCTTGAAATTTGGGGGGTTAAGAAAGACCAGATGAATTTAGCGAACGCGCAATTCAAACTCAAAATTATGTTCTGTTAATAAAGTAACGCAGCTGGAAGGTTAACTCTGACTACAGCAAATGTTAAATGAACATGTTATAATAATATTTTCTAATAATAATTACAATTAACTGATAAATAATGAGTTCATTTCAATGTGAAATCATATCTAAATAATTGATAGGTAGCTTAATTTTAGCTAAATCACTAATTACAGTTCATTTAATATAAGGAATATACGAGTATGAAGATATATGAGTAGGGTCGTGGATTCTTATTTTTTCTGATACATAACCTCTCGCAGAAACTCAAAATGTTTATGGTTTTTGGCCGTCTTCAGGCAGGCAAACAATTCGACTGTTAGTATGGTCTCTTTATGTTTAGATCAAAGCGCGTTTCGCTTACTAAACTCACTCCGATTTTGATGATTCTTTTACAATGGAAATAAAAGTGATGAGAAATGATTTAATAATAAATTTAACATATTTTTCTCCCCAAAAAATACACGTCAAAAGGGGTGGGACAATCGAAAATTTGAGACGGCGGAATTAAAGAAATGACCGGAATTTTTAAATGGAACATTTTTCTAATTTTTGACAGTTTCAGAGTTAGACAGTAGGAAATTTTCGATAAAATGGTAACTTTGAAAGTCATTAATTTTGTTTCCGTTGACACTCAAAAATGAGAAATAAATAAGCTACAAAAACTAGAACCGGCTTTGTTAGTTCTTGCACTGAAAAATCCGAGATAATATTAATTTGTCATCCATCTACACCACTTCAAAAGTACCAGCACAGCAGTACATTTGTTTTAGGGATTCTCCGGTATGGAACCCTCCACCTTTAAGTCCCAGTCGTTCTGACAGACTCTCACAAAACAGTCCAGGGACATACTACATACAAATATAGCGAAAAATCTACGAATAAAGCCAAAGAGCTCAGATATATTTACTTGCGTATTACAGGTATAGAACCCACCACCTAGGAGGCCCAGTTAACTCACAGCCACTACCAGATCATTCCTATAAATTCTACAAACATATATGGTAAAAAGACCATCAAAATATAGCCACAGAAATATAAAACTTTCAGGTACGGAACCCACCACATAGAGTCTTATAGCCTATAAATGTAGCATATACCTATCCTTTTCCAAGGTCTAGTCTACATCTGTACCAAATTTCATCAAAATTAGTTCAGTTGTTTTGGCGTGAAAGCGTAACAAACAAACAAACTCACTTTCGCATTCATAATATTAGTTAGGATTATAAATATGCATTAAGCTGATTGTTTGCTTCAAATGTGCCATACGTTAATAACAATAAACATTTCATTAAATTATATGCGGTTTTAATGTCATAGTTTAAATGATGCAAAACTCGAGTGGAAAAAATAGCAAGAAAAAGAAACTCGATGAATTAAATAGCGACTGATAATGTTTTATTGGTCATCCCTGATTAATCAATCTGAACCACTAGTCATATAGGCATTGATTCGACTAACTTTCTACTGTACTCTGGTGAGATTGTGTTCCAAGCATCCGTAACTTTTATAACTTTATTTATTCTTTTGTAATATTGGGACATTTTCAACTTTGGGCTTTCTCCAACTGATATTTTGTGACCAAAGTGATTAATTTTATTCTCATCTACAAACATCACTCAATTCCGAAAGTTAAAATCTTATGTTACATTATGTGCTTTCAGTATATTTTTTAAATAAAAATTGAGTTAGTTAGACAATTTAGTTTTGTTTATTTGCAACTGCATCGTTTAAGCTATGAGTTACTTAAGTACTTTTCGGTGCATCATATATTAAGTCTTCTTCTTGAAACTTTTTTTTTCCACTGACCCTCAAATACAAGAAACTTTTCAATTTGATCGGCTCATATTATGTATGTTCTAAGAACTGACCACAGCTACTATCCCATAAATAACATAATTGATCTTGCTTATCATTATCAGCAAATATTGTTTTACAGTAACAAACCAGTAATTATTCTCAAAGATCCAATCTCGAATGTTTGCCAGGGTTTTTTGTTCCTTTTTGGAATGGACCAACAGTTCGAATAATTTTTCATCATCCCCATTGCGTCTATCGATGTAACAATATGACTAGACTCACGATGCCTGATCGATTATACTTGGTTACACCTAAAATTGTCCATACCCATCTCCGATATCATCTTCTATTTGCACAGTTCACTAAATTGGAAGTAATGATGCTGATACTGAATAATGTTGTCTGATTAATCTAGAAAATGAGTTATTGGAGCTGATTTATTCAAAGAATGGATACAATTTCTTTCTCTTTGACAATAGGTACACTTGATTTGATAATGTTTAGTAGCAGAAATCTTCTTTGCAGCATTTTCTCGAAATCATTGCGGGTGAATTTTGTTGTTCACCAGTATTTAGATACTGAAAAACGTGTCTGATTTTAAATGTTTCAAAAGGAAAACTTATAGTCTCGCTTTTTGTTTGTTCGATGTAAGAGCAAAAATTCGAAAAGGATATATATATATACATATGAAGAAAAACTGAGCTGTTATCGGTACACAATTATTATTAAAAGACGGCTACGGGTCACGTAGACAAAACATGAGATCACAGAAGTTGCATATCAGAGGTGTTCCTACCAACAATAGTCAGCTGTATATATATATGTGTTCGAGCAGTACTTTGGACGAGTTTCAAATTTTTCCCAATTGTGTTTCGTGGTTTTGAAGCGTAAGCATTTTAATTCCGGCCTTCTCAACATTCAAATGCTCATGCTTCTAAAACCATTCGTAAGCGAAATAGTTCTTTACGCCAATTCAAAGACAATGGAACTCATTATCTTTGGCCAAGTCATATGCACAAAGGCGCATTTGCTCAAAATATATGCGTAAGAAATTTGACATGAGTTTCATCTCGTTTTCCTTGATTCATGCCACTACCACTGATAAATATTGAGGACTTCGAAGATTAATAACATTAACAACAAATACAAACTCATATCAGCTGTTATACATTTTGACCAACGTTTGGTCAATCCTATCCGACCGATGGAAATTATATAACGTTCTGGTCTATAATCATTTTTAAATATAACTGTACCACAAATCTTACTTTCTTCAAATACATATTAATGTGATTATCTGAATATCGACATTTATTTTCTACAGTATTTAGTCACACTCAAAGTCTTTGATATAGTGCCGATAGAAGAAACCAAATAATAGACCTGTTTTGAGATCGATTAACTCAATAGAGAATGAAAAATATTGAAGGATTTAACTACTTTTAATTATCTGTCTAGCCTTGTATCTCAATCTTATAACTGATTTTTAAGTAGGTAGTTATAATGCTGTGATATTGGAAAAACAATTCTACAAGCATCATATTTTTTTACCTTTTTATCAACTAACCAAAAGTACGAAATAATTTATAAACTTCATAATATGTAGTTTATACTTTGGAGACAAATGGGCTGGATATTGTTAGAACTAGCCAATATTTATTCGTTTTACTTGAGTAGAAAAAATATTCTCCACCAAAATAACCAGTAACACTGGCAGAGTTTTTGTAATAAAAGTCCCAAGTCCAGAAAACTAAGAATATAAATCATATTTCTCTATCAGCTAAGCGTGAATGATGAATAAGCAGACAGCGAGACTCATAAATCGAAGTAAATGGAAAACTTACTCTATGAAACCAGAGAGCATAATACTTATTAAAATTATCATCAGATAGCAACATCAAAAGGCAATTTCATTGTTTACCAATTATGACTTAGGTAGTGGAAAGAAATAATGCCCACATAACATATTGAGTAATTTCCAACACTTATGTGGTCAATAAAGGAATTTCATTTTGTCATATCGGTCAACACTGGAGTATTATATATAATGTATTATAACATAAAATATATTTCTAATAAATGCGATAGGCTAATATAACCCAATAACTAAACATATATATAGATCTAATTGAATTAAGTAGGTATGCTTGATCATCCTATGTCTATAGTCTAAAGGCATTTCTGAGATAGTAATAGATTATCGGTGGTTCACCTCCCGGTTCATAGCTGCGACTGTCTAAATTGTTCCTGCGTTCATAGTTTTCTCCTTTTTAGCGTTGCGTACCAGGTGACAAGGGGAGAATATTTTCGCTTTTCTTCTTCTCGATCTTCTAATAGACGTAGTTAATAAAAATTTCAATTTCAAAACTTTTTGGGCACTCTAGCAGAGATGGGGTTCACCATGACAAATATAGGAAAATTTTCAGGCTTCAAACCCTCAAACCTACTCCAACTAGCTTACGAGAGGGTTGAGCGAAAAGGAATGCTGGATGCGGAAAATTCGAGTGTAGGGAACTGCAAAGTTAAACGGTCACTATTGCATAACTAATAATAATAAAAATGAAAAACTTCGATAATCGAAGTTGGCCATGGTTGGCCCGTAACTACGTGCTCCTCCACGGACCTCTCAGAAGATAACTCTGCTGTCTGTCTGTTCGTGTCACATCCTATTGTTTCAGTTTGAATTTGATACTTATAATAAATTAGAACCTATATTGGGTGAAGCCAAAACATTTAGGTACCCAGCTAAAAATCAAATCTGTCAGTTGAAAATATTTTTCAATTACATTTATCTCTTTTGAAATATGCTCATTAAGTGGCATTTCTCGATATCTTTGAGGAAGCATAACTTCTCAAAAGTTGGATGAGTTATATGGATATCTATCATAAAAATATACCTAGAGAAGAAGAATGAGTTTAATCTGATTAATCCAATCAAGGTAGATCGATTAGAGAAATAAATCTTCAACAGTTTCCTAATTCTTGCAGTTTTCTCATTTATCCCATTATCTCCAACATCTAGTCTTTTTGTAACCATAATTAAATGTTTCACATCCAGATTTTCCTGATCGAATTTTTAATGAAAGTGTAATATACACCAGAGATGATTAGATTTGAATGCAAGCAGCGCTCGTATTATGAAGTTTCCGGTGTTGAGCACTCAAGAAATAAAGCACTATAACAATATTTGAACATTCAGGAATAGTTGGATAATTGAGGATGATCATATTGAACATTTAATTAATATTCTTTCGTGTATGATTGTAATAAACAACGTTTTTGAAAAGTAAGGTAATAATTTGTACTGTCCAGAGCCATCTAATAGACATATTTCACACTATGATGAATAATCGAAAAAGTCACTCGATACTTGTCTCATCACATACATGTTTCAGTAAAATCGAAAATTCACTCCTTCAGTGAAAAGATGTTTGAATGTTCCTAAGGCAGAACCCAGAATGGTAGTTTCTTAATAGTTCTGTTTTACATTTTGTATCTCTTAAGTAATTTATCTTTCTCGGAAGCATGTGGAATTCGGTCAAAATTGAAAAGTTCTTAGATTTATATTTCTTGTAGGAAAATGCACAATTTCTAATTCCATCACATAAAATTTTCAAGTTTAAGAAGAAAATCCACATTTGGAGGATGTTCTTGGCATTTTGTATTTTGATTTTTTTTATATTTCATCAATTTGCAATTCTTTTGAGAGTTAAGAAAAAATCTAAATTGCTATATATCTAGTTAGTGTGTCCACTCACCCACACAAAAATAAAAAAAACTATTTTAAAATTCTATTTCTGGAAGCATATAATCCTGAAAGGAGTGCATGTACCCCAAAAAAATTTATGAAGTGCTAATATTATTTTCATTCACTCTATACACTTCCGACTTTGTTTCTATTAGTTCCAGGACATCTTGTATACTTACTCTATTCTAGTAACTAGTCATATTACGTCACTGGTAAGTTGGTATGCTGGGAATTTCCAACTATGTCAAATCATAAAATCGAAGTTGATTGATATCAAATGATTGCACGTTTAATAGGTTATAATATTTACTGTCACACTGATCTTTCAAATATATTTGAAATAAATAAAAATGATATTACACACTTGTCATTGATTTGAGATTGACAAGTAACATCAAAACTATTTTTTTTTTCTAGTTGAGCGTTCATTCGTTGATTGAGTGTGCCTTACAAGGAGCCGGCCCTTCTTAGGGAACTTTTTACTTATTATATTACTCATGTTATTCAACTCTGAAGTATTTTTTACAGAATTTTATAATATAATATTTATTTTTTCACATTACGAACCGTATAGCTAGAATATGGGTTGTTAAACCAGGTAGAAAATATGAAATTTTATTTGAAAGATATTTCAATTATTGATCACTACTAACCGAAAGTCGATGAAGCAAAGACAGACAGACTTTTATTGCATGCATTCGCCTCGAGTTTGTTGTGAAATTATAATTTTCTATATAAAAGGTAATATTAAAAAATATAAATCCCATACTGTAAAATGTTTTACAAGCTTTAGTATAAGTCCTGTAGTATAGCAGTTTTGAAGTTTATAGAAGTTGTTTTCATTTATATGTATTGAAAAACAAGCGAAGTGGATTCCTAACCTCAATATTAGATCGTAATTCGTTTCCTTAGGAAAATATAGCTCAAACCATATCGTCCTCCTAGAGATCTCCATCTCACCCGAATTTGAAGTGCGCCAACTCTCTATTTTAGAGATTCCCACCCGCTAGAAAAGAAACGGTAGTACTTTATTTGGTCATGTATTGTCCCTACAAAACACTTTAAAATCACAAATATTCTATTCCGTTAAAAAGTTCTAAACTTTTCGGGACTCAGGCAGTCGAGTAAGATGGGTCTGGTGGTTAGGTTTCACTGGCATGCTCCACAACTTGGTGCCTGCGACCTCTTGGTCAGGTGGTTATGAGTGATACGAGTATGGCTCAGACGCAGTCTTGTAAGAACGACTTGGTGTCTTCTCGTTGATGGGTGTTTTTTCCATGAAAGACAGATTTTCTCAATTCTGCAAGCTTGGATTTGGAGGTATTCCACACCGCTCGCCACGCTGAAATGATAGTTTGTTTTAGGTTTTGTTTGAGATCTGATTTAACAATCATTGGTATGGATTTGAACTCCTCATTATTTATTGCCTCTCTCACCAGTCGACTCGCAAGGTCATTCTCTTGTATGAACATGTGAGATGAGACCCAGAGAAAGTTCACTATTAGCGTCTGTTGGTTATAATTTGTGAAATTCACTTTTGACTAGGAGGAAGATTTTTTTTTGTTTGTGCGATGTGGAGGAAATCCTCCTTATGGACATAGAGTGGACCCTACCTACGCGATAGTATAAGGCTCTCCAGTCCATAACCTGGTATACTCACTAAAACCTCCACCCCCGTCTAGGTTCGTCTGACCATTACTGGTCTCCAGCGACACTTAGGCCAGTTGGCCCATTGTAACTAACCATCTTCTTCGCAGCGCAGATTCTGACCGAATCCAGTGCCTCAGACTGCGATATGTAAAGTACCCAATCCAGAATAACTGTATCTTGTACAAGCCTGTGCAATTCCTTTGCTGGGTTCTTACCTTAGAGATTCTGGGTCATCTTTTGGTAACCCAAATATTTGTTGTCTTTTGCAATCGCACAGTATGTGAGAAACTGTTTTCGGTTCCTTACCGCATAGTCTGTATGTTAAGTCCCTATTGTGCAATGTCATTTTGTTGAGGTGAACCTTGTCTGGTGCATGACCAGTCATAAGCCCCGTTACAATTATAAGCTTGTTTCTGTTTAACATCAGCATTTCCCTTGCTTTCTTTTGACATGTGCTTGGAATTTATTCTTTCCCATGTCTGTTACCTGTTGTGTTGCCCCAGTCTTGTTTGTGTTTCTCCATAACCCATTGGTTGACTGATACTCGTACTGCGCGTTTAGGTACTACTAGTATCATTCTTTGGAGAAGGATTGGATTGGATAAAGATAAGACTGTACTGGAAGAATGATAATAACTGTTTTAGCAAGGTTTCTATTGTTGGTATACTCCAATGCTTTCAGAATGGCGAATAATTATCCAGTAAATACCGAGCAATATTTGTTAATCGGTATGGTGATGAACGATGATGCAGTTCCTTCTTCTGTCTCGGAAGCGACGTATAGATTTTCGATCAAATATCATCCCAAGAAATTTGATGTTCTCAACATATATCAGCAGAGACTCGTCAAGTTTTAGTTCTGGGTTTACATTTTATACTTTCTGAAAAACGAAATGTATTTTGTTTTCTGAAAGGAAAATTGAAGTCATGTAGATTTTGACCAGATACTTATATTATCTAATGACTATTGTAAGTTTTTCTGAATTGAGTCGATGTTTTATGACAAGATCGTCTGCAAACAGCCTCACTTTTACTGAGTTTCTGCAGGTATCTAGTAGCTGGTTGATTGCAACTAGGAAAAGAGTGACTAAGAACTGATCCTTTTGGTATGCCATCTTCTGTAGTTCTTCTGGATGAACTTTAGCATATTATCACGTATTTTCCAATGAAACAGTGTTTTGGTGATATTATACCGCTATGCTGTGTCGTATGCTTTAGTTATATAGAAGAATACAATCTTGTCCGTTCTCAAAGCCTTCGTGAATTTCCGACTAGAGGTCAATCAGATTATCAGTCGCTGACCTATATTTCAGAAAACCACTCTGTTCTGGTTTCAAAAAACCATCTTGATTGGCACTTGCATTCCCCCACTTTGTGTTTTCAAAGGAGAAACTAATAAAACGAGTATGAAGATGGTATGACCCCAGCATTTACTGTTATTATGTCGAAAAAAAAAGCATCAGCAACGAATTTAGTTTTTTATCTGACCAATGCCCTAGATTGATGAGAAGAGTAGTGTGATGACTGGTAACTAAGACTGCATCATTACTATCATTATTTTTACTAATAAAGTATTTAAACTAAAAAAAATTTCATTGAATTTATTAAAATCAGAGCTTAATTTACATTTTGTTTCTGGTAGAACACTGAGGATGACTAGATATGGTTCGATGCGAAGTTTCGATGTTCACGTATCGTATTTGCGTTACCACATACCTATTGTCACAGTATTTATATTGATGATAGTACTGATGGAATTATTGGTCAGTATTATACAATATCGAGCTATCCAAAAAAAACTCATCCCCATTAGGCCTTTGAAAATAAGAACATGTCTGCTAAACACAGATAGGTAGCTAAGAGCGACAAGGAATGTTTCAATGAATATAAATGCAATTGCAGATGATTCAAGTAAAGACTCGCTCCCTTTTTCAAATGCCTACTGCAAATGTTTTTTTTGGATCGCTCGATATATAATAATTCAGAATAATATATAATAATTCAAAACCAATCTACCTAACAATTTATTTACGTGATATTAGTAATATATTTCTATGTAACATGATTTATGCATAATATTTGATCAGATACGTCCATCTACCCGCTTTGCCTATTGTATATTCAAAGGCAATGGTTCTTAAAAAAGTAAATTCCAGTCGCCCGTCGAAGCTGACACGCTTACTTTTTTCGTGTTAATCTAGATTTTTTTTTCAATTTACAATCACCGTATCAATCCAAAATATTCTCTACCTATAACAGTGCAATTACATTTCAAAAGGGATAGTTGCATACTTATATATTCTATAGTTTCGCAGAAAAGCTTTCCATCCTTCTGAAAATGGAATTCTAGGTTTTTGGGTCAAGATAATTTTCTTCAGAAAAATAATTAACATCAGCTGTTTCTGAAAGATTCCACATTCAAGGATATATTTATCAGTTGTTTGAGAACATTTCCTTGTCTTAAAATCCGTTTGCTTGTTACTGATAAGAATAAAATTGTGATATTAGCTGTCCAAATCACCGCACTAATTAAAGGAATAGAATATTCTTAATTGACTTCTTCTCTATGTAATGAATATTAATAGCATTGACAGCCTGAATGCAGCAAAATTGGATATTCCATAAAAAAACTTACCGAAGAGATTAAAAAATTGAGAAAATTTCTTTATCTTTCTGATTCATTAGTTGTTCTGATGGATTATTCAACCCTTTATGGCAAGCGACCTAATGTTGACCTAGAAAGCAATTTTGTGTAGGCCAGTTCCCCCATGATACATATACATTCAGTTCAGTAATGCTTTTTTAAATATTATCTAACATCCATCATATTCGTATACACAACTAAATTTGAGGATACATGTGAATTATGTTCAACATGTTCATCTTCAAAAATGGGCTGTCAAACAAGCCACCATCACTCATTTGGACCATAGCTCGTATTTCTTATGTGTTTGCTTTGATTGAATCAGTTTGGATTTAAATAATTGACTTTCCAGAAAAAAACTAAATTGCTTAAATTCTAATTTTCCCATGTCTCCATGTTTCGTGGTTTCTAGATCCCCAGGATTTCTTTTATGGAGAAAGGTGTATGTATGAATGTTTGTACATACGTATGTACGGGTGTTTGGAGGTAGTAGTTTTTCCCGAATTTCTGTTATGCCTACAAACTTTCAAGGTGGTAATTTTAATCGTTCTTGTCCTGTTTCATTCACATTATAGTTGCCATTTAATTTAACATAAAGCTCCCAGCACTAGTCTGTAATAATACTGTTTGCAACACCCACCTTCTGCCGTAACAAATATGCTCTCACTATCTATATTATTGACGATAACCTCTTATTTTACAAACATAGTAGAAGCACACGAATCATGAGCTACTTTTCCGTACTCGCGCGCAAAGTAATGACTATTCACACGTCAGGTGTCAATCTAACAGAAACAATACAGAGAGTTTGTGTCATTACTTTCGCTCATATTATGCTTTCAAATCAAAGTATCCAAAAACTAAGGTGTCATCCAGATATAATTTAATAATGTTGATTGATAATATTGACTATAATTATTAGATACGCAGCTGAAATTTTTGACTATAGCTTATGGCAATGCCAAACGTTATTAAATCATTTGAAAACTGCAATTACAGAAAATTTCAATAACTTTTCTTGTCTTCATATTCGGCAACATTCGACACGAGGCCAACGATCAACAGGAAATGTTTTTCCCAGATATCTGAACGATAGAAAAATGCATCAATACTTTATTTATCAATGTTAATTGATATATTGGGAGGCACCACTGCATGGATATATCATATTCATATAATTAAAGAAAAACATTATTTTCAATGACAAATGTAACATAATGTAATGTGCTTTGGCAACGACGTTCATAGTCATGCGCATATTTATTAGTGCAATGGATTCTTCTATCTCATTATCTCATGTTGGCATACTTTGATTATTGAGATAATTTTGAATAAAATGAAGATGTGTGCTTCCCAGCCATTTGGTAATTCTTATGGAGTTTGTGCTTCAGTACATATATTTATTCCATTTTGCTCAAGAAAATAATGAGATAGCATTATATATAATAGATGCGGAGTCGGTTAAATGGAGTGAAAGTAGAGGAATTTGATGGTCTTGAATATTTTTCCAAAAATCTAATACCAGGAATTTTTTCACAATTTTTAGTTTCTATCAAGTTCACGAAGAGTCTAGCAAAAAACAGAAGGTAGGTACTTTCTCACGGCAACTTTTTCTGCTCTACAAAATATCTTTATAACATTATTAGGCGATGTTCAGTTTGACACCAACCTCAGAAGTACCCTCATTACAAGCACCAATAGAATTAATATTATTGGTATTTTCTGTGCACCAACGAATAAAGTTGATCCTAGTTTTTGTAAAAAGTCATCTATTTCACATTTTTGAGTGTCTGTTTATATTTTTATATATATTAAATGTAAAAATTTCTATAAACATATACAGGGTGGTCTAATAAGCGTGCAAAGTGGTGTATCTCTGATTCTAGTCGTCGTAGAAACTTGCAGAAAAACAACTTAAGAACTGAATCAGCTGAGAGAAAATGCTCGAAATTATTTATAAATTTCTATGATGGCCGCTAGGTGGCATAATCGCGATTTTGAATTAGAAAATGTTGTGTTTCTCGAAATTTTACCGTATCGAGGTAAAAAATATGCTTTTCAAAACGTTGATAAATTCGGGTCTTTTTCGTTAAACGCTTTTCTCTCTATCTCTATAAGTAAATTTGGGGGGGAGTTCAATTTTTTTCTAAGCAAAATGATGCCAAACTACCAAGAGCCGAAATTGAAGCTGCTGTCTCTTCCACGCATGAGAGGCTACTGCAGATTACCTATTTGGGCATCATTTTGCTATTTCATTATGGTAAAAAAGTTATATCAATAGATTCAATTTTTTTAAGAAATTTCGCAATTTGTGACTTAATATCAAAAATTATTGTTCTCTAGTAAGAAGATACCGAATCAGATTTTGAAAGGTACTTACATCTGTTTGCCTTAGAAAATCTCTTTTGTACGACTCCAAATTTGCTAAAATCTGTTCAGCCGCTTCGAAGTTACAGTTGGTTTAAACAACATTTGATCTCACCACTCCACATTATTTTTAGAGGTGAAATGACTCGAATTTATCTCAGCTTTGAAAGTTCCAACTTTTTTGTTATCCTAATTTGTTAACATTTCGAGAAACATATCTTTTTAATTGTAATAGTAATTACGCCCCCTAGAACTCATAAAACAATTTTCATTATTTTGAGTTGACTATTTTAGTCATTAATTTTTCATCGCAAGTCTCTACAGAGTTGCTGGATGTATTCCAAAATAGGTCATGCTTAACAATAATTCCTTATGTGAAATTCTTGACTACTACGGATTATAGATTAGTTACAGGTACAGGCCCTTCAATCTTTGTCTCAAATATCTTGAATAGCGGTATAATCTCGACTATTGTTTTGTTGAAATTCTTACTCTACAATGTTTGGGTAAACCCGAAAGAACAATTTACATCTAAATAACTTATGAAAATTATTACTTAAAATTCCTATCTTGCAAGAATATTTATGCTCATGTTATCCAAACTAACATTGAATTTCTTAATCGTTTTTATAGCTCATAATTTATGTGATGTTGCAAGATATGAATAATTTACTAAACATATATACCTATATCACATATAAGATCAAATGCACTTACCTGTAATGTTCGATTTTGATTACATGAAGGCCTCGTCGAAGTAAATAAGTGCTATGTAGTACCTACCTTCGTCCCTGGTGCTATGATCACACATTTTAAACAAAAACCAAACAAACTCCCCCGTCATCCACTATATGGCTCTTATTTACGAGACGAGGCCGAATATCATCATAAGATCAAACGAACTTACCTGTGATCTTCGATATTGATTATATTATGAAGGCCTCCTCAAAGTAAATAAGAAACATGTAGTACCGACGGGGCAGTATGTTTACTTTAAAATGTGTGATCATAGCACCAGGGACGAAGGTACAAAATGGCTCTTATTTACGAGACGAGACCGAATATAATATTTGTTTTTTTTAAATTGTGATGTATTGCAAGACACACCAGTTTTATTGCATTGATAGTTGGTTCCATGGGCTTGTAAGATAGGGAACTTTACTGACGGTAAGGCTCATTTTTGACCAACTTCAAAAAACGGAAGAGATATACAGTTCATCTGTACGTTATGCATAGTAACTGTGCACCGATTTTGATAATTCATTTTTCAGTGGAAGGGGGAGTATTGAGTGATTTTCCCGCATTTTTTTTACCAAAATACAATATGTTCATTTCTCAAAATTTACACACAAAGGTGGTACAGGGGACCTTTTTTAAAAATAATTGACAATTTATCCAGTAGAATTAAAGAAAAGATCAATTCCAGCAACATTTAAATTGGAAATTTGTTACATTACATTACCTACCAGAAAAACACAATATTGTTACCGCCATATTTCAAAATATATAAAAAATATAAGTGAACGTTCAACAATTTCCTGAATGAAACACTCAAAATTTTTGCACCAATTCAAAATTCATCGCCTAACAAAGTCGGTCCTATTCTTTCTAAGAAATATTTATTTTAATATCCCCAAAAATGTTTCTAATAAATCTTTTCATATAAATGTTTTTTTAATAAAGAATCAATAGTCTTCATTAATGTATTTCACAGAGTACTCCAAAGATATTCCATGGCAATTATTATTAGCTATGGTATAGGTAATTTTATGTTGATTTCTTTGTTTTTAATATTGTCTGATGGATAATTAATTAAATGGTTGAATCATCAATTACCCACTGATAATCATAGGAAACCAACGAGTAATTATTTTAAATCAATAGTGAAATAATAGAGCAATATCTTAAAAGAAAATGTTTTCCACTAATTGGCATTGTTATAACTTATTTGTATCTATTAGTTTTGTAATGATTGTGAGAAGAATTTGCCTTGACATTTGATTGATTTAAGGTGTCAAATAAGTGGCCAAGTGCGTAGTGAGTATGTAATAAGAAAATAGAAAATCAGTCTAGGTTGAAAAGCTACTTAATTATAATTATGTTCTTTCTTCAGACTCGTAAAACTGTCCTACACACCTAAAAAATTTAAACGGCTACTTACTGTTCTTGCAGCTTCGACTAAACAGTCGAGAGTGAACTAGATTTTCACATACATATATTTATTTATCTATGTAGATAGCGCTATGTGAGTGCTTCAGTTATGGGCTGGGTTCTATATTTTACCAGCCAATTATAAATTTACAGCGAAAAAAAAATCAACAAAATCCGCAGTTTTTTTATTTATAAATTATAACCATCCTCCTATCGACCTGAAATAGATTCCTAAATTATATTCATACTTATTATTTATTAACAATGTAAGTAGATTCTACATAAGGTATAACGGCAAAATTGTAGCTGGTGATTTCAGGGAATTTGCCTTTAAATTGCATTGGAATTACCTCTTCCTTAAAACAAGGAAAAGCAACTTTGCGTCTAACATGCGAAACCAGTTCATCCTCATTTTATTCGGTTGAGATGTAAAAAAAATATATTTGTTAAAGCCATTGTGATTAATTTGCTATTATACATAATTGCCAAACATTAGGTATATTGACTAAATTGTGTAGTTATTTTGCTACATTAATTACTTTATGTAGATATTGTTCATAATAAATAGCTGGTTGGAGATGGTTAAAGTAATAAACATAGGTAGATTTCATAGCCATCATTTACAAATGCCATTATTTATATTTGTCATGGTAACATAATCTTACCATGATTGGATACCTAAATATTGTACAAATGGCTAGACATTATAATTATAAGCAGAACCCTTTTGAAAACCTAAATAGATCATGTTATTCCTTGAAGGTCAGTAGCGTGTATGTTAAATTGTATCGAATTTAGTCGTGAACAAAACCAATCGATCTAAGGGCTCATTCATATTTGAATATATATGTATTGATCAATAGACTAATTTGTAGCTAGTTGCAATAAAAAATAATTGAATTTGCTATAAACAAATAACCTGATAAACTGATAGAAAAAATAATTCTTATATGAATTTCATATTTTTATTTTTGTGGGTCTATTTTTAACTAAATCTCAAATCATTCAAAAAAATAATTATACATGCAAATTCTGGTCGTATAGATGTAATAAACAGCATGTATTAATCCTTGGCCTTTTCTCCTATTGTGTATTGTTTCGACGATTATTTCTAATATTCATGAAATTCCTGAATTATACGAGAAAGACTTTGAACGTTGTTCAAGACTAATAAGAGACTTAACTGCAAATAAATACCTAAATACATTTTCAAATTAATACTTAATATAGTTACTACAGTGTATTTCCTTTTTAATGGAAAAGTGTGTTCTTCCATTCCCATTTCTGTTCATAGAAAACTTCCAGATCTATATCAGAAGAGATTCATTATATCAATAAGGTAATAAATAATTGATCGAATGTGCAATTATTATTATTAAACGTTGCAGTATAGGTATATAAATCTTCAGAACGTTGTAAACAAGTATCTGTAGTGTCAATGTTACAACATTGCCAAATAATATACATTGTATTATATATGCTATTCGTATCTGACCCTAACATTTATTCAGTATATAAATGGATTTACCATATGAATTGGAAAATTACAATTGATAATTCGGTACCCACCCAATTCTGTTTGATTCCACATTAGAGAGTAGCCACGTAGATAGGTTGCTTCCTCTAAAACACATCCCATGACCCAGCGCGTATATGTAAATGTGAAGAAAATTTTCTTGGGTTGTAGTCGTATATCGAAATGAAAAGATATTTCTTCCGCTAATCCCAAGCTTTAGAAAATGCTTATTGTCATCTTTAAGACAAACTAGATCAAATCAGTTTAGCATTATAAGAGCTACTTACAGTTTTGAATCCGGAAAAAATGTTTGAAACTTCTTCTATATAATTGCAATATGCATAAGCGTAGTTTGCGCAACAGTTTTGCTGTCTACTACAATCCTACAATGCTTTAATACCGACGGAGAATAACAGGAGTGTAATATCTTAACATTTACCGCTTATGTTTTATTTTAAAATGGGCGAGAACCAAGAGAAATCAAACAGACAGTATAGGCAACTGTTTTATAATTTGAAGTATTCAAATGAAAAAACTACTAAGTAGTCGTTGACTTTTATGAAACTCGAATTCCATATGAGTTCAGTGCGCTCCATTTCATATACAGTCAACGTGACGATATCTGGATTGTAGAATTGAACTCATGAAAGGAAAAAACTTTCACTGATATCTCAGGGATCTATATATTATTATTTTCGAAACAAAAACTCCACGATATCTTGTATTTAATAAAACGTTTGCTACAGATTAGGAGTTTAGTTTTCTCAAAATTTGATTGAGTAAGTGCTCATTTATAATGGACGTTAGGCGTAAGATATGCGTAATGAAAAAAGTTGAACACTGGAAAATAAGTGGGATCGTTCACAATAAGCGAACGTTACCATTATGCGTTACGTAGACCGTAAGATCTTACAGCCGAACGTTAGGCGGACATAAAGTTGAACAATGTTTAACTTTACGTGCGGCTTACGGGAAATTTAGAAACATTTTTAGGGGATTTGGATTTCTTGGGTTGAATTATTCGTCGGTTGGTAAGTATCGGTTCGCATTTTTGTGTATTTAAAGAATCATTCTTCATCATGAAGTTTTAGTTCTAGTATCAAACGTCGGTATTCACCTTTCTTTTCTTGATCCCTGTTAACTGGACGCACACTCCATCGCCTATGTTTTTTTCACAATATCTTCCTTGTACTCTACGTATTGCTAATAACAAAACCAATAACTGAATTTCCAACTCCATGGCGTTAAAGTTAGTATACCTACACCAGAAAAAACCCCAGATGAACTATAGCCGTCAAATTATTTCACGCATGTGTAGTAAGTTTTTACGTTCATTATAAATAGAAAAATGTTACGTTTATCTTATGTGTTATGTAGCCGTACGTCTTACGTCCATTATAAATGGGCACTAAGATTACGGGCGTTTATGTGAAGTATGCAACCAACTGAAATAATACAGAATTTAACTGCAACCGCACAACTTCAAAAGTACCATCACCAATAGAATTAATATTATTTTGTATTTTTCAGTGCACCAACTAATAAAATCTGTCAATTTTTTTGTAAAAAATATTTATTTCACAATTTTGATTGTAACATTAGTCATGAAAATTGTCGAACGTTCACTAATACTAAAGAAGATAGTAATCATAGTATTACCATATATAAGGCCTACTTGTTACTTGTTATTATACAGAGATCTCAAAACATCGCGGCGCAGATATACATACTTCCGACTTTACTGCTGTAACTCTAAAACCGTAACTCTTTTGAAAAAATGTTCATTTCAAATCTTGATAACTACACATAATCTCTTCTTTAATTTGGCCGTTACATAGCGGAAATACACCTATCACATATAGACTTTACCAATGCTGTAACTCGAAAACCGTAACTCTTTTAAAAAAATGTTCAATTTAAACATTTCGGAATATGGTCTCGTCTCTGACTTTCAAATCTCGAATTTTCGAAACACACATTTCAGACTGTAACGCGGAAATCTGGGATTATTTCTAAAAATGTCCAATTTAAACGTTTCCGGATAAGGAATTTACTTTAATTCTGCCGTCTCAGATTTGCAGTTTTCTGGAAAAATTAACCCCCACCACTCCCTTTGGGGAATGTCTTTGAGGGGAAGGGCATGTCTGATTTTTTTCCAATAGGACCAATTCCCAAGGTTCTTCTCTTAAATGAAAAAAAATCCTCAAAATCGGAGTACATTTACTATGCAAAAGTCGCGAACAAAGATAAAAAAAATAAACATGCAGACATACAGTCGAATTGTATACCTCCTCCGCTTCGTTCGTCGGTCAAATATGTAATTTGATTTTCAGTTCTAAGTTCTGTTACTGAGCTGTTGAATTTCTCGCTAGATAATATGAAAATATATGAATAAATGGAACAGAGCCAGTTCAAGAGTATGTATATGACTGCGCTTACTTATTTTCTATATAAATCCATATTCATAATATTTTCAGAATACAAAACATTATTAAAGATTATTGAAATCCATGTAAACGCTAGCTATTCTCAGTGGAGGACTGTTCAGACACATTTACTTTTATGTGATTCTTCCTGACAATCTTCTAGATGCCTCACCAACATAAGCGAAATTGCAATCTTTACAATCTATTTTATAAAATACTCTAGATTTTTCTGTTATACTCAATGACGTTTTAAATTTTGAAGATAGATTTGATAGTTTTGATATCCTTTTTGCAATCCATAATATAAGTTTTGTTACTTTAAAAACAGCTGTCATTCTGGTTGTGAGATCACATATAAGGATCTATAGCTATATTGAAATGATATTATCTTAATTATCATCTAAATGTAATTGAGACAGATTTGAAATTTTAATAATCAAATTGAGAGGAATAAGGGTATAATAATTGTTTTCTGTCTCAATATGTTGAAAATGATATTGAAATAATATAATAATATACATAAAATATATAAATGTTTTTTTGATAATTGGTTCTTCAAATGGAATAATTTACATGCATATTTTCAGACTATTTGAGTTGTAACTAGAATATTATAATTGAGGAACCTTTGGATTTCAGTAACTTTTTTAAATAGATTGCTCAGAAATGGATTCTCAAGTAAAATATTCGTACCTAACATCTGATCATAAGTTTTAAGGTCTTACGAATATTAATATTTTGCTACTATCAAACCCTAATCCACGACAGTATCAAACCAGAGTAGCCTAGCTGATGCTAGAATTATGCATCTATAACTTACCTGAATGACAAAATTTGATAGTTTGTCAGAGATCGTTGGTTTGAATAGAGCCCAAATTCGTACCAAATTTGCACAGAAGCACAAAGAATACCACTGGGCCTAATGTGGCTCTACTTGTGTCTGAGGAATCCCTTTTTTCCCAGGCCCAGTACCTGAGAGCCGAATACTTTCATTCGCCAACTGCATTTACATAACAGGATGTTCGATGATTCGTTGGCCCTGCCACAGCATCTACAGTATCCTGTATAACAAATATTGTTCGTTCGTAGGGAACCCATAAGCCTTTGTGTCCAGGTAACCAGTCCAGTGGAACTTTTTCAGCTCCGCCAATATGGCAAAACAATTATTCCGACATTCCGTCGGATCGTCATTTACTATTAATGATGAAGACATGACAAGGATTGTTTGTACTTGTAAGCTGCACATATCGTTCTAGGATATGCAAAACTTCTTTTAGAAAACCGTCTTTCGAAGTATCGGAACTTCTGCTTCTTCGGACATATTTCGAGATAACATCCATCGTTGCCTGTTAAATAGAGATATTATTTTTTTTAAAACACACTTAGCTGTGTCATTGATAACTTGGAGAATATAGCAGCTCCCGCTGCATTTCCGGAACTTGAGACTTTGCTAAACTAGACAATTCCATGAAGCGGCCATTCTCTTCTCATTTCCTAACAGATGTCTCAACTCTATAAGATACATTAACTCCAAATTTACTAAAGCACGACCCATGAAAAGGAAGTCATTTGATAGCCTTGAGACCATTAAAGTGCCTGCACTCTTCATTGTGGAGTGAATAAGAGAACCTCCAATGGGCAAGCGTGCTAAAAAGTGGCTTTGAGTTTGTATGCAAATAAGGGTTCCTGACATATCCAAAAGGGTGCTGATTAGTAATAGTGGGAATGAAACAACGAGATGGAGAAATTGTATAAACTAATAAATTGGATGTATTTGTGCATTTATATGGTAGTTTTATTCTATGTTATTAGTATTCTGTGATAACATTTGGTTATGATCACGAAATACTTGAGAGGCAAATATATGGAATATATACGAAGATTATTTACAATTGTGGAAACTAATTCCGGTATTAGTGATTATGAGAAACAATTGGACTCATTTTTTATTTTCTTATACAGTTTTCTATGAGAATACAGGGTGATTCATTTTCCATTTTCTTTTTAATTACTGTGTGCTCAAAATCTAAGGTAAGTGTATTAACATAAATATTTGAGCTAATTCAACTGGAAAAATTATTTAAAACCTGGCCAGAAATCAATTTTTTTCACAAATATAATTAAATTATGTCTGATCTTACAATATTACATCCTAATGAGAGTTTTTAAAGAACTTAACCGTCAATTAAAAAAAGATATGTAATTTAATTGTATGCAGATTGCGGCCAATTCCATGTTCAAAATTTTTCATCCATTCGTACTGCTTTAAATAGGCTTTCTAATAATGTAGGTATATTATTTAATTGTTTTTGGTTTCAATAAAAATAAGATGCCGAAAGCTTACTTAGTTACAATATCAGGGTAGCATAATAAATATTTTAAAAAAAAAATTGGGCCGAAATTATATGTTGTTGCACTGAAAAGTACAAAATAATATTAATTCTGTTAGTGCTGGTACTTTTGAAGCTGTGCAGTTGCAGTTAGATTAAAAACTTTTGGCACCAACTTCACAAGTACCAGCACCAATAGAATTAATATTATTTTGTACTTTTCAGCACCAACTGATAACGGTGCAATATTTTGTAAGAAATATTTATTTCACACTTTTAAGTGTTACATTTGTCACGAAAATCTTTGAACGTTCACCATTATCCATGTATGGTTGTATCGTCGCGGAAATACGCATATTATAAACTTTACCACTCTTTTAACTCGATAACCGTAACTCTATGGAAAAAATGTTCAAAATAAATGTTGTTGCAAATAATATGGTAATTCATTTTCCACTCTCAGATTTGCAATTTTCAAAAGAAATTGCCTCTTCCACATAGCGAAAATACACATATTTCAAATGTTAACATCGCAGAATTATGAAAACCGTAGCTCTTTTGAAAAAATGTTCAATTTTAACGTTTCCGGATATTTTGTTATGTTTAATTCTGTAATCTCGGATTTTCGATATTCGAGAAAATTCAAGATTTGCGTTTTTATGAATATGGGACCATTTCTTAAGTCACCTCCTTCAAATGAATTAAAAATCATCAATATCGGAGTACGTTTACTATAGGCAAAGATCTTTGCTATAGGTATAAAACGCGCACTCGAACCAATAAAAAAAACAGGCAGTCGAATTGTATCCAACTTTAAGTGCACAACTTCAAAATTATCAATATCAATAGAATTACATAATATTATTTTGTATTATAAACTCTGTGCTTTTCATCAAAGAATTCTGGATACAAAAATTATTATCATTTACTGATTCTCGTAACTACGTTCAATATGTGATTGGAGATTGGATCTTAAGTATTTGTCAAAATTTCTTAATTATTTCCCGACCGATTGTGATAGATTGTGGTTGTAATCCAAGTATATGGAACCTTTCTTAGATGGTCAATGAAATATTGATTCCTTGACAGATTCTGTTGCGATAAGCTTTATGGATGGATTGTTCGCTTGAATTTCATATAACGGTTACCAATTTGACATATCAAATAATCATTTACATTGTCTATATCTATTTCGCTGTGGATGCAGACGTTTGTGGCAGTTTTCTTTCTGGCTGTAACTCAATAGTTAACGACTAATTGGATTGTTAATCTTAATGGGTAATGATTAGCTATCACGTCCTTGAAACCGATCGTAACATAGGCTCAGACTCAATCGATCAGAAGTCATTTGTGAACCACAAATATAATGTCATTTGTAATATTTGTGACTCTAGTTTTCGTAGAAAATTAAAAAGTTTTTCTAGAATTACACAAAAATATGAAGCGATTCTCAGGCGAATAGGAAAGATTTTTTTTTAAACGATTCATTGCAACAAACAAGCCATTATGAATTGAAAAATGATAATTCAAAAGATCTGATTATTTTAAATCCAATAAGCCAAGTGTGGTGAAGGTTTGTGAAGCTATTAAGTTATCTTGCGACTTTTAAGTTTGTACAAAGTAATAATTATCTATTATTTTTGATTTGAAAGTATTTTATTCGTTTTCTACTTACAAAAATTTAAATTTGGAATCAAATTTGTGATATTTTACTAAAAATAAAGACAAAAACAATTCCATGGATATATTTGTATTTCAAAAATCTGATCTAAATGTAGATCATCGACGAATTTTGATTCTGGAGTTTAATTTTGTGAGGCAAATTAGAAATAAAAAAGAATCATTTCAAGTTTATCATACGACTTATCAACAAGTGAAATTTTTGAAAAAAAATTAAAAATAGTTTTTATTGGGCATTTAAGATTTAAACCGTAACGATGAGTACCTACTATTGCTATCCTTTTCTCGATTTTAACTCTACTTATGTATATGTGTTTGCCAGTAACAGCAATTCCATAACAAATTACTGTTTGTCTACCAAAACACAAAATTGAACTTTAAATTAACAATAACGTCTGACGTCTAACAATTGCGACATAACCATAGACGATCTTCCAAAAAGTACCTATATACCAGAGAACGAGACGTACATATACGCTCCATGCTCGTGCGTAATTCCAGTGACGGATCCCATTGTCGTTCCATGTCGACAAAATAATGATCTTGGTTGAATGAGATTGAATGAGATAATTATAATTACCAATATTGGATCACACTTGGAGCTTAACAGGCGGCGAGATGTCTGCGATCTAAGTACGAATTCGAAATTTCAAGTCTCTAGACCGTATGGGGCCTGAGAAATCGCTGCGGAGTCCATTGATACAAGAACCGAAAGTAATAAAAACTATTTAAAAAAAAAGGTCCATTATTAGGATTCAGATTATTTGCTACCTAATTGTATATCGAATCAAACCAGTTCCACTGTGATATATGTAACTCCTGATTGTCGAGATATTTATGCCGAAAATACGTCACAGACACCCATACACACTTACACATTATAATCTATAAATATCGAATATTTCAATTAAAAATTAAATGTTCTTAAGTTGACATTGTGGTGCAAGCTTCACGTGATAAATATATATATATAGTTTTTTGACCGATGAACCCCGAACGAAGGAGGTATACAATTCGACTAAAATCTGAGGTGGTATAATTAAAGATTGGACAATATCCGGAAACGTTTAAATTGAACATTTTTTCAAAAGAGTTACAGTTTTCGAGATAGAGGCATGTTAAATTCTCAAATATGTGTAATTTTGCTATGTGGAGAGGGCGATTTATACTGAACAGTTTTTCAGTTACGGTTTTCGGGTTATAGCGGTGGTAAAATGGTAGCATCTAAAATAATTATACGTATTTCCGTAGCGAGGTGTCGAGATCTTAATAATAACAACTACAAGCTAAGAATATACGCTAATAATAGGATGAATACTATCTTCATTGGTATTAGCGAACGTTCAACGATTTTCGTGACTAATGCTACACTCAAAAGTGTGAAATAAATATTTGTTACAAAAAATTGGACCGACGTTATTAGTTGGTGCACTGAAAAATATGAAATAATATTAATTCTATTATTCTAGCGTCGGTCCATTTATTTGTAACAAATATTTATTTTTGTCCATACATACGTCTTGCATAGTAAACGTAAATAGTATTAAATTGTTCTTTTAACATATCTGATTTTTCCTTGAATAATAATTCATCAGTTCATATACATTACCATTAATATGATATATAAGATGATTGTCTTATATTTCCAACATGATTTTTTTATTTCTCTGTGTTATATATTACACACTTATCGATACAACCGATATCTATTCACCATTGTTTATGTACCTTTCTTTTAATTGAATAAATATCTATTATTATGTGACGAATAAAATCTTAAGTATGCTGAATGGTAGAGTTTCCCATTTTCAATTTATCCTAATTCATTCACCAGTCTATTAAAAATGTGGAGGATTCTGTGAAAATCAGTAAATGGTTGGGATATTCCTTAGGGCATTTCAGCAATCAAAAGTTGAGATGTCGTCATTCACGTACTTGGAAAACTCTCTAAAGAAATAATAGAACTAAAGCTCTCGTTCTCCAACCACATATTATTTTTCATATTTCATAGATTTGTACCTAACCAATTCATTGAATAATAATAATTAACACATTGAGATAAATTGTTTCGAATTTAAATCCGATTCTTAGTGTCCCGTTCCTTAAAAGTGACAAGAGGACCCTTATAAACTCGTCCCGTTAATCTCGATGATAGGAGAGTAAAACCTCTGAAAAACTGAGGTGGTATTGTTTGATGTTCAGGTTGAAGGAAAAATAAAAGGTCCTTCTAAAACCCGTTGTCAAATTCTTTTTAAAATGAGAAAATCCATTTTCTTAACAAAACAGAATTGCATAAAACTTAGAACACAATATTGTAAAGCTTCATAAGTATATCTAGGAATTATTCTTAGAAATAGCATACTTGTTCGTTAATAATTTAACAATACTATTTCTTCAATGGGCATAAAAGTAGGATATTTTAGGTCGCGAGTGCAATTCATTAATTTTTTTATTTTTTTTTATAAAAAATGTGATTATGATAATAAGAGAAAATATATTAGGAATAAATGTAATGGTAAAAATAAAGCATATTCTGCATTCTTTTTTAAATGTTTCCTAATTCACGTCATTATCCTTGTAATAAATTATCAAATAATTCAATTTATTATTACAATTATTGTCTTTGAAAATCATTGTAGTCTGTTAATATAGGTATTAAGGGATAATTTCATGGATTTCCAAAACCAATATAAACATATTTGTATTTTGAGGCGAACCTTGAATTAGACCCTTCTGTTTCCAATGTTATTTGTAGATTTGTAGCACATGTTTCATGATAATCAGAGAATTCGACGTAAATTAATTATGTTGTTGGTTGAACTACTTATAAGCTGGTTGTTATTTTTTCGGAATAAGAATGTACTGGGCGGCCCTAAATTCGTCCCCGAGCAGGTAGTACCTGATTTCTACAACTATAATTCGTCCCCATACTAATTCCGGTCCTTTAATCTCCTACCAGAATGTGTCCCCGGACAGGAGATTAAGAGATTTATACTTTCATGGAAATATAAATAGTAATTGCCTATGAAATAAAAATTCTACCAAAGGTGTAAATTTCTTTACATTCATATTAGAAATACTATTCCTGGCTTAGAACTGCTTATTTAGGTGTGAGAAAACATGGAAAGCTTTGCCAGTTTGAGTGAACGGGGAAATCATGTGCTAATTAAAATGTAAAATTTACCAAACACATTTTTTTTAAAGTGGTGAAATATGTTGGCGATGTCCTAATCGCTCCTGTAAGGCAAGTAAGTAGCTATATGGGTGATTCATACTGCGATTAAGTTGGGGACGAATTCAAGGATCTATTTTTGAGGACCTACTCTTCTTCGGGACGAATTTAGGGATACTTTTTCAGGTAAGAGAGGTAACTAATTGATTCATTTTATTTCTGGGTACGAGTTTTGGTACATCCAATGTACTGACATTTAATAATAATTATTCAATGCAATTTGAAGGTAACAGCTGAAAATGAGTTGAACAACATGATACTGGATGGCTGAACATTATAGATCGATCATAATGAATCTTTTTTCCTGCTGTTTCTCAAGATTTCGGTGAATAATACGGGGTGACTCAAAGAACATACAGAATGCTAGCACATATTCTTGAAATCAAAATATGTTGATTTGAGTAATTTAAACTAACCTAAGTACACAGGTTTTGGGCGCTATACGGTCTTAAAGTTATAATTGTGAGATCATTTTTTCAAAATTTCTAACGTCTCATGGGATACGCTGCCGAAGTGATTGAAATATTAGCCCAATTCCAAATATACAGGGTGGAGCAAAAGTGCTTCAAAGCCCTGTTACTCTGATTTTACGATAGGATACGGATAATTAATAAATATTTTTTACCAAAAATTAGACCAACTTTATTTGTTGGTGCACTGAAAAATACTAAATAATATTAATTCTATTGGTGCTGGTACTTTTGTATTTGGTGCCACAAGTTTTATATTTAACTACAATTGCACAACCTGTGGTGCCATGCTTCGATCTAATTACAATTCCAGAACTTCAAAAGTAATTATCTCCTCATAAATTTAATTTGTATGATAACAACAATGTTTGGTTATAAAATCCGTTGACCACTATACACTCCCTTTATCCAAACGGAGGAGATGTAGCTTTTTATTTTAATTTGTGCGCGTGCTGTATATAGTAAACGTATCAAATTTTGATGATTTTTGATTTATTTGAAAGAGGAGAATTGAGAAATGGTCCCATATCTAGAAAAATTCAAATCCGAAATCTTCTTCCCTAAAAAATCCGCACAAATTTTCTCGAAAATATAAGACGGCGGAATTAAACATAAGACAATATCCGGAGAAAATTGAACATTTTTTCAAAAAAGTTATGGTTTTCTAGTTATAGCTATGCTACAATCTGAAATATGTGTATTTCTGCTATGTGAAGGGGGCGATTTCTTTCAAAAATTGAAAATCTGATACGGCTCAAATAAAGACCAGATTATTTGTAGAACATTTAAATTGAACATTTTTTCCATAGAGTTTCGGTTTTCGTGTTAGATCAGTGGTAAAATCTGAAATCTGCGTATTTCCGCCGCGATCCTCTGAGATCTCTGTATAATAACAAGTACAAGCAAAGAATATACGTGAGTAAGAGGATAAGTATTATCTTCTTTGGTATTACTGAACGTTCATCGATTTTCACGACTAATGTTACGCTCAAAAGTGTGAAATATATATTTTTTACCAAAAATTGGACCGGCTTTATTTTTGTTGATGCACTGGTAAATACAAAATAATATTTATTCTATTGGTGCTGGTGCTTGTGAAGTTGGTGCCAAGAGTCTTCTATTTAACTACAATTGCCTGTAGCAATAGAATTAATATTATTTTGTTTTTTTCAGTGCAACAACAAGTCAGTCCAATTTTTTGTATAAAGTGTTTATCATAATAATTATTTATGAAATTAAAAAATATTCCAACATAGGAGGCATACAGTTTTATACAGATATTATTTGTGATTATTTCCCTCATTTAACCCGAACATACACATTATACATATATTATAGATGACAACTAATTCTCGTCTGAGTCTAGCAAAGACATGCTGAGAAATTTCCAAATATTTTAATACTTTTTAGCGTATGATCTAATGAAGTCGGTATTTATGTAAAAATTTTTAGCAATCATGGTAAATAACTCACACGCCTCTTGGGCAGGGTAGCAATCACTTCTAACAGAAAATAATTTTATCACATAAGAAAACGCAAATGAATACTAATAAAAATCATACACAAGTAGATATTCTTGGTTTTCATCTTAATTTTATAAAAAATTGTTTCCCCAACGCCCGTTGGGAAACGTTTTTGGAGTAAATCAACGTCCTCTTTCAAATGGAAAAAGATTCATCAAAATCGAAGCATGAAAAATGCGCTAACAGATAAAAACAATGAATGGAATTGTATACCTCTTCCGTTTGGATGTCGGTCAAGAACATGTTATAAAAATGTTTGGAAATGTTCATTATTTATGAATATGAAGAAGGAAACTTCTAGGTACCTTCGAAATAACTTTTCATCAAATATATATTAAATAACATCCTGCTTTTTTAAAAAGTACGGTCATATATTACACAAAAGATTATTGTAAAATCGGTAAGACATAATAGTATTATTAATTAGAAGTCTCATTATAATTTATATAATATTATTATTAGTTCAAGATTAGGGACGTTACCGGTAACTGTGGCGCCAAGATTTAACGGTGTTTTCTGTTAAAACACCCTAAAATAGTAACAGTAGAAACCGTCCCAACGAAGTATTTTCATGAAAAATTCAAATTAATCACTATAAACACGTAAATTTCACATTGGACTCCTTGATTCTTGTCTAGCCGCTATTATTGTCATATGTCATATTATTGTTGATTTGAAACTATGTTACAAATAATACACCGTTGCCTTAAAAATATAGTTATTCAGCAAATATTAAGGCAAGAAACCTGTCACCAAAACACAAACATAGCCAACCACAAAATACTAAATCAGTATTTAATTTTATACCTTAGCTTCCTTGTTCGAATAAATTTTATTTGAATTATATTTCATATAAAAATACTTCTTTTTATTGTCTGCAACGTATTCTACTATAACAAGAATACTTAATGATAATTCTTCTTCATAAATGAAGTAAATGGCAACAGTGTATTTATGATCGTATGGAAACATGTTTCCATAAGATTATCTCAGTAATTACAATATGGCCTCTGACCAAAAAGTGAAATGTGTTTACAGTGTAATATTCAATTAAAAATGGCAATTTATAAAGAAATTGCCTCATACAGACCGTGTCTACAGTGATTTTACTAGTAATTACCTCAAAACGCGTTTTTTCCTAATCTAACACCCCTTTTACTCCAACATGTCGCAAGCTTGTTGGGAAAAGAAGGGGCAAATATCTCCAAAACGAGGCGAAAACGATAAAATTGGTATTCTTGATTTTCGTCTTATTTTGGGGTGTTTTAATAGAAAACACCGTTATTAAATGGCGCCACAGTTATCGGAAAGTACCCCAAGATTATCCTGTACCAGTCATAATATTGTAATTGTCTTCGATCTTATTTGGATAGAAGTTTACGTACACACTGATTAATAAAATTTATTTATTAAGTATAACGAAAATACACAATTATATACACTACTGTTCACTACTAACTATTTACATTAACTGACTTGCCGTACTCTCGTTGCCGTATTTAAATCTATCGAATAATTCGAGTTGTTTCTCGAAAGCCCCCGAAGTATATCGACTGCACTAGATATGGGTGAAAGATATTTCGGGTGCCATCTAGGTGTTTCCAAAATGAGCTAGTAGCTCGTGCACTCTTTTCCACAGCAGTCAGAGAAGGTCACATCGCGCAGTGGCGTAGGTCTGGGTAATATTACAGTATGATATTTCGGAATGAATTCAATTGGTACATAATCAAGATGATTATTTAATATCAGCCTTTTTTGTCAAATAACTAGATTAAGCTAGGACGTCCAACTGTACCGACAAACACTAGTTTTCATTCAGATTGATTACCAAACAAAGCACCGCCAACCAGACAAATATCATGATTCCAAGGTGGTTGCCTATCTTCAGTTTGCCGCAGAGGGTCGAGCCCTGTCTGATCCTTATTTTGAACTCAATCTTCAGCGTACCACTGACGGTGGAGATCAATATGAGTGATGCATTGAACACGTATAGTCGGTGGATCCATTACTAGCATAATCTAGGTATTTACCAGAGACGGCTGATGTTATATAATCATCTTGATTATGTAGCAATTGAATTCATATTCAGAGATATCATAATATGACTGGTACAGGATAATCTAGAATTAATCAATTCCACTTGTCGAGTGATTATAACCACCCACTATACGTGTTCAGTGCATCGCTCATATTGGTCTCCACCGGCAGTGGTACACTGAAGATTGAGTTGAAAATAAGGATTGATTATCAAATAAGACTCGACGCTCTGCGCCGAAATTGAAAATAGGTAACAATCTCGAAATCATGATATTTGTCTTGGTGGCGCTACTTTGTTTGGCAATCGGTCTGATCGAAGATTTATAGTAGTATTATGCGATATTGTGACAATGTGAAATTGTAGGTATTGCTCTAACAGTTGATGACATTATGCAATGACGCAAGGGGTATTTGCCCTCACAGTAGTTGTTGTCGGCACAGTTAGACGTCCTAGCTTAATAAAAATAATAAATCGGCTTTTATTCAAATGATGTTTTACAAGAGATATTGAGATACTCACAATACACAGCGTAATCTAGTTATTTATCAGAAACGGCTGATGTTATATAATCATCTTCATTATGTATCAATTGAACTCAAATTCAGAAATATCAATATTATTATTGTATAATAATTGTTAGCGAAAATTTTAAGCGAAATCAAAAATGTTGTCAAGGGTATCTGTCTCAAATAAAATAAACTGTTTTAATCAACATTTTCTAGTTAAATCCCTTTTTTCGTTGGAGATGATATTGAAAATATTTAAAAAAATAAATTTCTACCGTAACTGGTATAAAACTGATGAACAGCAACAGATGAATTTATCCATATTTCTATTAGCTCTGTAAATTCTGCTTCGTCAATGGGTAATTTGAATTCCGATCATATCAATATTAGGCTCTATTCAGGTCATAATAATAGTAAGTAAAATTCAAAACTCATGTGCTAATGAAGTAACAGGGATATGTATTTGATAAAATGGAAAAAAATGTTAGTTAGCTTGATGTGAAACTAGCACAACATGAACAAGCAATGGGAAGGCATCATCAATAGTTATCACATCAAATACGTAGTGAGTTGAGAGCTTTGCGATAAAATTCCAGTATAATATACAGATCGGGTTTAATAGCTAGTTTTATGTTTGATATTGATTATAGTGCCTAACAGCTGATTGCAAAAAGCTTGGCCGATCGTGAAACAGGGTGAAATGTTAGTTTTCACAACGACCTTAAGGAAAATCTCAAAGATGCCAGGGCAGAATTTGTCCAGGCTTTCTAGACTTTTTTGCTGTTTTTTTTTGTTCGGCATACCTACCAAAAAAGTAACAGCCTGATATTACTAGTAGGACATAGTATTTGTAGTAGTAGAAAAGAAACATATGTGTGTGCCCTGTTAAATCTTGTTCCAATACGTTGGCATCCTAATTTTTAATGTTTTTCTTGGTCCACTGCTCTACCGAACGACTAAGAGCATCAAACTATAACTAAATTAAACTAAACATTTTTATATCAGAAGAACATGGGTGCCACGTATTTGGCTGGCATCAAATATTTTTGACCGACGAACTCCGAACGGTGGAGGTATACAATTCGACTGTCTGCTTTTTTTTGGTTCGTTCGCGCTTTTAATATAGTAATTGTCCTCCAATTTTGATGATTTTTGATTCATTTGAAAGAAGGTACTTGAGAAATGATTACGTATTCATAAAAATACAAATCTGAAATCTGCTTTCCTCGGAAGGCGGTGGAGTGTGGGTGCAAATTTTCTCGAAAATCGAAAATCTGAGGTTGGTGCACCGAAAAATTCAAATTAATATTAATTCTACCTGTGCTGGTACTTGTGAAGTTGGTGCCAAAAGTTATCAATCTAACTGCATCTGCACAACATCAAAAAACAGCACCAACAGAATTCATATAATTTTGTATTTTTCAGTGCAGCAAGTAATAACGTCGGTCCAATTATTTTTTTTATATTTATTTCACTCTTTTCATTGTAACATTAGTCACGAAAATCGTTGAACGTTCATTAACACCAATGAAGATAGTACTTGTCCTATTACCCACGTATATTCTTTGCTTGTAGTTGTTATAATTGAGATCTGAGAACATCGCTGCGGAAATACGCTCAAGTATTTTAGATGTTACCATTTTAACACCGATTTCACTCGAAAATCGTAACTTAAAGGTTCAATTTAAACGTTTCCTGATATTGACCTATCTTTAATTATACCTCAGATTTTCGAGAAAATTTTCCCTCACCACCCTCTTCGGGGGTGGTTTTCGGAGGAAAGGAGATTTCGGATTTGAGTGTTTGTGAATATGGGCCATTTCTCAAGTTTCCTCTTTCAAATGAATCAAAAATCATCAAAATCGGATTACGTTTACTATAGACAACGCGCGCACAAATCAAAAAAGCAGACAGTCGAATTGTATACCTCCTCCGTTCGGGGTTCGTCGGTGAAATATAGCACAGTCGAACTGAATACCTTATTGCTTATTATATTAAGTAGAAAACGCGTGTGGCACTTAGGGAGTAAGATCAACAAAAAAAAAAAAAACTCGAAGTCTTCTCCACAGTTTATTATTAAGGAATAATTAATTACTGAGACATGTTTCGAGATTGTACAATCTCATTTTCAATCGCAATATAGAAATTATGGCTATGAAATTATGAAAAATTAAGAGAAGAAAAACATTATGTAAACGATCCCCAAAAATATTTGAAAATAAAAGAAATACTTATCCGGTTATGAAAATGAAATTAAAAATTAAAAATTAAAAATATTAAATAAAGTCACATTCTAAAAATAAAAAATAAAAATAAGAAACGAAATTCTACGTCCGGTCACATGTCCGAGTGATTGTTCGTGCCCGGTGACTACATATTGGTCCTCTCTCCCCCCCTCCCTCTTTTACCATCAGCTGACCAATATGTAGTCACCGGGCACGAACAATCACTCGGACATGTGACCGGACGTAGAATTTCGTTTCTTATTTTTATTTTTTATTTTTAGAATGTGACTTTATTTAATATTTTTAATTTTTAATTTTTAATTTTTAATTTCATTTTCATAACCGGATAAGTTATTTCTTTTATTTTCTAATATTTTTGGGGATCGTTTACATAATGTTTTTCTTCTCTTAATTTTTCATAATTTCATAGCCATAATTTCTATATTTCGATTGAAAATGAGATTGTACAATCTCGAAACATGTCTCAGTAATTAATTAATCCTTAATAATAAACTGTGGAGAAGACTTCGAGTTTTTTTTTGTTGATCTTACCATATCACTCCACTTCGAGAATGGACTTCTACAACCATTACTTAGGGAGTAGCCGAAAGAAGATTTCATGAAACCTAATATGTAGGAAAGTTACAATTTTTTTATTCCAGAAAAAAATCCTAAAATTCTTATTTAACTGATAGGTGTAGGTTGGTACTTATTATTTTTCAAAATTTTTTACTAATTTATGATTTTGTTTTGAAAAACCAGGGTGGATCATGGAAAAATGATGCCCTGAATAATAAAAAATAATAATAATGACTATGACTATTCAAATATTCAAACTAGGCAAATTAGCATAAATCCAACCAAAACATAATTATAAACAAGAATCATACAGATTTTGAAGTTGTTCAGGAGATGAAGTAGGTATCAGTTAAAGGTAGATAGCAAATTCTTACTGATTTTTTACAATTTATACTATTTGTAATCACATTTTGTTTGATTCATGCGATTTTCATAAGTTTGCAATTATAGTAGTTAGGTATCATTAATAGAATTTATATTATGTTGCGTTTTACAGTGCATCATCTAATTAAGTTTTGGTTAAAAATTATTATTATTATCTTATTTATTCCGATTTAAATTTTGCTAAAAATTTTCTTTTCTTAAATAATGTTGTAAGAGACAATTTTCAATGACAAAAATTTTACTTGTACGTTTTTCCGCCTTTCAAATGTTTTTTTTATATATTTTTGTCCCTACAAAACCATTTTTATAACATGTCTCATTTAAATGCATTCATTTTTATTTTGTTTATTTTTTTGTACCACCTATAGCAATGTAATGAAATTCAGGGTAAAATCTAACTTTTATGGAAACAATTGAAATTGTAAAATACTTATTATCAGTAATAACTTATATGAAATTATAAAAAAAATAAAGTTTTAAGCTTATGCACAGATATTTTTCCTAAGTTTGAATGAATTTATTTGCCCTATAAACCAAAGTGACCCTATCAGATTTTAGCAACACTCCATAAGCCCTTAGACATTTGTTATGAATAAACTATTTTGTATAACTTTGTTCTATATTGAGTTTGCTTGAATCAGTTCATTCTGCAAAGACTTTTAGAAGACAGTCAGTATAATAATACCACATAAAACAGCAGCTGCATTATATAAAAGTCGGTATATAGTTTAATTAATAATTATTGTAAATTATCTGAATTTCATCAATCGCCACTCTGGTTTGTTGGGCTTGTTTCCCAAGCTCATCTTTCCATACATTTTTCAAATGATTTTGTAAACATTTCAAAGAACACTCATCCGACAGGCACGAGATTACCTGCGTTAATTAAATTTGAAATTCACTAATTAGATATATATAGGCCACCTTACCAAGCTAAATTATAATGTGTTTTTACTAAATTTCTATGAAATCCAAGTGAGCGATCATTTAAAGTGAACTTAACAGGATAAATATTTTATCTCAGAGATGTTTGTTAATATCAAATATGTAGTTTTTTTTTAGTTTTTCACATGTATTTAATAAACTACGAAGAATACCACCTTAGCTCAATGAGAAAATGTAAAACCCTTCAAAATGGTGTCCTTAACGTTTTACTACGATCAGTCTCTATTGAGGAGATCGTTAAAACCCACTGAAAATGTTGACTATTTAGAATATTCCATTATCAATAACTTCAGCATTTCAAGCATTGGTTTTTGGGAAGAATATCATTATCATCAAGTAGAGACTTGGCAAATTGGATATTGTCGGAAGATAAGGGTCATTGTATTTCAATGTTCTATACGGACTGCGATACTACAGAGTTTAAACTATAATTTGTTTATCTTCCCTTTTGGTATATTTAATATACTCAGTATATCCCAAAATCATAGGAATAAGTTAAATTATTTTTCGAAAACTGAAAATTTAATCTGGCACAATCAAGGAAATGTTCACTTCAATTAAACATTTTAAAAAAATCAAGGGTTTCTGAGTAACACCACTAGGAAGATGGAAGATTCTCACTCTTCTTTTTTAAAATCACTTAATAAAAGGAAGTATAACAATTTTCACGAGTTCTAAAAAACTCAGAAAAGTAAAATAAAAATATTTTTCTTTCAAAAAATAGGACCGACATTATTAGGTTTGGACTGAAAAATCCAAAAAAAATCATTCTATTGCTGCGTACTGGTACTTTGCCAAAATTATTCTATTCATCAACAACTGCATCACTAAACAAATACGTAGTCTATTGCTGATAGACATAACAGTTACTTCCATCTCATCGATTGATATATCATTAAATTAAAAAAAAAACTCCAATTTTTTTCATAGATAGACGTTCAGATATTTGCATACAATCAGTTTTCTCCAATACTAGTTATCCAAGTTAATGATTTTTTTACTTATATTTTGTGATAGACAAACGGTATCGACAAGCGCTTCCACAATTTTGTATAGAATGTAATTTGTTTTCATAGTAGTAATTCCGAACAATTGGGTGTTTCTTTTGAAATTAACAACAAGCTCTAATATTTTTCATAAGAAAATGACACCTACCAGGAAAATTGGAAATAATTAGAATGTTATATAAGATGTGATTGGCTTATGTACGCTCTTCCGCACGAGGCTAATGTTTGAACGACTTCACAAAAAGGAGGAGGTATACAACTCGGTTGTATGTTTGCTTTTTTGGGCACGTTGGGATGGGGTGTTGGTCGAGAAACCACATCACGCTAAAAGTGAGAAAAATCGTTGATTATATCTACGTATAACTCGAAAAATATTAACCGACCGACACCAAACTTGGTACACAAATACGTAAGGGTAATACCTCATATAATATTGATTTTCAGCTGTCTGACTGTCTGTCTGTCTGTCAATCAACACTACATATATCTCGAAAAATACTTGACCTATCGTAAGGGTAATACCTCCTATAGGATTGATTTTCAGCTGCCTGTCTGTCTGTGTGTAGTTTTCCTCTCTATGCTTGCATAACTAATTTATCATACTTTAGGCGGCGCATTAAAATTTTATTAGAATTGTGTGCGAATAGCCAAAGAAGTATAACTTCCACCGTCTGATCCGACGCAGACCCAGTTTTTTTTTTATTTTATTTTTTTATGTATTTTCGCAGGTTTTGGTTAGTAAACGTACCTACTCCGATTTTTGTTTAACTTGAAAGAGGAGAGTTGTGGGTCCCATATTTAGAAAAACTCTAATCCGAAATCTTCTTTCCCCCAAAAACCGCCCTGAAGAGGGTGAAAGGGGCATTTCTTTTCGAAAATCTAAAATCTGAGAGTGAAGAATTAAAGATAAGATCATATCCAGAAAAGTTTAAATTGGAGATTTAAAAAAAAAATCATGTCACAGAATCTGCATGTGCATCCATATTTATTTAGCCAAAAGGCAGACACAAGAATATTTAGATAGGATGAGTCACACAAGTGGTGGGGGTAGCACAGAAACCGGAGGGTTATCGTATATCATTTTGGGACGTTGCGCAAAATCAGGCTGCGCATTCTTCTCTAGTAAGGACGAAAGAAGCATAAATATACAACGTTATAGCTATTTTTGTTTATTTCAATTTACGTCGTTCTTCTGAAACTCTACCAAATTACATAGCTTGGAATCTTCGTTGCATAAACACAATTTTATATTGTTCACAACTCGAATTTAATAACAAACTACAAAATAATTACCTTAGTTTACTAATCTAATGACTTCTCAGTGTAATAAATAGTTAGCTTAGGTTTTGTTACTCGACATATTGCACTTTCACGTTAGCAGAGGCGCGGAGGGAGAGACACAATGTAAAAAACAGCGCAACACCCCAAATTGACAACTTATTGCCGGATGCTATTTCAGCCACTGCTGTCTATAGCTCAGCATACAGAGTTACTCGTCCTGTCTAAATAGGTTTTTGGGCAGACATTTTCAAAATTTGTTATGTTTCCTAGTTTTCAATAATGTTCAATAAGATTCTGTTCGGAAAAAGTGAGATGCGATGTTTTATTTCAGCTGATTTTTGACTTTCTTTTTTTACACTCAACTGAAAAGTATCTTTTTGAGATCGTTGCATAGAAAAGCAACTATAGCAAGAAAGTTTCATCTTAGACATTTTCTCATTACAAATTGAAATGGCAGCATAGAGGATGTGTCAGCCGCATTTGTTTCATCTCATCCAGCAAGCATACGTGTAAGTGTCTGGCAATCCAAAAGCTAAGTAGTTGAAACACAAACAAATGCTGTTTGCCACAAAGAAAGTAGATGAATATGTTGACTCTATTTATTCTTCTAATGGAGTTTATTGATATTTCAATAGTAGTAATAGTGGATTGCATTCTCAATATTTTAAATCCAAAATACACATTAATATTATATTAAGACCACGTTAATGTGCAAGATCACATTCTCTAATAATATAAGATGCCAAAGCAAATATTTATATTCGCTTTTATTGAGAAAAGAAATATAATTTTGATGAATGCTGGATCTAATGCACAGTAATGAGAAATATCGTGGATATATTTCTTATTTGATTGGTCATAAAATTCCCACCGTATTTTCCATCAGGCAAACAGCTAAAATATTTTCATTCTCTCATTTATTGCACGTCTTTACCATTTTCAGATGGAACTAATAGTTTATTTATTATCATTTTTATTTTTAGGTGGCTGTATATTGGCTCTCATGTATACGAAATATCCGTAATTTTTATCTCAAGTACGTATTTTTACAAATTAAACAGTCACCGAAGTGAAGCTTGGTATTTATTTATCATTGAATATTGTTATATACCACGTTTCCATTAGATGGCTTTGTTGTTTATGTCTTCGGTAGGTGCAAATTTTGCAACCGATTTTAAAATATCTTTCCGATGAGCTATACCTACCAATATACGAACATGACTCAAGAAGATGCGTATTAACAACGGGAACTATATAATTTTGCAATTATTCGTTCATTTTATAATCTACTCATTGCTAAAAGTTCTCGACGTCGACTCCAACGTTGTAAACCTTCCCCTTCTTTTCAAAATGTCTACCAGTCATTATCGTAATCTATTCATCTTTGAATATTTTAAACAACCTATATTAGAAGACAAAAAAATTACCCTCCCAAAGAAAACTTCTTGTCGATGGGATAACTTTACTAATTCTATATTATCTACATTTTATTATCCCAATATGATAAAAAAACTAGTGCGTGGAAAGTCGCCCGGTAGAAGTGAATCCCGCTGACGTCGTGCATAATTCCTACTTATTCACACACACTAGCATTATTCAAAATTTTTTTCCGGGCTCGATAATCACGACACTATTCAGCCACAGTTTTTGGTTCCAGTTTGTGCATTACATTTTCACTCCGTGAATCACCAATATTTTTTCGTTTTCGTTTTGCCATACCGAAACACTTCTTTGGGAAAACACAATCTACTATGAGAATTCTCCTTTATATATACGAAGAGCAAGCAATGTTTGAAAATTGGTGAATATAGGTACAGTATAGGTAAAACACAGTAGTCCCACTCAAGCCATTCCTTAATGTGACCCGCCTTTGCCACAGTGTCTGCCGTACCATAAACGGGTAGACACAAAATCGGCTGGCCTTTGACAAACCGTCGTCTTCGCATTTATAATTTACGGCCGCAAAAAATGATACTCCGAAACTATCAACTAAGGCGCCGCCGGTGAATGGGACTACTGTGTTTACCTATACCAATTTGATTCAAAACCTAAATGCTATAAGTACCCAAGCTTCTTTCTACTAAATATAAAAGTTGGCTTGGCTTTATGTATAATATATTAGTACAAAACCCGGTGGACATTGTTTTTTTTCTAGCCTTCGATCTTGAAATATACCAAGTTCGTGTCGCTATTTTGTGACATGTTGAAATGGATTTACCCTCGCTATAAAAGTTTCACTTCAATAATAAGAGGGATAACGCAAGACTATCAGAAGCGACATAATTAGGTAGGTACTGTAGTGTTTGTAATATTGGAGTTTTAACTTTCCTGAAATTATTCATGGAATTATATTATTTTCAAAGGACTAACAGAAGAGAATGAAATAAATAAAGTTGGTATATATGTTTACTGATTGGGTATAAGATATGAAATAAACTATTCCTATGAGGTGATGAAAATTTATTAATGAAAAATTATTTATATTTTGATCTTCTCCTATCTAACAACCATTTCCATTTTCAAAATTGATCGCCTTCAGAGCTTTTAATGTAATACGAAATATCGGATTTATTGAATTCAAACAGTTGATCTTTATTAAGCCTTGTGCCTTCCTTTCTGTTTTGTCTTAAAGCTAGCTAAAATTTGTACATTCAGGACCAAAGCGTTGGCTGAAATTAATTCAGTATCCACTTTTGATTTTATCCAGAACTTTGATATAGAAGGGTTTTGATTATTTACTGCATGCTTCCAAATATACTGAATCAACTTATTTTCTGCAATAAATGAGCTTGTCAGTACTTCATAGAATTTTCACTTACCAAGAGTTCATATTATAATGGATGAAAATATTATGAAAAAATAGTTTGAAAAGTGGATGGCATTTAATAACAAAATATCTTGTAAAGGATGTATGATTCTCAATATTATTCCTACTGTTTCCATTCTATTTCAAATAATTTTGTGACTAAGAGGGTATATGTTTGCAAAAGCTACATATTTGTAAAAATTATAAAATAAGTATAGATTATAGATATTACAAAAAGAGAAAATTTTTATGTTTGGTTGTTGTCTAACTGGAAAAGTTTGAAGGATATGTTGATAATGTGTAATATGATAAACTTTTTTCTTTTAAAAAACTTTATTGAAACCAAAACCGTATATGAATCAATTAGTTTACACATTTATGATCTATTTTAAACATTTTCATCAGTCTAAAATTTAGAGACAACTTGGTAATAAAGAATTATCATATATGGCTAATTGGTTGAATCATATTTTTGTTTTAAATGCATCCTAAAAGATAAATTAAATCAGGTATCCTTGCGTTCTATTGTTTTTCGATCATATTTTGCCAAATTTATACCAAAATCACATCTTCTTATTTTTTTCGCTTCCATTCCCTGGCATGAAAAATATGACGAGTTAATTGATGAAAAAAATATTTCGATGTCCTCACACCTCGACAGCCTAGTCCCCACTTGAATTCCCATTCCCAAGTCATTGTCGTGATGACATTCCATTAAAATTAGTTTATCTTTAACTTTATTATATTTAATAAAAAAATCTATTATATTAAGTCTATTGATACAGTAACCTGTAAATATTTCTTTTTCTATTTTGGGAGTAATAATATTGTATTTATTTAGAGAAAATGACCTTGAAATTCCTCACTATCAACAATTTAGGACACACTGTATAATAAATTAGCCAGCATAACCAAATATCGCACAAAATGACTAAATAATCGTCTAGGCTAGTCTAATCTTCCAAAATACTTGCCATCAAGTTATTTTGATATAATTTCGAGGATAGTATTTAATAATTCTATCATCCAATGGAAAACAATATTAGCCACAGACATAAAATCTCATGCAAACGAAATTTTTGTCTTTTGTTTTTTTTAAATATTATTGCCAAATCATTTCAACTACATAATTCTGTTTGTTTTGATTATGTAGTAAGGATTTATTTTGACGGAGACAAAACTAAATGATCACCGAGAACAAGTTAACTCTTGTTTGTTTTTTAAAATATAATGACATCCTAATCCTTTTTGAACAAACATAAACATAATGAGTCGAATTATGTTTACTTATAAAGTTTAAGAACTCAAATAACAGATCAATCGTCGAGTGAAGATAGTTTTATTTATCACAATCCATTTCCCCACCATAGTATTTGAGTTAGTTGTGTCGCGTTCCAGACGCAGTCTAAACACTCAAAATGAAAAACATGTCGGTGATTTATAGTTTGTAATATGCACTCACAAAAATCAAAATATGCGAACGACCTTTGTTATAAATGTACAATATTTTCCACCACATAAATCATCCACAACACTCAATACTGAATGAAATGGGAATGGAAACTTTAAATTGAGTTTTTACACGTCAACGTCGATATTCAACATTATGTTGGGTACAATTTCTTTCATGCTTCCCTTTTATTACATATATCAAATTGAAGTTACAGCGTACTAAATTTTCTCTTCAATCTCCAAAAAGTATATGACATAACATATTATTTAGAGTTTCTAACAAATTGGAAAATAAATTATTTATTATTAGGAATACAAAAAAATGCTATGTTGCATTTCGAATTTCACAACAGCAACTTCAAATTAATGATCTGCAGATCTCGCAAATTTAGATATCACATCTTAATTAACGATATCAATGAGTATTGCGATTTTTCGCTTAATACTTATTATGAGAGTTCCAACAATCTTAATTCACGCAACATCTGCCCTGATGTTGCGTGTTTTTGCTTAAACGTGCACCGATTCTGATGATTATTTATTTATTGGAAAAATGAGTAGGTACTAGAAGATGGTAAAAGTTTACTTCCCTCAAAAGGGGTTGTGGGTTTTTATTGAACAAAATTCAAGAAAATAATATTTCCTGGCAAAAATTTTTTTTGAAATTTCTTATGAAATATATTGGGTTTCAAAGATCTTGCTTCTTTTTGCTATTTTTTTAAATAACTGAATATAAGTGAATGTTCAACGATTTTGATGAATAATGAACAACTCAAGAAAGTGATAGATATTCTTCATTAAGACCAGAACGAATTTTATTAGAGAATGCATTGAATAAATATTTTTTACAAAAAATTGGACCGACTTTTTTTGTTGGTGCACTGAAATATACAAAATAATATTAATTCTATTGGTACTAGTAATTTTGAAGTTAAATAGAAGACTCTTGGCACCAACTTCACAAGTACCAGCACCAATAGAATTAATATAATTTTTTATTTTTCAATGCACTAACAAATAAAGTCTGTCCATTTTTTTGTAAAAAATATTTATTTCATACTTTTGAGTGAAACATTAGTCATGAAAATCGTTGAACGTTCACTAATACCAAATAAATATTTTTTACAAAAAATTGGACCGACGTTATAGTTGATGCACTGAAAAGTATAAAATAATATTACTTCTATTGGTGATGGTACTTTTGAAGTTGTGCAGTTGCAGTTAGATTGATAGCTTTTGGCACCAACTTCACAAGTACCATCACCAATAGAAGTAATATTATTTTATACTTTTCAGTGCATCAACTATAACGTCGGTCCAATTTTTTGTAAAAAATATTTATTTCACACTTTTGAGTGTAACATTAGTCCCGAAAATCGTTGAACGTTCACTATACCATATCAATGAAGATAATACTTATCCTATTAACCACGTATATTCCTTGCTTGTAGTGGTTATTATTGAGATCTCAGAACATCGCGGCGGAAATACGCTTGAATATTTTAGTTGTTACCATTTAACACCGATTTAACTCGAAAACCGTAATTCTCAGGAAAAAATGTTCATTATAAATGTTGCTACAAATAATTATATCTTTCATGTAGTATCGAAAAATTTTCAATTTTCGAAAGAAATTGTCCTCTCCACATAGCAAAAATACATATTTAACATGCGTCTATCTCGAAAACCGTAACACTTTTGAAAAAATGTTCAATTTAAACGTTTCCGGATATTGTCCTATCTTTAATTATACCAACTCAGATTTTCGATTTTCGAGAAAATTCGCCCCCACCACCCCTTCGGGGGCGGTTTTCGGAGGGAAGGAGATTTCGGATTTGCGTTTTTATGAATATGGGACCATTTCTCAATCCCCTTCTTTCAAATGAATCCAAAATCATCAAAATCGGAGATCGTCTACTATATAAAAGGCGCGCACGAACCAAAAAAAAAATAAAGCAGACAGTCGAATTGTATACCTCCTCCGTTCGGGGTTCGTCGGTCAACAAGATAGTACTTATCCTATTACTCAAGTATATTATTCTTTGCTTGTACTTGTTATTATTCATCTAAAAACTTCGCAGCGGAAATACGCATAGGTATTTTAGATTTTATCATTCGAAAACCGTAACTCTATCGAAAATAAGTTCAATTTAAATGTTGCTACAAACAATCTGATCTTTAATTTGGCCTCCTCAGATTTTCAATATCGAAAGAAATTGCCCCCTCCACATAGCACAAATGAACATATTTCAGATTTTAACATCGCTATAACTCTTGAAAAAATATTCAATTTAAACATTTCCGGATATTGTCTTATCTTTAATTCTGCCGCCTCAGATTTTCGATTTTCGAGAGAAATCGCCCCCTTCACAGCTTTCCGGGGCGTTTTTTAGGAGGAAGGAGATTTCGGATTGGTGTTTTTATGAATATGGGACTATTTTTATAGTCTATTCTTTGAATGAATCAAAAGTCATCGAAATCGGAGTATGTTTACTATATACAGCGCGCGCACAAACTAAAAAAAGCAGACAGTTGTATACCTCCTCGGTTCGTCGCTCAGAAAAACAAAATAATATACCTATATTCTATTGGTGCATACTACAACTTTTGAAGTTATCTGTCTACTTATAACTGAACAACATTCAGTAGATAGATTACTTATTTAACCGACTTCCCAAACGTACAAGGTATACAATTCAACTGTTTGTATGCCTTTTATGTTTGTTTGCGCCTTTTAAATAGTAAATTGCTCCAATGTTCATGATTCTTATCTCATTTGAAACAGGTCTTTCGAGAGTTGGTTCTGGTACTAACAAAAATACTTTTGGTACAATCAAAAGACTTTCTAAAAATGTGAATTTCATTTTGATTTACTCTGGTGCCAAATTGACAGAGCTGAACTTTATAAGAGATGACAGAAACAAATATATAAATACCTACATTTCTTCAATGTTTTATCAAATCATATTATTTTTTCTCATACTATAATTATATTATTAGGATATGTTTATGAAAAACATATATTAAAAATAGAAATAAAAATATATTGCTAAACTGGGATTTACACCGATATTCCTACAACAAACAAGGACGACAACTACCAACTTGAATTCCTACAGTGTGAATGTTTAGAAAGGAAGAGTTTTTATTATATATTTTTTTATTGAGAACATACAATCGTTTCATCAATTCTAAGTAGAAAAAAGATCCTTAATATGACAATAGGCAACAATATGACCTTGAAGCGGACAGTTTTCGAGATAAAAAGATTCAAAATTTGTCAGCTTAGGTCTTAGGCCTACACAGAAGTAAGCTTTTCAATTATTTGGTCTCATCAGAGAAATCATGCACGGTGGCAGTTCCTAAAATTATTTTGAAGTTGTTATTCAATTTGGTTATTCTCAAAAATCCTTTGTAATATTGGAAATGAAATTAAATTTAACGGAAAAATTCAAAAAATAGATTTGAGTTCTGAGAGGTTGCAACGAAATTAAAATATCACTTGATGCCTAAGGTCATATCGCCATTTTTAAGAATTTCGGATGTCAAGACGACATCACAGGGATTTTAAATCAAAAGGATGGCGTTCAAATATCAAATTCAATAATTCACGGTTTTTTCATAAATTATATAGGGCGTATTTTATCTACGGTTTCCATTCTAAACGTTCACATTCCATAATAGGTAATGATGAGTTAACAAGCATTCCATTCTTGAAGCTTTATTATATTATGTTCTGTGCTCTACAAAAGCGATACCACTGATCATCTTTCAGATACGGAAACCTAAAACATACAATCGAAGGATTCTATACAACACCCTTATAATGGAAAACGGGTCAGAAACCATTTAAACTTGATGTTGTGAACCTTAGCTAAGCCAAAGTTTCAGATATTTTATTATTCAAATAATTTGCTACACTATTATTCAAAAGATTAGGTCAGGTTGATTTTTGCAAGGTAATTATTACCTATAATTTATACTAAGGCTTTTCAGTACAGTTCATATATTAATTATATGCTCTCTTGGGAATGTACCTATATATTCCACAATACCCATTTCGAATATATCTCTGATATCTATGATAGACAAATTCAATATTTGCATAATAAATGATTTGGGCAGGTGAAAATTACATTTTACTGCTGACGACGTGACCTTCATTCTAATTTAGGTACAAAGGGGATATGTGACACATCGAAGACAATAATTTGCTCGCATGTATATAGAATTAGAGGGTAGGAGCAATCGTTAAGATTAAATAGGATTTGATTCCTCTTTACTAGGTATATGTCGATAGATGGAAAGTTGAATTACTTATGTAGTGGGTCTGATTATCAAAAAATCTGGGGCATGAAAAGTCACGCGGTAGAAGTGAAACTTTTATGTGACGTATAAACGTATTTAGCTAGAGATAGTATAAAATTCAAAAATTCCTAATTGGCCATGTACATGCCGTAATCGTCGAATCTCCATAAATGGTATTCTCGGAGAAATCTTCTTTCAGAAACAAGATCTAAGCGAGGCAATTAAGATGGTATTTCTGGATATTTGAAGCCATTGTACACTGATAATGCCGGTGTATTATCTGAAGCATAATTTGAGCCGATCTATGGAGTTTACTCGCACTAAAATGTTCAGGATTTCATAATTTTTTGGAGAAGGCGATTTTAAGTCCTTCTCGAACCAAACGCTATCGCAAATAGAGCATGGCGATCCAAATGAGTTGTCCAAGAATGTATTCTTGAACTCTTCGTGAGCGGTTTTATGCAGAATGAAATTGCTGTAAGAAGTTTTTAGGATATTAAAATTATACTTCGGTCATCAATTTGAAGAGCTGTTCTGACAAAAGGATGGAAAGGAGCAACACTTTCTACAGCTGTTTCAACAAGAAAATGAGACGGAGCACCACACTCGAGCGAGTCTTTCTTACGTAGGCGGCGGCCCTGCTGACGTCGTGCATCATTCTTACATATTTTAACACTAGCATCATTCAAATCGATAATCACGACACCGTTCAGCCACAGTTTTTGGTTCCAGTTTCTCCTTTATGTATACGAAGAGCAAGCAATGTTTACCAACCTATTTATAAATTCGTGAATATGAAACCACAGTATAGGTAAAACACAGTAGTCCCACTCAAGCCATTCCTTGATATGATCCGCCTTTGCCACCGTGTCTGGCGTACCATAAACGGGGAGAGACGAAATCGACTGGCCTTTGACAAACCTTCGTCTTCGCATCTATACTTAATTTATGACTGCAAAAAATGTTGCTCCGAAACTATAATCTAAGGCGCCGCCGTCGAATGAGACTACTGTGTTGACCCATACTGTGTATGGAACAATTGTAGACAGAAAGAACCTAATTATTCCGCTACGATTTGTTTGTAAATTATAAAATTATATATTATTTGGATATCACAAAATATCATGAAGCTTTCTACTATATATAAAAGTTGGATTGGCTTAATGGATAATATATAAGACTGGTGTGCTCTTGTTTTTTTATGCCTTCGATCTATATATATATATATATATATATATATATATATATATATATATATATATATATATATATATATATATATATATGCCTACCTTAGACATTGCGTGCGTTAAGTTATCTTTTTCTGCACTAGCGTGTAAAGTTTTTCCATTATACTGGAGGATAAATCAATTTACGCACTAGTAAAATTGAAAGTTATCATTAGTAGTGCGGATATCGTATATTTTCGCCACGACGATCTCTGCTCGGAAGTTGAACTTTCAAGGGTCAGGTGTAAAAATAATATTACCTATTACAATTATTACTTCCTAATCACAAGTTAACATGTTTAAAATTAAATGTTACCCAAACAAATAGGTTTATATCGAATCTGCCAATGTTTCACACTCCATATGTATTAAATATTTAGAATATATTTCTAATTAAATTTATTCTACTAATTTGGCACTGTTGTAAAGAAATATCCAGAATATTTGCAATGTTTTGAGGTCATTTGAAATTTCTCAGATTCGTGTGTAGGTACTTTGACAGAGAAATATTTGTGAGCATTAAATTGAACATAATGAATGAGAATTGTCGATAACAAAGTAATTACTGATTGCGTTGAACTCCTTCTGTTAAAGGATGAGTAAGTACATTCTACCAAATTGTCAAGCACTTCAGTAGCATGTGTCTTGCGAATGTTCTAATTCTCCAACTAATGATATTAATTTTGTTGTTAACATCACAGGGTAAATATGATACTTAACAGCTAGGAGTGGCTGTGCTTATATTTACTTATAAACAACTTACCTTACCTGGAGAAAATCTAATAGATTTTCGTTTTCATTCAATGCTAGAAAGTTTGTTGGTGAGCCTTATTCGAATTGATGGATAAATTGGAGGTAAGACAGAGAATCCATTCGATAGTCGCCCAATCCCTTATCCCAATATTGGAGAGAAAAATCTGTTCTATAGACGATATTTTCTTTTCATGGTAATTCACGGCTTAGGGGTTGAGAACTTATAAAAATATTTTCTTATATAAGCGGTCATTATGATTATGTCTATGCTAATGAAATTGCTGGAAGTTGAGTAACTTTTCTTGTTATAAACTTGTAAGCCTTAAAGTAAAAATCAATTCAAAATTACTTCATCAATTATTATCTAATAGTCACAGCAAATTAAACCATATTTTCCAATGACATCGTTTAACAGAAGACAGGTCAATTTCTAAAATTTAATTAGCTACCAGTTTCAATTTTTTTCATAGGCAAAAGAAACCAAAGAAATATTTTTAGAACATAAACCAGGATGAAATTATCGTCATGAATCTAAAGCAATCCATTGGACCTATATATGCTAGATGAGATGTGACGTTCTTTTTCAGTTAAACCCAATCAATGCCATCATCATTAATTACTCTGGGCTTGCCTAATCACAATCATATTCTTTCAATTTCATATAAGTAATATGCGAAAATACCAGCTACCTAGGTTTTAGGAACATATATCTTATATTATTAAGCGAGCTATTCATCTATAGGTATCTTATCTATCCTTCTTTACCTATCGATAGTTTTTTTGCTATTATTCATAAAATTTTCAATTTTTATTCATAGAAACTTATCGTCGTCGGTCCCAACCTTGTAAACTCTCCCCACAAGCAATAAAATCAGTCATTAACTAATTCTTTCTTCCTCAAAAGTATTTCTATCCTAATTATTATTTGCAACTCTTCTTGATAAACGATTTAAAATAATGATTGATGGAAAATATGAGCTCGAGAAGGACTCCCTCAGTGTCATTTTTGCAGTCCAAAGAATTTACCCTATAGTCAATGAAAACAGAAGACAACCATTAACATTGCACATATATCAGATATATCAGCTAAAACCCACATCCAAAATGCATGAGAAACTCAGGGAAGAGAATCAAACAGCAATCTTGTAGAATTAAAAGCATCTGTGAAAGCCTGGGCAAACTCCCTAAACGATAGAAGATCGCAGGTAATAATCATTTTCTTGCCTGGTCTTGGCATGATCCTCCTATCTGATGAGACAGCTGTTATTGTGAAGTTCAACGGTTCCAAATAACTGTCAAATGTGTGACCACCCTGTGACATTAATAGAAAAATCCAATAAAGAATGAAATAAAGTACCTAAAGGATACTGATTTTTACAATAAAATAAGATTTGTTAATATCTTAAACATCTAAATTGATATGTTATATTTACCATCTTGTATAGCCCAAAATGAATTAAAAAAACAAGGTGATTATACAAGTATATTAGGCATATAGAGGTTTTATCAATCCAATTGACTTTGATTTACGAGTGAATCTAAGCGTTCCATGCAAGGCAGAAAAGGGGTAGGTATAATTAAGAAATTTCAAAATTGAATACTCTGTTAAATACAATATAAAGCAAAATAGAAAAATTAAATGTACCTGCTAGACAGGTACATTAGCACTGCTGTTTACTGCAACATTGAATGCATTCTTAAGAAAACCTGAAGCGATGGATCAATATACAAAAGTACTAAAGGAGTGAATGTATCTAAAGAAACAAAACGAGTCGAGATTTAAATAGGCAGGAGGATACAGAAAAGATACAAAGGCACTTTACATTAATAAGAGAACGCTCGATAATAATATATGCCTCTGAAACGATTACATTCAATATGAAAGACGAAGAAAAGCTCATGATTATGGAGAGGAAATGGATAAGAAGTGTGATGAGAAGAGAAAGAAATAAATGGAAATCTATGCTCGGGTCATCGCAATATGGTCAAAGTCATTAAGTCTACGAGGAAACTATGGTATCGTCATGTGCATATATGTATAGTGCGGAAGACCTTAAGAAGATAAACTCCTCATTCCAATTATTGGGCATATTTATGAAAAATCCTGAATTACATTAATTTTGTGTTTTCAGATGACATTTTAGAACGAAACAATTGCATACTCACATCGAACCCCCTTCGGGGTTATATCCATAACATGCAAATGCCTAAATATGATTACATTCTATTTGCCTAAGACAACAAATTGAATTTCTATAGAATAATTAGGTAATGAAAATATATTCAATAAAATATTACTTACCTCAAGATTATACGGTGATTAAATATTTTAGCCACATTATCTTCGCGATATCAGAAATATTATGAAAACCAGCAGAATGAGTGTGACTGTGTGACCCTCGATATCCACACTACGAAGTTCCCAGTAGTCCTGTATTGAAAAAATGTAGTCGTATGAATATCAATCAAAGTTATCATTAATATCATTTAAGTCATCGACATTTTTTGGAATCTTTTAAAAGTTTTCGAAGTCCACCATTCTGAAACTGCAAAGTCAATCCTACTGATTATCTAAATATTTGTTAGTTGAACGATTTTTGTGCCAAGTCTGGTTACGATGGGACAAAGTTAAATTTTTGACCAACGAACCCAAAGGTTTTTTTTTGGTTTGTGCGCGCGCTGTATATAGTAAACGTAAACGATTTTGATGATTTTTGATTCATTTGAAAGAACACACTTGAGGAAATCTCCTACTCTTCAAAAAACACCCCCCGAAGAGGATGATGGGTGCAATTTTTCTCGAAAAACGAAAATCTGATGTGGCAAAATTAAAGATAGGACAATATACGGAAGCGTTTAAATTGAATTTTTTTTCAAAACAGTTACGGTTTTCTAGTTACAGCGATGTTAAAATCTCAAATATATGTATTTTCGCTATGTGAGGGAGAGGGGACAACCACATGAAAGACCAGATTATTTGTAGCAACATTTATACTGAACATTTTTTCCTTAAAGTTACTGTTTTCGAGTTAGAGCGGTGGTAAAATCTATAATACGTATGCGTATTGCTGCCGCGACGTTATGTGATCTTTAAATATTAAAAATTATAAGCAAATAATATACATCGGTTATAGGATAAGTACTATTTTATTTGGTATTAGTAAACGTTCAACGATTTTCGTGACTAATGTTACACTCAAAAGTATGAAATAAATATTTAATAATAAGCTGTTGATCATTTTTATATATAAATTAATATTATGATTGCAAATAGTTTCCAGATTTATACGAAATTTAAGTAAAATTCAAAGGAAATACCAATATAGTTAGCTAGATACATCTTCACAAAGATAACCCAATCATGCGGATCAGCGATGATGTGATCAATAAATTCAATGAAAAATTCAAACCAATCCTAAATACCGAGTGTCGTGTTACTATTTCCTGAGGGATTGAATGAAACAAAAGTTCACGGTTCTGTTGTTTATCTAAGACGTGTTGAAGCCTGTGTGTAGTTAATTATGCAGTTCATTTTGAATATTTTTTGCAAATTCCTTTATACTTTTTTGCTTATATATATATACGATATTTTATCTGTACCACTCATGGTCTTTTCTGTGTTGTACATTTAAGGGATCTCGACCCAACTATGTTTTAAAATAGAATTAAAAATAATTTTTCATAGTTTTAATATAATCAGATTCAAATAATTTTATAAGTTATCAACAAGATGAAAAAAAGTTATGAATGTAAAACAATATACTTATTTGGATTCGAACTTCGGACCATGTGAAGCGGAAATCTGTGCCACTCGACCATAGAATTGATAGCTTGACGGAGAATTAATTATTTTCTTTAATATACAGAAATATATTTTTCTCAATTGTATAAAAGTGATCTCAGAAATGCGATCATTAATGAGAAGGCAATTTACTTCAGATTTATAGCTTTTATATTCATATACAACATTATAACAAAAATATTTTAATATATATGGACCTGTTTATGAAACAAATGAAGCACAGTTTTGACATTCTCAAAGCCCTAATTACAAAACCCTCACATTCATCGATACCTTTCACAAAAATCTAAGGAAATCCTAAGTCCCACAAGATCAAATGAAGAAACCTTAAATTTTTGAAAAATAATCTTTTTTCTAGCCTTTCCTAGGGCTTCCTAGTATGGATGGCTTTATGAAAATCTGAAAATTTTATTACGGGACCAACTCTCAATCTACTTCTTTTAAATGAACAACTCACCAGTCGAGTTGTATAACTCCTTCTTTTGGGAAGTAGGTAAAAAAAGCATTATGGCTTCCATTAATATAATTATAATTCCTCAGTAAACCATTTAGTTATTTTTTCTTCCAGAAGTACAAGAAATTATCTTATACAAAATACAGTGCATAATGTCAAATATTTGTAATACTTTTAGCGGTTATAGCGTCACTAAAAGACTCATTAATTTTCAAAATTAATTACACACTATACTTGAATACCTCTTGTAGGGGCTACAGCAATTCGCTGAACAGAATTCAAAAAGTTATATTTCAAAGTAGCAATTTTAGATAACATATAGCATATAGATACTTATTATTATAATATTTAAAATTGAAAGTAAACAGACAATTAACGCATTTGGTGCTGAGCCTTTATCATTTCCATTTTAATCGAATATGTCTCATCAATCACTTTTTTCATTGCTAATGCTACAAATCACATATATCATTCTGATTTTGAATGGTTTGAATATTCGAACATCGACCGAACGCAAGGTATCAAATATAATAAAAAATGCTTTAAATGATATTAATATTGCTTCATTCACTGAAATTTTGTCAATCAATCATATATAGATATAATTTGCGAAACAATCAATATAAACCAACGAACCATCAAATATGATTCGTTTTCAAAAGCAAACCAACATTACTGAAAACCAGAACAAGTATTATCTCTAGCAGTTTGTATCAAAACAAATTGACATCAAGGATAATATTTATGTATCCTATCCCGTCTATTATTCAGTTGCTCAGTACGAGATCAACCATACAATTTCATCTGTTCATAAATGACTGTGTTTGAAGAAATTGTTTGTTAATATCCAAATTGTTAGTTGTCACATCGATAATGGACGTTTCACTTGACTTGTCATTCATGTTTTCATTATTTGCATTATTTCTATGGCTTTTCAGTAATAGACTATAGTCTGTGACCAAAAGAGCGTGCAGCGAGGCATGGTCCCAAACCAGGGTGGTGACATGCCAAGGGGAGTAAACTTTGTAATTTTTTGCGCTATCGCTTGCATCACTCCGAGACCAGATAATATATGTTCATCCGAGGCTTAGTTTTAAGTCACATATGGGTTCAGTATTTATTTCTGTTCTTTGTTTTTCATTATTAAGTTATTTGGGTGTTGTTTAACCCCAGGTAGGTAAGCATTAATACTTGAAATATTTCTACAATCAAGCAACTTGGTTTTATTTTAGATGGTAGTGAAACCAAGTGGTCATAAATTTGAGCGTTTGTGCTATTGCATCTCAATGCACAATTAAAAAAACTATGCACCCAAATAAAACATTGGACATAATTAATTTCTATACAAGGAGGTATCGAGACCTTTGACCTGATGACTCATCCATTTTCAGCCAGGCGGAGGATCTTAAGGTAACGTTTACGATTTTTATACAACATTCTGGATCAAGCAGGTGTAAATTTTGCCTAAAATGGTAAACTGTGATAGACAAAAATGCATTCGCCGACACAAAAATTATTCCGGTGTTATCTGATTCCTCAACAAACCAGAAAATGCTGTTTTCTTTTCAATGGCAACATAATAACCAATTTTGTGTAAAAAATATTTATTTCACACTTTTGAGTGTAACATTGGTCACGAAAATCGTTGAACGTTCACTAATACCACTAATATCCTATTACCCACGTATATTCTTTGCTTGTCCTTTTTATTATGTAAAGATCTCAGAACATCGCTGCGGAAATACGCTTAAATATTTTAGATTTAACCATTTTACCACCGCTTAACTCAAAAACCATAACTCTAAGGAAAAAATGTTCATTATAAATGTTGCAATAAAAATATTATTGCCTTTCATGTGGTACCCAGAGATTTTCAGTTTTACGTAAGAAATCGCCCCTTCAACGTAGCCTAAATACACATATGTGAGATTTTAACATGAATGTAACTCGAAAACCGTAACTCTTTTGAAAAATGTTTGATTTAAATGTTTCCGGATATGTTGGTATCGGCCGAATTGAATACATCTTTCTTATTGGAAGTCGTTCAAAAAATTGTTACTCAATTGACACAAAGATTGCATTTAACTAGACATTTTTTTAACTCCTTTACTGGATACAAGACTATCTCCCAGTAATTATTCTTTTTCAAATTAAAAAAGTCATCAAAATCTGAGCGTTTGCTATCCAAAACGCGTAAGCACACATACCATACATAATTGAAAAGATTTTTTTTTGTATTATAAAGTTGGTAAAAAAGGGTGAATAATTATCACACTCTTAACGAGAACAGAGATGATTTGTTAAGCTTCCTAGAATTATATATTTGCGACTTGATTGCCTTGGATTGGGAATAAGTTAAATTGGCTAAGAACATTTTTAGCAAAGAAATCTGTATTACTTTTTCAGTTGTGTAGGTAGATTAAGATTAACATAATGCATAGTAATTATGTTTTGATAATCTCGATAAAATATAATTAGGAGATCCCATCAAAAAGTTAATAACAGGATGTCGATATTCAAATATTTTGGACAATAGAAATTTGTTTGTTTTCGCTTTTACAATATCTTTGGCAGAACATGAAACTGTTGCTCCTTGCGTTCAATGTGATTTTTACTGAAACAAAAACTTTTTTCTAACTCATAAAATGGTTATAGAATGGTAGCTTCTTAGATTTTCACTTTAATATCGCTGCGCCAAGTAGCTATTTTAATCGTTTGGGTGTTTGGTTTGGGAACGGATGGACCGAGGTTTTTGCTTACATTTTTTTTTGTATGGTCATCCTTTCCTAAAGTATTCTTCTAGAAATTTGTGAAGTAGGAGAAAGTCATACTTGAAAGATATTTCAGATTCTCTACTTCTGAGTTTCTAAATTAATGGTTACAAGCGCCAATCAGAAGATTTTCATGTTCGGTGAAAATTATTTGAAAGTGGTAAGACAGTTGAGTGAGTGGACAAACCAGATTTTTAATTGAGAAAAACGAATACGAATTCTTCTGTATTTATCAAAATTGGTCAATTTGTACTTTCAATACTGTTTAATTAACCAATTGTCTCATTATCCCAGACTCATTATTAGACCAACCAACCGCAATCAAATTGACGCGATGAAGATACACAATATAGTCTCAAAGATATTTTATTAATTAAGCTCAACAAGAATCAATCTCGTTTGTTTTCCTGTTACTCATGTCTAGAGTAAGTAGTAGGTTGACAATTACGTTCTACGTAAGTATCTAGTTGCTGAATAGTGAAATGATGGCTTTCCGGATGGTCTTCTTAGTTATTAGACATCATTACAGAGTTTCTAGAGAAAATTCCATCACAAACATACGAGGGCACTTCTTCTTTGTACAAATCAATGTTGTTGGAATGTTGCTGTACGTAAACACCGTAAATAATTATACAGAAAAACAATGTGTCGCATTTCAAATTCTTCTTGTTGCTCTAATCTTTTATTTACTCGCTACTGGACCTTTTGGAACTTTTGCGGAGCATTTTGTCTCTAGCAAAAGATTGCTTATATTCACGATATCTACTATTTAGAATTGAAAATCCGAGAAGGTAGAATTAAAGAAAATTCCATAGGTATCCGGAAACGTTTAAATTGGACATTTTTAAAATAATCATAGATTTCGGCGTTACAGTCTGAAATATGTGTTTCAGCTATGTGGAAGGGGCAAATTTTTCTGAGAATCGAAAATACAAGATTTGAAAATTAGAAAGGGAACCATATCCGAAAACGTTTAAATTGATTTTTTTTTAAAGAGTTACAGTTTCCGAGTTTCGCAATGGTAAAGTCCGAAATATGTGATATGCGTATTTCCGCTGTGTGGAAGAGCATTTTTTTCGAAAATTGAAAATATGAGACGACCAAATTAAAGAAAAGATTATATGTAGCAACATTTAAATAAAGTTACGGTTTTCGAGTTACAGCAGTAAAGTCTGAAATATGTTATATTTGCGCCGCGATGTTTTGAGATCTTTGAATAATGAACAACAGTAAAAGCTAAGCCTATATCTTTTTGGGTATTAGTGAACTTTCAACAATTTTCATGACTGATGTTACACTCAAAAAATTGGCCGGCTTTATTAGTTGTTGCACTGAAAAATACAAAATAATATTAATTCTATTGGTGCTGGTTCTTTTGGAGTTGGTGCCTACAACAATAAACTACAACGGCACAATTTCAAAGTTACCTGTAGATACTTTTTGACCAATTTCAAATTCAAAATCTAAGTGAACGTTCAACAGTTTTCATGACTAATGATGAAAACTGTGAAATATTTTTCACAAAAACTAGGAACGACTATATTAGTCCGTGCACAGAAAAATACAAAATAATTAGAATTGTACTGGTGTTGGTACTTTTAAAGTTGGCGCCAAAAGTCTTATGTCTACCCATAACTACACTATTTCTTGATTATCAGCACCAGTATTTTTTTGTATTTTTCAATGCACCAACTAATAAAGTCTGTCCCAGCTTTTGTAAGATAAAAACTTATCAAGCTTTCAATAACAATTGATAATGACAGTGACAGAAAGTTTATTTTGTAATTTAACAGTATGAATAACATCTCACTGGTTACGATTCGGAATTCGGATAGTTGAATTCGATCCTTCTTGAGATATTCGACATACCAGCCCACTTGTCACGTAAAACAAGTGATATAATCGGTCTATATTAAAAGAATATATCTACTTAACAAATATATCGAAAAATTGCTACAAATTTTAAGATCAATAAAAAATTAATCGATATGTGGAACTATTATTTTGAAACTGTTGGACCAATCAAAATTTATCAATTAATTATCTTTAAACGACTGATTTTTGTAGCAAGTTTGGTTAATGACCCATTAAAATAACTTTCAACAAGGAAGATTATAATCCATTGCATTTGAGAAATGTTTGTTCTCCTTCCAAATATGATGAAAACACTTTGTTCTTGTGAAGTGATAAGATTCTCTTTTACACTCGTATAATTCTAATCTGACAAAATGTGAAAGTGGAAACCACAATGTTTCTTTTAAGTCTGTGTACTTTAAACTAAGCCGGATCAAATAAACCTCATGATTAGGAGGGTTGCCATGCACATAAAACTTTCCAACTGGAAATAATTAGCTGAAAATAATCATTTTGTGAAAACGAAACAGTTTCCATGGATTTAGTTTCTGTTTACGAAATTGTGTTTCTTGAAACCTAATTAAGGTCTTTCTAAGATGTTGCCACTACAATGACGAATAAATATACATACATTATTTGGAATAAAGCAAAGACAACTTTTCAATAGTAACTATGAGGTAGCAATATTATTTGGGCACATTAAATTTTCGGGCAATTATTTTGGGAATTCCTATGCACTTCGTTATTATTTTCTTTATAAAATAGACATATGTGTTTGTTAAGGGTCCACTTACTTATTTGTTATAATATACAGTGTGGAAAAACGATACAGATATTCTGTCTCTGAACAGAACAAATTTACCCGAAATCAAATAGATCTTCAGAGAAATAAGAAACAAAAGAATTTACAGGACAATTCCCATATTTACTCAAAACCTCGATAGTAATACCAATTCATAAGGGTGGTAATAAAGAAGATCCGTCCAAATTCAGACCTATATCCTTACCTTATCAACATTAGGTAAAATAATTGAGATATTGGTGAAACGCAGAATTATAGAATTTTTAGACAACAAGATTTTGAGTGCACGTAATATGGCTTTCAAAATTAAAAGAACACCACCGATGCCATCTCTTTATTTTTGCACGTATTGTATAATCAGATTAACAAAGAGGAAACCACTGCCGCTATCCTATGTGACTTTTGCAAAACGTTTGACTGTTTCAATCACAATATATTACTTCGCAAACTTGAAAGATATGGTTCTAGAGATAAAAGTCATGCATGGATTAAATCCTATTTTTCCGAAAGCAAGCAAATTGTTTGAATGTCTTCCCACTCAAATATAAATGACGTAAAATTTGGTGTACCCCAAAGGCTCTGTTCTGGGCCCTCTCTTGTTTCTCCTTTATATTGATGACCTCACTCACTCATCTTTAAATAACAGGTAATTTTACTCTTTTTTGCAGACGACACCACATTAATGTGGCATGACGAAAACAAGGATAGACTGCATATAAGGATGTTTGAAGAAATAAATAATGTGAAAGATTGGTGAGACTTCAATCTCCTAACACTCAACGCTAAAAAAAACAAATGTTATAGCATTCAAAAGCATTATCCCCGATATCGCTCTAGGAGTAAATTCAATAGAGAATTGTATCACATCAAAATTCTTAGGTCTCCATCTGGATAAAAATGTGAAATTCGACGAACACATCAAGCACCTGAATAAAAAGTTAGCATCACCCTGATATGCGCTGAGGAATATGTCTAAAGGAATTCGATTCCATAATGCAAAATCGGTTTAGTATGCGCTTATAGAATGTCAGCTAAGATGTATACCATTCTGAGGAATCTGCAATGAGCAACTTATGCAATCTGTCCTCGTCCTGCAAAAGAGAACAGTAGTTACCTATGTCAGGCGAAATGGAGAGAGTCATGTAAACCCCTTCTCCTACAACACAAAATATTAACAGTCATCTCAATTTACATAATCGAAACAGCATCGACAATACATAAAAATAAACCACAATCTGAAAGAATACCACTACTCATTACACACGTCAAATGAACCAACTGAGACTCCCAATTCCAACCTCAAATCTCTAGTGAAAGATTCACTCATTTATGATGGAATAAAAATTTACAACAAACTTCTCAAGAATATCAAAGAAACAACGTCGCTTAGACTATTTTGATGACACATGGTGATATCACTATTTAATGCTTCATAATGTATCACCTTTTATCTCAGGTGGTGTATATTTTATTTAATTGCTTAATGCTTATTATTTTAACTGCATAACATTATCAATAATGTTGCGAAACCCAATACCTATGTCAACCAACTCTCTATATTAAGTGGACTGTAAAAATGTTTGATTTTCTCTATAGGTAGGTTCTAACTATTTTAATATTGTTTATTAATTTCTGACTTGTATCACGATATTTGTTTGTTTACAAAAGTTATATTCTCTTAGAAACAATAAACATATTACAAAAAATATTCACGATTAAACAGTTCGCTTTTTTCTCAAGTCTTGGAAATATTTTTCAAAACATCATATTTTTGGCATTTTATGGTGTTATATTACTTTAATATTCTTATAAATATCCTGCGTGTGCTCTTTGAGTTTGCAGCTCTTGTACTTCTTAGAAAATTCATGGTCGTGCTAAGTTTATATAAAGTTAGCACCGCCATAATCGTATCTTCCTCAAACAACAACCGACTCATTTAGTAGTACCACCAAAAATTGCCTTAAATTAGCCGTAAATTTGCTGTTGAAAAATAAAATTTGCAGCTTTTGTATTTCGCGGATAATTGGTTGTGCTAAGTTTATCTAAAGTTAGCACCGCCATCACCGTATCTTCATCAAATAATAGTTTTTCTGAGACTACCTCCAAAAACTGCCGTAAATTAGCCGTTAATTGGCCGTGAAAAAAGAAAATTTGCATCTCTTGTTTTTTTTTGTAAAATTCCTGGTCATCCTAAATTAGCGCATCTATCACCGTATCTTCCCTAAATAATCGATTCTTTTGGGAGTACCACTAATATATAAAAAGAAAATTTGCAACTGTTATTTTTTTAATTCATGGTGGTTTTATATTTACATGAAGTTAACGCAATCGTCACCGTATCTTCCTCAAAAAACCATCGATTGTTTTGAGGTGTACCACCATGATGAAAAAAGAACTTGGTGAGGATCGAGATAGTTTCTATTAAAATTTCAGTGAAATGCATGTTGATAGAGTCTAGTGAACCTGTTCGTTGAATACTTTTTATTACAACTGTTTCAGAAAAATTATCATTTTTTAACTTTATTTCATCTTTCACATATGACAAAAAGGATATATTCAGGACAAATGCAAATATGGATTAGAGGAAGAACTGGAACAAAGGCGATTGAAATGGTAATAGCATATTAAAAGAATGGGAAATATATTAGAGTGGCAACCGCATGGAAAAAGAAAAAGAGGAAGGCCACCAGAAGATTGGTTAAAATAAATCGCTAAAGATTAGTAAAATAGAGACTTAGGAATGGAAGATTGGAGAGATGATAAACCGATTGTTGCGCTAACTTCATGTAATTTTAGGACGACAATAGCTGCAAATTTTATTTTCTAACGGCAATAATTTAGGATGACCATGAACTTTCCAAAAAAAACAAACCGAAAATTTTCTTTTTTCATCATAAATTGAGGGTAATTTACATCAATTTTTAGTGCAGTCCCAATAAAATTGGTTATTATTTGATGAAGATATGCTGTAGGCGGTGCTAACTTTATATAAACTTAGCACGACTATGAATTTTACACGAAATATAAGAGCTGCAAATTTTCATTTCACACGGCTAATTTACTGCAATTTTTGATGGTACTACCAAAAGAATCGGCTGTTGTTTGAGGAAGATACGGTTATGGCAGTGCTAACTTTATATATACTTAGCACGGCTATGAATTCTCTAAGAAATACTAGAGCTGCAAATTTTCTTTTCTTCACAGCAAATTGTGTTATATTTTTTTTCTCGTTGAAATGGTCCTTCTAAGTTTAAACGCTTCAATTATTCGTAAAATACATCAAAAGAAATCGACGGATTATAGCATCTTATAAAAAGCTTATAACGGAAAAATGTTTCTTTAATGATTATCAATTCAGGATAACACAACTAAATTTTCTAGCGTTTACTTACCGATTTCAAAAAGAAATGATAGATAAAATATTTGTTGATGATTTGCTTGATGGTATGGCGATAAGGTTTGGAACAAGAATCAAACTGGTCAATATCTAAATTGATTTCGAAATAAACAAATTAACGGTCATCATACGATTTTACCTGTCTTTATCATTTATCTTCTGAATGTTCTCGGTGGGAACTATTGTTATGTAGATAAATTTTAAATTATAAAATACAAGCTGTAGCATAACTCCGGATATTGTCCAATCTTTAATTCTGGCATCTCAAATTTTCGATGTTAGAGAAAATTTCCCCCCTCCACCCCCTAGGGGGCAGTTTTCGGAGGGAAGGAGATAACGGATTTGAATGTTTACGAGTATGGGACCATTTCTCAAGTCTCCTTTTTCAAATGAATCAAAAATCATCAAAATCGGAGTACATTTATTAAACACATAGCGTGAACAAAAAAAAATACAAAAAATCAGACAGTCGAATTGTATACCTCTTCCGTTCGGGGTTTGTGTGTCAATAATTGAAATAATCTGACACGCACATATTTTTTCCTTTCAAACAATACAGGTAGGTATCTAAGTTTGTAATTTCAGTAGCAATTGAATGAGCATATTTTCTACTTTTCAGTTTACTATTTATTGAAATCAAGTTATTTATTCATGGAACACTCAGACACCAAAACAAACTTGTAATGGAACGACCAACAGAAAAGTATAGTAGGTGTATGTATTTAGTATTTATTGAGAATGTTATCTAAATGCAATTTTAAAAACATTGTTGTCTTCGATCTGCAGTTCCAACAACCCTACTTGCCATATACCTTTGATTAAAGATAGATCTTTTAGGAAGTTTCACAAACAGATAAATAAATAAAATGACAAATTAAATTGAAATTTTCTATGACGGTACGTGGAAATCTCGCATTGTGACAAATGTTTCAAACACGTGTAGATTATTTCATATGGAGGACTAGTAATAATTTTTTCTTGAAAATATCATAATTTAGATAATATTGACATATTTATGGTAACTTATGTTTGATAGGAATTACCTACTACTCTTGAAGCTCACGATTTTTATTCAGTAAATGGGAATAAACATAACATATCCCAAGGTTTGGTAGGCTGAACACTCGTGAATGTAAACATGATCCTGAAGCAAGATATATCGCGCTAACCAAGATTATCGAGTGCTTGGATATCGTTTCTTTTTTCGCAACAATTGGAAGTTTTCACTCTATTTTCAAGGGGATAAACTTTGTCGTGTTGGATACTACTTGACCCGACACAAATGAGATTTCTCGATGGTAGAAAATACACTTTCATTCATCGAAAAACCATCATTTCTTTCATATTTCTTTTTTCGAATCGATAATTCACGATAAGAGAATAATGAAGAAGGAATTCGTTAGAGCTTGTATTTCAATTGCGAAAAAAGAAAGATATTTCATTTTTGTAAGCTTTGGATCTCTTCTTCTTATACCCATACAAGTTGAAAAGGCTTTCGAACAAGAAGCTCCAAGAAATTCCTCACCAATATTATATTTTTTTAGAAACATACAATGTATGTTATTGTTGAAAATCAATGGAATAAAAAATCTCTATATGAATATGAAATCTCAATCAATTTTAATGAATAAAATAAATGTCTTAGTATGGATCAGATATTCAATTAAATGATGAGTTGTTGATTTCTAGACACTCAAGACCCTTAGAATATATTTCTTCTGGTATCTCCTCTACGTTTTCAAACGAATATTAAATGCCATTATGTTATTTGAAGATATTTTCTACTAATTTGGTGACATCTCTTCTTAAACTCTTTTTGCATACCAGATAAAAATTTTCTTTCCACCCAGAATAATATATCCTCTCTGTTATCTGCAATTGCCTGCGGATCCGTGCCATTTTTACTAAGTAGCCCAAAAATGTTACCTTTTAACTACTTTTCATTAAAATCCAGCGAAACATGACGTTTTAAAACTTGGTTATTTATAGATTTCCTTGAATAATTTCGTTAAGGATATAAGTATTCTTATTTAAAAGAGAGAGAAATTCATCATGGGGGAAAATATATTTTCCAGAATTCGTACCTAGATAAAAAAAACACGACGTTCAATTAAGCTCTTGTTAGATCTGTAGCTCTTGATTGGGACTTATTCACGTTTGATTATAAAAACTATATTAATCCTCATGCTCCAAGTTTCAATAATGTTTTCAGGCTATTGTTCATTTTCATTACTCATGAAAGACAATTTGGGTCACGTTTTATTTCATCTCAAGCTGTTTTCCTTTATTATGTTACAGTGATGCGTATAAGATTGTTGAAATTAGGTAATTAACTGACACATAATTCTATAGCTGGATCTATTGATTTCAGAATTGGAGTGTCAGGGAAATTTGTTTTGCACCATCAATAACACTGGGTGATCATTTTAAGTATGCAAAACTTATAACAGCAATTAATTAATGAAATAGATTAGCTTCAGATATTGAAAAAAATGACCTTCAACAATCAAGTGAATCCCGAACAAATTAGTTATAAATATATTTATTTATATTTTATTCTGTTATGTTTCAGTTAAAATAACAAGTAAACAATTTAGTATGTATATGACATATAGATAATTATTACAGATTGAGTGATTGTGGTTCAGTTATTTATTTGGTAGTTGAAAATATCAATTTAAGGACGAAAATAAATGTTCTTGAGTAAAAGTCCATAAGATGAAATTTCGCCTATACGTAAGTATCTTAAAAACACATAGATAATAATAATTGTTTTGATACACTTTATTAACTGCTAAGGAGGAAGTTATTGTGATAGCTCCGATTTCTCAAAATTACAACTTTGAACTAGGCAATGGGAAGGAAATGTACCTACGGATTGAACAAGTTCCATCTATTTGAGAAGAAGACAATCAATATTTATTTGAACCTTACGTTGGGGATGTTTCAGCTTAGAATGATCAGATATTGCGATGTCCTGCTCATCATACTAAACTGGCAGGAAATGGATGGAGAAGATTAAACGGAAATGATGCCTATAACCTCTAACTTTCTATGAAGTCTCCAAATTAGATTCAGCATTCGTGATAATATTAATTCTTAAACTATTGATAGTTCTAATAATGTAAATCGATTGGTATTAATAGTGTTTATTGGGCGTCCTAAGGTCAATCAGAAAAACATCTAAGTTCAAACGTAGTCGCATCAAAACTAATTACAATTCATTAACTCGATCAATCAATAAATGTTGAAGTTTATGGCAGAATTATACAAATAAGTAAACATTGGTAATGATATCAAAAACATTAGTATCGTTGACTTATTTAATATTGTTACGACAATTAGCATAATAAATAAGGAAATTGAATAAGTTGAACTATTGTCTAGAACGGGGGGAATATTCTATTTTTTTTATTATCAATCCACAAACAAATTCTCCTCCGGGGGAGACGGAATGAAAAGACAGTGTTTTACTTGACAGCTAAAATTAAATAAAAGATAAATGATTATACATCACTTAATTAACATGTCTCACCTTCTCTTTACATACATTCAAAAACATTTGTAATGACTAAAGTGAGTTGTTAACATCTTGACAGTATTCTTCAATTCTAGATATCTATTATTTGGAAAGTGTCATTCTAGAAACTGAAATTAAATTGGTAGGTACGTATGTATACTCATGAAGAACTTTTCTCAGTATTCTTGATCTATGTACTGAAATTAACTTTTTACTGATGTTCAAAATCCTTTTAAAAATATATGTGACGACAACTGTCACTAGCAACCGTGACATGTGATAAATAAAACACAAAATTTATAAATACATTACATATTTCATGAATAATATAATGCAACTGTCGTCTTTTATGTGGTATGATAATCTAGAAAAACTGTTAAGATAAAATAAACATTTTTATTTATAATCTGTGCAGGCACCCAGAGTGCCAGATTCGTTCATAAAATGATAAATTATTGTTACTTAACTCAAGTAAAAACATAATAGATACATACCTCAATCTATAGCCCAGTGCTTCTTCTTAAAATTTAAGATTTGGTATTCTATGTATAAAAGATGTCCTAGAAAATCGCTAGTTATCAAAATAATCGTTTTTTGAATAGGTTTATAATTTTGAAACTGTTTAAAAAAATAGTAATCCTATTGTGAATAATCTTTTCAAAAATTTTTAATATAACATTTAACACTTTTACTGGCCTGTAATTAGCCGGATTTTCAGAATCCATTTTTTTATAAATGGGCGAAATTACACCATTTTTAACTGGGTTGGAAAATGGCCTTGAGTGAACAGTAAATTAGCAGTATATGCAAGACGTTCGCATGGACGTACCAAAACTCGTCCCCAGAAATAAAATGAAGTAATTAGTTAATCTCTTACCTGAGAAAGTATCCCTAAACTCGTCCCCAAGAAGAGTAGGTCTTCAAAAATAGATCCTTGAATTCGTCTTCGACTTAATCGCAGTATGAATCACCCATATAGCTACTTACTTGCCTTACAGCAGCGATCCGAACATCGCCAACATATTTCACCACTTTTTAAAAATTTGTGCTTGGTAAATTTTACAGAGTCAACTATTAGCACATGATTTCCTCGTTCACTCAAACTAGCAAAGCTTTCCTTGTTTTCTCACACCCAAATAAGCAGTTCTAAACCAGGAATAGTATTTCTGAATGAAATAACATTCTAATATGAATGAAAAGAAATTTACGCTTTTAGGAGAATTTGTATTTCATAGGCAATTACTATTTATATTTCCATGAAAGTATAAATCTCTTAATCTCCTGTCACGGGGACAAATTCTGGTAGGACATTAAAGGACCATAATTAGTATGGGGACGCATTATGGTAGTCGAAATTAGGTACTTCCTGCTTGGAGACGAATTCAGGGCCGCCCGTTCGCATAAGTTATTTCTCAACATCTTTACAATTTTTATGGAGATACCGTCCATCCCCACACTGTTCTTTGGTTTTATATTTTTAATTATGGTAATTATTTCCAGACATTCATTTTGTTGGCACGTTTCCGATAACTGTGGCGCCAAGATGTTTTCTGTTAAAACACCCTAAAATAAGACTAAAATCAAGAATACCAATTCTCTCGTTTTCATCTCCTTTTGGAGATATTGGCCCCTTTTTGTTCCAACAAGCTTGCGGGATGTTGAAGCAAAAGGGATATTTGGTAAGGAAAAATACGCAAGTAGAGGTATAAAAGAAGTCGCACCTACCAGAAATCACACTGTAGAAACCGTCCCAATGAAGTATTTTCTTGAAAAATTCACATTAATCACTATAAACACGTAAATTGTCATATGTCATATTATTGTTGTGTTGAAATTATGTTACAAATAATACAAATATTAAGGAAACAAACCTGTCACTAAAACACAAACCTAGCCAACCACAAAATACTAAATCTGCATTTAATTTTATTCCTTAGATTGCTTGTTCGAATAAATTTCATTTGAATTATATTTCATATAAAAATACGTCTTTCTATTGTCTACAAAGTATTCTACTATAACAAGAATACTTAATGATAATTCTTCTTCTGAATTGAAGTAAATAGCAACAGTGTATTTATAATCGTATGGAAACATGTCTCCATAAGATTATTTCAGTAATTACAAAATATGTCGCCTGATCAAAAAGTGAAATCTGTTTACAGTGTAATATTCTATTATAAATGGCAATTTATGAAGAAATTGCCTTGTTGAGACGGTGTCTACAGTGAATTTACTAGTAAGTACGAATTTTTATTTACCTCTAAGCGCGTTTTTTCCTAATCCAACACCCCTTTTGCTCCAACATGTCGCAAGCTTGTTGGGAAAAGAAGGGGCAAATATCTCCAGAAGGAGACGAAAACGAGAAAATTGGTATTCTTGATTTTCGTATTATTTTGGGGTGTTTTATTAGAAAACACCGTCAAATCTTGGCGCCACGGTTATCGGAAAGTCCCCAACTTATTTCCAAGCAAAACTGTTTGATGTTTGAGTCACTGGCAGTGTAGAAGACGCTGAAATATCCCCTCCAAATTTGGCTCTTAAGCAGTCATGGGTGCCGGTGGAGAAGTATTTTGCTAATGTATCTGCCACCTGTCCACAGTCCTCCACAAGAATATTATCCACTCTCAGAGCCACACTACCTGACCTTTTACTTTTACTTTTTTACAATGCCCCATACCGTTTTTTGTTTGTTTTACTATCACTTATGATTTTACCATTATATTCTTTCTTACACTGTTTTATCAACATGTTATGTTTTTTTTTCTTACATTTATAAACTTCATTCACATTGTAGTATCTCATTTATTTAGATAACCAAAATATTTTTTAAGTTCCTGGCTACTTTTTACAACTATAGGTGTTACCCACCGTTTTTCACGTCTTTTAGTTCTGTTGTTACTATATTTTAGGGGGCAATTTGCCTCAATAGCAAAATTTAATATATTTACAAATTCATCATAGGCTTGGTCAACATCCACATCAATAAAAACATCACTAAAATCAATGATACATATAAAAGTCTTTAATATATTAAGATTAAAGTCAGACAAACTTCTATAAAGATAATTAGCTAACTCTGAACATTTAAACTAGAAGTCACAATAAGGGGTAGTTTTGCTATAAGTATATCTTTACTTAGTCAGCTTGTCTTAATCTATCTATGTTGATTAAATAAATTACTGTTCTCAATGACAAGGGTTGATCTCATAATACAAAAAGATCTAGCTGCCGTACTCTACAAAAATATGAATGAACATTTTGTTGGTCAAATTTTGGAAAAAAGTATTTCCACTGTGAAACTTCAAATATAAATAACTTTGATCTTTGCAGATTAATTGGTAACACTATTACCCTGCCTACCAACGATGAAAACAACTTCTCGTTGCACAAATACTCCATCTCGCATTAGTTTACATCATCACTGGTAGGAGCATTATAATTGAAAATTTATTCAATACAGATATTGCATAAACTTCTATCCCTTATGCTTTTATTTAATTCGGAACACATCACAGTTAAATCAAGTCTGTGACCGCTGATCTCGTTATGATTAGAACTCGTCAGATACACATATGACTCGTTGATGTGTCAGAAGAAGTCAAAGCACCGCTGATACTAGACCCACTGAAACCCAACGGGGTGCCACTTCCAGCGCCATCTATGAAGTAGAAGTTGAACGCGATCCACGTTTAACATCTGTGATGTGTTCCGTATGAAATAAAAGCGTAAGTATTAGATGGTTGGTAAATTTTGCAATATTTGTAATGAATAAATTTTCAATCATATTGCACTAGATGTAATCCAATGCGGGATGGAGTATTTGCTCAACGAGTAGTTCTTTTCATCATTGGTAAGCACGGTAATAGTGCTTTAATTATCAAATGTTGATCAAAGTCATTTATATTTGTAGGAATGTTATTTACAGGTGGCCATTGACAATTTGGTTGTCAATATAACATCTACGTCTTTAATCGATCTCTCGAATTTGTCTAACACGATATACCATTCTAATTTTAAATTATATTTTTTCTAGTAAGTCATCAGTCGCTTTTCCTACGTCAGTTTTTGCCATTTTCTAAAGCACGTGCATGAGCAGAGAATGTACCATTAGTTATTCATATCCTCATATAGGTCCTTCTGCTTTGAAGAATAGGAAAATAAAATATATACCTTCCTATATATATATACTCAAGTATCACTCCGGAACTCCAGAACCGGAGAAGTTTGACCAAGTTATAAATCATTTTATAACGTCGTATCGCGGTTATCCGATTCTTATCTTGAAGGCTATATACATGGAAAGTGGGCTATGAATAAAAATATCATTACCAAGATAACTCATAAAGTAATGTAGTAAAATTTCGAAAAGCTCAGTGCCACTCAGTCATCCAGCAAATTATGAACCGTTAATCAGTATTTCTGTATGCTTAGTCTTTTCTCACTTCGGTTGATACATTTTATGTGATAAGGGAAACGAACGACATTTTATTTCCATCAAATTAGATCGACGCTCAGCTAACTTAATTTGAATCCATGTTTTTTTTGCTATGGCGCATTTCCGGCAACTATTTGCACAATGATTAAGTACGGCCCATTTCTTTCAGATGGTAATATCAAAGTTCTAAGTAAACAGATCTCAATGTAATATGTCAATGTCATTTTTAACCTCCCAAAACGAAAGATCATTAGTAAGCAGCTCCAAGTTTTTTTCTTCGATAGATAGCCCGAGGGAAGGCGTCAGAAGCAAGATATTCTAATAATTACTGACTCATCGTTCCACTGTACAGAGTGTTCAAGATATAATATATGGAGTCGTCTAAAACGGAAAAATTCGGGCAGTTTGATGATCTTTTATTTGTTGTTTTCAAAAATCTAATAACTTAGAAAAACTGATTCTTACAGTTTTTGACCGACGCACCTCGAACGGAGGAGGTATACAATTCGACTGTCTGCTTTATTTATTTTTTTGGTTCGTGCGCGCCTTTTATTTAGTAAACGAGCTCAGATTTTGATGATTTTTGATTCATTTGAAAGAGGGGGCTTGAGAAATGGTCCCATATTCCTAAAAACGCAAATCCAAAATCTCCTTCCCTCCGAAAGCCGGCCCCGAAGGGGTGGAGAGGGTGAATTTTTTCGAAAATCGAAAATCTGAGTTGGTAATTAAAGATAGGACAATACTCGGAAACATTTAGATTGAACATTTTTTCAAAAGTGTTACGGTTTTCGAGATAGAGGCATGTTACATATGCTATGTGGAAAGGGCGATTTCTTTCGAAAATTGACAATCTTTAGATACTACATGAAAGATATAATTATTTGTAGCAACATTTATAATGAACATTTTTTCAGTTACGGTTTTCGAGTTAAATCGGTGTGACAATGGAAACATATAAAATATTTTTTACAAAAAATTGGACCGACGTTATTAGTTGGTGCACTGAAAAGTATAAAATAATTTTAATTCTATTTGTGCTGTTACTTTTGAAGCTGTGCAGTTGCAGGTAGATTGCTAACTTTTGGCACCAACTTCACAAGTACCACCACCAATAGAATTAATATTATTTTATACTTTTCAGTGCACCAACTAATAACGTCGGTCCAATTTTTTGTAAAAAATATTTATTTCACACTTTTGAGTGTAACATTAGTCACGAAAATCGTTGAACGTTCACTAATAGCAATGAAGATAGTACTTATCCTATTACCCACGTATATTCCTTACTTGTAGTTGTTATTATTGAGATCTCAGAACATCGCTGCGGAAATACGCTTGAATATTTTAGTTGTTACCTTTTTAACATCGATTTTACTCGAAAACCGTCACTCTAAGGGAAAAATGTTCATTATAAATGTTGCTACAAATAATTATGTCCTTCATGTACTGCCCACAGATTTTCAATTTTCGACAGAAATCGCCTCTCCACATTGCACATTTGAGAATTTAACATGCGTCTATCTCGAAAACCGTAACTCTTTTGAAAAAATATTGAATTTAAACGTTTCCGGATATTGTCTTATCTTTAATTATACCACCTCTGATTTTCAATTTTCGAGAAAATTTGCCCCATCCACCCCCTTCGGGGACGATTTTCGGAAGGAAGGAGATGTCAAATTATGAATATGGGACCATTTATCAAAGCTCTTCTTTCAAATGAATCAAAAATCATCAAAATCGGACTACGATTACTATATGAAAGGCGCGCACAAACCAAAAAAAAAGCACACTGTTGAATTGTATACCTCCTCCGTTTGAGGTTCGTCGGTCAAAAATACTCGAGCGTATTTCCGCAGCAATGCCTTGAGATCTCAATAATAACAACTACAAGCAAAGAATATACATGGGTAATAGGATAGGTACTATCTTCATTGGTATTAGTGAACGTTCAACGATTTTGGTTACTAATGTTAGGTACAGTCAAAAGTGTGAAATAAATATTTTTTTACAAAAAATTGGATCGACGTTATTAGTTGATGCACTAAAAAGTAAAAAATAATATTAATTCTATTGGTGATAGTACTTGTGAAGTTGGTGCCAAAAGTTATCAATCTAACTGCAACTGCACAACTTCAAAAGTAACAATAGAAGTAATATTATTTTATACTTTTCAGTGCATCAACTAATAACGTCGGTCCAATTTTTTGTAAAAAATATTTATTAGTAATATTTTCTGCTGGGGTTAAAAAGCTGAAAAAAATATAATGTAGTTCACGATGGCAACTTTTTTCAGCTGTACAAAATCGAGTTTACAAGATCATAACACTGTTTCGTTTTCTAGAAATCGTCAACAACTATATTTTTGTATATGATCCGAAATAAAAGCCCACCTTGCATTAGATGCCAAGTGAAAAACTAATGAGCGTAAATTTTTGAAATTATTTTATTTTGCAAGCTTTTGAGTATTTCTAAATGATTTCCTGGCGTCCTCAATCGCCAAATCTGATCCCTCCTTCTGTTTTCTTTGACTTTATGAATAACTTGAAAGCTATGAGTATCAACGTAACTTTTTAACAACGGTAGAATAACATCAAATAGTTTTAGAAGCGATTCAATGGATTACACCAGATGTACTTAATAAAGTTCTATATCCTAGGGTTAGAAAAGTAGGTATGTTTGGAAGGCTGGCAAACCCAACTAATCATAAATGAATTTGAATTATATCATAATTAGGTGCATTTCAGGTGATATTTAGGTGCCCAAATAATAAAGTAGGTGCACGAACGATTTTCGACGAATTGATGAAAAACAATCTATCACGATTTTTCTTTGTTTTAATTATGGTGTAAGTATGAAGTGCTAATTTATTGCTTTTGAAATCCCTTATAAATTATTTGAAAATAAGAGAAATTACAAAATAAACACATAAGTGCCGCTTGTGAGCCCTATGTCCTTATTTTTTTCTTCAAAGTGCCTTCCAATACATACTTTTTCTCCATTTGACTGAATCCTCATCGTTTACACACTGTATATCAGCTTTTTTATGTCCCTAGACATTAATAATTATAATAGTAAATTTGTAATAACCTGCCAGTAAAATGAATGGATGGATCAGGTCATATGTACTTATTTTACTAACACGTGCATATAAAGTCACATTAGTTGGTAGGCAAGTTGTTAATTGATATCGGTGATTAAATTTGTCAAGAATTTTTTATGAGTAATAGAAAGGATCTAATCCGATACTTTAAACTTTAATTAGTCATATCCAAATTTTCTGAAAAATACTATCCGTGTTTGATTGAGGCGGACCTTGGAATTATTTGGTAATTATAAAATTTGGTTATGCAGATTTACATATTTTATAATTATGCTTTTAGTTTTATTCAGCGAATTCTAAAAAAATGCGGTGTTCATGGTGTAAAAGTGTTTAGGAAATATTTTATCTTACATAATTTAAAATAAACAAAATTTCGCAGATACTTGTTTAATTATTTTTTTCTTTATAGCACTACGTTCCTGTCCGAAAAATATCGCGGTGTTGAGAAGAATTATTGTGTTTTCAAGGCTAAAATCAATAAAAGTAACCAAAGTTTGGTATATCTTTTTCCCATGTAATTTGTGTCAGTATTAGGCACCTTTTTGCCAGCTCCATCGAAAAGATGTTAAATTTAATTATCATTATATATTGAAATAACATTATCGGCGGCTACATAGTTAAAATATGATATGAATTATTAGCACTCACCTTGTGGTAAAAATTATCAACATTACTACCTCCTACCTGCATAGCTAATTCGAAATTATTGATGGTTAGGTACATTGTTACTCTAATACAGATCCGAGATAAAAAATATTTTATGTGAATTTCGACAAAAAATCAACGGCATTGTGTTATAAGTCAATTAAGGAGTCTAAAAAAAGTCAGCTGAAAAGTTTATAGAGGTATATGAGATATAACGAAAATTGTTATCAAGATAGAAGTCGCATTTGTTAAGATACCAAGGTCTAATTTAATCAAATTTTTGTTTGGAAGGTTTTCTAGTAAAACTGATAGAAAAAAATTTTTAAAAAACTAAAAACTGTGAGATTTACCTAGCCAACTGAATTTTGCTTGTAAAGGCGCCTGCTTAAAGAAATATTGTAGAACAAACGCTGGCTTCAAGAAACCTGAAGAATGTATCCTGAAATGACTCTTAGAACTTAGTATATTCTGAGTAGAACATAAATTTATTTGTATGCCCCATTAAATCTGGTTCCACTTTCTTCAAATTGATTTTTGGTCCACTAAATTGACTTAATTAGATCTTTTTATATTGGAAAAAACATCAGTGCCATTTTTTTTATTTCTAAAAATTTAACGGGACACACAAATATATTTCTTTTAAACTTCGTAAATACTGAGTCTCAGTTCTCAGGTTGATAATTTATCGGTGTGGTTGCTGATCAAAAAATGTTCCGTAAAGAAGTCATAAAAAATGTGAACAAATTTTGCCCTGACACCCCATGATTTTGTTTATGGTCGCTGTAAAAACTAAAGGTGAGTTTATACAGTAAATAAAATAAAATAAGAAACAAATTAAGATAAAATAAGAAAGTTGAACATGCTCATTTCCATGGGAGCGTTTATACACGAACTAAGCTAAATTAAGAAATAAGAGTAAGAACTAAAGATGGCCAACTTTCATCTTTATTTCTTATTTTATTTTATTTTGTTTGAAAACTGATAATGAGCATGATCAACTACCACAGAACACTTAACTTGCATACAACACAAAAGTTTTGTCAAAAAAGCTGTGATTTGATTGGTTCATTCTTATTTCTTATTTTATTTTCGTCATCTGAATAAACCAATCTTTTTTATTATTATTTTATTATTATTATTATTATATTATTATTATTTATTCTTATTTCAATTTTAATTTGTTTCTTATTTTATTTTATTTACTGTATGAACTCACCTTTACATTTCCAAAGCATTCCATCCTGTTTCTGGATCGGTCATGTTTTTCTCAATCAGCTCTTAGACTATTAGAAATACAAATGAAAGCTTCTTCAAAATACCTATTTCATATTTGTCATTGTTAACTTTTTTAAATATTTTCCTTAAAAAAGATTTAATAGAAGTTACATTGTTTGCACAAGGGAATCTTGTTCAATTAATTTTTAATTAAATATTTTGTTGATATTTGAATGAAATCATACAAACTAAAAATTTTCTATTTCCTTGACATTTTGGTTAGATCATATCTATACCCTAAAAAATTACCAGAGGATACTTACCAAACAATTAGAAGAAATAATTTTTAGGAATTATTGAAGGTATTTTTAAATTTTTCTTAAGGTTTGCTTGCCCACTTTTTGAATCTATAAGTAACTACTTATCGAGCCCATCAACGAAATCGATCGAGATATTTAGGTACTCTATTGACCCTTAGGCTAGAAACATCCTTGACCATAGTCGATGATTTTTAGTTATCCCCGTTATATGCTCTTCTATTATTTGGGAATATATGCATGAGCTATTCCTTAATATTACCTTCCATGATACTGAAACGTTGGGTCGGATGATTTTCATTTTCCATAATATTTTAATGGCATTCTAGATTATCTATTTGAGAATATACGATTATTCAAAATCGTTAAATTTAAAGTATTCTCGATACGGCCAGTATCAACATAAAATTAGAATGTGAAGTTAAAGCCATAGGTTCACTTTTAGTGATAGTTAAATCTTATCCACATATTAAAAGCATTTTGATAAACGAATATGAAAGATATTATGACTCTTATCTCTTATATATTAAAGTGAAGAATCGTTGCATATATTTCCAAGGAAATATAATATCCTTAACTATCAATGATAGAACATTATGAATGGGAAAGTCAGCTTAAAGAAAGAAAACTTCAAAATTGCAAAATTTGTATAGTTTACAAGTTGAAGTAAGTTCAGCGATATTTTTTTGACATTGCAATCTTACATATATGATTTATAACTTTATAACTTTATCCGGACGCTGAGAACTTTTTCTAAATTTGAAATGCGAGACAATGCCATAGAGATATTTCTTTAAAACAGTTACCTAAATGTAATATCTATACATAATTATTCTGTACATATGCAAAATTGATTCAATCACCTCTCATAAAGTTTTTTAACTTTGTATTTTTCTTTATTAGCTTCAAGCACTTTTAGGCAAATTATAAATTACCTGAAGTATTTACATTTAATTATCAACCTGCCTAATATGTAATTATTTGAATTTATTGCTCTTAACTACAGTCCTCCAGGTGCATGATCATTGTTTATTCAATAGCTAAAAAAAATTCTATACAGAGTATTCATTTCAAAGCTTCACTCCGAGTATTTCACGAAATGTGGCCAATAAAAAAAGAAGTCACTGAAATATGGAAGAAATAAAATCTAAGGGGAATTTTTTGACGAGAATTTGCTTCACCCCCGCAAGTAGCTACTCTCTTAGTACTTATGTTTGTATTCTCCAAAACCTTCCAAAGTAAATTAAGTAGTACGCTGTCGTATGCTTTTTATAATTTTACGTATAGCAAATGTAACTCTTGTCCATATGCCATTTTCTTTACGATAACTTGAGTTATACAGAACAGATGATCTATCGTCGATCTACTTGCCTGTTTTTCTGCCTCATTTTCCACTTTAATTCTTATTATTTTGCCATAGATTCTGCTCAGTGTACAAGTCACAGATATGCCTCTATAATTGTCGTCCATATCTTTCCTTCCTTTTTTGTGAATTGGATATATATGCAGTTTTCCACTCGTTTGGGACTTTGGTTCTGTTTAGACATTTTTGGAAAAGATTTCGTAGTCTTATAAACAGTTCATCAGTACAGCATTTAATAAGTTAGGCCGGGGGTTTTCCAGGCCCGGCAGATTATCCGCTTTTTAAGGCTGTGCATACTCTCAGGAAGTGTTAACGGTATTGCGGATCATATCGTTCTAAAGGCATCATTTATCTCTTCTTTTTGGAATTCCACTTTTTCTTCCGTTAAAAGTTTTATGAAATGTGCATCTTTGTCTGATATTGGCGAAATTATATCTCTGGTCGTTTCTTTTCTAATTGATTTTATCGTCTTCCAACTTTCGGTACTTCTTCGACCTCCTATAAGAAGAGTCTATTTTCTGGCACGTTTGCGTCCATACTACATTTTTCTTGTCGCTAACCATTCTTCTTACCTTTGATTGTGCGCGCTTGTAATTTTGTCTGGCATTCTCTGTTTTTTGAGATAGGTAAATGTGATACAGTTTTCTCTTTTCTCTATTTCTCTCTCAAACTCAGCATGCCACCAATATGGTTTTCTCCTCTTCGATTTTTCTTCCACTTAACCTAGTGCTTCTTTTGCAGCTTGATGAATGCTTGATGTAACGCAATTATACTCTTCGTTTGGGTTTTCGCCTGAATGTGTATTTAGTTTTGCGTTAAGTCATTTTTATATAGGCTTTTAACGCTGTCATGCTCTAGGCTTAGTAGGTTAATCTACATTGATCCATTTCTTCTATCCCTGTGTCCTGCGGCTGTTGTTGGTGAAGGTTTTGGCCTTGATAAGGAAAGATAATTTTGGTTTCCAGAAAATAGTGATCACTGCCGCATGTTGTTGGTCGGCGTTTTGCTCTAATATCTTGGATCCTTAGTTTTGTTTTTGTTTACTAATAATATAGTCAATTACTGATTTGAGATTTTGGTCCAAGTGTATTTGTGTATTTCCTTGTGTTGGAAAAAGCCATTTTGAATTTCTAAGCCTAGTTGCTCGCATACCGTCATTAATCGATTTCCTTTGTCATTAACAATCTCTTCTCCGAATCGGCCCACCTTCAGATCCTCTAACTTTTAACCTGTTTTGCTGTTTATGTCACCCAATATAACAATTTCTCTAGATTTGTTGACTGTTGATATTTCGTTGTAAATTTGTTCGAAGAACTTGTCTTTTTCGGTTACGCTGGCGTCATCGTTTATTGAATATATTCCAAAAATCGTCAGTCTAACTCCTTTAACTGTTATATTCATATATATATATATATATATATATATATATATATATATATATATCAGCCGTTCGTTTATAGCTTCCCAGTTGGTAAAATTTTTTTTTGTTGGCCAAAACTGGACACTCCTCATTGTGCATGTTTTTCTTTTGAAACTCCATCGTTTTGTCCCAGATTTCCTTTTTTCTTTGTTTCTGATAGTACCTTCCCTCTGCTGACTTCGTGAACTATTTCGTTGACTTTTCGCCTCATTCCTTGCACGTTCCAATTTGCATTATATGATTTCTGTATCTCAAGACTAACTTATATCTTTAAATGTTAACTACCCATTGAGTTTTGTATAGTATCTAGTACCCAGTTAGACTCGATGGATGCGACATATCTACAAGAATTTTTCTAGTTAAAGATGAAACGCTCATGAAATCACACAAATTACTATGCATCAGAAATGATCATTTGGAGATTCCATTGAATATTTGAAATAGCCATATTTATAGCGAACTATCAAGCATGTACATACAAAATAAAATATTCAGCGGCATAAAGGGTACCTTAGAATTCGTGAGATGTTACATAAATACATTTGAATTTTATCCCCAACATTTCCAAGTAAGTATATGTATGTCTCGCATACATATTCCCATAAATTCTAAAAAACATCGTTCAGCTAGCTTCCTTTGTTCATTTTATTTCAATTTCACCAATTAAGCGACATTTTCAGACATAATATATACTTTTTCTGCGACTTCCCAAATGGAGGATATATACCATTCGAGTGTGGGCTTTTTTGTAGAAACATTTTGGTAGAATTTCAATTAATAGACAAATACGATTCTACCTACCCTACCACTACCAATTCCTATAAAATATTTCTACAAATCTAGCTTTTGCTTTCAATAACTTAAATTACGAAGGTCTTAGTTAGTATCTTTAGGAAAAAAATAAGGCCGAATTCATTACCTAAATAGAGCACTAATTCCCACGAGGATCACAACATGTATTGAAGTTGATAAAAGTATCTTTATACCTATTCATATTATGGACTTATTCACATAAATAACCTAATATAGAATCCTAATATCATATAAATCAACCAAATACTAAAAAAAACGTATTCAAAAACGATCATCTATTTCCCGTCGCACCACCTTTGAATGTTTTTTTTTGGAAGAAAATCATATGTAATGACCGAATTTGGTAATCACGGATGACATTTCTGTTATAGAGTCAGGCAGTTGCAGAGAAAGTCTGAATAAACAGATTGGGGTCTCGGAGGAAGGTTTAAGAGACAGAAAGATATTTTTTTGTATTATATATTCGTAATATATTGAATTTGAATTTGAATTGAATTTAAGAAACTTGACGAACGAACCCATTCTCCTCATGAGCATTAACCGATTATATCTAGATATCTCTACACGATTGATTATTGTACCAAATTTAATATGAATAGTGCAGAAAATCCATGAAAATGGAATTAGATCTGCACCATAAATTTTGATGGAGACATTATCATCATCTTATTTCTAATTAATTGTGCATCGAATGAAGCCATTCCAATGTCGGTATCATTTTTGATTCTCGAGATAGTCTATTTAAAAATTCGTCCCAAACAACTTTAGATACTGAGATACGTATGTACATCAAAGCAAGACATCCTCCCATAAACCTATAAAAGATTTGGAATAAAATGTTCCCAAAATGATTTTACATTGGGTTAGTTCTAACAACGAGAACAGATTTTTTCCGATAATTTAGAATTACAAGCAATCGTTAATGAAACGTCGTTACATGCAAGAAATTAATGTTTGAAAATTTATGTTGGTAGACTATTATTAGGTTCATTCTTTTTCGTTGGTATGGTATCACTGATTTGACTATTGTTGAAGATAACTACATGTTTTCACGGTTCCGTGAAAAATTAAAAAGAGAATCGACTATGGACGAGCGATAGCGTGGTAGTGGAAATATAGAATATTATGATTCGACTCTTGTTTCAGTTGAAGTTTAATTTCGATTTAATTTATTCATTTTTCTGAAAATGAAACGTGACAAGAGTTGTAGCTAGAAATTATATGGCTCTATGTAAAATATTTTAAAAAGGATTAGTATCGAAATATTGGAGATTTTTAAATGTTTTCCTGCTACCAAATCAAAACTAAAGTTACCTTGAAGATGTTTAAAACTCATCCTTTCTCTTAATTAACGATAGACTTGATAAAAACCTAACCAGCTCTTTGCACCGACTGAAACCAGTCCATCGTCAATATATCTATCATCTTAGGTGCTGGATCTGAGTAAGGGGACATTAAAACGAGAAGATGGCAAAATTGTTTTTTTTTTCAAATTAGACCTACTATGATAGCCTTTCTGTTTGGTAGTTTTATATAATTCTCAAAATAAGTGGGCTATTTCCGATAATCACAACTGGACAAATAATGTATATCGAATCATTTGTATTCTCAATCTTGCCAACTTTGCATGCATGTTAGCATTTGCCAGACAAAATGTTTTATTTTTTTTATAATCAATTACATGTTGTAATGGAGCTTGTACGATCCTCAACGTATACATATAAAATTAATGGTTTATTTATAAGAACATTAACGATTTTATCGGTTGTAAAATTTAGGCAACTTACAAAAGCATCGCTTGATGGTGACCAGTCATGTTATTTTAATCGACATTCGATTGTGTAGGTACATGTGATTGAGCAAATGATATTGCATTTAGTTTCAACATGGGACTTTTCTCGTGTGGTATTCGACGAAAAAAGACACCCGAGACGATTGACAAAATAACAAAAAAAATTGTCCAATTTTGTTGTGGAATATATTCGAAATAAATCTTCATGCGACTTTGAATGCACACTTTATTTTAGTGCCAAGACCAAGAGAGTGTTAGTTGATAAACAGAAACTTCTCTTTCAATTAACTAATTTGTTTGTACAGCAAAAAATAGAATTAAAAAAATGTTTCGAAAGTAATCTAGTCTTGAAGTGAAACTACTTATTTTATCAAAATTCTTTACAAAAACGAAATTTTAACGCCTGCGGATAGGTCATTGTTATGGTTTCGATATAAGTTCATTTGGCATACCTATGTTGGCAACGTACCAAGTTTCAGATAAATGACATAAGCCATTTCAAATGTATAACTACAAGGAAGAGTCTGTTGTGGATCAAAATCATTTTATTTCTCTTTTATTTGTTATTGAAACTGGTGCCAATAAGTAGATAATAGGTTCCCACTCTCTAATCTGGATTTCCTTATAAATAATTCAAGTGAATGGAGAATTGTTATGACATAATCTGAATAAATTTTGTACGTTTTTGGATATAAGCTTTTTATCGCTCAAAAAGAAACACGGATAGACAATATTTTTAGGTATACTTTATATCCTCTGAATATGAATTTTGCAACATAAACTGTGGTCATCTGAGATATATGACATCTTGAAAATATAAGCTGCTTCATGGAATATCCTATACGGTGAGGACCAAAATTCCTTCCCCTCCCTCAGTAACTTCTTTATATTTCATATTACAAAAAATGTAATACCAAACATTGTGGAGTTACATTTGATATCTCTAATAATTTTACTTTAATTTAATAGTGTTTTTTTTTCAAATTATTACATTTTGTGTGAATTTCTGAACAAGTCTTATACCAAAAAATTATTAGTTTTAAAATTATGAATAGTTTTAAATTATTACTTCCCCAGCTACTTTTGCACTAGTTGGGTGAGGAATAACAAATAGAACAAAGTGTATTTCACTCTACTATCTTATCTGGTTGGAAGCTATCAGATGCTGCCACCTGCTGATGAGCACCACCGATATGATATTTACCTTGTCATACAATTTTTATAATTTTTTAAGTTGTTGAAACTTTGGTTCAAAACCATAACAAATTTCATCAACGTTTGAATAAATCTAAAAAATACTAAAAACAGAAGAAGAAGTTCAACTTATAATTAGGAAAGGTAAGCTATTATCTATCTATTATAAAATATGTCCAACGTGTTCACTCATCATTTCATGACAAATATCTAGTCGGGTTGTAAACTCTTTCCTTACATTGTACAGTGTTTGTGGTGTTATTTCTGACACACTTTAATAATTCGACCATGCATGCAATTATTCACGACTACGACCTACAAATGGTCGTTAGAACTACGGATTTCACATAGCCCTGAAAAAGTAATCAAGAGGTGTGAGATCCGGTGAGCGAGCTAGCCACTCTGTTGGACCTTGCCGTACAATCCACCTACCCAATCTGAATAATTTGTCACCTCCCAAAAATTGTGGAGATAGGATCCATCCATCCTTGATAAGATGAGAATGAGTTTTGCAGCATAAGAAGTTATCAGGGACCATTAAAATGTTTCTCTCAGAATATTAGACCTATACCCTACATATAAGGCGTATAAGTTCCGTTTTGTTTTATTAAAACAAATGTCTTGCAATTAAAAAGGATTAACAACAAGATATCATATGAAACGCTACAACTTTTGTAGTCAAAATTTTTTTGTTAACTGTAAAATAATAAAGTTACTGGGGGGACACAAACGGTTGAACCGATTTGGAAGAAATTTGGCACACAATTAACAAATATTATACTTTGTATCCCGTACAAATGTTAGGTTCCTATGGGATTATCAAAAAAACTAACTGCTGGACGAATCGACTTGCAATTTGGTATAGAATTGTTTTATGGAACACTATATCTCAAAATCGATCTTTTTTGGGGAATAATTTTTCGGGAATTCCACTTATATCCGTGTGCATTTGCTTGTATTGTTATACCAATAACTTAAAAATTCCTTATCGGTAGTTACACTTCATCAAACTAACGCATGAGACAATTTATCCACGTTTGTCTCTACCAAAATCCATCTTGTGATTCTAGGATGCAGTTTCTGATTGAGATTTGAACTGTAGGTACACCTTGTTTTTAGATATCAAAACTTTAGGATCTAAAAAATAAATAGAAAAAAATCATAAAATAAAGAAACTCAGTAATTGCATAATTCAAAATATCTTCGTAATGTTTATAAAAGCTTCGCTTATAATATAATTGTAGGTATACTAAAATTATCTTTTTATCTTTTAAAATATGTTTTCTACGAAATATCAAAATTTTGGCTTCGGCTTCGACCATCCTATACACACACCTTGTATAATATATTTCATCTACCTTTGACAAGGATCAATAGACATTTCCCCTGTGGCGTCAATTATTTTTGAGATGTCGTGAACTTTGGTTGAAATGACCCTTCCGACATTTATTCCCAACGTACCTACTTCATTCACTTCATCTATACAGATACCCTTCAAAGCCTGATGTTATCATTTGCCTTGAAACATCTCAACAAAAATCATCTTTCACGTAAAATTTGTAATATTGTGTAATCTAGATTGGGGATATTATCCTCATAGAGGAAATATGGGTGTCGTAATATTTTGAAGATTTTTGATCCGACTATAATACGAATGTTTGTCTGCATGTTTTTATGTCTGTTCTCACCTTTTTCTTAGTAAGTGTACTCCGATTTTCATGATTCTATTTCCACTTGAAAGAGGACTATTGGAAAAAATCGACACTCCACATTCAACATGTACTTACCCCAAAAAACTTCTTCCGGTGTGGTGAAGGGGGCAATTATTTTCGACAATCGAAAATGTGAGACGACAAAATCAAAGATGAGACTATACTCTGCAACGTTTAAATTGGAGATTTTTCAAAAAAGATCATAGAGTTCCGAGTTCCGAGATGGAGCTAAATACGGTTATTTTGAAATTGTGGTCATAGACCATGGAGGTTTGGGCATATACATGATAAACAAGTTTAGGGAGAATTTGATGCTTATCAGAGTTTTTTTTTATTCCCTTTGGTTTTAATATCTATGTGTTACTAGCGTTTATAACAATGTTACGGGGAATAAATCTTCATAATATATTTTGTTGAAAAACGAAGCATGTGATTCAGAATAAATGATGTTATTAAAACTCGAATAAAGACATCTCGTGTACTCCTCTGTGGTAATGTTTTATAACATAAAATTCATAGTTTGATTGATATAAGTTGTCATCTTTACAATAGGAGCATTTTTTAATTTCTGACGATACACTTACTATATACACTATATCTTAAAAACACATTGTTTCGATAAAATAGATTCAAATATTGCGTCGAAAACACCGTGACAAGTGAAGTAATGGTATTTTCCGTGGGTACTTAGTTCTAATTCTCTTCAAAGGAATCAAAGGTCTATTTCTAAGGCCAGTCCATAGTGTATTATTTCTATGCTAATGAGAGTGTGAAATAATTTTCTTTTTCAAAAAATAGGAGCGACTTTATTAGTTGCTACACTGAAAAATACAAAATAATGTTAATTCTATTGGTGCTGATACATTTGACAACATACAACTTCAGAATTAACAATACCAAAAGAATTAACATTATTTTGTATTTTTCAGTGCACCGCTAATAAAGTCGGCCCTATTTTTTGTAAACGTTTACCGATATTGGTGATTCTTTCTTCATTAAAGTAGAGGAGAACCAACAGATGGTAAGATATTGATTTTTTTCAAAATCCAACATGTGCTTTCTCCAAATCTCATTCAAAATGTACCTCTGGCCAGGATGAAAAAAGAGATTAAGGAAGAATTAATTTAAAAAGATCATTAAGGGAAACAGTATACAGGGTCCCGATGATTTCATTGGGACAGTATTACTATTTCTTGAACGTTCAGAGATAGAAAGATGATTTAATTAGTTCTCTTTAATATTTAGATTTGCAAATTTTAAAAATTTCAAATTAATTTTGAAAAAACTGATAATCCGTGATTTTGTTTCAACTTATTTTCTCATTTAATACTCGGAGAGAAAAAATAAAATTTTGCATATACAAGTAAAGTTATATTTTATCTTTTTATATTGATATTTTACGAAACTTTTGTTGTTCTCATTGGCCACATATTTATTTTTCATACTATTGCATAAACAAGTATGTATAACATATTGAAATTTAAAACGAGAAATGTATAAAAAACAGTCAAACGTTTCAATAGCCATGACCGCAGAATCAATAATTACCTACTTCTTTGAAATTGACATATTAATTCACAATGTTTCGATTTTCAGAGATTGTTTATTAGGTGGTGCACAATTCTACTGTATGTTTTTTTCTAAAAGAGAATTGAGAAATGTTCTCGTATTCAAGAAAACTAAAATCCAACATCATCTTCCCCTGAAAACTACCAAAGATAATAAAAACCACCAGTATCAATAGAATAAATCTAATTTTGAATTTTGCGGTGCAAAAACTAATAAAGTCGGTCCTATTTTTTGAAAAATATCAAAAATTTCTGTAGAAAGATTAACAAATTTCCGTCGATAAGTTTATGTGGAATAATCTTGTTTTGTATAATTCCACACCATTCCCATTCATTATTACTAAAACGAACTTAAAGCCTAGTCTGATGCGCTGAATCAAAATTATCTGTTGCAAAAAATGTTTATTTTTCATAAAATAATGATATGATAATATTATTTATTTTTATCATGGTTTAATATCAATTGCAAAATGCAAGTTTTGGAAACTCCAATATAGAATTGTGAACAAAGTTTGTAATCATAGTATTTGTGTTTCTTATGAATTTTTAGGCCAAGATTCCTAATCTTCCGTTAATCCTTACCAAAGTAAAGAGAAGGAAAGTTCTGAAATGTTATTCACTTGAACCAATACGAGAATTTCATGGTGTGTATTTATCTGACGATATTTTCTTCGCTTGATAGGTTAAAATATTTTCCTTGATGGCGCATTTCTTTCTGAATAAAATCCATATTCTTCTACTGCTTTTCAACATTTCTATAATATCTGATGTAAACATCATATAGATCATATTATCTTTAGAACGTACCATTCTCAAAAGAATTTTAAATTCAATATCAATTTCGGAAAATCCTCATACCTAATGAATTGAGATAGAAATGGCAAAGAAGAAGGTGTTGATACTGTAGTCATGGTGATAAAAATATTTAATTTTCTCATCATCATGGCCTACTACAAAATTTTTTACCGTTTTTCTGTATCTTTTTTTAGATGTCGATATTTTATACATAGTTGTGAAGGGAATGTGGTGCCCGTAAGAAAAGCAAAAGTTGTGTAACATACCTATAATATATAAAAAGATGATATATTTCTAAAAAATCCATTATTTTCGTCTTCGTGCATTATTTGCATATGCAAAATTTCTCCTTTCCTCTAGGAGTATTAAATGAGAAAATAAATAAAAACGACATCACAGATTTTCAATGTTCACAAAACATTTCAGGAATGATTGAAATTTTTCCAGTTCCGGAATATTGAAAGGATCTACACAACATTCTTCATCATCTTTCTATTTCTTACCGTTTAAGAAATATCAATACTTGTCCCTTTGAAATCGTTCGTCAGCTCGTTTTATATTAGTGTAACTTAAAAATCATTTTGAAGTTGGTTCGGAGCCTTCTGCCTAACTATAGTTACTTACTTATTACTTACTTATACTTCAGCTCTTGCACAAATTCAAAATCACTAGTACCAATAGAATGAATATTCTCGCATTGTGTAATAAAGTAGGTCGTCGTTTTTGTAAAAATGTATTTTTTTCAAAGCTTTTAATATTGAATACCAATCCATTAATATTCTGGTAATATGCTTATTTGTATGTCGTATATGTTGATCATCTTAAAAAAATCTTGAATAGGCTCATTAGGAGTAACCTACGTGAGTAAATTAATATTATGAGCCATATACATGAGTTTTGTTATGAAATTCTCAGATACTCACGGTCCTTACAATCTCAAAATCTACCGCAGACTTAGGTATTCCGATAGGGCTTTCCACTTGAATCCCAGTTAATAATGTTTACAAGAGAGACAGATAAATATAAACATGTAATTAACCGGTATTCTGCATCTTCTAGGCCTCACTGCTTTCTCTTCTAAAGATGTTAGCTTCCTCAAAGAGAATTTTCATGACTTCTCATTTCTATAATTCTTATAAAAAAGGTCAATGGTATCGGGAGCGGCTTATAAGATCGCAATGTATTTTTTTTCTAATAGAACACCCTGTTTCTATTTCTCTCAGAAAAATTCACAATTACTTTGAATTGATTTTATAGGAAGGTATATCAAATCGAAGGGACTTTACTTGTCTATTAGAACAAAATTGTTTTATTTAAAAAAATCTAATGATAAGATGCCTAATGATTGAAACGAATCAAATTAAAATTCGAAGAACGCGTCAAGATCTTGATGATTATATTAAGTTTTGTTCATTTTTTCTAAAGTTCTGTATTCCTATTCCTTAAATTAACAGGTAGATATAGTTTCATTGTTATTTGGCTCTCTTATTTTTTTTATTTGGATAACTTGATATAAGAAGATAGAGTATCTATCTTCTTTGCTTAGAGTAGCGGCAGAAAAGTAAAAGTGGTGGTCAATTTATTTATTCCAAACATAAAATGAAATGCTTAAGATCACATATCAGTCATAATTTATAAATAGATTGCATTGAAGATGTAAACTTATTCCATTTATTGACCGACAAACCCAAAAGGAGGAGATATACAATTCGACTGTCTCCTTTTTTTGGGTTTGTGCGCGCGCGCCATGGTTTTAGATTTATTTGAAAGAGGAGAAATGGCCCCATGGTCATAAAAACTCAAATAGGAAATTTCATTCCCTCCGAAAACCGCCATCAAAGGGAGTGCCATCTCGAAAATCGAAAATCCGAGAGGTCAGAATTAAAGATAAAAAAATATCCGGAAACGTTTAAATTGATTTTTTTTTAAGTTCGAGTTTCACTGATGTTAAAATTTGAAATATGTGTATTCTCGCTATGTGGAAGATGCAATTTCTTTCAAAAATTGGAAATCTGAGAATGCCAAATTAAATACCAGATTATTTGTAGCAACATTTACATTGAACATTTTTTCCATAGAGTTACCGTTTTCGAGTTAAAACAGTGATAATGTTTAAGATATGCTTATTACCACGACGAAGTTTTTGGATTTCTCGATAATAACAAATACAAGCAAAATATACATGGATTATGGTGAACGTTCAACGATTTTCGTGACAAAGGTAACACTTAAAAAGTGTGCAATATTTTTTTTTCAAGTTGGACCAACGTTATTAGTTGGTGCACTGAAAAGTACAAAACAATATTAATTCTATTGGTGCTGTACTTTTCAAGTTGGTGCCAAAAGTTATCTATCTAACTGCAACTGCACAACTTCAAAAGTACCAGCACCAATAGAATTAATATTATTTTGTACTTTCCATTGCACCAACTGATAACGTCGGTTCAATTTTTTGTAAGAAATATTTATTTACTTTAGTACTTTATTGATATCTCTCGAGATAGGTATACGCATCTGGATTCAGTATCACTACTATTTCCAGTTCGGCTATTATTTTATTGATCGACAAACCAAACGGAGGAGTTATACAATTCGACTGTATGTCTGCATGTTTTTTTTAATCTATAGACACCAAATAAAAGGATATTGACCAATTAAAGAAAATCTGAAAACTTTAATATACACACACATATTGATCATATTCGAAGCATATATGTGTTGTAAGGACACTAAATAATGTAATGTCCATATTTCCGTGATGAAAATGATTTACGACCAATCCAGTTGTGACGCGCTGGGCCAGTAATAAGAATAACGCCATACAATAAAAATTAAAATGCTACCACCGATTTTATGTCTTGTGTATGGGATTTCTTTCAGTCCACTTGTGTGTATGTGAATGTGTTCCTCAAAATTTGATTGACGGTTGCAGTTATTCTTAAATATCTATACTCTCTATACCTTTATTGATGAGCAATAAACTTCTAAATTGACGTGGAATCGATAATGTCCCTGGCAGTCGCAATAGATTAACCTGCAATAAATGTAGTAACTTTTTGACCCCCACCTCTTTTTGGTGTGCAAAACCAGGTTATTCCAGAATATATTGAATTGACAACTTTTATCAACATTTCTTTTAATAAATATTTTTTAGAAAAAAATGGACCGACGTTATTAGTTGGTGCACTGAAAAATACAAAATAATATTAATTTGGTTAGTGCTGTTACTCCTAAAGTGGTGCAGTTGCAGTTTGATTGATAACGTTTGGCACCAACTTCACAAGTACCAGTACCAATAGAATTAATATTATTTCGTATTTTTTAGTCGGTCCAATTTTTTGTAAAAAATATTTATTTCACACTTTTGTGTGTAACATTTCACGAAAATCGTTGAACGTTCACTAATACCAAAGAAGATAGTACTTATTACCTATTACCCATGTTATATTCTTTGTTTATACTTGTTATTATGTAGAGATCTCAGAACATCGTTGCGAAAATACGTATAATTTTCTTAGATTTAACCATTTTACCACCGCTAACTCGAAAACCGGAAAAAGTGTTCAATTTAACGTTTCCGGATATTGTCCTATCTTTAATTCGGGCATCTGGAATTTTCGAGTTTCGAGAAAATTTGCCCCCTCTACTTCCTTTGGAGGTGGTTTTCAGAGGGAAGAAGATATCGGATTTGAGTTTTTACGACAATGGGACCATTTCTCAAGTTTCCTGTTTCTAATGAATCAAAAATCATCAAAATCGGAGTACATTTACTATATAGAATGCGCGAACAAACAAAAAAAAAGCAGACAGTCGAATTGTATACCTTAACACTGCCCTATTATCACCTGAAATTGAATTTATTATTTGAGTAGAGAAAAAAGAATCTTTATGTATTCTTTTTTCTTATGTTATAAGTAAGTATATATTAGATAGAAAATATTAAAAGCTACATTCCATAAATTCGTTTATATTATAGAAGGAGTATTGCAACAGGAGATCTTTGAGATCTTTTTTAAATACATGAGGATTCTGGATTTCTCTTATAAAGATCGGTAGTTTATTATATAACTGTGTACCAGTATAAGATGGACTATTTTCATAAAAATTTATCCGATGAGGCGGTATGCGAAGAAGATTACCATGCCTTGTCTTACAGTTATGATTGTCAGCACATTTTATGAAGTCCTTTAGATTATTATTGATGAATAGAACAATTTTGTAGATATAGATACAGGGGAGAGTTGAGATTTTGTTTTATCGAATGTGGCCTCTACAAGAAGTTCGCTTATGAATCCCAAACATAAGGCATACTATTTTTTTTAATAAACAATTTGGTTGAGAATATAGAGTTTTCCCATATTATAAAATTATAAGATAAGTGAGAGTATGTCATCGCATAGTAGATATTTATCAGTTGCTGTTGGGAGAATATATTTTTAAGTTGTAAGATTGTATAGTAGCTGCCACATATCATCTTAGAAATATGATCAGTACGGGCCTGAAAAGAAAGTGATGGGTCAAGAAAAGACGTGTTGGGATCATTCATTGTTGTTTTCCTATGATTTAGAATTAATTGATTGTTCAAACACCATTCAGTAAATTTATTATAAAGTAAACTTAAATTATATGCTAGCTCTTCAAGAGTTGCACAGGAAACATCGTCCACATATATAACCTTAGAATTAGTTTTCATAAATCCTGGTGGGTCATTCACCTGTAGAATACCCAGGTTAACAATTGCCTCATTTGACTGAGTTTGATTTATTTTAACTGCTATTTTCCTTTATCTTAAGTATGACATGAACCAAGTCGACACGTTTCCACGAAATCCCAAAGCATATATTTTTTCTTCTACAAAATCTAAATTCAAGCTATGAAAAGCCTTAGTAAGATCAAATAATACTGCCCCAACAGTTACCTTGTTATCAAGTTGTTTATATATAAATTCGACAAATTCATAGACAGTCCCTCCTGTTGATCTCCCAGGATATAAACCGTTTTGACATCTTGTTATAATATTGTGTTTATCGATTTTTCAACAACTTTGCTAATCCATTTGTAACATTTATCTGTCTGTAGTTGTCCATGCATAGAGGATCATCTTTTTACAGTGTAACCAGTACAGTTTTCAGTTTTTCCGCAAACTGGTCAGTTTCAATTGAGACATTTATTAGTGTTAATGTTAGGTAGTGTTAGTTACAGAGGCAGTGCAATGTTCTGAGCTATATATTTAATAATTTTTGTTGATATACAGTCAATGCCACTCGAGTTAGTATTTTTTATATATACTATATGAAAAAATGACAATTCAGGATATGACCAACTAGTTCTGGTTATATCATTTAATCGTCAACGTTTCTCGATTTGTTCATTAACCTACATTGTAAGTTATGCACAAATGATGTAATAAGAGTGCGAAGATATAGGGAACATATTTGTTGCTCTTACGACAATACAATTAAGTAATGACAAAGAATCACAAAAATTCTGAGGCAACGTAAAAGATAAGAGAATCAGAGGATTTGAAAAGGTAGCGAAAACATTTTTTTAAATATTGGATTATCTTTTAGTTTATAATGGTGGAAGAAGTAATAATATTTATATATAATATATACAAGTAGCATAAAATTGTTAAAAATAAACACTTCAAATTATTTTATAGAAAAAATACAAGTTATCACGAAACAGTTATAAAAAATCAATTACTTACCAATTGAGTGAGGTAGATAGAGAAAAACAACAGGATTATAAAAATTCTACATGAAATATCGTACAATAAAATAGAGATAGTATTGATGCACGACAATCTTTGATGGCACTACGAAGTACAAAGGGATTGACTTTTGAAACACGCACATCTATTTGTATGGCAATGGTTTTTTGAATACTTGCACCTACATTTATGGATGCATTGAACACAGCTTGGTTAAAAGATATGCCATTCCTTGACCTCAAAACTAGATTGAGAAGATCTATAGGGCCCCGCATGGTGCTTATGAATTTGACTCAGTCGCTACGGCATTGCAGTCACGCTGCAGTTGTTAACGGCTTGCTAGTCGCAAAATAAAATCGTATTATGTAAAGAGGTCGCTGGCCAAGCAGTCGCTGTCAAATACAGCGCCACTAGCAGCTTTGTAACCTATTTGCTGCGACGGAAATAACATTATCATTTAAATTTTTGTTGAGCTAAAGATTCTTTAATATTACTCTATGCTAAAGACAAAATATAGACACATAATTTCAGGTAAATTAAATATATAGATATATAGATTTGTGAGGCTATGGTCTGAAATATCCAAAGGATGGGCCAGACGCCGCAGGTTGCTTCTTAAACGACGAAATATAAGTCTGTCATCTTTTGCCTTCTCTAAATCTAGGGCATCTATCAACATCACAGCGCGAGCCATTTCTTTCACTCCAAAACAACATCCATCAAACGAAGAACGAAGATAAACACAAAAACTAAATAACTCAAGTAAGAGAATATATCCCAAATCTGCACAGATTATAAAAGGTTAGGTTAGGGTCATCTCAATCTGTCATATAGCGATAGTCGCAAATTGTTTGGCTACACAGCCACGCAGTTGCAAGTTACTTGATACGATGATATCTTGACGTTCTATACATAATTCAATGTAATTATAGCTCACCAGTCGTTCAGTAGAAGCAGCACTGTTTTCAGTTGATATCTCCTCGCGATTGCTGTTATTTAATACTAAAATTGATGAGTGACAGCGACGATCGCAAAATTTTCGGCAGTCGCGTTGCGGTTGCAAGTTACATAATCACCCTGCCGGTCAATTTTTTGTTGGCCTATCGACTGTCCTTTTGTGATCACCGTTATTTCCGTTCTCTGATTTAATTGTAGAAAATAAAAAGCAAGAAAGAATTTCAGATCGCTTCCCATTATAGAAGAAACCTGAATATTGTATGAATTCCCCATGTTTTTTTGACTTTGCACTCATTTTCTGTATGATTTCCATAGAAATCGCGTAGCTTGTTATTGTAACGACATTTTCCTGTACTTAGTCGCTTCTAAAACAAGGGACTCGTCGAGGACTCGTCATGGCCAACCACTGCCATGATGAGGTTCAAATTTAAAATTACTTACTAAGTCTTGCAGTGGATAATAACATGACTATAAAACGATATCATTATTTATGTTTGGCAACAACATGAAATCGCCGTTCATCTGGATTTCCATATCGTCCAATATTTTCTAATAATTGATCTGACCAAGACACATCATGAAGTGATGTGGCCAGTAGAGAGTGTTATATACCATGAGACCATGAACTGCCACCATTTCATGAAATGATTGGACACTTTATGATATGGGTAATATTGCGATCTGGCAAGGAAATATATATTGATGTATATTGATTCGATAAAACATTCATCATGTTACAGAAAAATAGATTACTTATATTATATTGTTAGGAAGATTAATTTCCTTCACTATGGATATCTCGAACATTAATTTCATCAATACTATCGTCATTATGTATTTTATACTGTGACAATAGATGTGGTAAGTAAAATACGATACGTGAACGTTGTAGAATACATGATTTACGAATCATGAAAATATCGCATCGAAGGTTGCCCTAGTGTTCAGCCAGAAACAAAATTTTAAACGTACAAAACGCAATTCTTAATCTTTATTATTGTACTTTTTTTAACAGTTTTGAACCCAATTCTGTATATGTATATATGCTAACTATATCTTGTGAACTGTGAAGAATATCTATTATGGAAGTAAAGTTCTGATTGACAAAAATTTAAACTGTGACCATATTTTTCCTCATGATCACTTGAACTGTTTTTTTCCGTATTTTACAATATTTTTTCACTTTATTCACTTTTATCAATAGGTATAAATAAAAAAGTAAATCTACTTCCAAAGTTCCACACATTGATTTTATAGATTACTAAATAAAATTAATTCTACAGATGCTATTAGTTTTGAAGTTGGTGCCAAAAATATTCTACCTAACTACCTATAACTGCACTAGATTCGTCAAAATTACCCGTGCCACTAGAATTAATATTATTTTGAATTTTTCAGTTCACCAACCAATAAACCATTCAATTCCATATATCTAGTACGATTAAAGAAAAGTTAATATCCGGCAATATTTCATTTGGAATTTTTTTAAAAATTCTAAAGTTACCGGGTAAGAGAAGAGAAATGATGTTGACGTTTTAGTGTTCTTCTGGCTCTTTCTCTGACTATTTGGCTGCATATTAAATATTAAAGTACCTGGTAATAAAATATTAACTAATACACTAGTATTGTTACCATCCTTCAACGCGTGCATTGTCAAATAAATAAAATGGATGACAGTTTTCGTAAAAATGTTTATTAAAACATCCTATTGTCTGGGCTGAATAGGTGGGTAAAATATCGAAAGTGTGGCGTGTGGCAATAGGGCTTTTTAAATTTCTTCATACAGTAAGATGAGCTTTTCTTTTCTTAATATTTTTGTCTATTATTCTATTGTTTATCATTATGACATTGAATTTAAGCTAAAAGCTACCACTTTTGTGAAGTTTACTTTCCCCATGTGGACAAAGTCCTCAGTTTTTCGATTTCAAACGAATGCTTTTCCTTTTTATAGAAAGGACGTGTACAATTCCGATCGTTGACTTGATGTTTATTATCTGTGTCGTATATAAAAAAAGCATTTCTCGAACCATTGGTCAATATTGCGGAAAAAGAAGGTCTAGATACCTTAGATTGATAGCTTTACCCCCATTTCAGTATTATGAAGGAGTAAATATATACGCCAATTGCTAGTATATTGCTAACCACAAGTTTGTTTATTGCATTTAAGTGGAATATCCACGTCTTTCACTCCACCAGAATCCTATACATAATATGTATACAATATTCTACGTTATTCAAACTCCATAATGCTCGCATCTTTTCCAAATGTATTTTACCTTAGCGCTACTGAGTAGGGGCCAGCCACACACTTTTCTCTCTTGCGCTGGTTAAGGAAAATCTCGAGTTACAGATTTCAATTCGACAACGTTTCTAATACATCAAATCTTGTGTCATAAATTGGTCAGTCAAGAAGTTTTATTTATAACCACGGAGTAGTATCTTTCCATCCAGTTGCTCTTCTATATCTCAGTATCATATACATATAAAAGTAGATAAATCTGGTAGGTTCCTTCCAACAAAATTGTTTAAACCTTGTTAGGCTCGTTATGATAAATACAATTAGGTATAATTTTAAAATATATTATGAAAAATACAGAACCTTTAATCCTTATCTCAGAAATGACCACAATTGACATCTTGGGAAAATGCAAAATATGAAAGAAACAAAAATTCTCAATCTAGCAGATGACTACTACTAGAAAATAAACGTTTTTTTATTTAATATAAAATAATATAGATAAAAATTAATGCATGCACAAAGTACCTACATGACTAAATGTCTGTTGAAGAGCCATTATCTTATTTACTACTGCTACTCTCCCCAAAAACAAAGGTTTATGGGTCAATAACCACCTCAACATGAGTATCCAAGAATGCATTTTTGCCAATTCTCTGCAGTCACAATTTAAAAGTTTACTTTTGCCTCACTACCACAGATTTTACCTGAGCCCAGATTAACTCGATGGGATTTAACTCACACTAGTATTATGGGCAAGTCCTTTCCCGGCATGTTTCATGTAGTTTTGTTCGTCGATGCGTGCCAGATCCAATAACTGAACTTTCAGTATAGTTTCTTCATAGGTAATATTATTTTATTGTTCAAAGAATCAATAATTTGATCCTTTCTCCAGCTTGATGTTGGTAATGGCTCTAACCGACGATTATGAGACAGTGTAGCGTCCATCACTATCTACTAATCTCCTATTTTCTTCGATTCGAACACCAATGCAAAACCTTTCAGAAAACCACTATCACTGCGAATATGTGATATAATCAAACATTTCCCTTTATTATCTTCTCTGATAAAGGGATTAGGATCTTATTTTCTACATTTATACAAGCTTCTATCAGGCATTTTTGTTAAACTGCGGCATATTAAAACTACTTCTGTCACCGACAAATTAGTATTTCTTTCTCTCAGACAGTTGAAGACGTGCAGATTTAATTGAAATATAATTAGATTTATTAGCTGTTATCTAGAAACCAATATCACGTGCAATTCTGGGAAGATATAATAGATAATTATTGTACTCAGTTCCAAGAACTATGAATGTGCCTGAGCTCCCATCCCTCCCCAGTATTAATTGTTATTTCGTCAATCATAATGAGTTTTTTTCTTCTAAATAATCAAATTGGAACTGTTATTGTATCTGTTTATCGAAGACAATCTTCAAACTGTCTCTCAATTTAACAAACTATCCTATCTAATAACTATTATCTATTTACATTTAATTGTCTTATTCGTTTCTTGGAGTTAGGGTTCAGTGTTTGAAATCATTTTCCAAAATAAGTTGTATTCTATCATCGTCAAAATTGTAATACAAAAGTTTTCGACCGACAATGTGTTTTTCGTTTTTCAAACGTAGATAAAACGAATAGGTAAAAGTGAATGCATTATTTTGAAAAATTCCAGATATTAATTGAAAAAAATATAATTAAACAAAATTATTCTATTATTTTAAGAAGTGTAAGAATATGAAGACATATATAATAATATAATTTAAATAACAAAAATTGGTTATAGAAGATTCAATAACCTTTTTGCATTATATAGAATAAATGACCGACGAACCCAAATGGAGGAAGTATACAATTCATCTGTTTGCTTTTTTTGGTTTGTGCGCGCGTTTTATATAGTAAACTTACTTCGATTTTGATGATTTTCGATTCATTTGAAAGTTGAGACTTGAGAAATGATCTCATATTCGTAAAATCTCAAATCCGAAATCTCCTTCATTTCCAAAATCACCCCTGAAGGGGGTGAAGGGACCATTTTTCTCGAAAATCGAAAATCTGTGGTAGCAGAATTGAAGATAAGAAAATATACGGAAAAGTTTCAATTGAACATTTTTCGCTATGTGGAAGGGGAAATTTCTTTTAAAAATTGAAAATCTGAAAATACAAAATTAAAGACCAGATTATTTCTAACAACAACATTGACATTGAACATTTTTTTCATAGAGTTACGGTTTTCGAGTTACATCAGTGGTAAAGTCTGAAATATGTATAAATAAGTATTTCCGCCGCGATGATTTGAGATCTCCAAATAATACTCGTAACAAGTACAAGAATATATATACATGGGTAACTAAAGTTATCGTTACTAATGTTACTCGCAAAAGTGTGAAATAAATATTTTTAACAAAAAAGCGATGGTATTAGTTGGTTCACTGAAATATACAAAATAATATTAATTCTATAGGTACCTGTGAAGTTGGTGCCAAAAGTTTTCAATCTAACTGCAACTGCACAGCTTCAAAAGTACCAGAACCCATAGAATTACTATTATTTTGTCTTTTTCAGTACACCAACTTATAATGTCGGTACAATTTTTTTTGTAAAGAATATTTTTAATAAAAAGTGTTCACATTTTTGACTACCTATATAAAATTCAATATCTTGTTTTCCCACAGATACTTTGCTCAAAAGGGGGTGAAAGGAAAATGTACATGAAACAGTGAAATCGACACACATACAGAGTGTCCCAGCGGTGCGAGGAAGTAGGATTACTCCTAAAAGGAGAAACATATCGATATGCGGTTTTCGGGACAGGATAGAACTTTTTGGGTGCATATTTGAAAATTATTTCCATTTATACAGGGTGCGCATCCAAAGAGTGGCTCATCAAACATACGTTTTTTAAAATTAAACAATCCATATTTGATACCATCAAAATGGTGTAACTTAGTATGGGTCTGTTATGGGTCGTTCCGGAGTTGGAGCACTTATAAGGTATGTATGTAGTTTAATAATAATGAATGAAGCTGTCGAGAGGATTAAGCAAATATATAGGGTGATTGAGTTTGCGAAATCATGAATGAAATTTTTTTCCAGATGGAATGCCCTGTATATAAATACGTCATTGAATGCAATAATGATTAAGCTTTCCGAAAATGTGCAACATCTATAAGGAAAAGTCAATTACTACGAAGTAGTCATATTTTGATCAAAGTTATGTTATGCGAAGCCGACAGAACTCCGCTTCCAGTTATATTTTTTGATTTAAGGCATCTTAGCTCAAAACAACCAAAAAAGGCTTTCATAGAATGCATCCTGAAAATTCCTAGGTCTCAGAAACCATATCACCTCATTTTATTATCTTTATATTTTTTTATGCAAAATAAGCTGCATTTCGATTTAGTAATGTAATAAATAACGTAGCGAAAAAATATACATAACAAAGATTTAAACAACGAAGAGTTATTAATTAAAAATTAAAATAAAACAACAGAAAACAACCAAACGTATTACATTTAAAATTAAGGTAATTGAAATGCAAAAATAATAAACAAACGAATATCTTATAAGAGATGTTCCAAATTGTGGCCGTTTTCTTGCGTCCATCAACGAAAGAGCGTCTGACCCGAGGTCTGACCTCATTCAGAATATTGGGCGTTATAGACTGAAATGCCTGTTTTATCATGTCTTTCATGTCCTGACGATAGCCTATATATTTAATATGTCTCCATAGAAAAAAGTCCATCGGATTTAAATTTGGAGATCTCGGCGGCCAACTAATAACCCCTCCTCTTCCAGTCGATTTTCTGGGCAACCAGTGTCTCAGATATATTTTCACACCCCTGTGAAAATGTATTGGACAGCCATCCTGCTGAAGCTACATGCCCCTTGTCGTCTGGAGGTCTACATTTTCCAGTAAAATAGCGAGTTCATTTCTGAGGAAAGATAAGTAGACTACCCCAGTGAGTGTTTCATTGAAAAAGAAGGGGGCCAATAACGTGACCATCAATTATCCCTCCCCACACATTTACAGACCACTGATTTCGATAATCAATCAAACGCATCCAGTGCGGATTCTCAAATGCATATGCAATAATGCACGCTGTGGACTGCTCCGTTACTTCTAAAATTAGCTTCGTCAGATAATGGAATCCTGCGAATTATTGAAGGATCTTCCGCCATCTTTTTTCTGGAAGTTATTGGCGTGAAGTTCTTGATGTAACTCCAAGTGATAGGGGTGAAAACGATGCTGTAGCAATACACGATTTACACTAGACTTGGATGTATCAAGTTCTGAAGCTATTTCCCTAGTACTGATTTGAGGGTTGTTTTCAACTTTTAACAATATGTTCAGTTCCAAATTTTGAGAGAGCCGTTGACCAAGTAGCAGCTTCTTTGAATAAGATGCACTTCCAGAATTTCCAAATCTCTCCAACACTTTTTGCATTGTCTGTCGTCTCGGTTGTCTCGCATTTGGATATTGTGCCTTATAGATTCTTGTAGCTAAAAGAGGATTCCGCTCAGCTTCACCTAAGACTAAGATCATGTTAATCATTTCTTCATTGAAAAAAATCATTGTGTTATTATAAGTAAGTATTGACAAGACGAGGTGGCCATAGCAACAATCGAAATCCAACAATAAATAAGGTGACTTAATAATTTTTGAAGTTTTTACGTAATAACTTCGTAGTCATTGGCTTTTCCCTATACATGTTACACATTTTCGGAAAACTTTATCATTATTGCATACAATGATGTATTTATACGCAGGACGTTCCATTTGAAAAATAAAAAATTATTTATGAATTCGTAAACTCAATCACCTTGTATATTTGCTTAATCCTCTCGACAATTTCATTCAATATTATCAAACTAGAGGACATGATAATTTTTTTTCATTATCTTACATAGTAACACCTTTCAATTTATGGTATCAAATATGGAATGTTTAATTCAAAAACCCTATGTTCTACGAGCTACTCTTTGGATGCGCACCCTGTATAAATGAAATTAATTTTAAAATATGCACCCAAATAAGTTCTATCCTGTCCCGAAAACCGCATGTCGATATATTTCTCCGTTTAGGAGTAATCCTACTTCCTCACACCGCTGGGACACCCTATAAGAAACATTTCAAATATATTTCAGCATGTAATATGTATGTTCAACTTTACATTATTTTCATTCAAAACTGAATTAAATAGATGCACTGAAAATACAAAATAATATTATTTCTACTAATCAATGGTAAAGTTAGCAAAAGAGTGTGAAACAAACAAAACTCAATTACAAATAATATTATAGATGAACTTTGAAGTGTTCTATCTATTTTCCATAATTTGTAGTTCTTGTAGAAATAGAATTATTATTATTTGGTTATTTCAGTGCCTCATTTAATATTTACCAATACAGGATTGAAAAAAAGTCAAAGCAAGAGTATCTGAACTTATTTGCTTTGTCACTTTCCTCCAAGGCCAAGCAACAAATACATTCTTACTTTAGACATTTTACATTGAAAAGATGGTCTTAAACATCTGATAAGAGTCTCTCAAGGACATCAAGGATAACATATCACTGCTAGCAAAGCTTACATCGGTAAGTAACGAACAAAAAATGGCATAACAACATTCATCGATACCAATAATTGGTAGTTTGTATCATTTCGACGTATAATTATTGCCAGTGACTCAGAGATACCTTGGCTCTCTCTCCTCTCTTACTAGGGATAGCGTGCATTGTATGAAAAACCAGTCGACACTTCAACTTGGAGTTATTTATGGCTGACCAATATCCCGAATCTGGATTAGGATTAATCAAGTATTTATTGGTCTTACGATGCTATCAGTGGAATAATATATGGTCGATGAATATAACATAAAACATCTCTAAACTTTCGAAATTTGGTCCCTAACATTTTTCCATTAATATTAAAGCATAGAAACAGATACTACTCTCACATTTATTTACTCTTTGTATTTGAAAATAAACAAAAATGCCATAGATTATTCACTATTTTAATCTCAACGAAAAGTGCTCTTCATTTTGATGAAGATCTTAAGAAAATAATCTGTTATAATTAAGTTTTTAAAAAAAGTTCTGTGATACTCAGAAAAATACAAAATTACATTTATTTATTATATTGGTAACGGTAATTTTGAAGTGGTGCAAGAGATGAAGTATCAGTTATATGTAAAGTAGAATCTCGGACGTGCAGTATTTGCACCACCATTGTAAACCAGAATTAATTTTCACATTTGCTTAAGATCCAAAGTGGATGTTATTCACCTCCAACGTTCTATTAGTTATTAGTGCAAAGTGAATTTATATATCGTCGTTTCACCTCACCCTTTTATCAAAAATAAGGGTAATCCAGAAATCCAGCAGGAAATGTTGTGATTCTCTGATTTAAAGAAAACTGGTGCGTGAAAAGTCACGCGGTAGTAGTGAAACTTTTTTATTTAGCTAAGGATAGGATAAAATTCCAAAACTCCCAATTGGCCATGTACATGCCGTAATCGTCGAATCTGCATAAAAGGTATTCTTGGAGAAATCAATCTTTCAGAAACAAGATCTATGCGAGACAAGTAAGACGGTATTTCTGGATATTTGAAGCCATTGTATACTGATAATGCCGGTATATTATTTTTATTGACTGACTGCATGCAGCTGAAGAATAATTTGAGCCGATCTATGGAAAATGTTCAGGATCTCATAGTTTTCTGGAGAAGGCGATTTTAAATCCTTCTCGAACCAAACTCTATCGCAAATAGAGCATGACGATCCAAATGAGTTGTCCAAGAATTTATTGTTGAACTCTTCGTGAGCGGTTTTATGCAGAATTAAACTGCTGTAAGAAGTTTTCAGGATATTAAAATTGGGCCTTCGTCGATTGCTTGATCCTGGAGCGTCTGAATGTACACTTCGATCATCAATGTGTAGAGCTGTTCCGACAAAAGAAGGGGAAGGAGCACCACTTTCTATAGCTGTTTCAACAAGAAGATGAGACGGAGTTCCAGTCTCGAGCAAAGCGGACTTACGTAGGCGACAATACCGACGTCGTGCATCATTCTTACATATTTTAGCACTAGTATTATTAAAAAAAATTCCGGGCTCGATAATCACGACACCGTCCAGCCACAGTTTTTGGTTCCAGTTTCTCCTTTGTGTAAACGAAGAGCCAAGCAATGTTTGCCAACCTGTCAACAAATTCGTGAATATGAAACCACAGTATAGGTAAAACACAGTAGTCCCACTCAAGCCATTCCTTGATGTAACCCGCCGTACCATAAATGGGGAGAGATGAAATCGGCTGGCCTTCGACAAACCGTCGTCTTCACATTTATAATTTGCGACCGCCAAAAATGATGCTCCGATCATCTAAGGAGCCGCCGGTGAATGGGACTACTGTGCTGACCTATACTGTGTATGAAATGTTGAAATGGATTTACTCTCTCTATAAAAGTTTCACTTCAAAAATTACTAACGCAACATGGAGTCCATAAGAAGAAATTAAGCAGCTCTAATTTTCTCGAATAAAACTACCTACGTGTAGTTCAAAATCAAGTATGTATAGCGCTGCCAAGGTATTGAAATATTACGACAAAATGTATTTGCAAATTATACAATTATATCACAGATAAGAGAGTCGCAAGGCATTTATGAAAATGGAGATTTACACTTTTTTTCAATTCAATTGTTTTCTCGACGCCCTTTTAATAGGCATGACATTCTGAACTACTTTGCCCATTTACTCCACTAATAGCAAAGATACCCATGTTATCCCACGTTCCGTGGAACACCCTGTATTCTTAAACAATATTTTCGCCAGCTTAGAATTATTTTTCAGCATCTCAATTAACTCAATCTTCTTATCAAGGTTCAGAAGTTTCACTTCAAAAACGATTTCAAGGTCTGTCAAAACGATTACGAAAAAATAAAGTATTCTTTTTAAATAGAACACCCTTAAATTTTTTTATCAATATCGTAATCTCCATTTGTATCAAGTTGCCATACAAATTTTCTATCTTCATAGCAATATTGTTCTTGGGTTAATATTCATAGTATTTACAAAGCAAACGCTTTGTCAACAATTATGACGGAGACCGGGCGCATTGAAGTTTTAATGACGATAGGATAGCGCCCAAGAGTGCAGAAATCATACCTAGAACAACAAAATATTATTAACAATGTTGGTACTTTAGTTGAACTTGTTCATAAACAACTAAATCATTTTCAATCTCTCAATTCTGGCTGCAAGTACCTACATACCTATGTCATCTTATTTGGTGGCAGTTTTGCCACTCATGGTATGCTTTAGAGCCTTTACCTATTCAAAATCTCTCAATATCTAAGCGAGTGGGATTGTTGGCTAGTAAACTAGCCCTGTGTCATCACAGTCGCTTGTGGACTAGTATACCTGTTTTAATCCATAACAACGGGTAGAGATGAGATAATTCCACTATATTATTGACTTTATACTTACACAGACATTATAACGTATCCAAATCAGGCCAAACGAAATCTAACATAACTTCAATAATCTCGATAGCTAGTTCGTTACTGAGCTAGTAAGAAGGTGTCATCTCACTAGCTAACTCGCCAGCTTCTAAACTCGCCAAATGGCGGCTAGTAAACTCGCACTATGTCATCGCCTTTTAATATTCTCCCTCATTTTAGTCATATTATTTAAATCTACAGTTTCATAGAAACGCTACAATCTTTTTGAAACTGTTTATTAGGAGACCCTGTTTTTATATAACATTCTATTTTTTTCAGTATCTGTGGTAGTGGCATTCTTCATCTGCTGGGCCCCATTCCATGCGCAAAGACTCTATTCCATATATCAAGAATCTCACAGCAAAGAAACCCGCGAATTCCATCTGAAGATATATGAAACAATGACGTATGTCAGTGGCATACTTTACTACATGTCCGCTACAGTCAATCCAATACTCTACAATATTATGTCCGTCAAATTTAGAGAGGCCTTTAAGGTAAGACATCTTTGACGTCTATCATTTCAATAAATAATGTTTCTTGATTCACTTCGTATATTTTTGCAATTATAGATACAACAGAAATCACTTAAAAATGCTCATTTGAAGATTTTTAAGTAGATTTCAAATCTACATACTTTTAATTGACCATTAAGGGTGACTAGAAAAAATAGACTAGTTAAGTGCTGGCATCATTATTTCAAACAAAACAGAAGTTTTGATGGTTCAAGGGACCTTGAAAGATAAAGATAAGCAAACAGAAGAATTCTCTAAAATTCTTCATTATCTACTGTACATCCTACTGGGAAATGTGAAATATGACATCCTGTATCCTGTAGATTACACAAAATATACTAAACTCATAATTTTAGACTGAAATATAGACAAAGATTATATGAACCATTGGCTGTTTAGATTTCTTGTTAAACTTTGGATGGCCGATCATGCTTATTTTTAAAATTCGCCTTAATCTTAACACAAGAGATTTGGATCGCGAGATACGTAAACAGAAATTTATCACAAACTTATTATTACTATTTCCGAGCTAAGGTATTTAAAAACTTCAAGACTATTCACTAAGATCACTGAATATGAGAAAAAATTATAAAACTAACATTTAAAGGACCAACTTTTATTAGTTGAAAAACATTTTTCAAACCAATCAAGGGTACCCGAATTACAGCACTAAATAAATATTTTCTACTGAAAATAGGACCGACTCTATTAGTCAGTGTACTGAAAAATTCAAAATAAGGTTAATTCTATAGTACCTTTGAAGTTGGTGCCAAAAGATTTCTATTTACTCATAACTACAACACTTCAAAACTACTACCACCAATAGAATTGACCTTTATTTGGATTTTTCAGTGCACAAACTAAGTCCTTTTGTAACAAATGTTTATGTATTGTTCATAGCTTCATCTCATGTACTCATTTAATCCATTAGATTTCCATTCAGACAACAAATTTTCGAAAAATAGATGTTATAAAAAATTCCAACATATGAAACTGATTTAAAAATAATCTCAATAATATTATACTAATTTGATTAGATAAATATAGATTTGTGCAACTGAAAGAATGAGAGAATTCAAATGTCCATTAGATAGTAGAGTAAAACTATTAAGCTATAAGTAAACTTTGTTTCTTAGATTCCAGATAAAATTGGCTCAGAAAGTCATCAAATTAGCCTGAAAACGCACATTGGGAATATACATTAGAAGTTTTCACAAAGTCAAAAATATATAGGCTATCTTATTTGCAATTTTAAATGTATTTTGTTATTTTTTCGATCAAGCTGGGAATATTTGAAAAGTCCAATATTTTAAGATTAAGACATCATTTTTCAAATTCAAATTTCATTTATTCCTCTGAATTTCTCATTCTGATGTGATATAATCATGTCGATTTCAATTGAATTATGACTTTCAAAGTACAATGATATATTTTTCGATTACATCTTCCAAATAATGAGGTATCAAAAATCAAGTAATATACCTAAAAGAAACAAAAGATATAGTAAAATAATATCATCCTTAAAATTGTATGAATTGGTGAGGCTTCTATGGTTCCTCACCCAAAGGGTGCCAACGGGACCCTATTACTAAGCCTCCGCTGTGCGTCTGCTCGTCTGTGAGCGGGCTGCATCTCATGAACTGGAATAGTGAAACAATTGAAATTCTCACAGAAATAATAAAAATAAAATAAAATTCAAAATAAAGAGGACCCTATACAATTTCTTGAACCGTTATAGGTAGACCCATAAAATCTTCATAAAGTAAGAAATCCTATAACTACTGCAAACTAAAGGGTGTTCTAAAGTTTTTTTTTTTTGATTTTGAACCGATAAGCATCTAAACAGCCATATGGTACCTGGTACCTATGTATTTATTAGGTACCAGGGAGTTTTCAATTTGTCACTTTTATTTGATAATAATTAAGTTGAATTTTATAGCTCCTTCGTCTGGACGAACTCTCTTAGTATATTTACCTATAATAATCCTATAACTGATAATTAATCCCTTGCACAACTTCAAAATAACCAATGAAAAAAAATATATTTTCTATTTCTTAATGGCTTATTCAATAAGGTCAGTGACCTACTACTTGTTTTACTAATACGGCCGTAGAATATTTGTTCTTACATGAGGCTAAAAATATCTGCTAAACTCAAAAGATGCACTTAGTTTTTCATCAAAATAAAGTGAATACGTTACGTTTTTATATTTCTTTTCTAAATTTAACTTCATTTGGCAATTATAACCGCAGCAACTTATCTTCTCAAATCTTTAATTATACATTGACGCTGAAATTGTTTGTTTTGATTCGAATCCAAAAAGAGATCCAAATAACCACGCCGATGATGAGTTGACGCTTCATTCTATAATTGAGTATATAATTAGGTCTATTCGTGTTTATCTTTGATTTTCTTGATGATACCCTGGAAAATATTAGCTATCTACAAAGATTTAACGATTAAACTCCATATAAGGAGATCGACAGAAGAAAAAAAAAGAATTTAAACTGGCGGACAGGAATTACAACTGTTTACAAGCTACAATTACCTATGAACAATCTAGGAAGAGCCGAATCTTTAATAGCATACGGACTATAAGAAAAACCATGTGAAATAAAATCGCGAGTATATCAACGAATGGTTCCTGGACAAAAATATCTGAAATGTAGTGTACAATATCTCTTAAACGGTGGGTATGCCAGACATTCTTGTTTACACAAATTACTTCAAATAAAAACTAAGCATACAGTAGTAAATTTCTTAACTCCCGAATGAACAAAAGTAAAATGTATTATAAGGAAGCCCAAGCGAAGATCTGCAGAATGAACTGCCAAAGATAAAACTACACAAGGGAACGAAATTGCTCAAGAATGAACGCTTATCTGGGAGGTACCAGAGATCTGAATACTGCTAAAATCTCTAAGACAAAATAGCAATAAGGACATAATGTCACCGATACCACTTGAAAAATGGGACGACTACTTTAGTAAGCTCCTTACAGAAAACAAACCTTAATTTCTGAACAAGGATCAAAATAATACAATAGAACAGCTAGAATAGATTACATAGAACATATGTAAATCTCTAAAAAATGGAACATCTGCTAGACCCAATAACTTACCACCAGAGTTATTGAAATACTGATCAGACAAACTGTTTAAACAAATTACCATCTTATTTCAAATGTGCATCAACGGAATGGAAATACCCAAAGAATAGATAGACAACGTCATATATGTCGGAACAATGTGAAAGCTGCAATTATAGAGGCAGTACATGCTCGATGGCTCCAATATATAGCAAACTGCTGACCAAGAAATATGAAAACGAGTATAGCGATCTAGAAGCAAGGGGGCAAGTCGCTTTTAGAGCAGGAAAATCAACAGTTGACCACCTGTTTTGTCTCACCCAAACGATGGAAAAGAAAACAGCATTCCAACAGGAAATACACCTACCGCTTATATTTCAACTTGAAAAACGCGTTTGGTAATATTCCACAAATTAATCTATGGGAGCCCTAGAAAGAGCAACATCAACGTTGACTTAATCAAAGCCGTGAGGAATCTGTATAAAAACACAACAGAATTAAGATAGGAAAAAATATTTCACAAGGCTTTATAGCTTTATTAGGGTCTAAAACAGGGATGTTGCCTCTCCCCGACATTATTTAAGATTTGTCTGGAAAAAAGCGTTAAAATCATGGAAGAGAAAATGCAAGAATATGAGCATTCCATTAAATAACACAGCTTTATATACCATGAGGTTTGCGGACGACCAAATAGTTCTGGCCCAGGACTATGAAAACCTGGATTATATGACCTGTAAATTAATTAAAGAATACGAGAAATGGGTAAGTTAATATAAACAAACAATATATATGTGCATAGTGCATAGGTGGGGTACATAAAGACCTAATTCTTTAAGATACACGGCAAAGAATTAAAAGATACCATAAATATAAGTACCTAATATCGGAATAGTATCGTCAAGAATATAATCACATATGGAGGCGAAGTTTGACATTTAAAGCAACGCACAGAAAACCCATTAAGGGTAACAGAAATGGAGATGCGCTGCTGGTAAATCTAGATTAGATAGAATTAGAAATGAGAGCATTAGAGAAATCATGAATGTTGGTATGATATGGGGGAAGAAAGACTACCAAAGCAGGTTCTTGACTGGACTCCCCAGGGATAACGAAAAAGAGGTTGTCCCAGAAAGAGTTGGAGAGATATTATAGATGCAAAATCCGAGACAAAGGCATAGTATAGAACCTATGGATGGACAGAGACCAATGGCGGCTGGAGATCGGAAAAGAGAAAGTTTTAACCCATATACTATATAAAAACTAGAACTGCCTTCATTAGATGATCCACAGGAAGTTATAAAATAACTACACAACGTAAGAGTCGTAATGATTTTGTAGTTTCGCAGGAGATGATTTACAGGGTAGATAGAGACTCTTGATGCCAACTTCAAGATCTTTATGATTTTACATTAGGTGTTCTTATTCTTGAACGACGGAGGTATACAATTCGATATTTTGTATGCTTAGATGAACTTGCGTTTCTCATAATAAACGTGCTCAGATTTTGATTCTGATGATAAAATGAAATGCAAAATGTTTTTCTGTCTGAAAATCCCCTCCAAAGGCTTTGGGGGACATTTTTCTTAAATCGATTAAATTTGAGACGGTGGAATTGAAGAAAATGCCATTTCCGGAAACGTTTAGGTGGAAAAATTTTCAAAAATGGCTTTAGAGTTAGGACGTGGGAAGTTTTGGGAAAAATGTTAAATAATTGTACATATATTTCGAAGCAAAGAATCATTGTGAGTCAGGTGTTAGAATCACAATTACTTCCTTTCAGCCATCTTTTATCCAAACATTTTATTGCAACAAGTACACCTAAACTCGTCAGCGAATACATGACCGACATGCCGGATAGCACGACTTGTCATCCCTCCGGCAATAATCAGTCAACCTACTTTATACATAACAGTACCACATGAACTTTCGTTCATTTCCACCTTTACAAAAAGAAATAATAATTTCAGACTAGGTATTTATTATCAATATCTTTAACAGTTCTGTTGCACCAGCTTTGGTCAAAAAATTGACAGTAGAACAACTGTAACTATCTACCTACCTCTATTTCTTATAGAATTGTAAAGTAGTCTGCCAGAATAACTTACATTACTTTAACCACAACTGACATTAATTGTGCTATCCGGAGTGAATCAGCAGTATTCATAACCGAAGCCCAGTAGCCATCAAAAAAGCATTGCGTCAGTTACCATGATAAAGATAACATCAAACGCGACAACTAAATACAGAAAAATCTACGATATGGGCAGGACTAACGAGACTATTCTAGAATTATGAGAATCTCTTCCCGTGGTATATATATATATATATATATATATATATATATATATATATATATATATATATATATATATCAACAGTATGTTATAATATATCTGTAGAGCTTACGAACTTTGGTACCCAGATATCATAAACCATACAATCATATCAAGTTTATAATTCATCAGTCACTAATAAACAAATCCACCTGATTCACACGCATCTATCATCATTCGAATTTACCACGCCGCAAATTTTGTGTATCAACTCGTCCTGCCTAGAAAACAAGTCCAACACTGTCCTTAAGTTATTCTGCAATATTAAAATTGCGCATTCAACGAATTAACTACGTCATATCGACAATCAGCCTCAGATATAAAATCAGCAATATTTTTCGATTCTATGGTTACATTAGATGATTTCTTTCCACCGAAGTAGTTAATGAGTTTAACGTGATTCACTCCTTATTACAAATTCATATTTTATTCAACAATATTGCAACTATCACCCGGTATTTTTTAACCTAATACTGCATGAAATCTCAATATTTCAAGTCAATATCGAACAATTTACAGTTTTACATTTCCATCAATTCAGTTCAAGTATTCCTTGATCTTGATTTAAAGATATCATTTACCATTGTTTCCATCATATAAAAATCTCTATTATTTTCTTAAATAATTATTTACAGTCAACAGTCTTAAAATGTCAAAATGAATTGAAAAGGAATCACAAAATTGCATCTATCTGTACCACATCATGCAGGCCAAAATAGAATAAATCATCATTGATAACACCAACAATGAATCTAATAATTAAATACTTTGTCACTATCGGGTCAACAGGAATTCAAAAAGCATAAATTTGATACCCAGTACCTCGTCAGTGAAAAAACATATTACCAAAAAAAAACAACTTGCATCAAGAATATTGACGCAGTCAACGTTTCCAGAAAATCCGGGGGGAAATTATTGCACATGAGTATTCCAAAAAGCAACATCCTTACCACGTTGTTTTGGAACTCGTGAAACACATCGTTGTTTTATTTAACTTTACATATTATTAAAACGTTTCAAGTTTAGGTTCGATTTCGTCCAGTTGCATACGTGTAGACTTTGAAACAAATAAACAAATCTGATTTAAGTAAAATCTCCGGCATTGACATGATGTCAATACATTTGTCACACATAAATGTTTCTCCTCTGTGTACAAAGTGCGCTAGAGTGCAATTGGAAATCCTGTCATCCAAGGGAATAACAATGCTACAAGAATTTAAATATATCCAATACGGCACGCCGATCACGAATGCTGTATCAGATAAATCAAGTGAAGGAAGAAGGCAACGTATAGAAGAGAAACAAAGATTGAAGTCCATCGAGGAATCTCTTTATAACAAGCAAATCGTCAATTTGAGAATACATAGGCCATTTGTTATTTTCGAATATTACATATTGCAGATATATGTATAGAAAATAGTCAGTCTTCAGAGAAATATCTCATCGTTTTTGAAAAGTAAGGGTTTCTTAGGATAATAATAATAATAATAATAATAATAAAATAAACCAAATAACTAAATAAAACGAGCTCAATTCTGTGATCAAGTTAGTTTCTCATCAAAACTTATGAAATGACCTTGATGCCTGTCACTTTGTGTATCTTTGCCAGAAACCATTGTTAAACGCCCTATACATATGTCGTAACTTCTGTTATTGGATAGGTGGTTAATAATGTAACCTCAACAGAAGTCTCATGCGGTTGGAGTGAGACACAATACGAAACTTTACAGAATAAGTACTAGTTCTATAAACTTTGAAAATACTTTGGAATAATTTAAAACCCAATTTTAGAGTTAGCGGATCTGTTTAAAAATCAAGACATGCAGCTTGCAGGTTAATTTATCAACAAGTATATTTATTCATCATCATTTTTCCTTAGACCAAAGAAGTATACAAATCGTGCTCCAATTTTATGATTTTTTTTATTTGAAAAAGGACTATTTAGAGATATTCGCATAAAAAAACGACATTCAACATGTCCTTCACCCAGGTATGGAGAGGGCATTTTTTTCGAAAATCGAAACTTTGAGATAACAAAATTAAAGAAGCGACCATATCCGATAATGTTTGAATTGGGCATTTTTCAAAAAATCATATGTTTCCGAGTTATAGCAGTGGTAAATTTTGAAATATGTGTATTTCCGCGATGTTTTGAAATCTCATAGACAACCAGTGTGGATGTTCATGTTCCTTGTTAAATCGACTTATAGCCTTGACTGTGAATGCGATGTCTGGTTTAGTCCGTGACTAAATACAGTAGGCTTCCAACAGTTTCTTCCAAAATATCCACATATAATCGCTATAATTAAACTGTAGCCCGCATGGGTAAATTTTCGATTTAGCCCGTAGATGGCCTTTTTCAGCTTAAAAATCCTGCCGGAATCAACATCGGAACTATCCGGCTGCTGGATGAAGATCTCTTCGTCTCAAACGCATTGCAGGAAGACCGTAACCGCATCCATTTGGTTGTTCATTCGGTCGCGGAAGACTATACCGATAAGCACTTTTACTGCTGTGTAGCGGACAACAGTGGCGAAAATCTCTGTACAATCAATTCCATGTTCCTGAGAATACCCTTTGGCTACCAATCCAGGCTTATATCTCACGATATTGCCCTGTTTATCGCGTTTGATTTCAAACACCTATTTAATCTGTACAATAGATTGACCAGAGGGTGTTTCGACTAATGTTCGAGTCTCGTTAGCCTCCATTGACTTCAGTTCTTCCATAGCAGCCTTCCATTGACTTGCGTTGTAGCTACGTAGCGCTTCTCTAACCTTTCTTGATTCTTGATTATTGTCATCCAAGACGGCGTAAATTAAATCGCTGTCTCGTATTGACTTATTCTCTCCCGCTGATCATCAGAGCCCAGCCATTGTTTCAATGGGATCCCCTGGTACCGAAACAAGAATTTTCTGCCGAACTTCCCCTAAAACAGTCTCTGCCCAAAATGACTTCTCCAAGTTTGCATCAAATAGCGTTTGACACGTTAAACTAGAGTTTGATTCATCCGCTTAGCAAAATCACAGCAAAATGCTGTGGTGTGTACGCGACCGATGTCTTACGGATGATGCTTGCCTCCGTGCAAATTTTCCACATTTCCTCGTTACAGAATTCAGTACCTTTGTCTGATCGCAGCCTGTTGATCTTCTTTACATTTTGATTCTCGATCTCGATATGAAGAAAAGTTTTTTAATTAACTCAGAAATTAATTATGAACTTCAGTAATTGCTTCAGTTGGACGAATGAAGGTTGGAAAAATACCGTAAATCTTATTTCAGTATCAAAACTTGTACAGGATGTTGATAAAATATGATTCGAAAATTTCTTCTTAAATTGTTGAAAAACTTTGTTAACTTACATGGCACACCCTGTATTTATTCACATAATCGAACCTAGAATTTTATTCTCTTTTGAACTGTATTAGGCAAGACCTTATGCTTAAAGATATCCAGTTCCGTGACATTAATGTAGGGCTATATCCTACTCGAGAAGAAATACAGTACAATAAAATTGTAGATAAAGAAACAAATGAGTTTCTTGTGATTGAATGTGTCATAAAATACTCTTTTATCACACAACGACAAATAGAAATACACACAGGTATCTATCACCAGGCGGAACATCTCAGATTGAAATAAATAAAATCCATCTATACCATATTCAAATATACCTAATAGTAGCTGTATGAAACTGATTTCCATCGTTTTTTTGTTTGGATTTTTTGATACATTCGGCGAAATTGGCAGGGTACAAAAAATAAGAAGAAAACGAACAAAATGTCATAATCACTATAATATTGAAAATAATTTATTTTGACTCTTGTAATAGAAAGCAGATTTATCAGGAAATAAAACTATATGCTGAAAGTCTTCATCTACACCTAATAGCTCAAAAATCAAGAAAAAATAATTCAATAATGAAAATCAGTCTCATAAAGCTACTATATATATTTCGAATAGAAATTTATGTATTTCAATATACTTGAAATATGGTGAAACCCGTTAATTCATGGGTTATCGTTAACCTCTTATATTAATAATTTCCATTGTTGTTTTAACTTCTTGTTGGTGCTATCAGCTCACTCTCATTATTTCTTAAATAAAAAAGCATTAGTGCTTTGTTTAATTAAAAAAAATCTTGTTATACCATATTTCCTGAATTCCAAAATAGTTCGCATTATCCCTTTTATGGCAACTATTCTACTAGTTTACCTGAAAACCCACAAATCCTATCTATGAAAACATGAGCTGTACCTAAGCCCTTCAAAAATTAATTTCGGTTATTGCAACAAACAGAAGATTATTAGTGATTGAAAGTGTGGAACAAATTTGTGTGGTTATCGACCAATATCTTTTCTACTCGGATATGTAAATCTCGAAAGAAAACAATGATAAGAAGAGCAAACAGATCTCATAGAATACAAAACATATGATGCATACATGTTTATTTCACATTTCACCTGCCTTATTTCGAATTAGTCGAATTAGTGATGTGATTTTGTTACAGGAAACGTTTGCACGATTCTGTGGTCTAAATCAGCTACATCATCGCAAACCAGAGAGATCGTATTCTGTTATGTCTAGATCAAACTTGAGAGGTCCAGAATCAACGGAAAGCGCTGGCAGTCACGATCATACTCTACAAACTTCAACAAACAAGAATACCTCAGTTGAATCTTTCAGTGGCCCACAAAATAAAAAGTAAGTACCTATACGTATTCAGAATGTAATTCTCGCAAAATGGGATTTGCATTTAATTAGAAAAAGAGGTGCTTGGGCCAGTGACTACATATAAAAGATAAAAGATTCGCACGGGGGAGGTCAAGTATTCAACTGAAACAACTGTAGAATCATTCCCCTTCCTGCATTTGACCTCGAGCTATAGATTCGCGTGGCGCCATGCATTTCGCACTATCCCACACAATGATTCTACAGTTGTCTAATATATTTTAAACTGGTCCTAATACCTATCTTTCTAGCTAAATGCAAAATCCATTTTGCGAAAATATTAGGTGTACCAAATTTGAATGAACTGAAAAAGCTCTTGCACCCATAGTCTTGTTACCATCAGAGTACTTCGATAGCTACGATGGGAGTTATTTTCGTAGCCCCCATAATGCTTAGGCAAGCAAATCTTAGTTCTCTTTACTCCATCATTTTAAAATGGCTATGTTAATTGGATGTTTTAGATTCAGAGCTTCAACATCTATTAAAGAAGTTAATGAAACAACCAAGAGCTCAGAAGTGAAACTGGACTTGCAAAGTGTTGATAATCCTCCAACTACAAATGAGATGAGTCCAACTACATATATATCTGTCCATATTGGCCATGCGGCACCGCCAACAAGACTTGGGAAATTTCTTCAACTTTTTCATTGTCTAGCTAAAAGGACATTAGATGATGGAAAGAAACTATCATCGTATTATACCACGCCAATTAGAGAACCAAATATGGAGCTCCAGAAGACTGATAAAAGTGACTCCTTTGAAAGGTACCAGTAATCTTCTAAAATACTAATTTTACTCTGCCAACCATCTCAAATTTGGATAGAATGGTTTACAGGGGTTCACCCGGATGTGAAAGCTCTGGTTGCTCGACTTTTCGGGTTGGTACTTCTGGTGAACTGGACCTGCATAAATGAAACCTTTGTGATTGAATAAATTTTTTGACCACTCAACTGACTTCAACGTTATTTACATAAAAACGGATGCTCATTTTATGTCACATGCGAGCGGTATCGATAGCCTATAAAAAAGCAATAAAATCGGTTTAAGTCTAACCGTTCGCGAAAGAAGCTTGACGCAGAACGAGAGACAGACAGATTAATGTCTGAAACTCTGTTTTTGGAGTTTATTGCAGTTTACTCCTTAAGAATGGATTGCATTTATAGCCCCTGGTACGAAGATTTGGTGAGTAGTAAAATCAAGCGTTAACAAAAAGCGTTATGTCTTCTATTCGAAGAAGGCAAGGCAAGTAGGATAGGCAACTACCAATTCAACTTTCGGAAACTTTATGCAAATCATTGAGGTAGTATAGTAGGGAGACGCGATGACATGGCTAAAAGCAGGTGCAGTCGGCCATATTGATACGACACTTACGTCAAACAGCTGATGATTCTCCTGAGATCGAGTTTTTTGCTTTTCTTGCGTTTTCTATACCTTTGAAATGATATCGTATGAATATGGGTTAAGTTTGTTGCTAGCTGCTTCGCTAGCATTAACTAGCCATCTCACTTTCAAATGCCTACTCAGGAAGAATATTGTTTTTGAGCGCTCGATATATATTTCTTCAATAATTAGTAGCCTTGCTTCATCCCCATATAACGTTTTCCGTACGCCAATAGAAGTCAGAGATGATCACTGAAACGTCACCATTTCCAAGAATGTAGTGCCTACAATTTACGAACTCGACTATAGTATGTACCATTTCGCCAAGCAAAAAATAAATAAATCAGATAATAAAATTCTTTTTTCTAAAGGCCAATAAATCTTGTTTATGAAAAAAGTATTTGTTTTCTTTACCTTTTTAACTGATTCAACTTGCACTGGATTATAAAAAATGTCAAGAAATTATCATCACAGCAAAATTTTTCTTTATAGGACAATATTTTTGTTTTTTTATTTATGTCTGAAATACCTCAAAACCTTATTATAGCCAAATACAGAAATACCCAAAAAACTGTTTTTTACCTCAATTTTGCAATAGTTTAAAGAAAAAATCTCATATTTGAATAAAAGTGCAATATTATTTAATAATAAAAATAATCCGGGACTGGCGAGTCATCCATATTTTTACCACACTTAGCCACGCCTACAGCTACCGTTTTCGTCGAGCAAAAATGAACCTTATAGCGTCTTCTTATAATACTACCTCAATGATGCAAATGCTTTCCTTATTACTTATAAAAAAAAATTTCATTGAAACGCACCACCTCACTCATAAGCCTTATGAATTTGATAATCTGAGAATTGGTGGTGACTAAGAAAATTTCCAATAATCAAATGTAGGGTGGTTGTAGTGTTAAATAAAAAAATCCACTGAATTCATTTCGAAGCTCAATGACGATTTTTCTATTTTTGGCGTTTACTGCGCAAGGATCGATTTCATTTATAGTCCATTTAATGGGTAGTAAAATCGAGCGTGAACGCAAAGTATTATACTTTTATAAATAAATTAGCCCTATCCAAGCAGAATATTTCAAAATTAAAGAACTTTTCGTAACATGTAGCAGACGTATTATTCTATTCTTCAGAAACAACGTTATAATATATATAGTATAAGTACCTAATATCAGTATTCAGTCTGCTAGACAAATATCAGCAATCATCTCGTGGAGCTTTCTAAGATACATTTTTATTTATATCTATTGATATAATTGATTTTGATTTAATATACATTGAATTGAATAAAGAAATAAAATTTTGTAAAATACGGAAGACATTAGATCATTTGATGAAGAAAAAAAATTTGTTATCGTCACAGTTTATATATCTGTAAATCAGAACTTCGCTGACATAATAGATTTTCTTCCTAAGGCATTGCTAGTCTGTTGAAAAAACGTTTTCACGAACACCTCTCTGAAATAGGCTCGACCAAATCGACAAAATCGAAATGCACCCATCACATTTTTAGTGCTTATTTCAGAAATGTCATTTCTGATTGATGGCTATAAAATCTTTCCTGTTTGTGGTTAATTTATTTTATCTAAATTCACGAATTTTGCCCTGTCGAAGAGAATAAACATTCTCGAAAGCTTGGCATTATCCAAAGAATTTTATTTAATAAATGACTGCATCCCCAACAAAAATCTATTTTATCAAATATTAAACCAGACAAGAATTCAAAATCAAAAAAAAAATATATATATATATATAAACTTTTGAACCAAAAATTTTTTTGGGCTTACTTATAGACATATAACAACATGCCGTTGAAATTTCAAAAGTGTGAACGATGGCAATAGGTACATTTCTATAAATTTACCTAAAATTGGCATTTTTATTAGAAATAAACTGTTTTCCAGGTGTGAGAATTTCAATAAACCCTGCATTAGCAACAGCAGCTTGAAGGACATAGAGATGGGTGCAATCGAAGATGAATTGAAAACCTACATGAAGGAGATACAACGAAATGAATGCCTCAGTTAGCCATTCAGTCCCGTTGGAGTTTGAAGAGATGAAAAGCAAGCATTCAAGTACTCTGTTTCTTATTAAATGGATCTCTCTTGCCGTATTCATATATAACTATATATACCTATACAGTGTATCTCATAAGCAGCATTAGCGTCCTTATAACTTTTTATTAAAAGTAGCGTACTTCAAGAAAGTTGTCGAGATTGCTGTGTATATATATATTGATGTCTTTCTAATATGAAGGTTCCAAGTTATAACTTTGAATCTACTAGCTAGTAGAAAGCAAATAATTTTTGCATTTTTATATTTTGTAGTTTTAAATGATTTATCCTGATGGTGACCTTTAATCTATTGTTAAAGAATTCTGCCAAAGAATATTTCCATAGTCTTAAAGTATCTTGAAATGATTGATCGATTGTATGATAATGAATTTCGTTTAGCTTCTTTAAGATAATTCCTATAGTCTTTTTTGTGATACAACATTTTGATTTAACACTGAGTTAGTCGGTCAATTCACCTATTGCATTGATAGAACCCTACAGCCCTTTCTCTCTTATCTCTAAAGATCTGTTCTTATAGCGGTTTAAACCAATCTCATACTATCAGAAAACTAATTCGAAATGTGTCCACTGGCTGAAAGCATGCTCAATTTTTAGATGAATGAATGCTTCTTACAGTTTGAAATTGGTCTGAATTTAAACTGCTGCAAAGACAGCCCTACATTAAGATTGTTCCTCAACTATACCCTTAGACACTTAGGCCATATAAGAAGTATGGACTGAGCAATCAGCTATTATAAGTGAAGCCATCATCTGGATTCATTTTCTGTGCATTAAAGTCGAAACAAAGATGGTCAACAGTTGGTTTAGAAACGTCACTGTGGAAAGTTCATTGTAAAATAACTTTAAAAGATAAACAGGTGATCGTAAATATCGTCAAATTCTTATAATATGGCTTCACTTTGTTGATAGGGAAGCGCAGTACATGTTACTTTTATAGTCTAAGACCGTATACCCTTTGGTTGGGAGCATGCGCATTTCAGATTTAGAAGGCAATCTCTTTATTGGGATACGCATGCTTCTGATATTTTGGGATTGTTTTTTAAGCGCTTTTAGAAAAGGCCTATATTTATTATTTTAATGTTGTTACCTAAGGATGTTTGACTGTTGTATACAAATGAGCTGGGATTGAGGTAGGTATTTGAAATAGGTAGGGGTGAGGGGATATTAATTGCCGCACATGCGGAGAACAATTTTCGTTGTAAGGCAGTAGGTCAATTGTTAAATGTTATCATATTATACTAAAAATGTGTCTAATATGTGAAAGGCTGTGAAAGAAATGGCGGGTTTTGACAAAACTAAGCTTTCTGATATAATGTAACGAATGACATGCAATTCATTATGGTTGCCATGGATTGTGATACTGATATATGCAATGCTTTTGTTGATTGACAAAGACACTGTTGATAAATAAATTGAACGAATTTTATTAGATCTTATAAGATAATATTTTATTAATATTATGCGTAAATATTGATCAGGAAATTGAAATTATAGGACCATGCCATGCCAAATCAATGTCTCTGAGAAAATAGTCTGAATTTTCAGCTAAACATATGCCATATTGTCGTCACAAAGATCTATAGAATGAGCGATGATAATATATTAAACAATGATATCTTGTAGGCTATATTATAATAAAAATAATTCCATATTTTTATACTGAGATTATCCAGGAAACATTATTTTTGTAATTTGTCAGTAGACCAAGAATGGGAATTTTTATATTATAGACATTCAGTAAACTAGAAATATAATCAACTTTACATTTCACACAAGAATACGTTCACAGTCTCACTGACAGTTGGATACTTGGCACTTTATGAATTGATTAGTTAAACTATATTGGGTAGTCCCAATATAACAATAAGAATATTTTAAAAATCAAGTTTTTAATTTTCTATATCACCATTAAGGAAAAATACTTCAAACAAAAATTGTGGGTACAGATCATATCTATAGCTCAAAAATATTTTTAATGACATTTATTCAACGGCTACTTTTTGAATTTTTGGTTTGGTTAGCTGTCATTTTAAAACTACCTGTGCGATCATGCCTGTTACCGCAGTTGACTGAGACATTTGGAGATCGATTTTTAACATAAAAGCTCGAAAATAAATAGTAAATCTTACTTCCACACCCAAGACTCTTTCAATCCATATCTTAGCCAGCCGTTAATAAACGCCCTCTTTATACGAGTATACGGTGTGTCCTAAGTTATCGTTTACATGCAATATCTCGCTTATTTGATAAGATAATAAAAAATGAAAAAACGGCTTCGAATGGCATCGAAATAACTTCATAATTCATAATGATTCATTAAAAAAAATAGTACATTTTACAGCCTTGTAGTAGCTACCCCTCAGTCTTTATTTTCAAATGGTATCTCCTATATATTGTCATTGAAAATTACGTGTCATTGTATTGGGTATACCATGATAGCATATATTTGTTATTTTTTTAATTTTAATTATCTTTATAAAAATTAAAAATTGCCTCCGCCCATGTTCTTAAAAACTTCAAACCGATGCTTTTTAAATCAAGAAATTAATATTTTATCGTAATGTATTTGCATCGGTTGGAAGTTTTTAAAAACATGGGCGGCGGCAATTTTCAAGTTTTATAAGGATAATTAAATAACGTAAGAAAGTCAGAAAATATTATTGTTTTTGTTGTTTAATGTTGTATCGTGGTGTTGCAACTAAAATGACACGCAAATTTCAATGACAATATACAGGGGTGCCGTTTGAAAATAAAAAGAGCTACCACAGGGCAGTCAAATGTAATATTTTTTTAATAAGTCATTAGGAAATTATTTTGATGCCATTCAAAGCAGTTTTTTATTGCTTCATTATCTTGTCAAAAGAGCGAGATATTACCTGTATACGATACCTTGGGACACCCAGTATAGGTGAAAACCGTATAAAAATCCGTGTTCTGTAATTTCTGAGATTAGCCCGAACGAAGACCAGCACGGCGGGGAACTTAACTAATATGTATAGATGATTACAATTCTTAGGAGAATCTCCATTTTATACCCCCGATATAGAACGGGACCAAATTAAAATCCCAAACTATAAAGTAATATATTCCCAGACGTATACCGATCATAGCATTAAATCTTTATTGTGTTAGTTACATCCTTTATCCTGTCTATTTTTGTTTTTTAGATGGGATAAAGTTGAACTTATAGCATATATATATTTACTTAAACTTGTGACTTGTGACGACAGAGTGCAAAATAGAAAATATATACAGTATGTTCCTATTTAAGGTTTGATATAGCCGTTTTTAGACAACCAGTGATGTTATTTTTTTGAGTTTCTCACAATTTTGAATCGATCTAAAATATTGCGTAATGACAGAACGAAATTAGACATTAAATATAATATTCTGTTATTTGTGTCATTTTTTAATTTGACTTCGAAAATAAAGGTAAGTTTCATAACATAACGCATCATAATTTTTCATAAATTTCGAGATAATGAGATTTATTCAAAAGTTTTTCAAAATCTTATGTAAACTTTTGCTAGTCTATCTCCCTTGGTTTTTCATATAAATAGTTGAAATTTCTGAAAAGAAAGTCTAAAATGTATCTCAATCATTGGAATATAAGAGATCATGAAAATTGTACAGAGTGTTCAAAATCGGCCAACAAACTTTGACTAATTCAGAATTGCTTATTTTAAATAGAAGGCCCTATATTTTTAAAAGCTTTTATTTAACTTGCAATGTATGTATTTATGTATGTTTGTTCGAGTGGAATCTTGCTACTCAATTTTGAAGCAGATATCTTCAACCGATTAAGCTGTAATTTTGTATACACATTTAGTTTGGATAACAATACACGATAAGCTGCGTAACGTCATCCTAAATCCAATATGGTGGACCATCCAAGATGGCGGAATAGTTATTTTTTATGCACTTCTGCAATATGGGTATCAAATGAAAGGGCTTGTTGAGAGTAACTCGAAAAATAATGTGATGTCATTCTAATATCCAATATGGCGGATCATCCAAGATGGCGGAATAGTTACTTTTTATGCACCTCTGCAATATGGGTATCAAATGAAAGGGCTTGTTGAGACTAACTCGAAAAATAATGTGACGTCATTCTAATATCCAATATAGCGGATCATCCAAGATGGCGGAATAGTTACTTTTTATGCACTTCTGCAATATGGGTATCAAATGAAAGGTCTTGTTGAGAGTAACTCGAAATAACTAAAAAGTAAAAATATTTTTTTTAAATCTATGATCTAAAAAGAATAAAATAAAATTTTCCTTTAAAATTTTAACTATCAACTTATAGCCTCATTATACACAATTTATATAATCATAAAAGCTTGTCGCTAGGTTTGCCATAAGTACCTATATGTATTTAATTAATCTGAAATTTAAAAAAAATAAACTTCGCGCGACAAGCTTTTATGATCATATAAATTGTGCATAACGAGGCTATAAGTTGATAATTAAAATTTTAAAGCAAAATTTTATTTTCTTCTTTTTACAGCATTTAAATAATAGCTTTTTTTAAAAAAAGTTTTTTTGCTTTTAAGTAATTTCATGTTATTTCATGGACTTTTTATTATTCTTTCATTTGATGACAACATTCCCAGCCTGCTACGCGATAGGCTGTAAAATGAAATATTTGAATTTGACCTAATGTCATTATTTATTTAGCAAAGTTATTGTCATTGTTGTAAAGTGACAGCATTTCAAGATTCACTATATGCAAGTGATTTTAATAATAATACCTTGCTCCGTTTAATTTACTCAATAAAACTGTAAAAAATAAACCCAACAAAATAGTAATTATTGAACTGTTTGCAGTAACTGAATTAAATGAAACTAAATTAGAACACTTATTGCAGAAAGAAAATATCTCTTAAAACTAGCAATATTAAAGTACATTCTCATAATAGTTATTTGTTATTTTTCTAACCACTAGATGATTGGTTTTATAAATCAAGCTAAAGGAAAACAGTCATTATATTTTTTCATATTTCTGTATGCAGTACAATTGGATGGTTGCTTCGATGCAGGAAAGTGGTGAAAAATCCAAAACAATTATTACCTTCTTTTCGGAACCCAATAGTAGCTTGTTTTTAAAAAAATTGCAAACCATTCAATTCTCAGAACAATTATTAAATAGTTTTTTAACAATCTAAGGAGATGGTCTAGGTTTATCTGGATATCTTTGCAAACCATGTTGTGAGAGAATGATTGATAATAAGATTAAAGAAATATAATTGTTATATAATCATTTTATGTGCTCGTGTTCTATGTTGTAGATATTTATAATAAATTCAGTTTGTATTACTTGTGTCAATTACTTTAAATTTCACAAAAGTAATTCGATTGGCTTTATGTTCTCTATTAAGTTAACCGGAGCAAACTACTATTATTAAAAGCCCTTTCTTGTATTGAAACTTGATAGACGAAATCACTTTACAGCTATGACATAACTTTGCTAAATAAATAATGACATTATGTAACATTCAAATATCTCATTTCCCTTTCATTATTGTCTTCTTAGCATTACCCAATATTGAGATATAGGTATATTGGACTTTTTCCTTTAAAATTCTATTTATATGAAGCAAGATAGACAAGGATAGATACACCTATGTTTTTTTGAATTATTTGAAAAAATCTCAATATCTCGAAAACTATCAAAAATAATGATGCAGTATGTTTATCAAACTCACGTTTGATTTCGAAGTAGAACTCGAAAAAATAAACAATCTTCTATTTGAATAAGCGAGTTAACGACGACGTCCGGTCTAGTAAAACCGGAAGTCGTGTCGTAACATCAATATTTTATATCGATTGGAAATTGTGAAAAACCTCCGTAAGTACATTTTCAAAATAATAACTTGTGTAGTTTTCCAGAAACGGCTGAATCAAACTCTATTTAGTACACACTGTATATAATCTCATCCTTTGATCAATTCAATTGCATTTAGATTTCATAAGGGTAGATAAATTATAATCGATAACTAGGTATATAAAAAAGTGTGTTGATGTTGTTAATAATGCTCAGAACGCGATTTATTATGTTTCGGACTATAGGTACAATTCAGTCTCACTATATACCTATAGATAGTTATTTATTTCATACTACCTATGGTAGTGTAATTATGTTTAGCTATTGATGTAATCTTATTTTCTATCTTGTATTCCAAAGAAAAAAGTATCATTTGCTATGGTACATTCAATAATCTCATTGACTTTGTTAGTTAAGAACAAATTAGTTAATCTTATACCTAGACATATTGAATGGTATCATAAAAGTGTTAAGATTAAGATAAAATAAATAAATGAATCTAATGTATTGTATATCTCATAAATGTGTATATAATTTGATACATGATAATCAAAATAAATTATTTCATATAAGTGTGCTAAATTATTTATAACCATAAATGGATTCAGAACTGATAAATTATTATGGTAAATCATTGGAAAGTCAGTACCAATTTTATTCAACGTTCTTCAAAAGGCGATAGTTATTCAAAATACTTTCAAAAAGAAACTAGACATATAAATAGAAGCTTAAAAGAAAAAGTATCTACAGAATGTCACGAATTCTTGAAAATCATGAAAATGCAACTTGTGATAAACCTAAAAAAACATTGGGGAAAACACGGTCTAGAGAAAGGATCCCTGACAATCCCTGCCTCAATAGTCATAACACCTTACAAACTAGTCCTACCTTTTTCTTGGATTTTTCTTGTCGCTTGAAGAATTTAAATTTCAATAGAAATTAACAAATAAGCTGCACGTTTGATAGGCACAAAAGTACCTGAAACAATTAGTTCAGAAGAGTAAAGAGTACCTAAGTACATATAATGAATAAAATAATAAGAAATTAACGAGCTCATTATTTAATTGAAGGATGAAAAATCCTTTGTATAACTGAACAGCAACAGAACTGAATCATCACTTTAGAGTTATAGACCGATTTAAAAATAAAGTTGGTATAGAGTTCGAGCGTATGTTTGCTGTTATACTTTGATTTTGATGATTCTTCTTTCCTTTGAAAGAAAAATGCTGAGAAATGGCACCATAGAAAAAATAATCCAACACGCATTTCTCCCAAAAATAACCTCCAAAGGGTGTAGAGGTTATATTGTTCAAAGATGAAAAATGATACTTGGTAAAATTGATGAAGATATTTCCGGAAAACTTTGAACTGAACATTGAAGAAAAATTACGTAATATTTTGGAAATTAGGGTCAGTTTTCTGAAAAAAAAATCGTACATATTATTTAAAAGTTTTGTGATTTAGTTGCCAATGAAAAATGAGAAATAATAAAATTTTCACAATAACTAGGCCCTAGTCGAGGACCGAGTTTATTAGAGGTTGTCCTGAAAAATCCAAAATAATATTTATTCTATTGGTACCTACTCGTACTACGGAAATTGTGCAAAAGATAGTCGAGCCGAGTTATTGCCTAAAGTTATTTATGCCCCAATTTTGAATTTGAAAGATTTACAATTTTTTTGAAAATTCTCCCTTCCAACCTCACTTGAAAACGGCTGAAGTTTTTGAAAAATGAGCAATATGACGGTTTCCGAGAAACCGTAATCCCTGCAAGAACCTGTCTGATTCCACTGTAAGGAAAGAGTTTAAATTTGATATTTATACAGAGTTAGGTGACCGTATGAGCAAAAAATGTGACAAAAATAGAACCTTCCCACCTTATCTCTGGTGTTCAGACCCGTGCGCAGGGGAGCTTTGACAGCCCCCCATTGTGGATCTTCACACATAGACTTTTACAAACAATATAGTTCTTCTCATGTAAAAATTAATCTGTCCAAAAAATTTATACTCAATTGTCAATTTTTGTTTTACCATGTTTATTTTTCTTTATCTGACGCACTTGTGTTTCGAATTTTTGCGAAGTATCGTGTAAATATAGCCAGTATCCAATTTCGAGCTTAGAGTTGCATCAGATACCTCTTGTCTCTGGTTGTATATAAACCAGCACCTCTTTTAATGTTATATTTGTCTCTTTCTGTGTAAAAAAACATACGCTGAAGTTGAAAATATTATTATTAAATCATCCTAATAGAATATCAATGATTCAAGTATTAATATCGTTCATTGATAGGATATTTGTGTTGGTGAGGGAAACATCAATCTCTGACCAAGATCGCCAGAAACAGGACCAGTACAAATACTTATGTGTTGATTTGTTAATGGATCATATAACTGATATCAACGATTTTTTTCTATAAATTATGAACGGAAACTCAAGACGAAGAAAAAAATTCAAGAGGTCGAAGACAACAACGAAACAACATAGAAATTAACATTTCAACCGACAAAAAAGAGCTAGAGTACCTATATCTAAATTTCGAATCCACATCTGAAATTGTTCTTAGACACAGGATCTTTTCTCGATCCAAATATAGCATTTAAATATGATAAAGATAGTATATTCAATGAACTTTTTGTAGTTCTAAACATTTTTAGTCATCCATCTTATCAAAAATATTGTGCGGAAATACAGATTTTAAACAGAAAGACACTCTCATATTTCACTTATTCAAATTTCAGGATGTTTATAATGGATTTTTGGGATTGGATAATTTGAAATTATTTACCCCGCAGTGCACACTTCCGATAAAATCGCAACAATAAAATCCAAAATTCATTTTAAAATAGAATTAAGTCCCAATTCTATAGAATTTGCATAAATTCATATGAATCAAAATGATGGCGAAATGATTCCTAGACAGATCATCCAAAACTGCGGATTTCCATCTACGATTTCCAATGCGAAAGCCTTATTAGAAATTATAAATATATCAGACGAATATGTATTGCTAGCCCTTCCCGATCCACTCACACTTAAACCGATGTAGCATTCGAAAACAAAGGTTCCGATTAATAATCTAATAAGAACTCCTCATATGAACTCTGAGGAAAAAGGCTCAATTCTAACATTATGTAGAAAATATTCTAATATTTTCCACAACGAAGATCAACCAAGCATTATCATTCACAAATCCAGTAAAACATTCAATAAAAACTAAAGACGAAATTTCTGTCCTGTTCGCGAAGTCTTATTTACACATTTGTTCATAAGCCGGAAGTAGAACGTCAAATTAATTCCATGTTAAACCAAGGAATTATTCGCCCAAGTAGGTAACTCTTCCTATTTATAGCCGATTTGGATCGTTCCCACAAAAGCAGATGTATCTGGAAAGAAGAAATGGCTCACAGTGGTAGACTATCGAAAATTGAACGAGAAAACAATCCATGATCGTTACCCTCTCCCTCAAATCAGCGTTCTTGACGAGCTAGGTACATATTTGTGCACCCTCGATCTAGCTATCGGATTTCATCATATTGAGATGAACCCGGAAGACATACCAAAAACCGCTATTAATGTCACTTTGAATATTTCCGTTTGTCATTCAGTCTAAAGAATTCACCTGCGACTTTCCAAAGAGTGATGGAAAACGTTTTACGAGGTCTTCGTAACGTAGGTAATAATTTGTCTCACATATCTCGACAATATAATTATATTTTGGTATCTTATAAAAAGTTTCTCAACATCTATACGAAGCCAATTTCAAAATTCAGTTAGATAATACGGAATTTTTAAAAAGAAAACTGCCTATCTTGGTCATATCTTGAACTTTGAAGGTGTCACAAGTCTCGAATACTTCCTAGACATCATCAAACCTGGGATATGCCCCTTCATGAAAGAATTCAACATAAAGCTAAGTAGTAAAAGCGAATGGGACAAAGACATCAATTCAAGACTCAGGAAAAGTAAATGGGACACAAATGCCTCTAAAAAAACTGTAGGAAGTATTGCGGAAGCCTAGGCAAATCCCCGAGCATTTTTCAAGCAGAAACTATGCCATAGGAAAATACGTCCAGTTGAATATAGAAAATAAGCTTCGCGGACAGGAGATTGTCATCATGTCAAAGCAGCTAAGTAATCAAGTCTAAAATAGTATGGGAGTGCCTAGAGAATCTAAATGATCTAGATATTGTTACCCTTCTATGATTTCCGGGACACACCGGGGTCGAAGGTAATGAATTAGCAAATGTACTTGCAAAAAAGGGGATGAAACTTCTTTTCTGGGACCAGAACCCTTCTGCGGTATAAGCACCAGCTCTATACTTAAGTAACTTAAAAAAGAAGTTAACAAGAAATTTCTATACTGGATAGACTCACAGGGAATGAGGCAGGTCAATATACTAATGGGAAACTATAACCTGAAGAGATGAAAGAATTGCACAAGCAGGGTAAAAATAAGCTCACGGGACGGGAATCCTAACAGGGCACTGTCGACTGAGAGGATACCTTAAAAAACTTGGATAAGTGGAGGAAGGAGTTTGGAGATTTTGTGAGGAGGAGGACGAAACCTCTACACACATTCTCTCATAATGCAATACCCTGCAAAATCCAAGAATACGACACTTTGGATACACAGTATAGAAGAGGGAGATCTACCTAACTTGAAACCTCCCTATATCCTGAACTTCCTGAAAGCCATAGGACTGGAGGAGCTGCTCTAGCCACTGAGACTGCCTAAACGGCTGGACAGCTGGAGGGGATACAACAGATCATTTAGGTCGCAGTGTAACTATACCCTAGACAGAGAACAGAAGGTGTCAAACCCAACCCAGCCCTTTACAATATGTCTCAAGAAGAATGTAAGGATAGCATACTCTTGAGTTCATTAAATGTGAGGAACATTGTAAATATCTATTGACCAGTGACCCTATACATATACTATAATGTCAGGGAAAGAATGTATTCTCAGTACCGGCGCCAATAATGTCGCTTTGAGAGCTGTACTTTCCCCAAGGACCTGTTGGTAATGATAGACAGTATTGTACGCATCGAGAACTCTTAGCGAATCAGAACAAAACTACAGTACGATAGAAAAAGAATTATTACTTACCGTTTAGGCTACGAAATTTTTCCGATACTTATTCGGTAGGAAATTAATTTAAAATCTATTGAGATCATCAACCTTTAAAATGGTTAATGTCCTTAAAAGAACCTAATTCAAGAATAGTCAGGTAGCGATACATACAAACAAATTCTTTCAATATATGGACAAATTCAACGAAGAATTAACTGCCATTCGAAACAAACGACAAGAAAAATATCAAGAGATGGAAAATATTGGTAAAACAATTCCAGCAAACAATCAGATTGAGTCCGGGGATCCACAAGCAACGAGAAGAGAAAAGAAGAGAAAAAGAAAAAGCAGACGATAATGAGTCTCTCAAAGACGGCGATATCGTACATACTAGCCTGGAAGAACATATCCCAATATCGGAGAAACCTTTAAATGATTTTGCTTATCAAATTAAAATAGGTTAGGTTAGGTTAGGCTGAATTACACTTCCCGGCAAAACCTAAGAACCGATCAAATATTCCCAACAAAATCTAGATTGTATGTTTAATTCTCAACTAATAAATTAGAAAGAGATGTCATTAATTTATTCAAGAATTACATTGATTCAACACTAACCTAAGCCTTATACTTCGAAACTGACACACACTGTTCTAGAAGACATCAAAAAACAGAAGAACAAAACTAAATTATAGAAAAATATCACTAATGAAAAACAAACCACCGAGGAATAATGGAAACTGAAGCAAGTATAAGGAAATCCTTTTATTGATTTTATTGATGTTATTAAAGGACATTTAAATAGGTACCAGAGATCACTTCTACATAAATATCAATCAATAATTATATTCAGGAAACATAGAGAAACCACCAATCAAATCTATAAGAAATTAAACAAATTGCTTATTGCTCCAAAAGAGAATACTGTAGAGTGTAGAGCATCAGAACAGGACCAGACACGACCCCCTGACTTATAAATCTGCAAAAGAAAGAGTAGTAAAGAGCAACAAAATTATTAGAACTAGCACGAAATCTTTAAACAAACAGAGCTTGAAAAGACCGAAGTAAATCTCTAGTAAAAATCTCCAGGAGGTCTTAATTACCAACCTAGATAAAACCCAGTTATCTTACCCTATAGATTAGGTATAGTCAGAGTAAAATCGAGAAGACAAACCTTCATCCATTATATCGATATAGTTCTCTTAGGTAAAATAGCTGCTACGGGTATTTGAAACCTATCTGCATATTGTGATAGAAGCATGTAACTGGGTAGGTGCATTTTAATACAGTTTCAAGCGATTTCACCCGCAGCACACTTTGGTAGGACTTCTAGAAGCCAAGATCGCGGGTACTCCAATAGGGCGGCTATAAAATTCAAACGAGTTCTATGTTTTGCTATTTCTCATTAAATTAATAGGTTCTTAGATTTAAGTTAAATATATGTAATAATTTAATATAGTATACCAGTGGCGTGTATAATATCCAGGGGAGTATACAAACCAAATTTCTAAATGTAATTAACAAAATATATTTAAATCCTTGCATCTAACTAGAAAAGAAAAGAAACGAAGGAGGTGCGGAGAGATGGAGAGAGATCGAAGGGGAGAATATTTGGGGGCACTCCTATATTGTATAATTATTTCCTTATTCGTTATTGTTACAAACGCCTTTACTTTTACATTGCAACGTGCAACATTGTGTAGATTTGTTACAGGAACACCACATAGAGTCCTGACGTAAAATCACATTTTTCCAGTTCCCTAGATGCGTTTCACGCAGACCATACTGACTGTCAGGAGTTTTTCATTTTTAATCCATCCCCAGTTATCAGGTTGACCTACCCCATATGTGTCCAGCCTGATAAGCGGCCCTCAAGATATGTTGCTTAAAGGAAGCTGAGGTTGGAGGTATTATATGAATTGGTCAATTTTCAGTGCAAAATAAATACTTTCGTAGGCTGTCCACTTTATTATGTTCACTTTTGGCACAATACATTTTTGATCGCTTATATTTTCCAGAGGCACGGAGATAGCAAGACTTTCATATCCAACATTCCTTAAAACACTAACGGGATTTCAAGCAAGAAAAAGAAATGTTTTTTCCACCATCTTGACATATGCAGCATCTATACCAATCTATCTTAGGTTCTTCTAAATATAACTTTGTAGTTACTACAGTCTTAGATTTACAATTTGTTATATTTGATATTATTTAATATGTATAATGAATAAAATGTACTTTACAAATTGAACCGGATGTCAGTAAATGGTAAGTGCACCATTTTTTTGATACTGACCACCATGGCACTGGCGCCACCAGCGAATTGCTGTTTCGTGCACAATTCGAAAATCAAAAAAAAAACAGAGCCGTAGCAAAATAGAGGAAGTTTCTTCGTGGTAAGTTATAAATTATTTCAAAAATTAAACAATTTATAATAAACAGAGCAATTTTACCCATAAAATGACAGCTGGCTAAAAATGTTAATTAAATTGATATCTTGGGAATTCTGTCGCTTCATAAAAATGACTTTCCACCTAAACACATATTTGGTAACGGTATTGTATAACAAAATATAACTTTTCTACTCTTTACTTCATTCAATTTAACAATAATAACAAGATAATATAAAATTTAAAATAGAAAACATAAATTTTACGTTCGCCATATTGAAAATGATACCATCTTGGCTTCTAGAAGTCCTACCAAAGTGTCCTGCGAGTTAAATCGCTTAGAATTGTATAAAAAAATGAGCCTACCTCATTTCATGCTTTTATCACAATTTGCAGAAAATGACCCTTTTTCTCAAATAGCCGTAGAGACTAAAAGAGATCAGTAATTTAAGACTTTGAGAAATTGACTTTTTTCTACAATTTTCTACAAATTTAAGAAAATATATTTAAATCCTTGCATCTAACTAGAAAAGAAAAGAAACGAAGGAGGTGCGGAGAGATGGAGAGAGATCGAAGGGGAGAATATTTGGGGGCACTCCTATATTGTATAATTATTTCCTTATTCGTTATTGTTACAAACGCCTTTACTTTTACATTGCAACGTGCAACATTGTGTAGATTTGTTACAGGAACACCACATAGAGTCCTGACGTAAAATCACATTTTTCCAGTTCCCTAGATGCGTTTCACGCAGACCATACTGACTGTCAGGAGTTTTTCATTTTTAATCCATCCCCAGTTATCAGGTTGACCTACCCCATATGTGTCCAGCCTGATAAGCGGCCCTCAAGATATGTTGCTTAAAGGAAGCTGAGGTTGGAGGTATTATATGAATTGGTCAATTTTCAGTGCAAAATAAATACTTTCGTAGGCTGTCCACTTTATTATGTTCACTTTTGGCACAATACATTTTTGATCGCTTATATTTTCCAGAGGCACGGAGATAGCAAGACTTTCATATCCAACATTCCTTAAAACACTAACGGGATTTCAAGCAAGAAAAAGAAATGTTTTTTCCACCATCTTGACATATGCAGCATCTATACCAATCTATCTTAGGTTCTTCTAAATATAACTTTGTAGTTACTACAGTCTTAGATTTACAATTTGTTATATTTGATATTATTTAATATGTATAATGAATAAAATGTACTTTACAAATTGAACCGGATGTCAGTAAATGGTAAGTGCACCATTTTTTTGATACTGACCACCATGGCACTGGCGCCACCAGCGAATTGCTGTTTCGTGCACAATTCGAAAATCAAAAAAAAAACAGAGCCGTAGCAAAATAGAGGAAGTTTCTTCGTGGTAAGTTATAAATTATTTCAAAAATTAAACAATTTATAATAAACAGAGCAATTTTACCCATAAAATGACAGCTGGCTAAAAATGTTAATTAAATTGATATCTTGGGAATTCTGTCGCTTCATAAAAATGACTTTCCACCTAAACACATATTTGGTAACGGTATTGTATAACAAAATATAACTTTTCTACTCTTTACTTCATTCAATTTAACAATAATAACAAGATAATATAAAATTTAAAATAGAAAACATAAATTTTACGTTCGCCATATTGAAAATGATACCATCTTGGCTTCTAGAAGTCCTACCAAAGTGTCCTGCGAGTTAAATCGCTTAGAATTGTATAAAAAAATGAGCCTACCTCATTTCATGCTTTTATCACAATTTGCAGAAAATGACCCTTTTTCTCAAATAGCCGTAGAGACTAAAAGAGATCAGTAATTTAAGACTTTGAGAAATTGACTTTTTTCTACAATTTTCTACAAATTTAAGACATATTTATAACAATATCTCTTAACCTGTCATTATTAAACTTAACGATCACAAATATCTTCATGAATTAAATAATTTCGTAAGAATAGTGCTATATCAGCTTGTATCAACTGAACACAAATATAAATCAGTAATTCCTTCTTATAGATTCAGAAGGGAAGAAGATCATTGACGGTTTAGGGACTATTATCAAAAGTATTTCCAAGAACATGGACACCAACGACGCAGCCCATTATGATCAGAAAAATATAGTCAAAACTTTGAATCGAGACATACCACTATCGAAATATATCACAGCAAACTTCAATAAGACAGTAACTCTCATGTCAAATGAGTAAAAAACATAACCGAATCCCTTTACAAAATTTATAATCGAGCAATCTTAGACTAAATTAGATTTAATTTAAATATGGTCTTATATATCTTATGTTTAATAAATTGTTTAATTGTTTAAAATGTAGTTTCTTGGAGAAATCTAAAACGCTATTGCGTTTGCTATAATTGAAGTTCTTCATAACAGCATAGTGAGAAACAATTAGATTCATTCATGAAAATTGTCAAACATTGCTTTCGAATGAGTCGTATAAATATTATGATTTGTTCCTCTCCAAGGGGTTGTAGGGCCTTGACGCTGGAGGAGAGGTTTAAGCCCCTGAGAATAAAAGGTCCTAGACTTCCTAGTAAGGGATATCCTCGACAAACCGGATCTCAGTAAAAAGTTTTCTCCTGGGGCGAGGGGATACCTAGACTGACTACAGGTAGTCGGTCTGGACCAATACGGTCACTGAAAGGAAGACGCGTTGGAACTATTCGGCGAATGCGTTCGCCGGGGAGAATCAGCAGGCAAGTAGTTCCCAGGAGCGACCAAGAACAAGCCCCCGTCCTTGTCTGTGCTGCGGCAAGGTTACCAGCTACTTAGTGACACCCCTGTGTTTGTGCCGTGCAGGGCGATCCGTGTCGTGGGATGACGGGATCCTGGTGGCTGAGCCGGCTCCGGGACTCGCTTCGGGAGGCCGGAAGTCCGACAACACTCCTCTTTGGCCCTGAGTTCCACTAGACGGACGGTCAAGACTAACCCACCTTGATCAATAGGCTATGCTGTCCTGTCAGAGGGCATGGATAGCGCGGCGGGGGAGTGGGGCGCTGGTACTGCTCGCGGCCGTTCCTACTGTCGGTGCGGGACTGGTACTGGGGGCTACAGCTCTCGGGTAGCCCTGGCGCTGATACAGCGTCCCCAATGCGGGCTCCGTGGCGGGTGGTGAGCTCCAGGGATGAATAAAATGAAGATCTATATGGACACTGAAAAAAAATTGGGGCTGCGGGTGATCTGGCCAGACCAGTTACCGAAAGACCATCCGAAGAAGAAGAAGCTGTCGGGGGGCAGCAAGGAGGCAGCTGCAGAAGCAAAAGGCAATGCAGCATAAGGAGGAAGACAGAGAAGCTCTTCCACCAAAACACAACCTAAGTCGGGCGCGGCTACTGAGGGCACGAGCGGGGGTAAAACCCTACCGGCTCAAAGCGGTGTGGCGACCGGCAAGCGCCAACGCTCGCCCGGTAACACGCCATCACCTAGGACTCGTCCTGGAAAGAGGGCGAAGGTGGGGGAGCAAACGCGTGCCAGGCAGGCACCGAGAAATGTTGCCTCGGCGGCGTGGTCCTTCAGGGAGGCAGTGGCCAGCCACCTCAGGCTGGCCATTGTCGACCGGTCAGACCAAAGCTGCCCCCTCACCGACGAAAAGGCAACCCTTATCAAGGAGACGCTCAGCCACATTGTGGCTAACGCGCTGGATACGGCGCAGGGAGCTCCCACATTCAATCGCTGTGGCTTAGCAGCGGGAGCGCTGAGGATCGCCAGCACCGACGAAATTGCACGTAACTTCCTGGTAAAGGCTGTCGAAGCCATGAAACCTCTGTGGAAGGGAGCAAGGCTGACCGTACTCCCAGAAGATGAGCTGCCTGAGCTAACCAAGGTGACTCTTTGGATCTCCGGTCCTCCAGTCGAGACTGGGATTCTGAGGGGGCGCCTGGCTGCTCAAAACCCATGGGCAGGCATACCAAAGTGGATCCTCTTCTACGAGGCCGTCAAGGAACAGCCTCAGAGCAAACTCCTTGTTTTCGGACTCTTGACAAAAGAGAGAGACTCCCTAGCCGAAAAAGCAGGCAAATTATTTTACCTGCTTGGTCAGGTCACCTGCAAGGTGACCAAGTTGAAAGAGAGAGATGAGACTGCCTCGGCTCAGGGAGCGCCAATGCAAATGGATGCATCGGAGTCAGGTGAGATCGTCAACCCACCAGCAAAACCCTGATGGCCAAAACCACCGGTTTGGCCATAGTTCAGGCAAACCTGCACCCGGGGGTGACTTTTCTGCTACGTCGTCATCTGGAAAACACTTTATAGTAGGGTATGACGCAAATGCCCACCATTACGCTTGGGGCAGTGAAGACTGCAACAGCAGAGCTAGGGCATTACTAGAATATCTGGGACAAATTTGGAAATCCTCAACCGAAGAAACGAACCCACGTTCGTAATCTCACGGTGTCAGACTGTAATTGACATCTCAGTAGCGACACAAGAGATCTCCAAATCAATCGTGGAATGGAGGGTCAGCTCCGAAGCCACCCTCTCTGACCACAAATGGATAATAATGAGACTGTTAGCGGTCAAGACATCCAAAGATCGGTACCGGAATCCCAGGAAGGCGGACAGGGAAGTGTACCTAACGCACCTCTAGTCTTCCATGGGCAAGACGGCTACACAGATAACGTCTGTAAAGGGACCTAGACAAGCGAGTCAACGCACTCATTGGGCGGATTATGAGTGCCTATGAGCACGCTTCGTCCCTGAGAAGAGAGAAGAGAGAGCCCTGGACAATGGCGAACACTCCTTAGGAGTCTTCATAGACATCGAAGGTGCGTTCAATAGAACTACCTTCGAAGCAGTCAACAAAGCTCTTCAGAAAAAAACCGTACCGCCAGGTTTGCGCAGATGGATAGAAAATGTACTCGAGAGCAGAATAGTTGAAATTAGTGTCGCAGGCGCAACTGTCTCTGGGAGTGTTACGAAGGGCTGTCCTCAGGGAGAGGTACTCTCCCCCTTGCTATGGAACATAGTAGTAGACGACCTTCTAACGACCCTGAACGACGAGGCCTGCACCATAGAATATGCGGATGATATATTCATACTGCTGACAGGGAAGCACATCGGAGTGCAATGCGAACTGATGCAAAGGGCACTCCGCATCTTAGAAAAGTGGTGCAGGGCAACGTCTATTTCTGTGAATCCCCACAAAGTAGAGGCTATGCTCTTTACCAGAAAACGTAAGGTTGGTGACATAAAAATGCCTACACTAAATGAAACCCAGCTCAAGCTATCCAACGAAGTGAAATACCTAGGGGTGGTTATCGACAGCAAACTGACTTGGGGAAAACATCTGGACAGCAAGCTGGACAAAGCCAGTGCAGTTGTGGGTTAAAGCTGGGGCCTATCACCAAAGGTCACCCTATGGTTGTACATAGCAGTGATAAGGCCCATGATATGCTCGGTTCAATATTTTGTTGGCGACGCACCAAATTAAAATTTGAGAAGGACAGACTTGCGAGACTACAGAGATCTGTCTGTATCGCAGTCACTGGTGCCATGAGGACCACACCATCTGCTGCGCTAGAGGCGTTGTTGTACTTGCCACCCCTATATCTGGAGGGGGCAGCACTACTGACCGCCCTTCGTTTGAAAGATGGTGGAACATTAAGGGTGCACAAGAGAGCGAAGAGTCATACAGAGCCATCTTAGAGGAGGGCCTCGCCAGAATACCACTCCTCGAGGCCAGCTCAGACCACATTGCACCCCTATTCAGCAAATGCAAATACCACGTTTTTTGGGAAGAAACAGACCCACGCACTATGCCGACAATAGACGTATACACTGATGTGTCTAAAAAGAGGGACAGTACAGGCATAGGAATCTTCAGCCAACACCTGCAACTATCTCTACAACAACCGCTCGGGAAGTATGCCACCGTATTACAAACACAATTAATTGCATTAACTGGATGGGCTAAGGAGGTCCAATAGAGCAAGTTGCGACGACGTGTAATACGCTTTTTCACAGACAGCAAAGACGCCTTAAAGGCGATTGAAAAGGGGCTGGTACGACGCGAGAATCAAGCTGAACTGCCACTGCGAACTGTCGGAACAAGCGAACGAAAATGTGGTGGAATTAGCTTGGATGCCAGCACACGATGGGAATGAGGGCAATGTCAAGGCGGATCAGCTGGCGGGTGCTGTTCCGTACCCATCGCACCGCACATCATGGCCAACCTCATTAAAGAGGACACAAACCTCAGATACTGACATAGTTTATCACTAGCATTATATAACTACCTAATAATGGTGACTAAATATATTTTTGCTAAACATTAAAAAGAAAAACTTTGATGTAGACATAATAATGGTTTTCGGTTAACGAAAATAGTTTTTAAAAAGTTTTATTACAAGCAAGAAAGCAAAGAACAGAATGAATCTTAGATCTAATTTACATATATTTATAATAGGATAAAATGACTTATTATGGGTAAACGCATGTGAAAAGGTTCTTCGGACGGTCTCATGGAGTCAGCACTTCTAGTGTGAGTACGGACGATGATTTTCATACCGTCAGCGTTGTGGCTCCCATAACTCCTCCCATCTGAAGAGGAAACGAAAACGGTGAGCTTTGGTTTCCCGTTTCGTTGGTTGTTGCTGCTGGTTTTCTGTACCATTTTCTTAGGAAAAATGCTACCAATCCGGCCATTGCAAGTAACGTAAGAGTTGTTGCTAAACTCCAGGTAGTTGGATGAAAAGTCTCTTGTGGGAAATTCATTGGTGTCTGAATTTCTTGTTTGAGATTTTGAATTTTATTTAGATCTAGTGTCTGTAGTGTTATTGGTTGGTCAACAGTAGACACAGACAAGTTCCCAATGTCAATCTTTGGTAATCGTAGTGGTTTCATTTTGGATAATTCTTGTTTGTTCCAAAACACCAAGTTATTGATTTTAATGCCGCAATTAAAAGGGATTTGGATTAAGCTTGGTTTGTCTATTAGGTTGAATTCCTTGAAATTACACTCGTTCTGGAGTTTCAGAGGACTGCTTGCTGGAATGGCTATTAAATACTCGTCAGTTATTGATTCCAGAATGGGTTCTTGTACATGGGCAGTAACAGTTTGGCAGTTTCGAGTTTTACCAAGTGTAAGATAGGGTAGTTTAGGTATAATTATTGACTGTTTTATCGGGATTGGAAAAGGATGGAAGCTTTCAAAGGTTTCTGGTGAGAAAATTGGTAAATGTATAGCTAAAATTATTTTACTTCCAGAGAACGAAATTTGAAGGCTAGCTAGGGAGTAATAATCCATAGTATTCTTAAAAATAAGGAATCTGGATTGTCCATATATTTTTACTAAATGATCTATTACGTTATTTAATTCTTGTGCTGAAATTACGGAGCTATGAAGTGTGGTAATTTTGGCAAATGATATTGGGTTTTCTAAGTTATCGAGAAAATTTATGAGACTTTGACAATTAAGAATATAGTTTTATCAACATGGCCTTGAAGATATTTTAAGCGCATCTTGATCAGATTTTGGTTTTCGCTCAAAATAGTTATTGTTGAATTATAATTATCAATAAGTTTTCCTGAGAGAGATATTTGTAACGAGAGTTCTTTTGCCATTGTGTTTTCATTTGTTTGGAGATCTACAATTGCTTTTTCATATTTTAATCCATCGTCTGAGTCGAGAGTGCCGAATAGCCATTTGGAGGTTTTTCCAACTAGATCGACTAGACCTCGCTTAGATCTCATATGCGGTGTTAAATTATTCAATTTGGTATTTGCTTCAGTTATTAGATATTTTGCATGGTTTAATATACTAGTATAAAGGCCTAAGAATAAACCAGGGTGATTGTGCGTAAGGTTTAGGGATTTTTCTATGGGATTTATTTTGACGTCAGGATGGCTGCTTGTACTCGATGTATAGCTCTGAGAAGGAGTATCATTGTCCACTTCATTGCCCTGCGAATAAGAATGAAAACTTTAGGCTTTTGAATCTGTGATTTGTGTATGAATTTGTCTTTACTGGTTTGGATTTTATTGCCAATATCTCTGTTGGGGGTATTAATCCCGTATTTGATATTCCAGAATAAGACACTGTATTACTCACAAACTCTTTACTATAACTTTGATCTCTCGTAATACAATCGTTCGTTTCTATTACTAGACAGAACATAACCACTCGCTTCCAGCGCTCGTCTTATTCTCTTCTTTTTACATATTCACATCTTATTACTAAGGGGGGGGAGTTTGCGTTGATGCCCGATTGACATCTACATATGATAACTCAAGACATTCTAAACATACCCCCACCTTGAAATATAATTTCAATTATAACTAAATATATGTACAATTCTAATTATGGTTCAGTTCATTGATAGGGAGAGGGCAGACTTTTGATATGGCCCGTTTGAAAACTCCCTCGGAAGTGCGAACTGACACAACCCGCACATAAGTGTCTGGACCTGGGTACGCAGCTGTCACTCGACCTAACTTCCACTTCAAAGGTGGTAAATTATTGTCTTTTATTACCACGAGTTGTCCAATTTCAATGTTTTTAGACTCCGTCTTCCATTTGCCTCGTTGCTGAAGTTCACCCAGGTATTCCCTTGACCATCTTGACCAAAAGTGCTGGCCTACTCTTTGCATGTGTTGATGCCTGGATAGTCGATTCATCGGAACATCCTTCACGTCTGGATCAGGTAGAGAAGTAAGACGTCGCCCGATTAAAAAGTGGGAAGGGGTTAGAGCATCAAAATCTGTGGGGTTAGAGGATAAGGGTACTAACGGGCGGGAATTTAGGATCGCTTCTATTTGTGTCAGAACGGTGCTCAAATCCTCATAGGTAAGTACCGAATTACCCAAAACTTTCTTTAAATGAGATTTACATGACCGAACCCCTGCTTCCCAGAGCCCACCGAAATTTGGTGAGTTTGGAGGGATGAATGACCAGTTGACTCCCTCATTATTAATACAAGTACTTAGTGCTGAAGGCTGAGAATTTAAGAATTCGGCTAAGTGTTTGAGTTCTGAGTTTGCTCCTACGAAATTAGACCCATTGTCTGAGAATATTTTAAAAGGTTTTCCCCTTCTGGCGACAAACCTACGGAAACAAGCGATAAAAGATTCCGAAGATAAATCTGAGACCGCTTCAATATGCACCGCCTTGGTTGAGAAACAGACAAATATGCTCACATAACATTTAAATGTTCTAGCCCCACGTCCATATTGATTTTTTACCTGGAGGGGTCCTGCATAATCTACTCCTGTAATGTGAAAAGGTGGTGTTGGCCTTACCCTAGCTGCTGGTAGACTTCCCATTATTTGTTCCAGAGGAACAGGATTAACCCTGAAACACCTCACACACTTCCGATCAACTTTCCGAGCTAAATTACGACCTCCAATAATCCAGTACTTTTCCCTTAGTGAGCACAACACTAACTGGGGACCACCATGTAAGAGACGTTCATGTTCTCGTTCCACTAGCAACTGGGTTAGATGATGCTTCGAACTTAAAAGCACGGGATGTTTACTAGAGTATGCCAAGGTTGATAACTGTAGTCTACCCCCCACCCTTATCAATCCACTACAATCTACAAACAAACTAAGTTGAATCAGATTTTTATTGGAAAGAGGCCTGTTCTTTTGAAGTTCAATGAGTTCCTGTCGAAAGGATTATCTCTGCGAAATCTTGACCAATACAGTTAAAGCATGCTCCAATTCAGAAGATGTTAAGAAGCTCCCATTAGTAGAGCCATTTCCCTTAACCTTCTTAATAAATCTAAAGATATGACATATCGCTCGTTGCAACCGACCGAGATTACTAAATCTTTGAAACTGAAATCCCTCCTCTACAGGATCTGATACTACTAGCACTTTCAATTCAGGCAATTCTAATGACTCACTAACCGGCGACACAGGCCACTCTGACTGATTCAATTCTAACCAGACCGGCCCATTCCACCATTTTGGACATTCCAACAATTGATTAGGATACATTCCACGAGACAGAATATCAGCAGGATTGTCTTCTGACTTAACATATCTCCAATCTCTAGCACTCGTTAGGCCTTGAATGGATAAAATCCTGTTTCCCACGAATGTTTGCAGCTTATGAGCTGGAGTCTTTATCCAACAGGACAACTAGGACAACCGTAGAATCACACCAGAGTCCGACGATACCAAATTCCAGATTCAAGGCACTTCTTACCCTGTCCACTAGTTGTGCCAACAGAACCGCACCACATAATTCTAATCTTGGAATCGTTAGTTTTTTAAGAGGACTTACTCTAGCCTTGGAACAAAGTAACATAACCTGAACCGTTCCATCCTTAGTCACGCTTCGAACATACACACAGGCCCCATACGCGACTGTGGATGCATCACAGAACCCATGAATCTCCATCTGGGTATTATTTCCTATCAGCTTTCGTGGAATTATGAGCTTATTTAGGAAACCCATCTCCGTTTTAAGTTTCACCCAATCAGATTCCAACGAAAGTGGCAACGATTCATCCCAGTCCAAATTTTCCAGCCATAATTTCTGGATCAACAGTTTCGCCAGTACCACTGCGGGTGCGACTAATCCCAGCGGATCAAAGATTTTGGACACCTCTGATAAAATGGATCTTTTTGAGGCCCTGTGCTTGGAATCCGTAAAGTCTACTGAAAATCTTAAATTATCTTCTCGGAAGTGCCACCACAAACCTAAGGTTTTATTTTTCTCCTTCTCGCCAACTTCTACCAAGTCATCTTGTCTCGATTCACCACTTAAACCTCTCATTACCGTTGCATCGTTGGACACCCACTTCCTTAATTCCATACCACCTAAACTTAGAATATTTGCGACGTTTTGCCCTAACTGAATCGCATCATTGGTAGACTCGGCTCCAGTCAACAAATCATCGACATAGAAGTCCTTAAGTATAACTTTTGATGCCTTCGGTAACTTTTCTGCGTTATCTAGTGCCAATTGTCGGAGACATCTTATTGCTAAGTAAGGAGCAGACCTGGTTCCGTATGTAACTGTGTTCAATGTCCATTCAGAGAGTTCATCCCCAGGAGAAGCCCTCCAAATTATTTTTTGCAAAGATCGCTGCTTCGGTGACACCCAAATCATTCGATACATTTTGGCAACATCTCCACACACCACCACTTGATGTTGTCTAAATCTTACCAAGATTAAGAACAAATCCTCCTGTTGTTTTGGACCATTATATTGCAAGTCATTGAATGACACACCTGTATCGCTATTAGCACTAGCATTAAAAACAACCCTGAGTTTTGTAGTTTCACTGCCTTCATTTATAACTCCATGGTGAGGCATATAGTAGGACACCTTATCATACGAACTTGTCAACGACATATGTCCTAATTCTTGATACTCCTGCATGAAATTCCTGTACATCTCTCCCAGTCTCGGGTCCTTTTCCAATTTCCTTTCCATTGCCAAAAATCTTTTCAGTGCTACCTGCCGAGAGTCACCTAACTTAGAAACTGAGTCTAATAAGGGTATTCGTACTATGAACTTTCCATCAGATGCTCTAGCAACCGTTTCCTTAAATATTCGTTCACACTCACTCTCTTCAATTGAGGCATACTGATTTTCAGCTGGTAGCCCTTCTATTTCCCAGAACCTTTCCAACTGACTCTGAATGTCTACCACTCCAACATGCATTAATTTTCCACCGTCGTTTCCCGGTGACATTAACTTGCCTGTAACCAACCATCCCAATCTGGTCTTTTGCAAAACTGGTTGATTAACTCCCAATTTGATCTGACCCACACACAATAAACTATAAAACAAACTTGAACCCAATAACAAATCTACCTTTTGAGGTTTATTAAATTCAGGATCAGCTAATTGTAAATTTCTTGGTATCTTTAGATGGGAAATGGACAGCTTTAGACCAGGAGTTTGTTTACTTATATTCGACATTATCAAACAAGAAATGGTACCCTCATATCTTTTAAAATATGACTGCAATTCTACCACACACCTTTCTCCCACCATCGATGAACTGTTACCAACCCCAACAATGGATACATCTACCTTCTGTTTACATATCCTTAACTTATCTGCCAACTCGGATGTTATTAAATTTGGTTGCGACCCACTATCTAATAATGCTCTGCACCTGTGCCAATTTCCTGAAACATCTTTAATCTGCATCAATGCTGTTGATAGTAGTACCTCTCCAGCTACCTCGTCACCATTATCTAAAAAAAGGGATTTTACCTGGAAGGAACTATTTGACCCAGACGAGTCCTCCATTTGTCCCCCACTACCTCGACTATTTCCATCTGTTGCAGCAGGAACTTTTTCTGCGCCCCTATTTTCCTGACGTGGTTCATAATGTAATAGATTATGATGCCTTCTACCACACTTTTCACATGATGGAGCAGTACATGATGAGCTGATGTGATTTGTGTCTACAAGACAGTTTAAACAGAGCCCTACCTTCTTAACCCACTCATATCTATTATACGTTCTCATTTTCAAAAACTTTTGACATTCATAAATCTTATGCTTGTTTTTACAAATCATACAATGATTAGGCAATTCTGCCGATACAAAGCTTTTATGAAACTTTCCTGTAACTTTCAATTCCTTTCTTATCTCAGATTTACCTTCATTTTTCCTTTTTCGTTCTATATTTTTCAAATTGTCAATTCTTTTATGTAAAAACTCTTGAAACTGACTTAATGTTGCCAATTTACCCTTGGGTCTCTGTTCTTCCCATTTTAAAAATGAACTTTGATCAAATCTTTTTACCATTATATGAATCAAGAACGGATCCCAAGAGTCTACTGACAATCCCAATTTTTCTAAGTGATATAATACCTCTGTGAGTGTATCAGACATATTTTGTAAATCAGACGCCGATTCTTTCTCTACTTTTGGTACATTTAACAAATTATCTAAATGATATTCCACTAACATCGGCCTGTCATCATACCGTTCGCATAATAATTTCCACACTATTTCGTAATTTTCACCGGTCATTTTTCGAGACTGAATTAATTTTTGTGCCTCACCCTGTACCGCTCTTTTCAAGAAATGAAACTTTTCCACATTAGATATACCCTTATTGTTATTTACTAATGAGTCAAACATATCCTTAAACTCTAACCAATGCTCCACTTTTCCTGAAAAATTCGGTATCGGAATAGCTGGCAATAACGGCCTAGTTTGAGGAGCAAACTCCGAACCTTCTGTTTCAATATCATCCGGTTTTACTTCCAACTTTTTCTCCCATTCAGTCAAAATCAAATTTGCTTGTGTTATAATTTGATAAAACTCAGTTTCAAACTTTTCACGTTCCTTTAATGCAGCATCATACTGCTCATCCGAGCTACTACCCATCTCTATCTCTATATTAATTTCCTCAAATTCATCTAATAAGCCATTAACTCTCTCAATTCTTGTTTTTAATTCTACATACAAAGCTACAGTTACATTATCGTCACTTAAAAACTGTTCCAAAAATGTACTAAACATCGTTAATTTACTTTTGATTGCACCTCTCTTTCTAATTAATTTCTTCTCTTCGGCCATTTTACTTTTAATTACAATAACCCAACACCCAACAATCAAAATATTTAGACCGCTCTCACGCAAATAAAACCATAAGGATTCAGGAAATAAAGAAAGTAATAGGATCGGGCGACTTACCAGTTTGCATTCATCTATTCTACCCTCTACCTGTTTTCCAATATAAGCAAGTTTAGAAATAAACGTAACAGCCAATCTCCATAGAGGGTACCAGTCAAATTCCAGCGCTGTGTATCTCCTCCTCTGTCTGCCGATCTCTAGCCTCGCTCACAGGTATCTTTTGAATCTGCAAATGGCTGAACAACCACGCCGGTACTTTCACACCTAACTCGTTATCCACTCCAATCCAATCCGCTCGTAAGGACCATATGTTGGGGGTATTAATCCCGTATTTGATATTCCAGAATAAGACACTGTATTACTCACAAACTCTTTACTATAACTTTGATCTCTCGTAATACAATCGTTCGTTTCTATTACTAGACAGAACATAACCACTCGCTTCCAGCGCTCGTCTTATTCTCTTCTTTTTACATATTCACATCTTATTACTACGGGTGGGGAGTTTGCGTTGATGCCCGATTGACATCTACATATGATAACTCAAGACATTCTAAACAATCTCTAACGACAGTTGTAATAATATGACGTGGTTTGGTCTTGCTTCTAAGGGCACTCTTGTTTTTAATAAATACCTTAGTATTGGGTAGAAATTCCGGAGGGTCTTCTCTTTTGATATTTTGTTTTTCAATTAGTTTAGATTTGGTTTGTAATGATGTGTTGTATATTTTTTCGTAAATAAATTTTAGTCGTTGTCGCCGGTCGGCCATAAATTGGTTTAAAATGATCTCATCAGTCATATCGAATGCATCGAGTGAATTAATTCTGCCGTTTATTACGTCAAACGGTTTTTGTTTCGTTACGCTATGAACGGATGAATTATAACCGATGACAGCGAAATGCATCAATTGTTTTATAGATGCGTTTGGATCTTTCAATTTGAGAACTCTGAAGAGTGTCCATATGGATCGAATCGAGTGGTTGAGTTGGAGTTGCAGTGAGTTCGAACTTGATTTTCGGGGGATGTCTATCGTACTTGGCTTGTTGACAAATATCGCAGTTATTAATAAATTCGGTTATGTTCTTTTTTTTCCTTGGCCAATAATAAATTTTCTTCAGAGCTGAGGCGGATTCGTTTATTTCTCTATGGTATGTTGTTTCATGGTGGTGTGAAATAATTTCCCTTTGTTTATTTTTTTCGGTAACATCCTTGAGGAATTGGTTGGATATTACCAAGTTATAGGCATGGTTTTGGAAGGTTTTTTGCAACGTTATGGTTAATGCTGGAATTAAATCTATTTCTGATTTGCAAACATAAATACAGTACAACTTCTTTGGGTCAACATTTTCCTTGAAGAATTTGAAAATCTCATAATCATAATTTTCTGAGAGGTGAACTGTCTACCTGGTTTTGGTCTAAAAAAGTTTGCTTCTGATGATATGGTATGATGTATTAGCACTCTGATTAAAAATAATTTGGTTAGAGTAGTGGTTCACACAATTTTCGGTGAAAGGTATTTCTAATATGGGGTCTTCGACAGCTGAATGTGTCGTTTCACATGCGGTGGTTGTGGAGAAAGGAATTCGTTTATATCTATTGATATATCGCCAGAATTACCTATGAGAGATTCGTTTTCAATGGCATGAATCTCTATCCTTGAAAGCGCGTCTGCGTTGGTGTTCTGAATTCCTTTTTTATATAGTATTTGATAGTCATATTCCTCCATCCTAAGGCGCCATCTTACTAGTCGAGAATTTGGCTCTTTTAAACTGAATAGCCACTGAAGAGGTTTATGATCCGTAACAATAGTTACGTTCACAATAGTGAACTTTCTACCGAATAAATATGGGCGAAAATGCTGAGTGGCCCATACAATCGCAAGGAGCTCTTTCTCGATCGTGCTGTAATTAATCTCAGCTGGGTTCAAGGTACGTGAATCATATGCAATAGGCAAATCTTGACCTACCTTACCTTGACTCAAGACTGCACCGATTGCAAGGCGTCTGTTGTAAGGTTGAATGGACGGCTGAAATCTGGGTATTGCAGGATCGGATCATTATATAAAATATTCTTGCATAATTCAAAAGTTTGTATAAACTCGGGAGTATGTTCAATTCTCTCCCCCTTCTTTAAACAGTGGGTAAAGGGTAACACATTTATAGGGTTATCGAAAGTATGTTGTATAATTTCATCGCTGTTGTTTAAAATTTATATTTTTGCGAATCCGTTTTTTGCAATTGTTAGTGTTTCGGGAATATGTAAGTTCTTAATTTTACATTCGGGAACTATAATATCACCATCACATTCGGATACAAGCACATAGAGGGAAGCAATTTCAAAAGAGTTCAGGGTAATCTTATATTTTTCTATTTCAGGGTTCCTAAAAATAATTGGGATATTTGTTTTATTATTGGAAAGCTGTTTATTTACCAAGTCAATAGAAAATTTAAGGTTTTGAAGCTCTTTTAATCCAATAATACCATCGAAGAAAATATGAAAATCGAAGAGAATAAAAGTTATTTGTTTATCGCTGCCCGAATTGAAAGGGCATTGCTGGAATATCAGCTCTAAAACCCACTTCTTTTTCTCCTACGCCTGTCCTTATTTGTGTTGGACAATGATAGATACAATCACTAAAATGTTTTTGTGCAATAGAAGATTTTATGATAGAATTAATACAGCCGGTGTCTATCAATAATTTCATTGGAGGGTTTTGAATTTGTATGTAAGGTAAGCTGTTATTAATTTCAGTGTACATTTCGGATGTTATTGTTAATGGGGAGGTGTTTCCTGGGCATCTATTAGAAAATTTGTTTGTTTGAGTGTTCGACATAATTTGGGTTTTGATTTTCTGTAACGGGATTATCGTACCCTTCGAGATAGTTTCCTAAAATCTCTGGTTGATCGTATGTTATTTCAGGATTCTCGACAGTTTCCCCGTCAATTTGATAAAGCTCTTCTGAAATAAAATTACGTGGACCAGAGGATTTGAAATAATTTCTAGAATTTGTATGTTTCTTCATACTAGGAAGTGTATAGCTGGTTCTGGTAGACATTGGTTCTGGTTTATTGGTTGGAGTTTTTCCGGTTGGTTTGAATACGTCTTTAGGAGGTCCGAAAACTTCTCTATTAGTGAAAAATTTTTGTTGAATTGGTTGGGATTGAAAATGTGGTTCAGGAAATTGAGATGGTCCTGGACTTTGTAAATTTTGGGTTTGAATGAAATTTTGTGGTGGGTGGAAGCGATGTTGGGGTGAATAGCTTGATTGAATTCTTTGCATAGGGGATTGATAATATTGTGGTGGTTGAGGAGTGGTAAGTTTATGTTTATTCATAGGCATTCTAAATAGATTCTGGGTATATTGAAAATGTTGTTCTTCGATAATAATTGTAATGGCCTCTTCTAGAGATTTAGGATCTTTCATTCTAACAAACAATTGCAAATGCGCAGGCAAACCACGAATGTAAGTTCCAAGGGATAATTGGTCGTATTGTCTCAGATGTATCTCTTTAGTAGCAGCATTCATGGTTGATTAGCAATTTTCTGTGTAAGGTTGATTCTTAAAACTTGCAAGCGTTTGCCGAAGTCAAGAGAACTCTCGTTTCTATTAGGCCTAGCCATGAACAGATCTTGCTCTAAACATTCTAAATTTATATTGTCACCAAAACGTTGCTCAAGAGCCGCTTTTATCAACGGCCAACTTGTTAGTTCTGGGCGTGATCCAACTAGAATTTGTGCCCTACCTATTAGTTTAGTTTGAATAACTCTAATTAAATAATTTTTTACCCTTATATCTGTTGTATTTCCAAAATTATCAAAAAGGAAGTTACAAGCATGTATAAAATTATTAAGTAAATTAATATCGCCATCGTAATTAGGTATAGTATAGTATAGTATCAACAAACATTTTAAGCATATAATTTGTTCGTTATTACTATCTGGCATTTTTTACTAACTTTAAGTTTTGTTGAGAAATTATCTATTAAATCGTCAATATTACTCATAAATTATTAATCCTTTAAGGTTGGTTATGTATATTATTCTAATAAATCTAGAAGTATCAAATTTTCTTATACGGAGAAAATAAGGAAATAACAGGAACTTGGACTTACTTTGTCGTTGTTTCTCTGTTGAGCGATTCTGCTTTGGGGAGGTTCTGTAGTGCCAAGGGATGAAGATCCGCGTTAGTGTCCAAAAATACGTATTTTACCGTAGTTTAGCCAAAAACTGCACAAAAACGACTGACTGCGCCAATAATGGTTTTCGGTTAACGAAAATAGTTTTTATAATAATAATCTTTATTAGCATTATCAGCTCTAACAAATATAATTTAATTGAATTACAATAGTATAATAAAATAAATGAGATACAATACAGCGAAATAAAATTCAATACAGAAAACATAAATTTCAATTCATGGTCAATTTAACTCTGCAAATTACGTTTCTATGAACCGAACTTTAGTTTTTAAAAACAATATTTATTTGGAGGAAGTGAAATACAGAGTTACAGAATGATAACTAATACAACATCTAATGTCTAATGTCTATCAGAATCTAAGTCTCTCTACAGTGTTACATATATTTATAAAGAAATAGTTGCTGATGAAGAAGTTCTCGGGAATCATCCTGTCAGCTATTTAGAAGTGGAAGGTTTGATCCTAACTTCTCCATCCCCTAGGGAAGTTTTGTGAGGGACGAACAAAACGGAAGCCTCTGGTATAGGTGTGGTTGATGAGGTTGGTCTGGGTAGTTGTATTTGAAGATGCTGTCGGAGTTTGTATCCCAAAAATGTAATTGCTCCTGCAATTAGGATAAAGGTGGGTGTTGTCCAAAAATGGGTGGTGTCCATTGAAATTTCTTCGATTGGCATGAGTGGGATTGGACCTTGGTGAATTTTATGTAATTCATCTAGTGGAATTTGTTCAAGATGAATTGGATTGGTTTTGATTTTCATTTTTGTCGAGTTCAAAACCATTCGAACCTGTGGAAGTGGTAAGGGTTGCTCATATGTTACATCGTGTGAGTTAATGTAACGTCCAGTGGTTGTCTGAAAAGCACATCCTGGGGGTAGTTGTATCAGGAAGGTTCCATGTAATACGGCTATAGTGGGTGTAGTACATTGTGTAGAAATTTTGGTTGGCTTTGGAAAAATAACTATATAATGAGCATTAGTTATTTCCTCTATAAGGGTAGTATTCAAGGAAACAGGAACGGGGTTGCATCGAGCTTCTTCTTGCGTTAACCTCAGAATTGGCAAAATACAGTTATCGGAATCAATTCTTCTAGTGATTTTTTCACACAGAAAACCAGGATTAATCTTTCTGCATGGCTCTTCGGAGTACTGATGAAATTCTCTGCTTAATGTCAGATAAGGTGCAGGTGGGATAAGGGTAGTAAAATTTATTGTAGGTATTGAATACAAATGATAATGTGAAAATTTTTCGGGAGAAAGTAATGGGAAATGCAAAATAAATACTATCATTGTATCTGAATAATAAGCATCTACAGTAATTATCTCGTAAAATTTAAGTAATTCAGTATCATCAGTATATAAAAGTTGCTCTTTCGTATGATAGCGTTGTAAAGAATTGACCAACAATTTCAATTTTTCAGGTGGCAAAATGTTGTTATATAAAATATTTGATTTAGCAAAAGTAATTGCAATATCGAAATCAGTGAGAAGCTCTGATAAGATTTGTAAGGATAAACTCAATTGGTCTAAAATGTTCCTTATTTTGAAGAAATATTCAAAATTATAGATTGTCTTGTCCAATTTAATTTTTACCGTATTGATTTCCTTGGAAATAATTTCCTGATTGTGAGTAATTAATGAAATTGTTTTATTATAATTTTCAATTAAAGCCGTAGTTAATGAGATATGTTGGTTCAACCTTTGAATAACATTTACTCGACTATTTCGTAATTGTTCTATGGCTTTATCATATTTTTCAGCGTCTTCTTGATCTAAGTTTCTTGAAATGGCTTTAATAATACTGCCAATGCCATTTATAAGTCCTCGTTTTGTTCTATAATTTGGATGTATAGTATTAAATTTTTGGCGTACAATTTGGAGTTGGTATTTAAGTGCTTGTAAAAAATTTGTTAAGCCTTTCAAATACGGGTTACTACTGTTTGATGTTAACACTGTATAGATATCATAATACTGACTATGTATATTATCTATTTCAAAACCTATAGGCGTGAGATTATAATAGTGGATGAAATCATGATTGCTTATTCTAATTCTGGCTTCTCCCAGCCGGAGGGGTAGAATCCCTGGATTGTCTTTCAGGTTTTGTATGCGGACTTTCTCTGCAGATATGAGGGTTCACCTGTAATACAGATTGGGATTTATGTTTTATATTCTTCTTGTGACAAGAGGTGTTAGGTAATGTCACTGTTACATCTTTGTTGTCTGTTACTTCTTTCTTTGAAAAGCGAGGGAGTAACTTGTTTCTCACACCAGTATCTTTGGTAAAAATTATATCTTGGGGTTTATATTGTACTGGTTGTTGTCGAGTCTCGTTTCTTTTTGAAATTACTTGAGTTTTTAGGCGATTACTAAGTTCATTAATTTCCTTATAAATTATTTTAGTTTTATCCCTATGTTGTTGGATATAATTGTTCATTAAATTTCGTTGAATGTCAAGATCAAATGGGTCTCTGGTATTAAAATGACCGTTTAATACTTCAATTGGTTTTTGTTTTGTGGTGGAATGGATGCTATTATTGTACCCTAGTAATGCATATGGCATTTGTTCTTTGACGTTAAAGTGGGTTTTGTGTCCTCGTAAGATTCGTAAGTGTTCAATTAATGTTGAATGAAATCTTTCGATCATTCCATTCGATTGAGGATTCTCTGGTGTTGTATAATGTATAAGAACTTTATGGGTATATAAAAATTCTTGAAGTAATGTATTTTTGAATTCAGGTCCATTATCAGAGATTATCATTTCTGGTAAACCATGATGAGTTATGAACATAAGGAGTGCTCGTACGATGTTAATACCATTAGCTCCTTCTATCGGGTATGCTTGACCATATTTCGAAAATGAATCTATTATTGTTAAGAATTTTTGACCACTTGCTTGAAATGTGTCGATGTGAATTATTTCAAGGGGTTTTGTTGGAGTCGGCGTTATCATGAATTTTGGTTTAGCTGGATGCCTATCATATTTTGTTGTTTGACAGAGTTCACAATTATTTAAAAAATCTTCAATATCTTTCTTTAAAGAGGGCCAATAGTACTTTCTTCTAATCTGTTGTTCCGTTTCATTTATTCCGCGGTGATTGGTTTTTCCTTCATGGTAATTACGGATTATTTCTTTTTGTCTTTCCTCGCAATTTACGTCTTCCAAAATGTTAGTACATTTGACAAGATCGTAAGCAGTATTTTTAAACATTTTTTGAATTATAACGGATGTTGGCTCATATTGTGATTCAGGTTCAAATTTTATAGCGAATTTTGTTTTTGGTGGAACGAATTCTTTAAAGAAATTTACAATATCCTTTTCCATAGTAGTAAGGCTTATTTGCGCATGAATTCGTTTTTTATTCTGAAATATGTGTTCAATTTTTGGAGATGCGGCGTTATAATGAACAAAAACTAATCTGATTTGATTATTATAATAATTTAATGGTTTTTCTGAAATAGGTATATTCATGATTGGATCTTCTTCTGCCGTATGTATCGTATTATTACTATTTTCTTGTTGTTCTGGTAAGTTTTCCATTGTTTCATCAGCTGTGTCAGTTGCGGAATCATCGTCGCTAACATTATAATATATTTCATCAGCCGATTGTGTTGACATTGAACTAGATTCATGTTCTTGCTGATTTTCATGATGAGAGCTGGCATTATTATACAGAGATGCATTTTCAAGCTCTTTATAAAAATTTTCCATATAGTCATTTAAACTGAATGTTTCCTTTGTATTTAATTCTATGCGTGATAGAGCGTCAACATTTTTATTTGCTTTACCCGATTTGAAAACAACTTCATAATCAAATTCTTCTAGCTTTAATCTCCATCTAATTAACTTTGAATTAGGGTCTTTCAATGAGAAAAGCCATTGTAATGGACGGTGGTCGGATAAAATTTTAAATTTTCGTCCAAAAAGATACGGTCTAAAGTATTTAGTAGCCCATACGATAGCTAACATTTCTTTTTCTATAGTTGAATAATTTTTCTCGCTGTCGTTTAAAGTACGAGACGCATATGCTATTGGCTTATCTGTGCCAACGGGGCCTTGGGATAAAATTGCTCCTATAGCGAAATCACTAGCATCTGTAGTTAAATTAAACGGCATAGTAAAGTCGGGATATTGTAGAATTGGTGCATTTGTTAACAAATTCTTACAAATTTCAAAGCATTCTATAAAGTCAGGTGTTATTTTAATTTTGGCATCTTTTTTCAAACATGAAGTGAAAGGTTTCGTGATTTTTGAAAAATCTTTGATAAATTTCCGATAGTAACCTAAAAGTCCTAAGAAAGCTTTAATTTCTTTCCGCGTTCTTGGTAGCGGGTATCTCAAAATAGTTTTGATCTTGTCCGGATTTGGTTTTATTCCGGTTGGGGTGATGACATGTCCTAAGAAAGCTACTTCTTTCCGTAGGAATTCTGACTTATCCAATTGTACTTTAAGATTTGTCTCTCGTAATCTCTCGAATACTTTTTTTAAATTTTGGAGGTGTTCTTGAAGAGAGGTCGAATATACGATAATATCGTCCATATATGTGAGACATATGTTTCCTTGTAAATCTCTTAGTACATTGTCAATGACTCTTTGAAATGTTGCTGGTGCATTTTTGAGTCCAAAAGGCATTCTGAGATATTCATAGTGCCCTTGCTCTACGGAGAAAGCTGTTTTTTGGACGTCTTCCTCAGCCATTTCGATCTGGTGGAATCCACTCGCCAAATCTAATGTTGAAAAGTACTGACATCGTCCAAGTTTGTCCAAAACATCATTGATGTTTGGTATAGGATATTTGTCATCAATTGTTTTGTCATTTACCTTCCGGTAGTCTACAACGATTCTCCATTTAACCTTTCCAGATGCGTCCGGTTTCTTGGGTACTATCCAGATGGGTGATGACCATGGAGATTCACTGGGTCGAATTATACCTTGATTGAGCATTGATTTTATCTGTTTTTCAACTTCAGGTTTATGTATGTGGGGGTATCTGTATGATTTCGTAAAGACAGGATACTCATCCTTTGTTTTTATGTGATGTTTAATTTTATTTGTAAATGTTAAAGGGGTATTGGGAATATAAAAAATGTCCGAAAATGTTTTACAAAGTTTTAAAATTTGATGACGTTCTTCATTATTCATATGTTGCGTTCGAATATTTTCTTTAATATTAGAGAATTTTCTTTTATCCGATGGTTTGATTTCAGCGTTAAAAAAGTGGTAATTATTCATATTTAGGACAGCTGATTTAACTGGGTCAGTCAATGCTATTTGCATCTCAGTGTCGCTATTGTTTATTAACTCTGCCCACGCAAGATTGTTACAGGCTATTGTTAACGTTTCGCGTAATCTCGCGCCTTGCACGTTTTGCTGAGGTAGCAAGATGGTGCCGTCTGCTTCTGTTACTGGTAATCTTACCCGTGCGACCGAATGTGGTTCAAGGTGAATTGAATAAAATTGTTTCTGGTCTGTTTCATAATAAAAAATAGGAAGAGTTGCAAATGCTGTAATTAATCTGGCATTAATAAAATCTAACTGTGCACTCATTAAATTTAAATTATCTAATCCTATTAATCCATCGAATGTTTTATGAAAACGAAATAGAAAAAATTTTAAGTTTGAGCGGCTGTTAAATTCGTCGAAACTGGGAATTTCAGCACTATAATCTTGGGAATAATTTTGAAAAATAGAACTAACAACAAATGGTTCATGATTTATATATTTCCTATACAATTTAAAGGCAATTTCGGGATTTAAAAATGATTTTGTTGATCCTGTATCGATTAAAAGTTTAAGCGGGGGGTTTAAAATTTTGATATAAGGGAGTTCTTTCTTATCCGAGAATGTATTAAGTTCGACTATTTTTCGGGTGGTGGATGGGTGTCTTCCGGAAAATTTTGTTCATAATCATGTTCCAGAGATGGTTGATCTTCACCTGAATAAATTTCTTGATCATTATCGGGATAATAATCGTAATCTTGCTCATCATTGTGATCATATGGATTATATTGATCACTTTCCATATTGAATAATTCTTCAACAGTATATTTTTGCTGTTGAGATTGTTGTTGAGGAATTGGAAGTCTATTGAAATTTCTATTTGGTTTATGGGTATTTCGCGTAGAGATACTCATTGGCGTCGGTTTAGGTAGGTTAGATGGTCCGGGAGTATTCTTCGGTGCCCATACATTAGTATTTGATTTTCTGAATGTTGGTTGCGGTGGTGGAAACCGATGAGGTGTTACATTCCATTGTGGTTGTTGAGTGAATGTATTAGGTGTAAATGATTGATTTTGAAATACTGGTTGGGAAAAATTTTTCTGAAATTGTGGCGGAATTTGTTGCAATTTTTTATTCGGTTGTACATTTTGAGTAAATGATTTTTGTAAATATCTAATATTATTTTCCTCCTGAATAAACTCAATAGCTTTGGCTAATGAGTCGGGTCTCATTGCGCGTATGGTAGATCCTAATGGTTCTTTTAATCCGGCTAAGAATGTTGTTAAAGCTTGTTGCCTAAAGAACATCTTTTTGCTATTGCGAATGGCTTCGTTTTCATTATGGAGTTCAATATAATTTGAAATCGTACTTAAAATTTTGATACATTTTTCATAAAATTGAAGCGGTGTTTCAAACTGTGATTGCCGTAAATTAACAAGATCTCGAGTTAGCGCGTTTTCGTCTCTTTGATCTCCAAAGTGTTGAATCAAAACATCTTTTATGGTATTCCAATTTTGACAACCATAAACTGATATGACTTCTTTTGCTTTACCAGTCAATTTTCCAACGATACCAAACAATAACAATTTATTTTGAAGACATGCAGCGTTTTCTGGATTTATATCGAAATAGTGATTTAAAATTTCTGCTGATATATTCAAAAATGAATGCAAATCATTTGGATTTCCATCAAAAGAAGGAACAATACTCAAAATTTTGAGGTCAAATACTGGGACTGCCATTTTATTTCAATAAAATATATGTATATATACAGGTAAAAATATGTAAGTATAATAAAAAAAAGGATAATTTACAAAATATTGTAAATTGATAACTTATAAATAAAAATAAAATAAATTCAATGTTTTTTAATAAGTAAATATTGAGTTTTCCCTAGAAATTTTATCTAATAGGAGGTCTCAATTATTAAATAGTTTTTCAATTAAATATTCTTAATTATATTGAGTTTTCCCTAGAATTTGATCTAATAGGAGGTCTCAATTGATTGAAAACAGATTATCCCTAGAAATACTTTCTAATAGGATTTCTGCTTAATTTAATCAAGTTTTCCCTAGAATTAATCTAATAGGAAGTCAATTGATTATTTTACTAAATTTTTGCCCTTTAATTTGCGCCTGCGTTGCAAGTCAATCTTTCAATACTGTTTCATACAAAAGAAAGGTATCAAAAATATCTACAATTACTCTGAACTAGGATCACTTAAGGACTTGGAACAGAGGAGATCTGACAATTAAACATAGAAAAACAAGAAGTACTCACAAGATAATGATGATGACACGATGCATTTCAATATCTGTTTGGCTTCTGGGTTGTATTGGCTTCTACTTCTTCTTCTGTAGGAAGAATTCTGGTTCTGGATTTTCACAACACTCACGTAGACTCAGGATAGTGAATAAACGATTAAAATCGAAGATGATCACGATTGATTTCTTTCACTATCCTACTGACTGCGCCAATTACGTTTCTATGAACCGAACTTTAGTTTTTAAAAACAATATTTATTTGGAGGAAGTGAAATACAGAGTTACAGAATGATAACTAATACAACATCTAATGTCTAATGTCTATCAGAATCTAAGTCTCTCTACAGTGTTACATATATTTATAAAGAAATAGTTGCTGATGAAGAAGTTCTCGGGAATCATCCTGTCAGCTATTTAGAAGTGGAAGGTTTGATCCTAACTTGCATATACAGTCTAAATACGTTACAATGATGGGTTATAACATTTTACATATTTTATTTTACACACTGGCTTTTGAATTCTCCAAATGTTGAACATTCTTTTAATTCCTTTGGTAAGGAGTTGTAAAGTTGTAAGCCTTTGATGAACAATGTGTTTGTAGCAGCATTAGCAACACTGATATAGAAATCATTCGAAGCATGGGATCTTGTATTGTGATTATGTATTTCTTGAAGATACGTTATTTCTTCAGTTAAGTAGGTTGGTAAGCACCCTGATTTCAATTTATATACAAACTTGAGCATATTATAAGCAGCCCTTTGTCGAACATTCAATAAATTCAAGGTTTCCAACATGTAAGCTATTGGTGTCCTTTTTTTACATAGTAGAATGGCTCTCATAGCACGATTTTGTATCTTTTGTAATGAATCAATTTGTTCATTATTCATCAGGTATATGAATGTTCCACAGAAGTCAAGATGAGGAGATATTACGGTTTTGTATATAGTTAACTTAGTAAAAGATGATACCTTATTATTCAATCTGTATAGGAAATTATTTTTTCTTGCCATTTTTTTCTTAATATACTCACAATGTGATTTAAGATTCAGTTCATTATCTAGCATGAAGCCCAGGTACTTGAAATGCTTAACTTCTTCTATAACATTATTATCAATTAATAAATGTAAACTGGATGGCAAATTTTCAATTTTTTTTAAATTATGTCTATTTGATATTACCATGTATCTAGTTTTATTTACGTTCAGTTTCAAACCATTGTCATTCAGCCATATGGAGATATTCTTCAAATCTTGATTGATTAGTGATATAGTTTTCTGAACATCATCTACCTCTCCTTCGCAGTATATCATGGTATCATCAGCAAACAACTTTATTTTGCAATTTTTAACATGGTATACTATGTCATTGATGAACAAAATGAATAATATTGGTCCTAGAGCACTTCCTTGAGGGACTCCATAATGTATGCCGTATGTACCAGTAGATGTATTATTATATTTAACTATTTGTGACCTACCAGAAAGATAGCTTTCGAACCATTTCAACGCACTTTCCTGAATGCCCAACTTTTAGAGTTTTCACAGTAGCAGATAGATGTTTATAGTTTCAAATGCTCTTTTTAAGTCTAAAAATATAACTATAATGACCTTTTTATTATTGATTATCTCAGTTTTCCATTTCGATAGTAGATAATGTAATGCAGTTTCACACGAATGTGCCTGCCTGAATCCCGATTGTTCCTTTACTAGTATATTACTGTCTGCTACATATTGTAGCAGCTGATCTTTTACTGCTAATTCTAATAATTTTTCATAGATAGGAAGTTTATTGATTGGACGGAATTCCGAACAGGAGGTTGTTTTGGGCACTTTTTCAATAGGCACTATTGTGGATACTTTCCATTTCTCAGGGAATTTTCCTGTCATTTAAAAAGTTTTATTACAAGCAAGAAAGCAAAGAACAGAATGAATCTTAGATCTAATTTACATATATTTGTAATAGGATAAAATGACGTATTATGGGTAAACGCATGTGAAAAGTTTCTTCGGACGGTCTCACGGAGTCAGCACTTCGGTGTGGCTCCCATAACTACATACGGAAAAAGTTATTTACTGCACAAATTGTTCGTGTGATATTTGTAGGTTCTTAAAGTAGCAATGTTTGTGAATTTTACTATATTCGAAGACAAACACGTATGAAAACGGCTCCTCTACTAATTACGTTAAATGAAGTCTCGTGCAAAAAATACTACTCTCTGCACTTTTTAGAATAATAATTTCAGATCGTAAATGATGGCTTACTTTTCAGATAATATTTATTGATTTTTTCCAAGGACATGTAAAGTTATGAATAGGAATGGTCATATAACTTAAATTAAAAAAAGACAAAACTAACTTCAATTAAAATTAACTCTGAAAAACTCAGCAGAAGAATAACTTTCTAAGCGCACACTTAAATTTTTATTCCGAACCGAGATCTGAAATCTCCTTAGGTAAATGATTGAAAACCTTTATGCCAAAGTTATTGGGAGAGTTTAATGTCAATGTTAATATAGTAACAGGTACACACAAATCATTCCTATGTCTAGTATTTATAGAGTGGATATCAAAATTTAGACTTGTTCTTAAAGATATAGATAAAGATATCTTATAAAGGTATAAATTTATAATCGTGAGAAGTTCCATATTCAACACAGATAGTTCTACATGTTAGACATCTAGGGACTTTGGTAATGCAACGCAAAAACATGCCCCATAAATCTACTATCTATATGAGCATACTATAAATTTAAAATTTGTTGCTTCGTTATAATATTTCACAATGAGATTTCTAGTTTAGGCATCGATCTCCAAGCCCAAAAACCTTATACTGTTTACGGTTGGTAACTCTGAATTGTTCAATTGTTCACAGATATACAGTATAGTTCTTACTTGAAACCAAAAAAAGATAAATCGTCGGCATACAAAGAAAAAGGTACTCGTGGATTAAGCGAATTAATGTAAATAATAAAAAGCACAGGGCCCATAACTGAACCCTGTGGTACATCCATTTTTAATGAAATATTTTCTGAATTAAATGTTGAGCAGTCGTTATCCTCCACATGTATTGAAACATACTGTTTTCTAACACATAGAAAATTACCAATCCATTCAAGTGGTACCCCCCTGATACAATAATCAAAAAGCTTCGACAGAAGCAATTCATGATCAACACAGTCAAATGCCCTGCTAAGATCACAGAATATCCCAACGGGGCACTCGCCTGTCTCTATACAGCTCATCATCTGACAGTAAAAGTGCTCATATCATTTCTAAAGCTATCCTGTTCACGAATAATAATGTTGCATTTTTTTAAAAGGCGTATTCATTTTTAGTGATAGTGTAAAATAAAGTAAAGTGTAGAGTAAATAATGAAAGTCCTAATGAATTTGGTTTGCCCAAAATTAAAGATAATTAAAATGTTTCGCCTGTGGAATCCAGCACCCTAGAATTTCCAGGTAAATTTATGGAACTACAAAAAGTTCTTCTTCCTACTTCTTTAATAGACTTGTGCCTGTTCCATCTTCGGGTGCCTCCTTATTGGATATCCAGGTTATCACTCTATCTTTTTCTCGGCCTTCCTATGCTCTTTCGGCCGTTTGGTGATCTGTCTCGTGCTATCTCTACTATCCTGTGTTCTTCCATTCTGCTTATATGGGTATACCGCTCCTTTTTCCTTTTTAGTGCCCAGTCATTTAAGTTCTCTATGTTACACCTTTGCCTTAGGTCTGTTACGTAATCTGTTCCATAGTGTTTGCCCTGTTATTTGTCCGACTATCTTCATTTCACTTGTTTCCATTAACCTTCTTGTCTTCGCGGTATCGGGTCTTGTATCAGCAGTATAAGTTGGCCTCACTACTGTCTTATAGATTTTGGCTTTTGATTCTGTCTGTAAATGCTTGGTGCGCCATATCGTGAATTTGAGGCATCTTGCTATTCTGTTGGCTTTGCTTATTTGTTGGTCGACTTCTGCCTCTGTATCTCCATAGCTGTGCATTAGTATTCCTAAGTAGCTAATGTCCACTTCCAGCTTGCATCTTATTGGATCTTTGGCGAGGACCGTACTTTTTGTTTTATTTGATGATATTATCGTGTATCCTATACAAATATTTCGGATACAGTTAATAGTTTTCTCCATGATGAGGTTAAATAGCATAGGGCTCAATGATAATCTCCTTGACGTATGCCTCTTTCGACCGGTATAGGCTGTGTTAATTTCTTATTCATTCTGGCCTGAATGTTGTTTCTGCTATAAATGTTCTGAATTGTAAGGTCTGATATGTATGTATGTATGTTACGCTTATATAATAGGTGAAATACGTCATTTAGTTCTACACGGTCAAATGCCTTTTGCAGATCTATAAAGCTGCAATATGCCGGTACATTGTACTCTAGTGACTTTTCCATGACAATATAAAAACTGCGTCATTACAGGATCGTCCAGATCGGAAACCTTGTTGTTCGTCTGAGAGTTCAATTTTGTTGGCGATTTTGTTGGTTATGACTTTTGTTGTCAGGCTGAGAGCCGTGCTGAGTAAGTTTATTCCTCTGTAGTTTTCAATTCTCTGGTATTGTTTTACAAGTATTCGTCTTTGATTTTCTTTACTAATGCTTTGTTTTCATTTCTTATTCTCTTGTATTCAATATAGGCTTCTGGTGTTTGTTGTGATCTGTTAAGTGGGCTTTGTGCCATTGTGTGCCCTGGCAGGCGGCGATAATACTCATCTATACAGCGCTCTAGTCCAGAGAAAACATACCTCCAACTCTAGTCTAAGGGCCGAAGCGTCAGCGTCCTTAGATTAGATAAATATGATCTATGAGAGCTTAGACAAGGAAAGAGAGAGAGTTCGCTCCTTGTTCAACAACAACATCGATCAACCTTCTGTTTCTTTTCAAACTCTTCAATTTTTTCAGGGCATACCTGCTCTACTATATTAACTCTATGCTAGATAAGGTTTCTAGATGGATTTAAAAATCTTGCTTGCTAGATATATTGAATGAGTTTACACGTTACACTTCTAATCTGTCTCATCAACAAGTTGCGCCGACACGGTACGCATTTATGTTTTAAAAAATATTCTTTTAGGGGTTTGATTTGTGAATATATCTTATTCTATTTGCTAAAATATTGCATGTATCCGAAATTATAATTTATTATTTATTCTTTCTCGCAAATGCTAATATTATTATCTAATCTATTTTTTCCTATATCATTATTAGAATATATTGTTATTGACAATTATTTAATTTTCTTTTCTTAAGAAATTGTGCAAATTAATATAATATATCAAACGTAAGCAGTTATATATGTGAAACCAACATTTTTGATTCAATAGATGTAAATATTTTGATTTAAAATGAATTTACCAACCACTGAGATTATTGATTCACCTAAATAAAGTTCTATTAAAATCTGTATCAAGTGATGAATATAATAAATTCATTAACTAGACAAATATTAAGTTATTATGAACAATAATTTTTTTATTTTGTTTAATTTCATGATAGTCAGTCTTTGTATCATCGAAAACTAATTTTTGTCTACGGCTACTGGATTGTTTGATAATTTCACAAATAGCACGCATATTTCAACAATGCAACAAACTCTTTTTCCTATTTACCTTTGGCCGATATTGTGATTGTTTATAGATATTTGAAGAAAGGCATTTTCATCGGGGCTGTTGAAAAGGTAGGGTGCTCAGAACCATATCCAAATAACTAGGGAGTAACGGGACGTAATAATTTTCAATCCAATGGATGAGTATTCAGTTCTAATTAGCAAGAGGTTTATTCCATAAAAGTTACATGTAGACTAACTTAATGGTAGATACTAGCTAATATTACGTTCGTATATATTATTTTTGTTTTCAAATTAGACTGAAATTATGGACAGTTTTCACTAAATCTTGTCACTATTTCATAATTAAATGAATTTTAGGCAAAAGAATAAGTGACAAAATAGCTAATTTTGCTTTTGCTTTTTGTTTTAGGTAACAAAATAGTTTTGTATATACAAAGTGAAATGTTTTATAGTAGAGAATTCTCTTGACATGCAAGTGAGCTGCAAGGGATATCAGAACATCGTTGCCTGTGCAGTCGTTTTTTTGTTGATATAGGGTGCAAATGATCCCCCAAATAGATGTTCAAAGTCTTTAAAATCGGTGTAGGAATTTCTTGTTGACTACAGTGAACTGTTTTTATGTTCCATACAATTATTGGACCATCTGCTGCCATTGTGGAAGTTTCTTCCTTTCACGCTCTTTCGTGTAGTTAACAGCATTGGCCTCCAAGTGTGTATGTCCTCTTGCTAAATATAAACTTGTGATTAACCGCAGTAATTAATGTGCTTTTTCCTCTTCCTTAACTATGTACCTACTGTCTTCTAATACCTACTGGTTCTTTCAGGAATTTTGTTTCATAACACTGCTTCCACTGTCTTTTTGGTATTCCAATCCTGAATTCCTTTTTTTTGTATCATTCTTCTTCCAATTCATTGGGTTTGCTTTTCTTTTGCGAGTTAATTTCTCTTCTTCTTCTTGGTTTTGGTCCTCGTCCTCGTCAGATTCGTTTTCATCGAAATAGTGGGGGTCCGCCACATCAACATCGCATCAAAATCTACAAATTCTCCCTCATGAGTTCGATTTAGCTGTTCGTCATATTCAACAGTGACATACAAAGCTTGTTGGGAAATATTTTGTAATTATTTTTCACTGAGATTTTGTATGAAATCTTCACTTTCATCACTGGTAATAGTTTCTAACCCGTTTCATCAGCATCTTGTACAACTTTTTCTTGGATATTTTCTACTGACTCTTCATGAGTATCTTCTATTTCTATTAAGTTTGTACGGCTGTTTGGGCACAAGGTGTAACTGTTGAAGTACTTGATTGCATAAGAAACTTATCTCCATTGATCTCGGAAAAAAGATTTTGCTCTCTAACCCGGAACCGTTTATAATGATTGAAATGAAAATTAATTTGATTAATTTAACTTTAACTTTTTGTACCAGAACAGTAAACATAGACCACAAGAAACCCAACAAAACGCCATGGTTCAAACAGAAAATAACAGAAAATCAAAACAAAATCAAAGAAAAACGAGAAGCCCACTTAACAGATCACAACAAACACCAGAAGCCTATACTGAATACAAGAGAATAAGAAATGAAAACAAAGCATTAGTAAAGAAAATCAAAGACGAATACTTGTAAAACAATACCAGAGAATTGAAAACTACAGAGGAATAAACTTAGTCAGCACGGCTCTCAACCTGACAACAAAAGTCATAACCAACAAAATCGCCAACAAAATTGAACTCTCAGACAAACAACAAGGTTTCAGATCTGGACGATCCTGTAATGACGCAGTTTTTATATTGTCATGGAAAAGTCACTAGAGTACAATGTACCGGCATATTGCAGCTTTATAGATCTGCAAAAGGCATTTGACCGTGTAGAACTAAATGACGTATTTCACCTATTATATAAGCGTAACATACATACATACATATCAGACCTTACAATTCAGAACATTTATAGCAGAAACAACATTCAGGCCAGAATGAATAAGAAATTAACACAGCCTATACCGGTCGAAAGAGGCATACGTCAAGGAGATTCATTAAGCCCTATGCTATTTAACCTCATCATGGAGAAAACTATTAACTGTATCCGAAATATTTGTATAGGATACATGATAATATCATCAAATAAAACAAAAAGTACGGTCCTCGCCAAAGATCCAATAAGATGCAAGCTGGAAGTGGACAGCAAAATTATTCAACAGGAAAGGAGCATTAGCTACTTAGGAATACTAATGCACAGCTATGAAGATACAGAGGCAGAAGTCGACCAACACATAAGCAAAGCCAACAGAATAGCAAGATGCCTCAAATTCACGATATGGCGCACCAAGCATTTACAGACAGAAACAAAAGCCAAAATCTATAAGACAGTAGAGAGGCCAACTTATACTGCTGATACAAGACCCGATACCGCGAAGACAAGAAGGTTAATGGAAACAAGTGAAATGAAGATAGTCGGACAAATAACAGGGCAAACACTATGGAACAGATTACGTAACAGACCTAAGGCAAAGGTGTAACATAGAGAACTTAAATGACTGGGCACTAAAAAGGAAAAAGGAGCGGTATACCCATATAAGCAGAATGGAAGAACACAGGATAGGAGAGATAGCACGAGACAGATCACCAAACGGCCGAAAGAGCATAGGAAGGCCGAGAAAAAGATAGAGTGATAACCTGGATATCCAATAAGGAGGCACCCGAAGATGGAACAGGCACAAGTCTATTAAAGAAGTAGGAATGGTTGATAAATTCATTTTAAATCAAAATATTTACATCTATTGAATCAAAAATGTTGGTTTCACATACATAACTGCTTACGTTTGATATATTATATTAATTTGCACAATTTCTTAAGAAAAGAAAATTAAATAATTGTCAATAACAATATATTCTAATAATGATATAGGAAAAAAATAGATTAGATAATAATATTAGCATTTGCGAGAAAGAATAAATAATAAATTATAATTTCGGATACATGCAATATTTTAGCAAATAGAATAAGATATATTCACAAATCAAACCCCTAAAAGAATATTTTTTAAAACATAAATGCGTACCGTGTCGGCGCAACTTGTTGATGAGACAGATTAGAAGTGTAACGTGTAAACTCATTCAATATATCTAGCAGCAAGATTTTTAAATCCATCTAGAAACCTTATCTAGCATAAAGTTAATATAGTAGAGCAGGTATGCCCTGAAAAAATTGAAGAGTTTGAAAAGAAACAGAAGGTTGATCGATGTTGTTGTTGAACAAGGAGCGAACTCTCTCTCTCTTTCCTTGTCTAAGCTCTCATAGATCATATTTATCTAATCTAAGGACGCTGACGCTTCGGCCCTTAGACTAGAGTTGGAGGTATGTTTTCTCTGGACTAGAGCGCTGTATATATGAGTATTATCGCCGCCTGCCATTGTGTGCCCTGGCTGTCACGTCAGCGATAATACTCATCTATTCAGCGCTCTACTTAGACTAGTCTGTAGTTATAAAGTGAAGCCGGGCGGAATGTAGGCGACCCGTCAAGTATGAACACCTGGGCGCACAGTAACAAAGGGAATTTGAAAGAAAATCATCAGTTTTGCTGATATTCTGATTTTTTGCTTGTCATTAGGAAGAAAAATCACAAAAAAGTCAAACCGTTTAATGTATCATCGAGTACCTACAATCTTATAACATACATTTTATATATGATGCTTATAAAATTAATTACTACCTAAATCCGCAAAAAAAACTCACATGATTTTACAACATAAACAACACATTAATGTCTTTTAAAATACACAATAATGTCCTTTAAACAAGTCTAACTTATTTTAAAACTGCCTCCTAGTTTCAGATATATCTATAACATTTATTGCAATAAAATTAAATCTTATATCTACATATTTTGCCAAAATTTTTTCTCTATTAACAAAAATAAATAATTATCTAAATGAGGTTGATCGAAAACGTGGTCATTGAGCGTTTCAAAAATAGTAGAAGTCTTTCCACCATCATGGCCTGACGTATGAACTTATCACTTATAAAGCAGATTTCAACTTAATCAGTGGAAGGTTAAAGCAAACCATCTCTATTTTTCACTGCCATAAGGGAAAGTGCAGCATGCATTCGCGCGTATGATGTTCATACTTCACGGGTTGCCTATACGCCAGGTGGCTTCACGCTTCGCGCTTTGCACAATTAGACAATGCTACCTACCTCCATAGCTTCTATCACAGACAATCTATTCCAATGGAATGTGCTTCTATCCTCCTTGGTATGGACTACAGTTCTGGGAATATATGTTATTGGCTGTGTGCTGTGAATATTAACTGGCTGTTCCGAAATACAAACTATTAGCCTGTGTAGGGTTAAAATTTAAAATGGCTGTCGAAAATTGACATATATATATATGGACTCAATAAGGGAATATGACATTGACCGATGACATATTTTAAGCCCGGCCTGGCCAGAGACAACTATGCCAAGGTAATGGCACAGCTAAATAGCTTATACGATTGATTATGGAGGGTCCATAGCTTATACACTATATTAGCACAGTATAAAGCTTTATACTGTGATATTATATAGCGTGTAAGCTGTGCTAATGGCTTGTATTTAGGAACACGCTATAAATAACAGAGACAACTAAACAGTCAGACAACACTATCTCCAATAAACTGAGTTCTGTACAGAGAAAACATTTGTTCTGTGTTTCCTGCATTAAATCAAGAACGTGTAAAAGACACAATAAACATAAACAAACGTTTTCAAATGTGATCAATAACAACTGTGGGTGGATATTACAGACAGATTTTCTAATTGTCAAAATAAGTGGATAATTGAATTTTCGAGTTGGAAAATAACCTGAACTGCAGCCATGGACAGTTCTGAGGAGCTTGATCAAAAGTCAAAAATATATTATTTTTTCCGAATGAAATATTGGATCCATATGATCAATACATCTAAAGAGGGTCTATCAAAATTCAAGGGAGATTCTTCATTCCATTTATACCATGCATTATCACTGATACTTGTAAATAGACTGGAAGAAGGTATTCATGTTCTTGAAACCGTATCAAGGGAGAATGAAGTGAAACTTGCTGTTTCAATAGCGCTAATATATGCTCACAAGCATCTGGGTGTTGATAATAAGGAATTATTTTCAAAACTAGAAGCTCAGATGAAAGAATATCGCAAGAATTGTGAACCAAATGACTGCTATTATGCAGCGTTCGTATTGTTATGCTTTAAGAAATTAGACAAGTCTCTCGAATTTGTAGAGAGAGCCGTCACAATGCAAAGCTCTTCGGCGGAATTTTTGTCATTAAAAGGTTGGATACTCATTGAAATGGGAGCTATGAAATACAATGCCTTGAAAGAATTGTTTAAAAGTGCACTTCAGATTAATAACAAATATTTAGATGCTGTATTAGGTTATACTGAATGCTGTATCCGTGGAAATGACACAACTGAAGCGATAAACAGAATCAATAAAGCAATTGTATCATTTTCATCAACCAACTTGCCTCTTATACAGAAACTGAGAATACAGTTATCATGCTTGGAATGGGATCAAGCTAAAGAGACATTACACCGTATTATAGGAGTAGATCCCAAAAATGTATATGCCCGTAAAATGGTTGTAGTTCTTGCACTATGTAGCCGTGTAACTTCTGATGAAACTATAACGCATCTAAAACAGTTTGCAAAGACTCTGGAGAGTACTGAAAATGGTAATATGGTAATATTGATTGAAAGTATCGATCTATTTACAAAAATATGTGACAGAAACTCTGAAATTTTGCTCGAAACCACAAAAACCCTTGACAAAGCATTGCAGAAGTTTCCTGATAATATTGATCTTCTAATTGAATTGGGAAATCAATCTATTATTAGAAATAACATGAAGGATGCAGTCCGGTGAGAATATTTCATGATAAAATATATCAATATTATTTGCCTCTCAGTTTTCATTGATCGAAATTGAATATTGGTTTCAGCTACTTCAAGAGTGCTCTTGGAATTGAAGAGACATCTTTCAAAGCCTTGCTGGGACTATCAATTTGTGAGTTTGCTGAAAACGGTAACAGTGAAAAATTGAAAGAACAAATTCAATATTTGAAAGAATCAAAGTATGCCTTAGACTCCTCCTTATTCCATTTACTTATGGCTAGAGCTTGTGAAAACACTGAAGAGAAAACTCGTAAACTGTATGCCATATGCGAACGTAAATTATTATTGTTGAATTCTTGTCCATTCTCTGATACGAATTTACAATTATTGGAACCAAACATTATGATAGATGTTGCTAAAGAATACATACGAGATGTTTCTAAGATCAAAAATTCAAAAAGTAGTCATACCAGTGTGCATAATATACTCAATCTAATTTTAAAATGGTGTCCTGAATCACGGAATACGATGTATTTGTTAGCAAAAATGCTTTATATAAAGGGTGATATCTCAAGTGCATTGCGATCTTTGGAGAGGTTATTCAAAAGAATAGATGATCCCATTACAGATGCTCAACTGTTGATGGCTCAGATAGAAATACAACTTCGCATGTTCGAACGTGCGACACTTACTCTAGAGGTATGTTTTTTTTATATTTTTGAGTTAGTGATCTGTAAACCTTGAATCTGTATGATGCATAGAGCCGAAATTTTGTCAGAATCAGCCTAGGGTGGTCGGAAGTGCTAAAATGAAAGAAAAATAATAATAATTAACTTATTCAAGAGCGAAATTTAGCAAAGTGCTGTTCTTACATTTCAACCAAAATGAAAATAGTACGTTCAAAAATTTACTCAAGCATCTATTCTCTGAAAAAATATGTATTAAGTATTTATTATTTTCTTTGACTCATAATGTAAGTATATCTCGGTTGAAAAGTAGATCAGAACAACACTTAATAGTAAATCATTGTTCATGTTCTTTAATGAATATGTTTTTTTTAGTCTTGTGTTAGCAACAATTTTGAAGTGAGAGATAATCCCCTCTATCACTACCTTTCTGGGTTGGTGGATAAAAATGCAGGCAATTTTGCTGATGCCATTAAATCCTTTTCCACCGCTTTGAATTTGATGAACACTAATGTTACTCAGTTCGATATGGTCGATAAGGGAACTGTTTTTGTTGAGTTTATTGATACCTTACACATAGTTGGACAAAATGATGAGGCTGAAAGAGTTTTAGAAGATGCTACAGAAGAACTTAAAGATACTCCCAATCAAGCGATGTGAGTGTTATTTCTGTTGCTCTTGTTCAACTCTTTGATTTAATCATTGTATTTTTTCACCTAGGATTCTATTGTTGAGTGCAGATCATGCTATGAAGAGACATAATATTCAAGATGCTCTCGATCTGATATCAAGAATAAAACGCAACGATCCTTGCTACACCGAAGCAAAAAGAAAACAAGCTGATATTTTTCTTAACTACCGAAGAGATAAATATGCATATATTACTATTTATAAGGACATTGTTAACGATACACCTAATAATAGTGAAGCCCTAGTTATGTTAGGTGACGCTTACATGAAAAATTTGGGTAAGATTCTATTTTTGACCGATTTCCCAAATGAAGAAGGCTCGTTTGTCCTAGTAAACGTGCACCTATTTTGATTATTTTTTTATCTTCTTGTCACATAATTTCTTGAAATATTTGTACTAAAAAATTCCTCGATAAATCTCACGATTTTGTAGTTATAATAATTGGAAATATTCACTATTACTGTGTTTATTATAAAAGCTATGAAGTAATTGCTTTCGCAATGATGCATCCATTGATTTACGACTTAACGACCATTTTCTATAATCACAATTAATATAGAAACCTTATATTTAAGTTCAAAAACGTTTCGCGAAATTTTAACGTTGCCGTAGCCGGTCGTGATAGTGATCTGGCTGTAAATTACCTACGAAGCAGGATCCGTGGATCGAATCCGTTTGGGGTACCTACTTTTTTTTCATCGAAATCACTTTTTATTTCTTTAGTTTTTCTTCAGAAGTTATTTAAATGATATGTACCGAGATTCACATTTAGTTTGAATTTCGGCTAGAACGATCCAGTAGCAATTTATTCAATAACAGAAAAAATATTGTTATTTATTTTTAATATTATTATTACATTACTTTCGTTACATTTATATATGTTATATGCATTCAACTTAAATTATATTTTATATAATAATTGTCAATGCTCAACTAATGTAACCATAAAATATGTTGTGAATACAACCTTAAAGATCTATTAATTTCATATAAAATATATCTCTGCTGGGTATTAGCGTTCTTTAAGATACATATCTCTTTTATAGAACCAGACGATGCTCTTGAATGTTACAAAAAGGCGCTCGATCAAGATCCTGATGATCCAAATCTAATGCTAGTTATGGGTAAAGCTCTTGTTAATACCCATTATTTCTCACGTGCTGTCATTTACTATGAGGAGGCAATCAAGAAAACGAACGATCCAAATTTGAAGTTACAATTAGCAGAACTACACATGAATATGAAGCAGTATGAAAAAGGAGAACTGATACTATTGAATGAGATAGAAATTGAGCAACGAAAAAAAAACGACGATATGTTAGATAACTTGAGACATCAAACAAAGTTGTTCATGTTATTAGCTCAGATCCAAGAAAAATCTGGTAATATTACTTATGCTTTGAAGAGTCTTAAGGACGCTATGGATTCACAAAGTCGATTGCGACGGAGGATTGCAATCAGCCAAAATGGTAACTTAGTTTTTATGCCAACTAACTAAAAAAAAAATAGTGCGTGTCAGTTCCGACGCGCGATAGGTGTTTACTCTTTAAGTACGATTGTCACTGAATAAACAGTAGGCATAGGGGGTAAATAAATGCAACTCTTATAACACTTAAAGTATGTATACTCTTTTATTCATACTTAATAAATCGATAAAATAAAAATATATTACTTATATTACGAAAATACATTGTTTGGAATATTGGTTTGAGTATCAGTAATTTTTATTAAAGTTATCTTAATTTTATATAACGTACATACGTAATATAACAATTACAGAAATTGTATATTACCTATGTCGCTCTAGATGGGGTAATTTAAGATTAGTGTAATTAAATGAGAATTAAACACAAACAACTGTAACAACAACCTAATAATTTGAACAAGAAAATTATAATAAGTAGGACTCTCGGTAGGCCTTGACATGACAGAAACAAAACAAAAGAAGCTAAAATAAAATATATCTTTATTTACAATAACAAAACCTTTGGCATATTATTTTTCTTAGTCAGTTATCTTACGATTTTTCTCTCGGCAATGTCGTTGTCCATAAGAGAGCCGAGTTTAGAAAAAACCTAGGCACCTAGAGCTAAATAACTTATAACCTAGAACTAAAATAAAAAAATATTAATGACGCCTAAACTGCTGAAATTGTCCTTCTTTCTGGGCAATACAAAGCTGTAACCTGGTGAAGTCAGTTATTTGTGTAATACTCATTTAATTACACTTAACTTAAATTACCCCTTCTAGAGCGACATAGGTTATATTTTTTTTATTTAGTGTTAAAGTAGGTTATATGAAGGTAACTTCATTAAAAATTACTGATACTCAGAGTGTTTTGTTACGTAAAAATGAAGGTTTAAATATATTTTTAAATAAGTCTATAAGGATTAACCATATTGAGTTGCAGTTTTCACCAGTTACTGTAATTTTTCACCCTCTTTCTTACTTATGAAAAATAAATATACCATTGTCACAATGAAATTCATTAAAATTTGCGACTTTTTCATAAAGTGTCATCTACCGACTTGGAAAATAATCCAACTCGAAATGTTATTACTCTAGTAGAAGCGCCCAAAAAACCGCTTTCAAAAGAAACAAAGTTCGAAATAGGTCATATCAACAAAAAAGTTATCTAGGTTTTTTCAAACCAACATTTGCCCCTCCCATCACCTGTTATGTGACAGGAAATACAATTTCGAACAAAAGCTTAAATTGACCGTGTTTTTTCAACATAAAAGTTGATTTTTCTCGAAAACGGTCGTCTTTAGAGCTCACGACCAACAGTACCTTTTTTTGTGTAGAAAACATTGGCGGTTTAGATGGGCATCTCAAAATCGTAATTTTTCCATTGGCGTTGAAACTGGGGAGAAAAACACCAACTACCCCTCTAAAATCTTCACCAATTATTATGACTTAGCTTATTATGAGTTGAAAATGCTTACAACAGCTGTTTTCTGTACGATAAACGGTTCCGGAGATATTCACAAGAAACTATATTTTTTTCAATTTCAACACCCTGTATTTCGAAAATGATGCATTTTAGAGGGTAAGGTAATATAAACTTTTTTTCATATATTTGGACGATATATCACATCCTCAAGTCCTGCGCATATATTATGACACATCCTGTATAAGACATATGATAATGCCACAGATTAACATTAATTCATTTATAAATATATAACGTTTTTTGTTAACGATCGATTTTTCTGCTCATCAAATTCTCGTACCGGAGGCCTTAAACGAAATCGATTCTTATCGTTTAACGTTTTTTCTGTCAATCATTTCAAAGCTGAAGTGAGTGAATTTATACGTTGACTAATAGCTTTTTTAGATACTTTATAGGTTTAATTTAATTATTTGTAGTTGTTCCTGAGGAGGAAATAAATATTTTGGTTGAAATTGCAATGAAAATGGGAGAAATGGCAATAGCTCTAAAAAATAATGAACAGGCTGTTCATTATTATAAGGATGGTTTAGAAGCATCACCCGACAATATCACTATCTTGGTAGCATTGGCTAAGATTTACATGCAAATGAATTATTTAGAGCTCTGTCAACAAACTTGCTCTACCATTTTGGAATTATTCCCAGAAAATGAGAGTGCTTCAGTGATGATGGCAGATATAGCATTTCGAAAGGTAGTACTATTACCTGAAATTTACACTTGTTTTCCAATAATTTTAATATTTTTTGCATAATTAAAGGTCGATTTTGATATGGCTTCATATCATTTCACACAGTTGGTGACAAAACAGCCCCTAAATTACGAAGCTCTAATTAGATTGATACAGATACTTCGAAGAACTGGCAAAATTGAGGATGCGGTGCAATTTCTTAATACCACAGAAACATATGTGAGCAATCCATCGAAAGATACACGCTTCCTTTACTGCAAGGCATTATATCAAATGTATTCTGGCAATTTAAATAGTGCCTTGAGAAATTTCAACCTAGCTAGAAATGATCCGATTTATGGAAAATCGGCCATATACAATATGATCGAAATATGTTTGAGTCCAGATGATGAAATGTTGGCCGACCAGTTCATGGATACAGACGATATTGAATATAAAGATTCACGTTCTATGGCATTGAAAACTGGTGAGAAAATCGGCAGGCTTCTGTTTGCATTGACTCAAATATTGAGAGATAATTTATTTTACAGCTGATAGACTGTTGAGGGAATTGAACTTGAAATTAGCCAATGCTGATGATGTTCTCAATGTAAGGATATTACACAATTTCTGTCTACTTGCTGCAAAAGATAAATACTCAATTGACAGAGCTCTAGAAGATTTTATCCATATCGCCACCGAGCCGCTTTATAAGGATCATATCGCTATTACATTAGGTGAGTTCGCATAGTCAACTCACACCATAAGCCGCATTAAGGAACTTCATTCCAAAAACAAATTGCTCGACAACTTTTTGATATTTCTAACGAAGACATTATAATTTAGGGATAGCAACTTGTTACACTCTTCTGAAGCAAACTCAAAGAGCCAAGAATCAATTGAAGAGAGTAAACAAGGTTACTTGGACTTTTGAAGATGCTGAATATCTTGAACGATGTTGGCTCCTGCTTGCCGATTATTATATACAGTCAAACAAGTTTGAGATCGCCACAGATCTGATCAATAAAGTCATAACTTACAACAGATCCTGTACAAAGGCTTACGAGTATTTGGGGCATATAAGTGAGAAAGAACAACGTTATAAAGAAGCAGTTCATAATTATGAGCTAGCATGGAAATGTGGCGGTAAGTTATTGGCTAATCGATGATAAAGTTGTATTTATATATGATTTTTTTTAGGTAAATCTAATCCAGCAGTTGGTTACAAGTATGCTTATGTTCTTATGAAGTCGAAGATATATCCGGAGGCAATTAATATCGCTCAGGCTGTTTTGAAATTAAATCCTGAATATCCGAAAATAAAAAAAGATATATTGGATAAATGTATGAACAATTTAAGAATTTAATCGTTTTTCTAACTGTCGGCAATGAAAATTTTACAGTAAGATGAAAAAAATGCTTATGGTTAATCAAAGTAGCTTTAACGTATTACCAGTCTCTTGACTGATCTTGTTAATTGAAATCCGTCCAATTGTGTTTCAAAATTCTGTTTAATATTTATTTATTGGTAGTTTCATAGTGATCTCACGTTTTTGTTTGTTTTCAATAAAAAATACACACTATACTGCTTTTTAATGACAAACTCAATGGGGTTTTACTAAAATTTGGTACAAATGTGAATTATATATTCGATACTCGAAGTTGCCTTTTTTAAAAGTATTTATTAACATAAATTTATTATTTCTACAAAAATATGATGTTTACTACATGAATATTAACAACTGACTGACTAAAGGCATGCTGAAGGCATATATTTATATTAAAATGATAAAAGCAGAATCAGCCTTTCTTCTTCTGTGGATGGTCCAGAGGATGGGGACATAATTCCTCCCTTCGCAGATTCGACTTCGGAGGTTTACTGAGGAAGTTGAATAGTATGAAGATCTATCGGAGGGTTGTTGGCTCTAGTGGTTCTAAACTTAGGCTGTAGGACCTTCTTGTATATAATATAGATTAGGACTGCTATCAGGAATCCATAAAGAGTGATGGTCCAAACACTGGGAGTGTACGACATTGGATCCATTTCAAGAAGCAATTGGTTATCCATAATTCTTGTCTTTACTTTATTCAGCTCATCAAGGTTTAACCCATTAGTGCATAGCGTCCCCTTTAAGGGACGCCCACATATTTTTTTTTGTGCCGTTGCCATTGTTACGCAGGTAGGATAGTAGTTCTCAGTCGCTTCGAGATAGTTTAAGTAATCGGTCGACAGTGACATATCTTTGTTCGTGCTAATATTTCAGTTTGAATTGATAATGGATGAAAACCTTTATTCTACTAGGCACGGCGGGTAAGTACTTTTTTTTTGCGAGTAAAAATAATATCTAGTTCACAATATTTATAGATTTTGATTGTATCTGACTGATGGAACTATAGCCATTGTCATTATTTATTTCGAATTATTTTTTTTTATTGTAGACATGATTTAGTGGTGCGTCCCTTATAGGGGACTCCATGCACAGAATACTAATCGCGTATTCTCAGTAAAATATGTCATTCTTACAGATTATCGCTTCATCAGCTCATAGAAATAATTGAGAACGATTCTATTGAAGATGAGCCGTTGGATATTTACATAGAGCCTCCGGAAGTGAATGAAGGGGACACGGATGAGGACAGCGATAATTCGGATGACGAACATATAGGTGACATAAACCATCTCCCACGAGGCATTTTACGCCAGGGAGGCGAAATAAGACATGTAGTTGACGATGAATACGATGCAGATGATTTGATTCCACTTGCACAACTATTTCCACAACCTGGACCAAGCAATAATAAAAAAAGGAGAGTTAGTCGTGCGAAAACCAATTACACTTGGTTACGAGAAATTGCTGACTTTCCAATGAATAAAATTTGTGAGCCTCGTCTGCCATCTGCAGAAGCACAGTTGGCAAAAAATCCAATAGATTTTTTCAACCTTTTTTTCGACGAAGAACTTTTGGATATTATAATTTACCAGACTAATGTATATTCACAACAGAAAAACATTGATCTTGGTTTCACTAGAGACGAGTTGTATGTAATACTTGGAGCTTTGTTACTTTCTGGTTATGCAAAATACCCGAATAAGAGAATGTTCTGGAACACCACATCTGATGTACCAATAATTTTGAAAAACAGTATGCGATTGAATCGCTTCGAAACCATATTGCACCACATACATTTCAAAGATAATTTGCAAATTGATCGATCCGATAAGCTTTACAAGCTAAGACCTGTAATAGAAACTCTAAAAGATAGATTTAAAAAACATGGCGGACTAGAGGAAAATATTTCAATTGACGAGAGTATGATTCCGTACTATGGCAAACACTATGCCAAACAATATATAAAAGGGAAACCAATTCGTTTTGGATTTAAAAACTGGGCCCTTTGTACAAGCTCTGGATACATGGTGTCTTTTGATATTTACACAGGTAAATCACAAGATAATACTGAAGAACGAGGCTTTGGTCTTGGAGGCGATATAGTGCTCAATTTACTGGAAAAATCAGAAATTTTACCAAATAACGGCTACAAAGTTTTTTTCGACAATTACTTCACTAGCCTGCATCTACTTGGATATTTATCGGAGAAAAAAATCTGTGCCACAGGGACTATACGTGAGAACCGAACAGGACACTGTCCGCTTCCTGAAAAGAATTTCTGGAAATCACAAGATAGGGGCACCTATAAATTTGTGGCCAAAAATGATACGCTGGTGGTCCAATGGAAGGACAATAAAGTAGTTACTGTGGCATCAAATTTTGAAACGGACGAAGTCGTTAATACCACAAGATGGTGCAGAACTTCCAAATGCAAGAAACGCATTCCACAACCAAAATTGATTGCCAACTACAACAAAGGAATGGGAGGTGTCGACAAAATGGATGGCCTGATAGCACTTTACAGAAGCAGAATACGGCAAAGAAAATGGTATTGGCCAATTTTCGCCTATCTTCTGGATGCCACAGTTTCCAACGCATGGTTACTTATGAGGCGACTGAATCCTGATGATCCAAACTGTGCATCCCTATTGGTTTTTAGACGTTATATTGCTGTTGGTCTTTTGAACACACATGGGAAAATGCCATCAAGAGGAAGGGCAACTTTACCTTCTATGCATCCTTCTCAATTTGATAATGTGGGACATATTATTAAATATAATGAATCTGACAGAAGATGCCAAGTGTGTAAAAAAAAGTAACTTTATTTGTAGAAAATGCGATTGTGGACTGCATCCAAAAGTATGTTTTGAACAATTTCATTCAAAAGTGTGATATATTCTGACAATTTTTATATGAAAAATACATATTCTCACACTGAAAGGTATAAAAATAATGTTTAAATAAATGTTTTAGTAATATATGTTTTTTTTTATGATGTGGTATTTTATGCATAGAGTCCCCTTAAAGGGACGGGTGGTACCGGAGTATCTATAAAAGTTAGGAAAAAATGTTACATAAAAGTTTTACTCCTTTTTATAAATTAAAACAATCAATAATGAAAAAAATTGCAAAATCATTAATTTTTAACTTCATGCACTAATGGGTTAATCGTTCCAAATGAAGAGTGATATTATCATTAAATCGCTCATTTTCTTGATAAGATTGGTTGACTCGGTGAGGGCGAAACATTTATGTTGAAAATGGTTTCTTGTTGCGTTTGTATTTGACAGTCTTTGGGAATCTCAAATGTGTAAGAGCCTTTTAATTTCTTGACTTCTTGTTGTTGATTGCATTTAAGTTGAATTGTTTCTTCCATCGGGAAAACACCAATCCATTGGTTGGAATCTTCTATTCGTTGGAACATTGTTCTGGAGATTTCAATTCTTGTTTGTTGACAGCTGGATGGTTCTTCGATGTCAAGGAGTTGGATTTCACAGGCGTTAGTGTTCTTGGGTTCTTGAAATTCGGCTTGATTGCAGATGTAGTACTCAGGGTTGATTTTCATGCATGTGTCGCTCATAAATGCATAGTACGTGTCGCTTTTCAATAAATACTTATTTTGGGTTATTACTGCCTTAAACTGACTCTTCCACATAATTGGGATTGAATAAAGATGATAGAGATTGAATTTAAATGTATAGGTGATCGGAAATTTGAGGATATATGTAATTTTGTTATTTAAAATGTAGCAATCAATTGTTATAATTTTTTCGATTAAATGAATATTTTCTAAACTGATTTCTAAAGGTAGCTGACTATTATCGAGTTTATTTTGAACATGTTTCAATTCAGTTAGAAGTTCGTTTGTTTTCATTATACTAGGATGCATAATTCCAATCTTAGCGAAAGTTATTGAATTCTCAATATCTTGAAGAATTGAATTGATCATTTGAAATGTATTCGTTAGTTGTGATATTATATCTATAAAGATCTTAGATTGTTCTTGATATCCATATTCTTCCATAATTTCACTAATTTGATTTATTTTCTCCTCTAATAATTTCTCATTATGACTTACTTGCTGAATAGTTTTGTTGAATTGGTCAATTAAAGAAATAGATAAAGAATTCTGAGTGTATAGAGTTGATGATAGTTTATTTTGATTTTGCTGTAGTTTTTGAATTAATTTTTCATAACGATCTCCGTCATCAGAATCAAGATTTCCACTGATAGCTTTAAATATTGATCCTAGGCCATTGATTAAACCTCTTTTATTTCTTCTAGGATGAGGTATTATCTCATTTATTTTGATCTCTGCTCTTTCTTCTGCGAATTTCAATAGTTTAATATAGTTAGAAGTTGAAATAATTTGCATGTTTTCCAACTAATTGTTCTATATTGTAGCTCTTAAGTTTCAATTTATTTACTTCTGTAATAATAGGACTTAAATCGTAGAAATGAATTAATGTGTGAGAATATTGTCGTAATTTTGCTGAGCCAAGTTTCACAGGCATTAAACCAGGACTGTTCTCAAGGTTTCGAAATGATATCTCATCTTGAGAGATGATGATAGCGGGTAATCTGAAATGATAGAGATAGAGATCATTGGACGGTTGATAGTCTGGTGTTGTAATGTTATGTTTAATTTTGCTTGTGAATGTAAGGGCTGAATCTTCGGTGTAAAATATGTCCGAAAATTCTTTACAAATTTCAAGGATCTTCTGTTTTTCTTCGCTATTCATATGTTCGGTTCTAATTTTGGAAATATCAAGGCTTTTGTTAGATGAAAAATTGTAATTGTTGAGTTCGATTTTCTGAATATGTACTCTATCAAATCTTTCAACTAAAAAGGGTTTTGAAAAATCTAAAGTAACAGGATTTGTGGTATTATTCAAAATAGTCGTTAAAGCATATCCATTACTAGCTACAGTAAGACTCTCTGGAATTGCACAATTGTGTATTTTGCAATGTGGTATGATTATCTCTCCATCTTGAATAGAAGTTTCAATTTTGATAACTTGTTCAGATCTGGGGGCAATATTAATCAAATTTAGTTCATTACTTGTTTTATGGTATAAAAGTTGGATTCTAGTAAACGGAGTTATAAGATAACCTTTACCAAAGTTGATGCTAGCTTGTAGTAGTTTCAAATTATCAAGGCCAATAAGTCCATCAAAGAAGAATTTCATTTTGATTGGTTTGGGCAATTGGAAAATTTTTGAAGATGGAATTTGAGCACTGTATTTATGAGAGGATTTCTGGAAGACCGTTGAAGAAAGGTTTTCCGATGCTTTTACTGAAAATTTTCGTTCGAATTTTCCAATAAATCATCATCTTGTGAAGCAGGATTATAATCGGGCTCGTTTCCTTCAATAAATTCGTCTTGGTTTTCGATATTGTGATCAGTATCACAATATTGATTGGTCTGATCTATCTATTAAACAATTAAACATATTAAACAATTCTTCGCTTATAAAGTTTCTGGGTTGGTTTCTATTGGAGAAAAACGATGTTGATTGATTTGGAAGATTAGTATTTCTCGTGGAAATACTCATTGGGGTTGTCTTATTTGGATAAGTGAGTCTAGTAGAAGTACTCATAGGAATGGGTTTAGCCTGAAATTGTTGGGGTCTATTTTGAGGTTTAAAAACTTCTGTGTTTGTTTTTCCAAAAACTTGTTCATTGGTAAAGAAACGTTGTTGGGGTCTTAATCTTTGTTGAATATTAATTGGTTGATTTGGAAAATATGGTTGTCTTCTAAAGAAATCATTAGGAGTACCTACGTTAAAACTAGTATTTGGGTTGATTGTTGTGTTCTGGAAAGTGTTAGTGGGCTTTGTTTGCAAAAATGGTCTATTGATAGTTGGAGGTTTCGATGTATTCTTTTGGGAAAGATTCTGGAAATAATGGACGTTTTCTTCTTGAATTACAAATTGAAGAGCTTCACTGAGTGAATAGGGTTTCATACAACGTAGGATTGTACTTAAAGGTTCACGTAGTCCGGAGAGGAATGTTCTAAGGGCTAAATTCTGATATAATTCTCGTTTAAGGGCTTTTGCATTTTCTGTTCTCTCATGAACATCTACATGGCTGCATAGCAAATTCAAAACGTTTAAACATCTATCATAAAATGAGTGAGCATTCTCGTTATGAGATTGTCTCATCATAACCAAATCTCTATCAAGGCAAGCCTCGTCTCTTTGATCAGAGAAATTGCTAGATAAAATAAGTTTCAAATCATTCCAACTCTTAACACCTTGAATATTAACTAATGTTTTTGCACTACCTTTCAATTTAGAAATAATTGAATTCAGCAAGTAAATATTATGGAATGAATCAGTGTTTGTGGTATCATAAAAATGTTTTATTATGGATTCACTTATAGATATAAAACTGTTTAGATCGTTAGGATTGCCATCAAATTCTGGTAGGCAGTTCAAATATTCTGCTTTGAATTGAGACATATTTAATTGATTGTTACTTAGTTGATTGTTAAGAATGTTACTAGATAAATTAGAATTTGGAAAAGTTTGGGAGTCAGTTGAAGGTGTATTTAAAACCAAATTTTCCAATGAATATGTTAAGTCATCAAGCGACATTAAAATTGTACTTACAGAATAAGGACAACTTTGAGCATGTTCTTCTTAACTTGTACTATAAGGGCTGCGTCTGGATCAGCGATTTTGTCTTCTCCAGGTCGATGCTCCTTGCAGAATTGAGCAATGTTGGTCCCAATTCTCGATGCTGAAGATGTGTGCAGGTCTGCGATAGACTGGGTTTTCTGAGTTTCGAGAAGCCACTCCACCACACTTCAAACACTTTAAAATGTTCGATAATCGGTTAATCGTTAGCACGAAAGTTGTACGATCGATTCGTCACAATCCCGATTATCCTACTGACTGCGCCAATTATATATTCGATACTCGAAGTTGCCTTTTTAAAAAGTATTTATTAACATAAATTTATTATTTCTACAAAAATATGATGTTTACTACATGAATATTAACAACTGACTGACTAAAGGCATGCTGAAGGCATATATTTATATTAAAATGATAAAAGCAGAATCAGCATTTCTTCTTCTGTGGATGGTCCAGAGGATGGGGACATAATTTGTGGCAAATAAATTCATATAAAAATTATATTACATAAATATTTATAGAGATATATGTAGAGACATGTCCTTTTAATAATTGTATATATCAGGGACGCCAATAGATGAGAGTGAGCATTGATATATGCAGTTTAATTATAACAAAAAAGATTTTTCGATAAAATTCGATTTAAGTAATTTCTGAAATTCTTTAGTTTTTCGATAAAAATTAAAGTCAACAAAAAGATTTTTTGACTTCGGGACCAACTATTTATGACCCATAAGACTAATAAGTTTAATAATATTTTCTAAAAAAAGTATCAAAAGCTTCTAAAGAATTGAAATACGGAAGTTTAAAATTTGCTTACAGCAAAATAAAATACGTTGATATTAAAAGTTATATGAAAGTTGGGAAAATAAAGTATAATATAAACATTTTATAGAATCAATCATAAAAACTACCGAAATATCTATCACTATGTTATTTGTCATCGCACGTGCAATTCTATTGGTGCTGGTACTTGTCAAGAGTCTTCTATTTAACTACAATTGCAACTTCAAAATTACCAGTACCAATAGAATTAATATTATTTTGTATTCTGATATTTATAGTCAAGGACCTTCAAATTGGAATCGCAACTGCTTTTTCGTTATAAAAATTAGGATTTTCAAAAACAATGAAGACTTTTTCGTCGCTAAGAAACTTAACTTTCACAACGATTGTCTATAGCTAAATGGTTACAGATCTAAGTGAAACTGTTATTTATAAATATTGTAATAAAAGAAATGTGAAAAGTTCAAATGCGCTAATGCGTTGAGCTCTTCTTGATGGCTATCATCGGACCAAGCAATGCACTGATCCAGCAAGGATAGGACTTACTAATTATATAATAAGAAATAACCGTTATAGTTCTAATACAACGCCGCATCGGTCATTTTGGCGTGATAATTATAAAATGAGTGCAGACAACAACCCACCAACATCGATGAAATCTTGCGAAATTGTAAGACCTTGCTTCACTTCATTCGGTTTTTCTGTAATTGGCATTTTGACAAACTCAGGTCGAAGTCTAGCTCTCGATATATCATTTTTTAGACGACCCTACTAATAGTTGATCCATCACTAGTGCTTCGGTCTCGTCGAGACGAGACTACTAATGTCTCGGTCTCGCCAAGTATCGTCTTTTCGAGTCTCGTCGAGACGATATATCTAGTGGTCTTGGTCTCGCAGAGAGTCTTGTCTAGACCATGCCAACCAATAATCGACCTCGCCGATCGGATCGAAGTCGCCGGAGCCAGGAGGCCGCAGTTGAATAGCGAAAAATAAGCATTATCAAATTAGATCTTCCATAATGCGGCGGTGGCGCTCTCCACACTGTGAATTTGCAAAGCGTCATTGTTATGTCAATGTTTTCACTCTACGCTTCAACATTAGAGAAATTAACTTAAACTTACGTTGATAAAGACAAAAAAGACGCTTGAATAAATTGTGTGTCAATGCGATTGTGTATTGAAATGATGGAAAAATCATGAAGGTTATTGTTTCCCAAATTTGGCCAAAATGGCTAGAGATTTTCTGACCATTCAAACCACATCAGTACCTGCCGAAAGGTTATTTTCCAGGGCTAGCTTAACCATCAGGCAGTACAGAAATTATCTAAGCAATGAATCTGCACGATCTTTGCTATGTTAAATTCTTGGATGAATTTGAAATTGTTACATGTTAGAATGTTACTCGTAAATACTTATACATATACCTATTTCTAACTCCAATTGTAGTTACCTAAGGTTCGTTTTTTCGTGTACTTATGTCTTATTTCTTTTTAATCATTTGTTGTATTACTTATGTTGAGCTCTAAATAAACCATTATTTTCGTACTTATACTTATTTTTACCTCAAATCTCGAGACTACCGTAGCGAGACTCTCGGTCTCGAACCGCGGGGTGTCAGTCATATTCCTGCTCTCGTCACGTTATCAGTCTCAAATGTCGAGAAGAGACAGAGACTAGTCTCGATCGAGACCAAAGCACTATCCATCACCTCCTGAATTGTCTCATACGACATACGAGCCTAAGAATCGATCAAGAGTATTAGATACTTGAGATTGATTCACTTTAACTGTTAACCAACGATTAAACAAGCTGATTTTGCCTTCTCGAAACTCCACGGTAACCAAGCTGACCCTTAGTATTACACAATACTCTGTTTCTCAAACCCTGTACTGAAAATGAGCTTGTACAAATACAAGGTTCAAAGATACTTTTAATATAAAACCCGATACAGCATTTTCTGACAGAATATAATTTTTATGCATCTATATATATATATATATATATATATACCGATGCTTATCATAAGGCAAGTATCTCGTTATTCTGACTAATCGATTGTTGTATAATTGTGTTTTCGGACTCATAACCAGAAGGGCGTATGCAGTAAGTTGTCTAATTAACTACAGTGCGCCTCAGGATACAGTGCTGGGGGCCACTGTTGTTTTTATTGCTGATAAATGAGATTTCGACCTTGATTCTCAAAGGTGATTTGATTTGTTATGTTGATGCTACAACCCTATTGTTTTTGGCAACTTATGTAATAAATAATCAATGAATTTAGTCAATCTGTGTATATGCTCCAACTATAAATTATATCCTACTAAATTCTTATTTGAAGATGTTAAGGCCCTGTTACTGCTAAGAAAGTACTCGAATCACAGTGTTGATCATGCTCCAAATAATAGCTCTGTTTCGATACCTGCTCTTACATATTCAGTAACCGAAAGGTTATTGTACTATACAACATCAATTTGATGTAATACCAAAGCTAACGAATATTATCTTGTAAACTTTGGTAATACCTACCGATAATGTTTAACATAAAAATTACTTCAGACCTTGAAGGGCTTATCAAAAATGTCTACTTTTTACTAATTTGGGCAGAGTAATAAACATTTTATTGGAGGTATCTTTACTATTACCTACCTGATTACTATATCTTATATTATTGAGGTACGTCATATATTCATAAAATTCGTCGTTGACCAAAGTGAACTGATTTTAAAAGAACTACATATTTATTTATTCGCTACTTTACACTAATTTGTTTAGTGTGTTTCACCAGTTTTTTCGTAGATTGATTCTGTACTTTGCTTCGGACTCAAGTATTCTTTTCACTGGCCAGGTTCCTGTACGAGTTCCGCCGATCTTACTATCCACTGGCTTAAACATTTTTAAATAATTTTCCACTATAATCACATATTACTATAAGCCGCTGAAATGTCACACATTAGCTTATTCTTATTATGTAATCTTTGTGATGAAAATCTCAACCAATTATATCAAGACATAAATCTTTTTTTTTCATTTTTTTAGTCAATAAAATAAGAATGTTTCATGATATGAAATGGCAGGCGCTCTAGGAATGCAAATAAAAGTAGATAGCAAATATTTTTTTATTAATTTTACACCTACTCCTATCTAGAGGAATAAAATCACAGATACATTATTGTTTAACAGATAACTACAGATTGAATCAATTATGCAGGTTTTTATGGAACCTAGTAGAACCAATATTTTACATGTTATCACAAAATTTACAAAATCTATATTTCAGTTTAATATTTTTCACAAATATGAAGTTAATAAGACATATCAATGTTGGAATTATTCAAATGTAATTCTGATCGGAGTAAAATACACATGTTGCGATGTGCTGATCACACGTGGAAGTAATAAATATATTAGAAGAAACTTAATAATAAAATCTACCAATTACGGAAGGAATTATTACCAATTTCCAACATATTATTGAACTACCCACTGCAATTCTCAATCAGCTACATTTCAATGAAATAATGGTAATATTACTATAAAGCACATTCAGAGAGAATAAATATTTTCCAAACATAAATACAGAAATATGATTCCATAAAATGTATGAAAAACTATACCAAAAAATATATGGAATCTAGTCATATCACTTCCTTTGTTTTTTTATGAATTTTCAAAGTTCGAATAGAAAATATTGTTTGAAGATTCCAAACATCTTTCACGTTAAGAGATTAATAAGATATAGCATATATAAATTAATCAAGGGTGTCCTGTTCTAACAAAACATAGAAAAATCAATAGTTTTCCAATTAACAATAAAATAGATGATCACCAAGTAGCATTGATGAGTTCATCGCAAAAATATCTATTGTATGTCATTTTAGAGGTAGCACCAATGGCGATACAGAGATTTTGATATTGACATATGCATATAATTGGCCAACAGTTTGAAGCTTGCCGTTTCTTATGCAGACATGTGGTGTACTGTAGCCATATGAAGATATTTTTCACATTCTTTTGGACTTTGGAACATCAGGTATACACAGGTATTTTCGTGTGAGAAGTGTATTTCCAACATGAAATCTATATTTATACTATACTCCCTGGAAACGTGCCATCGACATTATTTGTTTATATTCGAATTAAATAATATGTGAATATTTACATATTGTATCTCTTGATCATCTATAACCTATAGAGAGGTTGTCGCAAGGGGTATCAGGAACCAATTATATTTATGTTAAGTATGATAAAAAGATTAAATGCTCATTTAATTTATATACTAAATTTTGACGTATTATTGGAATCAGTTGCATATATGCACATAGTTTTTAGTACGCTTTTTGCTCCATGACATCTTTATTACGTTTAGAACAGGTTTTAGACCGGAACATTATTGAGAAAAGGTAATTACTGGTACTATTTGCGTCAAATAATAGTAAATATATTTTTGATGTTATTTTTCAAATCAGTCCGTCATTGCATTAGCTTTTTCAACATAGACGTCAAGATTCATTATATAAACGTTTTCAACTTCTGATCATTGAAATAAAAAAATCTGAACCTGAATGGTAACTGGTTTAATGGAAGTTTATATTGGCGCACATTTTACGAGAGCAAATAATTTGTTTGGAATTGAGGTGGGGTTGATTTTGAATAAGTACAAGTAATTTGAAAGTAATCAGTCGAAGTTACCGACTGGACCTCTTAAATGAAATATATACATGATAAGGTCAAAACAGAATAATCATATTATTTGCATTACTTTCAAATACATACAAGAATACTTGAAACACCTGATCCAGCAACAAAATAGTGAAAACTGGAAGTTTACGATAAGACATCAATCTCTCTTGGTGATGCCAATGCTGGCGGAACAATTTGAATTATATTATGTGATGGAGAATTTCCTAATGGCTGACGTATTCTATTCTCCGCGTTCTCCCTTGCTTCGGTGGTAGCCTGCTTGATAGCCTCCTTGTAAGGACCTTTCTTCTTTTTGTTGTAACGAATCTATATAAAATGAAGGGTGGTTCAATTCAGTATATAAACATAATAAGCAGTTAAAAGTTTCAGAATATTTTATTTAGCTTGAAAACTTCAACCACTGCCGAGATTTAAGAGTGTTCAAACTAATCCTTTCAAATTGAAATGAACATGATTCTGGCAGTTTGAACAACTGCTTGAACACCGCTTATACAATAGTGCTTCGTGCTAGGCTATCAAAGGGCAAACCAATAAGACGATTCAATGTAGTCTGAAAAATTCTAGAAATCTGGAGGGAGATTTAAAGCTACGGTTCAGACGATTGACCATGATAATCTTGAGACTTCAAACCCAAAACAGAGATCCCAAGATTTTAATTTATGAGACTTCTAGCTATAGGGTAATATGGAACAAAATGTTCACGGAATATAATAATAAAAGGCCTTTGTTCAAACATTACATGACATAACCTGATGAAATGGCAAAGCGTTTATTGCTTTTCAGCTTGACCAAAACTTGAAACTGTTAACTTACCTTAAAATTATCTAAATAATGGCTGAGCTGATCACACTGCATCAAGGAAGATGTGGATGAACCGTACCAAGCAACATGCGCTTGAGCTCCTTGGCTACCACAGCTGGTCATTGTTAGAATTTTTCCCGGCCACCAGGGAAAGCCGAGGATTTTACCCCAGACAACATCACCCACTAATAAACGGACCCCTAATAAACAAAATCATTTATCACAAATATAAAAGAAAATATAAACAGTATGTTCCTATAAAAGCAAGTGTATAGCAAATCCTTTAAGAGGTATGTCATTAGACACCTTTACAGAGCAAATGAGAAAAAATACAATAAATCAAGACGTTACATAAAATTCCATTCTAAAAACAATATTACTATTTAAATCCTTTCAAGAAAGCATGAACCGTGTTGTTGACAAATAATACAAGAGAAAATTCACAGATAGCTGAAATTTTCTTTGCAATAAAACATACTTACTTATACTAAAATTAGAGAAACCTTTGACAGTAAGTTGGTTTGAGCTTGAACAATGAAATGTATTTTTGCTAACAATTCTGGGCAATTTTATTATGAAATTATTAAAAAGACGTAATATTTCTCCCCAATTTTGAGAAAATTTTAACGACATGGTAACATAATTAACCTACACAGTGGATAGGTAAATCTCACGGTCCTTAAAAATGCTTAAAAAAATGTTCAATGACATTTAGTCAATTGCTACTTTTTGAGCTTTTAAGTTTGGTCAGCCGCCATTTTGAAGCTACTTGTACGATCATGCCCATTAACGATTTAGAACAAGATATTTGTACAATCGAGTTTTACAGCAAATTTTAACTTGATATCTCCAAAAATGCGACCTCTGTTGTGTTTACAAATTTCGCAATATCCCTTATATAAATAAAGCCTTTTAAAAAATTTCCTTTTAGTGTTCTTTATTGGCATAATCTGTCACACATCTGTCTTTTCGAAATTCGAACAGGCAAATTTCCTATAGAAATGATAAAAATCAAAATGGAACTAAGAACGAAGTTGCATTTATAAATAAAAAATCTCGGTCAGGTTCGCTAAGAGGCGTGATTGAATACATAGGTAATTTCAAAATGACAGCTGTATAAATATGACAAAATTTGAAATAGTGGACATAATATAAACATCATAAGATAGAAAATGATTTAGATTGATAGAGATTTTTTGGGAAAGTCTTGTCACCGAAACTTTACCGAAAAACATAAATAGGAAACAGCAAAGGCATTCATAAAATCAGGAAATATAGACTCGTGTGAAGATGTTTTTCGCACCAATAATAAAAAATCATACGGCACTGGCATATATCTGTATAAATTGTTATGCTCTGCTTGTTATAAAAACAAACAAAATTCACTGCAAATGGTGAAAATTACAATAATGGTAATCGAGCTGAAGATAAGCTTAGAGTTCCCAAGTTCAGTATTTTTTTTAAATATCACCTATATTTGCTGGACCATATCCAGCTAATTTTTTTATCGTTTTCGTCTTCGAAATTTCAAGCATGAGTTCAAATTTTATAGAAACACAGTTTTATCAAATACATGAATATGCAGAGATGAAAAACGAACCATTCTTCGGTACAATAATGTTAAAATTTATTTTTGATTTATTTTATAGATTTTGCGACAAGAGAGTATCCGCTGCTACCCATAAATATAAGTAAGTCAATTCAAGCATAAAATTCATCTTTCAGCTGGCTATTAGGTTTATTTAGATTTTCGAAGTTTGCTTCTTTGCGAAAGTATACAATATTCTTACAATTTGTATCTTACCGTCGGCACCTAGTGCACTGGTTACTGTCTGAGCGTTGATTCGAAGCATCAGTGGTGGATTCGGTGATGGGAAGTTCGGTGCCATTTCACAATGTTCGTCTGAACTGGACATATCTTCAGCCTTGTCTGACATTGAACAAGATGTGTAGGTATTGTTGAGACGTTTTAGATTGATGGATAGTTTTTGGGTGATGCATTGTTCCTTAGAATCATCTTGTGTCGAACTCACCTACATAAACAGACAAGGAATGCAAATAACCGAAAAACAGAAAATGAATTTGCAAGCTTACTTCGCCTTCTTTGTGTTTTCTATCTCTATCATCCTTGTGCTTTTTTTTATGTTTCAGTTTATGTTTTCTTCGTCGAGGCACGTTCAGTTCGAATGATGAACACATGTATCTAGGAGAATTGTTGCCCAGACCTTGTCTAGGTGATGCACTGCCAACTGTATACCTTGGAGAGCTACTTACAATTGTATATCTAGGTGATCCACTACCCAGGTAGATTGGGGATCCACCTGCAATGAAAAAAAAACATATGCCTACACTTTAATGGTTAATTCATATAATCGTGAATAAAAGAGGTACCCAGATTCACTCGATGAACAAAGCCAATTGTTCAAAAATGAATTAAGAAAACCGTCAAATAACTACTTACTACATTCGTATGTTCATAAATGTCATAATCGACAATCCCTCTCAATAATTGAAGGTTTGATAGCTATTTCAATTACGATCTCGTTGAATTGTACACACAAATTTATTATTGGAATAGAATAGAATTCATGTAATTGTTATTATTCTCTGTTCTGTTCTGTTGTTATCTTAAATTCTTTGAATATTCAGAGAGAAATAATTAATTATAATAATGATGGGAAGACTTTTCAAAATGAATGAATATGTGCATTAAGGGCCCCATCCATGATCGAACCTGTTCATAAACCTATTTTTCAGTGCAACAACCAATAAAGTCGGTCCAATTTTTTGTAAAAAAAATTATTTCAAATTTTTTAGTGTAACATTAGTCATGAAAATTGTGGAACGTTCACTAATACTAAAGAAGGTAGTACTTATCCTATCACTCATGTATACTTGTACTTGTTCTCTTCTTTAATTTGGCCGTCTCATATTTTCAATTTTCGAAAAAAAACTCTTGAAAAAAAAAATTCAATTTAAATATTTCCGGATATGGTCCCATCTTTAATTCTGCCTTCTCAGATTTTCGAGAAAAACTGCCTCCTCCACCTCCTTCGGGGTCGGTTTTTGGAGGGAAGGAGATTTCGGATTTGAGTTTTTCTAAATATGGGACCATTTCTCAACTTTCCTCTTTGAAATTAACAAAAATCGTCTAAATCGGAGTACGTTTAATATGCAACACGCGCTAGCAGCCATGAAAAAAACGCAAACATTTAACCGAATTGTATACCTTCTCCTTTTTCTTGAAGTCGGTCAAAAATCAGGTTTAGCAAACCAATTGAAAAACAAACATCAGTATTCTGAGGGTTTCAGAATGCTATTTTCGTATAGATCTGATCTCACTGTCCACAGCTGAGGAAGATTACGATATTTATCTATCACAATCTTTTACGCTTCATTAGGTATTTGGGATTGCCATCGCATATAATACAGAGAGAATAAGTATTTATTATATGTATTTCGAATTTTTAACACAAAATTATTTAAAAAAAACTTCAAAGTGGTCTATCTTTTATGCAGCCCCACATTTAATTATTATTTAATATATCTTGGAAATAATGGTAGAACGGCCAGAAGGGCAAATCATTTATCTGGAATATTGGAATTTCTCATCACCCAGTACCTTATGATTATTTTTTTTCTTCTAACAAGATTAGTATTATCACTAAGTTTCAAATAAGGTAGGTATTTCATCTCATTATATTCAAATAGATTAGATTTTAGAATATTATGAGTGTTTAATAAACAGTGAAAACTTAATTGAAATATCAAATGAATGAATAAAATTTATAAATATTTTTCTGGTGGTACCATACAATATGGAAATTTTTCGTAAATAATTGACATTCAATCAACTTCTATGAAATACACTTGAATTGTAAAAAACTGAAGATATGTCATTAAATTTAATCCAGAAATGTGGTTTCAATTTTCGCCATTTTGGTAAGGGTTACTAAAAACTGATGTTGAGAACAACGTTGATCAACTTGCCCTTACATACTCCAACACGTTTCGCGGACACTAGGCTTCGCCCACTAGTTTCAAAAGCATTCTTAGTCCCCTCAACTAGTTGATCAACTTTGATTTGGTCTCTTCAACCTGTCCGACTGTATGTGTGCCTCATTAGTTTATTTTATTACTTGTGCGTGAGTTTACAACGCAGGGGCGATGTCGAGAACTATTATTGTCAGGTAGTTTTTAAGTAGATATTAAACACTCAAAGATTAAAAAGTTACAATGATAGAAAGATAGCTAGAGAACCACCAGAATTGCTGGTTTAACATAATTAAATACTCACTTAGCATTACTTTTCGTCTAGCCTCCTTTTTGGCCCTTTTCAATGCCCTCTTCGCCGCTTTGTGATCGACTTCCTTTGTCTTGTTATGTTGATCAATGTTGATATTTTCCTCTGAATCATCGTCTATAGTATCGATTTGTGCTGGTATCTTGAGAACAGTACCTTCCCCTTGAGGACCATAGGATATTTTGATGGTACGCGTGTTGGTATGGACATTGTTAGTATTTAGAGGTTGTTCTAGGGAGTTTGAATTCGAAGTTTGATTGTTGTTTCTGGCAACAATAATACACAAATTTAATGACTACTTTATTTTTTTGAAGAGTGGTAAATATGCTTAGATGTCACACTAAATGGGGGTAATACATTTCTGAATCAAAATCTACTCTAATAATATTATAAAGTTTGATTGTGATAAATATTGAGTTTTTGTTCTATTTTTTATAAATTAACAGCACTCCAGATAATCGATGCAGCAAATAAAAGTATAATTAAAATTAAACTATTTTTGATTGTTGTATATCAAAATAGAAATTTATCATTGAAACTCATGACAGCTAAAAATGTATTATTAACAGATGTGATTAAAATAGAAAATTGGAAAAAATCTCCTATTCGAACCCTCGACGATTGAATACTTTTTTAATCGAAATAACATGATAGAGATATGTATAAAAAAGAACATTTGAAGCCGATAAACAATTTTATTGTAAAATCAATACAATTTTAAAGTGGAACACAAAAAATCATCAAGATATTATTTCAGGTCCTTCATTTTGAGAACAATTACCGCTGAAAAAAAGAAAGAAACATCATGGCAACTTTAGATTGGAAATGACAGTATGATGGAAGAGTTTCGTTGTGGAGAAAATAAGAGACTGATGTAAGGATGAATGATGAAGATATTAATGGATATTGAAATTTAATTAAATCGATTTAATCCCAGGAGCTATGAATATGGTATTAATACTATACAACTATTGTTTGATTATTTGTCAATTCAATATTTTTTTGTTAATTTCCTAAAAACTACCATAAATACTACATTAAAATGCTGTGAGAAAACGTAAGTAAATACATATTTAAATTGGCGAGCCAAAAAAAACAATTCGAAGTAGGTTCTGGAAAAGAATATCGTGTCTTGACTTGAATCAGAGATCTCAATTAGTTATCATCACATAAAGCTTTGACGACACTGAGCTAGATTACTAATCGCTTATTGACTTTTTTACTAGCTGCTTGTAAGCTCACCGAGGTTATCTCTTGTCCGGTGACATCCTGTTCGCTAGCGAACTAGCAGCCCGTAAACTATCTAGGACAAATGTTGAAAGCTGGGCTAATTTACTCGCTACAAGCTAGCGACAAGGATTGTTGTCTTTTATATTCCCTAACACTGGTTACTGCTTGTAGATACAAGACTATTGCACTATATTATTGACGTTCCACTTACACATACAACCTAACCTAACATATTCTCGATAGCTAGTTGGCTATTAAGCAAGGGGTGAGAAATTTTGTGTCATTATCACTATCTGACTAGCCGATACGTTGGCTTTTAAACTCGCCAAAAACCTGCTGATGAACTAGTTCATTGTCATCGAGGCTTAAGCGAATGTGGATATTGGAGGCATTTAGTCAACTGAGACCACATTGGTTGCATTCAGCCAACTACACCGATTAAATTCTACGTTTATTATGTTTGTTAATTTCGGTATGATATATGATACCACATAAAATAAATAATAGCACCCCACTACGGGGGCCCCAGCGTTAATAATTAATATTTTGTAGCGAAAATCACTATACAGGCCAACATAACTGCACAGATTACATCTCATTCTATAAGGTTTTTAGCATGCATTTTCCGCTCCTCTGTTTATTGAATTGTAAATTGAAATTCGCATAATAATAGTTTGTTGACGGTGGCGCCCCCGTCACTTGGGTGCAAAAGCTCAATTGCTATTAAAATTTAACAAAGGATGTTCAATTCTATGAAGTTTTTTTAATTCTTTGGTTATATCTAATGTCAATACTGCTTTGATCGTTACGCGGATTATGTCTCATTTCATTGTCAGTTTATGGTTTATCGAGAAGATTCGTCTCGTAGGCAAAATGAGAGATTACCTGCTTTAACTGGCACTGTTAGTCACTAGGAGGCTTACACCAATATAGCATTTAGAAAAAAATGCGAATATTTACGCTAAGCATCTCCAGGATATGCATGAATTTCTTTCTTTTTAGGGGCTTTGAGAACAAGACTATTTAAGTGATTCAAACGAAATGAAATTGAGAATTGAAGAATACCGTCAGGAAATCGAGAATTAATTTCATTTATAATCAAATGTTCAGACGTATGAAAAGGCAAATTCAAAAATATTTGGTTTGACTCAGGCATTTCTAAGTTTTTTATATTCATTACTTTGATTTGTGCATTTCTTTCATTGTCTCAATAAAAGATTCCGGATCCTGAAATGACAAGAAGTGATGTTTGGATTTAATAAAATTGTCGATCCAATTATAGACATGATCTCAGATTTCAAGACACACTTCGAATGTTTTTTAGGTCGCTCGATATAATTAATATAGAGCAATATTATCGTTTGTTTTATAATGAAAAAATATTCCTCATCATTGAGGAATCAAAGAGGTTCTTTTAATAAATTACATTTTATTTAATCGTATATTTGTAAAAATAACAATGCAATAAATTTCAACACTTACTTAAGTGATTTTTTTACTAATCATTTGAGGATTGTCCCTATGTGAAATTTGCATCAAAACATCTATCTTGTTGGTTGAAAAATTATGACAAAAACATGCTACATACCTATTAGGATTCTCTTGATTATCCTTTCCCTCCCATTGTTCTTCTAAACAGCTATCAGCTCGTCTTTTACGAAGCAATTTTCTTTTTTTACCCGACGATGCATCCGTTTCGTCGACGCTACAACCGTCAGAGGAATTACCTAATGCCGGCTTTTTCTCGATATCTTGTGAATTCTCATCTTGCGTGCTACCTAACGGCTTTTTGGAATGACTTTCTGATTTAGTTGTATTGCCTATATTCATAAGAATAATAATTATAATGTATCCAGTTGCTACGTATTTATGTAATACCTAGATGTTCTTCTGGTGTTTCCAATCTAGTCAGTCGTGACACTATTGTAGGTTCCTTAGTTTTTACTGACCCTTTATTATTTAATATATTCACAGACCTCGTTATAGGTGCATTTATGCTTCTTTTAGCATGCGTAGTAAATGTGTTGGTGCTACTTGAATCCGAATTTCTCCGCTTCTTTGAAACATTCTCCGAATTTTCGTTGCATATTCCTTTACATTTCGAACACAGTACCTAACAATTTACACAAAGAAATAGATCAAAAAGTAGGTATCTTCAAAATAACAGCTAATTTAATTAGAATGTTAAAAGGGTCAAGGGTGTCCGTTTGAATATTTCACAGAATAGTTATTCAAGTTACCTGGCGTGGCCTTAATCTAACAGTCATCTTGCTGTTTTTGTACTTGTTAGGATGTTGGACATGTCTTTTCTTTGCAGCATTAGGGTCCATATAAGCAAATCTTTGGTTGACGGAATAAAGTGAGTCATCATCACGATTTTTCAATGGTATACTGAATGCTGGATTTAAGTTGGGCACCCCAGGAGGAAGATTTCTAAAAAAATACAACGTAGTAACTGTAAAGCAAATTTTCCATAAATGGATTTTAAAATATGAATTACTTATCCACAATAAATATACGATAATAGCAAATGACCTCAGAATAATAGAGTAATATTCATAAAAATTCTAGGCTGGTGACGAAGTTTTAGAACCAGCATTGTTTAACCCACTACCAAGGTCACGATGAGAGACACCCTATGAATGAAGCTTACAAAGACTTACCTTTTAGTTGAGTCTAATAAAACACCTTTAAATATTTTGACTCCATGTTCATAAGTAACTACTAATATATCTGGAAGGGCTTCATCAACAAGAACCTCAATATTTGTGTTTTTCAGTTGTTTTATTTTACTATCTTCATCCGCCATGTTTGTAAAATAAATTTCCTGTGTTATTTCCCAGAATAGCAATGTATATTTAGATTAGATTAGAGCGTCTTCCAATTGGAATTCTTTCCACAACACAAAAACTATAAGATTTACTATAAAATGTGATGCATTTAAAAAATCACATATTTATTTCAATTGTTTTTACTCATTTCTAACATAAATTGACATGACATGTATTAGTTCATTAGTTGTACAATCTACACGATCTACACCAGAGAACACTAACTCCAAATCTACACATAATACATACACCATTCGCAATGATTGAAATTCTATGCTCCATGCCATTTAAATTGAAATATATATATATATATATATATATATATATATATATATATATATCAAATGGTAGGCTCAAAACTATACTTCTTGAGAAGAGGGTGTTTTCGTCGATGTTCTTTACTACAGAGAATTACATACTCTATATCATCGTTTGAAAAGTGAATTTATAATTATTACATTGAGTACGGCCCTGTTTTCCGCTTGAGGTGTCATGTCATGTTTGATGTTGACATTTGTCATTTTTCACGTCCATGTCAATGAAATTTTGAGATCTTCAGAAAAATAACATTCACAAAAAGATTTTTGTCTGTTATTGTTTATCAGAAGTAAATCGAAGTGATTAACTTGTCTGTCGTTAAATATGAGTCTCGAATCGATTCCAAAAGACCTAAGAGGACTGCGAGCCTGTCTTGTCTGCTCATTAATAAAGGTAAGTCATTAATAGTGATGATAGAATTTTCCTAATAATTTTTAATTTTAGTCGATTGACCAGTTCGAATATGATGGATGCAATAATTGCGATGAATTCTTGCGAATGAAAAGTAATAGAGATAATGTATACGATTGCACGAGCTCAAATTTTGATGGGTGAGTATTATAGAGAATCTAAGTTAGTAAACTTCAAGCGATAGTCATTCTGAAACGGTCACTAAGAACAGAATTAACGATTTTCTATAAACAATATAATTTACAGGATGATTTCTTTGATGAGTCCCGATGATAGTTGGGTTGCTAAATGGCAAAGAATAAGTAAGTAAACTATGGAGTAATGCAAATCCATCAGAATTGATATTTTTTTGTAGATCGGTTCAGTCCAGGGGTTTACGCAATTTCAGTGTCTGGTCGATTGCCGAATAGTATTATAAGGGATATGAAGAGTCGTGGAATAATCTATAAATCTCGTGATACGAGCCAACATTAACTGTTTAATATAATAAGAGTTGTAGACGGTTTCCATTTTAGACCCTACTACCGATGTTCTATGTGTTGATAATACTTGTATGTCATTCGACAAATATTTTTGTAATATAAGATAAAGCAATAAAGAAATTGTTCAATAATCACATGATTTCAGAAAGCTCTATATATAAAATAGCATTCTGTTCAGTGGCAAATTATGTCATATTACATTGGTATTTCCATATATCTGACATGGCCATTTAAGTACTGGCTTACATTACGAAACTATTATTTAAAAAATGACCTAGTCGACTAACTTTGAGGTTGATGCACTTATCCATACAATTAAAGCTCCTCAGATAAGCAGATTATAAGTAAAATAAAAAAAAATAGATGAGCAAGAATGTAAGAAGCCCGCTTCTGCAAGTACAATGCGTTCCTGATGGAAGAGTCTCATACTCGTAGAAAAAGCAACTATCTTTATTAGTAAGTAGACCGAAGAATCGAATTCCACTATTTTAATAGTCCGCTGATGATTCTCCTGACGCTAATATATGGGATATATTTTTGAATAAATAGGTTGTAAGTTTGTCTTTTTATGGCTGTTCGCGCGTTTTGCATCGTAAACGTACTCGAATTTAGACGATTTTTGTTTCATTTGAAAGAGGAGATTTCAGAAACTGTCCAATACCTTTTTGAAAATAGTGGCATTGTCGGAAACAAGATTTGGTAGATAACCATATATAAGCAGAGTAAATGCTCCCGAATCTTTCTTTACCTTCAATCCGCGTAGGAACTGATAATGTTTTTCCACCATCGCTTAAGAAATGAAACTTTAATAATAGTTTATTATTCCATTTATTTATTAAAACAGTTATGTATAAATTGTTTTTTGTCTTGTAATTATTATTCATAACAGGTATAAATGTAACCAAATTTATAACGAATAAAATTGTGTAGCTGTTGAAGATTGTAACTCAATTTGACCCATCTTAAACTGTAGTCTCTGCAACCATTTCAATAACATGGAATTATGTAGGTTAACAATTTTTACTTTTTCTGGAATACCTTCTTGAAAAGGTGCGGGGGGGAAATTACGGCAGTTTTGTAACCGAACTTGAAGATGACCTGGTAGCTAAAGAATAATCCAATACAATAATATTGAAATGTACTAATAAAAAAATTCAACTAATAAATTTTATATAGAATTGTGCGGAGTAAACTTCCTGCCGCACAACCGAATTTCCTTTTTAAGCAATATGTTTATTAACAAACAATATAATACTTATATCCTAGAAGTGTGCGGCCTATGCATCTTCCTCACCCAAGTCATGGCTTAAATAGGTACAACCAGAAGCAAGGACACTCCATCTCTATAATTTTCAGTGGCAACCCCATTACTTACGTGAAGAATTTGCATCGGTTTTTATTTCATATTAAACAGATGCCCTATACTTATATACGTATATATCTTCCGTTCTATTACCTGTATTTGGTTTGAACAAAGCACCGGCGTCCATAATGGAAGTAGCTTCCCTACAAATGTCGATTGGCATTCCAACAAAGCCTCCAACATACTCAAAAAATGGAGGCTCACCATTTCACTAAGCTGGAAAATGGGATGATTAAATTAGATCGCAAATATAGTGTAGAAGTTACCATTTTCGACTGTTGAATAACTTGCAGAATACAAGGTGTTACCTTTCCCCAAAAGTCGAAAAGTATATTCATTGTTACATTATAAGCTTCTGTAATAGGTATGTGACTGCTTAATCCTTGTTCCAAATAGATGGTCCATAGCTATAAGAATAATTAAAATTCATAATTATTACAAGAATGGTATGAAGGATAGCAATAAACATGTTACCTGACAAAGGATGAAAGTGTGAAACATTGACGACATATGGAGCACCGATGCTTTAGGTTGTTCAGCAAAACCAGCCATTATAATTTGAATGTGGTCAGCGATTTGACAAGACGCTTCTTGTGGGATAGGTTGACTGAAAATCTGCCCATGACAGTTGCCATGAAGAGCTGTATGCGTTAAAGATCCAAGTAGTAACCATGATAGCAATCTAATATGTCCTATACATTCAATGAACTCTCTGGGACTAAATTGAAAAAAAGATACTATATCAGAAATTGTGTATGAATTTTGTAAATCGACTGACCTCTGTTGTTGTGAAATAGAACTGGTATACAACCATGGGAAATATCTTGTGACAGCACGGTTATCCCTTCCATTGCCCTTAGTTATTTCTAGAGCTAGGTATTGAGCTATACTACACTTTATTATGCCTCCTAGAGTATCGTCGTTTAGACCGACATTTATACCTTTGCAATAACTCTATAAAAACAGAAATAGGTTTAAATTAAGCAACAACTGGAACAAATAATATTATGTAGGAACTAGCCTTAATTTTCGAGATGGCATGGAAATCCATTAAAAATTCTAATATATCACCAAGATTCAATTTCATACATTCCGATATGCCTGTTGTTACAGATGGGCCAAATTCTAGAGCTAGTGTAGGACAGTCTTTAATAACAACGTTGGATGGTATCGAGCCTCCGATATCCTAAAATAAACGTTCATTGAAATACATATTATTTCATACATTATATGGATAATAGAATATCTTATTATTTACTTGTAAAATTAAATTGATGAGCATTAATAAATTAGAGTCGGGTATTGATGTTTTGAATTTCAGAGCTTGAACCAACTCAAACACAATCATTCGACTCAATATTAATTTATCTCTCTCCTTTGTAAATGCTCTATTGCATAAGTAACATATTTCCACAAGGCAGCCGTATTTAAGAGTATGTGTTTGTATTGCATAACTGAGAATTTTCGAGAAAGGCTCAAGAAGACCCTAAAACTCCAAAGCAGTAATTACAAAATCTCCAAATCAGATGATTCCATATATCAAAATCACCTTGAATTGCGATATCAGTGGTATTTTGAATATAGAAGATATTGTTTCAAGTAGTGGGGAGATATCGTCCATTGCATTCAATAAAAAAACTATACGCCTGTAGAAAACTTCTAATTGCTGTAAAACAGTGCCCCATAATTGAATGGTAGGCCCTAAGGCAGCTTCGAGTGGTAAACAATTCAAGTAACATGCCATATTTTGAAGTATCGTCGGTAATATGTCGATTGGTAATGTCTTCTTCGAATTCAATGTCTGCAAAATAAGCAGAATAAATATCAATTAGGTATTTTGGATAAAAATAAAAATAATAAAATTATTCATTCCTTTGATAATTTTACAATCACATGGATTATAAAATAGATGCAATGTTTATAAATGCCTTATTTTAATTTTAAGGGCCCGTCCCAGATAAGTTGGGAAGTTGAAAATTGGAGGTTGTGTGAAATAGTAAAAGACTTGAGATACCAAAAGCCGCTTTAGCCCTTTTTGAATAAATTTGTCTAAATAACGCAGTAAATTATTGATGAAATGAACACCTGTCTGTGAAGGCAATCATTCATGAACTACCGTCTGGTATCTCTCCGTTCGGTAATTTCCCTGTCTCTGTCTGTCATACAAATGTATGTCGCTGCCTTAAGTCAGCACTCACTTAGAGAGACAAAATACTGTGGTTTCAAGAATATACAGGCACGGCACTGTGAGCAATCCAATTTTTTTAAATGCGCCCATGCATGATTTTCTGTAGGAATTTCAAATATTTAAAGTCTGAACAATCTGATGAAATGCAAAACCACCCTACACTAATCTCTCGTTGGTAAGGTAACGGTACATGAGACAATAGTAAGCCATTAATAGCACTTGACTAGGGCAGAACCTGCAAAGGTACCTTAGTACATAGATACTAGAGGACACACTTTTGCAAGTGTTATATATATATGGTATTCCCAGGTTAGACCTCTATTGAGGAATATGCCCGGAAATTTGGTGTTGCTTTCTTCTTCAACTTCTGTCTGATACACCATGATGGTGAGGGTCGGCCTCACTTTTTGATTCTCCGAGACTTAACTTGATGGTGCTGGACTTTAGTTTTGAGGTTCATTTGTTCGAGATCTTTATATTATATTTATATATTATATTTATATATTTATAATGCTTCGTTTGTGGTTTCGCGGAAACATAAAGTGGTATCATCAGCAGGGTCAGCATACTGGACGACCATTCGTCCTTATGAGCAACGATGCACCGACATCATTGACGTATAGAAGAGTAGTTGAGAATGTACCCCCCAGGGACACCGTATCTTAAAGATTGAATTTTAAAAATTTTGTTGGAAATTTGGACCACTTGTGAGAATTTGAGAAACGAATTGATCCAGTCAAGAGGGTCGCCGCGAATATGGAACTTCCACCCTCTGTACAGAGTATTATTTGGTCTACGCTGTCGAAGGCCTTCGATATATCCATGAGCACGTACGCCCTAGGTATTTTTTCTAACTTTCCAGGCCGTCGACTATTAAATCAATCAGTCCTGTACGATGTTGGTTCTTTTCCGAATCAAATTCAGTTAATTCAGAGAACTCGGAACTGTCAGGAGTAAACCTCCTGTTTTGAAGTATTCACTTCCCTATCAAATCATGATATATGATTGGGAGGTTGAGGTTCGATAGCTTATCCGAATGAGTAAGTGCAAGTTAGGCATTACCCAGCATACTGGCCAGTATTACTTATGTAGACCATTGGTCATTATAAACACTCGCTTTCTCATTATCCTATGAAAAAATCAGCAGCCTATTTATTCAAAAAAGGCTTGAGTATACAGTAGATAATGATGTTTTTATTACCCAGATTCTGTTCATGCATTATCAGCATTAGCATATACACGAACTTCTGTAATCGTTCTATTCTACCAGGAGCCCTTTATATTTATGCACAATTTATTTAAACTGATCAAAAATAGCAAAGGATAGTATTTTTTACTTTAAAGAAATTATTTTAGAATAAATGTGATATATCACGTTCTCCAATCTCGAGTATTCACCATATCCTCAAGTTATTTCGATTAGTTTATACATTCAACTATGCTATGTGATTGCTTACCTCTAATAATAAATGTAAAGGTGCTATAGGATTCAATTCATTGAAATCAATCAAAGCCTGAATTACGCTTTTGAAAAATTGTATCCTAATATTTCCAGGAGCTATGGTTTGAAACATTTGAGTAAAAATTCCATTAGGTGCTAGTTGGTGTAGTACACATCGCAAAAATTGATGTGCAACACTTATTGCTCCACCTGGCAAGTGAATGTTGCTTTCACTTTGCCAAGGGTATTTGGCATTGGTGGCAACCCTATGAAAAAGATCAATAGAATGTTCATATTAAATAAAATACTGTAAGTACAGGTTCAATTACTTTGCAACAATACTGAGAATATCTGGAAGCAAAGGCGCTGCCAAGGCTGGTTCTCTATGTATAAAAGTACCCAAGGTAACTATGCATAGGCCAATTTCTTCATCACTGTATTCTTCTCTCATAATACCACATTCTGAACAACGCTCGTTGACGCATTCATCGCCAATCCTAAAAGAGCTCTGCTTCATATCATTTCCCTCTATCTTTGGTGATAATTCAGGGCTAAACCAAGTGCCCGGTCTTCTAGGATCATGAACTGAATATGAATTCATGGCAAATGGTCCCACTTTACGTATTCGCTGTCTGTGATTTGCTATTAAATCCCCTAGAGATAATCAAAGAAGCAATGTAATAAATGAAAGTTATGTTTTTGCTGTAACCTACTTTGGTTATCGATTTTGACAGATTTGAAGTAATTTCCGGGCTCTTCGACATCAAACTGATTCGGTGGACTTTCGAGAGCAACTTGTTTTATCAATTTTCGAGGACTATGGTATTGATTAGATGTCGATTGCTGAACAACCTGTTCCTGTTGATTCAATTGTTTTTCATACTTTTTATTGTCAGTTTTTCCTATTTGTGCATTTATCCCCAGAGCTTGTCTCACTTTATCAACCAATTGCGAGATGTCTTTATTATGTTGTCCAATAGGTAGAAGACGTTCTTGGGTAGGCATTTCGAGTTGCGATTCTATAACTGGGGAAAACACATCGTCTCGTAGAGGAGAATCTAGAATATATATATTAAAAAGTTCGTATGCAATCCAAATATTATAGAAACTATATTAAACAAGCATTTTGATGGTTTACCAGGTATACGTGAAGATCCTATGGGCAGCAATCTCTCCAAAGACGGGGTAGGTAAGAGAACTTGATTTTTTTTGTAGCAATCATCACAATCAGATACTGGGGTGCAGACAGGTGTTATACTTGGTTCGATAATTTTCTTATGTTTTCCCAAAGGAGTTGGTTTGCCCATATGTTGTGTATCAACCTGAGTCGATGTGACTTGTTTATGGAAATCAGTTGTAACAGTCTTTGCCAGCTGTGATCCGTTCATGGAAGACGTTGAATTTAATCTAGAACAATTTTTGATCAAATCCGAGTGAGTTTTAGCTTGTTCTTTTAATGTTTTATTATCGCATGATTTTAATGAATCATCTTCATTGCCAATTATCCATGTGGGTCTTCCTTTATTGTTGGTTACCCTGATAATTTGACTGATGTACGTTTCCTTCGGAGATTTCACCACAGCCAGCTGTTTTTCGCAACAACTATCACTTACACCATCTTCAAATGAATCTTGAACGCTACCATGGAGTGTACTATCTGACATATCACTTTCAGGTATTACAAGAAGTTCAGATTCAGTATCATCATCCATACTTATATCAGTTAACCTTTTTTGAAGCCTTTCTATCTTCTTTTCTGGATGAATACATTGAATTGCTTCCTCCCAATGAGTTTCCATGCTAGCTGTAGAAGATGGTTTAGCATAAGATACTTGCACTTTACCACCACGAGAACTGAGAGATACTTGTACTGATTGACCATCTGACGAGTACATTGGTGATAAGGGAGGTGTTGTACGTTCCGGGTGATCTATTTCTGTACCCAAGGATGGTTGACTCACATCTGAAATGGCACATAACATACGTTATAAACTAGGTACTAGTTATTGTAATTGGTGTCAAATAATTAAGTAGCAATGAGTTGGGAAGATTTTGATCAAATTATGCAAAGCGTAGCTCACCTTAAATTAAGCATCAAAGAATTATAATAAAATTAGATAATTACAAAACAGCTCTAAATCCTACTACAATCTACGTAGGCAAACTAATCTGATAACCACAAATTTATAGTGCAAAGTAAGATACTCTTTATAAACGCAGTTGTGTTCATTACCTCTTGATCTGGATTGAGGTTGTCCCATTATTATTGTTGCTGGTATTCTTCTGCAATGGTGGTGTTGTGAATCGAGTGTATTTAGAACAATTCTGATGAGAGACGTTAATTGTGAACAGTGGGGCTGTTGATTGTACTGATACTAGAACAAAAATAACAAAGAACCATATTTGAAATGATAAGACAAAAGCAAAATAACTTACTTTGTATAGTAATACAACCAATGACATGAGCCAATTTCTTCTGAAATGTGATTCAAGAGCCCACAAGCTGTATGTCGGTTGTTGAAACTCCATTGCATTCGGTATGTAATACGGTGATGGTGCGTATTGTAAAAGAATTAGGCAAGTCGGTAATAAAAGTCTTCCCATCAAATGATTTTGATCCAGCAATTGAGGTAAATTGGAAAGAAACGCACTGAATGCTGGTGACGATCTCAAATTCTGTGGTGGTAGATATAAGCCTCTGTCACTTTGACTATAACCAAGAAGAAGATACAAATGTCTCAAGACGATTCCTTGAGTTTTTGCAAGATGTTTCTCTTCAGCTGGATATGCCTGGTCTGAACGTGATAGAAATTGCATTAGAAGAAATACCAGCAGATGCATCGTTTCTTTATCGGCTTCTTCTAGGTCTATTATCTTCTGGAGAAATGTCGTCAAGTTTTGATCTTCCACAACATTCAAGGAATGCATGTGCCCATCTGTAATGATCATGCATATGTATATGAGCCAGAATCAAGTCATGCTGATATAAATAATTCCTGGAAATTCAGGGAATAAAAAACATACATTTATATTGACACTATGTATTTAACTTAATATAAATCGATGCTTATGTTCATTTTTAATTGAGTTCTTCATTTGACTCTTTACTCATATTTTTTTCTCTACGTATTTTCCCTAGATAAAATATTAGGTTGCTTTTCAATTAAACATGAATTACTGGAAAGAAACATTTCATTACTATTACAAGCAATAAAAAATATTCTATGTTAAATCAAAATTCATATAATATGACATATGACGTAGAATTCTAAAAAATCATCTAATCCTAGATACAGAATATTTATTAGTTGAAGGTTCTGTATGATATATCGAGATAAGTAAATCTCCAATTGGAAAGCAAGCTAAGAAAATGACATGCTTAATCTATCAGTATCTTAGTTCTCGTGGAAGTAGAGCTAACCTTTCGGTAGTGGGGTAGTTTTTTGGAATCTTCGGTATAGTTCTAATGTATACTATATTCCAAATAAATATACACCTATGTATATATGGAACACAAGGCTGGTACTGAATTAAAAATTATCAAATTCAATAGTTTCCAAGCATTAATAATTCAAAAAAGACGTAAGTATTTCAGAAAACGGTGTGCTAGTGCGTAAATAACTTTATTGAAAGCTTCTTAAGAAGACATGCATTGCTTTAACAATAAGATGGAACAAATCCGAGAAATGTGAATCTTTAGATTCCATTTGCTATTCTACCGAAAGTTTGGTTGTTTTAAATTTATAATACGAGAATCATCGATTTTATGGAATGAAACTTCTTTAGCCAGGGGATCGTAGGAAATAGTCATCTTTTTTTTCCTAAATTCAAATCTATTTTTATTTTGACTCAAATAGTAGGTGCGTTCTATTGGTTAATTGTATAACTTTCGCCTGTATTGTTCCACTCTATTGATTTTGCTCTTTAATACAACGCCGAGCCGTTACTAACATGCGAAAAGATAATTATTATGATTTTCCGTATTTATACTTGTCAATACGTTTGTAATAAAAGGTGCTGTGAGAGTATTGATAGGTTTATTTTGTAGCTACTAGTTTTCTTTATTATTTGCATTTTGATTTTGAGTCATTTAGGTGAAATATTCTATTGTTTAAGAATGAATTCATTTTTTGTTTTAAATTTAAGAAAGAAAGTATCAATTGTCTTCATACCTTGCACAATTTAGTAATCGTCAAATTGTTCAACATGATTTCCAAAGAATTAAATATCTTCACACAAAAACTATATACCTATAAGTACCTATTACTATTAATAATGGTCTAAAAAATGTTTTCCAAACACGTGTATCCAAAAGAGAAAATTATTTCTGTATACTTTCCTTGAACTGTGATCCATCTTTTTGTATTTTTTTAAAATTTCAGTTCAGCAACTTAACTTTGAGGAGATGCGATGATGCTGATGGATTTGAATAAAATTTAATCATTATTTTTCATGCTTCCAATTACATTACATTAGATTACATTCTGCAAAAGGTTGATTCGAAACTGTTAGAAATTATCGTCAATATGTTTTTTTTCAGATATCGGCAAGCCCATTTATTTTCAACCCCCTTTCTAGTCTATTCAATTCCCAAATTTTCCATGGTATAGTCTTGAAAGATCCTTTTTTTGGTTGTAACTATAGAACAAATATAATTTTGTATTTTTTTTATGTCAATATGATATTTCTAATACCTTATTTTTATTATATCTCTTAAACTGAATAGAAGTTTCACCCTTATTTTGTCTCGATCATGTGATTTTTTTATGATTTTAAAGTAGTTCATTTTCATCCTTGTGTTTCATAGCAAATGGTTGAATTGAGAACTTACGTACATTCATGCGGCCACTACAGCAAGACACTACATCTAGTTTCTACCTGGAATGCTGTTACTAGTGCCTAAAAACTGACCCAGTCCAAATCGTGAACTTTTCCTCTTAAGAATTGGTGCTGAATATTGACGGCTGTAAACTTTTTCCTTCAATTCTGGAAAAATATACTTAGAAATTTCGTGATCAAAATCGATCTTTTTGATTGAAAATCTGAGAAAAAAATATTTATTCATCGAATAGAGCCCAACTTATCGAGCGCGTCAATACATTTCTTAATGGTTTTTGAATGTAAAACTTAGAAATACAAAAAGCAATCAAATCAAATCTTGATGTTTATTAATCTAAATGTATGGAGAAAGCAAATAAATATAGTAAAGTCTCTAGATTGATGAACTAATGAACATGCTCAATTCTCAATGAGTTGTTCGCATTTATTCGTAGGCCATGTTGGAGGTTTTGAAATAGAATAGTTGTTATAAAGGACCCAACTATGTTCTAATTTAATTTAAGACCTAGGTATTAGAAGGGTAAACTAAAAAACAATTGCTTTGAAAAAATTTACAATATGTAGGTAGGTTTAGTCAAAACATTTTGGTTTGGCTTCCAGAACTACCTACAGCATTAAAAATTCAGTATTCAGGAAAAATGTATGGAAAATATTCTAACAAAAAATCAGGTAATTATTTTTGCGAAAATTGCTTTAACGCTGTCCTATGACGTCAATTTTTTTTCAGATGTGAAATCTGCAGCAAATTCTAAGTCACTCTTCCATATAAAATAGTCCTTATTCACTGGTAATTCTAAAACTACTATCACGAATTGTGATTAGATTTTTTAAGCTATAATTGTGCGACCCTCGAGGTCCGAACTATGAACACCAAGTCGATCTACACTTAAATAAATAAATACTGACGGACGGAATTCAAATTAGATAAAGTTTATCAGAAAATAGTGATTTGTACAAGGCTAACATAGTGAAAAGTTGAACTCATTAAACACATAAATTCGTAATATCTGATTTTTTTGTCGATTCAGAAAAAATTATCCACAAAAATTATTGTAAATAGAAATTTTATAAATTACTGAACGCTACTTTCGGTGACAGTTATATGAAGGGTTATTTCTTAGAATATTTTAAAAATGTCGATTGCCGCCATGTTGAAACTGGTTAGTTGAAGAAAATTTTTATACAGGTATAAGTATGTGCCAAGAGTCTTCTATCTATCTAATTGATACTGCATCTGTTGCATCACATTATAATAACCAATAGAATAAATCTTATTTCATATTTTTGTTGCATCATCTAATAGAATCGATCTTAGTGTTTGTAAACAGTTGTTTATTTTATTATCTCGATAGCTTCATACCATGGCTATAATTTCAGAAGCTTCTCAATCTATTCGGGTGTTCCACAAGAAAATGTCCTTCGACCAATATTATATGTACCTATTATAATATACATCAGATTTACCGACACCTAAGTACGTCAATATCGGATAATACAGCTGTATTGATAGTAGAGCCATGAATTTTCCAGAATAGTGCAACGCTAACTACAAAGTCACATAGAGATCCATGAAAAATAACTGGAAGAGTGGAATATAAAAATTAATTAGTCCAAATCTTCCACATAACTTTTAGTCTAAGAAATGGACCTGCCTGAGCGGGATAGCAGACAGAGTTTGAACGAGCATATTAAAAAAACAAATCGACCTAAGAACAAAAATTCATGCAAGTGTGATATATTTATATCAAGATAACTTAGAATTTGTAGATTACAAATATGAAAGGAAAAATACGACCCAGGCGATTTGCGCAAAAATTATGACCTTATTTCTTATCAATAATTTACGTTTAAAGCACCAGTTGTATGTCATTAAGAAAATATTAAATGCATATTCATAATATAGTGAACGGATACACTTATCAGTAAAAAAAGTGGGAATATTTACATAATATAGGTACATTATAACAAGAAAAATCGATTAAAAAGCAAAATGACTGAATAAGCAGTTAAGTGTAGGCAGCTGCCAAACTGAAATATGTACGTATGAAATCTCTTATAGGTAATTTTTAAAATATTTGCGGAGTAAAAATGTATTCCGTACAAAATATCCATTCTTCCTCTTTTGAAACCTTTTATTTGGAAAGGACAGCAGTTATAGTTTTAATATTAGAATGAGAATGGATGATTCCTTATGTTCATGATCACGGTTATCGTCAGTACGATAGTTAAAATAAAAAATAAGACATAGAATAAGTGATTCTCTCTAGCTGACTAGTGAGATTCAAGATTTTCTACTTTATTACACCAAGTATTTGCTTGTCTAGGAAAATTTTAATAATGGTCAACAGTGTCGAATTTCTTCACGAAGAACTAAGATCGAAGTTTCAAATTCACACTTTATCCTTGGTAAATCCTCTCTCGGTCACAATACGATCGAATAAATGACTGCTTATTCAAACATTATACTGACTATACTGCTTGAGTATTTTATGTACTGGCACTGTAGGATTGATCAATTTATTTTTAATTACTATATTATGGTGCAAGATTCATAAACACAATTATGTTAAATATAAATCCATACTAATGCAAACTCTAAAGTAATTCAAATTATGGTAGAATAGGTCCTGACAGGTACCTATATGGAGTAACTAAGCATAACCAAATTTCAGAAATGTGGGATAATCAATTTTTAACTCAAACTTTCAATCATGTCTTCCAAAACTTCTCTACCTTTACTTTCATGTCTTGTTACAATAGATGCTGGTGCCGACATTGTTCGTTTATAAGGCCATTTTGTGCCAAAGCTAGCACTCAATGTTTTTACAGAACTAATTGCACTACCATCCGATTGCGAAAGGGCCTCATGTGCTCTATGAACTTTCCGTATCAATATTTCGCTATTAGTATCAGAATTACGTAGGTCTGAAATATATCAAACAATAATTTTCACTAAGAATATTATCAAATACACAATCAGCTCACCTCGTAGATATGTAATATCACCAGATTTTTCTAATGTAATTTGAGCTTCAATGAATAGTGTATCGAAACGATTTAAAAAGAAATCCCAGGTTAATATTTTTCGTTCACTCAATGAATTGTGTAACTGATACAAAGATTGAAGCACCATAGGTCGATCTACTATGACAGAATCAAACTGCGTTTCCAAACACATTATAAGAGACTGAAAAATACGATTACCATAAGAAGACATACTCAGATCCAAAAATGATTGTAATTATAGCCAATGATGAATGCATTCTGAAATGTTTTGCTGTTATCTTCTTTTGTATGGAAATTTTTTGATTCAGAATTTGTGATCCCAATATTAGAGAAATTTGTTACTATTTTTCTCATTTTGTAATGGATGTTATTGGACATCCCTAGTTATCTTGACCTAACCACTGATGAAAATGTTATCAATTGTAGGATCATAATTGTATGAAATACTTTTGAATAAAGTATCAGTCAATTGGAACCACAAATTAATTCAGCAATAAAGATCTCCTAGTAGATTTTCACTGGCTAATTTACAAAAAATATGTATAAGTAGGTATACATATTTAATATTTACCTTGATCGCCAAATCGTGAATGGTCCCAAGATACAGTGTAGCCCTTTGAGCAACATAAACATTATGATCGTCCATACTAGATATGAGATAACAGAATGCATTGGCCAAAGCAGCCTGTAAGGGCTGAACATTTCTCAATGGACTTGAATCCATAAAACGTGTTATAACTGTCACACGTTCGACAGCCGTGAAACGTACACACCAGTCTGGACTATGGAATTCCTCTTGTATCACCCTCCAAAAAACATCAGATCCAATTGGCAATGTAATACAATGTAAAAGTAATGGTACAACAGTTTGGCAAATGTGAGAATGTTCCGAATTGCATAAATCCCAAAGGTTCTTAATCAACAAGTTCTCCTGACACCATATGAAAAATCCTTTATGTTCTTTAGAGGCTTTCGTACAGGCATCACAATGTAAAATAAGTACATTGAGACTTTGTAACATGTAGTAAAGAATATCGGGCTTATTAACAATTGAAAGCTCTTGAAGTAGTTGGTGAATATATTGCAACGGATGAGGTAGATCATCAACGCAGAACTTGAACTTTCCCACAGATGTTTGCCAAAAATTGTCAATATCTTCACCAGAATCAGTTTCAATTGGTTCATCATTTTCTCCAATTAAATGAGGCTTGGCGATCATAGCTGTAGCTGTAGCTATAACAAGATTATGTAGTGAGTATATATAATTTGTTCAATAATAATTGCAAAATTATGTTAAAATATTTGAAATGCATCATACCCACGTCTGATTCTGACAATGTTATAGCTCGAGCCACTGCAGACACAACTTTCTCAGCTGGAATTATAGCTGCCAAATCGAGCTGCTCAGATACTGTTTCCACTGTTGCTGTCATGATCTAAAATGAATCAGATTACCATTTGAATTAGATCCATATGTGAGTAGATCTTCATCAAATTGTATTGAAATGTGAGTGAATTGACTAAATGCATTAGCCGACAATTTTATCCGCATGCGCGTCTGGAAGATATATCTGCCCAGTTTTTTTTACAGTTCCATATAATACATTGTGTAACAAAATATATTTTCTACGACATAAATACGAAAGGTCGAAGGTATAAATAATATAGTGTCGAGGTTGATGAATTTTACCAATTGCCAGTTCCTAAGAAGAGCTTGGAATGTTTTAGCCCCATTAAGGTCCTCCATTGAATGAGGTTTTTATCAGTTAACAGTAACTGGTAATATTATTATTATTGAGTTGTTTATTATTTAACATATTTTTGACAAAATATAGCACCGGTGCAGTTGCGAGATAGAAAAATTTCAGCACCAACTTCACAAGTACCAGCACCAATACAATTAAACTTGTTTTGAATTTTACAGTGCACCAACTAATAAAGTGTGTTCTATTTTTTATATTCTGTGATTTGCAAAAACGGCAGTATGAATCTTCTTAGTGCTGTAACTCGGAGACCCTTCCGTTCAATCTAAAAGTTGGTGAAATTATCTTTCCTGTCACTAAAAACTGTCAATATTCGAAAAATTTTGCACCCTCCGCCTTCTTTGGGGGCGGTTTTTAGGGGGAAGAGGATGATGGATTTTATTTTTATTAGTGTGGTACCATTTCTCAACACTTTACGTACGTTTACTATGGACGGGTACATACAAAAAAGCCAACATACAGATGAATTGTAATACCTCCTTCGTTCTAGGGAAATCGCTAAAAAACCAAGTAGAAGGCCGAATATTTTATAGAATTGATTGGAAGCTAAGCCGCGCATGCGGAGAATTAAAATTGTTCATTTAATAAATCTGGCATTGAGATTGGGTGAAGTTATTTTTTGACAGTTTTAATGAACATCCATCCTGACCGAAGCTAGGATAGATTTATGTTATTTAGATCTATAATCTTCGTACAGAACACACGTGGGGCATGTGTACTAGAACTCCACCAACGGAATGTACTTCCGGTATGGGCATATTGAGAACGACATCGGCTTTTGCTTCTTTCTTATCACTTTCTGGAGGACTCTTTCTACTGTGCGCATCCTCGAAGTTGTCTTCAGGCGGAGGCTATGAACAAAAATCAAGCAATTATTAATGATCTGTGAAATGAATTATTCATCTCACAAAAACTATGCCATAACTGAATTGATAATTAATTAGTGGAATGCCTATATGGATGATCGACAAATAATAGTTGATTGAAGATACAGGAGCTTGAAAATAAGTACATTAATTAATATGGCTCCACTTGTTAATGTCATAATCTTTGTGTGGCATGCATATGAATTATATAAAAATGTATTATTGGACACAAAAGAGAAGTTAAAGAAGTTGCGCGAGTACAAGGTCTTAACCGCCTATTGCGAAGCAACTATACTATATGTCCAAAATAGCGGGAAGCAATCCGAGGTTCCAAATGGCAACGGTCGAGGGGAGTTCGACACACAGGCTTTTATGGGTCGTTTTTCGCCTTTTCGGATTGCATCATTGTACGGTATTTTGGGCATAGAGTATAGGCACTTAAATATCCTTCAGTAGGCTGTAGGATCAACAATATTTCCTTAATCGTTTTAATATTTTGTATTTTTTTGCAAGATAAAACCCCTTGCTGATTTTAGATACCTGCGCCCCATAATTAAAGTACACAGCCGTTGAGCAGTTGTCTGTTTACTTCTCGTTTGTATCCACATATAAGTTTAAGACAGATCTATTTGTAACCTAATTAAATTGATTAGAGATTTGTTTACCTATTTAGATACCAGGAAATGCAGAAAATAACATACAATTGTTAATTAAAGTTGTAGAAGTAGCACATGCATAGAAAGTCGACAGAAGACAGTAAGAATAAGCATTAATTAATGAATGTTTCGTACAAAATTTTACGTTTTGTAACAGGACACTTACATCTGGTGGATGAGCCGGATAAATTGGAGATAAGTATTTTAAAAGCTGTAGGGAAAGTTGATGCCACATAATACTGGATTCACAATAAGTACATTCTGATTTTGTTGAGCAAGTATGGCTACCGATCCAAGCAGCTGTAATCATGCATTTCAATAACCAACAAACGTCTCTGCACAAAGATGAATTTAGGCCAGTATGTTTGTCGATATCTTGCAATTCCATTTGTTTTAACAAAATATCCAACATAAGAATGCAACAAGATAGATTATGTTCAGCATCAGTTTCGTATACCGTTTGCTGTGACAAACGATTTTCCTCATCTGAAAATGATGTCTGGGCTGAGTCACCGTCTTCAATAAGAGCTGCTGCAAGAGCGAAAAGACATGTGAATTGCATTCACATATTCATTATTTCTACTCTAGCAACGGAGTCACCCTCTACAACTAAACGAACGTCCACTAATATAGTGTTATAGCAAGCACATTGTGCTCTTAGTGCATTGCAACATATTCCACAGCGATGAATCTGTTTAATATATTTTCTATGTTTTGTTGATAGAGACTGACTCGACTATGATGACTTACAAATGGATCCTCTCTTCGATTGTTCTGCTGCGCCTGTTATTTCTAGATCCGACAATTTTATAGGTTCACCATCACCCTCCGATATGCCATCCTTCATGTAAGATACTCCCTCACCGAAGATTGTAAATAACAGATGGAGTGGAATGACAATTTCCAGTAATGTCAATGTCTGGAATGAAACACGATGAAAATCTAATCTGTAACTTGATACAAATACTCAAGGTACTGATAAAGATTATAAAATTGTTAATCTGTGGCTAATATACTTAATGCAGAAATACATGGATTTTTTCTATTCCCTAGTGCCATCACGCTATACCTCTATAGAGTTCCGCAATATAGGTAAACCAGTGTGCTGGCGAGTCTAATGTCATGGATCGGTGCCATATGATACCGTGTGAGACAAATTTTTGTCAATGCCAATTTATGAGCACACTTGCCATGTGTATTTCGGAAAGAATCAATAGTATGGCGTCGAATAATGACGTCATTTCACTGGCCAGCATGCTGTGTTATATTCTGGAACCGTCTTTTGAGTACTTGTATCAAGCTCAGAAGGAAAAAAATATATAAGAGCGTCATAAGAGATTCTCGGCATCATTTGGAGATAAATTACCTGGAGCCAATGTAGGGCTTGTTGTTGTACCTTTGCACTAGTTTTTTGAAATCGAAAAACAACAAACTGATACATCTTTTTTGCATTGAATTCTAATGGACTCATTTCAGTATCTAAAATTTTGCTTAAAATAATCCGAAGTTCGAATAGCTCTTTCTCTGGTACGTCATTAACTATTGCTTCCATCCAATGAGGCATAACATAGTCCCAAATTTCTTGATTAATTACTTCATAAGGTACTAAGCAAAATAAACGGTTTAAACCATCTTTCAGATGGGTTGTGCGAGATGACAAGGTATCCCTAAAATAAATTACAACTTCATAACTATGGTGGTCGAAGGCGTAACAAAATCGCTTACCAGTGTCCACCAATTCGAGCGTATTCAGGTGGATGTGGTAAAAGGCAAGATATGAAAAGTTTATAGTGCGAGTGGCTTATATCACGTAACCAATTACATACGACGTCAGTCTTTAGTTTCTCTAAGGTACTTTCTTCCTGTCCTGAAATAATAATTCAATAAAACAACAATGTGGGAAATGTTACACTACGCCTACCATAATAAGAGTATGCTGTCATGTGAAACCAATGAAAGATCATAGCTAGAAGGCGACCCAGAACTTCTACTGGTGTGTTATCAGTGGGTGTACATCGACCAACTAGGAGCCAAACTCCGTACCTTCCTAAAAGTTGTCGTTCTTCAATGGTGATATTGTCCAAGGCTGGAACTGGACTCTTTCCTTCTTTTGGCTCCTTGCTATCTTTGCCTTCTTTTGTTTCATTCTCTTTTTTCTCATCTTTAGTTTCTATTTGTGGCACTTTTGCTTCTTTCAATAGGCTAAAATAAACAAATAAATGTATGTTAACTTTGGTTATTGAGCAAGAGCTGTCCGATCGAGTAACAGAATGAAATGCTTTGGAAATTTTAATTTTCACAGCGACCACCGGCTACCCCATGATTTCCCTTATGGTCGCTGTGAAAACTATCCTTTCCAAAGCATTTCATCCTCTTACTCGATCGGTCATGTTTTTTGCAGTCCGCTTTAGACTATTATAACCAACGATGAAACCACTGTATATTTACCTTACAATTGCCTCTACCATATATGTCTGCATTTCTGAGTCCATATTCCATGTTGGTGGTATACTTTTATGGACTATATGATCACCTCCTCGTCTGTTATTGTGTCGATTATTGTGACACATTTCGCAGTATCGAATCGGATGATTTCCATTATAACTGGCACACTCGGTAGAGAAACAAATGGATATTGCAGCTTTATCATTTGAACGGCAGTTCTGAAAAAAAAAACATGGATCAGTGCTTCATAGAGTGATAAAACATTGTAAGATATATGCTATTAACTATACGTCATACTAAGAAGATTAAATTGTAACGAATCTGTGATATAGTGTGGACGCCATTACGAGGAAGCATGTGCGATTTGTCAGAGGGCAGATCATCTTAAATTTAAGGCATTGCTATTGGTCACCTATAAATGCCAAGGTCAAGAGTATATTCCCATACATCTAGTGAGTTCGCGCTATTGGTGGAATGTTCAGGGCGTTGGAAGATGCCGGTGGAAGCTTCTAGAAGAAGGGAGCTTGCCTATATATTGGAGATGATTTGCTGCGGAGTTCAGTCAGTCCGGTGCAGTAGTTGAGTGAGTACGGTGAATACGGTGGAGATCGGCTTACGGTGGAGACCGGTATTACGGTGGAGACCGGCAGTATTGTACAGTCCCTCGAGACCGGCTTATGGTGGAGACCGGGAGTACGGTGCAGTCCGGTGTAGTTTGGTCCATAGTATGGGGTCGCCAGTAACATAAATAAATAGCGGTGGGTTCGAATACGGTTGAAAATAGTGTAAATAATAAATAAAAATTGTACATATTAGTCGATAGTGCAGTGTAAGATATATAAATAGTGTATATAAATAATCTGTGACATTTTAGTGTAGAAATAAATAAACTGAAAATTAAATAAATCCCATACATTTTTATATGCCCGTTAAAATATCGTTATACGTTACCTTGTTCTCGCAAACCATAGAAACTTGCTGCATGGGATGTAGAATATCAAAGAACATTTGATTCGGATGCTCACGATGGATCTCATTTGCACATTCAATACACAAGTACAAAGGTGGAGGGGTATCACTGGCAAATTTTATGGAAATGTTGTGATTGTAACAAACTTTGGCAGCTTCTGCATTACCTGCATTCGGGCACATGTCCCGCTGGCAGACAAAAGGTGTGGGATCTAAAAGTACAGTTTCAGTTTGATATATAGGTACTAAAATATAAATATACAAATTTTCAAAGTAATGTGCTAATAGAGAGTAGAATAGAGTAGAAAATAATTTGATTTTTTTGAAGCGTTGTACTAGCTTTACGTGAAGCTAATATGTAGTAGTAATTTGTAAATACTTTTTAGAGACATCCTGTATATTGTATGTGATGATAATGAATTTATGAAGCTAGTTCATCATGTCTGCAAATTGAATATCTGTGTTAGTTTACTATAATGCGTTTGACGCTGAGAATGTAGTGTGCCGCTCTTTAACTTGTAATATATTTTTTTTAATTTTGAAATTCATTGTTTATTATCATTCATTATCGAATATAAAAATATTGAGATGAAATTTAAACCCTAACGCCGAAATTTTCCTGAGAACGCACTGACAACACTGGCAACTATGTCCTTTATAAGACTCGACATTGCATACTCAGTATAAACGCTCTATAGCAGTTAATATTTGAATTTGATGCTAACAGCAATATGATATCCCATAACAAATCTATATTAGTGGCTAAATGTGTCTTATGACTTACCAGCAAATTTACATATGAGATTCTTGCGATCGAATAGGTTAGCATTGAAGGTGGGCCAATAATAAAATAGCAATTTGGCTGCTGAAGAACGTGCTGTGGATGTACCGTATGCAATCACGCTCAATATATCTTTCAGGATGTTCTGTTTCAAAGTCATCAGACATTCTAATAGTTGGCAGTGATGGGCAGGATTTGTGGAGTATTGAAACACCATCATGATTACGGCAGAAACTGATTGACATATATCTTGATCACGTTCGTTGTGTCTTGCTACAAATATTCCACTTATCAAAGGGACAAGAGTGTTTAACAAATATGCGCAACTTACATATGGTGAAAGGAAGTATATAAAAACATAAACAATTTATAATATCTTGATGTAGAGAGCTAGGCAGAACTGAGATGGAAGATGCTGCAAGATATGGTAGATTATCAATTAGATCATGCTCGAGGAATGGTAGAAGGCAACCAAGACATTGGAGTATTGCCTGGCCAAAAGCTGGAACAACAATATGAATCCATGCATTGCACCTTTGATGACTGTCAATTTATCCAAGCTTACCATGTAGTCCATAAGGTATTAGGGGTGCGACCTCAATGAGGGGTATTATGGAATTGTACAGACCTTTGTAGTCGAGGCTGGGAAACAGCCCCATACGTACGGCGTCCATTTCAGGATTTTTGAGAAGATCGAAAGGTGAATTGGGGACATCTTTGAGGACAGCTGAAACATTTCTTGTTACTCACGAATACAACAATATACAACGATTTATTATACTTAGGAGTGTTTGGGAAAAGTATTTGATTGTGTTTGCTATGTCAACCCCCGATGGAGGAGGCATAACTCCCTGCATGAGCCGAAGTTGGTAGTCATAGAGGCTGCGAATTTTGGCTGTAACTAAATTACATAAATTGTAACAAACAAAAAATATCTCTACCATCTGCTAGCCTAGATCCAAAATCAACACCATCTGACAAATATCCCATTTATTTAGCATGCGTTTTTCTTACCGAGCAACAGGATTTTCAAACACATATTTTGCAAACAACGAATGATTTTCTTATTGTTGTCCCATAACAAACTATTGCAACTGCATGTGTTGACGAATCCATATTGATGCGGTAAGAAGTCACTTACCTAATACCCTTAGATAGAGCTATATTCACAATAATGACTATGTTATAAGAAGAAATGCTTTCTTACTTGAGGATCTATTATTCTAACTGAAGATTGTACTTTAATCTCTCGTATTATAACGAAATTCAGTCTAGATATATTTTAGATAAGCTTCCATAGGCTATTAGTACCAAATACTTATTTCTAAAATACCGTTTGGGTTCCTTAATTCAATTTTTTCCCCGTCTGTAACAAGTATAAAGTTCCATAAAATGGTGGATGCGCTATTTAATTTTATTTTTTTTGGTCACGTCAAATCTAGAAAGTTATCCTTCAAGATATTTACTTAATCAGAGGAATCATTGAAAGACTGTGCCATAAATTCATTAAAATACTTCTAAATTAAGCACAATCAACAATGTTACCGCGGTTTTAACTATCAAAAGTAACAAACGTTTTTATTAACTGTATCATCATTTAGAGTAATATGATTTTTGTCAATTTTAGGCAGAGGCACCTCCATTAAAAAAAAGTATATTAAAATTAGTTGTTTTTATTTTCAGAGTAAATTATGGATTGTTTAGTGAGAATAAATTGACAACATTGTATAAGTTAATTAACTACCTTATTGAAGGCAACAAGCTATTTCATTAGTTTTTGATGCATAAGAGAATTTTTGATTCAAATTCTAAGAATCTATTTTTGATATATTTGGTACAAAATCGAAGTACCTAGGTATATTCTAGATTTCTAGACCCTAACTAAGGTAAGCTGTGCCATAACTATAGTTGTGATGCCTGCATATCTGCACCGGACTCAAATTGCTCGAATTTTTGCATTATATTCTTCAAAAACCATAGAAACAGTCCAGATCAGGGTCTAGTATGTCATATTTGTTAGATTTTCTTTAGGTAAAATCTAAATTTTATGTTACCCTCTATTATCTAGCATAATACCTATATCGTTTTTCCTTAATCCAAGTGTATCATTTTAATCGATAAATCGTAAATCTACTATCAATGAAAGACGGACTAAGTTTTAATTGAATTAGTTTATCGAATAAGATTAGATCAGTAGATACTTACTTTATTTAACCCATAATCGTCTGTGTATTGGGCACCAAAGATTCGATGCGTGAGTACAGATTTACAAGTTTTACTTCTGATGATAATATCAATAATTATTAACTTTTGACGAAAACTAGGATAGACTTTATTATATAATGTAGGTACTGAAAAATACAAATAGACATATTTATTATACAAGGGAAAAAGTATTAGATTTTGATTTTAGCTCGAGAGCTAAAATCTAATATTTATCCCGTGTAGGTATACATAATACACTATTTTTTTTCTGTGGTGGGAAAAAAGATGATAGATTATTGAAAGAATATTACAATATATTAACGTCAGAAAAGTATGGAAGTGAAATTTGAAATTTTAAAGTGGTAGGCGACAATTAGACATGCATTGCTAAGAAAGTAATCAAATATCTGTCAATTGAATTTTGTGATTTGATTTATATTCATGTGTATATACAGGCTGTTTCAAATTCGCCTCTCACCATAGGGATCTCGGAAACTATAGGGAATACGAAGATGGTTAAATTGGGGCAATTGGCGCGTTTATGTACCTACTCAACAATACGCTGCTTGGAAATTTCGTGTAGTTCCGGAGATACCTATCCGAAAAAAAAAAGAATTTTCATCATTTTCATCATCATTTTATGTTCTCCTGCATTTCTAAATAAATAACACATTTTCATTGCCACTTTTTTCACTATTTCCAATGGTGTTCATAGTTTTGTAGCCTGACGTTTCGTCTATGTGTAATGGCATTCCACAAATTTGAATAGCCGCTTTTATAACCTTTTAGACAATGTTATCATAAGTTGCCCTTATTGCCCTAAAAATCCGAGAAATTAAATAAATTACTTTTATAAAGTAGTTGGCTTTGATTTTTCCAATCGTAAATGACATTCTGCATTATTGTCAAGTGCTGAGTCGTTGAAAATGGAGTTCTCCAATGAAAAAAAAACGAGATATAATAAACCTTTTTTACAAGAATGATAGAAACAGTGTGAATACACTGGAAGTGTATCTTAACATGTATACGGAGAGACGACAACACCAGCGAATTTTATTCAACTTATTGGATAGAAATTTAGCTGAGCAAAGAAAGAGTGAAAAAATGTATATGTGCTATTTATTTAGAAATTCATTAAGAAATAAAGCCTGGAAAAAATGATGATGATTTTCCGAAAATTCATTTTTTCCGGATATCTCCGGAACTACTCGAAATTTTCAAACTTTCTAAACGGCGCATTGTTGAGCACATAAATGCGCAACTTTATCCCAATTTGACCATCTTCGTATTCCCTATAGTTTCCGAGATCACAAGGGTGAGCGTCGAATTTGAAACAGCCTGTATATCTATGCGGGAAAAAAGTGATATTTTGTGAGCTGTCAACAGAGATAAAAACTTTTTTCCCAAAAAAAATATTTATTCTAGTGGTAGTTAGATACATGTAATTTTGGAGCAGTGCAAAAGATGAAGAGACGGAAGAGTCTACCTATTCCACCTATTTCAAAATTATCAGTATTAATAGAATAAATATTATTTTGAATTTTTCTTTGCATCATCTAATTAAGCAAGCCCACTTATCACACATTTTTGAGTTCTCACAGAACCACATAGATAACAAAGCACTACCAAGGTAACCAAAGGCTCTATCTCTGGAACCTGTTGAATTTTTCTTGAAAAATGTTCAGTTAAAATATTTCTCGGCGGTCTTTTCAAGTAAAAGAAGAATCATCAAAATCGGAGCACGTTCACTTACCAGGCAAAACGCGCGAATATACATACCTGTAGGAGGTATACAATTCGACTGTCTCTTTTTTTTTGGTTTGTGCGCGCACTGTATATAGTAACTAAACTTACTCCGATTTGATGATTTTTGATTTATTTGAAAGAGGAGATTTGAGAAATGGTCCCATATTCGTAAAAACTCAAATCTGACATCTCCTTCCCATCTAAAAAGCCCCACCGGTGGCAATTTTTCTCGAAAATCGAGAATCTGAGACCGCAGAATTAAAGATAGGACAATATCCGGAAACGTCTAAATTGACTTACAGCAGTGGCAAAGTCTAAGATATGTGTATTTCCGCGGCGATCTTTTTTGATTTCTGAATAATAACAAGTACAAGCAATGGTATATGTGAACGTTCAAAGATTTTCGTGACTAATGTTACACTCAAAATTGTGAAATAGATATTTTAAAAAAAAATGGTTTGACGTTATAAGTTGATGCACTGAAAAATACAAAATAATATTAATTCTATTGGTGCTGTTACTTTTGAAGTTGTGCAGTTGTAGTTAGATTGATAACTTTTGGCACCAACTTCACAAGAATTAATATTATTTTGTATTTTTCAGTGCACCAACTAATAACGTCGGTCCAATCTTTTGTTAAAAATATTTATTTCACACATTTGAGTGTAACATTAGTTACGAAAATCGTTGAACGTTCACTAATACCAATGAAGATAGTACTTATCCTATTACCCACCTATATTATTTGCTTGTAGTTATTATTTTTGAGATCTCAAAAACATCACTGCGGAAATACGCATAAGTATTTTAGATGTTACCATTTACCACCGCTGCAACTCGAAAACCGTTCAATATAAATGTTGCTACAAATAATTAGGTCTTTCATGTGGTACCGACAGATTTTCAATTTTCGAAAGAAATCGCCCTTACCACATAGCAAAAATACATATATTTGAGAATTTAACATGCCTCTATCTCGAAAACCGTAACTTTTTGAAAAAATGTTCAATTCAAACGTTTCCGGAAATTGTCCTATCTTTAATTATACCACCTCAGATATTCGATTTTCGCGAAAATTTGCCCCAGCACCCCCTTTGGGGGCGGTTTTCGGAGGGAAGAAGATTTCGGATTTGCATTTTTATGAATATGGGACCATTTCCCAAGCCTCCTCTTTCAAATGAATCAAAAATCATCAAAATCAAAGCTCGTTTACTATAAAAGGCGCGTACGAACCAAAAAAAAGCACAGTCGAATTGTATTTCTTCTTCGTTCGGGGTTCGTCGGTGAATTATCTAGAATGATTTTCAAATTTCCCGCTGAGATCTAGAAAACAGCCATATGTTAGTGACGCAATCCAAATTTTTATTAGTTCTTAAAATCGGATGTTACTTATAATGTCCAATTATTTTGTAATATCGATATCGATCAAAAATTGCGATACCAATAAAATAACAACTGACGGGACATCATCGATAATTTTTCTAATTTTTTTGTTAACTAAAAATGAACTAAATTTCTGTCTACATCTCAATGATAATCTTACATACCAAAAATAAATGACTAAAAGTGAATTTACTTGAGTCATTAGATCTTGATAAACATTTGAGTAATCTCCTCGATCGATGGTATGTATGTCTTGCCCCCTTACCTACTGTATATACAATTTTTACCTAATTATAATATAAGTCATTAAGATCTATGTTCACCATCCTTATTATTTAAGTAGGCACTTATCCTATTAGAATTTAGTTGAGACTCACATTTGACACAGTGTGCGGAAGCAATTGTCATTTTTAAACAATCAGTGAAAAATTATTTTACTGTTTTAATTTTAATTTACTATGGAGGTCCATCAAGTAATACCCAATACATTTATGACACTAGATCTTTAGATAGGTATATAGATTTACAATCAAATAAACAAAACCGCATTAAAATATCAAAATCGAGAGGTTCACGCGTTTTTACGAAGGCTGAATTTTAAATGAATTCACACATGAGTTTTTTGATACGATTTATTTTATTTTTCTGTTGTAATAATTTGTTAAATTTTTGTTTATTAATAGCAACTAGGTACCAACCACTTCAGCCCTCATCGTTGTATCTAAACTTACCTCACATTTCTAAGATGTAATATAATACAAATAATACATAGACTGATACACAGTTCAGTTCTTTAATAATTGCCCAAGACGAAAGTTATAAGATAACAACTATTAATGACTCTCTTAAATTATTATAAGTAACAAGGATCTCGTATTACCTTCAGTTACAAACGGAGAATTATTTATTAAATATGAAAGAAGGTATATACAAGGACATTTTCCATTGTTATTCTACAATTGACTCTGTTTACCCGACTGAAACTTGGTGCTTGATTAGTGATAGGTATAATAATCAATATTCTAAATAACGATTACAGATTTTTTGTGTGTAAGGAACAATTAGATATTAGTATTAAAAACAACAAAACGAAAAAAGGAACGAAGAGATTGTAAAAGTTATAAAAGAGGAAAGGTAAAAGAATTACATCTCGTGTATAAAAAAACTTTCAATAGCAAAAAAGGACAATTATATTTTATGAATATCTCATAAAATTTGAAAAATAAATTGTATTTATTCTATTTTCATATCTCATATTCCAGCAGTATTATTTTTACTGATGAGAAGTTTGTTGTGTAGACCTGTCAGAACGATATTATTAGCTGTCAAAGAAGTTGATATTATATATTGTTTATAATAACAAGTAAATAATTAGATAAATATATAGCAATATTTGGATCTGGCTAGCACAATTAAAGCAACATAAAAGGATATAACATGAAGGTAACACATAATATGTTTAACATAACGTGGTTAACAATTAAAGTTGCTTACATGCAGCAGCCCTTGTACCCATGTTGACAATGCAGTCACAATAATCAAACGCAAGGGATGCACTGAGGTCACATTGTTTAAAACGTGCGGGAATCTTCAACATTTGGGGGGCAGCTTCGTTATTCCATTACAGATCAATAGTGGTAGAAAATAAAGGATAACTGAAAGATTCTACAAGAACAGAGAGAGTTGAACACGTTTCTGGACCCCAGCATCCTGGAGGAGATCAATAACATCCTACACTCGCGCCGAAACCTACTAAGATGCTTACTTACATCTCATATTTTGAATAGAACGCGTATTTTTTAAACCTTTGGTGGCAGAGTATATTTGTTGGTATCCGTATCAGAGGGCACACTTCTATCGCCGTCAATCGATACGATGAAATTCATTAAGCCTACGCTCGGCAGCGATCTCCGATCGTCTTGGGAACGGTCTTCTGCACGCTCAATCCTTATAAAATCTACTATAACAATTAAAACATCTAACACTTTGAGACACTACTTAGAACATTGATTCAAACACTTCTAGCTATTTTTCTTGTAGCAAATTATTACACCAAAACATAGAGTTACATTGAAATATAAACAAATTTTATTTCAAACTGAACATTGAATTTTGTTTCTTCTTTCAACAGAAAAAAAGAAAACAGGAGAAAGGTGTAACGACAACGATTAGTGCAAAATCAAAGGTAAAAATAAATTCTCTTTCAACACTTACACCAAAATTTAGTTAAAAATTCACTAATAATTTTGTTCAGTTTTTCGTACTACGTATAAAGCACTAATTATTACGCGATTTCGTGGAATTTTAGCAGACTTCTTGGATGAATGATTGAATGACTGTTGAAATACGCTGACCTGCGCGTTTTCACTACATTCTGTGAGGGTGGGTCGACACACCAGTGGCGAAACTCATAACTGGGTAATTTAATAATGTTTAGAAATATTTTCATTGCTTAAACATAATAAAGCAATAAAATTATTTATAGAAACAAAATTAAAATCATTTTCAAATTTCCCGCTCATATTCTCAAAACGAACTACTTACCTGGCGTTCGCACTCGCCGTGCCGATTTGTCACTGTCATCTTAATATGAGCCTTATTCGTTCCTGAATTACTATCTGCGTCATGAATATATAAGATAGTCATAATCAACTATCTCGGAAACTGCTTTAAAGATTCCTGTGAAAATTTTGTTGAGTCGGACAATCGATTGGTAAACCTTCATATTTCGGAAAAGTAATTTTTGGCAATTATTAGTTGACTTTTCAGTTCATTCATAACAACTATCTACCTGATAAGTCGACCCCTTCAGTCTCCAAAATTGTAAACTAAACTAATAAATAATCTCCACAAAAGGACCAACCTTTGAACATAATTAATAATTAATTGTTGCTAAAAGTTATAGTAACCGGTGAAAATTAATGAATCTCTGATATTTTTGATTAGTAACACAGTTACATGAATTTCAATAGGCAAGAACTCGTAATTCAATAGTTATCGGGATAGCTGATAATAATCCTGATTCTCATTTACTAAATAACTTAAAGAACACACATTCTCATGTGTGTAGAAATTTTTCGAATCGCTTTTTTTCAACAACTGAATTTATTTGCCCGAGTTAAAGTCGGTTCTCTAAATAGTTCATAATAAATATGTTGTGTTTATGCACCTTTTTTATTGCTTAGTGAACGTCCTTCAGCACGCCAATGAGCAGGTCCTCTAGGATCCCGTATCCCTCAATTTGGTCCAGTAACTCGGGGTATCTTCACATATCGCCAGCGCAATCGATAAAATATCAGTGAATCAGCATCTGACAAATCAGCTGCATCCTCATGGAAAATCGTAAGAACTATTTAACGTTTAAATTATACACAGATTTGAACATTTTGTTTCGATACATGAGCTAAGAACATACGTCAAAATGTAAATTCACGCTATGAAGTTTCAGCACCCCTTGCAGTATCTATATAATATGTATATACCTACACATTCTCATTTGTTTTTCACTATTGCAATTTACTGATATTTTAAATGTATTTATTTATACATTAAATATCACTCACTGGTATTTAATGTCATGGCAAATTTGATCAACAAACAGGATCAAGGACTTCATACTTACCACCTTTGTCCTATGTTTTAAGAATTTCTTTAAAATTGGAATAAATCATATATGCTGATTTAAGTTATGCTTGAAAAATAACACTGAAGTAAATTGCAAAAGGAAAACAAAGCTCTATTGATTATTTTTTAGAAATGACGAGGATATCTCAGTTTCACGTTTAATTTGTAAAATTTCTTCATCAGGTAACAGCTTTGAATTATTTTGTCATGCAGGACTATTTTCATAATACCCAATTTCCTTGGCTTAGTTCAATCAGATAACTACTTGTGATCTTCTTTCCATTTTAAATACATTCCTTTTGCTACGCTAATATTTATCAAGTGTCATCTAAGAATATTAAAAATTCAACTTTTATATGCATCTGAATGGTTATGTTCCTAATATTTTTATATTGAGCGATCCAAAGGAATCAATTATCTGCTGGAAACCGTGGAATATGACAGATAGGACTTGTTGAGAAATAAACAAAAACAAAATTACCTATTATCAGTTTTTCTATAATATTTCAAAAGAAACTGAAATTTTTTCCAGTTTGCAAATCCAAATCGGAATGTTTATGATGGTCAAATATCGAAACTTTTCCCTAATTTAACCATCCTTCTGAGTCTTAACTATCCCTATGAAATCGTTAGGACCATGTATATTTATGATAACCGTTTTTTGTTTTCTGAATATACAGTGGTAAATCCATTCATTTTTGAAATAATTGTGTAAAAATTTGGAGTACACTCGTTTGAAAGGTCAATGAAATCTTAGACAATGAACTGAGGAGAAATCCAAACACACCAATAAATTCAAAATTTACGTAAGCCATTTCAATTATGATAACATGCTACAAATTATTTGAACAGGCTTAAATTTCCAGAGATTTATCTATGTTTAGAAGCTTATAGCAGAATATCAAAAAGATCAAACTCGCTGAAATTGAGAACACTATCAGGAAACTAAAAACTCACTTCTATATTATTACCAAATGTTTTCAAATTATGCAAATTGAAGTTAAAAGATATTTGATTGAACATTTTTGGAATTTCTTCTAAGAGTAACAGTTAGTTCAGATTTGTGTTTCTTTCAATGTCGGTCAATAAAAGGGATGATTTTTGTTGCATCTCTCGATTGTTTTGATCCAAGGCCCTATTGTCACGGGGTTACACCACATCAACAGGACATGTAAGTATAACAAAGCAACAGATCAAAATATTTCCAACACTAAGCAACAAAATGTCGTAAATACAAATATACTAGGTATACAGGTCAGTTTTCACAAAGATGAAGAATATGTGTTGTCAAACGAAGGAGAAGATATACTTATATATTTATATTTGCGAAATTGGAAGCGAAATAAATGTGTATAATATGGTGACGACATCCAAACGACATGTCATATGGTTGTTTCGTTGATGTCGTGTAGCCCCGTGAGGATAGGGTGTTAGCTTGTTTTGTGTAGACTTCTGTTGCATGAAGATGAGCTTTAAAAAAGTTTCGGAAATGGTAACATATTTCATTATTTGCTACACGTATTTTTCTGATCCAATCCAGCGACAGGCGAATCAGTGGATGAGCTGCGCAACCGATTAAAAGGTATGCGGCAAATGATGGAGGACAGAAGAGGCTTCACAAATTTGGACGAAGGTAGAAGGCGGACCAATGTTGGTGTCATTGATGGTACATTCTTGAGCTTCGTATTCGGGGCCGCATTGATAATTATTCTAACTGTGAGCATATACGCTTTCTATAACTTGTACTCAGCTATAATGAAGAAATTTCCACATCCACATGAAGAATTGTAAACATATTATTGTCATTTTTCTACTGTTTTCTATTGATTATGGTTAAATATACATTTCCGATAAATAACTGTGTACTAATTTACAGTTCCAGTACTGTAGTGTTTCTATAACACTTTTGAATACAAACAATCCGAGTGTTTTCAGAAAAAAATATTTTTATCTAGATATACCTACAGGGTAACTCAGGGGTGCGTGCAAGCTCGATAACTTTTGTTCTATTTAAAAGATTTTATTTTTGTTTAAGCGCTAGGTCGACAAATGAAGCACATTTTAAAAATATTTTGAATAGTAGAATAGTATACAGTATGTTCCAAAGTAAGATACACAATTATGTTGTCTTTTTTTCAATGGCAGCCCCATATTTTTGTTTAATTTTTAAAGTTACCTAAGTAGTAGAAGTACATATCATTCAAAATAACTGAAGTTGAACTCAGCACCGATGTTGTGTTGCCCATTACGATTTTTTGAAAATAGCAAATAACTAATTACAATAACTCGAATTTTTCACATACAACACCCTGTAGATTATTAAGCCATTACATGGGTTTTTAAGAGCTTTCTGCCAATATATAGTTTGCGGGGTCCTTCTTTATATGTCTATGCTCGAAGCTTACCCCAGATCCGTATTACAAATTTAAACTGTGTTTGAAAACATCATATATACACCTAAAAATATATATGACGTGATCCTTATCCTTTAATTATTATCGGAACCATCATGTCTTGTAATTTTCAAAAACTAGCGTCTCTGATAGCAGGGCGCTCACTTAATAATTCATCCTCGCAGGTTGGCTTTGAGATTGGAATCGCTACGAGGTCTGTGTGCTGTTTTTAATAATGCAATATTATTGATTTGTCGCTGATAGTTTTATAGGTATATACCTATAAGATATCATGATGTTATTGTCATTTTCATCTAGCAGATAAGTGGCCGTTATTTGCAACGCAGTCGAATTGGATCAAAAACTCAGGAAATTTGAGATTTTTGCCATAAATTCGTTTAAATAGCTGAAAGAATTACATTTTACTAATTCGATTGGTGCCGTTACTTTTGAAGTTTTGCAGTTGCATTTAGATTATTTTTTGTATTTTTCAGTGCACCAACTAATAACGTCGGTCCAATTTTTTTGTAAAAAATATTTATTTCACACTTTTGAGTGTAACATTATTCACGAAAATCGTTGAACGTTCACTAATACCATTAAAGATAGTAATCCTATTATCCACGAATAATATTCTTGCAACTTACTTCAAAAGTAACAGCACCAATAGAATCAATATTATTGACCGACGAACCCCGAACGGAGGAGGTATACAATTCGACTGTCTGCTTTTTTTTTGTTTGACCGCGCGTTTTATATAGTAAACGAACTCCGATTTTGATTCATTTGAAAGAAGAGGATTGAGAAATGGTCCCAAATCTCCTTCTCTTCGAAAACCGCCCCGGAAGGGGGTGGAGGGGGAACAATTTGTCGAAAATCGAAAATCTGAGTTGGTATAACTAAAGATAGGACAATATCCGGAAACGTTTAAATTTAACATTTTTTCAAAAGAGTTACGGTTTTTGAGATAGTGGCATGTTAGTTTCTCATTTTTGCTATGTAAAGAGGGCGATTTCTTTCGAAAATTGAAAATCTTTCGATATTACATGAAAGACATAATTATTTGTAGCAACATTTATAATGAACATTTTTTCCTTAGAGTTACAGTGTTCGAGTTAAATCGGTGTTAAAATGGTAACATAAAATTCTTAAGCGTATTTCCGCAGCGATGCTTTGAGATCTCAATAAAAACAACTACAAGCAAAGAATATACGTGGGTAATAGGATAAGTACATTGCTATTAGTGAACGTTCAACGATTTTCGTGACATTAGTTACACTCAAAAGTGTGAAATAAATATTTTTTACAAAAAATTGGACCAACGTTATTAGTTGGTGCACTGAAAAGTATAAAATAATATTAATTCTATTGGTGCTGGTACTTGTGAAGTTGGTGCCAAAAGTTATCAATCTATCTGCAACCGCACAACTTCAAAAATAACAGCACCAATAGAATTAATATTATTTTATACTTTTCAGTGCACCAACTAATAACGTCGGTCCAATTTTTTGTAAAAAATATTTATTTTGTATTTTTCAGTGCAAATGTTGTAACTCGAAATGTACATAGTAAATTTTGCCGGATATGATCACTTAAAATTTGCCGTCTGCCGTCTGAAATGTTTGATTTTTTAAAAAAAAATCCCTCCACGCCAAGTGGGTTGAGTTTTTGGGCTTCAAAAAATGAGGTGGTATAGAACATAGAACGTCGAACCCTAAGGGAGGAGGTATACAATTTGACTATGTGCTTTTTTTCTGTTTGTGCGCGCGCTGAACGAATATGTATATAAACGTACTCCGATTTTGGTGATTTCCGATTCATTTGAAAGAGGAAACTTGAGAAATGATCCCATATTCATAAAAATTCAAATCCCAAATCTCTCTCCCTCCGAAAACCGCTGCCAAAGATAGTGGAGTTGGCAATTTTTCTCGAAAATCCGGGACGGCAGAATTAAACTGGAACGTTTAAATTGAACATTTTTTCAAAAGAGCTACCTACAGTTTTCGAGTTTCACTGATGTTAAAATTTGAAATATATGTATTTTCGCTATGTGGAAGGGACAATTTCTTTCGAAAGGTGAAAATCTAAGAAGGCCAAATTAAAGACCAGATTATTTGTAACAGTATTTGCATTGAAAATTGGATCCATAGAGTTACAGCAATGGCAAAGTCTGAAATATATGTACATAAGTATTTCCACCGCGATGTTGTGAGATCTCCAAATAATACTCGTAACAAGTACAAGCAAATAATATACATGGGTTCTTCTTTGGTATAAGTGAACGTTGAACGATTTTCATGAATAATGTTACACTCAAAAGTATGAAATAAATAAATTGGACAGACTTTATTAGTTGGTGTACTGAAATATAAAAAATAATATTAATTCTATTAGTGCTGGTAATTTTGAAGTTGTGCCTTTGTAAGTTTGC